>OX387265.1:13817302-16217302 GCA_947562075.1 Orthosia gracilis
TGAGCAGACAATGTCCTTTCTCCGCCGATTCTCATTCAACTTTGGATCATACGTCAGGGAGCAATGTTGTTTAGTGACTGTGCAGAACATAGAGCTGACGAACCGCGAGAACCTTACTCTGCCTACAAACATCGACCGACGGTTGGGTGAACGAACGGTAGAAACATACTTACCTTTAGGACAGCTCTTTGGGCCTATCGATTTTCGTCAAGTAGGTTTTTGCGGATCCACCCCAGGCAGAAATACAGTAACTAAGCTGTGACTGAGCAAGCGCAAGGTAAACTGTTCGTATTAAATCCTTATATTAATTCATTTTAAAGATATAGATTACTTTTCTTTTTCTTGCTGCCAATACGTAAATATTTGCCTGGAAATTGAATCTACTATCCAGCATGATTCCTAGATGCTTGATTGCTGTCGTCCTTTCAATTCTAGGACACACACACAGTCATCTTTATTGTAGTCGGTACACTCATGAGATCTTATTTTATACTTAGTAATGTCTACTTCCAGCTTTTTCAGTGAAAATGTTAAATACTTTGTCTTACCTACATTTAGAGTCAGAACATTGTCATGCAACCATTCTGTTACTCTATGAAAACCCACCTGTGCACTCGAAAAACATCATCCCATGATTCTCCGCTAAAAAGTAATGCGGTGTCGTTCGCAAACTTGATAATTTTAGCCTTTGGGCGATCTCTGTCAGTTAAATTTCAACTGACAGAGATCGTTGATGTAGGCAAGGGATAAAGTCGGACCCAAGATGCTACCTTGTGGAACCCCGAAAAGAACTGGGGCGTCATTACTTGTAAGGTTATCAAGTTTCACACATTGTGTTCTTTCCGTAAGGTAACTTTTCAACAATTTCAACTGAAGGTCCCTAATTCCTAGACACTCAAGTTTTTATAGCAGGATAGGAATAGAGACTGTGTCAAATGCTTTGGCAAAGTGTAAGAACACTGCAATAGTTTTCTTTTTACTGTCAAGATTAGTAACTACGTAGTGGAGATAGAAGATTATTTTTTCAAGATATTTCACTAACCTTTTATTTTTGACACGTTCGAGATAGGTAGGGGTACAACGGGGACGTTAAGGGAAATAAACAATAAAAGTATAAACATTCATTAAAAGTAAATAAACATTATAAACATTAAATAAAAAATATTAATTAATTAAAAGTAATCATAGAACTTTGTTTACTTATTAAATAATCATTTGGCATATAATTTGGTGTAGTAACTAATCAAATAATGTTATACGAATACCTGCTTATGAAAACTCTATCCTGCCCTAGTGTATGCGCAGCATGGTGTTCCCTCTCACATTTAAAATAACATTATTTGAAATAACGAACATAAAATCGAATCGACAGTTAAGAGTGACGGTTGTTCAAATATATCAATAATTAATGTATGTACTCAAAAACAATAGTAATAATATAAACACTCACCTTTTTATATGTGGTTCTGTAATCACCCAAAATTACATAAAATCATTTCAAAAAAGCAAAGTTTTTTGTCGTTAAAAACAAACAAGTGCCGACTTGTCGCCGGTCACTTTCAGCTTGAAGACTGATAGAAAATGACCTAGGAGTGGCTATGAGTGACAAAAACAAAAGTCTGGTGAGTGTAGTTACTTGTTTGTGTTGGTGGCCCCGTTGTGCCCGACCCAGTTATTTCCCATTTATTTGTTGTTTTATTTCTATGCAAATATGTATGAAAAACAAAAACTGCATTTTTTGATTTTTCATTTAACTTTTATATGCTTTTCAGCGGGTAATGCCTACAGAGGCATCAGTCATGAACTCATGATAGTCAAAGTCATGTTTATAACGACCGGAAGCAATATTTAGAAATAAGAGTCTTTTCAGTTGTTTGAATCGAAGAAACTCGAAAAAAAAAACAATGGTAGCCAATCGTTTGTGGGAGTTTTGTTAGATACATAGTTTGTGGTCTCTCCTTCAATGGTAATCAATTCCTCATGACCAGGGGATGACCCGAAACCGAGTGACAGCTATGTACAAGTCATATACACCTGTCCCTTACACACGCTCAAAATAACCTTACTATAAGAGCTTATGGTCAACCTCCTCGATTCCAATAATTAATCGCAATATGATATTAACTATGTATTTCATAATAAGGAGAGGGAGGAGGAGGAGGAGGTGTTCTTCATCCTCTCTCCTACTTCATCTATGCTGTGCCCGACAGCGTACATAATTGTGACAAAAATAATTAATTCCCTACCAACTATGCACTATGGTAAGGAATAAAGGATTGAGAATTGAATTGAGAGAACCTAATCCTCGTCCGAATTTTAGGTTAGAATGAATCGGGACCCGACGGTTTCGGAGGGCCGAAACAGCCGAGTCCCGATTATTGAGCAGAGATTTCAAAGTCAAAGTATTTTTTTTTCATTTCATTAAGCCAATAAGCGTCACTTTTGAACGTCAAAAATTAAAATTTACCAGTATTAATAATTGATTCTACCGACCATTCGGAAAAGTAGCTTGTTATGGAGAAGAATGGACAAGAAATTCCACACTAATAAGTTTCTAGTTGTGGAGTAGAAGTAACTTTAAAAAAAAAAGTGTTTTACAATATTTACATGCATACATTAATTCATAGTGAGGACGATGCACCCAGAATAGTACTACATAGTTACTGTAATACGCACAGATTCTTTTTTTTATATTCTTGCGCTTGACCACTATCTCACCTGATGGTAAGCGATAATGTGGTCGACGATGAAGCACGCTTGCCTAGAAGAAACCTATTCACTTTTGACTTAAAGACTTTAAGGTTGTAGCCAACAGGAAATACATGAGCACGGGGTTCTAGGTTCGTTGCAAAGGCCGAGCAAGGCGTAAGTAGCTATTTACGCCTTGCTCGGGGTTTTCTATTAGGTTTTTTCAGTAGCTACGGAAATCCAGATTAAAGGCAACAAGCACGCCGTCTATGACAAGAGTCCGTAAAGATAACTGGTCACCTGTTCTTTGCCTTCACTTCTGCCTATCCCTTTGTTAAGGCGTGATAGTGAGTTTCATTTTAAACATTAGGTACACAAAGGGCGTTACTCAGCAGCAGATTACATAAGCTCAATAAATGGGTCATTCGTCGGCGGGATTCTGTTTACAAATGTCACATATGGCGGTAATCGGAGCGGGCGGCGTCCATCTTGGTTTTTTAATAAGCGCGCCAATCGGGGGCGCGGGGCGGCGCGAGCGCCGCTCTTCCTCAGCAGTCGGCTCATTTAATGTAAATTGAATGATTTATGGCTCAATCCTAGATGCAGATGAGTAATTTTTGATGCTGGGCTCGGATTAGAGATTTCTTATCTGAGGTGCTGGGTAAATTGATTTTTGGAGAGGTTTTCATCAATCAATGGTGATTTGTGATTTTAAATAGTTCTTGAGGACAACTCATTTTGTGGTTAGGAACTTTGTGAGCCTGCCCTACAGCTTACGTATTCCAACATGCAGTTGAACGAACGTCTTCTGCTTGTTATAGACACCCAGGCATCCTCCTGTCCGGTTCTGCTCTACTTCTTTCTTGAATCCTTTGGATTCCCTGGCCTCAGCGTGGTTAACCTGTATTGCATTAGGCTTTGCTTATCAGCTAAAGACAAAAAATAAATTACTGCTCTGGAAATCTGGGCAATGGCTTTAGGATCTCACGGTGAGTAGGTTATGCAGTTAAAATGAATTGGAATGAAATGGTATTTGTTCTAAGAAGATGGAAGAAGAAATATCTTGTGGGTAATAATATGGAAGAAAAAGATGTAAATGTACCAACCAATCATGTGGCAAGGAGCTGGAAAATGATCATCAATAGAACATCTATGCGAGAAAACATTTTTAAATTTATTTACGTGTTGAAAACACTGTAAAATGCTGTCTTTCTTGGTACATTTCTTGGTTTCCAATTTTTTTCTAAATGTTTTTTTTTGACAGAGAAATTTTATAACCAACGGCAACGAACATTCGTCCTTCATTTTGATTGAAGTATAGAAGATATATTTATAATAAGCTTAACGGCAACATCTTCCGCAATTATCTATGAGAAATACACGTAATGTATAATACTTTAATAGTTTATTGTGATATGACCGTAGAAATACTAAATTTTCAATGTCGGATATTTTTCAGCTATTCATTAATTTAATAATTTTTATTTACTGATATAAAACTATTAAATTAAATATTTTAAAGAATCTTATAAAATAAAATATGTAAGTACCCACACTACGTACTACAAGCGAGGATAAAAAGTTGGAGGACTCATTGTCAATATCACGGCCAAATCATAGAATTGATCACTTCATGATGTGGACGACCATTTCATGAAATGGCTGTATTTCATGAAATGGGAAATATCCGCTATCCACATCATGATAAGGTCTGGCCAGATCAATGAATAATGAGCGTTTAATTAAAATAGATAATAAATAGTTACGTAGACGCTGATGTCGTTTTGTTTCCCATCATGGCGGCGGACAATTATTCTGATTAAAAAAAACTAATAATAATGCGCCAATTAAAGATAAAAGTGAAGTAAAATGTCGGTATGGCACAAAACTATTTATTTTTGCGAAAGTCACTCAAAAAACGAGCGCAACGTAAAAAAACCTTGAACTTCGGCTTATTAATGATATTGGCAATCGTGGATTGACATATCTTCAAACCTTGACGCTTAAATTTATTGATAAAAAAGTTGAATACTAACTTTTTAACTTTTGAATAGTTCATGCCTTTTTATTATTATTATTTTCGTTGCTCATGCATTCTGCGCTACGACGGGGAGATAGCGCAGTTATGTGGGACTCCAACTCACTAAAACTCCACGGTGTCCTCCTGTGCCTCTTGTGGCGGGAACATGGGCAAGCGTTAGCACTAACCGCGAAGCCGCCGCGGCTGTCCGTCACCGGACTCTTCTCTGAGGGGTAACCCCCATCACCGGCGTACCAGAACACACTGTACGCCTTGACCACCCCAGGGACCAAACAAGCACGCCAGACGACCCCGTGTATGGCACCCTTGGTCCCCTGTGACGGGTCAAGATCAATAATCCCGCCAACTACTATTTTGTTTCGGCCGCAGGGAATAGGGAGAGCGGCCAACGCTTTACCGACACTTCTCCTCCCCTGCGGCCCCACCGCGTCCGCCATCAGACGGTGGCGACCCCGTCTATGCCGAGGAAGGTAGGGAGAGCAGCGCATCGCAATACCGGCACTCCTCTCCGCCGCGGCCTCCAACACTCAGCCGCGATATCGTATGGGACCTAGGACGCTCCACAAGACATCGTTACCAAGCATTGTGTTACCAAGCGGCACCGCAACCTATTAGTTGGCGGTTACGTCGTCGTCAGAGCTTTTGCCGATTAAGCAAAAGCTTAATCGGCAAAAGCCCTGACGAGCGGTTCTCGGGTTCCTCTTCGCTTCACCTGGGTGACCAAGCCACGGTTACTGAGTCCCCCCACCTCGACATTGCGAGAACCCACCGAGGGGGCAATAGGTCAGGCCTGAATTCGTAATTTAAATTTATGAAATCAAATTGGATATGCACACCCTCAACAAGAGCACACTTTGCCACACAAAAACACATTTTTGCTTGTTTTTTTTATAGGCTTCGGAAATCCTTGTCCCACCTTCGCCTTGGTGCCTTTAAGCATGAATATTTAAAATGAAACTAAATAGTAGGTTGAGAACAAAAAATGTCGTGACTTTGAACTCGCCTCAAACGGGTCGGGAGAATTATTTGCATAGAAAAAATGCTAATTATTATGCTTTGTATTGCTAGGTAAGTTACACAGATTAACTGTAGGTAACAATTAATAAGTGTTTAATAATAAAGTAAATACAGCTTGTAAATCATAGACTTATAGAATTGCCTGAGCTTTTCATACCCAGTGTATCACGGGGTGCCAGCGCTGAGAAAGAAAATTTTATTCAAATAAATGTCACTAGATGGCGCGATATGCATCAATTTGTTATTTAATTGTGTGTGAAATTAACATTTTCTAGAACTGACTATAAAAATTGTATGTTCTTTTTTAATTAACTCTCCTAAGCACACAATTATAGTATATTAGGCTTTTAATTCACATTTCAAATATTATTTGTACGGATCATTTAAAAATGATTCCAATAGATGGCGCGGTTTTAAATTTAATGGCAGGCATGCCACTCAATTTTTTAAATTTGTATTGTAAAACATTTTGGTACAATGAAACTGTAAAAACGTGCAAAAAGTACTATAAAACAAATCGTCATTGTATTTAAAGAAAAAAATGTCTCTTTTACTTGATAGTCGCTGTTAACAGCATCTAAAGCCGTGGAACGGAACCGAACGCGATCGAAGTACATAAAAAAATATCATAATAATCAGGCGAAAAACGCTAGTTACGTCGGCACGGTGTCTTTGTATGGGATGAGTTATTTGTATACTATACTTCATAAAAGATTGCTTGATCTCTGCGACATATTTCAAACTGACGTATACGCAATCGTATACGTTATTGTTAGCCTGTCAAGCGGATACGGACAGCTGTCGCAAAGATCAAGCTATCTTCTATGGAGTATAGAATTATATTATACTTATTTCTTACTACGAAGTATAATAAAGGTCTTCGATCTATCTAGACACGAGACATTCTGCACCACGCTGTCATCGCTTCGAGCCATTAAGGTTTTGACAGGCCCTAGACACGTGGCACATTCTGTCAACGAAAGCGTCGCGTTAGCGATTGGAAAAAAAGTCAAAAATATATGGGCATTATAAGGCTTAGCACGCACTTCGGGCACATTCTGCGACACATGGAATTGTATGAAGCTGCACGCATTGCGGTAAAAAATCGCGCATAAAATCGCAAGAAATACGTGTTTTAGCACAGAATCCACCTCAACGTGGCGCGGATTAAATTCGCGCGAATATTTTGAACTCTATGAACACTAGAAAGAGACAAAAATCGCGCGGTTTTTTATCCGCAATACTTGTTATAGTTCTCGCCAAGCTTATTGGCCGCTCTGAAGTTGGTTACAATGGCTGCGCAATATTAACCGGAAAGCCAACTTCAGAGCGGCCCAGAAGTTTGGCGAGAACTTTTGGTGTATGTACCGTATATATATTCTTATACATGTAGTAAAAAACGGTTATTTCAATATTACAAACAGACACTCCTATTTTATTTATATGTATAGATTCAGTACGCGAATAAAAATTCGCACGAATAAACCCCCCGCGGCTAAAACTCGCAAAACGTGATAAGCAGCGCTATCGAAATATCACTTGATCAATCTCTTATATTTTGGCACTTCGGCCATCACTATTGCTGATAGACGCAAACGTAAAGGGTACATCTCGCAAACGGTACGCTTGACAAAAATATGATGTACAAAATCTTTACTATAAAATGCCTGTTCAACGATACGATTGTGACGTCATTAAAGCCTTTAACCAGCGGACAAACAAAACGCTTCCAACGACACCTCATTTATCAAATTATGATAAGAAGTTTCGAAGTTATGAGGGAACAGATGAACATACATACATACACACATACCGGTCAATAACATAACCCTCCCTTTTGCTTCGCGGTCGTCGAGTAAAAAATCTACTGGTCGTGCGTAGTAACACAAACGCACCGCTGTCCGCTGCGGCGCCGCAGCAGTCCTGCACCAAACGTCTGAATTGAAAGAGACCTTTGTCTGCAGCCTCAGGTATGTAATGAATACGGGTAGAAATGATACAGTTAAGTATACTGGCCGCACAGTCGCTTTGTCTTTTTTTATAGCTCAAGTTTTTAAGGGTATTCTCATTTATTCTTTATGTCTATGATGTAAATGAACTCAATTTCGCAGAATTAATGACTTTTATTGCACATAGAAGGAAGGAGTATTGACTGCTTGGTTAGTGTATGTTTGCTATTTACAAAATATCCAGAAGGCCAAATCGTCGTGCTTAAAAACTTCCAAATTACAATCGCAGTTTTATATCAGTACTTGTCAAATAAGGGGTTTTTGACGGATTAGAATACGAATCATCTTTAAAAATAGAGGTCATACTATGTGCCCTTATAGCAAGATTATTGCCGAGATGCGTAAAGAACATAATATATGTAAACAAATCATATAGGTAGGTACATCTGATCTATCCCTTACGAACAATGGAAATAATCTTACTCGTTTTATTTGCCGCAGAAAAGAGCCACATCCACCCGGCTCCATCTTTCTTGTAACCGTGCCGATAACGGACCATCTCGATCTTCTTGGAGTTACGTTGACATAGACCTTCAACTTTGGTCCATTCATTGAAGCAAAGGCTCAGTTGCTGCAAAAAAGTTGGGGATCCTTGCAAAGGTGTGACGGTACTTGGCGCCTGAACAGCTGCTCAACTTGTATAAAGCGCAAGTTCGGTCATGCATGGAGTACTGTTCTCCCTCTGGGACGGATCTGCCAAATACCAACTTGATCCACTTGAATCGATTGACAGTCGGGCCAAGAGGCTGATCGGCAACGACGCGCTGGTCGATCCAAATACTTTCATTGTGCGTACAGCTAAGAAGTAGAATTTCCCTCCGGCAGGGAATTCTACTCCTTGCCTGTTGTTTATTTCCTAATAGCTACAACCTAGGGGTCTTTAAGTCAAGACTGAATAAGTTACAGTTTCTTGTTTCCTCACCATTAGGGCCAGCTCCCACCGAGACGCCACACTGCGCGTCCCTACGTTACAAATAGCGTTCAAATATAGAACTTTATTTAGCGCAAAGAAAATCTTACAAGTACCTACAGTTTACAGCGAGAAAATTCAAAAAATCGATTTTTAATTCCTTGTCGAATCTCCGTGTGAGTAGATCCTTATTTCCCTTTTATATCAAACTGTATGTTTCTTGGTAAATTCCGCACTTACCATGTTGACCTGTTAGGTAGGTGCCGAGTAAAATAGCATGATATTACATTAACTGTGGAGCCAGAGGTGAAAGATTACAGCCTGGTGTTGGGAGCCATAGCATTGACATCAGCGCCTCTTGTGGCCGGATAGAGAACTATTGGAAGGCAATACTGCAGTACTTTAAAATTCGAATTCCGAATTCCACCTCACGTCAAATTGTCTGTTGATCTTCATTACAAGCTTTTATTTAACTTGCCATGTATGCATGTGTGTTCGGGTCAAATCTTGCAACTGAATTTTAAAGCAGTTATCCTCAACCGATTAAATCTTGCATATACGTTAAGTTTGGATGACAATGCATGGTAAGCTTAGTGACTTCATTCTAAATCCAATATGGCGGACGGGCCAAGATGGTGGACTAGTTATTTTTGTGCACTGCCATGATATGTGTATCAAATGAACGGGGTTTGCTCAGAAGAATACGAAAAAAGCTTGATTAAAAAAAAATATTTTGTATGTGTATTTTATATCTAACAATATGTTTGTTTGTAAATGCCGCACTTGCCAAGTAAAACCATCGGCACCGACCATAACGCCAACTAAAGTGGCATGATATTGCATTAAGTATGAGTCAAAGGTGAAAGATCACAGAATAGTGTCGGAAGCCATAGCATTGACATCAGCGCTCCTCGTGGTGGGACGGAGAGCTATTGTGAGACCAAACTGTAAAATTTATGTGAGCTTATGATTTTGAAAGTTAATTATTAGCCCGTATATACTTAATGGTATTCCTGGTACTCAACAAGTGATATTTCACCAGCGGGAATGTCAATCGTTATCGAAATAACCCGTGATCAATCCTTTACATTATGGCATTTCTACCATCGCTGATAAAATGATAATTTGTTTAGAAACTCAGGTAAGAAAACCAGCTAACACGCTGACGAGTAAAACCAGGATAGTTGCTCCAGGGGTATAGTTGCTCCAGGGGTATAGTTGCCCCAGGGGTATAGTTGCCCCAGGGGTATATTTGCTCCAGGGGTATAGTTGCCCCAAGGGTATAGTTGCCCCGATTCTAATTACTCCAGTTTCTCGGATGAATCGCATGCTATTTTATTAGTCTATCGAAAGATTCTCCAACTGCCAGTAAGGTGACCGTATCTCATGTCTCTGTGCGATTGCATGGGAAGGCAAAACGCGATTCAGTTTTTTGCAGGACAGATGTCCTGTTTTCCATCTATCCCAAACGTAATTTACATGGATTAGGGCAACTAATCTATCTTCTATGTGGGATAGATGTCCCTAGCAACCTAATATACCTAGATGCCCGCAAGAATCGCTTATATTCTGGAACTAAAAGATAACTTTTCATAAAGTAGATAAACAAAAATACCGGCCAGTTTTACAAATAAAGTATTTTGCTCTTTTTGTGCTGAGAGATATAGATTGCTTTCAAAAAGTGTGGCAACTATCCGGCTATTACCGTATTTGGAGTATTACCTATAGTTCCTGAAATGTCTGTGTAGTTTCAGCCAAAACCCTTACATAAATAGGAATCTCTTTCGCGAATGAGACCCCAGGGTCTCGAAAATTATTCCGAGACTTATTCCCTGGAATAAAAGCATCCTATGTGCTATTCCTGACTATAATCGTAGTCCTATATCGAAGCCGTACAGCCGTTTGAGCGTGAAGAAGTAACAAACATACTCACAATTCTTTTGCAAATTTTTGCCCAAGTAAGTATTAGTACTTAGCTATGTTTTATGTCTACCCACTTTTAAAACAAAAGGACTGACGTCATCAGGTATTACCATCGTAATTGAATATGGTTTGGTTTTTAAAATTTTTAAGGCATCAAAGCAGCTTTTGCAATATCATATTTTTAAAACAATAAAAGGTTTTTTTTTTATTAATAGGTGATTGTTACATGTAAGTGTAAAAACAGTTGTAAATAAAAAACGACTTGATTAAAAATAAGTCTTTTGGAAAATAAATTCTCAATGCAATAAGAACTTCCGTTGCATATTTTTTAAGTGTATAATTTTCTTTTTGCCAAGTATTTTCTGGTGTAAGTACATTATTGTAAGTAATAACTAAATAGATAAAATGTAGGACCACTACCAACTTTTTTTTTGCATACTAACTCGGGACGAAATAATAATAATAAAATAAACTATGTAAAGTAATAAACAATAAATGCTTGCACAAAACTTTCTTACATTATTCAACAGGTACTTAACTAAAAACCATTTTTTTGCATTGACTGTTTTTGACAGGTGGCAGAGCTCTCTTTCTAATGCATAGCTTTTGTATAGCGCTATCGCTCTCTTTTCTCCGGAATTCTGACTATGGTCAATTTATTATAATTCGTCTTTCTCAGTACTAATTCATTTCATAGGCTCTTGTGGTACTGAAAACATACAGATTTTAAATTGATTAATTTTTAATAAATTATTCTTATTATGCCACCTGAAATGTTTATTTTTTATTTTAGGTACCTAATTTAATATAGTTTTTACCTAAAATTTATTCTAGAGTGGCAGAACAATAGACTAGCTAGACCGAAGAGAGGGCTAGACAGACAGGCACACGTTTCATTGCTTTTGCAAAGTTTAGTTTTTAATTAATTAAAATATAAAAGAAATATTTAAAAGTAAGTAGATCGGTTGTTGTCAACAATATTCTACGTAACTTCAATACGAACCGAACAAAAACAAGTTATTTAAAACAAAGCTAAACGTATTTTAATGAATCGACAGCCGCTTGACCTGCAGTGACTTCCAATCGTTAGGCATATTAAACATCTAGTTAATTAATTGTCATCAGCCATATTGGATTTAAGAGTTAAAATAATATTATGAATTATCTGCCAGCTGTTAACTAATCTGAGCCAGCCAGTGATTTCTCGAAAGACTTCTGCAAAATGACTTATAATGATTCATAAAATGAGCAAAAATTTCATTGAAATAACCTACAAGTGCATTAAAAAAAAAGAAGCGATATGTACCTACAAAATAATTATTTTTATTAATTGCTTAATCCTCGACCTTGCCGTGTACACCTTATTTGTGAAAACTAACAACACGATCGCATAACATCACTTCTATTTACACTTTCTTTAATGTAACAGAAACGAGGTCGCCGTATTGAGCACGCAATGTATCCTGGCAAACTGAGATATTCAAAAAATGAATAAAGTACTACGCTGTCATTCGACAACGATCGTACAATCTCGATACTTGCTACACGACACATTCCATCGACGCGCTAAAATGCAACTTTTCGGAAATGTTCCAAGTATAAACAGCATTTTATTACGTTGGCAACGGTGCGTGAATTTCAAAATGACGTGGTAGAAGCAGCAACTATCTCATCATCATTGATAATGGTCGGTTTGGCAACGTCGCGTCGCTCACCTGGCGCTTACCTGCGCAGTGTCAACAGGGGGGCAAGCGAGCGAGCGAGCGGCAGTCGATCCAACGATCCGACAGACACGCTCGTCCCGAGCTGTCTTTACATTTTTATATCAAAAATATTCCACAAAAATCAAAGTTAAAGTTATACAGTGACGCGTAATAAGGACTTTAGTGTTAGAAAAACGCGCGAAGTGAAAACTTTGAAATCTGTGGCCGAACACGGTATTCAAATTAGGAACGTTCAACGACACCGTTCAAAAGCTTGTTCTTTCCATAGAGTTAGCGACTGGACTCTTTAGATTTGGTGTGGCTATGTGATGTGAGTTAATTCTAGATTTTCACCTACAGCGGAAACAGCTTACGTAGACGGCTAGCGGTAAAACGCCGTCCGCGCCGCACGCTAGTTCTTGTTTCATGTTGAGTAACCGTCAGGTTTCTAAAAAGTGAACGAAGTCGAACATACACAGCGTACCTATACGTGAATTTTCGGTGGCTCGCCCACTTGTCCCGTTAGAAAGTGTGTGTGACTTGGACTGTTGTTGATGAGTTGTTGGACCGGGAGTGTTGTCGGTAGTGTTGTTTGAGGAGGGTGTTGTTGTGCGGTGGTGTGGCAGTGCATGGCGCGATGATCAGCGGGGGCTGGGTGTGCGCGCTGCACGTGCGCACGGCGGGACTCGGCGGCGCTGCGCTGGGCTCCGACGAGGAGGAGATCGTGTACCTCGCCTATGTTGTTATTGATGTGCTGACGAATCAGGTAAGCGAACAAGCTGATTAAAAAAAAACGTCCTTCAACCTTCAAACGACAATTTGAACACAGAACTGAAACAGATAGTCCAAAAGATACACCGGTCACCGATACACGAGACTCCAATGAGAATATAAAGTGTTAACAAATACAACTTGATATCGGTAAAGGAGCGGCGTAAATTGTATAACAGATTAGGTAAACCTTTTGTTGATACAGATAGTTATCATCAACCAATCCTGTAGCGTGTCTAAATTCAAACTCATTTCGATCAAATCCGAAAAGTTATCATTGCCGTTCCACTTTGCGCGTTGTTTCTAGACATCTTTAACATTATGTATAAATTTTATTCTGTTTACTCATACTTAATGAGCAAAACTATTCACTTTTAAGTTCACTTTTAATTTCTCCAAAAGTGTAATACTACAATGCCAGTTTTGTGTTAGCATTAGAACACGGAAAGCAACAAAAACAGATTAGCGTCGGCGAAAAATCAGACTCAATGAGATTTCCTTGTGTTTTTTGTGCTTGTTTTCGTCTTTAAGCTTCTAACAATCACTATCTTAATACCTTCAATACCTGAAAACTATAGTTTCAAGTACTTTTTAACCGAAGGGCACTGCAAGGGAGTCTATTGAGCTCTGTGTTTTTTTTGACATTATTTTGACAATCTTATAGGTTTCGCAGAGATTGGCAACATTTCGATGATAACCCAAGCCTGATTCAAGTTCAATCACCTTAAAGATGCCCATGGGAAACCATGAGCTTGTCATGAAATAAATAAAGACACTACAAATATAAAGAAACTGAACTGTGGAGAACGTAGTGGGTAGCATAATTGTTTAAATGTTATATTTAAGATATTATGACCTATGTTTTATTGTGTACTGTTTGTTTTTCCTTAAATAAATAAATAAATAAACAAATAAATTTTCTCAAGACGGGATCCATTCAGAAGAGCACATTATAAAACTAAATGATTTAAAAACTTCGCTTAGTTATAAGATGCCAACAAAAAAAAGCTAACATTTAGTTTATGTAGATCTAAGCACAAATCGATAAAAACCAAGGAATTCCCTATAAAAACATCAAAAAACCGCGTCAAACCAGAAACGAGTTTGTCAGGATTCGTGCTCAGCAAATAAAATGTAAGTTAGACACATTATATATGAGTCTACGAATGGGTATAATTATGTTATCACTTGAGCACTTGTCTATCTATATTACTGCAACATTTATAGACTTAACTGACTCGGTTATTAGCACCCAATGTTTGAAAGCTGATCATCACATGCATTTAATGAGGCGTTGTCAAATTTCATGTCACTTACAGTGCTGTGATTGGTTGACCGAAATTACAACAGCCAAGCAAGATATGCTTGGCAATTGGCTTGTGATTTGACAACAGATTCATCTAAATAGCATTTCAGATATCTTTGGTCAGTTCAGATTTAAGTGATTAAGCATATAGCACGATTTCACGAATAGTTGAATCTATAACTTTTCATTCTTATTTTTTAATTTATTATTTTTGTTCATACCTCTAAGGATTTTTTTAATTATTTAGCGATAGGCCATCTCGTTATCGTTAAGTAAATAGTTTCGTTCATCTCGTTATAGTTAAATTTATCTATGTCTTCAAAATCCTTGCCAATATTATATCTTCAATCCGTAGTGATCAGTACGCAGGTGTTCAAAAACATAGCATATTCGCTATTATTTCGCCTTTACTGAATTTCCTACAGTGGGGCAAAGTGTTCTATTTCTCTCCTTTCATCTGTCCGCATCTATTATTGTCTTAGGCCGTTGAGCCGTAAGTTTAAAGTTCGTTCCACCATCACCTTCTGCGTTAACCGGGCTGTCGTCGATGGCTTTATAAATTTGCGCTATTACTACCATTCATTCCAGTTTTTCATCACTTGTGCTATTGAAGATTTCATAATAACATTCCATGTTACAGTCGTATATATTCCAATTCGCGTGTACTTAGTCATAAACAGTAGACTTATCACTACCAAAGATAAAATACAGATAAAAACTGTTGTCACCACAATCCTCATGCGCTTGATTAGATTCATTGTTTTTATCAAATGTGTTGTTGATAATTTTTAAGTCTATTAAAATATTAAGACAACCTGTGTTGTCGAGGTTATTTTCTACCTTAGCATTATTATATCAATCCCTAGGAACTTCTTAAAGACATCTAGAATCTGAAAAAGACGTAAACGGGGCTAAACGTGGTTCGAAATCATACAAAACACAGTTTAGTTTCTCTCTTTGTTTTCTTTGGGGGGCCTATCTCTCAGCATTATTGTCTCCGCATAGCAGTAGGTCGAGAAGATCATATAAACAAGAATAACTTTATTTTTTCATGGGGATCAAGGAGTGGGTAAGAATACTTATATTTGCTGCGATAGACACTCCGCACTTTTTAAAACCACTTGCCGAAATTAAATGTAGGCAAACAAAATGAATGATGAATGTACCTAGTGTTCCAAGTAGCAAACAGGGAAAGAATATGCCGAATTGACTACCACCTGTTACAACAATTGTATTTGTAAATATGACGACTAGTTTCTGGCACCACAAGACTAACAAAACTGGAATGAATAATCTATCTTTTCGACATAAACTTGCGTCACTCATTGGGCAGGAGGAAACTCCACAAAGGCACGTGCTATAAGATTCTTTATCACTGACGAAGAAGATGTTAGAAGACTGATTTCAAGATGCAAAAGAAGGCATCTTGAAATCAGACATCAGTCTTGCCGATTGGCTTGTATTATATATTGCGGTTCCACTTACTTCACATGAGCTTCATAAATATAGATATCGAGAAAAGAATCTTGTGATTTCTTTAAATACCGACCCGTAAGTGCCTTTCGATTGCTTACATTCATTCGAAAGGCCCCCGTCACCCACGTGTTAGGCTCATGCGCCCACGCACTTCCAAAGTCAGACTTCCAAAGTACAAGACTGGTTAGCAATACATAAAAACATCTATAGAAAACAAATAAAGAAAGAAGAAGTATCTACTCTGGACTGGTAGAGGATATAATTGACTGCAAGCGTGTGATGAAGTAAAAACACCGTAGAAACGAAAGCTAATATGACAGATTTTCGGTGCGCGGTGTCAAGATCAAAAAGGAATGCCACTTTGCCTTCGTCATCGGAGAATAAAGCTGTACAATCTCCAGAGTCAAGGTCTTTCAAAGATCCTACGTGATAATATTGGAAAATTGTAGTGCCATGAATAGTTGAATGAAGTTTAAAGAGAAATGGTTATGTCACTCGTGCTGGCTGGAGAGGCATGTGCACTAAACGTTATTGCGATACTTTCATTGTACATACAAACAGCTAAGGAGTGGAATTCCCTGCCAGAGTCTATTTCCTGATAACAAGCATGTTGCACCGTCACCGTCGAGCATATCATCGCTTACCATGAGGTGAGATAGAGGTCAAATGGAAGCTTATCAATGAGACAATTTCCAAAACCCGACAATTTAAAGAAAAAAACACCTGCAGATCTGTCATAGCATAAAAATCTCATACTACGTATTACTCAAGAGATACAGCCTGACATTCCATCGAGTCTTGAGAACGGCAATTTGTAGTTATAGACGCATACTACAAGTAAACGGGACAACCTGTCATGTTACGTAGGTACAGCCTATCGCAGCTAAGTTCCAAGAATTCCTTCACATTACTGATGCTTGATTGACCTCTTATTCTGGCAAGATTATCGGAGCGGTGTGAGCGGAAATTCACGTCATCAATGAGGAAAATGATAGGAAATCGCGCTTCTTAATGTGTGGTTTGAAAAGATGAATTTGAGTGAAGGAAATGAAGTGGGATAGGTTTACTAAGACAGGGACAGAAAATTCAAAACCACGTATGTTGAGTATTAGAACCCTTCAAAAATAATAGCAGCATATGATTAAGCAGAGAGCAAGCATAGCAAAAAAAAAGATTAACTAATACTTCACCTAAATTTTGCCAGTTATAATTTTAAAGGCCCATGTAGGGATGAAAATATTTCATTCCAAAACCTTTGATAAAAAAGGACTCGTATTACGAAAATGATCTAAAAGCTGTTTGACATTATTATAGGCGCCTTTTTGGTCTCGCTCGGGGTTTTTCTTTTATTATTGTTTTTTTTTTGTGTTTTTGCTTATCTCGTGTCTCCTGTGCTATTCAGATATACATATATATATATATTTCTTTCTATCTTTCTTATTCAAAAAGATAAAAATATTTTTGACCCATTAAAAAAAATCAAGGGCCCAACCATTCTTGATACTTTTCTGACGTCACGTTAACAAACAGGCAATAAAAAATTGCAATTTTTAAATAAATCTAGATAAAGTAGGGTCGTCAGTAACAATAGTGATTCTGATTTATATTCCTATTGTGAAACTTGTAACTCTCTATAACCAGGATATAGTGTTAAATTTAACTTCAACTGTTGATTTCCGGGTTTTATTTCATTAAGCGACTTTTGAACTTTTTTGAATAATATTCAGGCCTCGTTTTAGTCTAAGCAAACCTGAAATGTAATTTTTCATAAAAAAAAAAACCTTTTAAGTATAAACAAGATTTTTAGCTAAGCGTGCATAGCAATGCAAACCAAACATGTAAGCAAAATTTAAGCACGATCGGTTGGGTATAGGGTTACCATTCGTCCTGGTCTATCCGGGCATTTGGATTTGTGTCCAGTGTGTGTGTGGAAGTCTGTCTATCCGTCTGTCACCAGGCTGTATCTCATGAACCGTGATAGATAGATAGTTGTAATTTTCACAGATAATGTATTTCTGTTGCCGCTATAACAACAAATACTAAAAACAGAATACAATAAATATTTCAGTGGGGCTCCCATACAACAAACGTGATTTTTTTGCTGTTTTTTGCGATAATGGTTTTTTTTTATATCCTCTAAGAATACTTTCTGTTCAGATCGGTTTTTTTGCAGTTGAATATTAGTGTGGATCTTAGTTTTTAAACGTATTTATTTCTAACTGAATTGTCCGGATATTTTTAACGGTGGGGCTATTTATCAGTACTTTTCAATTTGATAAACTGTAACCCTAGTTGAAGATTTCACCAATACAATTACAAAGTATTGTAACAAGTATTTTTTTGAGTTTGTTTTTTAATACACGAGTATTCAAGAGACCAGTTAAAAATCTGGAAAATGTGCAAACACCTAAGTGTCTCTAGTTTTTTCGAGCGAGATATTTTATTAAAAATATTAATATAAATAATGGTCTTTTTAAACTCCTTTCGTGACTTAAACATTAATGTCAATTTAGAATTTAGTATAATAGACTACACGGCACAATAACTCAAGCCCGACGTGCAAATGTTTTTGCCTTGATTTGGATTACAATATATAATGCATAGATAATATGACAGGTTGCTGGCCTGTTTACAAACACAATGAGAACAGATTTTTCTGTAGTTTTACTTTAACAATCATTTATATTACAAGCTTTAAATTACCTTGCTTTCGTATTTGTGTTTGGCAACTAGAAATCCATTTTCAAGCACTTTCTGGCATCTGATTAAACTGAAACTTGGCTTACATAAGTAACTTTGAAAACATTGAAATAATATGATACTTTCTTGGGGCTGGTCTCATTATGGTAATATACATATATATTTATATAAAAACATTGAAATAATATGATACTTTCTTGGGGCTGGTCTCATTATGGTAATATATATATATATTCATTCTAATAAGGTAATATATATTCCTCAACCAGAGTTTAAAGCACCATCGTGTTTGGGCTCATTGAATGTGTATTGACAAATGATATTACATGTTGTACCTTTTAGTTACAAGCGCTTGTTTTAAAATAAATGTTTTTTTTAATACTTATAATTAGACAGACAGAATACTATTCAATAATTAATCATCGCGGCAAGTGACGTAAAAACATGTTTACCTTTAAGTAAGTCTCGTTTTTCGAATAATCTGGAGCAAAATGCACTTAATTTGCGATTTAAATGCAAAAGTGTTTCAATTTAAATAGTTACGGTGACGTCATTTGTATTTCACAACGTCTTAACGATGCAATTAATTAAGAAACTTTTCACATATTATTTTCATAGATGGGCGATGAAATTCTCTCCATTAAAAAAGTTAGTTTAAAATGCTGGCCAGCATTTTAAACTCACTTTTTTCTTTAACTCAGCTAGTAAAATTAGCTTGGTCTTATTTTATGTGGCTACTTAAGTAGGATAAATGTGATTGAATGGAGGGGTAGTAGAAGACCAATGAAAAGATGGATGGACTGTGTAAGGAGTGATATGAAAGAAAAGGCAGTCAGTAATAGCGTGCCAGGGGACAGGACGGTATGGAAGAAGAAAACGTGTTGCGCCGACCCTAAGTAACATGGGACAAGGGCAAGAAGATGATGACTTAGTCAGGTAAGTGCTCTGTTGAAATTTATTTTTTATCTTGGTTGTAGAGGTTTAGGTTCAATAATATAAATGTGACTGTATGGCGAGGGAGAAGAAGGCCAAAGAAAAGATGGATGGACTGTCTGATGAGTGATATGAAGGAAATGGAAGTCAGTGATAGCGTGACGGTTGACAACAAGGAATGGAAGAAGAAAGCGTGTTGCAGCGACTCTAAGTAACATTTTTTTAACAGTTGCACTGGGGCAAGGGCCGGTAGATGAAGTTGTCGTGGTTTAGGATGTTAAGACTAAGCAGACGTAACAATATATCTCAAAAAAAGCATTGCCTGAAATTATGCATTGCATTGTAAGTCTTATTTTTATCCTACTATATGTTTACGACCACAGACTGACTAAAATGATAATCATGCGATTACACCAGCACTCACAAAGCAAATGTTTCGTCAAACCTTAGTTTCTCATCGTTTGTTACTTCCAAACCATCTCAATACCACCTTTGGCCCCTTACAACAAATTCACATAAGCATAGTATTATCTTTCTTAAAGCGACCCACGTAAAGAAAATTTTAATAAAACAGTCATAGAATTAGAAATCGAATGATTTTTCCTTTACAGAATTACTAATTTCACGTCAAAGACCATTGACGTATTGAATTTCTATTAAATAGTAATTATTACTATTTAACACACGAAATAAATCGAATGGATCATTGTGAGCACGTTTTTCCAGCATGAATATTCCCTGATTACCTAAACATCAAATACAGCGTAGAATATTTAATTAGCTTTGTCCTTTTCTAGCATTATTAATTTGACGGTGTGCGACACAGACGGCAGTATTTCATTTGAATAATTTATGAATTTGTAATGATTTATTTTTGGGTTAACACATAGAGTTGACAGGTTAGATTAATGATCTAGATTTTGTTGTTTATCGGCGGAAAAATAAATAGGAAAGTCAAAATGTAGACAAAATATAATTTAACTTGATTGTCGGAACTCGTAAAATATACCAAAGATAAATAAAGTTTAACAAGAATTTGGGCAGGTCATTGCTGACAGATGCTAAATAAGTTATGGGCCCGTATATTGAAGACCAGGGCCGTAACAATTCTAGACGAGATCGCGGCAGATCGAGAGACTCGAGAATAGGACTTTCCTGGGTAGAGAATTGATAGTCAGTGAGAATATCGAAACAATATTGGACCCGTATTTTTTGCTTTATCAAATAAATAAAAACTGACAATGGTAAAGCGCATCAAAGTTCAGGAGTGTGGGCTTATGACTAGGGCATGCAATATCGCAAGGTTCTCAATTCTGGAAGTTGAAATGTGTTCCAATACTGGAGATTTGATTCTGGCATTCCGGAACTGGTAACTTTCAAAGTTTGTTTCAAATCAAACAAGATTTATAATTATATCAGTCTTTTAATATTTTTTAGTTACAAATTTGCTCATCTTTCTACATTATTACTTTGCGATGTAACCCCATTTTGCGAGGTTGGGTTCTGAGGCGGTTCAGGGACTTCCATGTATACCACGGAAGGTTATATCCTGCGGGAAAATGCTCACTTGGAGGTAAATAATAATATATATATAGGAAAATAATAATATTCTGCCACAGTCTACAGCGGGCGTCGTCGGCCGGGTCTCCTGACCGGAGGTTCCCCACCGTTTTCAGGAAGCTGTGTCTGCTTTTCAGCCGTTGCGTCGGTAGTTAAGCAACGAATTGTGG
Organism: Orthosia gracilis; assembly: GCA_947562075.1. Taxonomy (NCBI): domain Eukaryota; kingdom Metazoa; phylum Arthropoda; class Insecta; order Lepidoptera; family Noctuidae; genus Orthosia; species Orthosia gracilis. The sequence goes on from OX387265.1 coordinate 13,838,510, forward strand.
GTGTCTGGTGTCACGCTCCTGCTTTTGTTTCTCGACTACACTCGCTATTCCGGAATACATGTCCTACTTGTGACTTTAATTTGGCAGTATAAAAAGTAGCACACCGTACGTCACACGATATTTCAACGCACGTTCATCGTCATAATTTTTTGTTTACGTGGCAGAGCAAAAAAAATACCTGTCCAATATTTTTAGGTTATCTGACTGACGGACTAAATATATATTTTTTCTCAACTACCCACCCTATTGCCGTGAAAAAGCAAAACATAGGGAAAAGTGGCAGGAATGGGTCAATTCATAATCATATTCATTGTAGTTCAGGCATCTTTAATTCCAGGTCCATTAGAATTAATTTAATTATCTTCTCAAAGTCTGGTGTTTCGAAATCAGCCGTCGTGTTTGAAATAACAGAGAAAAATTAATTAAAATTCAATGAAACTATGTGTTGCAGTGAAGGGCCAAAAGATCCACTTCTCAATTTTGACCTTTAGGCACAAGAAAGGTTCAGGTGTAATTATTTAATACAAAAACAACCCGCGATTTTAGCCGCGGAACGTGTTTTGTTAACCCATACTACCGGGATGAAAGTTATCTTATTTCGTCTCTCCTCGTGCCAAGTTTCATCAAAATACATTCAGCGATTTAGTCATGAAAACGTCACAAACAGACTTACTTTACCAGCGGCTTCGCCCGCGTGAATGTCGAAAATTATCCAAGGGAACATTACTCCCGGGATAAAAAGTATCATATGTGCTATTCCAGATTATAATCTATCTCTGTGCCAAATTTCATCCAGATTCGTCCAGCCGTTTGAGCATGATTGAGTAACAAACATACATTCACACAAACATCTATCCAAACTTTCGCCTTTATAATATTAGTGTGATGTATGTATTTTGTATTGCATTTAACTAATATTTCGGAATAAAATGTAACTTATTTCACCCGGTAATAGTGTAAGCATTAAAATCAAAAAACAAATCAAATAATAAATTTCAATTGAAATGGATATTGTAAAAAACAGAAAAGAAAGCGAAAAACAGTAAAGGCCAGAAAAACAGTGAAAAGACTTCTGGGATTAAGTTAAAAAATACTTTTTCATAATTAGTTTAGATTAATATTAATTAGGCTGTTGAAACAACGATAACTCACGTTGACAAACAACATCGTGATGCAACCTGTCATTTCTAAAACGTTGTAGAACAAAACAAAAACATGGAGTGGTATGGTACTGGTACCACTACCGATGGCCGTTCCTTTTCCGTCAGAGATGAGGCTTTTGCCCTGAAGCGGCACAATCTGATTTGATTATAATAATTTTCCATATTAGTCCACCTTTGATTTCAATAATGATTCCACTTGTATATTTTTTTAATGTTTCTCAACGCCTACGGAAAATGACGTGACTTTTCTATGTACAGCCTAAAACATGCGGTATTATTAGATCATAATTAACAAAAAAACTTTAGCTATAAATTGCTTTGTTTATTTCTAAATAATAATGGTTTTATTACTTTACTTTGGCAAATGGCATAGATACTACCTTTAAAAAAATAAGCTTGATTCAACGATCAAGACTAATCCAGTGGCGTATACAATATTTGGCGTCGCTCAACACTTAGGTAGTGATGTTCTTACTGTTAATAAAATTGAAATAACAAATACAATGCCTTATGAACCTGCGCCACTGTCCTCGTGTTTGCTATCATCATTAGACTTCCAGTAGAATTGAAAATATCAGAAAACCCTACTGGAAAACGAGTATCTAAGTGTCAAAACGTAACTAATAAGATCACTTGTCAAGCAGCTTGATTGTACATGTAAGACACTTTATCACTGGACATTGCATGATTTTGGTTTGAACAATAATGATAATAATAAGCCCTACCGGTGCGCCTCTTTTTTTTATATTTTTAAATGTTTTTGTTTTCAATTTATTTTATAAAAATATTTAAAATGTACAAAATAAGAAAAAAAAAGGAAATCATTAATAAAAAGCGCAAGCCTGTGGTGCTTGACGCTAACGAACGCAGGGTGGTAAGGCAGACTAAGGAGCTTCACGGGCGCTTTTTGGCCCTACATGGTTCCCGATACCAGTGGGCCTCTAATTTTTATGTTTTCAAATGTTTTTTTTTATTTATTTCATAAAAAAATAAAAATGTAGATAATAAGAAAAATTATGAATAAAGGACATAATAATAATAATACCAGTCTGTTAATATCCCACTGCAGGGAAAAGCCTCTTCTCATACAAAGAAGACACGAGCATTGATGTGATGACCACGTTTGTTCAAAGCGGGTTGGTGATTTCAAACTTATAATAACTATAAATCCAGGTTTCCTCACGATATTTTCCTTAACCAATGTCGGCGATTTCCAAGACGAACTTAAAAAGAACATATGAATTGAATAAGTCACATTGGTACGTGTCCGGACACGACACGAGACGCGAGCTCTTAGCCAGTGCCCCACTTGGCCACCACGACGAGTGGTGTGAACAATCATCATCATTTCAGCCGAAAGATGTCCACTGCTGGACATAGGCATCCCCCAGGCGTCGCCACATTAACCGATCCCGTGCGTCTCGCATCCAGCGCCTTTCCGCAACCTTAACCAGGTCATCGGTCCACCTAGTGAACGCGTTCACGGTGTGAACAATAATGGGCCTAAAAATGGCCCATAATCTCAAGCTTATACCGCCATTAACTCATGTAATAAATATGTTTACAAGGTCCTACACCACGTCAGGTTTGAAAGTGATCCACATTACTTACCCGACTTTGGCAACCAAAAGGAGGGTAATGGCTTTTACGCGTCTGTATGTCTGTCTGAGAAGTTGTTACTATGACGTGATATAAATGTTTGAATTAAATTCTTCAGAATTCACTGATACGGCTTATTTGAATCTATATTAAATAAATAAATAATAAATAAATATTTAGCTTGTCCCACTGCAAGGCAAAGGCCTTCGTCTCCCTTCTGTGCACAATTTTGTCTTCTGTGTATGAACCATTCCTTACGGTAGGAGTTTAGCTCTTTCAGCTATCTTCACCCTTATGGTCTGTCTCAAAGTCGCCCATTGAGTGGTTAATTTCATCTGATATGCGGCAAAAAGTCCGGCCCAATACCATTTAAGCTAAACAGTTTTCTGGAATGTAAATGAAAGGGGAGAAAAGAGGTAGAACTATCTTTCTCTAGGCCAATAAAATGTGAAGAAGAATCTTTTGACGCTTAAATGGCAGTGATAGCGAGTCGTTGTTGTAATGAGAATTTGTTAGAAAATCAAGATGGCGGCGGCGGCGTTAGTTCCGTTTTGGCCACGCGCCAAAATCAGCTGCTTTTAGCGATATAGCTGAAAACCAATTATTATAAATGTAGATTTACTTCCTGAAGTAAAGCGAAATACGTCATTTCTATAAGGATATAAAGCCACAAAGCTCTTCATCTGTCCACGGCCCAGAGACTACTAATTAGCACGGCAATACTAACCAAAGATAAATAGATAATGTTTTACTCGCGTAGGTTTTAATTTCTGATTGGCATAGACGCTTAAATACATTGCATCATAAATATAACACAGGTACACAAGTACTAGCTAGCACCTTAATTCAAAGTATCATAAATAGTCCAAAGTAGATGTGTTGTACTTAATAATAACTTTGAAAAGCAGAACTACAGATAAAACGGAAATGTAGAACAGAACCAGTACTTGCTTGTATGAGCCGAAATGTATATGGGCCAAATATAGATAACACAAAAGTACAAAAGCTTTGAATACAATTCTATTATGGAACGAACGTCAAAGACTCCAGGCTCATTTTTTTATAAATATATCCAGCCTGTATCTAAAAAGAGTTTCTTTTAAAAATAAGCCTCGTGTACATTTATCATAACCGTACTGTAGTCCCGTTCCGTGTTACTTTATCCGGCCTATCTGTACTGGCAATCATGATGCCCGATTGTGGCAGATACCATCGGATACCGGGAACTCATGCTCTCTTAATAAATTGTGAGTTTTTGCAACTTTGTGCCTTACAACTTCTTCCAAAGTAAAAAGTTGATATTTTTATGGGTCAGAAAGAAAAAGAGTTTTTGCCTATAGATAAAAGGTTTAGGAAGCGGTGAAATTGAGATGGGGATTGTGTGGAAGTCTATGAATAGAAAGGGAGCGTATACCGTGTACTGACATGACGGCTGAAAGATATGTATAAAAGAAAAAGATTTGAAGGCTGGACTGCACGCACCTGAATAAATTGAGATAAGAACAGGAAAAGTTTAATCAGTCAGAAGTAAAAGGTTTAAGGAAAAAACATTGTACCTAGTAAATCTTTAGAGATCAAAACAAATAAGACACACTGTCAAGCAAGTCAACTAACATGGACATAACGATGTTCCTACAGATTAAATATACTTAGCCGTTTTCTGTGTAAGAAAACATAGCAAGGTACCCGTCGATGCACTGTATGCTTTTCATTGCGAGGCCTTAGAAACAAAACCCCGGGTACAGTTAAAGACAACTATGTAGTTTGTAAACACTGCACTCAGGTTATTTACTCGCGCTAGTCACTGGATAGTGACGAACGGGGCTCGCTTTGTTTTCTATTTTCAAATAACTTACATATAATAGAATTTAAGGAAAGTCTTTATCATACATTATATTTGAAAGTGATTTATGACTTACTAGCTACAGAAAAATAGTCTGTCCGAGGAACCGTCGCCGAAATTTTCTTTTTGAATAATTTGAAAAAAAAAAAACATGGAGACCAATTGTCGAATTTGTTAAAAATCTTGTAATTATTTATTTATTTAAACTTCATGTACAATGATGATACATAGGCGGACTTAATGCAGCAAATGTGATGTTTTTTATTTATTTCTTCTCATGGAAAGAACATGTTCTTAATAAATGCTCTCGGAATTGCGAAGAAATAAGGATCATGTCATGAGTTAGTTTTGAGTATAAATGTGGAAGCTTATAACAGTACAGAAAGACCAAAGGGACTGGTAATGGACTGTGTGTCAAATTATATAACTAGGAAGAAGGAGACTAACAGTAAATAAAGAGGCAAGTATGGAAGTAGACAACAATGCTGCACCGACACTAAATAAATTGGGATAAGTGGACAAGAGAAGGATGATTATTTGCTTTTGAAATTAAACATAACCAATTCAAGTACACGAAGCTACCTACTAAACTACGAAAGTCAAACAAGTATTACAGAGTAAATAGCCACACAAAAAAACTAGCGACACAACGAAAAATTCTCTATGTAAAAAAGCCAAATGAAATAAACGTCAAATAATTCTCAGTCTCGTTTTAAATCCAGTTAATAAAACTTGAGTACAATATAATGAGATGATTTTAATTACTGCCAGTCTTTGTAATCATGAAGCGTGACGCAATTAGATTAGTAGCTTGAATTGAGGGAACCACTCCTAATGTAAGAGGTGAATTATAAATGGTAGTAGGATGGTCTGATCTTTTTCATTTATTTATAGAAAATATGCCCACTAGTATCTTGTGATTTACGGTTGTTTTTGTGGAGAATAAGATCCATTACATTAAATGACAAAGAATTAAGCAAAATGGAATTCCGTGGCCTTGCATTTATTGAAACAGAAATTAGTATTTTTTTTTCCGCAATAAGTTTTATAGTCTTCTTTCAGAATTTTCGTAATCCGATTCAAACTTCTTGAGAATAAACAAACAAACAATTTTATATCCTTCGATTTTCTTGCCTTCATTGTAATTCTTTTACGGATAAAAAGTAAATAATCTTCATTATCCCTGGGTGTCACAGGCTATATTGTATCACATTTGTTGTCCGAAAAAATGCACAGTTCCTATAGGAAAGGCCACGTTAACGAGGTCGTGGGAAAAAGCCAAGTACTCCATAATTATATTCTAACTTTTAAATACGAAGTTGTCAAAGCATAAAAACGTGTTGTCAATAGAAGATAGCCAGAACATGTGTGCATAGATAACGTTATCGCACTATCATCTGACCTGTGATAGCGTATCACTGGTTTATTGTACGCTGAAATGACTGAACAGGTTCTAAAGTATTTTTCTTTACCTACTTACTGCAGATATTAGTATGGTGGTAGTTCTCCCCTTGACCAAATTTTTTACATTATAGTTACAGAGCTCGAGTCAGCATCTAATATTTAACTCTTTCACTAGATTATCATCTAATACTGCTACTGCTTATAAAATAAGATCACGCCTGTGTTTTCCCGAAACCAGCCGCAATCGATCTAGAATTATCAATAGCAGCCCGGAGTCTGGGTTTCGGTTGATGGCAATGGGCTTGCCTCCTAAGACATGGAACTTAAATCTATTCTGCCTACTTCTGCTAATTAGTACTTAATAGGTATGAAAACGTAGGTATTTTTACTATAGGTTTCACAGACTACGTATTCTCTAGCATTTTAATCGGCATGGATATAGATAACATTTAGCTTTGCTACGATATACTACATAGTCACGAAGATAATGAGGAATTCAGAGTATAATCAAGCTAAATGTCTTAAATTAATATAAGTCTGTAATCACTAATTAACACGTATTCAGCAAGCGTCGTGATTAATGCTCGTGCCTTCCTTGTATGAGAAGTTTTAGCCCCGCAGTTGGACAGCGGCTGGTATTATACTAGCAATTGCTAAGTATAGTCATACTGTACTTACAGTTCAAATTAACGAATGATACATGGTCATTTCCACCAGACGTGGCCCAAGCTTCAACGTGTGTATCAGAATGGCGGGTGTAATTTCCAGATTTGCCTAAATTTATTACAGTTATTTGGTACCTTCTGTGTACCTTTACGTACCTCTCTTGAAAATCTGTGTACCTATACCCGTATGATGATATTTTAAAAATTAGGTACACCCGCCATCCTGATGTCAGAACCGCGGGTGTACTGCTAACCAATATATGTAGCCAAGCGTACTGTTTATGTAAATTTGGTACCTCTTGTGTACCTGCAGATAAAAGTATTAAATAAACGAAATACTGTATATAATAAGGTTGCTGCGAAAAATAAAAAAATATTTTTTTATTACACGACGTTACTTTGTATTTTATAATAAGTACTAACTAACAATAGTAATTTTTATTACATTGATTATAGTTTTGTAACAAATTATAAGGCCGAGTTAAATGCACATGGAATCAGTGCGTTATTCATATATTAATCCTTACTTATTTCGTTATCGTGAAAATTAATTAATATATCCTTTAAAACTGTCTCTTGTTTCATTTTGATTCTGGAAACACTGATAGACAAACATCCTAATTCTATAAATCCTTCACAATTCTAAAATGTTTTTGTAATTATGTATACATATAGTTTTTTTTAATATTTAAGATAAGTTATCAATACGTAGATTGTTATTTTAAAAGATACGTCGAAGAAAGAAAACATTTTTTTAATTTTTGCAGCAACCTTGCAGTATTTCGTTTATTTAATACTTTTATCTGCAGGTACACAAGAGGTACCAAATTTACATAAACAGTACGCTTGGCTACATTATATTGGTTAGCAGTACACCCGCGGTTCTGACATCAGGATGGCGGGTGTACCTAATTTTTAAAATATCATCATACGGGTGTAGGTACACAGATTTTCAAGAGAGGTACGTAAAGGTACACAGAAGGTACCAAATAACTGTAATAAATTTAGGCAAATCTGGAAATTACACCCGCCATTCTGATACACACAGCTTCAACCCTTGCGGAAGTCCTGACAGATCTTACTTTGCAGAGCACTATTAAATGCAGTACTTTATTATTAAACCTTTTACGTCGCCATTTGGTTCTTAGTTAATAATTTTGCCACTGCTGCATTACATGACCTTGTAGAGCGCATTTTTGCATACAAGAAGGTGTCGAAGGCTGTAGCGTATTCGTTCATGAAAGGAAAGATCTTGACGTGGCCTTCACAATCAATTTACTATGTGACATTTGTCACGGTAGCTATATTTCGACAAAAAACTATTTATTGGTATGTAATTCGTACGTGTAGTGTTTATTTACTCTGTTTTTTGTTATACCTACAGATTTATATTGCATGTTATCATGTTTAAGTTTCAGTTTAATTTTAAAGAAACAACTTAGATTGCTGACGGTTTACTGGCAATTAAATATACTTCCTTGTATTACAAAAACTCATGTCCTTTTCCATTAAACTATTACATTATACAAGCTTCATGAAAGTAAAAACTTAATAAAATAAAGAAGTTGGCCAGATAATACAGTGGATATTGGTGGAAGATGTACGGGGTAAGTAGAAACTTGGATGGTGATATTTCTGTTTGCAAATTTGTGTTTAAAGAAACGTAATCACAAAAAATGACTAAGAATTGCATAATTGAATTAAAATTTCATACCTATATATATCTTATCATAAATTTAAAACGTATTATATCTGTAATAATACACACATTCTTCAATAGTCAATGAGATGAATAAAGCCAATTATGACTTCTAAGCTGGACAAGATACCTTAAAATGCAAAAACAGATTAACAAGCTTTAACTAGACTCAGTTAATGCTATTCTTTAGTCGATTAACATCTATAAATACAGCTGGGGCCTAGATATACTGTAAAATGTCACGTGGTGACAATCCCAATATTTTAGGCTTCTGAAAATCGTTGTCGATGACAATGTCACTTTGTCAGTAGACTGTACCTTTATTGATCTATATATATGATTAAATTTTATTATTTTGCTGGAACAGCAATTAACAGCCGCATTGGTTGAATGAATTATATCAACAGTGTCACTTGAATTTCTTATGGATCTATTTGTGGATGCGACTAAACAAAATTAAACTATACTTACTCATACTAAACCAACCTAACTACTTACATACATAGTATGTCTATATTAAAGAAAAGTACACCTAGCCGTCGAAGTACTCTTCCACATCGCTGTCATCCGGGAACGTGCTCAGAAGACTGTCAGCATCAGTCATCACTTGAATTTCTTATATTTTTGACATGTGGATAATTTCGTTCTAGAAACTGGGTGTACCTACTGGCACAGATGAAATATTAAAACTAGCATCTAAGAGTTATTTTATTTTTGGAAAGGTTTAGCAGAATTCTAGATATCTTCACGATTAGATTAATGTCCATGATCGACTATCCTTATTTAGATTCTGAATTCGCAAAGTCACGATGAATCAGGATGCCAAGTTCGACTGTTCTTTATCTACAGTGAATTATTTCTGCCAGTGTTGGATTTACCTGTAGTAGCTACAGATAAGCAATAAAAAATCAATTTATTGAAGCGAGGAAGGAAGGAGGATATCCTTTGGCAAGACTGCTAACAGATTTTCTGGCTGAGAAATGTAATGACAGTCAATGATCTGAAATGAGAGCCGGGACCAACGTCTTGCCAGGGAGGCACGGAGGGTTCTCGATATGTTAAACGGTTATTAAAAAAAATTGTAATCTAGTTTATTTCTGTCAGATTATGATTAATTAATTAGTTAGGTACATATTCGTTATCAATAATTAGTTGGCGGATTCTAATCTGTAAGTCAAAATGGTAGCTCTCTGAATTATTTTCGGTATCGTATTTATTTTTATCAAAAGATTGTAGTTAGGCAGTCCTCTTTTTGTAGGACCTTAGATAAATTTATATGATATGAAAAAACTAATAATTGTCCTAACTACCCGGCAACATCCGTGTAACCAAACGCCATTCTTTTTTTGAAATGGTTGCCAAATACCCATTGTTACCAACATCTCGAAACAATTGTCTTCTTTTTTTTTCAAAATACATGCACAACTAATTAATTAAGTATTAAAATTATGAATTATTGTGCATTTAAATAATTTTGTTTTCCAACCTCCATTTCGTTATCAGATAAAATATCTTTTCGCTCCATGATTGCATTCGACGACCCATGATGTTATAATGTGAACTTGAAATACAAACTATTCAGAGGTATTTTTTTGTTGTGGCAATAATTTTAAAGGAAGTCGTGTCAAAATAATGATGGCTGAATTATTTTTACGTTTTGGTGAATTAAAATAATTGTCTAGTATCAATTCTGAGGCTATTGCCGGAAATTGTAGATATTATGCTAAACGTTAGGCAACAACATTTTTATATACATTTAATTAGATATGAATTGAAAATTCATGAATCGTGAGAGATATCATTGGGCAACTGTGATTGTAAAATTTGGCGTTACAAACTTTTGTGTGTAAGTTGGCTAAACTTGCCTCTGCCAAAAGCCCACTTGTACCATAAAAGTTTTATTACGCCCATTTTTTGAATATCTTTTTGTGTTGATTTTTGCTACTAGAGCTACTAAAAGGTTTAAAACAAAGTAATATCTACTTGAGTCTACCCATTCAAACAGTTACTGTGGGGGCGAAGCTGGCCGGCTAGGGGTACCAGAAAGTACCAACTGAATGTTATCCAGTTATCGTGCATGTGTTTTCCCTACTATTAACTGCCTTTTATTATTGTTGCGGGATACGAGAGGTTCGAACCGTTTTGCCGGGATTCACCGAGCTTCATTGATTCGGCGCTTTTCTGGTGGTCAAAACTGTTGATAAAGAAATGCTCTCAAGAGGTATAGTATAGATTTCCACATGTGTTTTTATTTCATACTTTCATCCAGATTTACGTTATTTATAGTGACACATATTCAACTAAAAATAATAAAATTTTATGACCTATCCTAATCTGTTTAGTTGACAAACTGCTAGGCGTCGATAACGTAGATCTTATCTTTACAACTGCACAGATAGTAAATTTATATGACCACGATGATAATTACAGTAAGAAGGCATCAAATAATACTGTAGCGTTCCAGTGTTTTAGACGACACAGCAGTCACTCCCTAAAAAGACTCAAGAGGCATCAAATACCACTTCTATGAAAACATGTTGTGGCATCATTCAAGTCGCATTGTTATATCGCACCTGTCTACGGACCATTCAAAACGAATCGCGAAATCGGTTTCGTCGTACTAAGCAAACCGTTGCTTGCTCTTTCTGTCACACTTATGGTACTGACGGCATGAGAGAGATAGAGAAAGAACATACACTGATTGGAAGACTGTTCTGCTTGGTCTAGTGGTTGAAAACGGTACTGTTTAGGGCCTAAAATCGACTACGGGGTAGGCCAAATAGTTATTGGGCCTTTTCACATAGAATTTCTCAATAGCAGCCTTAAGACTGGTTTTGTGCCCGTTTAGTGGCAACAGGATCGATCTCGAAGTCGACGTCCAACGGAGCATTGCACTTAAACCGATTGTCATTTGTCTCCGTCACCTCTTACCTAGATTAGAGTCAAGAGCAAACCCATCTAAAAATAATAAAAAATAAAAACCCTTTTGGGGAATATTTGTGTGACATCATGTTTATTATTTACAACTTCGTGTAAATAACGCGAAGAAATGTAAACACGAAACGTATAAGCAACTAACAAATGCAATACAACATAATAACATGATATAACAACAATATGACTGAAGAATATATTAAATTATCGTGAAGCTATATTATTATGACGTCTAACAGCAACACGTGAACATCGTAATTATTATCTAATGTATGTAAAAAACATTGTGGTCAGGATTTCGCGCCATTCGAGGACGCCATGTTTGTTTTGATTATGTTGTTTGTGATTGTTTTGATGAAATGTACCTATGTGATTTTATGAGACTGTAGAAGGGTAAAACCGCAAATTGAAGGCTTAAAATTACACAATGTCATCTAAAATAAAAAACAAAAGTAAAAGGTTCCAAAATTGTTCTGAGGCCTACAGTGAAGGCCCTAAACAAAGTGACGTCTGACATCCTATCAGCATGATTGTTTGGGTATAAATGCTTAAAATGTTCAACCTCTTATTAAAAAAGCAAAAGATGAAGTTATATTTTTATCGCGTTATTAAACTCTCTGATTTTAAACGAATTTTAGATTTTTACGTCCTAAAAAAATAAACGTCTCAACACAGTTATCCGTAGGTGCCAAATGTGGAATAAAATTTTAAAGTAAAAAATTATTTCACAGTTGGCACCTTCGAAAAATATCGATAGGTGCCGTATGTGGAATACCTCAGGTGCCGTTTAAACGGGTGCCCAATGTGGAATAAAAAAATTTGAAATTGATTTTGAAATTTGTACAATCGTTAGCGCTGGTAAAATGTATTTTTTTCTAGATCTCACCACGACAACTAGATCAATTTTGCATATTCCAAGAATTGTGTTTACAGATTTTGATCCCTAAACCAATATTTTCTAGAATGTTACCAACTTTGGGTCATATTTGGTACTCGTAAATAATTACTTAGGGACTACAATTATTGAATGTGTTTTCATGGCAAAAGGAAGATATGCTACCGAAAAAAATATAACAGCTTTTCGGTTACAAGGTCTTTTGAGACAAGCGGACGACTAGGTCAAGGATTGACAGGTTTGATCGACGCTGGCGCATACAGCTATATCAAATTATATTGTAATGAATGTTGCACGTAAATAAATATTTAAAGGCACGTACTGTTAATTAAAAAATACTTATTAATTTTTTTTAAAACTCTTTAAGAAATTGAATGCCTTAGATGGTGTTGCACGGTTCAACCAAATTGACTTTGGTTGAAATGTTCTGAAGTTAAGGTATACATACAAACTTTATTAACATATATACAATTGAATATTCTAAAATAAAAACACATTTATTTGTAAATACAAAAGAGAGACGGAAAAGAGCTCAATGTGCATCAAAAAATTTGTCCACATTCGATGTCAATGGGAATTGTGCCCAGAACGCTGGCAGCATTGCCACGTTTGATGGCAATGCTTATTCTCTGGCCGAAGAAAAGGCCAGCCCTCTGGTCACGTGAAGAATCGTCGAGCTTTGAGCTAATTTCTCCAAAAATTCTATGCGCTTTCGGACCCCATGAACATAAGTTTTGAACCCCAAACGGTTCAAACATATAACTTCCAATAAGATTGTTATATTTGCGCCGTTTGAAGTTTTCTGCACCGCCGTGCTAAGAAGATGGGATGGCGAAAGTGTGTCGACACATGTTGCATCCCACACCAAAGGCCTACCCACATTACAAGGCATTCCGTCTGGTCTCTTCCCATCGTCGCGTGCCAAGCCATTGGGTTCTAAAACAGCTGGCACACCGGCGGTGACAACAGACCGACGTATGATGTCATTAATGCTGGCGTGCCGTGCTATCCGGCTAGCGCTCCTATTGCAGGATAGGCCATGGTGACCGAGGCGGTCGACTGCTTCACCACATTGACAACGATGTGGAGCTCCGCTACATGGAGCGCAGACATGTAACGATCATACATAGTAACACATTATGTTGACCATAGATCTCTGATTTCGACTTGATCCAATTTAGTTGCTACATCAAAATTAAAAGATATGTGAATCAGCAATTATTATTACTTTAATTTGTTATGTTATACTAGTTTATTCCTGAAAAATTAAAGATTGTAATATAAATTATGCTATAATTTTAAATTTAAATTATTATCCTTATAAACGAAATTAGTGTCGATGGCATCCTTAAAAGTTATTTTGTTTATTTTGCGTGAAAGCCTCGTTATCGTATTAGTATGAATCCTGCATTAGGAGGTATGTTGTATGTAAATTAAGATATCTGATACGATATCAATGATATCATTCTTATCGGCGGATAACGCTTGTAATGCTTAATTTGTCCACAGATTTGTGCCATTGCTTTGTGGCACCATTGTTCATCATTCTTTTGCCTTACTCCAATGTATTTAGGATCGGCGCAACTTGTTATCATTAAGATGACAAATAAATAGAGAACTATGGAAGAAAATACCATAGTTCTTAATTTAATCGACATCTTAATGATCACTCACTTTCTAGACATATTCTCTTTTACACTGATCGTTTTATCTTCCTCTACCCTTATAGCTATTAAAATTCATAGATAGTTTGAATATTGCATACACCATATAGTTACAGAAAACACAATTTTAGAAATCATTTGATTGGATTCACAATGAGAAGCCAGTATTGTAGTTGGTTTCAATTGTCCATGGGTATCAACAAGCGAAAATCATCGATTAATCCTAAAAACATTCTGCCTATTCAAACTTGATCGTTGATAGCGAATTACAGCACATCCAAATTGAAAAGAGCCATCAAAATCTATTCTTAGCTAACCCAAAAAATATTCATCGTCTAAGTTTTTATCGAAGCGTAAAAACACATTAAAAGTTTTATATTAAATATTTCTCGCTAAAAGCTCCCAAAGATTGTACGTATGCGGATCTATTTTTTCTATAGTTTGTTTGTTTATAAGAAGGTTTGAGTAAAAACATCAGTTTGTGTTATTATTTGAAGCCGAGATTCGTATGATTTAATTAGCTTCTCTGGCGTTTGGTGCTAGTTCAGTTTTGTCAATGTAAAGATGCGATTCAGTGTTTCCACTTATATTATTAGTATGGATAGGATCTCGTTTGACCAATATCTCACCTGATGGTAGCAATGATGTGGTCGACGATGGAGCTCGCTTATCTAGATGTAACCTATTCATTCTTGACTTCAATGACGCCCAGGGGGGTGACCATAAGCTCTTAGAGTGAGGTTATTTTGAGTGTGTGTAAGGGACAGATTTATATGACTTGTATACGTCTGTCACTTATGCGATGTCAAAATAACCTTACTCTAAGAGCTTATGGTCACCCCCTTTGTTGTTGTTACCAGGTTGAGGTTGTATTTGTTCTATGCAATCCATTTGAATCACAAGACATTTGAATTGCACAAATATTGATAATCCTTAAACATATTTTTATGTTTGTCCTTTTTCTCGTATGTAATGTAACACCTAAGTGATTTTCCTCTAGTACACTAGATTTCAAAATATTGGCTATGAGATCATAAGTTGCACTAAAAGTAAATAATTGTACATAGTAATTTGTTTGACTATCCTTAAGAAATTCTTCGCTGCATATATTTTCGTTTGAAAAGAACTAACGTAGGTCGTTGTTCGTGCTCAAGTTTGTACACAATTACTATTTTGATTATTGATAAAATGTTAGTTCAAATACTTGGTTTATTGATTATTTATTTATTTGACCTTGACTAGAACACCTTAATAGGTTAAACTATTTACGCGCGTGTAGATATGCACGTAGAACTTCCTCATTTAAACATGTATTTTTTATTTTAAAATAAGTTTAGTTTTGATAATTTAAACTATAACAGAAATTGTTCTATGTATATGGACAATTTCAATTAATGAGAGATTTAGGTATATTTTACGGACCTTTTTGCCATTTTTAATGTTACTATGAGTATTTGTGAGTGAAACCGTGTGACATCATCAGTAATTAATAGTTATTTGCATGTATGGGTTAAACATTGAGTGATTTTACTGCTTCTCGTGTTTAATTCCACTAGCTCACAAAACAGGTTTGCTGGCCACTTCAAACATAGTTTTTTTATGTCAATCTTAGGACGTAATGAATTCTTATTCATAAAGCTCATTTCACGTCATTATAATTTACGCTAGTTTTCATTAATTAAGTAAATTCAACGAAATTGACTTATTATTTAGATTCATTCTGTTTAAAATATTATGTCAAACATAGATAAGGAAGTTTCATGTAAAGAATATATGTTTTAGTTTAAAAAGTAAATATTTACATACAAAATACATTCGAACGTGATAAAAAACAAAACAAAAATTGCTTGACTGAACATTGGCAAAAATCAAATGGCGAACATCAAGTTGAGAAGGAAATTTTCAGTCCATTTGATGTCAGGAGTAGTCATATTTTTTTTGAAAAATAACCTAAAAAGATAAAAACAGGAAAAATATAAAAAAGTACAACATAAGAAATAATTCACTGCTTTTGATAAATTATTTGAATTTTTTACCACTGTCCCTTGCCCTCTTGGCACAATCGCAATAAAAGCGAAAGTGACACAAAACACAATGTTAACATAATCGACATGATCAGTAGTTGTTGCTACTTCTAAAATAACTGTAATGATGAGAAAACATAGTAAGGTACCTATTGTTTTAGCTGTTGCTAGATATAATTTAGGTCTTGATGATTTCCTTTATTAAAATCAAATTACACACAGACTTTTCATGATGAGTTTATGTCGAAAGAATAATCAGGGATCTTATAATAGCGGCGTAGAGAAAGACTAGTATTAACGGCAACATCGGCCATTATATTACAGCGTTTAGTGTTCACGTTGCTTATCAATTTGGTTGAATCAACCAAAATCTTTTTTTCGGGACATTTCAATCGAATCGTCAAATTGTACATTAAAACCTTATTGGCAAGGATACTAAAATTACAAAATTCACTCCCATTCCATATTTGAACGGCTAAATCATGGTTGAGTTTGCCAGCTAACTCGTGGGGTTGCTAATTTAGGTAAGTGCGCTGGACATTAGGTATTATATCATTCCTCGTCTTTAGAGGCTGTTTTTATTGACCCTTACTTAACATAACAAGACTATTGATACATCAATGTAACACTCCATAAAGCTTTAATTAATTTAATTGTCAGTCAATTTAAACAAATGTTTACACATTAATTTACAACGTTTGAACAGCACGAAGGTTGTATCAAAAGCCTCTTGTCTATATCATAGAATAAAAAACACATAGGTACCAATGGGATCTTTGTAAACAAAATGTTATTCGTATATGATTAACGTATTCGAGTGTTTGATTACCTATAAGGTAATAGGGATATTTTCTGCGTAGTAAAATGATAATTCTGTTTATTTAGTCCGTCAGTGAGATTATCAAATAATATTGGACGCATATTTTTTGCTTTGCCAAATCAATAAAAATTGACAAAGTTAAAGAGCACCAAAGTTCTTGTGCCGTCACTAAGGCAGTATAAAGTATACTCGCGGAGTGACGTCACACGACATTTCGACGTATTATATTATTGTCACTTTATTTTTACGTTTCAAAAGAAAAAAAAAATTGTCCAATGTTTTTTACTAATGGTAGATTAATAAAAAACATTGGACAATTTATTTTTTCTGACGGACAAAAAACTAATTTTCAGTAAACTACCCTATTATCTACTAGCTTTATACCGTGGCTTCGCTTACCTGACCCACAGAAACCGTGCATTTGTCGTGGTAAAAAGCAAGCATCCGTGAAACTTTCCATCAGTGAAAGAATTTTTAATAATCAGAACAGGATTTTATGAGACCAGCGGCTTTGTCCGCGTGGAAAGTGTTTTATTATCCCAAGGGAACATTATACCGGGATAAAAAGTAGCATATGTGCTATTCCAGACTAAAATCTATGTCTTTGCCAAATTTCATCCAGATCCGTTCTACCGTTCTGGCGTGATTGAGTAACAAACTTACATCCACACATACATCTATCCAAACTTTGACATATTAACATTAGTAAGAGAACATTACCTTCAACAAACAATTGTACCTCCTTTTATTTCGAAGCTAGGATTTATTTATTCTATAGAACTTACAAATAAGCTTCGGATTTATTTAAACACCTTACATAAATGAGGTTTATAATTAGTTCGTTTGATTGACCTTGGTATGTAGTAAAGTAGTGAAGTATGATCAATTGATCACTATATACAGATGGTACAGTATCTCAAATAAGGTATATACTGTGGTATGACTTGACAGACTGTGTCCATTGGACCGGAGAGGAGAGGACTAATAAAATTCTACTCTCAAAATGCTACTGCTTGCAAAATAAAAATGGGCCATGTAAACATTTTATCTGTTTTGACAGTTGCGTGCAAAAAAGCGAAATTTTAACAGCTGTTTAGTCATGTTTGCTGATTGGTGTCATCACAATACGATTGTGTTTTGCGGAGTTTTTAACATACCTGAAATATTATTGCTTATTACGTTGAAAAGCTTAAGAAAAGTCAAGTATTGAAACAAGTTTCGTAAACACAAGACACTGCTAACTGAATGTTATCAAGCTTTATTTTTTTGGCTCTTTGGCTACTATTTTTAGCACG
Source organism: Orthosia gracilis (assembly GCA_947562075.1). NCBI lineage: Eukaryota > Metazoa > Arthropoda > Insecta > Lepidoptera > Noctuidae > Orthosia > Orthosia gracilis. The sequence continues at coordinate 13,856,515 of OX387265.1, forward strand.
GTAGGTATAAGCTGCTCCCAGGGTGCTACGGAAATAAAGAACAATATTCAAGAATCATAAGAAGTGTACTAAGTAGCGAATGCGATGGAAAAGTCGAGGGTGAAAAACCAAGAGGCAGAAGTCCTATACATTGGTCAGACCATGTCCGAACCTCTTTGAACATTAAAACCTCAGCAGCTGTGCATGTGGGAGTAAGATGAGAAACATTATCAAGGAGAAAGTTTTGAAAAAAACATGTGGTCACGACCCCCCAGCTTTGGGGAAAATACGCAAGGAAGAGGTATCGAATGCCATATACCACACCTTTTATTTGCAAAGACTAGACAAGTATGTAACGTTAATGTACCTAATTATAATATCTATTACAGCTTAAGTTAACATCATACTTTTAAATGAGTAAGCAATTCAAGTTGTTTTCGTAGAGCTGGTTTGTTTGGTTGCACTTGCTTGTCTATGATTCTTTTTTCATGATGAAACAAAAGAACAAAAGGTTTAGTCAACCATTATTAATATGACTGTGATCGTAAGCTGTGAACATAGACACGCTCTTCCTAATCTGCCTGAAATTAGCTAAGTGTGGTCGTTCTTTTAAATTATTTAAATATTAGTCGCTGCATTGACCCATTTTTGGGAGAAGCATAGCAAACGATTACCTAATATACCAATTACCAAATCTCTAGCAGCTGAAAGCCATACTTTGCTAGAATAGGCCTCACTGAAGCATTCAACAGATTTCCATGTCCCTCACTAAAGAGTGCCTGTGGGCCATGAACGGGCGCGTTCTCGCTATTTAGTAAAGGTCTGCGGACATGACCGGCAGGCATTTCCGCGGACAAATCGGTCCTCGTTGTACAAAGTCCAGTAAAGCCTTGCACCGTGGCGTTGGCGGTATGCGTGAGCTGGCCGATTCAAAATTTTCTGCTTCTTCGGCCATGCGTTCTGCGAGTAATGTGCTCCAACCACTGCCACTTTTTAACCGACTTCCTGAAACGGCCCGTCCGTTTCAGGAAGTTTCTATGTTCGATTGTATGGATTTTTTAAGTTAAGAAATACCTTGCCTCATAAAACTATTGAAGGAAATAGAACTTCTGCGAGTCTTCCATTGAGCTGGACTTATAATAACAGTCTTAATAGTTCAAGTATAATGCATAGCTTAGATTCCACGGCTGGCACGCGATTGGATCGGACACACACGAACACATCATTATGTACTAGTTACTGCCCTATTTACGGTGGATTGAAATTTAATTTTTAATTTAGAACTTATTCGTGGAAAACCGACACGATTAAACTGATTGGGATAAGTTTAGATTCAAAATTGATACTGGTAGTATTGTTCGCCAAGAATTATGTTGTATACACTACGAAGGGACCTCAAACCAGTTGGATGATGAAGGTTCAGAAGGCCAAGAGGGACTTTTTGAAGATGGCGGATAAAACAAAATAGCGTCAGATGAAATAGAAAAAGAAGACACTGGGCAGGTTAGATTTGCCAAATTGCCAAGGGACATCGTGTTACCATAAGGTAAAAAATCTGGTATTCAGCTGTATTCGATTACACTGCAAGCTGACCCCAACAGTTGGGCAGAGGTAGATTGATAGACGAACGGAATTAGATGTATAGCCTTTAAGGATGGAAGACATGTGACATCAACCAACCCGCACTGGGCCCGCGTGGTAGTTTATGGCATTCCCCCTAACAGAGAGGAGGCCTAGATAATGATAGCCTATATTTCAGTGATGACAAATGCGACTACGTTGCCTTCCGTCGAATTTTTATGACCCATTTTGCTAACCGTTCGTAAATTAACACGACGAATGACGACCCGTAGCTTATAGGAATCAGGAATATTTTATTCTTCAAAAGTAATAAAAGTGCAGTGCTTAGTACATAATTTACCTACCTGTAAGTTTATTACTTACCAATTAATAACTCTTGATTTTTAATGGCAGCACAGTAGCCGCGACTTACCAAGTTCTACAACTTGTTATCCACTTAGTGTAAATTATTTTCATAACGGTTGCGCTAAAAACGGTGAAGGAACAGCGAGGAAACCGGCATGTCCTAGAACCACAAATTCGAAGACATGTAACGTCCACCAACTCACACTGGCCCCGTGTGGTGGATTACGGCCCACTCCCTCTCACAGAGAGGAGGCCTGTTTCCTAGCAGTGGGCACGTTATTACCTTCTATTTATTGATTTAAAGGACTATCCGTGGAATTAGTTTCTTCCATGTTCTTCTTCTTCTGCGCTTTGGAACGTGCAACTAACCTCATCTTCTTTGACTGATCGATCTTGGCAATTCAAAAGTGCCTTTAAATATTTAAATTGAAATAAATTCTTATAGTGTTAAATTAATTTTATCCTATATATTTGCATTGTCATTAAATATGCAGTGATGCAACACCGACATCCATAGACCTTTATATTGCAGCGTATCAATCAAAGGCTTGTCACCCACTGCAGAACGTGAAGAAAATTTTAATATGAGGGATAATGAATGACCACGGCTAGACTGGTTGTCTGGACAACTTCTTATATTATTCTAGTTTACGACTATACAGGTGCTATCGCACTTATTTTGTTATAAGAATTTATCATCATCATCATTTCAGCCGAAAGACGTCCACTGCTGGACATAAGCCTCCCCCAGGCGTCGCCACATTCATCGATCCCGTGCGTCTCGCATCCAGCGCATTCCCGAAACTTAACCAGGTTTATCGGTCCACCTAGTGGGAGGCCTAACAACGCAGCATCTACCGATTCGCGGTCTCCATTCTAGAACCTTTCGGCCTCATTGGCCATCCGTTCTGCGAGCAATGTGCCCTGCCCTCGAATAAGTACATATTATAAGAATTACATTAGTAAAGTTTGGCTTGTTTTAAAACAACCTCCTTTCGATAGGTACTGTATTGTTCTTTTCTGGCTGAATAATGTTACTACAGCTTATATTATCTGTGTCACAGATCTTATCATCATCCTACTGCCCTTAACCCATTTTATTTGCAGTCGGCGAAGGATTTCTTTTTCTACCTACTTCTTCCTCTACATAGATATTACAATCTTCTATAGATTTATATAGTAGGTAAAGTACCAATATCATTTCACATTAAACAAAGACTAATTGACTTAAAACAGTGCAAGTTATTGACGCAATGACAGTGGGCGGGTCACTGCGCAATAGACTACTTCATCAAGAACTAAATAGAACGATATTAACAAGTTTGTGCCCAGGTCAATTATGTAAACATAAAATCATATTCAGATCTAGCCTAGTCAATAATTAACTAAGACAGGTACCTTGCACTTGCCATTAAAAATAACAAACCAGTTAGGAACACGCTATTTTATTGTTAAGGATTTTTATTGTTCTTTAATACATTTTTGTTCTTTCCATGTTCATTGATTTCGAATTATAAAAATTAAGACAGAAGTTATTAATCTTTTAATGAGATTAGTTTCATCTTTATTGAATATCTGTAAAAAATCGTTGATTATATAATAAAACTAGCTGTTGTCCGCGACTTCATCCGCGTCAAATTCGTTTAAACTAAAAGCAATATAGGTTTAATTTTTTTTACAGAAGTCTAATTCTTTCTCCAAAATAAGAGTAGCCTGTGTTACTAGTTATAACATTGGCTATCTGCTAGTGAAAGTCCCGTCTAAATCGGTCCAGCCGTTTCGGAGATTTCCTGGAACAAACAGACAGGCAGACAAAACTTAATTTTTTTTTTGTGCTGTATATCATAGTATATAACCGTATACCTATGATACTACCTTTATGGGTATATACTTTCATATCCATTTACTGAAAAGCTATTATTTTTATATAACAAACAGACACTTCAAGTTTATCTATGTGTACATACCTATAGATTCTTCTTGTCTACGCTTCCAATAACTTTGACTAGCAGTCTATAATCCGCGACAACAGAGTTAGATTTCAAGATGGCGGCTTTAGGAAGTGACAAATCAGCAAGATGAATGCCAGGATACGCCTCCTCGGTAATAATGCTTACTCGTCTCTTTAGATGGGATGATTTACAACCGTGTTAGGTACTAAATTAAGTGTACTAGGTACATGAACATGATGTACTATGAGTAATATGACTATTAAATTGCAGAAAAAACATGCAATACATTAGAAATATGTAGGTATAGTTTAATTGGTGATTCCTAAAGACTTGATATTTCAGTTTTTATTCATAGGTATGTGAGTAAACAATTAAACAAATTCTCGGTACAAAGATACCTTATACGTTAGTTTAGATAGTAACTATAAGTACTTAAAAGACATACACATTTAAAAAAAAAAAACAACGTTGCCCCACACTAGGAATTTCTTCCTGCATCGTGGGTGCGTTTACAAACATATAAACTCACATACACAACACCCAGAGTCGGAACAACTATCTGTAGGTCATACAAATATTTGTTCCGTGCGGGAATGGAAACCGCGATACGCAGCGCAGCAGTCAATCGCTCAACCACTGCGCCAACCGTGCGCCCATTTATAAATTAAGTTCGACTTCTAACTTTAAAACTCATATTGAACAACCAGCGTCTTACTTAGGTCCTTCTCCTTTATTGAGCAACGATTTGGCTTCTGCATATTGACTATTTAATTTACTGTTTCTGCATTTTCTATTAATGTTCCAACAACGCTTCAATGGCTCCCTGTAGTTTAAAAAAGAACTTTTAATAGTTTGCCGATAGAGCAACGACGCATTTGCTTACAGGAATCCCCTATTACCGCTTCAGCTTAGCAAATTATGTACGTGATTCAGACCTAGGATTGTGTCGAGCTGTTTTGTATGTAAATTGGCCGGGCAAGCGATCTGTCCACGCAATCCAGTGATTAGCAAATTGACTCATGATTTAACCGCGTTGCAAACGCTAAGACCCTGTTTGCGCAGTGTTTTTTTATTGTAACGCGAGTAAGTAGCGTTTTACACGATATTAATGGAATGCGTTTTCCAGCAGCTTGCTAGAACCTTCCATTGATGAAATAACTGGGACGAATATTTTATAGTATAACTACTATGATGATCCTGAACAGGCGTTGGACTGATGGGGTTTCAGGAAGGTCTTCACCAGTGTGGTTTTATAGAGGTAAAAGCCGAAACTCTCTGATCTTTTTCGCAAAAAGCCCAGGGGTGTGACCATAATCTCTTAGAGTAAGGTTATTTTGAGATCGAGTAAGTGACAGATGTATTACAAGTCATATACATCAGTCACTTACACTCACTCAAAATAACCTTACTCTAAGAGCTTATGGTCACCTCCCAGGCGTTCACACAAAAAGGAGGTCTCCAACTAAAATACTATATCCACAAAAAATAGAAACAACGCAACGGCCGTCAAACACGTCCTAACCGCCATTGTCATGATCAAAATTGCCACGGGCCGTCAATTTACATAAGTGAACGGTCACTGAGAGCCACGCTTGGTTTGTAAGGAAAGTTTTAACGATACCGTCTCTTGCAGTCTCACAGAATCCGGAGACGCCTCGGTGGTTACCGAGGCATCTCCGGATTCTGTGAGATGATTTAACCAACTGCAAGTCGTACACTGATGGACATACGCGGGAGACCTATGGCCAGCAGTGTACGACAAGCACCGACGAGCAATCCTGTATCTACTTATCGTGGTGGATTTCTGTTGGCATCTTATAATAAATCAAATCGTCCAAACCAAGATATTTGGACTTATTAATTTAACACAGACTTCAGTACAAAAATATCAGTGCTGCCTTGGCTCTTGTACTACGATATCCTGTATCACAAGAGCCAGATTGGTTTATTACTAATACTAATACTTTGCTCAATATGGCCTGAAATACACACAATTTTCAAGCAATCATTTATCTAACGCCAGTTTATAGGCAAATCAGAACCTTTATGGAAATGACTATTGCTCCTGATCTTTGCCCACTATCAGTCTAATGCATTTACTATTTAATTATTTACAAGCACTCGTGTAGAACTGAATGTACACTTGAAAGGGCAACACTCATTAACATAATAGGGGACAGCGCTTTAAGGTTACAAAGGAATAAAATGATTTCGAAACTGGCTGCAAAAGTTTTTGGTATTATGCCTGTTACATGGAATAAGCAAAAAAATGTGCAAAAGTGAAACTTGCAAACTCATGTCAATTGCTGTGATTTGTAGAGGGAAACAAATTTGTCATGAGTTTCATAGTGAGAAGCCAATCAAATCGCTTGTCATGATGATAAAACAGATTAATCTAACTGGTTTTCAGAAATCGGGTGTAATTCCGGCAAAATAAGTAGGGTAGCTATTTGATATATTGTAACAATTACTGTTTACTGAATAGTGTGACTACTGTCTTAGAAAGCATTGATGAAAGCAGTTAAAGATAGGAGAGGTGTTTTTCCCGGAGAAGATATAAATATCTGTAGATATAATGTCGTCTTCCACGTGACATAATATTATGCATCTAATACACCAAGACTAATCTCCCTTTATACGTCTAGATCGTGGAAAATATGTAACAATATGGCGGATTCGTGACGTCACTCCATCCGTCAATCATAGACACCATCCGCTTCCTAGCTGTCGACATTATCATTGCATTTTCCATCATCAAGACAGACTAGAATGTCTTCCACAAAACAATAATGGCAAATGTAATAATAAATAATTAAGTGTCGCAACACTGACAGCGGATGTTTTTTTCTTCTTCTAGTTATTTATTTTTATCCTGTTGCTAGAGAATTAGCGGCGAATGGCTTATTAATTAAAGGAATTATTGTTTTGTTCTAATTGTTAAAATATCCCAGTTTTATTACGAGAGAATCCGGTAATACTTAATATTATAAAGCTGAAGAGTTTGCTTGTTTGTTTGAACGCGCTAATCTCAGGCACTACTGGTTGGAATTGAAAAAATATTTTTGTGTTGGATAGTCCATTTATCGAGGAAGGTTATAGGCTATATAAAATCACCCTACGACCAATAGGAGCAAAGCAAAAATTAAAAATGTTGCAAAAACGGGATAAATTATTCCTTTTTGTGAGTTTCTATTGCGTGCGCTACTAGCGGTTAAAGTTACGCAACATTCATGTATGCAGGGTAGGTAGGTAGCCAGTTGACGGGAGCGAAGCCGCGTGGGACGGCTAGTTGTTTTAATAAAGTTACAACAGTATTTATTGTGTAATAATTTAATTATGACTCTAGTTATACCTAGACAGTAATCGCACATCGCAGATTTGCGTGCTTTCCTTCCTTACTGGTTTTCATTTAATTAAGGCGTATAATAATTATATTCCCCAATGTTAATTCAGTCCTGGCCGTGCACCCGCTCAGAGCCAAAAAATCAATAATGAACCTTCTTTTTAGAGTTTTGTCTGCAAAATATTCTTTAATTTACTTAAGCTATTTCACTTATAAAGAAATTCTAGCCATCAATTTTTCTGTGTCAAATTATTATTAAACATTCAAGTCGTTTTGGAGGGGTGTCTAAAAGTAGCAAAAAATATCGTGTTGTTAATTATTTTAAAAGCAAAACTATTAGTTACACGAAAAAACTATACTTCACAAATAATGTAAAAGGTACATGTATATATTTTTTCAAACCTTATAACCTAGCCGTTACTAAGGAGTATGCTTAAGAAAGTAACTGTTTTACAGCACTAAAGTGGTAGAAGGCCCTTACGTAGGAATTTCTTGCCTGAAATCTTTTTATTTCAGCCTATTGCTGTCCATAGCATATATCCATTCCCAAGTTCTGACTTTCTCAGTTCTTCGCTTTTCGCATTCAGTCATTTCCATTTGCCCTTTGAAGATTATCGGTCATCTAGCTTCAGTCCTGCTACTCTACTTAACGAGCCCTAAGTCCTGGGACAGACATGGAAAGCCTGCAGTAACTTCAGCTTCCTAACTTTGCCTAAATCCCGCATTCAAATTATATCGGTAAATGCAGTTTTCTTCCGGTTGATTTCATTCCAGATCTTATCTTTTAAAAAAACTTCGCGCTTACCTCTAGAAGAAATACAAATAGATGCCAATAAAATAGTAAAGATGATTAGGTACTAGAATAGATATAGGTGCATTATCATAGAAAAGATGGTTGAGAAAAAAATCAACAGCTCTATTAGAAAAACACATTCGTGTACTGCATTGAAAATAGTGACTGATAAAAAGGGTTCCATACAATGTTTTCGCTACGCTCCATGGACCATGGTCTCACCATTACATAATACTACATGATTATAGTTACAAATGATGTTTAATTACAACCCTAGTGGCTGCCGTGCTCATAACTGTGGATAATAGCCACCTTCGAAATATTGCCCTCTTTTACAAGCAGCAATTTTATGTTGGCAACACTGTTGTTGTTTGAAAGGTTTGCCAACCTGTTTAGTACGTTTGAAATAAGTATTTATCTATCGGTATTTTAAAGTTTAGTTTATAAAAAGTTTGAACATCTAAACATAGATATTTATGTTGTTTGCAATCCCCGGCAGTTCTGATCCGATTGCAAATATTATTTCACTGATATATAGCAAAAAATATCTCTTAGATTGTGTTTTTTTATATCGGAAAACTGCATTGAGAAACCGGTAGGCTAAGAAACCGGGAAAGACCAATTGTATTTTGTATGTTTGGACTACCTATACCAACAACTAACCAACTTTATTCCAAAACTACTACATGAAACTTGGTTTAGTGGCCACTAACTCATGAAACATTTTTTTACTCGCTTTATAATCGTACGGATAGAATACAATTATCAAATCAGCGCTCATTTCTTGCTTAAATTAAGACATTGTCACTGAACGAGCCACTGTAACGTTTAACAAAATGACCGTCAATAAATTGTTATTACGACAATGACATGCAGTTAATATTTCCATTATTTTTATGACATATTCAACTACGTTGTGAAACAGCCGCTTAGCAAAATGTCATTATGGTACTATTGTTAGGTAATGTTGGCAGTACGGAATTGAAATTGCATGCACGGAATTGATGGATACGGGGGAAAAAAGAAGATGGCGAACCCTTATGTCTTGCCGGTAATCATCATCATCGTCATATCAGCCGAAAGACGTCCACTGCTGGACATAGGCCTCCCCCAGGCGTCCCGCATTCATGCAGAGGGAGGCCTGCCAACGCAACGTCTTCCAGTTCGCGGTCGCCACTCCAGAACTTTTCTACCCCATCGGCCATTCGTTCTACAAGCAATGTGCCCTGCCCGTTGCCACTTATGTTGGGCAATTACTCAGGCTATGTCGGTAACCCTGGTTCTCTAGCGGATCTCAAAATTTGTAATTCGATCACGCAAGGACGCTCCGAGCGTGGCCCTTTCCATTGCCCTTTGGGTGACTGTAAGCTTTCTGATGAGGCCCATTGTGAGTGACCACATCTCAGAGCCATAGGTCATAACTGGCAACACACACTGGTTCTGGACTTTCGTCTTGAGACACTGTGGTAAGTTGGACGAGAAGATACCGCGCAACATCCCGAACGCTGCCCAACCGAGCCGGTAGTAGGTATGTCAGGCAAAAACTACCCATTTTTATCAGACTCTCTAAATGGTCACTAAAAAGTAGGATACGGAAAGTTTAATTGAAAACTTAAAGAAGGCAGTAGTAGAAAAGCTTGTAAATTAAGTAAGTCATACGATTAAATACTACCCAAGTAAAATAAAAATTAAAAGTAGAAAAAAATTGTAATTGCAATAATTTACCTTTTGACAGCTTCAGGATTCAAGACGGTTGACATTTGACACTAACATAAATATTGTTTTTCCTTTTTTAGGGTCCCGTACCAAAAGGGAAGGAAAAACGGAAAACGTAGCCCTATTACAAAGACTTTGCGGTCCGTCTGTCTGTCTGTCTGTCACCAAACTATATCTCATGAACCGTGTGATGAGATGATGATGTATTTCTGTCGCCGCTATAGAAAAAATACTAAAAACAGAATAAAATAAATATTTAAGTGGGGCTCTCATACAGCAAAACGTGATTTTTTCTGCCGTTTTTTGCGAAAGTGATATCCGACCATCGTTCGCGAGTCCGACTCGCACTTGACCGGTTTTTCTGTTTCTTTATCAATAGATATTGCTCAGGATTTTAAAGTGTGCAAATATTTTAAGATTCTTAGTAATATCTATATTTTGTTAAATACATACGAAGGGGAATTACGGAGACATAAGGAAGATCGGTATTTAATTTGACTATGTGACTTCCGTATTTTTTTACACTTTTCTGTAATTTTAGAGTTCCTCATGTCTCTTTGGCTGACATCATTTTAAAATTACTTAGATGTCTCTATTATTTTTGATTCAATATTTGGTTAAGAGAACTTTATAATTTTTTATCATAACTAAAATTAGTGTGATGGAAAAAAGATAAGATAAAAAAGATGATATAATAGAAAAAGTAAGCAAACATTGAAATAACAAAAACTATTCTCATGCACGTTGATCTCAAATACATTGGGAAAGGCTGGAGGGTGATAAAGACGACATAGATGAATAAACTATCTACGGCAGCATTACAAGTTGTAGGTCGTGGATTCGAACCAAGACAGACGCTTTACTTTGTGCTACTTTGTGTAAATTATTTCATCACCACTGCTCTCAAAACGGTGAAGGAAAACATCGTTAGGAAAGCGACATGTCTAAGAACCAAAATTTCGAAAACCTGTGGTGGAGGCCTGCACGCACAAATGGCCAAATGGGAGTCTTAAGTGCAGAAAAGGGGGTCCGTCTATCCTTTCCTACCCTAGTGATGTATAAACACTGTCTCACACTCGGAATTACATGCACTACATCCGATCCGTGTCTTTGATTTGAGTTCCGAGTTCAACATGTTCTGAATTATGTGTTATGGTGGATAAAATTCGGATGTAGTGCGCAAGCTTTCCTACAAGGAGAACTACGGCTTTTTCGGCACCGAAATTTTACGGACACGGATCGGATGTTGTGTTACCTGCCCTTAGAGTGTCACTTTGTTATGAACCCTAGTAGTTATCTAGCAAAAATTCTGAGAATAAAGTCAACTAGATAATTGAGCTTCCCTAACTACTTCTAATCATTAGCTTGAGCGCCAAATGCAAGGGATTAAAGATCAGTCATAATTATTTATCGTATGGACTTAATAGTGACTTATTGCTCTAAATCATCGAGCACCTTTGTAATTTAAGTATTTACTACGTTATAAAGAGGAACGTCTTTACCGGTAAAGAAGACGTGTATTTGTCTGAAAGAGAGAAGGCACTGTGACATTCAGGTGTGCGTCCATTTTTATAGTCTCTGGTATTATGCTTTTACTAGTTGTACCAGAAAAATTCGCGATATACGTATTAATAAAAATATACCGTGCAAAGTCAGTTTCTCCAAAGAGATTTAAAACCTTTAAAGGATTTAATAATTCATTTTTTATAAATCAGTTTTTTAACCGCTAATTCTTTCAGAAAATCAAGTATTTGAGACTTTTTACTTACATATACTATACTTTCGCACGGGACAAAATATAAAAACAGATAAAATAGTAAATAACATAAAGATAAGTAGTTAATAGAAATATAAAATTGTAATGCCAGTGTGTAATAAATAATAATAATAATAAAAAAAAGATATGTAAATTGTATTTAGTGAAAAGATGAACTCACGTAGATTTAAGTTAGCCTAGAAATTATGTCCGACGTAGGAGTCCAATAATTGTAATATTATGAAAATTTATCAAACAAATTAACACAGTATAAAAGGGCGCGGACGACTATGTCCGCGGCATATTCACAATAAAAAAAAAAAATAAAGACAAGCTTTCCTCATTAATCGCTATTGGTATCAGTGAAAACCATATTAAAACCCGTTGTGTGATTTAGAAAGAGTAAGATAAAAACAGACCACAGCGACTTTTTTTTATAATATTTAGAGATTACGTGGGAACTGAGATTAAATATGACTCTAAAAATCAAATGGAAATAAATACTTACTTCATAATCATAGAGGTAGTGTGTCAATAAGTGACAAGTGAAGTCACCGTGTACCTATGTCAAACATTATTCTTGAGGAAAATGAATGTCATAATGACTTGCAGTTAAATAAATAATAATTATTATTTCGTAATACATTTAACCTCTTTTTTGTAAAGTAGTAATAAACAAATAAAAGTAGGTAAGTAGGTTTTTAGTGGCATTGGTTATAGGTTACGTCGTTTTCGTAGCGAAAATGGTTCAGCTTTTTTTGAATTAATTAATTCTGCGATTTATAAAACATGATTTAAATAGTATTCTTTCTCAAAAGTGTTAATGACATCTAAGTCAGTATCTAAATATTAATTAAGTATTTACAATTTGCACTCAGTAATTCTGGCTGGATGCGTGATGCACATAACCTATCTATGGGGTGAAACTTGAGGGATAGGAACTCCGGTAAGTGGCACTGGACGTTAGCCCAGTGCCACTTACCGGAGTTTCTCAGCTCAGAATTATCGCAGAATTAATATGACAAATTGTCAAGTGGCTGTTGAAATTCATTCAATCAATCACAGCAGATAACGCGTGCTTGACAATTTGTCATATTAATTCTGCGATAATTCTGAGCTGAGAAACTCGGGGTAATTAATATTATTTCACGATGGATTCTTTAAAAATATTTTATTAATGATAAAATTAATGAACTTGATTTCTATACAGGATGCATTAAAAAAGATACATTAAAAACTATGTGTGTGAATAGTGTTGCCAATTAAATATAATTTAATTTATATTTCCTGGCAATATTGACATTACAACATACAACTAATGTCCAAGGTTTGCTTATTTATCTACGGGTCACATTAAATTATATCCGGTCGGTAAAAAATAATAACTAGATAGATATAAAATTACCAAAAATATTTTGAAGTAATTGGGACATTTTGAACCGAAACGAACTATAGGTTGGTAAATGTTGATTTTGTAGGTTACTGAATTATTGTTCTTTCACATCATATTATACTCATTTTATTAGTTAAATTCTGGTTAAATTAAACGCCTAACGGCGAAAATACACATACGTGGCGTGGCGTGGCGTGGCGCCTACTGACGGCTACAAAACTATTTGTATTATGACGTAGGCTGAAAAAAAGTCGTTTGATTGGCGGATACCGCGCCACGCCACGCCACGATACATACGCGTGGTTCCGCCTTAAATCTGTACTTCAGAATCCGGTAAAGGAATCCGGCTTTTAAAGGCAGTACGTTTTAATATTTAGTTTTAGCCAAAGTGAAACAAAAAGTCGTTCACAACTGACGTCACTATATGTTTTTTCCTCACAATTACCACAATAACTACTTTTTGAACCAACCAAAACAACCTGTCTCTTGCGTAAACGCACCCGATTGCGTATTGTTTTACATGCATTGACATTGTACCTTATATAAACGAATAACTTGAACAATCCCATGTTTTTATTTAAAAAAATACTCGTTTAAAACAAAAACAGTTTTTAATTTCAGTATTGACTTGCAAGTTTTACGGCACTGGCCACAAAATGTTCCATTTTCAAATTAAAACATGGCCGATAGTGCCAACTACATTTACGAGGCGTGCCTTTTAAGTTTTTTCGTTTGAAGAAAAAAACACAACTAGAACCTTATAGTAATTTTTATTGTTTTTCAAAGTATTCACCACGTAGCTTAATACACTTTTCCATTCGCTCAAACCAGTTATTATAACATTTATTCCACTCTAAATTGGGGGTGTTCAAAATGGCTGACTTGAAAGCGTCGACTGCTTCTTCACCGGATTGGAACCTTTGACCACGAAGACTTTTCTTAGTTTTAGGAAATGTAAAGAAATCGTTAGGGCTTAGGTCAGGACTGTATGGAGGATGGTCAAGAATTTCTACTTTTTCCTGCTTCAAATACTCAATCGTTTGACGAGCGCTGTGTGAGCTTGCGTTGTCATGGTGCAGGATGATGCGTCGCTTTGAGTTAGATTTTCGAAGTTCGGCGATGACTTGTAGTAAACAAACTGTGGTATACCCTGCGGTAACCGTTCTACGATCTTCAAGTGCAATAGTCGCAACATGGCCGGTTTTTCCAACGAACTTGGCCACCATCTTCTTTGAAGTGCTTCGAGAACGAACAACTTTAGTCAGCTTTGGCTCGTCTTGAAAGACCCAGATTATAGATTGTTGTTTGAAATCAGGATCGTAGGCATAGATCCAAGATTTGTTACCACTGATGATGTCGTAGACGTAATTTGACTCTCCTCGTTGAACCTTTGCAGATTTTTCTTACACCATCTAATAGAGCCTCTATCTCTCGATACGTCACATTACGATCTTTGAGAATTAGTTGTCTCACAGCAATGATGTTATCTTCAGGGAAGGCGGATTTTGGGCGTCCTTCGCGAGACTTGTCACTAACACTAGTATGTCTACGCTGGAATTCTAAATACCAGCGTTCGACAGTCCGCAGACATGGGACTTCATCACTGAACACAGATGTTAGCTCTTCAAAACACTGAAGCCGTGTCAGGCCTCTTTTAAAGTTGTAGAAAATTATTGCACGAACATTTTCCTTAGAAAGATTCATTTTCGTATGTATCCTGACAGATTCCAATCGACGCTGTGACTAAACAATAGCATAAATCCTAATACTTTCAACTGTTTTGAGATTCAAAATTTTAAACACATTCGAATATAGAACAGTTCCAAATTCAAAATTGTCGGGCAATATGGAAACGACAGAACTTAAAAGGCATGCCTCGTATATGGGTGGTGAAGTAAGGAACTGAACTAACTATCAATTACATTCATGAAATTGACACATTTTTTACTAACAACTTTGCTACAAGCTCCGCAATGAAATGTTAATATTTATGGAATTGTCAAATTGATGTCGAAAGATTTGTAGATTCTACAAACCTACTGTAGATAACAATTTTCTGTAGATAACAATTTTGTAATTTTGTGCCCTTTGCATTCGAGGATTCGAGGACCGAGGATGGTATCAGCAGGTAAATTTTAGGTACATCAAATAAGAAATTATTTTGGCGACCGAACGCTTGATAAAAGAGTACCATACCTTCTCAAGCAATTGCGTACTGATTTAAGAAGTTTGGAAACAAAAGGTAAATTTGTCAAATTTCTTAAGCGGTTCTTTTTCAAAAGTTTGTAAATTTTGTTCTTAGGAAAGTGGTTTGCAGATTGTTGAGGGAGCATGAAAGTGGTTTGCAAATAAGTAATTAAGTACATGTGATTTATGATGCGATATTTCTTTTATTCACTTTTCATAAGATAAGATATTATTGTTAGTTTATAAGTACAATAAATGAAAATTAAGTGTCCGTACAATAAACCTTATTTTTAACGACTTCTTAATACAAAGTCCCCACAGACAAACCGTGAAAACCGTTTTGCGGAGCATCGTTCTTTAAGATTTTTAGACGACTTTGTTAAGATTGTATTAACGTTGTATTTTAATAAATAATAATAAAATTTGTTTTTTTTCGAGTTTATAACGGCCTATTAACTTTAAGTAGTTTAATTTCAATTGCAGGCCACAAGATTAAAGGCTAAAAGGTCAATTTGGTAGGAAATAGAAAACGAAGGATTTATTTTATAACCTGCCATTATCATTAAGTTATTCTTTTGTTATTGCAAGTGGTCTCTCATTATGGCCCACCGTAACTTGATAACTGCAGTAATTGGCTGGCTAATTGGAAGTCTCTGCTTACATCAATTGATCTCTCTTCTGCATTTCTTTTTTACACGACTGCTAAGGAAAGGGTTATGTTTTCACTCGTATCTTGTATGTAATATTCTTTATTTACTCGAATCTTTTAAACTGCTTGACGGATTATATAATAAAGACATCGTTAGATGCGTCTTCGACGAAGAGACGTTCAAAAAAACAAACATGGCGGCCTTTGGGCGCCATATTGTGGAAGTTCTTTTTTTTTCTTCTTCCATCAAGAGGGGTATCAAAAAGTATTTTGAAAGGTGGTTACAAAAATATATACTTTCCACTTATATGTTTCAAAGTACCTAGAAAAAAAATGATAGCTAAAAGTTGTAAATAAAAAAAGTTATAAAAAAAGTTTGGTAAAGTGCATCTACCAAATTTTGCCACAGTTTCTGGCCTAATGCCACAGGAAACCGTGTATTTCGGTAATGAAAGCTTCGTCGTATTCGTATTGGTAACTTCAATCCTTCTAAGTGAATTTAAAACTTCTTCTATACTCCCTTTTTCACAAAACAAGATCTTGGCTTGACACTCATGGCCTGCATCAACAGTTTACTCTGCTGGAGGTAGGCTACTTTTTAGACTTTCACTTCAACACCAAAAACCCCCTAATTAGACCCCCTAATTGCGTAATACGCTAAATCAGCTTCCATCACAACCGAAAGAAGTTCCTAATCCATTGCTCCATATGGTTAAAAGTCCGCCTACTTTTCAGCGTAAACACGCTCTAAATACTGTTGAATTGACAAAATGAAAGAGTTTGCGATCGATTCTATTAATTTATGTATATGTTAGGTTTAGGCTGCAGGTTTTCCGTTTTTTTTATTCTGTATTAATCTATCACCTTTTTCATATCTGTCCATTTTTGTTAACACGCAGTAGCAATTTCAATCGATTGACAAATTAATATCCGCATTTGCCATAAAATTCTATTAATAGCTTGGCACCTACTTAAATTTATGGTCGTAAGAAACCTTACAAATAGCTAGTAAAAACAGTCAACAAACAATGACGTACCCACTTAGCTATTGTACTGTCAACACGGACCTCCGTAACAACACTATCAATAGAACAAATACTTGGGTCCCTACAAGTCAAAGTGGTTACAGAGATGATGGAATATCAATATTAGACGTATCTAGAAGTATACTAGTGCTTGCAAATGTATGTTTTTGTAGCTTTGTGACAAGTATATCTAAATAAAACCTTCAATGTTAGATCCTTTTAGCGTACGTCATTTATAAATCAAGTACATATCTTGACGATATGATCATCTTCTCTAGAAGCTAGGCCATGTTTAGCCTATTCAAATATCGTGGATAAAACGAAACAGGGCGATATTTGGGGCTATTTGCAGTAGGTCATAATGTACCAAAATTCCTTTTCTATATTTTTTTCTCCTAATAACCTTAACTATCGCCCAGTTTCGTTTAATCAACGATTTTTACCCACCTTGTATACGCACTTAGTAATCATGTCAAGCCTCATATAGTTATTTTATCCTAAGTTTTAATAAAAAGGTTCTTAATATAACATTTCTTCTTTTTGCAGGTACGTTTGTCAACGAAAGCAGTGTTGCGGTTGAGTAAGCCACGAATAATCATAAATTTTCCTTTTTAACTATAATATTTTCAAGGCTTTTTGACTCATTCCATGTCATTTTGTATCCGACTACGGTGAAGCCAAAAGGAAAGGTTATTATTTTAGCAGTCTATGTATGTTTGTTTTCACGTATATTTCTCCGTAGCACCTAAACTATTCATCCGATTTTGATGAATAAGGTGACATTATTCATCAAAATCGGATGAATAAATCAATTCGTTATTATAGCCCAAGTAACATAGGTAAGCTAAAAAACCGTAGTCGGGTTACAGTTTTTAAATTGTTGCTTTTTTTTAAATGGAAGTCTAATCGGGTAGCACAACATTTAGACACGCAACGAGTTGAAGATTCCAGAAATCATTAAAGGCGCTGATACCCCTCAATAGCTGATTTTAAAATGAGAATCACGCCTAAAAGTCTAGTCGTGATTTTTTGGAAAAATATATAAATATTTGTAAACATTATTATACATCTAACATGTATAAAAACACGACAATCGCACTAATACCGCCCGGCGTATTCTAATGAAATTGATACCATCTCAAAGGCAATTTAATTATCTACATTTTTATCTGAGGTTTTTTTTAAAGTGATAGAATAATAAGGAAAGTACAAAAAAGTTACTGAATTTCGGGTCGCGCAGGTGTGAAACAAGTGCACGTTTTATTCCATCAAGGTCGTTGGCGACTGTCATCGTTTTAAATTGTTGTTTTTGCAACAACTATTGTGTCCAATGTCTGGAAATGTTACAGTGATACCTACAATTTCACTAGATCTGGTTTTGTAGAAGTTTGAGCATGAACAAAGTCACTGTTTAACCAACTTATTTCTGACAACAGACATCTTTAAAAATAAACGGTCACTCACCATTACGACATAAATAATCTCACTAATCCTATTCTTAGACCCCACATCATGAAACACGTCATTATTAAGCCATGGTTATCCCAAACCCCAATATAAAGTTCTACCAAACAATTATCACTTTCAGTTTACGCCATCAAGTATACTTACTTACGTCTTTAACATTACCAATGTTTGTCTTAAACATTACTGGGTTTAACGAAGAGTAAGACGAAAAGTGACGTGATGGGTATCGTCTGGATTTTTTGTTATTAAAACGATAGGTTCTCTTGACTTCTTAAGTATGGATGGCTGATAACGTCAGCGACAAGCAAAAACTTCGTCAACTAAATAATCACTACATATTATAAATTAAAGACCCTCGATGCGTCTGTACGCGTTAAACTCAAAAACTACTTAACGGATTTTCATGCGGTTTTTAGAATGAGTGAGAAACGAGGAAGGTTATTGTTTGTAATTAGTTACAGGCGATGCCGAGGCGGGTCGCTATTTTATAATAAACCGAAAAATCAACGACACGGCTCATGCAAAAATATTCAGGAGACTTTCGCTTTAGACTCTAACGAGGTTCTCACTCGTCGCCGACGGTAATGGCCAGCCAACAGGCTTATTACTTAAGAAACAACAACAATCATCGCGCGATCAAACGTTTTATGTCATAAAAGTCGGAATTACCTACAGTGTAGGCATGGTAGGTCCTACACAATCGTTTGGTAATCGCTCGCTGTTTGACAAATGCACTTATTTAAAAAAAAAAACGCCAAAACCTCTAAAACAACTGTTTTGAAGAGAAATTATTGCGCAAATATTGCTATATTTTTGTTCTTGCAAGATATGTTATATCACAGATACATATACTAGCATAGTAATATCTAAGCCTGCAGATTGGCTAATCTATTTCATTGCATTAGCTTCCTTTCTGATTATTTTCTTCTTCAACTCGTATCCTTCAAGACTTGAGTGAGAGTATCCTCCATTGCTCGCTCTTGAGGCCCCCACATCTCTTGCATGGTGCCATAATTTTATCAGACAAGTCCAGACGGGGCTTGAATGCCTCAACAAAAGGTGAATGTTTCATTTCGATCTATTCTTGTAATACGAATACGAGTTTTCTATCGTAATTTCAGCAGTTGGACATTTTCGGGCTGATATATGGGTCTGTTTCATTGATAAGTGTGACTGCTGAGCTTGAGTTTCTCCTTTAGGTATTTCTTAGATGCAGCCTGGAGTCTGAATGTAAACCGGTAAATTGCAATAGAACCACTCACTATACAAAACTGATGTACCTACTGCATACAGCTCTACTTAACCCTTCGGCAATACAGACGAGTTATAATTTATTATGTAGGACACAAATAAAGTCCAGTTTTCCTCAAACCCTTCATATAACCAAAACGAAGCCCATAAAGTTTATAACCTGTTGCAGAAGGCCAAAGCTTCTACATGACAGTCTGGTTTTAAATTATGTCAAGTAAGTAAGTAAGTAAGTAAATCATTTATTTGCGTAAAACATGGTATACATTGATGTTAATATTATTACAGTAGCTCAACATGTTTCGCTAAGATATAACATAGCATGCAAAAATTTATATTTTAACAAAAGGAATCAACATCTCACATCCATAAAATCTTTTAAACTGTAAAAATTACATTCAATAAGCCACTTGTGTAATTCTATCTTAAACTTTCTCGAGTTCAATATTTTAAAGCGACTTGGTATTTTGTTATAAATACGTACGCACATTGCAAGGCAGCTTTTGTTGTATTTCGCAAGTCTTGGCAAATCACTTAATACCAGTTCATGAGGATCTCGTCTGCTTCTGGGATTTACATCATTTGCTGATTTAAATAAATGTTTGTTGTTAACTACAAATATACATACCTCATTTATATACAGACATGGTAGAGGTAGCACACCAAACCTCTTGAACATTGGTCTACATGAGTCATCAGGTTTAATACCACTTATTGCTCTGATGCACTTTTTTTGTGCGATAAATGCTCTATTCATATTGGTACCATTACCCCACATTACGAGACCATATCGCAGTATCGACTCAACATAAGCGTAGTATGACAAAATTGCTGTTTTTATGTTAGTTACGTTTTTAACTTGCTTCAGTGCGTATACAAATTTATTGATTCGAGTGCTTACATTATCTACATGTTCTTTCCAGTTAAAATCTTTGTCTATTATTACGCCTAAAAACCTTGTATGGGTTGCCTCTTCGATTTTATTAATATTAAGTTTTATATTGTTTTTATTATTATTTGATTGATTAAATTGAATGTAAACGGATTTATCTAAATTTATTTTTAAATTATTCATGTCAAGCCAAAGCAGTAATTTGTCTATTGTATTATTTATGTCAAACTCATGGTCAGTCTTGTTTTTCTTTTTATCTGATGTCACTATGATTGATATATCGTCGGCAAATAAAATGCATTTATGTTTGGTTATTTTTATGATGTCATTAATATATAAAAGAAACAATATTGGACCAAGCACACTTCCTTGCGGAACGCCACATTTATTTTGCTTATATTCTGATGAGTATGGTATCATATCTCTATTACTGTTAATTTTACTAATAATGACACGTTGCTGTCTATTGCCTAAATAGGATGATATCCATTCAAGTGCAGGTCCTCTAACCCCAATAGTCTCTAGTTTATCCAACAATATGCTGTGCGATACAAAATCGAAGGCTTTTGATAAATCAAAAAAAAGTCCCGTAGTCAGATGTTTATTATTAATATTTGAAAGTACTGCCTTCGTAAGAGAGTAAATAGCTAATGATGTGGATTTCTTTTTTTGAAATCCATACTGTTCAGTACTTATTATTTGGAATTTATTGCAAAATTCTATTAGCCTTTTAAACATACATTTCTCATAAATTTTTGAAAAAATAGGTATCAATGTAATTGGACGGTAATTACTACGGCAAGAGACGAAATGGTGTACTCGTATCAAGGCAGCTCGGTCGATTTTGGGAAAGTAAAGTGAGGTACTGGCCGAAATATTAGCATCTTTATTTTGACAGTAATGTTTTTCAGGGTTCTGTTCCCGAAGGGTCCAGATGGAGCCCTTTTGCTGTCAGTCACGTGTCCGTCTGTCTATCTATCGTCTGTCACACATTGTCCAGGAAAAAAAGTTTTGACTTACATTATCGCGGGGGTAACGTTGTTTAGAGCTCATTGAGTAGGTAAAAGCTGTATATTTTGTTTTAAAAAATGAACTTCAAATTTGGTGATATTGTTTATTATAACGTATATTTTACTAACAAATACCAATATATTGATATATCAGATTTTTCTTTGAAATTTCCTAATTTTTCATATTAAAATCAACTTGATTTTGTGGTTTGGTACGAAATACTAATGTGCGAAGTCCGACACGCACTTGGCCGGTTTTTATTTTGGTAGTACTGTACTGCTGTTGTTTTTTGTTTTTTTTTCGTATCAATGATTTGAGTGTTGGGTAGAGACGTTTTAATTAGAATGAATGCCAATTATTTTACGATTTGTGATTAATGTTTTATTATTGCTTATTGTATGTACTTATGTATATTTTTTGCTGTGAGACCTAAAAAACTCAATTTTTCAAGAAAGGCCCGAAAAGTCCTCAGTATTTTGTATTTAGTTTAATCGGATAATCATGCAATGGCTAACTTAAATATTCGACATTTACCCAGTATGAAAATATAAAGTACTGTAGGTCGTACTAGAGACCATGTTTTTGGAGCTTTAATTGCAATTATAAATTAATTATAAAATACTAATATTATTTTAATAATCATGCCAGAATTGCGTCTTAAAGCTATAAGCTAAAATTATCGACCTTTTGAGATTGAGATTGAAATGGATTAATAGACAAAAAAATATGGTTACATGTGTATAAGTAGACTGGTTGTAAGGTTAAGAAAAAGCAGTAGATTGGTCATTAAAATTAGTATCTTGCTGTCTACATTTTTTACCCGTGGTTGCTTTAATAGACTACTAGAGATGAATTTCTAAAAGTAGTCGCAGTAGGTCGCAAATGGTTTACATTTTTAATGAATAAAAAACCGATGTTACATACCTACTTATTTAATAAAGCCTATGATACATATTTCATTTTGACACTTAATTTAAATATGAAATATTAAGCGTGATTAATATTTTTCTTGTTTCTATGCTTATAATTTATTAGAGCAATTTAAGAGCCTACTATGACGGCAATGAAAATAATAAAAAAATAGATTATTAAGGCGCAGATACCCCTCAGTAGCTGATTTCAAAATGAGAATCATGTCTAAACGGCTAGTCGTAATTTTTTGGAATAAATATATAAGACCATTTTTTTAATAATTTGGAAATAGGAAATTTTGAGTTTTATTCGTATAACATAGCGTAATTAATTTCTAAAGTTATGTCTAATACCGACAAAAAAACGACAATCGCACCAAAACAGCCGGGCGTATTTTAATGAAATGGTCACCATCTGAAAGACAATTTAATTATCTACATTTTGATCTGATGCTTTTTTTTTTTAATTCATAGAATAAGAAGGAAAGTACAAAAATCTACAAAATTTTGGGTCGCGCGGGTGTGAAACGGGTGCGCGTTTTGTATCCTCAAGGTCGTTGGCGACAGTCGTCGTCTTAATGTAAGTAGTGATTAAATTCCAGTATGAGTATGACTTTCGCTAAGCGGTCGCGTAATATTTATGCAAAGATTTAATTGGGAACATTAATTAATGATGGCGCGTTTTATCACAGATTAAGAACAAGAAAAAAATCTTAGATACTAGATTAGTAATTACTTCGACTAGTTCCTTCTTTTAAAACAACCAGAAGTGCAAGTAAAGTCACGGACGAAGTTAGTTCATTGTAATACCTCACTTAGTACTAATGCAGTATAATCATTTACCAGCGTGACATGACTTAAGGACGGGTGCTAGCCTTGACACTCCGTAATGATAGTGGAACGGTTCAATATAATTCTAGTATGCTGTGCTGTCCTGGTACCGGGGTTAGGAGTAAAGATCTTAGTTAGTGTGGGTAATTACATATTTTAGATAGATTAGTAGGTTATTAACCAGATAGATTACCGAAACAATTAAAAAGCCATTGCGTCTCGAGACGCTTTACGGGCACTCAAGGGTTAAAAGAAGAAAACATTTTTGCTACATTTAATTCGAAAGGCTGTCGCAGATTATGGATAGTTTCTGCGGTAAATATTAAAAAGTTGAGGCGTGTTTGTAAAATACCCGGTTTCGGAAAGGATAGTCAAAAAAAAAAGTATCTAGCTAATCGAGAAATAGACTGTTGAACAAAATTATATTATCAGCTACGATTGACTAAAACAACGACCAATTAAATACCAACGTGATAAGAGTTTTTGAAAATAGCCTTGCAAAAACTAAAGACGACAGAATCTAGAATCTACAACAGGGCTTAAACCAGAGATTCCCAAAATAATTTATAGCTATCAAGCTCAGACCCCCATAGCATACTTTAAAAAAACCGCTTATTGACTAGCCGAGTTTTTCATCTTGTACGAACTTACTTATCGACTTGATGAGTTTTTTAAAGTGCTACTAAAATATTATTGATTCTTATAACAAGTTGGTACACGTCAAACAACGTTTCTTGAAAGTTTCAAATAAGAACTTGCGTTAATTAATAAAACCCTCAAAAACAGTGTTCGTTTATGTCGACCCCAGGGAAACTGATTTCGACACCAAGGGGTCGATATCAGTTTCCACTTTGGGAATCCCTGGCTTAAACTCTATCAAGATTATAAATAACAGCCATAATAAGCTAGAAGTAAATTCACATACCTACAATATGTGCCACTTCAAGCAAAATAAGGAAAAAAATAGATCAGTCCAAATAAAACTATGAATGCTATTGCAGTTTTAGTATTTATTCGAGAAGAAACTCAAAAAACAATGACACCTACTTAGGACATTTTTTATGCTAGTAACATTTAAATCATGTGATAATGATTTGCATTAATGACTGCATCGTAATTGACAACTCTTTGTTAAAACTTCTCTAAACACTGGTTTGCGAATTATTGCAACTAATTGCAAAAAGGCGGACCGATGACCTGGTTAAGGTTGTAGGAATGCGCTGGATGCGAGACGCACGGGATCGGTCAATGTTGCGACTCTTGGGGGAGGCCTTTATCCAGCAGTCGCTTTCTTTCGGCTGAAATGATGATGATGATGATGATAGATACCCTTTCAAACAAAAGAAAAAAAAACAAATCGGTAAAGGCGCCTTTGAGTAATCGGGGAACAAACATAAAAAAGGATTCCGACGAATTAGGAACCGGAGGAGGTTCTCAATTCGTCGGCATCTTTTATTGAATAGGTTAAAAACTGGAATAAAGAACTGGCATTCTCTGTCTAGTTGATAAGTTAAAAGTGTGAGAAAGACAATTTTCGATCATGTTGTAATTTATTGGCTTTTTCTAGAATTTTAATTTTGCCGCGTCCACTTCGTCACCACTGGTCACTACGACAGTAAAAGATGATGCTGATGATAAAAAGGAGGTTTAATATATAATAAGTATTGTATTTTAGTCAAAAGATCGCACGCTACTTGCTTGAACTGATGGTAATTAAGTTACCCATAGAATATTTTCAAGTATTTTACGATGCTTAAAAAAAAACCTGTTAGTCGATTTTACAACTCCATTATTTAAAAGTCGTTTAAAAAGTAACGTTTTTTCATGAATATTGTAAAGCTTTTTCTTCCATTGGCAAGGTAACGTCATCACTCATCAAGTATAGAACAAAACCTTCCATTGCTCAAATTTTAATAGTTTACTTGGTAAGCAGTTGTTTATAACCACTTTAGTTAGTTAATAGAAACCAAAAGTTTCCATTCACTGTCTGTTTGTTTGTAAGCGTAATTGTTACTTTAACATAGGGTTGTCCCATTCAAATTGGATCCAACAATCATCAAAACTAGAAAATCGGTTCAAATAAGTTATAATCTTAGGTTCAATAATCTTAAGTTTTACAGACTTTTAAATCATTGGCAATATTTCAGGGGATAAAAGTACTTTCGTACTCTCATGTGTATGAATATTTTTAGCTAGAGACCAATCGCGAAAAAATCTGTTGTCCTAAGTTTTTTCGATCCACGCGAATATTTAAACGGATTACCAATGAATTAAAAGTCACACAGGGTCGTTGTATTTTTTGTAAATTCCCAAACGTCCCGGTCCGAAATGGATTCCCAAAACGCTATCCTTACTTAAATTACCATACAAACTGCATGCAGACATCCGTTCGTACACTATTTTATCGACTGGCAACCCCGGTTCCCGCCATTGTAGCTGTGACATTTGACCCACGAATGCGCAATGCGTGTCGTGACCTGCGTTTACATACAATGTACAAAAAATTGCTCGCATAAGTACCAGCTAGGATTTTTACACAATGAAATTCAAGAGAAACAGTCCGTTGCTTAATTTTTGTGATAATTAGCGGAGGAGGATTTATAAAAATGAAACAAAAAGTTTGGAGGACTGTGTTTATTTTTATCTTCTCAGATACATACGTCAAATGTTAGTGGTAACTGGTAACTTAAAAGGAAAACAGTGCGCTATAAATAAAAACCTAGGTTACATTAGACCAGATTAACGTCTACAAATAAACGTAAAAATAGACTAGTTTGCATAATTAAAACATACCCAATTAAGTATTTACATACCTAATTAAAACTTTTCATCGCCAAAGCTAAACTTGTACATTAAATATCTACAGCTTAGCACCTCTATGAGAACCTAAAACGGCCATATTAACGTCCACAATCATTGCAATCTGATTGGTTAATCGTATGCATACCTAATCGAATCGCGCCCTGATTGGTCGAGCGTCCCGACACAGTTTGAAATTAGAACTGGTGGGTTGGATCCGGCGGGAATTACGTCGTTGGACAAACAATGAACTATAATTACTGGATGTGGCAGTTTTGCTTGATACTTAATGTTATTAAATGGCATTTTTATAGTTATTATTTTAATATCATCAGTTCCTTGGCGCCTCATTCATACTTAATCTAGACAATTAAGTAAACGACACTTATGTATACCTACAATAAAACCTTTATTGTATTTTTAACCTTTTGCCCTTCCTTGGCAATTCTATTATACCTAATTTGTTTGAGAATAACTGCCGTGTTCGTAACTCTGTTAATTATAATGAGTAGGTACTAGTTTTCCCATGTCTTTGCTCACGTTACCAATCCCACTGGAACTATGCATTTCTTTATAAAAGTAACTTATGATGGCACTCAACGACATAGTGCTTTCTGTCACTAATTTTCGTTTGCCGATTTGTACTTTCAAGGTTTTTATTATTTTTTAACTTTTTTTATTATTTCCTTTTATAATCATACTTAGAAACACTTTTGAGTCTCGACAATCTTATTTTTTTTTTTATTAAAAAAAATCAGTAGTCACAATTTCATTTTAAGTTGGTTGCTTGGTATATTTTTTAAGTATCAGTATTTATGAAATTATAATTTACTCAAAACACTATTAAAAATAAAATAATATGCGTACAATTTTTACGAAACAATCCGCTTGTTATGGAGCCTGGGAACGGGTTGTCATTTACCAAAATTGTGCATGTCATTCTGTGCACGGTGATTGACGGTTGTCGCAATGTGTTTGCTCGCACCATTAACTTTATTTTTCAGTTGTAGGTAGTGGCTAATAATTACAAAATATTTTATTTTTTCTTGTTTCTTACGTACTGAAGCCTAAATTTAGATTGAAGGACATTTTCGATCCTCTTCTAGAACTTTGAGTGGTTTGCCAGCCTGACAGGTGTTGCTTTGTCTTGACAAGTAGACTGTCAAGAAACTGTCACAATTATGTCATTAGGTAACAATTTTAAAAAGCTATCCACCAAAAATTGTCAGGGGGCAGGGGCAGTCTGACTGTTTATGGGAACATGGAAAATGTCTCTACTCTCAAATCTCTTAATTTGGAGATCTATCTGTAATATCTAAAGAAAGAAAGGGACATAATTTTAATCTCCCAGAAAAGACGCACTTTAAGACGACAATATAAGACGTAAACAATATCATTAGGAGTAAAATCACCAGCCTAAAACATAACGTATTCAAAGTCAAATGTTTTTATTGCGACTAGGCCATTAAGCGGCACTTTCGAAAGTTAAAATTAAAATTAACAAGTTATAAAATTTGATTCTACCGTGCATTCGGAAAAGTAGATTGTTATGGAGAAGAATGCACAAGAAACTCCATAATTACTCTTTTAAAAAAATAGCTTTCACAATATTAAAGTACATGCATTAATAAATTCATATACGTAAGGACGATGCACCTAGCACTACTATACTACATATAAGTATTACAAGCACTAACAAGTCAATTCCTTCATTTGAAAAATAGGAACATGGTTCCCACATACTTACAAATATTGCAAACATAGGTAAATTATCTAATTCAACAACAACAAACACCAACAACGAACAATGTGCGAGTCATATTTTTTTTTAAACAAAAAGAGTAGATAAATATAAAATAAAATAATATTTACCAACATCATAACCTAAAAAACATAATTCGTCGATTATCAAAACATTATGCTTGTTCCCACCTTTTTTGTGTAAAAGCCGGTTACAGTACGAGTGGGCTTTCATAACCAAACCACTGATCATCAGCCAGTGTACGTGTAAATTGGACAATTTTATGCCAACGCTACGCAACTTAACATGGCCGCCGACAGGGTTACCAAACGTCAAAATTCATGACAGTGACAATTAAATTATTTAAGGTGCCTGCTTCGATATTCTCGTCTAGTTTGGCTGAAAGAGATCGTGGAATGCGATAAGGCCACCCATTGTGTGTGTATTAGATTTAAGTTTATTATCTATTTATGTATTTTATTGTGTGCAATAAAGCTTAAAATAGATAAATAAATATGTCAATTAATTTTAGGTGCGTACTTCGATGTTCTCATAGATCTGTAAACCGGAATATGAAGTTGTTAAAACTTTCGAAGGTTATAGATTTTGATTTATTAATCTTAGCGTAATTTATAGCTGCTAAATAGGACAGAACAAAAAGAAATAATTAAAATTATTAAGTGTTGTTTTAGGGGAAGAGATTTCAGGCAGATTCTTAAGCTTTGGTGGTTTTTTCAGCAGAAAAATAAACACGGGAGGTTCTAAATAGAGCTTTGGAAAAACGACTCCAAAATTCACTAAAATTACCACACTAATGATCGTGAAGCAATGGTGGCCCAGTGAACCTAGGCGCGATTTACTTTCTAAAATTTAGATCATCGCCACTGCTCTAAAAAAGAAAACATCGTACGTCATCGTATCGTTCGATTTTGTTCTAAAACAAATAAAAAGCTATATTATACGATCCTCCAATCTGCACTGGGATCGCGTGGTTCCTCTCACAGAGAGCCCCAGCAATGAGTATCCTTTCATTACTGGGACGTTATAGACTTACTATCACCAATCTTTTTATCATTATCTTACTTCCTCAATACAACCTTTTGAATGCCTTATCTATTTTTAGACATCGTTAAGAAATAGGTAACTTATAGACAGAATGGCAAAATATTTTCTATCCACGCAAGACTCCTAGTTAATAATTATAATAATAAGTTGATGGACTGCGATAGGCGTCAACCGTTTCTTGGAGATATTTAATTGTAGTCTTTACCTGCATTTGCCATATAACACGTGTAACCAATACTAATTATATATGTGTGACATAATAGGGTTTACTAAGACTGAGAGAAAAACATCATTAAGGCTCAAGAACGAAGATAAGATAATAGATCTTCGTGAGTAAATAAAATCGTCGCGAGTATTCCCGACCGAATTTCGCCTACGATGTATGTGGTATGTTCACGAGAGATTAGCTAAGTACGCAGATACTATAGTGCACAGGTGTATGCGCAAATGTTGGTGCACTCTGTATTTCTTTGCTTTCATAGTCTGCTGGCAAGATCGTCTACTAACCCCCAGTTTCCCATCCCAAAATTATCGCAGAATTAATGTGACAAATTGTCAAGCACGCTTTATCTGCTGTGATTGGTTGAATGAATTTTCAACAGCCAATCACAGCAGACCACGCGTGTTTGAAAATTGTTCTGCGATAATTTTGAGCTGGGAAACTGAGGGTTAGTGTCGTTGGCACGAAAGTCGTTTAAAGTTCTTTGGCCCAAAACTTAGCCACTTCCACGGCAACATTGCTGGCAGCCTACTGTCCTGTCCTCTGTGCCCCAAAACTTGAAACCAGGGTGGTCTATACGGTGATTTTACACAACCACAGAGATCAGAGATCAGCAACTAACACTCTTTTAATTAATTTATTCTTATGGTATAGACAGCTCCTCTAAGCCGATGTTCAAAGTTTCTTTGAGCCCTGTGCTGCATCGCTGCCGTTCAAATTTTTTTAGTTTTGGAGGCCCGTAAGTAGTAAGTCCATTTTAAACAGAGGCTCAATACTAAATATATTTATTGCGTCCACATATGAACTTAGATGGTAGGCTATTTATGTGAAAAACTCATAAATATCAATAAACAATCTACGAGTATTTTGAGCTAAAAGCAACTACATGCACATGTTGGCAGAATTTTTATCCATTTTTTTAAGATGGTAACCCTTTAATTGCGCGTGCGGCTATGGCTACGAGAATTTTAAGATGACTGTTGCTTTTGAGCACTTAAACGGCTTTAGAAAAAAAAACACGCGATGCGTTTGCGGTACAATCTAGGACACGACAATCTGTACGAGACATTGGTTAACACATCGTACGTCGTCGGAAAATATAGGCTGTTTAATGCTTGTGGTCTCTTTTAAGCTTTACCGCAAAACGGAGCAGTTACTGCATCACACTTGCGTGATTCTTTCGCTAGAATGGTGATTCTATTAGGACATGGCAATCTTGATGCGGCTATCATCATCAACATTATTTCAGCTGAAAGACGGCCATTGCTGGACATAGGGCTTATCCAAACATCGCTTCAGCAATTGGTCCGGCGCTACTCACATCCAGCGGACGGCCACCATGGCTCACACCAAATTATCGGTCCCACTTGGGGCAGACCTCTCAATGACGCAGAGAGAGAGCCACATTCTCTTTTAAATGTGGCTATATAAATATTGCGATCTTAGTGAAACAAGAACACATTTATTTTTAACTACCTTCTGCCAGTGGCTTCGCCCGTGTGAAAAGTTTTTTATCATCCAAAGGGAAAATTATACTGGGATAAAAAGTAGCATATGTGCTTTTTCAGACTATGATCTATCTCTGAGCCAAATGTCATCCAGATCCATTCAACCGTTCTGGCATGATTGAGTAACAAACATACATCCATCCGAACTTTCACAAAATGCCATTTCTAAGTTCAGCTAACTTAGAGTAGTAAAAGTAGTAAAAGTAGAGTGCTAAATGATTTGATAATCAGGTTGATCAATGATCCCACTTATGAACGTATGCTGTCCCACTGCAGGGTAAAGACATTCCATATTTCCACTTTGCCTCGGTATTCTGCGATGTTGAAACAGCTTTTAGAAGGAACCCGGGTAATCCCGCCATCTCTTTCTGGGCTTGCCACATTGTTGTTTCCTGGCGTTTGGGATCCACTCACTGGTCACTTTTGTTCACTACTCTTAATGAAACAAAACGAGTGGACATTTTCTAAGCCTACTAATAAGAAACTGTAATGATGAGAGTTCAGCGCGCGACCGCGATACGAGACCGAGACGTGTCACCGAGGCACCCTGCCTCGCGTCGCGACCACGGCACACGGGCGATCGGTGTACCACTTGAGCGAGATCGGCTAGCGGTCATCGCTTGTGCGTCGCGGCCTCGCGCGCAGTCTCCCTCCCTTATAGACCCTAGGAACGAGTGGTCTCGCGTCGTGCGTCTCCTGCCTCGATCGCGTGTCGCCGTCTTGTGTCGCGGTCTCGCGTCGCTGTCGCGCGATGATCTCGCACCTTAATAGTCCGCTCATTTTTTGTAGCTTGGACGTCATAATTGACGTCACGTTTCTGGGTGTAACCACTGGTAGTTGAAATGACGAGGCATTTTTAAAACGAACAGTTAACTATTGACCAACATACTTTGTTAAGGCACAAATTAAATGTTTTTCACTTGTTCCAGATAATCGGAGAGAGAGAATATGCGGTGAGGCCTACGAGAAGGCCTTCAGAAGAGTTACAGACTGGACAACCCTTAGAAGTTATAGTGCAACAGGTAAATATTGTATATAACTAAATTTTGACTGCTTGCTTGATCAGATCACCGACACGAGCTATGCTACGTTTGAACAAAAGACTTAGTTTGGGTTTACGGGTTACACAATTACCCAGTCAAATGCGTTTAAACATAAGTAGATTATGCTTTACCCAAATTCATCCATGTTTAATTTAGTGGCAGCTTGTGACTAGTTCGGTATATTCTGAGCTCTATAAAACGGCTCTGTAAGTCCCATTTTATGGCCCTAAAGTCTAATTTAATAGAAGTGCATGAATTCAATAAGTAGTAGAGATAAAGTAAAGTAACTAAGTCACGTCAGCAAGACCCACCGAACAAGTTTACTGTCTGAACAAATAAGGTAATAATAAAATAGCATTAATACCTACCTACTTTGTGCCCTTCCAAAAGTATTAAAGCAAATTACAAAATAACAATAAGTAGTAACTGCGGAAGTTTATTTTAAATGCACACTTGCATATATAAATCCTTTATAAGTTGCAAAACAAAATATTCAAGTATTCAGAAGCTTATTATAAGATTTTATTTCATAAATTATATTATTTGCATAAGCCGTAAAAAATGGCTACTTTATTTCAACGAGCTTCGGTCAAAATGTGTCTTTCGTCGACGATGTGTGAATTTATTTATGTTTTGTATGGAAATGAGTTTCCTTTACTTCTTTTAAAAACGTTCACAATAACCTCTTTGGACATCAATTTGATTTTAATTGGGTACTATTCGTATAAAATTTTGAATCATAATTATGATGACAGTTTATAAGGTGCTGTCTTACCGAAATGGTTGTCTGCCAGATAGTCGCTCCACGTAATATAGGAAAACATCGTTTGGAAACCTGCAGCCTTTGCAGTAATTGCGTAAGTGAATTCGGCAAGGCGAAGAATATGTCCCCTTCAATGGACCTATCACATAGACGGAAATCCACAACGCGTCTTTCATCAGGCACGTCATCGCCCCATTGGTGGGATCAAATACTTGCCGAATTCACTTACGCAATTTAGCTGCTGATGGACTTACACGAGTAAGTTTGAAATCGCCAACACGCCTGAAGCAAGAGTATTGACTTTTTCTTCTTGAGTCAATGGGAACCCTTTAAATATTTTGGGCCCAGTTGGTGGTCACGCTGATTGCGTCATAGTGACTAAGCTCGTGCCTTCTCTGTGTGATAAGACCTTTCCCTTATAGTGTCACATTTACAGGCTGGTAGGTATAATTTAAATATCAACAACTATCTTCAGTAAAGAGCAGTCTGTTGATGAACTTACCACAAATCAAACCAGTCACAACCTCGGGCCAAAATTGAAAAGTTCTCGGACACAAAAAGTTGAGTAGATACCCTTTTGACCAAAAATCTTGGATGTTAACGGTCAAGACTCAAAGATCCATTACGGAAGATAAGTCATTACCTTAATCTTTTTTTACTTAAACGTATAAATCTTACACCACACTTGAAATTCGTCCTTCATAATTGCCTACCTCAGTGCTTGCGTCATAGGTCTAACCAGGGATTTTGTAGAAATAAGAAATATTAATTCAATTCAAACAAGAGATTAGATTTTGGAGAGGGTTTTCAAACCAATGTATTTTTTCTATCAATAGAAACAAATAGGGCCGACATATTTCTATTTTCCTTCAATTGTGGGAAACTACGCATTTTTTATTGACAATCATAATATCAAAAAAAAAGATGATCCCAGAGCGGGCGAAGTTATTGAACTTCTCCCGCGATGGAATCATCTTGCACATAGTTCATCCACCGTCTCATTGGTTAACTGATAATCTTATAGCCATCTATTGACATTCATTCATTATTTTGCGTTCCTCACTTTTTTTATTTGCAGTTGGTAATCATCCAATGATGGTTACCAACCGAAAAAAAAAAGTTTTAAAGGATAGGTTAGATGGACCCCATTTTCCGCACTTAGTCTCCCATTTGGTCCGTTGTTCGTGCAGGCCTCCTCTCTGGGAGAGGGCCGTAATCCACCACGCGGGACCAGTGCGGGTTGGTGGATCTCACAGTCTTGTTTTCGAATTTTTGGTTCTAAGATATGCCTAACGATATCCTCCTTCACTGTTTCGAGAGCAGTGGTGATGAAATACTTTACACAAAGTAAAGCGCCTGCCTGAGTTCGAACCCACGACCTACAACTTGTTATTTTGGATGTATGGAGGAAGAAGACATGTTGCATCTGCCCCAAATACATTGGAATAAGGGCTGGAGAATGATGATCCTCTGGGTAGATGGAATGGCAATCTTCACTGGGTGGTTGATAAACGATAGATGGAATGATCAAGGATCGAGTTTAATTAAAGGCGTGCAGTTAAAGAAGCCTATATGTCTAGCAGTGAACAGCTAGGCAGATGATGATAATTAAGAACGCAGAACACGACCTTTAAAACTATACGCGCCAACTTTAGACCTTTTCAAGCCATTAGACAATCTCAGTTTCGCACGCAATGAAACCTTCCTAAGACTGAGACAACTAACAAATGACGGACATTATACAAGCTGAATGTAGTAATAAATCATGTTAATGTAAATACGTTTTTACCATCAGCTTAGCGCCGTTGGGACAAAAAAGCCTTACGTCACAAGCTGATTACTTCCATGTACAGCTTCCCTTGAGTAAAGATCATGTTAGGAAACTTACGTCTTTTTGACAGGCGAAGGATATTAGAAGGCCAATTCTCGTGATGAGGTGACAGTGCATCAGTGATAGCGATTGTCAAAAAGTTATCATATAATATGTCAAATGATCAATCAATCCCTTAGAATACCTTCTTTTTTATTTAGACAGTCACTTCAGGCTTATTTCTTAAATTATACTTCACATCTCGGCGACTAAATAATAGCCAAAATTTGTCAAAGTTTAAGGAAAGAGGTGAGTAGCAACTCTAATTTCCCTTCATTTTAAGACTGCAATCAGAACGAGAATGTCGTCAGATGTCGTTCAGACGTTCCAAATACTGGAACTGCCCATCTGATGTTGGATCAAATTGGTAAAGAAGATTTATGATGTAATGACACTTAATCTCTTGCTCAGCAGAGACAGATTAGTGAGTATAAATGCCATAGGTACTTATGTAATGTTTTCCATAAAACTGATTGATCTACGCCGAAGATTGCTCGCGGATTAACACGATTTTGGAATCTGTCAACAGCATTAACCTTTTTACGGAAGCTTGCCCATAATATAACTTAATTTTGTAGTGATTAGGTAACGTCGGCAAAAATGGTCTTAGTCTAAATAATGATTCTATAGTATAAAATTTCAAAGATATTCTACGGATTTTAAAACCACGTAACAGATTTTTCATATCAAAAGCGCAATTCATCTGGACTTGGTCGTTTATTAAAATAACTATACGTAAATACATGACACTAATCTTTAAAGCAGTGAAAGTCGTGACCCGATTCACTAGTTTTTATAAGATGTTCGTTGATGGGGTAGTCTATAGGCCTCGGTATAAAAAGTGGTTCGCGGTTGTAACAACCACAATGAATGACGCGTACTGGCTGAAAAAATATGACAGCCACAAGATTGCAATTGTCATTAAGAATCTTTCTGTTTTAAGTGTGTTAAGCTTTGTATATTAGCGTTATTAGATCTTTTTGCTACATTAAACGGAATTCTGTGGAAGATTCTAGATACACTATGAACCATACTGATCTTCTCCAAGTCTAGTATTTATCTACCTACTGCCATACATATAATAAAAGTTTTCGCTCGTGTGTGTCTCAATCCCATAGAAAATTATATCACCGGTGCTTGGTGATCATCATCTATGTCCTAATGACGTAACGCCACAAAAAAATGGCACTCCGTCGAATAAATCTCTGAAATATTCTCTAAAGTAACTGGGTTTGTAACCTAACTGTAGCTATCTTTTTGACACCATGACCAGACTGTCACTATTACTAAACTAGAAAAACAAAAACCATGAATCCTTTGCCATAGCCTGTATAACAACCAAACAGGCATGAGACAGCAGCATTCAAAGCCACACAGGACAAACAGCCTCAGATCAAAGGTCACATAATACGTACGTACAAAGCAGTAATGACAGGTTGTAGCTACGACTTTGTCCCTGAAGGTGGTAGGGGTCAGATAAACGGCAGTGACGATGTTTAAGATGTTGTGATTAAAAGCTGCTGTGTCACGGTGTTGGGATAAGTTTGTCACGTGTCTTTTGTGGACTTTTGTGATTTTTGTGGACCCAGCGGGTTACTAGCAGTTCCGATCGCTAAAGTAGTGACTAAGGAAATTAAAAAAATTGGGTAAGCACGGATGATAAACATTTCACACTCTTTGCTTCCTAAAGAAAGAAAACATATTTATTTGTGACCCGCACAGGACCCCTACAAAACAGGGTCCTATTACAATCCCCCCCTTCTTCCTCTTTCAATCGTTTGCTCAATGCTGCATCACGACGTATCAGACAAACTTTTTAACGATCTCTCTTCATTTACAAAATAGCTTGTATTTGTGACGATCTTTGGCATTTTGTAGTGCGTCCGCGATCTTGGTGCATATGTGTTACTTCACTTGGTGAGACCATCATGTAGCTGCTACATTTTCTGCGTACCTTTCTTTCCATCATATGTTGACGGTGATCATAAGTTGCAGTCTCATACCGATACTAACCGTTGAATAACGTGTCAAATTTAATAGACTCATAATTATACGTATCACAGTAACTTTGTAAGTCATGATCTAAAATTATTGTCGAGTAACGCAGCTATGACGCTATGAATGCCACAGGGAGCTATCTTGGGTCTTACATTGATAAAATGAAAACAGGAGTACTTGCAGTTGAAATACATATGAGTATAGATTTATTAAACATCCAATAGGTAGGTGAAAGTGTTTTCGTACTGTGGCACAGGAAACTGTTAAACAAATTTTAATGAGAAAGACATTGAACTTTTTGCGATCTTACTCAAGCGGATGTTTAAAACAGTTGTACCACCGGTGTAAATATCACAAATATTTACTAAATAATCAGCCTATCGCGTTCTCACTGCTGGGCACAGCCTAGCACTGTGGGATATATAACTCCTCGCTGTTTTAAAAAATAGCTGATGGCTTGAATTTAGAGAACTCACCCAAATTGTTGAAGCAGACCGTTTTATTTATTTAAATCAAGTCACAGGAGGTACAAACGTCAGACTTTTGAAAGTCCTCTGTGCAGTAATATTTTACCTTCGACATTGATCAAAGTCAACTTTTTAACAGAAGCAGTTACAAAATAAAAATTATGTATGTATTTACATTTAAACTGAGCTAATAAAAGTACACTACACTGTTTCATGATCATGTTTTTAACCCTGACTTATGACAGCTTGTACTTTGATCAAAGTACCTATACTTGAATTGATTTACTACTAGTACTTAATTATTTTCATAAATTAACGTGATGTCTGTCGAAGGGCAGACCTGGCGGGATAGGTGTCATCGTAAAGTAACACTCACATTTAGTCAATTACATTTATTAAATAAAAGTAGAAGATGGTGGGTCGAGCTAGATATAATTAAAAAAAATGTTTCTGGCAATGGCCAGTGTAGACTGGCCCTGACCAGAAACAGTAGAAATTAAAAGAAGGAAGCCATTGCCAAGCAGTAGTTCACACACTGCTGAATGTTTGTGTCAGGCTGTAGATGATGATGAAGTCAAATTAGGTGAGCCTATTTGCCTTAAAAATCAATAACACAATAAGCAAGACCGTTGGCGAGGAATGAGGAACCAGTCGTGAGCATTTTGAGTATGAGAGTTTTAAAAGTAAGAGAAAGCCAAAGAAACGATAGGGGGATTGTTTTAAAGATAATATGACTAGAAACGGGGTTGACTTCAGAGATGACGGTTAATAGGATGCTTGGAAAAAATACATAGAATTGCACCAACCCCAGTTTTATTGGAATATGTGAGGGAGCAGAATAAAAAGACAAGTAGGTGGAAGATGATAATAGTTATGTTCGACGTGGGCATTTAGTCCAAGGACCACGATTGCGACCACAAAACGGGGCAATGAGAGAGTCTCAAAGATTCAAGGAATCAGTTTCTAAGCATGTTTCAACCATCACCGTGACTTCTGACACCATATTTAATAACAGATACTTTGATCTCAGTGCACTTATATTAATTAACAGCTCTACACCAAGTAATTACTACATATTTCTGTACATGTAGTATTAATGTACTTAATTGGTCACCAATAAACGTATCTTGAGATTATTTCTGATTGATGTTTTTCATATTTAAAGCTTTTATATTCAAGAGTTCAACCACAAATGGTTGAGTGATTAATTCGTTTATAGTGATTGGTCAAAAGGGTTTAATAATGGTATTAGTTAGTGTTTCTGTTTTTTATGCTTCAGTTTTGCAACGGTTATGCTTAATGTCTTCATCTTCGACATTGTCAACCTTTTCCCTTTTGCTAGTTTGCCTTGTACATGCGGACCTCTTCAAGTTTGGTACAAGTTTCATGTTTTTATCATTCTGTAACTTGTTTAATTCGCTCATTGAATATATTTACAAATTTTTGGATTTCGCTTTCGGAATAGGAATTACGAGTATGCGCTAAAGTCATCACCTTCAGATGTATTATTATATTTGCAAAAACCAATGAGCTTTCCTAGTCTTTACTATATTTTAATTTCACTTTCGTTATTATTCCATACCTTTATCCTTTAGAATTCACATCAAGGGCTTAAAAAGCTCTATGAATTTTGCTCATAGTTTACACGTGTTTCTCCTCAAATCATAAAAATTACTTCAAGGCCACAACTGCTTGAGTAAACAATATTTTTTACACCTTACACCAAAACAACTAATCAATTGAGTAGAGATGATGTCAACTACACTTAATCACAAAGTGTTAGATCAACATTTACAAGGGTTTTTAACGATAAAACTATACAAACTATGCAAATACAAGGTGAATCTATTGGCAATCTTTCAGCGGGTAAAAGTATTCATAAATATTCAGAACAACTTATGGTCCATAGTGTAAGTGTATAGAATCAATCCTGAAATATTCCTTATGCGAACATATTACTATGCTAAGGATTTTAGTTGTTTTCTTCATGAGCACCTTATTTCAATTCCTGAAATTTTGCCAGTGAATTAACATTCACCTTATAGAACGTAGTGTTTGATACTTTGTTGCGTTGTTGGTTATCAGATGGCTTGCTTGTTTTATTCCTATGTACACTGCAATTCTATGT
The DNA here is from genome assembly GCA_947562075.1 of Orthosia gracilis. NCBI lineage: Eukaryota > Metazoa > Arthropoda > Insecta > Lepidoptera > Noctuidae > Orthosia > Orthosia gracilis. Next base: position 13,895,196 of record OX387265.1, read on the forward strand.
CTCTTTTTAAAGCTCGAAGGGTCATACTATCGGCCGAATACTGTATTATATTAACGAAACGTCACCTGTTCATGAGACTGGTGCAACGTGTTCAGAAACTGGTATTTTCAATAAAGTACACTCAATACATTCTCCTTTAATGTCTTGCCAAGGCCTTGTGACATATTTGTTTTATACTTATGATGTGTCGTGGCTTCACTCGTGTCAAGAGATATTCATTTTTTGAAATTACGTATATGAATTTAGTATTTAGTTCCATTAACTAGTACGTAATCTAAGCTTTATCATCATCTCCCTGTTCTGGTTCCATGTTACATAGGAGTTGGACGAGTCGGTGCAAAACGTTTTCTTCTTCAATTCTTCCTTATCAATCGTTACGTTGTCACTCATTCCCTTGGTAGTCACCAGTAGCTAACCTAAGCTTCTTTTGGGTCTGCGCGACCGAAAGGAGGGTAATTATTGTTTTATCAGTCTATGTAATTTAATCATGTAGTACATAATTTTTATGTATCATAAATAGTTTTCTCAGTGCAACATTTTTCACTTTGTAGTTTTTTTATTTGGCAGTCGGTAGTATTTTTTTGTAAAATAGTTTTTTATTCAAAAGTACAAAAAGTTTGGGATTGGTCACCAGACGTTTTGGTTGCTTAAATCAATGCCCTACTTTTGCGAAAGTCATTTTTGGTGATAAAATATCACTCCGCCTAGGATACTACACCTTAATACATCGTAACTTGGATCTTATTGTTCTTCGTGGCGTGGTTCATAAATTGTATCGACATCATTAACGATAAAAACAAAAGGATCCATGAAATTCCTATTACCACCAAAAAGCCTTTAAAAAAGAACAATTCTCAGCTGCGAATAACCTCAAAACTGACAGTTTCCGCGTTACCTTTTTTGTGGTACAGTTACAAAACAGGTTCTTAAAAATGAAGGGAGAGATATTGGTAAATGAGGATCGCCGCGGATGCAAACCGCCTCGGTTTCGACGAAGCAAAAATTTTTGATCGAATAATCAATGGAGTTTTGGCATGATTGACGCCTGTTCTTGAGGATGTTAAGGTCTTGGACAACGTATGGTACTTGAATGGGAATTAACCTCGTTTTTTGAGCGAATTGTGAATGGGGTTTTTTATTTTATTTGTGGTAAGATTTCAGCCTGAACTGTAAATAATAAAAAAGTTAACTTATAAAATAAAAACACCCAATAACTTAAGTGGCGAACTAAAAAGACATAAACATGTTGTGCAGTCGGCGGATACATAATCGCGAGCTGACTGACCAAAACTATCTATGTTTGGATTGGAAAAGAAATAGGGACTAATCAAAAAGAAAGACGGATCATTCATCAAAAAAGCTATGGTTTTCTGCTTAATCGAGAGGTGCAGAAACAATAGCAGATCAATTAAGAAGTCGGACGCACTATTGAATAACTTTTAACTATAATAACTTTTCACTTGAAGGTATTGAAATAACATCTTATAAACAATATATTTTGCTTCACTTTTTTTTTGGAATGCAGATATAATCTCAATAATCTGCTGTCAAACTTGTCAATCAACGAAGTGACATAAACTATGAGTGTTATCAGGGTAAGATTTAAAATTACCCCAATAGACCCAACGACAATGAAGCTTACCATTCCTTTCATGTTTTGTATTGGGTAGCCAAAATAAGAATTAATATTCGAGAAGATATGACAGAATTCACAGATAACTTTTAACAAATTACCTAAATAATAGGGGATTGTTCTTTCCGGTGGCAACATTTTCACGCACACATCTATAAATAAAAAGTGCCTTCACTTTTTAGTTCTCGACAGGATCGCCCGGCTAAGCAGAACTGTGCGGTGGCTTTCTTTTTTATTTGGTCTAAGCCTCCACAATATGGCGCCCAAAATCCGCCATTTTTTTTCAACTTTTATGTAGTCCGATCTGTATGATCTGTGAGTCCGATTAAGACGAATCGATTGACGTAGGAATCCACAAAATCAGCCTATGCATTTGGTCTGTAGAACGCCACTTGGGAACAAACATGCAACTATACTAAATACTAATCTATACATCTATCTATACATATAAATAAAATTGGAGTGTCTGTTTGTAATATTGAAATAACCGATTTTTACTACATGTATATGAATATATATACGGTACATACACCAAAATAACATTTTAAACAATTTTTGTCTGTCTGTCTGTCTGTTTGTTCCAGCTAATCTCTGATATGGCTGGACCGATTTTGACGGGTTTTTTATTGGCAGGTAGCTGATGTAATACGAAGTCACTTCGGCTACGTTTAATTTAGAAAAATTCCTTTGTTTTGGAAATTTGTTAGGCGGAACGAAGTTTGCCGGGTCAGCTAGTAATATTAAAAAGAGGTAAAGTTTGTGAGGTTGTAGGAGGTAATCTCTGGATCTAATGAACCGATTATGAAGATTCTTTCACTATTCGAAAGCTACATTATTCCTGAGTGACATAGGCTATTATTAATTTTCAAAGAAAATTGAGATCCTTATGAAAATTGCAATAATGTAATCCAAAGTAGCAAAATGTTGCATATAAAATTCATTCTTTGGCGTAAAAATGTTTTTTATTTTTCACTTTTTAGTTGTACCTACCTAATAGACAAGTTGTTTATTAAAGTTACCTTAACGCCAGAATAGATTAGCCGAATATCATGAAACTTGAACATAAAGGGTGAAATGATAGATCTGCGTACCTCTCAAGAGCGTACTGGCGTGATGTTATGTTATAAAATGGTATAAACAATAAACAGACATGCCATTGCAGCAACCCCGAGAGATTTCCCGTTATTTATTGAAGAGTTCTGTTGTATAGCTTCGAAGTTCTTCATCAGACCTTCACCAAAATAAAATGGGACTAATTTCGAAACATACTCTTTCGTACAAAAAAAGAATTTTCAAAATCGGTCCACAATTGACGGAGATATCGGTGAACATACATAAAAAAAAAACATAAATGAAGTCGAAAATAGAACCTCCTCCTTTTTGGTAAGTCGGTTAAAAATTTTGTATTTTATTATCTGTTGTTGAGCCTGATTCATTAGCGATGGTCAAAATGACAAAATGTAGATTTAATTTACCTAAAAGTGTTTAAAAATTCCAACACATTTTTATTTCATGCTTTTAAAACTACAAAATTTATCTAGTAGCAGACACGCTTCGATTGACAATCTAAGGAACATGTAATGATGACACGATATCTTGCAAATATACCCCGATTCAGACAGTAAAACGCCCATAAATTTTGAACGGCTGAACCCATTTTCATCAAACATAGTTAATTCTCATCCAAAAATACTTAAAACACACTCGATTAAATTGTCTGTCAAACTCTAAATCAAAATCGATTTATCCCTTTAGGAGCTATGATGCCACAGATATACACTCAAATACAACTAACGCCCCTCTTTTTTCCGTCGTGGGTTAAAAAGGGATTGCGATCTCGTGATATTTCGATAGCATTGAACATTCCCATAGACTTTTTGACATTTTTCCAATCGCTATCGCCACGCTTTCGATGTAAGAATGTCACTTGTCTAGGGCCTCTGGTCATTATTTTAAACTAATACCTACATTGTTCAGTTGATCGTCGACTCTTTTCTCAAAGTGTATCTTCCAATTACACAATATTTTTTGGGGACGTTAGTTAGTTGATGAACAGAGCCAATAATTGATTGACCCATTATTGGTTTTGTCATTAACATTAACAAAGGAAATATACCGCGCTCTAAAAATTATTTATTCCAAATTTTCTACACCTCAGTCATTATTTGAAACAATATACAACCCAATATTCTAGTACCTTTTCTTTGCTTCATTATTTTTATTTACCAAGTTAAGCTGTCCACTAGAACTTACTACGCGTCGATTCTCGGACACTAATTCATATATTCATTAGGCAGGTACCTGACAATTAATACTAAAGCGGTAAGAACCGCTTAGAACCGGTCTTAAGAATCTAGATATGGCAGCAAACTTTATTTATTAATTTATGGCATCGACGAAAAGTAAATATTGAGACGCGGTAGCGGGGTCATAAGAAATTGTTTAATGTTTATTCTCTATTCTAGACTGTATTAGATACATAGATGAGGTGTGACGAGTATTTATTTAGTATTCTTTTTGGGTACCACCTTTCGCCTTTCATTTTGATGAACCCTTCTCGATTCATCATCTGTTACCTTTATCAGCTATAACAAATACAAGTACATACACAATTCAGTAACTGGATAACACGAACTCGATTCTAGTTCTGACTACCCGTAGCGACTGTCAAAATTAAAACACCACCAAGCTGTTAACTTTAGTAAACGTTAATGAAAGAAAATACAGAACATAAGTCCTAATTTTATAAATTTTATAAATAACCTTCTAATTTTTTTTTTCATCTGCTCAAGAGATCATTGTATCTTTAACGACATGCTGAATCTTAATCAAGATGTCAATGAATCTGATTTATTATTTATATCTATTTATATTTATAGATGATATAATTCTAGCTATTTTGAATTGCTAATTTTTTTATAGCGTGGTCGGCTGTCGTTTTAATTTGTAGAAAGTGGACTGTGGTGTTGAGAGGTTCCGTAAAACTAAAACTTAATTGCTAGGCCGATGTCAGTGACTGTTGGAGATGCGCAAGTTCAGGTGGGTCGGTACATAAAGTATCTTGGCTTTACCCTGGATAGTCAGTGGGGCTTCGAAGAGCATTTCGAGCGCCTGGTCCCCCACGTTGGAAGGGCAGTGGGTGCTTTGCATAGACTGCTGCCCAATCTCGTGGCGAGGGGGGGGTCCCCATCTCGCATCTCGAATCGCATGTGGATACCGAACGGTATCTTTTGAGGCGGCGACCCTCCTGGCACGCTTTCCACCACTGGACATCCTGGCGGAGATGGATGCGAGGGTATATGACCGGATTCGCGACATGCGTCAAAGTGGCAATAGCGTGCCAGGAATCGCTGTAGTTAGGCTGAGGCGGCAGGAACAGCGACACGCGCTCGAGCGATGGCCCGAACTGCTACAGCAGTCGCAATACTCGCGCAAGCGCGTTGTCGAAGCCGTTCTGCCGCACTTCGAAGCCTGGCTGAAAAGAGGGGAGCGCATCTCCTACAGGCTGACTCAGGTACTGACCGGGCATGGTTGCTTCGGTGAGTACCTGAACAGGATTGGGCGAGAGGCCACGGCTAATTACTACCATTGTGGAGGCGACCTGGATTCGGCACAGCACACGCTCGAGGAGTGCCCTGCGTGGGCCACTGAACGGTAGGTCCTGGTCGCCAGGATCGGGCGAGACCTGTCTTTGCCAGCAGTTTGTGAGGGCAATGCTGGCAGAGACATAAAACTGGAGGGAAATGGCCACCTTCTGTGAGACCGTGATGATCCAGAAGGAGGCCGCCGAGCGGGATCGTGAGAGGGCTCATCCCTCTCGGAGAAGAAGGCATCGGGGAGGCAACCGCCTCGATTCCTTAAACGCCGAAACCCCGCCTGCATCATAAGCAGGCGGGACACCGGGGAGTAACTCCAGGTAAGACGGTGGCACAGTGATCACGTGCTGCCGTGCACAGCGAGGCTTAAGGGAGACGCGGAGACGCCTCTCAGTCTCTCCAGAGACGTGCCCTAACAGGCGTTGCGCGGAGGGTTTCCGGAGTGGTCTTTTAAGAGGTAACGGGGCCCCCTTCCAAGTGCTGACGGGGTGGTTTTAGTGCGGTAAAAATCCAGTCTTGCCCCAAAAGTCCAGGCGCCTTTTGAAGGCTAACCTCCGTAAAAAAAAATGTCTGATGTGATGTATATCTGACATTTCCCAATCTACTCTAAACAATTACCAGGTGTGATTCCACTATTCTATATTTCTGTTCTCTGATAATATGGACTACTACTTTTGATGTGTCGTCTTTGTTTGGTATTTCTCGTCGATTAAAAACTCTTTTTCCCTCAGTTGTTTCGTGCTCTACCTCTATTCCTGTTTCGTTAGTCCCTTTGGATAGTTTTAACCATAGATTTAGCATTTTTTTGCTACGCAAAGTTTTAACTGTCTTTTTATTTGAAGAATCATTTCTTCTCAATCTTCTTCATCAATCTCAGACTTTTTACATAAATCTTTAGTTTTATAGACATTATAAATTTAGAGATACCTTTGTATTTTTTTACTTCGTCTTTGCATGACGCTGACATATTTATATTCTCATTCTAAGTAACCTTGCCTGATTCAGTACAACGGCAACACCTTCCGCTGATGCTATATTTTTATTTGTTACGCTTCTATCGAAGTGACGATTAATTTTACTAAGGAGATTCTGAAAGATAAATTCATGTACAACTAAATCATAAATATATAAATTACGTTCTTTGTTTCACACCAATAGCTGTATTCTTCATCTATTTGTGTTTTTTTCTTTCGCTGCTTGATTGTTTTAAGTTCGGTCTATCTAGGTAGGAAATCTCGCATCCTCCTCTCCCGCATCTTAATAGGCACCTATGTCACAATCGACCTACCTTCCTAAACACATGTTTATCTAGGTAAGAGCAAAATATTTACGAGTATTTGCTCAAGTCCTATCAAGTTTCGTATGTGTTTGAAGTGAAAATTTGAGTGAAGTGGAGAAATCTTACGTTCGTACGTGATTTAGGGCGTCGTCGGTCGAGTCTTGGCAGTTAAGACTGACCGCCGCCAAAATAATGGCCATGACTAGCAGAAATGTCAGTTTTACTCTTAGAATAGATATTATCTTAATACTATACAACCCAAAATCTTAATATTTTGATTTTGGATAAAGCAATCAAGTCAATTGTAGAATAAGTAGCCTTTTCCCGCGGATTTACTCTTCTGGCCATGGGAATCTCACAGCAAATGTGGATGATAAACTTTGTAGCACTCATCAATTTTACCTTTCTAAGTGTGAAATTATATAATTTTCGAAATTGGATCTTTCAGAAATAGTCATCTACAGCAAAAAAAAATATATCTTTTTGTCCGACTTGCCCCAGAAGGAGGCTAAAATTCTTTAAAATAAATTTAGTAGTGAATACTTTGGTCAAAAGTGATCTTATATTTTTATTATGATTGGTGTATTTTCTTTACATTCTCATACTAATGATGACATTTTTAAAACAACACCTATATTCTGCCCAATATTTGGTTCTTTGACCGAGAATCACTCAACAATCTTTACCTTAATTTCTGGATTCCTTGGTTGTAGTTTATCTTTGACTTTGATTGTACCCAACATTGAGTCCTTCGATCCAAACCCTTTAAAACTCCACATCTCCTATATTTCTGATTGCAAAACGCCCAAAAAAATACAAGACACATAAAAAAACAGACTTGCAACTCTCACACGGAAATGCAACGATGTTTACTTCTGAGTCCACACGACAGGTACCTACCGGGAACCAGTTCCTAACAGTACCGCGAGGGTTAACGCCCGGCCACGCTTGTCACAGACTGTACCGCCAAAAACACGGGGCCAATTAGTGGATAGTCGCTACTGGGGATTGGTCGTTGCTAAGGAATTGTAGCATTGTCTTGTGGTTTTTATCTGTTAGGCTTTGTAAGGGACTGAATTCTGAAATTGAATTCAAAGATCTCTTTCTTCGAATATGGGACCACGTGCTTTCTTCGGAAAACACGTGGTCATCTTAATGACTCTATACCAAAACCAACTGAGTAAGTAATGTTAATTGATGAAAATAATTTCTCGAGAATTTCAAATATCAATGAAAGTTAATTTTTATTCTTAAGTCTTCATCACTGACAGCACTTGCTCGGTGTTTGTCTGTAATCCTACTGCCAAACGCGAAAGTTTTTGTGGATGGATGATGGAAGGATGTTTGTTATTCTTTCAAGCAAATACAGGACGGAGTTATGAAACTGTAGTTACAGTAATATAGCTTATACATCAAAATAATACATCTCTTAATAGAAAGAATAAAACAAAGTTGCTCGCTGCGTCTGGTGAAGTCATTCCTGACACGCACGAAAGAACGATTTAACGCCGAAGGTTTTTAGGGTTTCGTAGTTAACAAAGAACCCTTAGAGTTTCACCTTGTCCATCTGTCCGTCCGTCCGCAGTTTAGCTCAGAGACTCTTAGTACTAGAAAAATATAATTTGGCATGGATATACATATTAATTGTATTTAATTTGTCCCGTGCGAAGCAGGGCACGGGCGGGTCGTTAGTAGACTGTTTCAACTTTCCACGTAGGTAGGTAACTAGTATTTAAGTAACAATAAAAATCGTTTGTTAGACCATCATAATGGTAATAAATAACCTCATTATACTATTCTTGTAATTACCGACGCCAGTGTAGTAACTGGATACAAATCAATTATGTAAAAACAAGAGAATTCCTGTACGAGCCTCATGTGATTAACTCATTATCTGTGATTAAAAATAAAACCTTTGTCCGCGAGAAAAAATATTATAATTGATGAAAATAAGTTAGATAATCACATATCCACGATCTGAGGAATTGTGCACATCGCACATAAGGAAGCTACAGAGTTACGAGTTTTTTTTTTGCATTTTCGATTGACATGACCTGAGGCCCTAGACAAGTGACATTGGAAAACTGACAAAAATTTATGGGAATGTCAAACGCTATCGAAATGTCACGTGATCAATCCCTTACATTTTGACATTTCAACCATCGCCATCGCTGCTAGAAAGACTTTGTAGTCTAGAGCCGCTGTAAAATTGACATCCTATCAGCACTAACAACTGTCAAAAATTCTGTAACACTGTCAAAATAACAAATAACAACTGTCAAAGTGTATGGAAATAACAAGAACAACCGAATCCCAATTTTTTTTATATTTTACAATCGGTTTTGTTGATAGAATGTCACTTTATCTACAGTACTAATGTCCCTGTACTTTAATTTTCTTTTTTTTTATTATTTTTAGCCTAGCACTTGACCACTATTTAACCTGATGGTAAGCGATGATGTGGTCGACGATGGCGCACGCTTGCATAGAAGTAACTTATTTCACTCTTGACTTAAAGAGCCACAGATTGTTGCTATCGGGAAACACAGACTCCGGCAGGGTAATTCCACTCCTTATCTGTACGCATAATGTTAGTATTTCCAAAACGTTTACTGCGTATGGGTGGGATGTCCACCATGTACCTACCTTCCGATGGGCTAGGCGGAATTAGATTATACAATTCCTACGTACGCTCCCCACTTCTTGTCTTCGTATAAATGGAGCACTCAATAAAGAATCATCTCAGCCATTCGCGTGATTGCGCACGTTTATAGGGCTGCAAAAATGTAAAATTCACTTAGTAATACACCATAGAAGCAAAATAGAGCTTTCTACAATTCTTTAATATAATCAACAGAATATCGCAGGTAGGATAGGCCTAGGCCTATTCAATCGCGTCAGGATTTTACGGCTTCTCTCTCTCATCACTTCTTTATGTGAAGTGAGCTATAGGGGTGAGGCAATGGGATATATCATACCCTATCCTTCGCATAATATGGTTGCCCTTTTGCGAAGCAATTATTCTGGATCTACTATATGAGTTTTAACTAATAGATGCCATTTTAAAAATTCATGCAAAAAGCCACATAAAAAATATACCATCATCCATTCTGTAGTCACCTTAAAAGTTGCACCGTGAGGCCGTCAACATTTTTTAGGACAAATCTATTCAGTTATAATGACAGAATAAACATCGATTGGATGACTTCTCACCAGGTGCACAGATGGCCTGGTGAGGGTGGCGGGAGTCCGCTGGATGCGAGACGCACGAGACCGGTCAATGTGGCGACGCTTCGGGAAGGCCTATATCCAGCAGTGATTGTCTTTCGGCTGATATGATGGTGATGATGATGACCGACCAAAAATTTCTTGACTCGTAGGAAGTTAAACTTTCGCTGAATGACATAGGCTTCTTTTTATAACGACAAAATGCGCGGTTCATGTAGGATATACGTTACGGGAATGACGATGCGGGCAAAAGCTAGTGATAAATGAATTTGAGAACATCCAATGTTTGGTCTGATATTTCATTCTCTCTAAGTGGTACCTTCTTGCTATTTCATATGTGGAATGCTTTCTTCGTACGAATTTTCTACAGAAAGGGCATTTAGATTAACAGTGCCATGGATTTCTTCTTCTTTTTCGAGTGAAGATGTGGCCACTTCTGGTGTCATAGCTAATTATGCCACCTCTGGGAACCCCACAGGCCTCTGACTTGACTTTTTCTGACTTACATTAACTATATAAGTCCAGCAGTCATATTGGGTAAGTGAATACGGCAACGCAAAGAGTTTGCGAGATGAATGACGCGATGCGGATTTCCGTCTGTGTGATTAGTCGATTTGGTTGATTGGGTAGCGGTCAAACTCTTTGCGTTGCCGTATTCACCTACGTAATACGGCTGCAGGTTTCCTCACGATGTTTTCGTTCACCGTTGCCTGTGTTGGTCTTTTCCTTTAAATCTAATTTTATAAAAACATTTTTTGTACATTCCAGTTCGATGAGTTCGTGAGATCGCTGCAAGTGGACCCCCATTCACCACTCTTCAGGCTTGTGACTGACGGACAAACTCCTCTAAGGTATGTTGGCTTTTTCTACTACAGCAAAGAACCACACTGGGTAAACTTAGTTCAATTGTAAGTAGGGAAAGATAAAGTGGTCATTCCTATCATAATAATTTAGGGTCTAGGGGTTAAAAGTAGAGTTGCATTCAACTGAAGCCAAGGTTGTAGAAAAATGTCATTGGTGCAAAACTTGTTTATTAAATACTTACTTATGATATACTAGACATAGACTAAATCAGTCGAGGCCCATTCAACTTCTGTAAAGAAATTTTAGGCACTTTCGCTTTTAGTAATTGTGACAGCAGTTTTGACCCTTGACTGTACATGTAGAATATTCATCAATATAATTATTCCTTTTGTGATCACTGGGGTCTCAACATCGATTGTCGCTGTTGTCAATGATTAATGGAATCAAAGAAACTATAAAAAGACTTGTGCTCGTAAAGCATTAAAATTCACGTGCATTCAGCCAGGTTACGAGCTACGTCGAATTTATTTGAAAGCGCCCAAACTCGATCCCAATCTGTCCACATCCGGTAAACATAATAAGAACTGTTCAATGCATTGTTTCCATTATACACTTTCATACGTCACGATTTTGTGACGAAGTTAAAGGCTATTGAGCATTTCGTGCATTGAACCTCTGTCTTTCGCCTAACGCTTCGGAGAATGCAGATGTTATGTATGGTGTGTAGATCTTTCTATATATCGGTCTCGTTTGTGCAATTCTCCAATTTTATATTTCACATTGAATGGGATTCTTTAACAAATCCTCTGATAGTTAACGTGGTTCCTTCCTTCTATGTTGGTCCTTCTGTCCACATTGTACTGCCCTTTTGCATTTGACTTAGATAAGGAACTTTTTTTTAATTGCGTGCTTTTTAGGCCAGTAACTGTACAGTTGCTCTATGTAAATGACTGGTGCTCAGCTGAATCCGGTTAGATTTGAAGCTCCGACAAACTTGGGAAAAGGCTATGCAGATGATAATGAGTTTTGGTATTCACTAGCAAAACCGTTTGAGCCAGAGAAATCTGTCACTATAATCAAAAATAAAAACAATCATGAGAAGATGTTTATTTCATACAACAACCTGAAAAACACATGCACAAACATGTCAAACATTTAAACTATTATTTTCCTAACTGTATTTTACAACAATAGTATAACCAAAACTATTAGCCGACATTAAAAAGCATCTCGAAAGTTCAGCACTATTATGATGATAAATTGAAGAGTGCTACAATAGTAATCATTTTGCGTTGTACGGTTGTATTTTTAAAATTAGCCGGATTATAACCGTTTGACGTTTGTTTGTTTAATTTTTTTTTTGCAGTACTGTATAACTTTTTTTTTGCTTCTAATAGTTTGATACGAGATTAAAATAGTTTAAATATTCTACAATCAATATATCTAGCTTCTTCCAAACTACTTTCAGCTAATAGTTGGTAGTAACTGAATACTACTCAAGCAGTATTTAACATGAGCTATTGCCTATCTGACCTCCAAAACACAGTAAATGGGTACCATGTTACCCCAGATGGGTGTTTGATTTTATGGATTCTGACTATAGTTCTCGCAAAACTTCTTGGCCGCCCTGAAGTTGGCTACAACTGCTGCACAGTAGTAAATCTCATACAAAAACAGCAGAGTTACATGCCTTGCGCATCGAAAAGCCAACTTCAGGGCGGCCCAGAGGTTTAACCATACCTTCTACTGGTTTGAACTTGAATTTATTCCCGTACCGTCCCAACAACGTACACGCACAAAAACTACATTCATACATTATGTAGTTTCCCCAAACCCGAACAAAACGGTTTTGGTGCACCGTTCAGAGTTCACGTGACACTGTTCAGCATAATTATGCCAAGTAAACTATGATAATAATCATTATCAGCTAGATCAGCTAAGGAAATAATAATGGTAACATTGATTGGAAATGGAGATTGAGAGTGAAAAGAATTTGGAATGGTTTTTTTTAATTTATTTATTTAAACTTCATGCACAAAGATACAATTGTATTTATGCATTAGGCATTCTCTATCAGTCAACCTAGGATGGTGAAGAGATAACATGGGAGGTTTTTTTTATGGGTTTTGTCGAGTTTTGTTTGTTGTGTATTTATTTACATACATATATAAACTTACACTTGTTTTACTTGGTTAGCAGAAAATACAGAAATAAACTATTATACTAATTTAAACTAGGTTTTTCTAGAGCTTTGCCTATGCCACTAGATCAATATACCGGGATGAAAGTAGATAATCTATGGGGGACAGAGAACAGTGAGAGAATTTTTGTATTCAGATCAGAGCTTACAAAGAAAATATTATAATATTAGTTAAGTTAACCTGTACGGTTAGTCCCACAGCTGGGCAACGCGACAAAAAGGCGCGCGCGTTTTTAAATCAAAAATTTAGGTAACTACCTTCGCTTCCACGATGCTGAGGTGAACCGGGATGATAGAAATGTTAAGTCAGTTACTATCATGAAGAGCTTTAAACTCCTGCAGGTAACGAAATCATATCGAGATTCAGTTCGATCCCATCGCTATCTGTCGAGGCATACGTTCAACTTTTTTTTTCACTTTAACTCTTGGCGTTAGCCGCCCTCTGGCGGTATGACTTGCCAGTAGTCACAAGATAATGAACTATAACTCCGTCCAGTCCAGTATTTTACTTTTGACAGATGCACGCCTATGAAATTGCCTAATGTAACAGGCAACCATAGACAATAAAATGCAATACTTCATTGACGCTTACGGTAGTGAAGCGACGTGCTTTTTCGCTCCGTTATACCGATATAAAAATCACAGTTAAATCTAATTTACGTAGCAGTATATATCGCATTGTAAATTGAATATTTGTTACTTAATAATAATTTAATTATAAATAAGATTTGCAATTAAGGTTCGTCCTTCCAATGAAGGTAAAATTTTGAAAAAGTAATATTTAATATTATATTTAATTTTAAATTTGGCCATATAATTAAAGAAAAACAGCAAATAAAATACTTGCGATTTTATTATGATGAATCGTTGGTGTCTTCTCCTTATAAACTGCAATCTTGACTTGAACAAAATCATGTGTTATCGTATGTTAAATCAATTAAAATTTCTTCATTAATAAAATCGGTTGTAATAAGAAATCGAATCAGTATCGCATTAGTTCATCACTAACCCCGTGTATCCAGCTCAAAATTATCGCAGGATTAATGTGACAAATTATCAAGCACGCGATGTCTGCTGTGATTGGTTGAATGAATTTCAACAGCCAATAATTTTTGAGCTGTCAAAAGTAAAATAACAGGCTGGACGGTGAGTAGGTCAAAAGTTAGCAAAGCTCTTACACCCAATGTAACATTGGCATATGCATTTTTCTTTTAATGTAAGTATTCTGTCGTTTTATTGATTTATGAGTTTCAATTCCCCTACTCGGTTCTAAGCGAGTACCTGAACATATTCATTATTTGTGGGAATCACTGAATATGCGTTTCGTTTTCAAGCATAGACAATAAAAATGTATACTCACTGCTGACGTAATTACCATCTAGACCCCTCCACCCACCATGCCATCAAAAATAAGCAAAGTATAGACCCACCCGCCTCCCTATAGTGCTTACGTAATAATTGAACGGTCCCTAATCCCCGAAAGGCCTAGTTGACGTGAAGGTACCTAAAGTTATGGCCACATTTTATCAGTTATGTTTAAGTCCCTACGAAATAGGAGCAAGAATATTGTTATCAATCAACCGGGCACAAATGCGTACTCCAGGCTGCTTTCAGACATTGCCCGTCCCGCGAAAAATGATGGCATTTAATACTTCATAATGTAAGGCTACAGACCGAAATAAAAATACTTAGGGGTTCCTTACTGCTACCCAATAATCGAGATGTGAAGCGTTTATGCCACGGTCACAGCTAAAAATACCATTGTTTCACACGGAACGACTAGTTTAGTCGTTCCGTGTGAAATAGCCTGCATGCCGAAGTACAGGCTCTCACCTAGTTCGGCTGCAGAGGACTTCTCTGTCAATTGTATTGTACTTAGTTTTTAAGTCACTAATCCAAATTGTGAACCTTTGTCTAAGATAATAAACAAATTTTTTTGATGTTATTTGGCTGCATTCGGTTAGATTGAAAGCCTATATCAAAATAATGATGCAGATAGATGATGTTAAGTTAGGTAAAGTTTTAAACATTGTCGTTCTAAGAATAAGAACTTAGAAAGAAAGTCAAAATTTTATTGCAACAATAAACAGTTTTATCTACATATTATTAGTTTTCGCTGAAGGCTACATTAGTTTAAAACTATGGTGTAAACATTAGGACCATAAGAAAATCTTCTTCCTGGAATTGATGTACTCAATCAATTTGGCCCAGTAGGTGACCACGTTAATAGCGGCATCAGACCATCAGTAGCGTTCATTAAGTCCTCAATAATGCAGTTGTAAAGACAGATTATGTGAATAATGTTTTGGATACTACTCCACACTCACATAATCATGCTGTCGGAGTCCGACGAACATCCATTTTGCTCAATTATTTATTACTTGACCACCGAGGTGTCGTGAAGAAAGCAGCTCTATGGGGACAGAACTACGGCGCTCCTACTGTATATTCTCCATTCACACACATAGGCAAACCCAGGGCAAACCACGGACATACGCTTCGGGCGAAAGCGCAAATGACACTCAAACGCCATGTTCCTATTTACGGGCACAGAAACGCCTTCACGGGATTTCAAACAGTTTCTACGACCCACCCGACGCCTCTCTATGGGGACTTAGCGAGTGCCCCTAGGTACGATTACATTGAGTGTTTCTTTTCTAATTAATCTTCTCTTTCCCCAGACAATGCCTGCACCCCGAAGCGTGCAGCAAGGAGCTGTCACTCCCGACGTACTACGCGCGTTTCCACGACATTCGCAAGGAGTATGTACGCGCGTACACGCTGCGTGCCGTCGCGGGCGCACGCACCGTGCCGCCGCCGCCGCCGCCTCCTGACCATCCGGGCTCGCTGCTGGATATGCTCAACTGTATCCTTTTTTATTGGAATTGTAGAAGAGTTAGCTTATACTGCTAGGATTTGGGACTCCACGCGTGCAGTATTAAATAGTAAATGTCACTGTATCTTCGAACTATTTTTATTTTGTATGCGCGCTTTTGACCACTATCTCACTAGCAGCCGTATTGCGTAAGTGCGCAGAGTTCAAACTCTATCCTACCGACCAAATCGGCCAATCACACAAAACGGAAATCCACATCGCGTCATTCATCTCGCATGTGATTGGTCGATTTGATCGGTTGGATAGAGTTTGAACTCTTTGCGCACTTACCAATATGGCTGCAGATGTCACTTGTAAGGCGAATTGACATAAAATTCGTAAGTCAGGGACACCTCTGCTCTTTACTGGGTCTCCACTGTTCACCACACTGTCTTTCAATGGGCCATCATAGACTACTTCTCTTATTATAATTTTAAAAACCCCAGCTGCAACTTACTGGTAGTAAGTGGTCACAAGCCCCAGGTTTATCTTTAGATAGGCTTCCAGCCTTTTGGGCTTTTTAGGCCAGTAATCCAAAAGCGACCTTCATGCTTACAGACGAATAATTATATACCTATTAGAGATAACTTTCGAATCACCACTCCACCATATAGCGTAAGACGTACCTATCTCAAATCTTGATAAGACGCGCCTGTATTTAAAACAAGTGCAACAACTCATGTGTCGAGGCATTGCAATTACAAACCTCACATTTAAGCATACGAGCAAAACTGCCATAGAACTGTTCAAATCTGTTATTATCACAAACACCAGCTTATTGCGACACTCCTTATAGTCGGAAAAAAATACCTAGGACCAATATTATTATAATTACTGTTTACTACAAACTCATTTAATATCGTCCAGGAAATGAGCTGTTTAAGTCGCACTTAGCTGATGGGCTAACTTCCAGTTATTACCAGGCTGACGCATGTTTGACAGCTCTAAATAATTATTATCTGTGGTGCTCAAACCACTGGTAGTTCCGCGTTTGGCTGATAGAGGCACTGTTGTACATCTTTCTAAAATTCTGTAAGAAATGGCCACCATTGGTAGTTCCGTAATTGGCCTATATAGGCGCTAGTGTGGATCTTAAAACTGCTGTTAAAAAATTGGTCACTACCTTCAATTCTAGTGTTCTTGCAATGCTATACAATTTGCACCAAATATTTTATTTGAGGGTTCCGTGCCCAAAAGATTGTACTAGAAGAATGTAAAACAAATCTTTACCATGCCCACCAGCGACTGGCTGCTTGCCAATTGCTACTTGAGGGTATATCTTGTATATATATATATATATTTATATTATTATTCATAGGCCCGCGTTTGACTATCTCAGCTGATGGTAAGCGATGATGTGATCGACGATGGGGCACGCTTGCCTAGAAGTAACCTTATTCACTCTTGACTTAAAGACTCCTAGCTTGTAGCTATCAGGAAATACAGTCTCCAGCAGGGAATTCCTCTCCTTAACTGTACTGTACGCACAATACAAGTATTCCCAGAACGCTTTGTGCGTACAGGTGGGATGTCCACCATATACTGAGGATGCATCGCCGTTCGTCTTGTTAGCCTTGTATATTCTATGTTATTTTCTTTTCCTAGTAGAAATAAACCAAAACAGCTGAATCGTTTCGCCGCGATTCCTCGAGATTCTTTGCCTCAGCGCTGTTCTGTTCGTCGCTTTGTTGATTCTAACTTTCAAGAGTTACAGTGGTTGCAAATAGCATATCTTATTTCACCAAAAAAAGGCTTTCTAAGCAGTAATTCAGTTTTTTAACGAAATTACCCGAAAAATCCACATTTGTCAACAATAAAACCTTAACAATATGGTGTACAGATTTAGGTATAAGCCCGTACACCGGTGATAACTTCTACGCAGCCGAGGTGAAAGACATGGCCAGCATCATACAGAGGATAATCACTGATGGTAAGACAACCCCTTAATTTTTCAAGAGCAAAGGCCCTAGACAAGTGACATTCTATCATCGAAAGCGAGGCATTGACAAGCAATATCGAAAAATCACGTGATCAATGCCACTTGTCTAAGGCCTCAGTGTCATTCTTTCAGCGATGTCGAAATGTCAAAATGTAATGGATTAATCGTTTGACATTTCGATACCTAGAAACGGGGTGAATAGGACCGCAGGAAAAATAAAATGGGTGAATGGAAACAAAACTTTGAAAGGAATTTTAACTGTGATACCACTTTATTGGTTTCAAAACAAAGCATCGTTTTTAGGGTTCCGTACCCAAAGGGTAAAAACGGGACCCTACTACTAAGACTCCGCGGTCCGTCTGTCTGTCTGTCCGTCTGTCATCAGGCTGTATCTCATGAACCGTGATAGCTAGGTAGTTGAAATTTTCACAGATGATGTATTTCTGTTGCCGCTATAACAACAAATAGGTACTAAAAACAGAATAAAATAAATAATGGTACGGAATCCTTCGTGCGCGAACTGTCTGGCTCGCACTTGGCCGGCTTTTTTAATTTTTATTCTTTATTGTACAAAAAACAAACAAATACAAATACACAGCTTATGTACAAAGGCGAGCTTAACCCATAATTGGGTTATCTTGCGGCAAACCCCAGAAAAAGAAAAAAAATAGTATATTGGAGTACCTATTAAATGCTACAAACAATTTTTAAATAGGTAATGTGAAAATTCTCTTCAAAGTTTTGTTTCTATTCACTCCTGGGTTCCTATTCACCCCGTTTGACGGTAGCGCTTCACGCTTGGCAATACCATAAAATTTTGGCATTTTACCAATTGTTTTTAACGCTTTTGTTGATAGAATGTTTCTTGTCTAGAATCTCGGCCTATCGTAGTACTGAGTTTCAAAAGAATACGAGCCCAATGAGCCCAGCTTATATTGATTTTGATACCACTGACGTACACCTCTCTCTCATCTTGAAGTGAAGTTGGAACTGCCACAAGACCAAAACATTTTTTTTCAAAATTCATCCTTAGTATACTTATAATCTGCAGAAGTATTTTTCTAGAGTTTTGGCAGAAGAGGCAATCAAATCCTTGCACTTTGGAGGTTATGATTTTGAATACGCCATCTTTGTTTGATGATCAATAGAGTTAAACGTTTTCGTTTTATTTTCCAGGTTTCCGGTTAGAGTTACCCGAGACTGTGGACTTAGTTTTAGAGACTGGTATTTGGTGAGTGTCACATTAACATTTCAAATATTAACTTTAAGTACGGCATTGTTTAACTTGGCTTATATTTGCTTACTTTAAGCAGTCTATTACAAGCCAACAAAACTCCTTTCTGGGCACTTCAGTATCAAACATGAGGTTCGAAATTAATTTAACCGAATTTTATAAAATAGACGAAAAGTGTATCTCGATCACTCAAGCTGACAATAACGATGCGCATGCGCAAGCGACTGAAAGTAACGCCTAATAAACGTGCAGTGCAATTAATTGCTGATTGATGCAACTTCTAATAGTAGCTAGGAGTTTAAAAAACATAAAGAGATAGTATTATTTAATTCGTTTAAATAGTGCTTTTGAGAGCCTAATAATGTATTTTTATTAACATTTAATACAATTACGACTCAAATAAAGAGTTAGGTTTAAATATTAATCACGCTGTATTATAGGGCCGGATTCTGATTTGAGTTCTAAAATCCCCGTCACGAGAAACTATAAATTTTGTAAATTAAGAACATCTACTAAGTTACGTAGCGACAATTCAATCTATACTAATATTATAAAGCTGAAGAGTTTGTTTGTTTGTTTGTTTGAACGTGCTTATCTCAGGAACTACTGGTTGGAATTGAGGAAGGTAATATAACATCACGCTACGACCAATAGGAACGGAGCATATATGAAAAATGTTGCAAAAGCGGGAAAAAATATTCCTTTTTGAGAGCTTCCGTTGCGTGCGCTGCGTAAGCGGTTAAGGTAACACAACAATCATGTATAGGTACATATACTGTAGGTAGGGTAGGGTAGGCAGGGTATATGGGTAGGTAGGTAGGTAGCCAGTTGACGGGAGCTAAGCCGCGTGGGACAGCTAGTTAACTTATATATTAGTTAAGATTGTCTCAAAGGAAACCGACATCATTAGTCGATGAACCATGTGTATACTAGATGCACCTTCTTGCTTATATGCAAACATTATCATTTATCACAAACAATAAGCTTAGCAACATTGGACTTGTGGTGAAAAACATGAAAACTTTGATAGAATCGACCTTAGTCAGTGGATAACGACCTATTCCACCTTATCTTTCTGGAGAGAAACTACAGTCGTGATCAGCTGTTTTTATTGTAAAGGTGATATTACACAGATCAAACGACACGCTTATTACATATCTCGCAAGAGCAAAACGATAGCGATTTTTGCGCAATAATTATTTTTCAATACAGAAGTTTTAGAGACGGTTTTTCTTTTAATAATTGCATTTGACAAACAGCGAGCTATTAGCAAACGATTGTGTAGGATCTACCATACCTACACTGTAGATTATTCCAACTTTCATGACATATATTTTAAGCGTTTGATCGCGCGATGATTACTGATTGCTGTTGTTTACGTAATATGTTAGTCTCCGGGTCTGCACCTGGTTGATTGCCTATCTCAACTCAGCAATATTCACTTCAATATTTAATCTATTTCCATTTTAAGCAATATTCACTTCAATATTTTTAGTTGAAGCAATCAACCAAATTAGCAAAGTATAATACCGTGTATCATCATCTTCACGATATCACCTAGACGCCACTGATCAACAAGGTTGTCAGAGGACGAACGGTCGATTGATAACAGATGAACTTTAAGCTATGCTGAATTATTGTAGCACGATTCAGATAGACTCGACTTTTTCTGGCACAATTTTTATCATAATTATAGTTTCATAATGCTGAACAGGCTACAGTCTATAATTTTGTTCCCACTTTTGCACATCAGTATATTATATATACTTCATAAAGCAAGACTGCAAAACAATTTATTAAGGGAAATAATTAACCGGGCGAAAAATATACTGAATGGGCGACTATTATACTAAGTAAGCAACTATTTATCCGGTTTGAAGAATACCTTTTAGGAGGTTTTTGTGAGCTGCAGTAATAATATTGTGACATACTATAATTGTATTTGGGGTTCTATTTTTTCTATATTAGCATGTTATTATTTTAAAAATAGCTAAACAACTCCAAGCGACTTCATCGTAAATGAAGGCGACATCGCTGTGCAGCGCGGGAATTCGGGTATAATTGTGTTTTCAACGAATTGGTACAAGAGCAAGCGGAGCGAGTTCGGGAGCTTAGGGCACCCCGACACGGACAGGTTAGGTTCGAACGATGAGTTCGCTCGCTTTGCTCGCTCAATTCAGCTCCCGTCATCTCGTTCGTGTTAGGTTACTTTAGACCCTGCGGAAGGAAATAGGAGCCCCGCACAGCGGGGCTCCGTCGACATGTTGCCAAAGTACTAATCAAGTCGCTGTTTTAAACATTTGTATTCGCCCACTGTTTGTCGCCCACTTAGTATTTCAGTAAGCCATATTCAGTATTTTGTACACCTTTAATTTGAATTTATTTTCGCTCGTTTAAATACTAGCCATTTATTAACCGACTTCCCAAAAATGAGGAGATTCTATGTTCGACATTATGTATGTTTTTTTTTTATGTATATTCACCAAAGAATTTTCAAAATCGATCCACAATTGACGGAGCTATCCGTCAATTGTGGATCGATTTTGAAAATTCTTTTTTTGTTTGAAAGAGTATGTCCCGTAATTTGGTGAAGATCTGACGAAGAACTTCTAAGATTTACAACAAAACTCTTCAATAAATAACGGCAAATCTCTCGGGATCGCTGCAATCGCATGTCTGTTTATTGTTTATACCATTTCATAACATAACATCACGCCAGTACGCTCTTAAGGGGTACGCAGATCTCTCATTTCACCGGTTATATTCAAGTTTCATGATATTTGGGTTATCTATTCTGGCGTTATAGGTACCTTACTAAACAACTTGCCCATTAGTTAAGTACAACTAAAAAGTGAAAAGTAAAAAAAACGTTTTACAAAAAAATACTACCAATTTCCAAAACAAAATACTACAAAGCGAAAAATAACTTTCTTTTCCAAAGTCGGTGTCGACAAATGGAAAACAATAAGTACCTAAGTACACCGACTTCGGAAAAAAAAAGTTATTTTTCGCTTTGTATTATTTTGTTTTGGAAGTCGGTAGTATTTCTTGTAAAAAGTTTTTTTAATTTTTTTCTTTTAAGTTTGTTTTTATCTAGCTATTCCATTTGTGGGTAATAGTACCTACTAAGTCAAAGTAGAGGTTCCATTCTTGCCATGGGCTGAAGGGGCAAAATATACACCAATCATAAATTGCTTTCTAGATAACAACCACATTTTAGAGATTAGTATATGAGATGAGAACAAATAAAAATTTGGTAAATCTATGAAACACATGACTTCACAGACTTGTTTGTCAACTGGCTAGTGTGGAACCGCGCGTGCGTGCGAGTTGACAGCTTCCGGTTTTACCTGTTTTTTTTGTCGTCAACTCGCTTCCACGTCCGCCTTTAAGTTTGATGCTACCTGTACTAATAAGAACACTTCTTAAAATTATAAATGATGTAGTAGAAGCATTAGCTGGTAAAAGTATCGTGGAGAGATATTGATCAATGTTTCAGGCTGTGACCACCTGATGCTTCCAGTTGACGAACAAGTCACTTCACATGAGTGATGGTGTACATCATCCGGTCTTAAGAGGATCTTGGTAAAGGTCTAGAATGGTCTTGAAAGTATGAAAAACATAGAAATTAATCAATCAATCCAGTTAGATCCAACACATACATTAATAACAGATGTAGGTGCTTGTAGGTTATCAACTAAAGATAAAATGGATCAGCAATTGATCATCCCGTACGCACATCAAGAAATTTATTACATAATGTTCTAACGATCATTTAGCGTTTTGAACACTACCCCTCCTAATCATTTTGATAGTTGGTTGATGGTCCGCAATCAGTGTATGTAGCCCATTCCTGATAAAAGTCTAAAAGATCGACGTTCTACTCTATATAATTAGCATTTATCGTATGAGTAATATGTACGAGTAGATGAAATAAATCTTAAGTATCGGTGTGCAGTGAACACCGTGTCGTGTCATCAAAGTATGTCATCACTGTCAGTTTACGGCTTTACTAAAGTTCATTTAGTATTGGTTTTTATTTCACGTTTGTTTATGATAAACTGTAGTTCTAGGCACAGATAATATAATACTAGCATTTCTAGGTTGCCAAGTTCAGATTGATACTTTTTAGCTTATGCGTGCGTGCTTTAGTGTTGGATCTATAGAAGCATGCGGAACTGCCTGGAAACTTTCCATCCAGACACATAAGTTTCCCCGGATTCACGACTGTATTCCTGAAAGGGTGAGCAGATGTACACGTATAGAAGGCCACTTGTTCATCATCATCATCATTATCAGCCTTTTTAATATTTCCACTGCTGGGACACAGGCCTCCACTCTGTGAGAGGGAATGAGCCGTAATCCACCACGCGGGCCCAGTGCGGTTCGGTGGATGTCACATGTATTCGATTTTTTGTTTCTAGGATTTGCCGGTTTCTTCACGAAGTTTTCCTTCACCGTTTTGAGAGCAGTGGTGGTGAAATAATTT
Organism: Orthosia gracilis; assembly: GCA_947562075.1. Classification (NCBI taxonomy): domain Eukaryota; kingdom Metazoa; phylum Arthropoda; class Insecta; order Lepidoptera; family Noctuidae; genus Orthosia; species Orthosia gracilis. The sequence continues at coordinate 13,918,473 of OX387265.1, forward strand.
AGACTGAGATTTACACAACGTAAATCGCCTGCCTGGGTTTGAACCCATAACCTACAACTTATAAATCGCGGCCGATACCACTAAGCCACCACTGCTTTCTGCTCGCTCTGCACTTGTTCGTGGTTCCATTTATTTGCTCGCATCTATGAATTTGTCTACTTATACTTCATTTGAAATAACATTTAAAAAATTTACAACCCCTTTTTACAGTCCGTTCAACCGATTTTGAGTTCTATCCCGTAAATATAAGGATAGCATAAAAAGCATAAACCTGTTACCAAAACTGAGTGTTTAATGTAGTTACCATTTGTCATACCACCAACGCAATATATGTCAAAATCGGTTGAAATGGCTGGATTATTTAAATGTCTTATGTTATCTCAAATGGAAAATAGTTTAGTTGCCTATTTTTATGCATAACTAGATTCTGCCAGCGGCTTCTCCCGTGTGAAAGTCGGGCGTATTCTCATATGTCCTTCTCAAGTTTCTTCTCGGTTTGGGTGAGAAAACTTAACAAACACACAGAGTTTACTTTCGCTTGTGGAGTTTCTTGTCCGTTCCTCTCTATAACAAGTTACTGTTCCGAATGGACGGTAGAATCAATTATTATTACTAGTAAATTTGATTTTTGACGTCTAGGACGGTAAAATCAATTATTATTACTTTTAAATATGATTTTTGACGCTCGGACGGTAGAATCAATTATTATTACTAGTCAATTTAATTTTTGACGTTCAGGACGACAGAAACAATTATAATTACTTGTCAATTTGATATTTGACGCCTAATTGAAATAAAGAATTTGACTTTTTATCTTTTTGCCTGTATATTAGTATGGATGATATTTTTTTTACCTGTTACAAGCTTGTATTTTTATCTACGACTTATTAATCGAAAATAGATCACGCGACCCACTATCAAAACATAAATATTTAATCGTAAGAAGTTCGAAACAAGATAAAACCTTTTCCTTCTTAGGACCTGTTACTCAACTGTGATAGTAACTGGCATTATCGCTTATCACTTATTATCAACAAATACTACCTGACTAGTAATTACGACACCGTGTTCTGATTTAATCGCTTTTCTTATTGATAAGAAAATAAGTATATATTTATTTAATTCGTGTATTCTCGCATTGGAACGCCTTGCAGTAATTACACCAATGGAGCGCACTCTTAACTATAAGTCCAGCTTGTTGCCCTTGCATTCATTGCTTCATATGTTCAAAAATCCGTCTATTCCACAGGGTAAAACACGCAATGAATATTGTTGAGTTACAAAATGAAAGGGAAGGAGTGTGCTTTGTGTTGTTAAAACAGATACGCAATTAGGGTGCAGGTTTCCTGACTATGTTTTCCTTCACTGTTGTCAGTGATTTCCAAGGTAAACTTAGAAAGTACATATAAATTAAAAAATTAGATCAATGGTACTTAACCGGATTTGATCTCACGACCAGCACAAGAGCACGGTCTTTTATAACCACTGGGCCGCCACGACAAAATATGTCTGATTCCCTCGTTCGGAAGTGCTACTTCAGAGCATGATGAGGCTCCTGATGAGGAGGAGGAAAATGGCAATGGTTGAAATGCCAGAATGTAAGGGCTGAATGTTGGACATAAAAATATTGGGCACGTATTTTTTGTTTTGCCACGTAAACAAAAAAACGCGGCAAAGTGCGAGTCGGACTGGCGCATGAAGGGTTCCGTACCGTTTTCGCAAAAAACTGCAAAAAAAATCACGTTTGTTGTATTGAAGCCCCACTTAAATATTTATTGTATTCTGTTTTTAGTTGTTATAGCGGCAACAGAAATACATCGTCTGTGAAAATTTCTTCTGTCTAGCTATCACGGTTCATGAGATACAGCCTGGTGACAAACAGACAGACAGACAGACGGACAGTGGAGTAATAGGGTCCCGTTTTTACCTTTTAGGTATGGAACCCTAAAAACTACCAAGATACAGTGCGTTGAAATATCGTGAGACGTCACGGTGTGTTACACTTTATAGTGGCAAAGTGACGTCACAAGCCCCAACTCCTGAACTTTGATGCGCTTTATCTTTGTAAATTTTTATTTATTTGATAAAACAAAAAATACGGGTCCATTATTATTTGATAATCTCACTGACTGACTAAATAAAATTAACATTTTTCTACCCAGAAGACATCCTTATTATGTTATGAAGAAAATATGTAAGTAAAAAAGAAATACTGATAGATTCCAGGGGACTATTGTATTAGTCAACGTTTCTGAATCATGACATAATGTTGATCTGTTTAGTTCCCAACAAGGAATTCCATTGGTCTTTCATGAATAGGTTTTGTTATGACTACCCTCTGACGTTTTAAATAACCATGATTTCTTTCAACCAATACACGGTGGTTATAAATTACTAGATTGGATTAGATTGTTGTTATTTTTATTTGGAGTGTTTTTCTGGCGCAATAAATTCTCTTTCTTTCTTTCTTTATTAGCAATTGCCAGCGGCTTCGTTCACTTGAAAGTGTTAATATATCCCTAAGTGAAAAATCCAGGAGATGGTCAACTCGCCCTTAAGTGCCCTTTTTTTAGGATTACGTACCCGAAGGGTCTAAACGAAGCAGCATTACTGTGATTCACGTATCTGTCTGTCTGTCCGTCGTCTATCACACAGGTTTTACAGTCAGACCGTTGGAGCTACAGTCTTCAAATTTTCACAGTGTAAGCATCTTGTTGACCAGCCATAAAAAATGACAATTTTTTTTTTTAATCTGTCTCCCATACAGCTAAAGGGGGCCGCGAAAAATACATTTTGACTACCCCATTGAGTATATCGATAAATCAGATTTTTCTTTGATTTTTTTTTTCTCATTTATCCTATTACAACCAACTTGATTTTGCGGTTTGGTACGGAACCCTATATGTGGAAATCCGACAGGCACTTTTTCGGTATTTTTCTAAATATTACACCAACCATCACCCAAAAGGTTGACTTGTAGAAAATAACCAAGTTATTGAGTCGCCTCTGCACATTTGCGTGTGCAATTATAATTTTAGTATGGATCGAGTTTGTGACGGTGAGTAGACCGTCACTCCGTGTAAGATAACTCATGATCTGCCTTTCGTGGGGTATGGGAAGTGGGACCTATCTTGGGGTCAGCTTTCTGTCAAACCGAGTTAGCTGTATACTGTGATTTTTAATTTTGTAGACTAAACTGACAGCTGCCAATGACCTTATTTTTTTTAAATGTTGCAAGCGCGGAGCATAGTGTTGTAGGTAAGGCTCAATCATAAGTGATTCATCGAATCGATGAGACATAATTCCTCAATTGAATTTTACTAATTGGTGTAAATAAATGTTTTATACGTATAATAATCGTAATATATTTAAATATAACAGTATTCATACACATAGTACATACACTTTTTTGTGGTAAATATGAAATCAACAATATTATAAATGCGGTCGATAATATGAAGTCTGACATAAATTAGTAGAAACTAAATAAAGGCCGGTAAATTCTTAACAAATGTAATTCTTTTGCCATGAAATAGTTACATTTTCGATCTACTTCGATTTTTGATCAACTTTCGATCAATCGGGATAGTCAGGATACGACACCATTTTTGTGTAACGATAGAGTGATAACCCCCCAAATATCAGTTTAGTCTACGAAATTAAAAATCACATTATAGTTGAGGAAAGGGTAACACGATGCAAGACAGGTGTCAGATTTCAGGCTTTTTAGATTCTTTTAAGGCTGTCAACGATCTACGATACATATGTATGTCCAAATGACAACCTCAAAATAAGTCTAATAAGAGACCCAACGTCAAAATAAGTCCCCCCCAAAAAAGTCTTAAAAATTACTTGTTAGCATTAAAAAGAATGAAAACGAAATTGATGAACCTAGCTGTAAAGTAAAACCTAACGTACACCAAGTGCATAACAACAGAAACTCATTCAAAACTAGCGCACCAGCCACAGCGCATAAAAATCAGCGTATCAACAAAATCGGGTGCACGTGCACTATTGCACTGTACTTGCTATTCGACACTGTCACTGAAAGCGCTGCGTAAACTAAACACACCTGTACCAATGTATCTGCGATGTTTTTGATCGATCGATCGGTTTTGTATTCTGCCTTTGATGTTTTGGTTACGTTGTTTTAGTCTGACTTGGATAAATATGGTTTTGTGTTTCGTCTATTAGATACCCTGTCTTCTTCACCTGCCAGATAAAATTATTTAACAATTATTTTACTGTCTTCTTAACTTATATTTATGAAAGTGCAGAAGATATGATTTACTCAGATATATTTATTTATTTACTAATAATAATTAAGTAATATTAAATAACTAATTTAAAATTACTAACTAATTATTTAAAATGAAGATTATTAGTATGATTCTGTTTTTAAGGCGCTAATTTTAAATTAATAAATTTAGCTTCTGCGTTTTCTTTAGCACCTAACAAACTTTACCTGTATCAATTATAATTTCAGCAATTTGCTTTTAATCAACTATACTCCATTTGCGATAACATTAGATGTTTAAATTAGCCCATTTTACAAGCCCGTTCAACCGATTTTGAGTTCTATTGCGTTGTTGATACGACAAATAGTAGCTGTAGTAAACAGTTGGTTTTGGTAACAGGTTTATGCTTTTTATTTCATCCTTATACTTACGGGATAGAACTCAAATTCGGTTGAACGGACAGTAAAAAGATTTCGAAACATGTCTAATGTTATTTCAAATGGAGTTTAGTACTTTTTCCGTTTTCTATATATACCGTATTTCACCCGTATGCTCAACAACAGCAATATTTAAAGCTAACATTATCGTCCTGTCAAGTGACATTTGTTTGTACAAAATACGTTAAACTCAATTTATATGCGTATTCTTGTCAACCTTTCAACTAACAACTAATGTCGATCCGCCCAGCTGTTTTTCCTTTCATAGAAAAACAACTTAAAACTGCCTTGTTTCATTAATATAAATGCTTTCATTACTCTTGCCATTCCGGTGTCGTTGTCAATTAGTATTTATGATACACCTGCTGCCCTAAAGCGGTTACTATGTTATTTTCTTCATTTACTTTGTCAGTTACTGTAGTTTTACGATGAATAGGCTTTTAACATTATGATATGCTATTCGTAAGAAATTTTTATTACTCTTTTAATTTGCACCTTCCAGAGCACCAAACTCTGTTTTATAGGATAAAATATTCTTACTTAATATTTGTTTTATAGGATACTTTTTCCTATATCCTATAATTTTGTTAAAGTTATCACCAAATTGGTCAGCATCTAGAGAAACGTTTCCGTGTTTTCTAATTCACTAGTGTTACTTTTGGCATCAATCCTACTTTTATTTCCTGTAGGCATTCGTCATCTTCCTGCCCTTGTCGCATGTTACTCGGGGTCAGCGTAACACTTTTTCTTCTTCCCCTGTCAACCGCCACTTCATCTTTCTCTCCCTGTTCTAAATTTGCATAGGCTGTCTTTATCTATTACCTAACTTTGTTGTGTCACCTCATCTTCTAAGCTTAACGCTGCGAGAAATTGCTGTTCTTTCAGTTTTCTTCTCGGTATTCTCCTAGTAAACATTTCCATGACGTATTAGGACCAAACGGTTCTTTATACAACCCAGACTACATTGCATAATCGTATCCATAAATCAATTTCCGGGATGAAACTATAACCATTTTATTAAATTTCATATCAGTAGCTAAAGTATAAATGTTACATATAAGTGGTAATCATTGAGTTTGCACTTCACACTTTGTCATTATGAGTCGTGATTTTTAACTTCAAAAACAACTTTCGAAGACCTTCGACCTGTAGTCAATTGAATGCACTTCTCTCAATGTCATTATCTATCCTAATATGGTCGATTAATTCTAATTCATTAATGAATTAGAATAAGGTACTGAATATGATATGTCTCTTAAAAAATCAATTAAATGTAGGTCATTTCATGAGACTTATGACCTTTTTTTGAGGCTAAGCTTTACTTAGCCTAACCTCATTAGTTAAAAATCTTCCCCGTTTTTACCTACCTAGCTAATAACCTCGTTTGAAGTCGGGTTAATTCCTACAATTATATTAGTATACTTCTCATAGCCTCAGTTTCGGAATATTTGGAAATCGTAGATAGGTCATCATGCTTGAATTCTTCATTTAATTGGCTGTCTCGAATCAGCAGTTGATTTCTGATTTGATGCCTTCAGAACTCTTAGAAGTTCAGCTATTATCAATAGCAATCGCTTAGTTTATTAAATACTTTCAAATATACTTCTTTAAATCTATGGTTGCGATTCTTCTTCTAAATGATAGTATTCATCCAAAGCTAGATATATCTCCTTTTTCGCTTCTTAAAATATTGTCGTCTTGGCATTTTCTTCTTTTATTTATCCTGTTTCAGTTCACACGGTTGTATCAGTTCCTTATCATCACCCCTTGTAAAAACTAAATACACTACCCTTTGAGTATCCTTATCTATGCTCTGTTAGTAGGTAAGTTCTTGGATATCATCTAAGATATACCCATCGAATCGATTGATTTCAAAAAGAATAAGTGCATTGTCGCTTTAGATGATGTTGCTATGATACATCTTATAATAACTGACTTGTATCTTTTGTTCGTTAAATCTGTCAAGGTCTGTTTATTTCAGGGTCTCTGCTATCTTTAGTTTTATTAGGATGCCTGTTATCAAGCTTGCATCCCTGCTAGGAACAACATAACTCTTGTTAATTTCATCATCTTTATCAGATTGCGTTTCGTCTTAAGAAATTAGGATTATATAAGCTTCTTTAGCTAGCCCTTCAATCATTATTGATTTCACAGAGCTTATCATTCATGGAGATCAAATTATCTGGTCTAATTAGAAGAATAGGAAGCAATCAATACCACAATAACTTAGAAGATCAACACACTCCCCAAGTTTCATAGTACAGGCATCAACTCAGGCGCATGTGAAGTGTCGCGCAGAGTCACGTTAACGCATTCCGTCCCCGACCGTCGCGCGGAGCGGACGTATCGATCGTTCGTCAAACAAAAAACACCGTCTTATCTTGAAATTTTATGTTTTGGAACGCGTCGACTCCTTACCCGTGGTAGTGTAATAAAAAATTGCGATAAGCACCAGCACAGGATTGTCAAGTGTTTGTTTTATGATAAAGTGGTACGCTTTCGGGACTCTTTAACGATTTTATCGGTCTTCGGCAGCAACTTAAGATAACAAGGTGAGCGTTGATAGCTTTACGATAATTAGTTTGCTTTGCAAGCCATTCATATTGGTCTTTCGTTAAGGTCTAATGTTTGAAGTTTTGGAGCTAGAAGAATTTTGATCTGTTAGCGAATTCTTGACCCAGAGCCGTATCTAGAGTTGCTTTTGTAGTATTTATCGCCTTTTCTTCTTAATTGTAGATAAATAATTTGTTATTAGATACCTAAGTATTATTTACAACCAATAATTCTGTATCTGTTGTATCGTCAAGCTTTATTTAACTGCTTTCTTATAGTTTTATTTGTTTATGTCTTCGAAGAACACATTTCTATGCATTTAGAAATGATAAACAAAAATGGTTTTATCGATTTTAATATAAACATCAACACCTTCCGTATACGGAAGGTGAACAGCTAATGATAAGTCTCATGATAATTCTGAACAGTTAATGTTATAACATTAGCTGTTCAGAATTAAATTGACTATACATAACTTTACGCCTGTGACCTCTAAAAGGTTAAACGGGGTGTAATGTTCTGCACTACAGTTACGTTTTTACGAAGATGGTAATAGGTCAAACGGTTCAACTGACTCTTTGAACAAAACTATCACCTCTTCTCATGGCGATTAAGTCATAACTACCCTCTAAGAGACTATAAAGATGGACATCAACGTCTTTCTGTCTGTCAATAAAAACAAAACACTAATGGTATTCAAGCTTGTCAATGTATGATGCCTGTATGACAAAATCCTCTTTGGTTGTAACATTCACTAAGAGTAGTAGATTGATGTTATGATAATCATGAGGCTACAAATCAGTTCAGAAGAAGGCAGGTATGTAGATCTAGCCTAAAGGGCTAGCCGGTCTATTCTGTAGACATTCCAACGTGAAAACTTAGGAGACTAGAGGAGGAGTTGATGACACACTGATGAGAAGAGTTGACAGCTAATTTCATGTTCAATTCACCTTAGTTCACACGGTGAGGTTTTTACAGAATAGCACTATTGAATCATATGAGTGAACACAATCTTCTAAAGGAATTTCACAACTTAGAAACCTTTACAAACTCGCAACCTTGTAATCCCTTAGGAGCATCTACAAAAGGAAAAAAAATAAAGTTATCTGTAAATCACATAGCCACTTAGTTAAACCCTTTATCACTTTTAAATGAGAAGCGCAATACATTGTTCCAATTACTTATCTTCTAATGACTTTAATATATGAGTATAAATAAAATGCAGGTAGCTATGTAATCGTCATTCGTCACACCATTATGTTGGAGTTATTTAATCTGTAAGAATGTACGAAACTGTAGCAAAATATATAGGTATTGTTCAGTTGCTATAGTTTCTTGTAGTTATGAGTATAAATGCGGATAGATGGAGAAGAAGAGGGAGGCCAAAGAAAAGATGGATGAATTGTGTGAGGAGTGATATGAAGAAAATGGACGGACTGGAGATAGAAAACGTAGTGCGCTGACCCCTAGTAACATAGGACAAGGAGGGGAAGATGTTGGTGATACTATATGTAGTTTTTCCTTTTTATGGGCAGGTTGTAGTGCCTTAACCAAGAACTTTCATGATAAAAAAGAGATCCAAGGGATTGTTTTGTACTTCCTACCATCCTGTACTTCAACTAAATAATATTTTCTTAATGACTAGAACTTGATAGCCAATAGGCAGCCGTAATTTCTAACTTCATCATTAACGAATCAAGAGCACTCGTTTTTCATATTAGTCGCAATTTCGCAAACAACCATAAGATAAGCTGTTAGAATGGTTAAGAAAAACAACGTGCTAAAAACGGTACGCCTCAGAAACAAACATTTGAGACATCAATCAACCCACACTGGGCTCGCGTGGTGGAATAGTTGGAATACAGCACACTGATCTTATAGAGAGGGAACATCGAAGGCAGATTATACCTGATGATGATAATGAAGAGTTAGGTAAGAAAGGCTTATTATAAGTTTAATGGGTTTCTAAACTGAGCAGGAAAAACATCGTGAAAGTGAGCATGGCTTAGAACACAACTCAAGTGACAATAATTATGATCTGTCATTCAGATCCGATGTGCTAGATTACGGCCCACTTCTTCTCATTGAGAGAAGGCATGAATCTCAACAATATGAACATTCCAAGCCGCTGATGCTAAGCTATAGCTAACAAACATTCTATTCCTCTCTCTTCAACAAATAAAGAATGAACCTAACACAAACGAACTTGTGATATTTTTTTGCACCTCTTCTCAATTCGTCCCTGCTTTTTTGGCGAAATAAAAAGTCATATTCGATAAGGCTCGAGTTACAACCTCTACGGAACACATTTGTAAGATTTATCGTGCGCAGGCGTTCCGGTGCTCGAAACTTGAGCCGGTCGCTAATACAGGACGCATGTTGACGACTTTGCGGATAATCGCACTTTGTTGTAGAAAGAATTGGGTGAGAAATGTGTGTTGTGGAAAGGAAAATCTAAAGAGATAAGTGAATGGGAATTTGTAAGTGCAATTCGAGTGCTGTATACTCGTTAAAATTAGAATTTTATATTGGAGATGTTGTCAACTTTAGTAGTGTTATTTCTAAACCAAAATGTTTCTAAAATTGCTGCAGGGATTCTTTAGATATTTATTTTCTCATTTTTGTGATTCAGTCCGGTTTTACCATTTTATTAAATTATCGTAGATATTTGAATCTGTGTTTCCCGACAGCTACAATCTAGGGGTATTTAAAAGTGAATAGGTTATTTCTAGGCAGTCGGTGCTACACCGTCGACCACATTATCGCTTACAATTATTTGAGATAGTGGTAAAGCGCGACCCAAAAAAAAAACCTATTTCAAAAGCCACACAACTAGTTTTTGTTGTTGTTAATAATGCAGATTTTGAAACATTGCTTAAAAAACGTTTAAATGGTCCTTGATGAGCCGTTCAAGGGTCAAAGGCTTGAAAAAATTTGCGAACTTTTGTTCGAGCAAAAAGATAACATACATTCCTTCGGTCTGGTTGACAATTCAACAAGTTGCTGACTCAAAATATCCGTTCGGACAATTCTGCGTCACGGCGCAAAGTCTAAAATATGCGCCGTCCTTTATTCGTCAAGTTTCGCAACGTCAACAACGAACAAACAGTGTGGTTTGAAAACTGTCAACAAATACTTGTGTGTAGTCAGCAACAACACTTCTAAATGGTTTAAAATGCAGTTTTTTTTGAGTTGCATACCATACTTTTTTATACTTGTAGTTTACTTTGCTGAGTTTGGTGTTCTACTTCAGTGTAGGGTAAACTATTGTTTTCTATAATGACAATGTTATAATTATTATTATGATAAAATTATGTAGCAACGGAAACGCCTAAGTAAGAACTGCCGCTCAGGTAGATAACAGGTTAAGCATCGTTTGCTGAGATTGGTCTGGGATGGGTGAGTTTCCATTACTTACCGAGCCAACTCCACCTCGGTAAACACGTGGTCCTGGCTGTCATTTCATTAGTAGATCTTTGACATGGGTAGTCGGAAACCCAATAGGGCAGGCAAGTCTCTCCATGTAAAATACAGGTATCCGGTTATATCCGGCTTATAGCAATACTGGAGAAAATGTGGGTGTAGATACTACGCAACAGCTTTGCTAGTGCCTGTCATGTCTCATTTGCATAATAGCCTTATTTTCATTGTGATCCTTATTTTATAATGATCCTTACTAAAATCACCTATGGCTATGTTTCACGAGTTGGCATAGTACCGGACACATTATGTTACCTTGAGGAACTACTGTAGATATAAATCCTCCCTAAAATAATTTAGTACCATAAAATTTTCGATTCTATTTAGTTTTCGGTCTAATTTTGATTCTAGTAAGTTATTTCTAATTTATCTTGTGTTTAGTGGAAAACAGGCAAACATACTAATGTTTGACTGTTTCAAACGCCTGTATACATTGATGAATTATGTTTTTGACAGTAGTCGATGTCAGTATATTACCATTCATTGTTGTACTTAGAAGGTAACCGACATACCATTCTTTGAAAGGGTAGACGGTACGCATGTCAAGTTTAATATAATTATGACATCATTTATATATTAATTTCACGAAAGACGAAGAGATGATCAATGATGATGATAATGAAGAGAATATGATTATAACTATCAAAATAAGAAAGCCGTGAAGGTCAGCTCGAATTGGCCACAAACGCAAATTCAAAAGAGAATTTCTCCGCGCGTATAAAAAACATGCTCGTTTCGGATCAATAATAATGCAAACTGCGCGTTACAAGTAGCAACAACACACCGTTTCACATCGATTTGTATTTCAAATTAAAAACTGGTAGTGTGCTAGCTCCTTATCTTTCTGCGAACAAAGTGACGCATCGCTTCAGTCAAATACACAGGTATGACAAGAAGGATATGGTGGTAAGTAAGTCTTTAGAAGTTATAATAAACAAAGTATTCAACATTTGTAAAAATAAAACCTGGGGACAGAAAAAAATGTCAATGTTCGTTTTTTAACGTTTACGGAGAATTTAGTTTTTTTATGATTTTTGAATGCGCGTATATACCTTCCGTTTGATACCAAACTCGATACATATAAAAATATTTTTCTGATTTTGCGTAAGTTATATTGCATTTCTAAACCGCCATATTAGATTTAACGAGACGTCATATAGCTTATATGACGTGGCACACAAACCAATTTAATGAAACCTAGTCCAAATCTGATGAGCAGTTTAGGCGCTACGAAAGAACATCCGATTTATTCCGTTAAAAATAATCACTGAAACCTGAGGTGATGTTAGCATGAAGTGAGCTATCATTCCAATTGATACTAGAGTATGAAAGCTCACTTCACCTTAGTTATCACGGTAAGATAGTTACAGCATATCACTACAGATGAACATCCAGACACACATAGATAGACTGCGAAACTCTTAACCGGGTAAAGAGTAATGGATTCTTTAGAAGTAATAAACAAACGACAAAATTCACACTATGTTACAAGATCTTCATTTGTTTCGTGACGTAGTTCAGAGCATGTGCCGTGTTTAGAACTATTGTATGTAGTATGTTGATAGTGTGAATGCTAAAGCATTTGATAGGAGACGTGAAATTGAAAAATTGTGGGAATTGCAGAGCGTAATCACAAGGATTGTTTTGCAAACATCTTTTGAATAAGTCTTTTTATGCGTTTTTCCTTTACAACCAAGTAACTGATAGATGCACTGGATAATTTGAATTTTCGTTCAATATTAAAATATGAATTACCGATTCGCATGATACGGTTGTAGGAAAATGTCGTGGGGAAAGTTTTGAGTTTAATTGTTGATGGCTATAAGAGTAAGACCAAACTATAGATGGATGGATAGACTTTGAGGTAGGTGGCACGTCTAAAAAGGGGTCACAGCTTAATTGACGGATAAAAGGGAAGTATGGAAAAAGAAAACATGTTGTGACGGCCCCAAATAAATTGGAATAAGTTAAGAGCAAAAGAAAGTGAGAATGATGATGGTGACTAAAATATTGCAGGTAACAGAACAAAAAATAATATAATTTATTGCTCGCATAATAATAATTTATAAGCGACAAACATTTAGTAGATGATAGCCTACAAAACAAAGCTATGCAACAATTACTAGTTGTATGTAGTCGTTGGGCGCACGGTTGGCGCAGTGGTTGAGCAATTGACTGCTGCGCTGCGTGTCGCGGGTTCGATTCCCGCACGGAACAAATATTTGCATGACGTACAGATAGTTGTTCCAGCTCTGGGTGTTGTGTGTGTGAGTTTATATGTTTGTAAACGCACCCACGATACAGGAAGAAATTCCTAGGGTGGGGCAAAGTATTTAAAAAAATAATATATATATATTCAAACTGATAAGCCGTCTAAAGTCGTCAAACAGACGAAAGGCAAAAAGTTACAAAATATTGACTTTTCATTCTATTTATCACAATTGTAGACATTTCCACTAAATCAAAGTATGTAACTCGTACCTACGAGTACAACAGTAGGTTTAATAAATTAGTCAGCTGTGCCCGCGTCTGGTGACGATATAACAGTAACACATCCCAAGGTATAGTCGTCAGAGATTAAACATTAGGAGAGTGAGAAAATAATTAATGGTACAATTAATTATTAATAATGTATGTTTTATTGCCAGGCAAATTCATTTTGTCAGTTGTGCCATCCAGAAAGAATTTCTCGTCAATCAATAGTCTTTTCAAAATAACAACAGAAAATCGAAACCCATAGCCGTGCCCACTCTTACTACAAGATGAGTAACCGACATAGCTGAAGAAAAAATCTCCCCACGATCGTTCTTCCTTTCTATACTGCTTACAACGCCAAGAAATTCCGTTGCAATATAAAGAATACTGACAAGTGACATATTCAATACCCTTTCATGACTTATATTATGGTCAAATCAAACGTCCAGCCCAGTGTTGTAACATCATTGTTCAAGCTGTTTTGATTCACTTCTCCGCCATATAATGGACATTGTCTGCATGGGACCGTCACATGTATTAAATATTATATTATTATAACGAATGACCTAAGTTTTACGATTGTGTGGTTGCACTTGTATGGTGGACAACTAACAGTTTTCTCACAGGAATCCGCAAGTTTCCGTAGGTATTCATATTGCTACTGCTTTAATTATTAATACCTGTTAAGGTATGCTTCGTATCCACTTCGTTTTATGTACGGGTCCAACATCCATTCTAAAAATACAAAAGTAACTCTGTTGGTCTGTTTGTTACCTTTCACGTTTTAACGGCTGAGTAGATTTTGATGGAACTGGCACACGGGTATGCCATTCCCTGAGACATAGGTCACTTTTCATCGCGTAGTATGTTCGCTTGGGAAGATAAAAAAACATTGTCACGGGCGAAGCGAAAGCTGCTGTATAGCCTTGCTTCTGTCGTCTTACAATCTTTCCTACAGATCTTACCCTTTATTATTCATTATTAGATGAACGTATTATATTCCAATTTATTTCGGATCCGTACTATATGTCTTCTTTCTTCTTCTTCCATTCACATTCATCAGTTGTCATCTGAATAGTCACTCCCTTTAAAGCCCATTTCTTCTTTCGCTTCTTTGTTATTCTCCTACTCTTATAGCCATTCACATTCATACTCAATACTACATCTCGGCCTATGTTCAATTACCAATTTGCTTGAGCAACAGCTGACTGTATCTTCTCTTTTCAATATACATATTACATTAATCATGGAATATTTCGTGACCTACAAGTAACATTTTCAGATATATTCAGCTATCATATTTCGGGTCCAAGGACTTATAAAAATATTGATAAAACAGATGACATCAATAATTATAATTATTGTTATATCAGCACATGGCTACTGTTTTACTGTATCGATTTATAACTTCAAGTCACTAAGATAAGGATTAGAAACATTGTATTGTAGATAGTATTGAAGAATAACATTTGTTTTGTGATAATAAAACAGTGTAAGAATGAGAGCGTAGATGCTGTAGAATTTGAACTAAAGTTACCATTCATTCAGTAACGATAAGATATTAGAAGACTCAGGTACAACTTGAATGGTGATTATTTCATGCTATAAATCATTCGTTATCTATAGCTTAGTTATGTTAATCAAGCGCGTAAAAGAACTATCAAATTCAACAACAAAGACCGTGAGCCAAAAAATACATCGAGATGAATTCCAGTAACAAAACAAATCTGGAATTATGTCTGAAATCAATAAATTAATATAAATATATTAAATCAGCCCTCATCCATCGGCAATACCAATATAATCAAGTCAGTATAGTCCAATATAGTCTAGGAAATCTAATCGAAAGGCATCGCAGTACGCCAAAAATGATAAATAACTTGTTAAACATTGCAAAACCTGACAACAATCCAAATTATAGAGATATAACTAGCAATAAATTAAATATTCTGAATACAACAGCAAATAAAATTTCATATCACAATAAGTTCATAACAACTGTGCTACCGTTGTTTTTTCATGATTATGAACACAACAGCACACCTTAGCACTTTAATGAAGATGCTTGCAAAATAAATGCCTGCCTGTATTTACTGAAACGTTAGACAGAAGTGCACCAATAGTTCAAACAAATTTTACCAGTTATGTTTAAGTCCCAAGTAATATGGGCCGAGCCAACCGGGCACAAAGCCAGACTCCTGGTTGCTACTAAGAAATTCCAGATGGACAAACCCAATAACACTGCCCGACTCGGGAGTCGAACCCAGGACCTCATGCTTAGCAGTAGCGTTTGCGACCACTAAACCAACGAGGCAGTTATACTACTTAAATCTCTACCCCGCAAATAACCAACACAGTGTGACACTGCAAATAAAATCACGCTTGGTATCAACAGAACCGCTATAAAACCGTCATATTATGACAATCTTGAATCCAATCAAGAAGCCATTATCATTTCAAATTGCCTCCGTTGCCTTTGGTTTTCAAATCAGTACAAGATAAGGAAACATATATCGACGCTAAAAGGCAAAATTAACCAAGCCTCATTTTTGGCATTGTGGTAAATTTTGCCTTTCAAGCGTTGCGCAATACGGAGCTCTTTGAGGATATGCAACGCTTGGCGAAGTCATGCCGTACACCCATTTTCTCGACGAGATGGTTAAGCCATTAAATTGGTCCGGCTGCCATCACAATAATATTATAAAGGTGAAAGTTTGTGAGTGTGTGTTTGTTATTTCTTTACACTAGAACGGCTGGACGGATCTGGATGTAATTTGGCACAGAGATAGATTATAGTCAGGACTAGCACACACGTTACTTTTTATCCCAGACATGTGTTCCCGACATTCACGTGGGCGAAGCCGCTGGCAGAAGCTAGTTTGTAGATAATTGACATTCGTTACGAATAGTTAGAAGCTAAAAAAAACTGACACCAGCCTTGCCAAGAGGTACGTATTACCCAGTCACTTGAGTTTTACAGACAGATAAGCAGTCGCCCCATGTAAAACACTGGTGCTCAGCTTTATCTGGTTAGGCTATAATAAGCCGCCCTAGTTGGGTAAAGGCTAGGCAGGCTTTTTCCTACTCTGACATTATTCTTTTCTGATTAATTTCGTTGCGGTATCTAAGACGGTTAAATTCATTCGCCGAGACTTCATCCAGCTTCATTACCTCGGCGCTTTTCTGGCGGTCGCCACTGTTGATTATGACTTTCAGGAGTTGCAATGGTTTGGGATAAGTGCGGCGAGATTGTCCCAAAAAAAATGCTAGACAGATTGATTGAAAAGGAAATAAACTCACGTTGTCGTACTAGTAAACATATGCATTTGTGATATTTTATGGTCTTTAAGGTCGAGGTCAAGTGCATCAGTATAGTTCATTGATAGTATAAATATTCCGATCACTTCAGGCAAGAGAGGATTGATATAACATCTAGTAGTATTATATATAGCTTAGGTTTTGCTAGATAACCTTAGATATCTTCCATTGCGTTGTGTAAGTCATATGGCAACTGCTCTGGGTACTGAAAAGTTCTTGTCTTGATTTGTGGTTTATGAACGAGCCTCTACGATTTCGTTGTCACGTAGGCACTATGATAGACCACTGAATGCTCCTTCATTAGATAAATCTTTGACAGATGATAGTGTAGGTACTGCTTAAATATCTTGCTATAGTTAGTCAAGCATAGGAATATAGATTTTCTAATGGTTGACAATTCCTAACTTGTTCTTCTTCTTCGTCGTATCAATGATTCCAGTTTGTATTTGTTTTAACCAAACTCAGCCACATCGACAGCTTTAACATTAGCCTCATAAAGGTCTTTCAGAGTGCAGATGTATGTTTCCTAACTTTAAATATGTATATCAGAAGTTGCCCTCCTTGCTTTGTAATAGGCCGAAAGTAATAGGTGTAGTATATAGATACACTAATGATGGCTGCAATATCATCAGCCTCCTGCCCTTCTCTATTTATTTCCTTCTTCATATCTATTGCAGTAGTCATCTTTCTAGCCTAGCTATATAATCTTTCAAACAATCTATCCGTCATTATTTTGTATTCTGCTATTCTTACATTAGGGTTTTATTAAAAACAAGTATAGAATCTCTAATATAAAGCAGAAAATAAGCTCGAAGTTGTATTTTACAAAAATAATTAACAGTATTATGGGGTGATCTACTCATAACTCGGCACTAATCCCAGTCACTCTCGCTTACTCGACAAAATTACAACTCCAATATAACAAGAATAAAATCATAAAGTAATAATGATGAGCTAACCAGAGAATTTTACGATGCATTCGGTGCTGCGCGCGTCATGCGAACGGGCGCAGAATTATAGCTTCTAGAAACCATTGTTTCGATATGATTTTATTAAAATACTGTTGCTATGCACGGACGAGTGAGAAGATTTAGGATAATGTACAACACTGTTCTTGTTTTTAGACCGTTGTTGGGTTCTGTGAATTAAATGTAGGCTAGAATTACGACCTACCACTGCTTTAGAATTGTAAAAATTAAGTGGAAGGGGCAGGGCACATTGCTCGAAGAACGGATGGTCGATAGGACCGAGAAGTTCTGGAAAGGGGACCGCGTGCCGGAAGACGAAGCGTTGGATTGCCTGTCACTAGTGGACGATGACCTGGTGAAGGCTACGGCAATCCGCTGGATGCGAGACATACAGAACCGGTTGATGTGAATTGTGGCGACACTTTTTAGCAGTGGACGTCATTAAGCTGAAATTGTGATGATGACCGCTTTAGAGTAACATCGGAAGGACTACTATTTATATGACAGATCACATGACCTACTCGTGTAAGTCGTATAACATTGCCATTACACAGATATATAGGTACTCTGTGTAAGGGGCCATAATACCCAACGCGGTCAAAGTGCGGGTTGCTAAAAACAAAACACTACGTACTCAAATCCATCTACTAGCTGCAGTGGTCATGAAAATTTCCATAATAATTATGTACGTTCGGAAAAATCCGTATCCAGCCGTGTACATTTATAGGGAAAAAATACCTAACCACCGGTCGCTTTTACCTAAGGTTCGCCAATAAGGACTTATATTTTTTTTTTTGTGCCACAATTACAACAAACAAAATCTAATATTTTTATCAAAGATAAATATGCCGTTAGAAAAGCAATATATAAAGATATTATAATGAGTGTGTAATTTCGATAAGGAATGTCATTGTTTTATTTTTATTTCTTATTTATTGACCGTTATTTCCAAGGTGTTTGATAATGTGGCTGATAACGTACCAAGTTATGACCAATCCCAACTGATGGCGCCCGTTCACGAACATGACGCATGGATCGGCACCACTCAGCTCAACCATCATGAAGGGAACCGAATGATCCAACACTTGTGCCACCATCAGAGAGACATTAGAGAGAGCATAACACACTAAACTGCCAGGGCACATATAGTAAATACTTACTTCTTATGGAAGCTGGCCAATCTTAATATACTTAAGCCCAATATATTATACTCCAAGTCTTTTGACGGGCCGCTATGGCGCCATGACAACTAAAAAGAACCCTCGATTAATTTCAAAAACAAGCTATACTTAACTATCAATTTCATGATTCGAAGTGGACTCGTGTTAGAGCACGTGACTTGGCATTTGAATATTGGGGTTTATATTGGCCAATAAAAATTATAAACCTTCTTTAACTAAGTGCGTATTTAAGCGAAGTTTGCAGCAAATCATACAAAATATCGTCAAAACCATAATTTGTATGCCAAATATCAAAATATGTTCTCACGTTCTTGTCAAATTTATTGTTCCTGTCCACAAAGAGTGTTGTTCATCTTGAACATTGCATTTTGTTTCACACGCTCGTTTTTGGGCGATTCTCACAAAAAAAAATGTATCCGTATAATATTCGCAATAGTAGGTACGTAATAGTAAGGTTTTAAATATGGAGTGCTAATCGAATCACAAAATATCTGACGTCTGCGGAATTAGGTATTTTTTAATTCTCATAAGGAAAAATGTTTACTAATTAATTTAATAAGACCCCGAAGTAACAAACATACAAACACATTCACAAACTTTTTATAATATTAGTGTAATGTGAAATAGTGTGACAATACTCAATTCCTCCGAAAAAACCCTGAGACAAATTATTAACATGCTATTTTGTATTGTTCCAGCTCAAAAGACGATGAAATAGACGGCAACTGCATAGTACGTGCACGGGGTCTTCCGTGGCAGTCATCAGATCAGGATATCGCCAAATTCTTCCGAGGACTCAATGTTGCCAAGTAAGTAACGAAAACTATAGATACTATCCCAATCAACACATATTAACGACTTCGCTGATAAAAGAAGTGACACCAGACTGTATACCAAATTCTCGCGAAGTTCTTCAGTTCAAAAAAATAATTCTTATTCTCTTGGCACTCAAAAATGCGACTTGTAATTTTTCCCCTCCAATTTTAATCTCTGAGTTTCAGTTGATATAATTTACTCAAGTATGTGTCAATTTGCCAAGTTGATACATACTTGACAAGACAATTTTTAACCGAATTCCCAAAAAAAACCGACTTCCAAAGCAAAACACTACAAAGTGAAAAATAACTTTGTTTAACCAAAGACACTGACTTCGGAAAACTAAATTATTTTTCGCTTTTAGTGTTTGCTTTAGAAGTTGGTTTTTAGTTAAAAAGTTTTGTATTCTTATAAAAGAACTAACGTTGTATATTTGTAGGGAACATTGTGTGATCAGAAGCACCGAACTCACATTGCGTGTTTGATGAACCAATACTCGCATAACATAACCCTTTTGTCTTAATAGAACATCATCCTAAACTTATGTTGTTTTCCTCAGGGGTGGCGTAGCCCTGTGCCTTTCGCCTCAAGGGAGACGTAACGGCGAAGCGCTGGTACGATTCGTGTCACAGGAGCACAGAGACATGGCTCTCAAACGACACAAGCACCATATTGGCTCGCGGTACATTGAGGTAAGCATTTGCTTATACCACGGGCTCCGAGCGCTTACAAAGAAAATTTAGTTTAAATAAATAGTTTTAATAAGATGGCGCGATATGCATCGATTCGTTATTGAATTGTGTGTAAAATTAACATTTTCTAGAATTTATCATAAACATTGTATGTTCTTTTTTAATCAACTCTCAGCACAAATTTATGGAATATTGGGCTCTTAATTCACATTTCAAAGATTATTGGAATGTATCATTTTAAAATGATTCCAATAGATGGCGCGGTTTTAAATTTCTGAGGTATTTCACTCGATTTTTTTAATTTGTATTGTAACACATTTTGGTCCTAAGAAACTGTAAATACCTGCAAAAAAATACTATAAAACAAATCGTCACTGTATTTAAAGAAAAATAATCATGAACTGAAAAAACTTTTTCACTTGCAAGTCGCTGCTAACACCATCTAAAGCCGTGGAACGGAACTGAACGCCATCGAAGTACTTATAAAAATAATAATCATAATCAGACGAAAAGCGCTAGTTACGTCGGCACGGTTTCTTTGTATGGGATGAGGCATCTATATGCTAGTATTATATTATACTAGCATATAGATGCTAAAACATCATATGTGCTTATACTAAAACATACGTCAAGTTTTCTTCGGGAACATGCTTAAACAAAATGATATTGTAACAGCGGCATTGGCATGTGCTATCGAAATGTAACGTGGTCAATCACTTACATTTTGGCATATATCGACAGTTGCTAATAGAATTCAATTTGTCTATGTTCAGTTAAGTGTCAACTGACCGAAATAAGAAAGAAACAATCGAGCAAGCGCAAAGCTCATAGCCCATTTCACTTCTGTTTATGAATGTAGTGCGAGGCTAGGCTTTTTTAGACTCAATACTGAAGTCCCCATCACGAAAATCTATTAATTTTATAAATAAAGAACTTAGTCCCTAAGTTAAAATAGCGACAAATTCATCATCATCTTCCTGCCCTTGTCCCATGTTACTTGGGGTAGGCGCAACACGTTTTCTTCTTCCATATCTTGTCCCTCGTCATGCTATTACTGACTCCCTTTTCTTTAATATCACTCCTCACACAGTCCATCTATCTTTTCTTTGGCCGTCCCATCCCTACATAGCGACATTTCAATCAACAACAAATAATCCCAAATTCAATCGACTCAAAGTAGCATACTTGCAACACGAAATGCGAACGTTCCAGTACCACAAAATATTAGACGATAGCGCTTTATATCGCTAAAATATAACGTGTAATTCGAAAGTATCGAGCAATTTCACTTGCTGGAAATTACTCGATACTTTCGTATTACAAGTATTACATTTTATTCTTGTAATTTAAAATATTTCACTTTGTAAACTTATCAGGATGTTGACGAAATCTTTTGATCTCTAATCCACTTTGCTAGTTCAAATCTTTATACCAATGGAAGAACTCATAGCTCTAAATCTCTGACTCATATCCAGGTGTACCGTGCTAGCGGCGAAGACTTCCTGTCAGTAGCAGGGGGCGCCACTTGCGAAGCGGCCGCGTTCCTGTCTCGCGGGGCGCAAGTTATTGTTCGTATGAGAGGACTTCCTTATGATGCCACGCCGCAACAAGTTGTGAGTATACCTATTAATTAGTTTTTATGGCGGGCAGAACCTTAGATCTGGTTTCTTATACATCAAGCATGGACTCTACAGTTCATTTATGTTTAAATTGGCTGTTTACATCAAAAGTATACCGCAAAGCAACTACTAATCTATCAGTCAATGACACAAGCCCATCAACTAATACCGATTCTGGCGTAAAACTCAAAGAATTTATTTGAATTATATGCCTTATACTGGCGCTTTTGAATTGTTAAAGTTTCTATTAATTAACCATTAAGTCTAGTCAGAAGTTTTACACCATTTGGCCATTCCAAAACGTAGACCTCTATGGACAAGAACAAGCAAGAAACTTATGCGACATAAACTAGTGGTTCAGGCGATACATACACTGCCTCGCTAAACGTTGCGGGGTGCGCGGCGCCGAAGACACGACACTGCGCGTGAATGCGTTTTCTGTGTGTTGCACTACGCGTATTTTCAATGCAAAATGAGATACTTTCAAGCAACGTAAGAACATGCACTTCCGCGCTACGCTGCTTAATGCGGTGCAGTATGCCAGTCGCCTTTGGTTTGCGTTTACGATCTATGAAGAAATGAGAGAACTTTCATTTCTGCATAGATCAAGAAAGGAATTCAACAACTTAGTCAAGAGTGCCCTTGTAACTACAGTTTCCAAAAACATTGTTAGTCATATTCAGACTTTAACGCCACTTTATTCACAACCACTTAAACAATTATACTTCTAGAATGTCAGTCTTCTAAACACATTACGATCTTATAACATACAATAAACTGTCGCCAGTCAATCAGAAACTGGTAAATTGATATATAATAATATGTTGTCAACGCCGACGATACGCCATAACCCCTAGGTTAGTTGCTTAGATTAGGTACAGCAGCTTACCTAACTTATCTAACCTTTGCTGTAATCATTTTATTTATAAACTTGAACAAGATGTAATGACATATGCGTCGGTATTCCGTGATGGGCCTCTCCGGGTAAAACCACTGCACAAACAACAGCATGCGTACTCCACAGGCAAATCAACAGAATCTGCGTTGCACAACGTAGTATCAAAAATTGAATGCGCAGTGGACCACAAATGCTCAGCACTGGCTGCCTTCATTGACATCGAGGGCGCCTTCGATAAGACCATGTTCAACAGCATAAACACGGCCCTCGACAGACACAGCATAGACCCGACCCTACGGGGCTGGATCACAAATATGCTCAAACTGAGAGCGGTTCAAGTCACGGTTAACGATACTACAAGGGCTATCGTCGCGAAGGGCTGTCCACAGGGGGGCGTCCTTTCGCCACTACTGTGGAACCTGGTAGCTGACAGCCTCATCAAAACACTCAATGACAAAGGTTATTTCACCGTTGGCTACGCGGATGACATAACAATAATAATTAACGGTACCCACGAAAACACTCTATGCAATCTAATGCGTCAAGCCCTGAAAATAGTAGAGGAATGGTGCAGCGAGCACCAACTCTCAGTGAACCCCACAAAAACCGAACTAATTCTCTTCACAAAGAAGAGGAAACCGAAGACAATGCAACTACCGCGTTTCTTCGGAGCAACCCTAAGCCTTTCAACCGAAACCAAGTACCTGGGCATCTACTTGGACAAACAACTGAACTGGGCAAAACACGTAAATTATATCATCACAAAGGCCAGCATATCACTGTGGCAGTGCAAGCGACTGCTAGGCAGGAATTGGGGGATTAGCCCCATGATTACCCACTGGCTATACACCACAGTTATCCGACCAATCATCACATACGGCTCGTTGGTCTGGTGGCCCAGAACAGACCTCAGCACAGCCCAAAAGGATCTCGAAAAACTGCAACGGTTCGCTTGCGTTGCAATTACTAGCAGTATGAGAACCACACCCACTGCTGCCCTACAGGCAATGCTGGGACTGTCACCTTTGCACCTTATTGTACGTGAGGAGGCAGCCCTGGCCACTTTTAGACTCCACCTATCAGGTACCCTAAATAAAGACTCCAGAATTAAGCACACACGCATAAAGGAAGATGTGATCAAGCGTAAACCGTTTTTAGCATCACCATGCGATAAAGCCCCAAAAACACACCACTTTAATAGGCACTACAACATAATTCTCACAGAAGAACAAGGTGACTACTCAGGCCCGAAAGAGATGAGAGTATACACCGACGGATCGAAGACTGACTCCGGTACCGGAGTCGGAGTCTTCTCACACGATTTCAATATAAATATATCCAGACCGCTAGGAGGTTTCAATACCGTCTATCAGGCGGAGTGTGTGGGCATCATACAAGCGGTCCATGCCCTAGAAGCCAGGAGGGTTACGGACACCCACATACGGATACTCTCCGACAGCGCATCAGTCCTCCAATCCCTACGGAAGGATTATATTACATCAAAACTAATACTAGAATGTCACAAAGCACTAGAACAGATAACAGTACCCAGCCGTAACACGGTAACACTACAATGGATAAAGGGACACAGCGGATCACTGGGCAACGACGCAGCTGACGAGCTTGCGAGACGCGGATCCAGCTCGGTGGTCTACGGACCCGAGCCTATTGTACCCATCCCCTTCAACCAAATACGCAGATGGCTACAAGAATTCACCCAGACACAGGCGGAGGACTGGTGGACTTCGGCACCGGGCTGTAGGCAATCCAAAGAAGCTCTGCCATCTTTGGACAGTAGGCTTACCAGGCGTCTTCTACGCCTGGACAGAAATGGCCTGCGCCTGGTGACGGGGACCATCACGGGGCACTGCTCACTCAACAAACATTTCCACACAATAGGCATAACGGACAGTCCTCTGTGCAGGGCATGCATGGAGGCCGAGGAAACCGTTACGCACGTTCTCTTTGAATGCACAGGTGTAACCCAGATAAGAACACAAACCCTCGGGTCACCCAGATCTTACACGGATGTTTTGACGAAACCAGGAGCTCTAATCGACTTCTGGAGGGAGGTGGGCTGGTTGGAATGACCACCAAACGGCCGCCATGGCCCACGCACAATGGTCCACTTAAGGGACTAAGTGCGGAAACCAAACCCCCCTAACATAACATAACATAACATATGCGTCGGTATTTTCTAGATTTTCTATTTTAAAAGGCTTATGAAAGCTAGCTCTTTCTTTAATATGCCAAATATTTTAGTGTAGTCACTACGTGTTCGTTTACTTCCTCTACTAGAATATTCTGTTCCCGTGTCTTGAAATTATGATTCAGAATTATCTATAACATTCCTTGAACTGAACTGAACTTATCCTAGTCCAAACTTATTCGGTCACCAACATCTTTACTTTAACAGGGAAAATACTTATTTCAAATTTTCTAGGACACAATCAATTTTAACCCGGAGCAAGGTGAAATGAATTATCTTTAGCTAGTGACTTTACCTTTAATTTCTGGATTCAGTTGAGCACAGCGACTTAATACTCGCGGTTGACAATTTATCACATTAAATTTGCGACATTCTTGGTTTCATAAACATGCACCGGTTTTGTAGCATTGCCGTTGCATTGGACTATGAGCGTAATGGAACAGAGTGTGCACCTGTGTTTGCGTACACATTTATACTCTATAATATCTCCTGCCTTCTGGCTTATCACCGTTGAAATTAGCCACCATGGCTGAAATTCATTCGAGGATTATTTATACTAACAGCACTCTCAATTTCTAGCTGGATTTCTTCTCAACGGGCGACAACCCAGTCCTCGTGCTGGACGGAGCAGAAGGCGTCCTCTTCGTGAGACGAGCCGACGGTAGAGCCACAGGGGACGCATTCGTTCTTTTTGCTAAAGAAGACGACGCACCTAAGGCGTTGTCTCGGCACCGCAAGTCGATTGGCGCCAGATATATTGAGCTGTTCCGGTCTACTACTGCTGAAGTGCAACAGGTGAGAATTTATGCTAATATCCGGAATTTAAGACGTCATTTTTCAAGTGTATTTCAAACAAAACTTTGGTTATTAGATCGAAGTCAACAAGTGTTTTTCCGTTGTTTATAATATTGGGCATATCTTTAGTGTTATCTGAAATTGCCAACAAGTTGGTAATATTAGGGAGCAACGTTTTTATGATTCCTAAACTCACCTCGATTGACGATTCAAACATGTTGCTTAGGTATTAAAAGGCTTTGAAAAAATGCCAACTTGGTCATATTTGCACAGCATAGGTAGGTTAGGTATTTTTAACAGGGGTCAATTCATTCATCATTTTGTATATTTTATGGACCAAGTAAATAATACGGCATTATTCATAAAACCCAGACAGTTTGAAAAATGTCCAATATGAGTAGGCAATATGGTAAAAACTATTGAAATGAGTAAAATAACCGGGCTTTCTGAATAATGCCCATCACTTATTGAGCCGGGTATTAAAAAGATGTGAACCTAACCTATCCGTGTCGGGGTGCCCTAAGCTCCCGAGCTCGCTTCGCTCGCTCTTGGACTAATACATTGACCATAATTGTCGAATTGCTCAACCGTTAGGTAGCAATATTCATAATGACCAGACAGTGTGATAAAGAAGTTTAAATCAATATACATAACATTGCCCGATTTGACTTGATTCATAGTGCCCGGGCATTATACACAGTGCACTGAATAATATCTAGGTCCATGACATATATATAAGCAGAAAATGGAAGCCAATGACAGAATACGACATACAGATTGCAAATACTGATGTTATGACAAAAATAACCACATACATAACATTAGAAACGTCGTTTGATAATGAGAAAGGACACAAACAAGCTAGGAAGCTCCTTCAAATCATTGGCTAGTTATCTACAAACCGATAACCTTTGACGCAAATACATTGAAGCACAAAGACTAATAGAACATTCAGTAAATAACTAGTTATATAGTTATGGTAGAAGTTAAGGCTGAAGGAACGCTGGATGGACTATGTGAAAGATAAGTGAATGTCTGGGTGTGACCATTGAGATGACGTATGGAATAATAATGATCCACAAGCCCTAAATTTATGTTTGTCCAAAGTGCTTTTGAGTTTGTTCAAAATTCCTACACGTGTTTTCTTTTCTTCTATATTAGACTAGCCGACGCCTCGCGGTTTCACCCGCGTAGTTCTCGTTCCTGTGGGTATACAGGAATGAAAAGTATATTTCACCAGCGGATAAAAAAAAAATATTCATTCACCGTTGGGAAGCTACACTATAGCTTCCCAACGGTGAATTAATTTTTGAAATCGGTCCCGTAGTTTTTAAGTTTATTCGTTACATACAAAAATACAAATCTTTCCTCTTTATAATATTAGTATAGATATAGAAAAAGGCAAGAGAATGAATCGATAAACAAGCAAAGATAGAATACAGAATCGTGAGAAAATTTCTGAAATTTTTGGGTGTCTAAAAATACTTAAGGTTGCTAAAAATACTTAAACTTACTGCTTAGGAACATAATCCGGTTCGTTTTTCTCTGTTATATTGATGGAACATGCCGCCTGGGTGGCTTATTTTGAAAGACTTAGGTAATCAGTATGATTGGGAAGAAACGCGTAATGGGACTGGCAAAGAAAAGATAGATGAATTTTGTGAGAATGGAAGAAAAAAAACGTATTTAGCCGACCCCAAGTAACACAAGGCAAGGAACAAGGGCAGAAAGATTATGATGTGATGCGTGCTTCCTGGGATGCCTCAGTCCTGTTCTATACTTAAGAAATCCCTCTTAAGGTTGCCCTATTCGATCATTCTTCCATACAAAAGTACTCTGGCGATTACTCCACTGTTTGACGGTGTAAATCCAAAATAAAAAATCATATCAATTTTTCTCATCATTATCTAGCCCTGTATGGAAACAAAAAAGTAAAAAAAATATATTTGAAAGTTATGAGCGTAGAAAGTTCCATATTTCAACACTAATTTTAACGCATCTATGGGCGCAAATAAATATCATAAGAAGAAGGAAAATTGCAAAACAGTCATCGTACAGGGCTAGATTAGTAGTTCAACAATGCAAATTTTAATTTTATTTTGAACAGTTACATTTAGTAGTTTTTTCATGATATCCCAAAGGTCGGTTTATAAAATTACGCACGCTCGTTTTCGTCCTAAATCATCATCCATTTCGCTACAAATTTGAAAAAGTGTGTATTCGTACGCGAACTAGCTTCTTACTGCTCAACACACCATCAATCTCTTTTGCACGTGCTGTCGAATGAGATAGCATGCAATTTAACCCCGCGCACGAAATAGTTCGTACCACCCATAATTCACTTTTCCTGAAGAAAAGTAAATTATTCAGCAATATCTGCTTTGTTCACTAGCAATGAGCGTAAATATAATGTTATCAAGAATTCAGCTGTGTTGGTATTTATGAAGCACCGTGGAACATTGTGTGCGATTGTAACGTAGGTGGCTATATACTTACCTGCAATCTATCGCTGTAGTGCACTAGTTGCATGACACTTTGGGTTGAGATTTTTACTATTCATTTTGTAGTGAGTTAAAGAGTAGGTACCTATGTTCAGATAGGCCGGAATGTCCTACACTATTAGGTATTTTCGAGCAATTTGTGTTCTGAATTAAAGGGCACCGGTAAAATTACAGAAATTTAACATTTAATACTAGGAGAAATAGAGAATGTCTGAAAGAAAATGAAGTCATCCTAATATGCGAGGCCGTGGCTTCTCAACGTGAAGAAATCCTCGGAACAATGAGGTAACTTCGCGAAGCCTGTGAAGCCCCCAGGTTGCTTTTGTGCTTTTGGGTGGAGCTTGGCTGGCTATGTTAGCCAGAACCCCCACGCATTACGGACCAAATGGGAGTTTAAGTGCAGAAAAGGGAGTCCCAACATCATCAGGAGAAAAAGTAAGACACCGTATATGTGGATGGATGGCGAGGGTAAGGGATGCCAAAGAAAAGATGGCTGGTTTCGGTGGGGAATGATGTGAAAGAAAAGCGAGTCAGTGATAGCGTGTAGCAGGACGCAAACGAAGAAGAAATCATGTTGCACACCGACCCCGAAGTAACTTTTATTTTTTTTTGTTTGTAGGCTCGCGCTTGACCACTATCTCACCTGATGGTAAGCGATGATGTGGTCGACGGTGGAGCACGCTTGCCTAGAAGTAACCTATTCACTTCCGACTTAAAGACCCCTAGATTGTAGCTATCGGGAAACACAGACTCCGGCAGGGAATTCCACTCCTTAGCTGTACGCATAATAAAAGTGTCCCCAAAACGTTTTGTGCGTATGGGTGGGATGTCCACCATGTTCCGATGACTTATCGCCGAGCGTCTGGTTGTCCGATGATGGAACGGGTTGGGCGGAATTAAATCATGCAATTCCATCGCACACTCCCCGAAATGTAACTTGGGAATAGTGCAGGAAGATGATTACGAAATAGCAGATATAATATGTGTCTTCGTTAGGGCAGTTTTACAAATAATAATGAGCTTAAGGACGCAGTGGCTACATCTGATATGACTGCTGATCCGTTTAACTTGAACAACACTCAAGATTCTGAGACACACCCACAATCAACTACATTATATGGTGTAGGTCACCGGTTGACAGACTATGATACAGTTTGACTTTTTTGCTTGTCAGAATTTAAATAATGCATCTGCCATATTATCTATTCATCACTCTTGGTTGACTGGTAGAGAATGCCTAAGCTAAAACATTAAGACCGCCATTGTACCTTTGAGGATGAAATTTTAAATAAATAAATAATATACTTTAGTACAAACCAAACAAACTCCTGCCTGCCTACTTAGAAAGATAGGACATAACTAACTTAATTGTTAATAAGGCTAATATTAAGTGATATTCCTCTCGCCTAGACAGACACTGACTGTGTTTAGAACGTTGCCGTGCGCGACCGGCTCCTTAATTGTTTTTGTAACTTATGTGTATGCATGTTATGGACGCAATAAATTTAATTCAAATTTAGAATTTACTCTATGTGCTCACTACAAAAATATTGTCGACAAGTCGAACAATCTGTTATTTTATCTACAAACATAACAATATAATCGCTGAGAACATTCGTAGCCACAAACGATCGTCCGTAAATTGTTGTTTTATGTTAAACGCGACGATTTCAGACATTACCGATGATGCTCCCAAGGTTTTCTCGCTGTTTAGGCTTCAGAATTATACCTTGCCTTCTTTGGTGTCCTTAATATGTTGGCAAGGTTGTGGTGGTGGCTAAATTGGTGGTTGGCTGACCCTCGGTTTCTGAAAGCCTTGTTATCTCAAGTTTATCATTTATTTATTTATCATTTAGTGGCGTAAAACGGTTACGTTCTAAAGCATACTCCTCAGTAAAGGCTAGGTTAAAAGGTTTGAAAAAAAAAAAAAAAAATTTTTTATTCATGTACATTATTTTTGAAACAAGTTTTTATCGTGTAACGAATAGTTTTGCTTTAAAAAAATAATTAACGACACGATATTTTTTCGCAACTTTTGGATACTCTTCCAAAACGACTTGGATGTTTAAAAATATTTTAACAAAGAAAAATTTAGGGCTGGAATTTCTTCATAACTGAAATAGCATATGTAAATCAAATAATATTTTGCCAACAAAAGTGTTCAAAAGAAGGTTCAATATTGATATTTTGGCTCCGAGTGGGCGCACGGCCAGTACTGTGTTAACATTGGGGCGTATATATCGCCTTAACTCCTTTAGGATGAATATTATAAAGTCCTCCCTTGGTGTTCACTTGAATATATGAAAGAGAAACGGAATGTATTAGGAACTCATATAGCAGGTGCCAATTTATTTATTGCAAATACAGCAGCAGATGAATAATGCTTTATATATTGAGCAAGTATCTGTTTCAAAACATGTGTAGTTTTGATAAATTAATTTCATAGATGTTTTTCGTGTTTTACCAAAACATTATTTTGATTCTCATTTTCTGTCTATAGCCTGCCTTTGAGGTTGCTGGTAAGTACCTACAACATTTAAGTGCCCGTCAATAGCTTGACGCACATAAACGATTCGCTACCGTTGCACAAGGCCTTACACAACACGTGTATTTTTCGTTTTATAGCGCTTTTATTTTTATATACAATTGAATGTATATTCTTAGATTTTATATATTCATCGTCGTATAAGATTCTACTATATAATTGAGCCTAACAGGTTCGTCTTTTTTTTATGAAGATCCATGAACCAAGCTCCAAAACACTCGACTTACAAAAAAAAATATAATTGCAATATATAATTCGTCGTATAATTAAAATTGATCTCTTGCTGAGTCATCATAACATAGTATTTTTGCAATACTTACTTAGATCGCAATAATTGATATGCGATATTATTTGCCTTGTAAATGCGCTATCAGGAGTTTTCATTTCTTATTTAACAAAAAAAAAATTATTTTCGTAAAATAATATAGCATGTTTGATATTCGTATCGGTTTCCGCAGTGTAATAAAACGGAAGTTATAAATATAAGAAAACGTGTACAAACACGTTTTCAGAAATTTGAAACGATAAGTTGGGCACGTCATTATTTGAACCCTAAAATATTGGTTCATCTTGTCAAAATACCAGATAATACTCTAAAGATAGACAAAACTGTGGAATATAATTTATATGGCTGATAAAATGATCTATCTGGAGCATATCAGGAGCCATAATGATGAAGAATTGTCTTTAGGAGAAAAAACAGACAGGAAGACAGTATCTTTAGAATGACTTATCTCTAAGCATAGACAAGGTAAGCAAGAGAGATATAAGTACCAAAAATCCTTTGCTGTCTACAATCTACAATCAC
The DNA here is from genome assembly GCA_947562075.1 of Orthosia gracilis. Lineage (NCBI taxonomy): Eukaryota > Metazoa > Arthropoda > Insecta > Lepidoptera > Noctuidae > Orthosia > Orthosia gracilis. Next base: position 13,950,006 of record OX387265.1, read on the forward strand.
CGACATACGAAGGGTATTGCATTTTTGCATTGAATCTAACCACGTTTATTCTCCTCCAGGTCCTAAACCGCTCCCTAGAGACGCGTACCAGCCAATCCAGCACACCGTCCACAGCCCCCACATCTGCCGAGGGTCTGCTGCCCACTGTGGCCCTAGTACCCCAGCATGTCATCACCTCAGGAACGGCCAAGGACTGTGTCCGGCTTCGGGGCTTGCCTTATGAGGCGCAAGTAAGTGAACGTTTGACCGTCATCATTAGCATTTCATCCATAGCTGGACAATGGTCTCCCCCAAGCGTCGCCACATTGACGGGTCTTGCTTGAGGGTCTTGCATCCAGTGGATTCCCGCAACCTTAATCCGGGCATCGGTCCATCTTGTGGGAAGCTCTCTAAAGCAGCGTTTTTCGGTCACCACTCCAGGATCTTTCGGGTCCATCGACCGTATGTTTTGCGAGTGAGGTTGATCGTTTTTAGTAAACGCGGAGTTTGGCGAACCGCTGGAGCTTGGAGCCAGTCCACCCAAAACAAACCAGTAACCGACTTCACTGCGGCCGAGAGCCCGATGTCTATCTTGTTTTATTTTCAGCATAGTAATTATCAATTCTTCATATATTTTTCGTAGATTGCCTCCAGTTTTGAATGAATAGGAACACCGACCAATGAGGCACTGCCACAATACGATATGTGATCAGCTCGATCCATTTAGTTAAGGATATACATTGATTTAATATTAATTTATTTGCAGGTGGAGCACATATTGACATTTTTAGACGAGTTTGCCAAGAACATAGTGGTCCAAGGAGTCCATATGGTTTACAATGCTCAGGTTGGTCCTATTATTTACATTAGTACATTATGATTCAAAGTTAATGTTGGTTCGGTTCGCGTTCAGTGAGTCGCTGTGCAAAAACAAATTCATGTGACTGCAGGTTCTATTACGACGACACAGGCGCCATAGCGTCTCCTGCTTACTGTTTCTAAGGCCTATCTCTATTTTACAATCCCTTTGACAACTGCCCAAAGATCTTGCTTTAAGGACTATTGAATTTTAGAGAAAATGGAAGAGGTTTCTCTCTTCCACTTTTCTCAGGTTTAGATTGAGCATTTGAATTGCAAAAACAACATTTTTGAGTGCAGAGTAACTTCATTAACATTTGTGTACGTGTGAACCCCAGGGCCACCCCAGCGGCGAAGCTTTCATCCAGATGGACAGTGAGGCGAGCGCCTTCCTCTGCGCTCAGCAGAAACACCATCGGTACATGACCTTCGGCAAGAAGCAGCGGTATATTGAGGTAACAAACAATATTTAGTACCTTGCTGCTTAAAATTATCGGATATAATAACAATTAATATTTTAACTAAAACACCAATGTAGAATGTAGGAAAAGTTACCTGCTTAGCCGTTTTACAAAAGTTCACGTTCTTATAAAATACAGACATACATAAATACACTGACGCTTGTAATGATTTTATACAGTAAAATGTCTATAAAAAAAGTCAATACTTGGTGGTCTAGAATCATGTTCTGAATTCCTGGTAACATGTTGTGTATCGATGTCCCTTACATCCTTATTATGGATGCTCAAAGTCAACTTCGTTCTGTTTCTGCCAATTTATAGTAACAGACTTTATCAGCTTTCTTCAAAAGATGTTTCAGACACTGACGTACACTTTTAAACAGGTTTTATCGTGAATATTGCACAACCGGTTCATTGTTTCACTAACCACAGTTGTGCAGTTTGATATCGGTATTTAAAAACTAAATGCAATTACGAAATTAATTTAGATAGGACTGTTTAAAACAGGTCTTTGAAAACTTTTTTCCACTGGAAGTACAACACAGTCAACTTAACTATGCATCTCGCTTGAATGCGATTCCAGTCCCGCCTACCGCTTCGCCTCGTGCGCCAATAACGAGAGTCGAACGTCAGAGTCAGATGCATAGTTAAGATGACCGTATTATTTGCTACTTAAGACTCGAAATATGGTCCAGGTGTTCCAGTGCTCGGGCGACGACATGAACTTGGTGCTGACCGGCGGCGTGACGCCCGCGACGTCGCCCAAGGTGCTCTCCCCCGGTACGTTGGTGTCCCCCCCGCCGCCGGCGCCCGCGCCCCGCCTGCTGGCGCACCACATCGCGCACCAGAGCCTCCTCGCGCGACAACACGAGAACCTCCTCCTCGCCTCGCTCCGACCCCCACTCCTCCCCATGTTACCAACCTACGCGGCCGTCCGCTCACAACAGCAAACCCAAGCCTACCAACTGCCACAAATGTCGCAAATGTCTCAAATGACACAGATGACGCAAATGTTGCAACAGCAAGCAATGCTGCCAACCAAACGGTCTTACGAACGCGCGTTTCAACAGACGGAGGCGACGCCGGCAAAGAGGCCGTATACTATGCCTCCGCAGATGACTCCAGCTTTATCTTTACCCGTGTTTTCTTATGGGGCGTCGGCTCCTATTTTTTCTTATGCGAATACAAGTCCAATGCTGTCGACATATAATACGTTGCCTACTGCTTTGCCGACGGCCTTGCCGGCAGGTTACGGGTCAGCCCTATCTGCTGCCTTACCAGGGTCTATGACGTCACCATTCCCTACGCTGTCTATGTTCCCTACTTACCCGTATTATCCGGGCGTTTAAGTTGAACAGATAAAATGTTGAATGAAGTAAGTCGTGAATTTAAATCAATGAGTGCGTTTTGAACGCAGTTTTGTTTGAATCAGATTTTTTTTAAGAGATGTTGTTTTATAGATCTTGCAGTTGTGGGATTCATATTTTAGAAACAAATAAAAATGAATTAAAGGAATAATTTTTCAGATGTTACGGTTAAAAGTATGAATACAATACAACATAATAATGAAAGGTTACAAATTACAATGGCTTGCTACTTTCCATAACTAAGAATGTATGTAGGAGTTAATTAATACAGTAGATTTAAAGCGGTAAACTAATATAATTAACAATAAACTCATTACGTTACTGAGTACAAGAATACTAACTTGCTAAAACAACAGTACCTGAGGGGAAATAACGGTTAAATATTTTTAATAAGAACTTCTTTCAATTTTAATATAAAGAGCAGCTATCGCTTTTTCGTGCGTCTTTTTTTTGCTTAATCGCGTGATTGTGTGCGTTATGATGGCAAACCATGTCACAAATGTCAGGAATATGCAGGAAAGAAAAGTTCTCGATTCGTGAAATTTCAATTGGCCGTTTTTTTAATTAGGAATATTATGCAAAGGTCGGTTTGTTATATAATAATAATGTGAGTGAGCTTGTTGGCCGGCCAACGCCAGAAATTAAAGTCCAATTTAACATTATTTACTGCTATGGACTTCTTGGCTAGCATTTGGCTCAATACTGGCTTAAAAGTTAAGTTCTCGTTACATTTGGCATACACGGCCAGAAACAGGGTAGACAAAATGACATTTTGACGTTAAGCTCAAGAGTGTGAAGTGCCTTCGCTATTTTTACGATATTTTAGTTAATAAACATGAATTTACTACAGAAATAAGTGTAAAATCTATAAAGGCAGTTATTTAGCAGCTGGATATTGATAGGTTAAGTACTTACTTAAATACTTGTTGAATTTATTACTTGACTTTAAATATTGTTGAACTCTCATTTTCATATTTTTAATTATCATTAAGTGAACCAGAGGTTGTTAATTAATGACAAGTAGTTGTATGATTTATTTACGTTTTAAGATGTGGGTTGCCATAGTTAAAAATCAGATTAGAGTTGCGAACTTATTTGTTTACTTAAACCGACTTTTATCGTGCTTTTTGGATAAGAAAACTATTAAGATCATTGAGATACAATCAAATCATAATTGAAACAATTTTAACGACTTCCAACAGGCAGATAAGAGTACCTTTACTACCTTACCTTTTGTAGAGATACCTTTTAAAAAATGCCTTCCACATGGCAACCCCAACTGTGTGATTAGATGTCGTTGTGATTTTTAAATATTTTACATTCCATTATGAAAAGACAATGTTTTGCCAATTTTTTGAAGGCTGATCTTAAGTCTGAGAAAGTTTTAGGTACTTATTGTTAGATGAAGCTTATGTACTGCACTAAAGACAAAAAAACAATAGAAAAATACATACTTACTTAATTTAAATTGTTTCAATAATCAGCCCATAACGTTCCCAATGCTGGGGTAGGTCTTCTATCATATTGATTAATTCAAATTTTGTCTCAAACATTCAAATTATTATTTTTTCCGAGTAGGTAGGCCTTTGCCCAGCAGTGGGACAAAAAAAGGCTTAAAAAAAATAAATTGGCTCAAACTCTGATTGAGTTAACTAAACTGTAATACTTTTCAAACCCAAAATAAACTGCGTTATTTAACATTCCAAAAAATATTTAATAATATTCCCCTATGCAGTACATTTGCTTCATGACATTTATCTATAGGTTCTATAAAAGTTAAGATACTTAAAGATTTGTTTTTTTTTTGTCTTGAGTACAATAATGTGTGTACACGTTTGTGCTTGTTTTACACTTTTTATTAATTAGTGTTTTTTGCTACCGTAATTTATATATTGGATCGCACTATATGCAAAATGAATTGATTTTTCCGCGAGTTTTTTCGGCTTTATATTTATATTTTATCAACCGTTTATATACAAAGTATTTTGACGTGATTTTAAATCAATTAAATCTATTTTTTTAATTTTATGTTACTTGCTCTGGATTTTACTCTCGTAATCGTCAATCAAAATTATCGAAAATAAATATTTCTCGTTAAAGAAAAAATCCCTCATAAAACTTATCTAAAATTAAGTTTTATAAAATTAGATCTATTTTAAAATATTTGAAAAAAGATTTTTCAAAACGTTCGATTTAAATTTTAACTTAATTTAGGCTACGTTTAAAAGTAACGAGACGGCCGCAAAATCCCATGAAATCCTCATTCCTCTCTCTCCCTTGAACAGTCCAAAATATATTACAATATAATATCACCTATTAATAACCCATGGTTATACCACCTAGCTTAACCCCATCGTCTGTACCTCACACCACATAGTCTAGTTTACATTAAAAATTATAACTTACTGCTATATAATATTTGGTTTATACTCCCGAATTTTAACTTTTAATCTCATATTGTCATCATAATAATATTGGCTGTTATATCTTTCTTCATTATTTAAAAACAAACCGAAATGTCAAAAATGGTGCGCATTAATGTAGCGGGACCTAGCAAAAAGTTTAATTCGGATGTATAAACCAAATCGGGTGACTTTTATAATGGAACAGTTTATACTTAAAGTTAACGTCATTTTATATGGTGTCGCCATTGTCTCAATAATCACAAATATAGGTATGGGGCTTTAGTCACAAGTACACGGTGTAATGGCTAATCTTTGTTCTGTCATTTCTAAATTAATTTACTTGTTGTAAATTTGGCAATTCAGAAAAGCGAACGTCACATTTTTGGAACTAGAATCTTTGCGTTAAAATAAATCTAACAGAGGCCATGTGTATTTCCTATTGCCAAAATTACAATTCAGTTTATTTTACAATGCAATACTGTGTTTATTAATGGTTATATACAAAACTGTTATATTATGGTGTATCCGTCGGGTTGTGTTATGGAAAATGTGCATGAAACCCAACAGTAAAACGGTAAGTGTTGCACACGTATATTTGTATTAAAAAACAAAATATCTATGTCGTTTTTCGAATTAAAATGAAAGGGTGTAGCATGAACCGCTTATTTTTTAAGGAAAAGGGTTGCATGGCTCGGGTTGACAACATATAATCCGATATTTGAGCTTCCGTAGTTTTCCAAAGCACATCGCGGCCGGATACAAAAGAGTTTTTTTTTACGGAAGTGTATGTTACTGTTTCATGAAAATTGTACACGGTTGTAACTTTATCTTGGTACTATGGTTCGAAATGGGTCACTTCAAATATATTAGCATTAAATGCATTTGTATCAAGTTACTAATATGGCGCTGAGTGACGATACGATTTTCACAAGCTACGTCTATGCATTGTGCTTCCATAACTTGTAGTGTAACTTTAAATGAATTATACATAGTATCATGAGTTAAGGTTCATATATTCAGTCTTGGTAAGGGTCCTGTTTCCTCCAGTCATTAACACGCAACTCTTTAATCACAGCTTCTTCTTCTCTTGCTATCTTAAAGATTCTACGCTTTTCTTTTATCTCGTTATGGAGTTAAAGATGAATTTGTTTTTTTTTAAAGGTAGGTACGTATTTTGATGATTTTTAGTGCATTTACCGATTTTTCAAGTTATTATCTGTATTGGGATATCCAATTAAAAATGTTTCTTCAATAATTTGAACATATTTTTTTTATATTCTCGCACTAAATTTTATTAAAATATTTTCAGTGTAGTGACTGGGGGACGTGGTGTGAGGATTTTGGATATTTTCTTTTCGTTTAAAAATAGACATACGTCACGGGTCACAACTTTACTGCCAAAGCGTTTCGATTACAGTTGAAACCCTTAAATTTATAAACTAACTTTTTCGATGCGCTTTCTCGAAATTTTCACTATGAAGCCGGAATTTCATATCAAAATGTCGTTTTATTAAATAGAACTAAGTTTTTTTCCGTTTTACAGAGTTTTTGTCTCATCTTGTTAGCATCATGATGGTTTTTTTTAATTATAATTTAAGTTGGATAAATATAGTGTATTGCGATTAGAAAATAAAAGGTTAATTTACATGTTAGCTGATAATTGCGAGTTTCTCTGGTTTTTGGTTGTGCTATTGTCTCTTATATGTACTATTTCTAAGGTCGGGTATGGAATGAGTCTGATTTTTCTTTAAGCTGATCAATTTACTTTGACTTCACAAGTTTTAATCGGGATATGAGGTTTTATTGATTAATTTTATTATGTCCACATTTTAGGCACTGTCGTACCCAGAATAAAACTGTCTTATAAATAACAATTTCAAAAATTATGTTATTATGAGATAAAAAGGAAAAATCAGCTTCACAGTCCAAGACTATTCAAGGCTTCATTGCGTAGATAGCAAGAGGTACTTGTGAAGGAAGGGTTACACTAACAATCGACCGCTTGATCTGTCTCCGCTACAGTAAAGTATCGTCCTTTTATGTTTTACTAACATGCTTCCGGGTGAGTGGGCAAAAAAAGTTAGGTAAGTATTATTTATATTTTGTTTAAATCAAAGAATAATGTTACTCACATTTTAGTTTATATTAGAAGTGGTCGCGCCATGACATCGCGCACGCTGTCAATCTCATGACAGTTAAATTATTTGAAAAAAAAAAACATGGATTCATTTAAGTGTAAATTAGATCATCAACAACATGAAAGGCTGCACAATTTAATATAAATGTTTTAAAACACTTTTAATCTCACGTGCGTCGACACGCACATACCTTTCTCCTTTAGTATAACTTTTCCTTCACAAGATAACAGATACATAGCACAATCATGCCCCTCCTAATGCTTCTAACGTTCCTTTATGTCTAGTAAGATGAATGGACATTGTAAAAACCCATGGGACACAAAAATGGTCGATTTTTAACGAACACTGTAAGCACAGGCTTCATGATATTAATATTGGGGCATAGACTGGTTAAAAAGTTGTACTTATACTATACAGAAAAATAAACAATTTTAAATCATTATTTTTAATATTAAAATTTATAAAATACTCCTACTTAATAAAGCGTATAATTTATTTATGATAGCTATAAAGTTTTTTTTTAAACTTTATTTTAACAAAATATTTCCTACATTTTTACCTTTTGCTTTTGTGGTAATAACAACTCATAGTGTCAATATTTTAAATGGCTTGAAAATTCCTTTTCTCGTCTATACATAGAATGCTTAACAGATTTCTATTAGCTTCTCTGGCTCCGTGTAAATATATGTATATCTGACAGTGCAAAATATAAAGCAAATTAATTTCCAAAATACTATATTTAGCCGCTATGCCCCAAAGTATAAGACAACATTATTCTAAAAAAATTGTTTCGCTTTAAAAATGCATGGACCGGTGACAGAAATAAAATATAATGTCCAAGGGACTTCAACGCTTAGTGTGTCGTAGATTTTTTTTTGTGCTTGACTAGAGGTAGGTCCATGGGTATAAGGTGTACCACTAAAGGCTGGGTCAAATAGTGGGCACAACAGTGTTGGCAGTGTACTTAACATGAAGCGGCGTAAGTATCTATCTATCATTTGTTGTGGGATCACGTGAAATAAGCTCTATCTTACTCTTGATTTATCGCATTTATATTGTGACCTCAACTGCGTAATATTTTCTTTAATTAGTCCAGGACAGTCCATATTATAAATTCTCGTCATACTACTTGCTTCAATATATTAAAAAATTGTATAAATACGTAAACGTTTATTTAAAATAAAATATATTTAGTAAGGTCATTTAAAACATAATTCTAAATTATATTTTGAAAATTAAAGATATAATTTTGAAATATAAAAGTATATTTCTAAAATACAAAATGTATCTCTAAAATATATCTATGAAATATAAAAAAAAACATTTTTCTAAGTTAAAATCCCTTCCAATTGAGGTCTCAAATTAGTGGTGCTAAAAGTACTAGGGTTACTAGGCGTGCATAAGTTTGGTAAAGTCCGCAGACTGGCTTGGTGGTTGGCGGCATCAACGACGTGTGTAACATTACAGAGTATTGGTGTAAGTGCGCACTGCTTTGGTGAAATGTTAATGCGTTCAGAGACCCGGTGAGTTGTTCATCTTGTTCTTAATAATTACATACTTAAGACTGCTGTGGGTATTCGGCGGAACTTACGGATATTCGGCCTCAGTTTGTCGAATATTCGGCTTTTGGTTGTTGTGTCTGATATTGAACAGTCTTATGAAAAAATACTAGTTTTATAACCAAATATCTACAGCACATCTAACATACATAAACTGTGTACGTCCCTATCCGTATCGTAAGACGTCACAAGGCACAAAATGCTTAGCTTTACCTCTCCGAATTTATAATTCGTTTCGCTAAGCATTTTAGTATTAACTTAGTATCACAATAATATACATGTATGGGACTTTCATATTAGGTATAAGTGGGTAAAATTGAATGGGATGAATTATTGGTACATATATATATTTATGCGACATGAAGAAATGAATTCATAATGTTTTATTTACTACACATAACATCTATGTTTATTTACAGTAATGTTTTTTTCTGCATGTCCTCTGAACTGCACAAAGAATTGAAATAAACCTTGTATATCATACAGGTACCAAGAAGTAGGCAAATCATACAATGTGACTAACAAATGCATGTCTTATATATGAACGAGCGAAAAAAATATTTCTGATTTATTTTACCATCTTGTTTCAAACGAGATACTTCGCAATTTGTAGATGAATGTGATGTATTTGATATCATTCACAGATGGCTGGTTGGAGTGTCGAATATTACGTCATGTATCTAAGCTTTGGTACACTGTGTTACTGAGACAACATTGACCTAATTTAGACTATTATTTTTTCTACAAAGTAGAATGTGTGTCGTTTATAATGACTCAAGTTGTTTTGTAATCCGCAGTGAGCGAACTGCTTAATAAAATTGAAAAGTAATAGGGGGCATGTGCGGCTTGTGTATTTTAAAAACAATCTATTCAAGATCATGCTTGCGTGTTTCTCTTTTTCATCCGAAAAATCCCACCACTGAATCCACTTTGAGTGCCGGCTCTATTCCAAACCAATTGGTTCTATAAAACGCAAAGCCGCTCGTGCCCGAACCTCCACCGACACTAAACCTTCCACACGTTACCCACCTATCGCTAACACAATCTTTATGTATATGACAGGTCCCCTGACATACTACTATCCTGCAATGGGCCCGACGCTGCCACCACCGCCGCTGGTCTACTGGGGATATCCTACCCCACCCGTGTCTCCGGCACATTACTACCACCCCCCACATCACCCCCAAACCATGGTGAGTTTCAACGTAAACCGAGGACCGATGCAGAAAATGGGAATTTTTATGAATGGTATTAGGAACGGGTATGGGAAATAGAATAAGCAGTATTTTCCGCCTCCCCCCCAACATGAACGTAGAAGTAAAGCTATAATCAGCGTTTAAAAAATGTAAGACCGCTGCCACACGGCTAAGAATTTCGGTTTGCCTCGCTTGTTGAGGTTAATCGGAAAAGAGAATCCAAGTCAAGCAGTATGTTGTAGGTATTGGAATAGTCAACTCATACGTTAAATCGCTAGAAGTACACGCAGAATAGCACTAAAAACCTAGCGGTGTGGCTTCAATCTATGGTCTTCACAAAAAATACCTAGGTAGTTAAACATGGCCAAATCTAAACACCAACCGTAATAATTTCAGATACCTGAGGTGGTGTCCGTGGGGGGAGGGTCGCCGATTCCCATCCCGCCACCTGCCACGTGCCCCGAGTGGCCAATATTCATGGTAAACTAATGTGGACCCCAAACAACGAAAATCGCTGCTCAAACGGCAAATATAAAAGTTAATATATGATTTTAAATCTTTTATAAATATTATTATATTCTATAAAATTAGAGAAATATTTTCGGAATTTAGTGTCTATTTTTATTATGTGAATGAGTTTCGCTTGTATAGCATTAATTTACTCGTATCCGTCACTTATTCATTTCGTGCTCGATTGATTTCTCTGAAAATAAAATTATAATTATCTCTGTCTACATATGATGCCTACCCACTTTTTATTGACATTACAGCAAATTATAATAAGCGAAACTCTTTCATAACACATTGTACAAACAAGTATTTCGAATATTAATACTTTTCTTTGAATTTCCTTACATCACTTTTCAAAAACGAATGAAATGGCTCAAAATTTGTCTAGAGTGATATTTCTATAATAATTTATATAATAATGTATATTTAGATAGATTTATATTAATAAAACACATTTTATATTTACACGTGCACACTTATTATAAATCTTGTTGCGATTACGTTATTACTTTGTTTAAAAATGTAAATGATCTACTTTACTGTTGATCTTTCAGATATTTTAGTGAATCTTAAATAATTTACAAAAAATATAAATATATATTTATGTTTTAGTACCTATAACTAGTGAAAGATATAAGATTTAAGTAAGTTATGTTATAGAATATAAAAAAGAAAACAATGCTTTACTTGATGGCATTCGTAAAAAAACACTATAAAAAAGCCAAAATCACACAAGGAAAGTTCCTCTTCGTAGCTACAAGATCTATCTGATATTTATTGCTTAACTCATAAACACATTCGACAAATACAAGCAGAACATATTTTATTAGAAAAAAGTGCTTGGAATACCTACTCAAGTATTGCTTAATCTGGTGCTTAACAAAACCCCGACTGTATAAATTATTTTTTAGATGTCTCGAAGCTATATTTCGATGTTTACTTCAAAGATCGCCAGTCATTGTGGTTTCCATATAAATTATAACGAAAACAAAACTTATGACCTATTCTATACGAATTTTTTTCTGCTAGTATCTGTTTACTGAGTCAACATCAACAACGAATGCATGTACCACAGTGATATCAAGGTGCTGTTACGTTATGTTTGTAGAAATTAAACCAAATATATGTTATTGAGTTTATGTTTACTTAGAATAAGTCGACGCTCAATTAGTAGTAATTATATAGTAGTTATTCGAAACCAGAAATATGCCATAATTTTTAAGAATAACCTTTATTTCTATAGACTTCTGAGCAGCTCCGGTTCTTACCCGACTTCCGAAGGAGGTTTATGTTTTTAAAATAAATGTTTTACTGTGATGGCAATGCTTAATAATTTGCAATTATTATGAAAAATTATTGTCTCGAAGTTATCTAACTCTTTTAAACTGAGCTGCTCGTTAGTGCAAATCATTGCTCTTTCAAATATATAACTATATGTATTGTTTTGTGTCAGAGTGATCACAAAAACATGAGTCAAGCCAAATTTGACTTAGCATTCTGAAAGCTTTTATTTTTATCACCTATTTTATTAATTAACATAAAATAAAATATTAACATGTGAATGTCAAAGGCCAGTAGAATTTAATTTAATTTTAAATTTGGCTTGACGGAATCAATAACTTGAGAAAAATAACTGTCTCGATTTTATGAATGTGCTCAATTTTTAGTAAACGCTCAATGTTGCTGAATTATTGTACTTAATGACTTCTATCGTCTCGAAGTTCTATATGTAGCTAATTTAAGAAAAATGTTGTTGGCTTACAGCAAGGAGAGCAATATTTTTAGTGAAGAATTACATGTCATGATGATTTTCTGCTAAAGATTAAATAAAATCTTTTTTTTTATAACGAGAATCTGTTTCTAAAAGATAAAAAGTTTAGTAAAAATAACACAACCAAACTGCAAATTATATTTTAAATTACATGACTAAAAACAACCTAAGTGCAGTGGATACGATACGATATTTAAAATTTAATACGAAATCGTTTAGAAGCAGTATAAATTTTATATTTTATTGACTCAAATATGTTGTTAGCCCCGGAGCTTCTACAGGAAGTTACTGAAATTAGAATAAGATATCGAGCTTTAAGAAATTATATTTCAATCAGAATTACCAATGAAATCAAGCTTATATATCCAGTATATAATTGAGGATGAATTAATACAATAAAATAAAATTATCTTGCTTATAGTAACATAAATTTAATATTTTTTACCCAATTAATAAGAATAACCTGTCATTTGCAGCTAGTTTGAAATATGATTTCTTATTGATCATTCATAAAAATAAGTTTATTAAATATGGTAAGTTAAAATATTATTGGCATAATAAACTCTAGATGATAAATTATCGTACTTAAAGTGTACGAAAAGAAACAACAAAATCAAAATGTCTTCCGAGCTGTAAAATATTTATTTAAGTTTGTCACAAAATATTGTGATAAGTAATAGAGAATAATATATTAAGTTAAATACTATGTATGTTACAAAATATTACGATATAGTTTGTTAAATATAAAAATATTATTAAAGCCTTTTATAAAATACAGGTGTTAGACTTAATACATTGTTTTTTAATAAATAAAATATGATTCCTACAATAATGTTTAGATTCAAAATGTTCAATTTTATTTTTGTTTAGAAAAAATATTTTTATATAAAATATAAAAATGAAAAATTATAAAAAATTATATTTATATTTAAGATTGTTATAAGATTCGTATATTTCGTCAAAACACCTGTATTATTCGATATTTTAACACAATCTCCATTAGTTTAAGTGTTAACAATCATGTCCATGACACCACAATTTATAATAATAATATGTATTATTGTTAAATAAATTTAAAGGTAATTAACATTTTTCCCTACCCTTATTTGTATGAAAGTACAAGCGCTCCTAAGTTTTTTTAAGGTACCTAACAATATACATATTTATTTTTCAAGAATATACAAGATGACATCTAATTAAAAGGCGAAACTAAACAGACGTGTTTCCTATCACGTCTGGGAAGTTTCAGCCGCCATTTTAAATGACCCTGTATAGGCACACGATTGTTGAAATAAATAAATCTTTAGTACTTACCTATATTCATTTCAAATGCCTATCAATAAAAAGGCAAAATAATAATTATGTATAGGTAATGGTGTCTCAACCTTATTTTATCGCATGCGTTTTTGTAGTAATTAGGTACAAGAATAAGTTCTAAGCCAGTCCTTAGTACCTATAACATAGTATTCTTGCCGAATAACACAAATACAGGAGCTCTATTGATTTTATATTTTATTTACCTTTACCTAACTAATACTGTCTAACTAAAGTTAATTCCTTAGTTTTTTAAAACAACGAACATAGTTATTGTTTTATAAATATTAAAAAATCATAAATAAAAGTGTTATGAAAGTCGATAAATATTTATATTTTATTATATTCAGTCAATAATATTAGTATACTAAAAGTTTAGAAAAATATTGTGACAATATATAAATAATATTTAGATATCGGCTTTGACATATTTTTTTATTAATAATTCAAAATCTAAATACGTTATAATATTATTAGTATTAGATATTATTATTATTTATTTTGTTACTTTTATATTTCACATTTATATTTGATATCTCCGGTAACCAAGTGATATTCTTGTTCGCGTGATCTTGATTTGTTTGTTACCTTCTGCGTTGTTCTTTATAGGTCTGTTATTAATATCTTATTATTAAATAATAGTAGTAGCATTACATTTAGTTGTAGTCATTATTAGATGTGCAATTTTAGTAAATAGACATTCTTTCGATATTTAATGCCAAAATAACTGTTTGGTTTTATATCATACAAAGTAGTGAATTGTTCCGATAAATAAATAAATATACTTAGACAAATTATATATTTGCTGTTTTATTTTACTTGTATTTAGTGATCTCAGTTATCTATACGATAACATTACATCACGCCTGCATGCCACAAAGGGTTACGCAGAAGTGCAACTATAGAAAATTCAAATTTCGCCAGTTATGTTTAAGCTAGAGGCTTTTAAAGTCCTAGGCCTATAAATATATATATAACTCAACTAGGCCATCAAGCGGCAGCATTGAACGTCAACAATTAAAGGATACAAGAAATAACAACTGATTCTAACGTCCATTCGGAAAAGTAGCTTGTTAGGGAGAAGAATGGACAAGAAACTCCATACCTACTCTTTTAAAAACATAAATGTTTTACAATATTTACATAAGTACATACATTAATAAATTCAAATATGTGAAGACGATGCACCCAGAACAGCACTACATACTATACCTATTACGTACAGGTATAAAGTATTAAAAGTACTCACACATGTGCTGGGCAGTAACATATTACTACAAAAAATTTTGCAATACAAATATATTCATAGTCTTCAGGGGGGTGACCGTAAGCCCTTAGAGTAAGGTTATTTTGAGTGTGCGTAAGTGACAGATTTATACAAATCATATACATCTGTCCCTTACACACACTCAAAATAAAATTACTCTAAGAGCCCAGCAGGTCCAACAATACTTCAATACAATAATGTTCTACTTATCACTTGTTTTTGCATCGTAGTAGTTGTGGAGCAGGACTAGCATTGAGCCAAGCATTTTTATCAGCGATGTAATCCCCAACTTATAATATACCTGCCTGCATAGTATGCGTTTTATACAAGTTTTAAATTTCGTCTCATTCAGTTCTAGAATGTGGGGAGGTATTTAATTGTAACATGGTATACATTACCCCATTAAAGATGAAGCAACTTTAGCCAGTCTAAAACCTAAATGGAGACCAAATAATTCAATTGGTCCCTATTTCTAGTAAAGTAATTATGTCTGTCGCCGTTTTTACTAAAGAGATGTAAATTCTTTCTCACGTAGGTACGTTTTCATAAATATATTGACAAGGAACCGTCATTAACATCTGTTGGTTGTTTAAGGACATTAACATCAGTTAAACAGTTCCCTTAGATAGACAATCGCGCCGGCGAAGATTGTATCGCTCTGATGCTTCGTTTTTGTAGAATAAAAATTGACTCAATGTCGGCAGCCCTTCCTCATAGTAAGATACCATAAGACACTATACTATGAAAGTAATTAAAATAGACCAGCCTTGTATCGCTCTGATGCTTCGTTTTTGTAGAATAAAAATTGACTCAATGTCGGCAGCCCTTCCTCATAGTAAGATACCATAAGACACTATACTATGAAAGTAATTAAAATAGACCAGCCTCGCGGTATCTACATCAGTAAATTGGCGAATTATTCTAAAAGCATAAGCTGCCGAACTTAGCCGCCCTGCAAGTGATATTAATGATGTACCTCATTGTAACCTTGAGTCTAGCGTGATCCCCAGGAAAACTATTTTATCGACAAATTCTGGCTTCTCCTTGTTTAATGTAATGTCACAATGAGTGATTTTGACAATCGGCAAAGCAAGTTTTATGCACTTATCATTTAAAACTAAATTATTAACAGTTATTTACATTGTCAACTTGGCAAGTACGTCTGCTTATCTTAAAAATAAGATAAATGTGTCATTTATTGATGTGTCATCAGCTTAAAACACCATGTTTAGTTTGTTTGCCAATAAACGGGGTAAATCGTTAATGTATACTAAAAATAATAAAGGACCTAAAATTGACCCCTGGGGTACCCCCGTTTTCACGTTTAACCCCGACGAATTGACACCGTTTATTTGAAGTAATTGCTGTCTATCATTCACATATGATTTTACTTAACTTAACACTGACTTACCTAACCCGTAATGCTCAAGTTTCATTGGTAATGTTTCATGATTAACGCAATCAAACGCCTTCGACAGGTTGCAGAAGATACCTATGGCATCATGTGCCTCTTCCCATGCATTCAAAATGTGTTGTAATAGGTTGACACCAGCATCAGTTGTACGTTCTTTGTTGAAACCATACTGTTTATCATGCAAGATGTTATTCGTATTAAAATGAATGAGCATTTGATTTAGCATTATCTTTTCAAATATCTTGCTGAAAACCGGCAACACGGATACTGGTCTATAATAAATTGTTTATGTCTTTACTATCCACTGATTTAAAAAGTGGTATAACCTTACTATATTTCATTAGGTCCGGCAAGTCTCCTTTATTTGTGGCTTTACACAAAAAATAAAGCTAAGTACGTCGCTATAGTCTGAATAATCGAGGTACAAGTATACTTAGGTATACTCAGTATTGATGGACATTCCACATAGATCTTCGGTTGGTTTAATCTTGATATATAACGATTCAAATTTGTAGGCTGGACACTTAAATAACCACTCAAACACAATTTTCAATTAAATAAATAATCTAAAATCGAGAAATCTACATTAGATGAACGTACGTGCGAAAATAAGTGCCTCAATCCTCGCCCCCGCCTCGCGCCCTGTGGATAAGTTAAACTTATCCACAGGGCGCGAGGATTGAGGCACTTAAAACAGACTTCGGTAAAGAAGGAGGTTATCAACTCACCTGTATTTTTTTATTTATGTTACCTCAGAACTTTCGCATGTTTGTTTATTGTTTACACCATTTCATAACATAACATCACACTGGTACGCTATAAAGAGGTACACATTTTTCCGCTTATTACCCTTTTTTAATGGAAGGGGGAGACTGTAAAATATTGGCTCTTTCCTGAATTGTCAATGTTGTCACCGATGCTGGGTATAGGATATTTATCGTCATCGTATGTTTATCATGGCTATTATAATTATTTTTTTTGAAAAATCGGTTAAGATACATTTCTGTAGGTAATCCAGAGGCGTCAATCTTTATGGCACAACTCATATAGGCGAGCTCCTTTCGGAATCAGAGGGCTCTTTTTAGGGTTCCGTACCTAAAGGGTAAAAACGGGACCCTATTAATAAGACTCCACGGTCCGTCTGTCTGTCAACAGGCTGTATCTCATGAACCGTGATAGCTGGCAATTGACTTTATTTATCACTCCTCACACAGACCATCCATCTTTTCTTTCGCCGTCCCCTCCCTCTCCATCGATATACAATCTGCAGTTCTAATAATACGACAAATCTGAAGCAGTGGCCGCTGAAGCATCTTGGTGCTCTATGGTATGGTCGTAAATGTTATCATTCCATGATGTGGTAACAAAAATATCGCTTCTCATATTGTGTTCCATTCCATTTTAGTATTTTGTATTGAGGTAGTGTCATGGGATCTAGGAATGTCAAAATAAAACAAACAAAATACATTTCGTTTCAATTTATATCAGTTACGTCACCACAAATAGTATGACACAATAATACAGGATGGAAACCTTATTTTACAATACAATCTAACAAATTCAATATTGTTAATTGGAAAGCAGCTATGTTGCATCGAAATTGGATGTAGAAAAATCACCGTAATTACAAAAAATAATGTAAATTAAAGTGCCGTACGTAAATACTCAGTCGCTAAGAGATACCGTAAGCTGCAATCTTTTTGGTCAGTCTGAAGTTGGTTACAAATCGCTGCGCGGTTGTAAATCACATACTTAAACAACAGCGAGCCTTGCTATGCGCATCAGAAAGCGAGCGCCATCCAAAAAGATTGGAAATTACTGTAAACTATTTAAACCTATTAAAATAAAGATTAAGTATGCTATTTCACATTTCGAGCCTATATGGTCATGATTGCAGTTGGCTTCAGTATCAAAATGAACAAAAAAAATCTAGACAATATTAGAAAAATAATCAAATTCTAATCCAATTTCGACATCCTGAGTGCGTAGTGCGAGTTTTTATATCTCTTCGAACTTTTACACTGAAAATCATAAAACATGGGAAACAAATTTATTCCATACAAATCGACGTAATGTACTATTCCCACCGACGTCGGAGCGCATTTTGCAATGTGCTGAGAGAAATTTTAAACGATTGTGTAGTGATTAAATGTCATATTTGTATGGAACTTAAATAACAAATGACGCACGCGCTTTAGCCGACACCGATAACTGTGGCCACCATACAAATATGACATGTAACTTTTCATAGTAGTTTCAATTTCCTTTGACACACTGTACAGTGCGCTCCGATGCAAACCGACCCGTGTAATTACTATAAATAGTACTTATGTGAACGGGTTTGTATAAAAACTCGCACCAGGCTTACTGGAGCGATCCTATGTTATTGGAAAGAACAGGCAATGAGGCATCTGTCACGATCAACGGTCCGGCTGTCACACAAAAGTGAGCTCTTTTTTGACTACCCACATCAAAATGTACATTTTAAGGTAAGCGTTTACAGTCCCACATCGGGTGAATCATGTCAAACTTGTTTTGTGCAAAGATGTCTACTGCATCCGCAGCATCAGCAAATTGTACTAACTCAAAGGGTCAAGGCACACTCAGACAGTGTCTAAGCGAAATCTCAGTCAGTCTTAAAATGTACATTGTATCCCTCATCCCTATCTTCATTTTGTTATGCAAACATTCCTTTCAAGAAAAACAAAAGACAGAAATTAGCCCATTTTCTACAGAACTTGACGTGGTCAATATGCTATGTACATTCTTAGACCAACGCGTCGTTACGCTTCGATCATGTCTCAATGTACTTAAGACTCTAATGCGTGCGATCCGTGTGATACGGATAAGTGGTCGCAGAATGACTTATGAATGATTTTCTATACTAAAAATACTAAAATCCATTTGATACGATCCGTCCGATGTGGAAATTTGAATGCTCATCAAAGTCGGTGTGAACATCGGTTCCACGATCGACAATTCATTCAAGCTGGCAGGAGTAAAAATATTGTTCGTTTTATTAAAGCAAAAATTCGGTAAGTAGGTAGGTACTTGCGCTAAATTACTACCGTTAAAAAATAAAAAGCATATATTTTTATTAAAAAATCCTTGTAAACCCACACTTACGCCATCACAACCTCCTAATCTGATCACAGCTTTACTTACGACAATTTTACTTTTACTTCTAACTTTGAATTTTACCAGACATATTCGGTTCTGAGAAATGTGTGCAAGAGACACAAATAATAATTATATAAAACTAGGGTTTAGCACGCAATGCGGTTTTTATTCGCACGATTTCTTTCGCAGATTCTGCGACACATGGAATTGTATGATACTGTACGCATTGCGGTAAAAAAAATCTCGCGGTAGTAATACCGCAAGAAAACAGTGTTTTGCCACAGAGTCCACCGCACCGCGGCGCGGTTTAAATTCGCGCGAATATTTTGAGCTGGAACAGGTAGAGACAAATATCGCGCGGTATTTTATCCGCAGTGCGTGTTAGTTACGATTCAGAACGCGGATAAAAATCACAATGCGTGCTAAGCCTAATAGCCGTAACACACGCTCGGATATGGTACGGGTGGACCACCGGATACGATACGCTGCCGTACCATATCCGACCGTGTGTAGAGTGGTCCACCAGACATTATTATTATTAATTGTCCGCTTGTTTGCACATCGGATATGGTCTGCTCCGTACCAACTCCGGACGTGTGTACGGTTGTCGGTTTGGTTGGGTTAAAAGTCGTTCGACCAAAATACACATTCATTTTTTTGGAGTTGTTTGAATACAAAACAATAAAAAAGGTCTCGAAAATATTTAAAGTATTCATACATGTATATATCGGGCAGGTTTCCACGTCCAAGCGCATATATTGCGTAAGATACCAAAGCTATAGACATTTTTTAACAGTGCTAAAATATAATGCCTTCAACAGTAAAATTGTAAAATGGAAACTTACAGAATAAATCATTTCACCACAATTTTGAGCTAAATAAACCTAACTTAAAAAGATGTATAAATTGTTCGCGTATGTCTGGTAAAATCCCTCACACTTTTTAAAATAAATCCATTAGTACTTAAGGGTTGGGCACTCAGTTTAAGTGAGTGTTATCAATATAGAATTAGTTCTGAAACGTTCTTTTAGCCATTAATTACGACAACCTTTCATGGTACATCCAAATTATATGCACTTTGAATGAAGGCGCAGAGGTACCTAAGTCGCGTATGAATTTGAAAGAGAGTTACCGCGGCCCTGGCACAAGCAACTGAAGGAACACGGGTGGGTTTTAGTCAGTAAAAGTCTGACACGCCCTGCCGATTCAAGCAGAGCTGAAGAAGGCATTGTATGACTTCCGACCACAAAAAAGGGGTACATGGAAAATGACAATGTATATTTATAGTTCCATCTGCTCCTTTTACAGACTTTAGACAAAGACGCAATTTAGAGTAGTCGGGTCTCTAACGCGTATATAATACTCGTTGGTAACCCTTAAATAAATACATATAAATATATTTTTTGAGTGAAGTATCTGACATAAGATGTCTAGAGACTAAAGTTCGCTACATATTTAAGCAACGTGTTTCATTCCGGACGGTACGGAAACGATAAGTTTTGAAAATATTATTTCATACAAAATGTACACGAAAGAGTATACGACACGGGTGAACGGACGGGACTGTATGAAACGAATTTCTTGTCCCGTTCCGTCCAGCAAAAACACGTTACGTATGCAGCGAACTTAAAGAGTCTAAGCTTATCCTAGACCAACTTCAACACAAGTCATAGGAAAATCTAGTTTTTCCAGTTTACCACACAAACTGAGTGCCCACTAACATTATAAAAATGACAAATGAATTCCACGACTAACAAAACTGGAATGCATGTGGATATCGCCAATAATGTAATATAACGTCAAGTTCAGGAGTAGTACAAAAATAAAAGGGATCCGTTACGATTTGCGATTGAGTGATAATGTCATTATAATGGCGAAAACAAATTTTTAACCGACCATCAAAGAAAGAGGAGGTTATATGTAAGATTGTATGTATGTTTTTTTGTTTCTGTTTTTATTGATAAGAGAATTGCTGTTTTTGTTTCTTTAGAATCGAGGCCGGCTCAGAAACAGGCGAGATGATTTGCACGCGTACCATGAGTGCTAGTTCGAGGCGGCACGAGAAAAGATTACGGACATACCTGGAAGGACTTAGGCTAGGCCTTTGCCCATTGGAGGAAACGTTGCTTCTTTCTACCTAAAGTCCCCGTCACGAGAAGCTATAAATTTTGTAAATAAAGAACTTTTACTAAACGTAGTGACAATTCAATCATCAACAAATAATCCCAAAATCAATCAACTCAAAGTAAGATACATGTAACAAATTAACGAGCAATGTCACTTGGTCGGGTTATATTTAAGCGATACAAAGCGCTATCGTCTATCTATTCTTTGTTGTAATGGAACGTTCTAAGAGTCCGACGCGTTCCAGTACCACAAAAAAATTTACGGCAGGGCGCTAAATTGTGAAATTGCTCGTTAGAGAGTCGTTAGTTACACGTATGTTACTTTGAGTTGATTGAATTTGGGATTATTTGTTGTTAATTGAATTATCGCTACGCAACTTAGTAGAAGTTCTTTATTAACAAAATGTATAGCTTCTCGTGACGGGGACTTTAGACAAAGAAAATGTGTATTTTGTTAACGGTTAACCAACAAGATAAAAATTCCGCACAAGAAAATATGCGAAAATATTAAGACACACGCAGAAGTATTAACTCTACACGGTCAGAAGAATAAAAGGTCTTTTTTGAGCAATAAGCATATTATTTTTGACGACATAATCACCCAATCCTGCATCGCAACTGAAAAGCAGAAGTTCTAAGGATACGACGCGCCCAACTCTGGTGTGTAGTTGACTTTACTGTGATCTGTAAGTTTGTACAGGTATTTTGCTAGGACCTTTATTCAATACAAGAATAATGTACAGTTCACATAACTGCCTACCGTGATTATTTTAGAGTGCTTTTTATCTTCCATTTTCTGTGCTAACGGCTCAATAATAAGCTATAAATGACACAACACAAAGAGAACAGTGTCTTATACAAGGATAAGCAGTTTCATAAGGGCAACAAAGTGCCGATGCAAAATCAAGAACAACACTGGCATTAGCGAAAAAAAAGTCTTAAGCGCCGTGTAATACGCGTTGCTTGTCGCGTTATATAGTCCATTCGTGTTAAGAAAATAGTGAGTCATCGTTGTCAGCCTCTCGACCAATCGGGTCGCAACAAGTTAGAAAACTTGTTTCGATCGAAGTGGTTCTACTATAGTCGAGCTACTTAGATCGCAGCGGCCGCGGCGAAGTGGTTTGATACGAACGCTTAGGACCATCCTTCCGCGAATTTCGGTATCGCCGGAGCCACTCTGCTCGGAAGTGTGTTAGTATACTAAAAACCCACGTTAATCTATACAAGTTTTAAACTATCGTTTCCTTAAAACTCCAGCTATATATTTTGTCTTACAATGTCACACACTGCGTCAACCATAGTATACCTTAAACATACATCATACACACTAATGTTCTTACATTTTAACAGATATCTGACCAGATGACCTAGAAAATTGACATTCTATCAACAACGATTAGAAAAATGTCAGATGTCGAAATGTAACGTGATCAAGCCCTTAAATTTTGGAATTCGGTCATCGCCTTCGCTGATAGGATGACACTTTTCGAGGGCCTCTGGTACACTAAATGCAGACAGCGATCGAAGCACGGTGAAAACTATTGTTAAATGAGAGTTGTGAAGAATTGATTTTTTACATGCTTTTATTAAACTTGCAATGTATGTATGTACAGTAAAAACTTTTTCTTAATGTCGTTTGGCAAATTTCGTGTTTCGTCAGTCGTCGGATTTCTATCAGTTGACCTTTGCACTTGGTGCAGATTGGACTGGGTATTAAATGAAAAGGTTTGCTGAGAAAAGTGCGAAAAAGGCTTGTTATA
The DNA here is from genome assembly GCA_947562075.1 of Orthosia gracilis. NCBI lineage: Eukaryota > Metazoa > Arthropoda > Insecta > Lepidoptera > Noctuidae > Orthosia > Orthosia gracilis. Next base: position 13,973,251 of record OX387265.1, read on the forward strand.
AAAAAGATGTTCATGAATAATTCTATTAACAATTTTTAATGCTGTTTCATCTTGCATAATAGATACTACTTTATTTATCTGAAGAACAATTCTCGTATTTTTAGGGACGGCCACATTTTAATATCAGACTCAATCTGCCAATAACACCTCTCATTGCGCTGCATTTATATTGATATTGCTGCGATGATCTTGCTTCTTGAATTTGTCAGTTTTTTACCGACTTCTAAAAAAAGGGAGGTTATTTACTTACGAGAATTGGCTTTCTGATGTTAAGCTATGATGAGGCCGTAAGTGTTGTTTAAGTAATCAAAAGATTCGTAGTTGATGCAAGTAAATAACTATTCTATCAATTCTTCACAACTCACCTTAGGATAGCTAGATATCCGGCATTCCAGAACATCCCCTCCTCAACCCGATTTCGGAATATGTGCAAGCTTCAGCTTTGAGCTCAATTTTATAGAATTAACAATTTTCGAAATCGGAGCATCGGGTCATGGATCTTAAGATCCGCCGTTCCGGAATTCCGGATATCAGAACCCGGTTATACGAAAAAACTACTAGAAATGGACACTCTTAAAGGTGAAAACCTATACACCAACAGTTATAAGATTATTATTATTACGTATAATGACTGGATTCGCCCGCGATTACAGAAAACATTTACATACTATTTTAGTCTTTAACCTTATTATATTAAGAACCATAGTAGCTTAGTTATAAGATGAAACGAGACTGGAAAGTTTGATCCATATTAATACGGGCTAGATAATATGGAGGGTTGAAAAATTACGCATTTTTTGCTAAATAAAGTTATTTTTATAAAAATATTTATAAGAAAAAGTCTGGAAGATTTTTTTCGATGTGTCATTCATTTTAATTTTTTGATAAGCGATTATTTTCTTGTCCTTACCGAGTTATCAAATTAAGAAAGAAAAATTAAAAAAAAAAGTTATAAAAACTATCAAAACGTGGGAAGGAATATCGGAAAACGGCTCTCAAGCCGGCCTTTCTATTACAATAGCACAACCTAATTTTATCTAAAAATAATATTAAAAAATCACAAAGTATTATGTACAAATTGTGGCCAAAATAGTCATAAGTATAGGATCCCATTAACAAAAATAATGCAATAGCCGTTTTTGTTCGTAGAAACATTTCTAGCTGTTTCTCTATACAAAACTCTTTTGATTTTCTTAAAAAAAAAGTTGTTCATACTCATAAGTGCTTTAATGACCTAAATTCAGCTATGGCTTAGCAAATTCGTACGAGTCACTCCTATGGTTCGCGGGTGCGGCACACGTAAGGCAGCGGATATGGCGTCACCTGACAGGAGCGTCGTCACGTCATCGCGCCGTCACGTCATTGGATAGTAACGTCCCATGCGAGTGTCACGTACAAATTTGCCAAGCTTTACCTACAGTTACGTAGGTCCTTTACACAAGCAATTTTGCGTCGTATTGCTAAAGATAAAAATCGTAATACGAGGATGTAGGTTTTAAAACCGTTAGCACCAACGCGATTTTGATCGTTATGTGCTTTAAAGATATTGTGTAAATACCCTTGTAAGATAATTTGTTTCTAAAATCACGCAAGTGAATTAAAAACACGGGGTACTGTTATGCAGCTGATAAGCAAAATTCACTAAAGAGAATTTTAAAACGTCGAAATACAGTCAAAACCGTTTAAAACGGCATCGAAGGGACCGTTCAAATGTTGTCCTCCTGCTCCTCTATTTAGAGATAACCTCTTTGCCTATATAACAGATAACTATTATGTTTTGGAACGTGATTGAAATCAGAACGCTAGACAAATAATTGCAGATGTTTTTGTTTAGCCTGGCTTGTCACTTCTGAAAAAGCCGCCTTAGTGCAGGCACTTTGTGGAGTCAATATAACGAGCATCAAAGTATTTTTTTTCATTATTATTTGAGCTCCTTGAGCTTTCCCCTCACATTTAGTGGAGGTAGCTAATGTTGCCAGATGCTATCCATATATGTCACCACCGATCAGCGAAATTGGTGTAGGTATAATGTCCCGCTAGTGTGTTTTGCTTATAACTCCAACAAACAGTCGAGCACTAGAATTTTACCTCACAATACCAGTACCCAGTACATCGTTTTAAGCGTAGTCGCTTTAAACAGCTTTGACTGTAGTCATTTGCAACGTCGCCAACTTTCCGATTGCACCCTTTTAACGTCCGTTCCGTACGTAATTCATCAACCCCACCTGAGTGTAAGAAGGTAAATAAATTAAAAAAAAAAATACTAAAGCAAGCACCGATAGAGGTAGAAACGCAGTGACTCTCGATAAGATATAATGAAAGAGTTGGCGCGGGAGACGACGGGGCTAAAGACATGTATGGAGATGTTAGTGTAAAAAAAAAAATTTTTTTTTGTTAAAATATAAAAGCTATGTTAAACTACCTTAAGTCGTGTAAAATGTCTTCTGTAACAAAACAGAAAGTGTAACTACTTATTTGTGCTATAAGACTTGCAAGAATACATTTTTTTAAATATGTATTTAAGTTGTTCATGTTCGCATTAAGTACTTATAAAAAAATAAAAATAAAATCTTTATTATCGTGCCCTAGTAAATATCCACAGTCGTAATAATACAAATTATGACAAATATCCAATATAAAAATAGAAAAACTAAGTTAGGCCTCCATTCTATTAAAAAAAAAAAACATTTACACCACACGCATTTAAATATAACTTAAAAAAAAAATACCCAAAAAAGAATTATGTACACTGGTAACACCGCCGTCTCCCGCGCAGAATCTCACTAAACTATGGCAACACTGTTTACAGTCCCACTAACTACAGCAACACTATCCGATCACTTGCTTGTACCCTATATCCCGACTGCCGCTATAATTCGTTATCTCGCCTACCTATCTATCTCTCTCACGGCCTTCCTCATTTGTAATCTGGAAAGAGAGAGAACATTTTGGTTAGTTTTGATTGAAATAAGATTTCTAGTATTCAATTTACACTCAGTAGCAGTAAATGTACATATATAAGTCGGCTACGGCGGCTTTTAGTGTCACCGCTGGTGTAGTGACCCGTCAGTCGATAGTTCGCTGATGGGTGTCAACATCTGTCTTGCTACCTTAGGAACGGTCTCAGTCAAGCGGTCGGCCTATAACTGTTTTAGTTTGAAGCGGCACCAACGCCGCCACTTACGAACTAATGACATGACGTCACACAAATTTTGCATCGCGCAAGCAAAGTTTTCGGGGCGATTTGAACACATACAACAGTCCGACCGGCTGGGTAGTTGCCCGGACCAGACACAACACCCGTCTGGTCGGAGGACCCTCCCTTTTTTATGGAGATTTGTGAAACTTTACACACTGTTCCACATACCTCCAAAAGTTCTTAAACAGCTTCATACATTTTTGTAAGCCTCTATTCTCCATTTGACATAACATTAGTAATTTTACAACCCCTTTTTACAGTCCGTTCAACAGATTTTGAGGTCTATCCCGTAAATATAAGCATGACATAAGAAGCAATAACCTGTTACCAAAACTAACTGTTTAATAGAGCTGCCATTTGTCATATCAACAACGCAATAGAAGTCAAAATCAGTTGAACGAGCTGTAAAATGGGATTATTTAAATGTCTAATGTTATCTCAAATGGAGTATAGAATCGGTAAAAACTGGGTTCTGTGACATGGAATCTGTCTCGTGATTCTTGGGCAAATTGCAGCAGACAATGTCACCATGGAAAACAATAAAAATATATACGGCAGGTAGAAGTAACCTGTTATTACAGGCAACTAGACCTTGGCTACCAACCTTACTGACCAGCTTATTTACAGAGAAGTGACTTCTAAACAAATTTTGTATTTATTGTTTTCTCTCTGCAAAGGTTGGCTTAGTGAAATAGCATCAACTTAAGTAAAGTAGTTACCTGTCGCTCCCTACTTGGTGTGGAACTCTTTAATGCAGAGTGCGCACGACCATGAACCCTCGGGCGGTGTGTCCAATGGAGGCGCCAAGCAGTACATGTGGTAACCGCGGTCGCAGTCATCGCAGAACAGCAGCTGGTCCTAGAAATAATGGAGAGAATATAAAGTCTTAGACCCACTTTCCCCACAACTCACTACGCGTAAAACGCTAAACATCTGTCTCCATTTTCTTCAATCGATTGACAGAAACAGAGGGGTGACCATAAGCTCTTAGAGTAAGGTTATTTTGAGTGTGTGTAAGGGACAGAGGTATATGACTTGTATACATATGTCCCTAACGCCCAACACCTGAGACCTGGGCCACAATATGAAGTGTCTCAAAGCGATTGTAACCATTTTATACAGCAGTTTCCGTCATCCTATTACTCCCCTACCATCGCCTGATCGCCGGTCGAATCGGACTGCCGTGCCATCCAATTATGTGAATCTACCTGTGATTACGCATACATTTTGTGCATTACAATATCTGCTGCGTACTTGACTAATCTCCGATTAAATTAGAGAATTATTAGGTTCCTTAAGAGGACATGCGGTAGCAGACATCCGACTGAATATACAAAGTAAAAAGTCGTAATTCGAAGTTAGGCTCTAGCCTATTTCCTAAGAAAGTTATATACTATGCCCCTTTGTTTCCCTTTTTGATGATACATTATCTTTAGAATCACTAGAACCCTCAAAAAAAGCTCAAAATGATCTGTCAACAGAAGCCTATTGTACAACACTATAAATAAAAAAAAATAAAAACAGGGCATAGTATATGTCTTTCTTTTCCAGTTAATGGAATATCTTTAAAATTGGTCCAATATTGGAGGAGGAAATAGGCGAGAGCCAAACCTCGAATTATGACAGTTTACTTGGGAAATTCAGTCGGAGTTCTCCGCCCACATTTCCTCCTAACTAGAAATTGTATACTTACATCATTATCACTGGTGCCACAGACGGAGCAGCACTTACACTCGATGCACTGCCAGCGATACTTGCGCACTGACACGATCATATTGTTTGTAAACTGCAGACACGTGGGGTGGCCTGTACATAAGAGAAGCTAAATAAATAGTATGTCATGGAGCTACGTAAAAAAATACTTCAGTTAGAATACAAAAAATGTTTTTAGGAACTCTTTAATTGTTGATTGTCCAGATAGCCTTTTGGTAGGCTTATTACGTATGGAACAGCAATCAGCAATAATTGTGCAGCGATCGCGCGATCGATCGTTATATTATGTCATAAAATAATTCTCGCTGTTTAATTAACAAAAATATTTCGAAAAAATACCAAAAACTTCTGTTCTTAGCAATTTGGTAGCGGTTGGCAATCGACCAACAACAAGAGAAAAAGTTATCGTAATTTGAAAGCCAAATTTGCTCGCCATAATCGCGATGACGCTGCGTTCAAAGTATACTAAATAGCAGATTTCTTTTCGCGATTTCAGAGTTGGTCCCACAGTAACAGTTGTTCATAAAGATGAGTACAATTTACCCCTTTCTCAAATATCGTGTTTATTCTATTACACGTTGTATACTTTTACCCAGAAAATGTTTTCAAACTACAAGCATCATAGCTCATCCAAAGATCTAATCGTAATAAGTGTTAAAAAAAAAGAAGAGCCCCAAAACATCATAAAAATAAAACGAATTCACATATTGTAAGGCACATAATATTTTCTTACCTTATCAAATCTTCAATCGCCATCGCAATTTTATATAATTTTCTTTATTCATTGCAAACAATTATAGGAATAGGGGAAAACATAATGTGCCGAACAATAGTGAAAAATAAAAAGTAAATAAACAAACACTTAGAACAATTAATGACTTACAATTTATTTAGAAGAGAAAAAATAAAATGTCTTAAGGGAAGTGCACTTTCACTATTCTTCAGCACAGCTTGACTAAATAAAAATCGACTAAGAATCGAGTTCATACAATTTAATTCTGATAAAGAAGCATTGTTTTACAAAAAAATTAAATAATTAAAAAAAACATTTATAATTTTTATAAATTCTCGAGCTTACGCTAAAATAAAGGAAATATAATGTGAAAATCAAAACGGAAAGATTAGATTTTTTTCTTTGGGTATCCGCATTTATGCACTTCCCTGCAGGCATTAAACTTTAAAAACAAACATATAGATATTGCCGGGATGGATAATTTGAGAAATCAACATTTGGTATCATCAATAAACATTATATTAAAAAAAGTGATAAAACGGCATTTTTACGCGACCTTTCTGATGGCTCGACCCGATTCGATTTATTTTACACCCATAAACGGTTCTTGCAAGTACGTTCGCGTGTTCCGTTTGTACGGACGCAATGCACACACTTCAACCTATTTGCACTTGAAATAATCTTAGAAAATACGCGAAACCGCCTATTGTAAGCGTTGAGCATTCAGTAAGGTCCGTAATCAATAACAGAATAATTCTTGAAAAAACGCAGATATTTAACACTCCAGACATTTCACATTTAAAATCCCACATAAAATTGACAATAATAAATATAGTTTATAATTTTCTTAAAAATTGGTAATATTATTATTCAATATTTTAGTAAATTTACTAAACATTTATTTCATCTATAATGATTATTGTTTTTTTATGTTAATATTTTATCTATGTGTCGTGGACATACCACATTGTAGCATTAACCATTATTCAGGGTGGTGAATTAATACAAAGCCAACTTCTTGATAGTTAGATATTGTTTAAGCGAAGTTTTGATTTGGAAATCTTGCAGAAGTTGACTTCGGTGAGTAACTTACGAACTAGCTTGCCGCGCCTTTGTATAGGCACGGGGTCCCAGCGCTAACAAAGAAAATTTGGTTCAAATAAATGTCACTAGATGGCGCGTTATGCATCGTTTCGTTATTGAAATGCGTGCTAAATTAACATTTTCTAGAATTGATCATAAAAATTATGTTCTTTTTTAATAAACTCCCCTACCCTAACTACAAAATTATGGAAATACTGGGCTCTTAATTCACATTTCATAGATAATTTGATCGGATCATTTAAAATTGATTTTTAATTTCTGATGGCACGGTTTTAAATCTCTGAGGCATGCCACTCGATTTTTTTAAATTTGTATTGCAACACATTTTGGTTCAATGAAACTGTAAAAACTTGCAAAAAAAAATACTATAAAACAAATCGGCACTGCAGTTAAAGAAAAAAATAGTCAGACGATTGACTGAGTGGTGGACTTTAACAAAATCTTGATGATTCTCTATAGAATATAAGTAAGGGCCGCTTCTTATCAGTAGAAAAACAACAAGAAATCCAACATTTACACATATAGCAGACATTATAATCAAGCAACCACCCTGTATAATCAATTAAACATACAGCCACAATAAACTGCAATAAATACGAACTCTATGACGGTTACAACTGCACATACTAAGGCACCTAAGAGACGAGACAATATTAATATAATATTTATTTATATATTTATAAAACGGTAACTTATATACTACAGTACTACTGCCCGCTTCCCTGATAGGCTTTATACACGGCACCGGGTAAGTACTTAGGTACAATTATCAAGATTCGTACTGTACACAATGGCGTAGGTATGTTCGGTCACAATTTCACATATTTGCTCTTAATACTGAAAAAACCGCACGAAGGATTCCGTACCATTATCGCAAAAAAATCACGTTTTTTGTATGGCAGCCCCACTTAAATATTTATTTTATTCTGTTTTTAGTATTTGTTGTTATAACGGCAACAGAAATACATCATCTGTGAAAATGTCAACTGTCCAACTATCACGGTTCATGAGATACAGCCTGGTAACAGACAGACGGACGGACAGTGGAGTCTTAGTAATAGGGTCCCGTTTTACCCTTTGGGTAGGTACGGAACCCTAAAAAAAGTTCAGTAGATTAAGTTAAACAGGCTGCTGGCCGCAACTTCATATCCAATCACGTATTTTATGTCCGGAAAAACGGTGCAGTTGTTCACTAAGGTTTTTTCTGAAATAGGCCCTTAAGGTGCTACTAGGAATAGAAATCTGTAAGGTGATAATCTACATAGTAAGTTTACTGTGTATACTACAAAAAAATACTAAACTCTTGAACGGACGAAGGATTATTAAATACAAGACCGTAACTGACACTCAATAAAATGCATCCGTCACAGATAAAATAATAAATTTAAAAGATGATACTTTAGTAAAAGTCTCATAGACGAGAAAATGTGGCCAATATACGCCATTGGGTACAGTAAACTAAAATTTTCAGTAAAAGATACAATACAAAGTCAGATTCCATCGCCAAAACTAAACTATAAAAGTACATATTTCATAACTACTATAGAAATATACTATCAAGAAAATAAATCGTCAATATATCGTCATATATTATATATTCTAAAAATTTAAAACCTAATTTCGATTAAAATTTTCTTAAAACTAAAACAAAACATTCTATAAACTATAGGAATGATATTTTATAATCAATGCGTATGATACCATAATGTATCAAAAAATAAATAGAAGCAGAGACACTTTAAAAACATATTAAATCTATGGTCATGTGGAAATATAATTATATTGTAACGATTATACGGGCCGTCATACGGGCCTTTTTAAAACTGGCCATTTTTTATTTTTAAAAAATGTACCTGTTTTTTACAATAAACAAAGCGCATTGCAAATTTCATTAAGTTAATCTTACTCAAACTTAATTTTTCAAAATCTTTGGGTTACTATACAAAAATTGTGAATGAAGGCACGTAAAAGCTCTATGTGTATGTAATGTTATAAAATTTATAATATGTGTATAAGCTACTATTATTGACCCGCCTACGTTAAGGATTATATTTATTAACGGTAATTATACCCCGACTATTTTCTTGAACACAAGAAATAATAAAAAGTGTGTACAGGACTTTTTATTGCAAACCTCACTCCATATGCTTTGAAAACTAGTGACGATTCAATGTAAAATTCTAGAAAAATCTTGAAATCTAAGTAGACAAAAACCAGTTAAAAATATTCTATTAAAGTACACATTGGCGGAAATATGACAGAGGGACCTTACTCTAACTTGGCTAACATGGCTCCACTATGAGAGAGAGACGGAGCTATTTAGGACGAATAGCTCTATTCCTTTATAACAGCGGAATCATGATGGCGTTGGCACATTACAGTACGGTCCCTAGTATCGTCCAAAGACTTAGACATGCACTGCGGTTTTTATTCGCGCGATTTTTTTCCGCTCATTCTGCGAACTATAGTTGCACGCAGTGCCGCAAAAAAAAAAAACACGCGGAAATAATATTTTATCCACAGTGCGTGTTAGTTATAGTTCTCGCCAAACTTCTTGGCCGCCCTGAAGTTGGCTACAACGGCTGCGCAGTAGTAAATCTCATACAAAAACAGCACCGATCCGTGCTCTGCGCATCGGAAATCCAACTTCAGGGCGGCCCAGAAGTTTGGCGTGAACTGTACGATTCAGTACGCGGATAAAAATAGCAATGCGTGCTAAGCCTAATAGAAAACGATCAACGCGCGACTACACGATCGTCGCGTTCAATTGTACGACAAAACCGAATGCCTAGTCATGCGATTATTGCTTTCTATTTTGACGACGCCTCATACTTTAGGCAAACTGTCCCACCTGCAGTCTAATTGCGTAAGTGATTTCGGCAAAGAACGCGTATAGGTATGGGTGACGACACCTTTGGAATAACACCTATTGTATTGCGTAGTACACTCGAAAGGGGATAGGTCACGGAAAGGATCATCATCATCATTTCAGACAAAAGACGTACACTGCTGGTCATATGCCTTCCCCAGGCGTCGCCTCATTGACCGATCCCGTGCATCTCGCAACAAGCGGATTCCCGGAATCTTAACCAGGTCATCGGTCCACCTAGTGGGAGGCCTTCCAACGCATCGCTTTTCGGTTGGCGGTCGCCATTCCAGAACTTTTCGGCCCCATCGGCCATCCGTTCTACAATGTGCCTTGCCCACTGCCACTTAAGTTTCGCAATTCTTCGGGCTATGTCGGTAACTTTGGTTCTCCTGCGGATATCCTGATTTCTGATGCGGTAACGCAAGGAAACTCCGAGCATAGCCCTCACCATTGCCCTTTGGTGACTAAGCTTTCTGATTAGGCCCATTGTGAGTGGCCATTATGGAATGAATATGTGAATTCAACTCATAGGGTGAAGGACGTACCCTTTCTAAATTATTAACGTAATACCGAAAACATTTAAATGAAATATGTCATTCTCGTTCATGGAGTTTGTTCCCTTTGCCCTGCCGAACTCACTTACGCAATTAGGCTGCTGTATAAGTGACAAAGACAACACCCAAGGAAGAACAACTTTTATTCTAAACTTTTATGTGCTATACATACAGCCGGGTATTATAATTTCAGCAGCACCAGAGGCGAAACAGTATAAGTTTTCTTTCACCCCTAGCGCGAGCTTTAAATATTTTTCATCTAATAAATGTTATAGGAAACAGCCTGACAACGTTTTATTGCTAAAAATATGAAACATGTATGTATAAAAACCATAATTATTTTTATCTATACTTGCGTGTTCTCGCCAAACTTCTTGGCCGCCCTGAAGTTGGCTACAATGGCTGTGCAGTAGTAAATGTCATACAAAAACAGCACCGACCCGAGCTTAGTGCATCGAAAAGGCAACTTCAGGGCGGTCAAGAAATTTGGCAAGAACTATAGTCGGGTAACTGTGTCTCTGTGCCCATTATATCTTGATTTATATAACGAACAAGTCGCAACTTTACAGATCTAAAGATCATACAAATTATATTTATAATCATCGAAACGTAGCTTAGTAGGTGTGTGCTTATGCCGAGTTTTTCAATGTACTCGATTGTGATAACGTAAACGATCTCGTAAGTAAATTTGTAAACAAAAAAGAGGTTTCTCCTTACTGTCACCAGGCGGCGCTAGTTTACGTTAGCACTAATGAGCGCGAGTGAAAACTGATCACTAAGTTCGGCGCCAATTTTTCATTTGACATAACAAGTAACAATTTTGACAGACCATAAACGTCAAAGTGACGTTTGTTTGATATTTATATTCCGCAGGCGTGGCGCCTTAAATGTTTCCAGATATATTGGACACAAAGTAACGCGTGCAGTGACTTTGTTGCAGCGTGACTAGAAAGCTAGGACATCTGAACGATTGACACCAATCCAGAACTTTGGTTCTAGACGGCGCCCTTATTTGGCATCAAGCGAAGCTATGACTAAATTAAATTGTCTGTTAGTGTTGCCAGATAACGACTGCTTAGTAATATTGTTTTTTATATAACTTGTCAAATGTATGTAATAATAACATTGCAATTTCGTAAAATATATTAACAAATTTATTATTAATTTTATATACTTATCGATATAGCTTTAGAATTTATTTTAAAGTAAGGTACTATACATAATGTAAATTTTCGTTTATCTAAATAACAACGTAGATGATCCAAATATTTGAAATAAATCTAAAAGAATCACACTCGCGCTTTTCACGAGATGACTGGCAACACTAAGAACAGTGTTTCTCACACGAAATCATGTAATTTTGATAAGGCACTTGTACTCACTAAAAATAATAAAAAAACATTTAGATATAAACATTACAACAGACAACAATTTAAAATATCTCATCATTTGGCATCCATCGTCACAAGTGTTGTTTTCCCACATGGCAACACCAAGATCACATAGTGCAACATTGAAAAACAGATAAAAAATCTCACAATGATATGTGATATAGTTTATAGGGATATTATTTAAATTTTTATGTTCGGATATGACTTAGTATACTTTAGACAAAGATTTTGACATTTTTATTGTGATGCCACTATTCTAATAATATGATTACAAGATTAAAAACTACTCAATATGCATCAAAAAGGTCTTTTCATTCGAAAATAAGAGTTGAAACCTGGAATGTAACATTTAAAACTAGCCATCAAACATTCTCTTTGGTAGGACCGACAAAAAAATTACGGTCGCCTCTTTCCAAGAAAAACGTGACATTTCGGAAAACGTGCTTTTTTCGATAATCAAAATTTTATATTTAGCGCGTTCAATTTTTTTTTCCGACAAAAACGTGGTAATTTTTCAGTGAAAGTCACCGACCCTATGAACGGGTTAACACTACAGTAGTACATTGCATTGACACATTGTCCTTTTCAAATTCGCTTCTTGTAAAATTGCATTTTTTCGATAGCACGTTATTCCCTCAAAGAAGCGGGTGAACCTTTTTGTGACAGACAAACACACAAAAATAATACTCCGATTAGATGTTATTGGGTAGGGTGACATAGAGGTCACTGTCGTAAGTAGGGCTTTGACGAGAGGGTGGGGAAACAGGGTACTGTCCGTACTCGTCGTTGAGTAGTTTAGTTTGAGAGGCGAAGTTGTCAAAGTCATCAGCGGAGTAGGACATAGAGCTTAGGATCTCTACGACTCCGTTGAGTTTGATGCTGTCTCTGAGATGTCTATGGCGCTCGCAGACGCGGTTCTCGAGATGGTAGCACGTGGGCTTGGGGAAGCCGTTGCGAGGAGGACGGCCACGCCTCTTACCTGATCTGCCGCAGTCGGAACAGCTGACTAACTCTTCGGGAGAGCCTGTCTTCTTGTTTTCGCGGTCATCGCCGAGACAGAAGTCGCAGTAGGGTGATGGTGAGGCCTGCGAAAGTTTACATAATTATAAAGATAACAGGGCCTCATATTGGCCTATTTCAGAAATCGTTGGACTAAGACGGTAAAGCAAAGAACCAATGATCATATTTTACTGTTTCAAACTAAGTCACAATCAAACGCAGAATGCGATGGGTAATGTGTTCGATTAGAATTAAGAAAAAAACCCTTTTTACAACTCTCGTAGTTTTTTCTGTATGTAAATATGTGATATTGTCAAAGTTAAATTTTGGGGTCTGTCTATAGACATTTTTGACCTTCTTCAAAATGACAGGTAGGTGGGGTCTTCTCCTATGTGCTCAGCCCATAAAATTTGACCTAGGCCCTAATTTGGGTTTTGCCCGATTTTTTAAAAAAAAAACCTGACTTTCGCCGCTTTCACACCTTTAAATTTCCATAAGTTTCCTTTTTATTGACAAGTCTGGCAACATTTACTTTTTTTTCTGATCTTGATACATATTAGGTCTTCAAGTAATCAATAAATCAATGCCGGTTAACAAAAATAGGAGCTGCTAAACTACAAAAAGAGGTAAGAAAATTATTTGAAGGCAAACTTTGCATTGATATGAAAAAAACGTAACAATACAACAAAACAAAACTTAACAGAAAAATAACATCAAATCTCAACAAAAACAATTAAATGAAAACAAGAAAGTGGTAGCGCAAGAAGTACGTTAGATCGCAGAGACAGTTAAGACTCGACAGAAAAGAAAAAGGATCCGATCTGTCACTCCACTCGCATAGCCTTCTCGAAGGTCGCAAGTGAAAGCGAGAAAAGATACACAATCAATGCTCAAGAATGAAATAGCATTTCTACCTGCACGCGTCAATTACAATTCCAAGAAACAAAAGATAAGCTTTATGAGTGCGCTGAAGTGAAATAACATTGTTACCTGATTTTTGTCACCATTCCAGTTTACGTTCCTAAAGCCATTTAATTTGCTAACGTCCTACTTTTGTTTAATAATGCTTCCTGTCCTTAGTTTTTGTCAAACAATTAATTTTCGCCAAAAGTAGAGTTTCGTCAAAATCATCCGATTTAACAAAATTTACGAATAACTCCAGTTATTCTTGAAAAATACATAAAAATCGCATACTGTTAGAAAGGGCATACAGTAGAGATGTTTACATAAAATCTGAAGCCATCTATCTCTTGTAGTTTTTTTTTCATATCAATGCAAAGTTTGCCTTCAAATAATTTTCTTACCTCTTTTTGTAGTTTAGCAGCTCTTATTTTTGTTAAACGGCATTCTTATAAAGAAAAATTGATTACTTGAAGACCTACTATGTATCAAGATCAGAAAAAAAGTAAATGTTGCCAGACTTGTCAATAAAAAGGAAACTTATGGAAGTTTAAAGGTGTGAAAGCGGCGAAAGTCGGGTTTTTTTTTTTTAAATCGGGAATAACCCAAATTAGGGCCTAGGTCAAATTTTATGGGCTGAGCATGAGCACATAGGAGAAGACCCCACCTACCTGTCATTTTCCTGTGTTTACCCTTCTACCGAACACCCTGTATATTTTTTTATTGTAAACTTTTGCCATATCAAAATCTACTAACCCCCTTAGGCTTAGCGACATCTCCAGGCTCCTTAACCTCCGGGGCAGCCGAAGCCGAGGGTACAGGCGCAGAGGGCGCCGCAACTGCAGCAGCCGCAGCATGCACGGCCGCAGACAGTGGCACATGCGCCGAGTCTGAACTTGAAGTGTCAGCTGACGCAGGCCGCGGAGGGGGCGAAGCCCGACGCACTGGTGGGGCGGGTGGACCGGCTAGAGAGATACAGGACATTTGATAGAAGCTTGTGTGGTAGTTGGAGAAGCTGAACTGTTCATGACATTCTAATCTTTTCACAAGTACGCAAAAAAGGCAATCATTTGTACGACGGCAAAGTAAGAAGTAATATTAAGCTCTATTGCGTATTAGCGGTAAAAAATAAAGACAGAATTTATTAAGACCGCAAATCATAGATGCTAAACTACTGGTTTCTGAAAACGGTGATCAGCTTTTAGGCCCCCTTACAGTACAAATCACAATAATACTTTTAAAGCTTAACTTAACTTGTTCAAAACATCATTCTGTATCTGTTGTAGCAGCATCTAGGTCGCCACATTCGAACTAATGCCTTTTTTTTGCGAAATCATCCAATGACTTCTCCCGCACTGGGTGAAGCGCAAGGGCGTGTGACCTGTAGTCACATAAAATCCTGCATCACGCAAGAGTTTTCGTCGCGATTTGAACACATATAGCAATCGGACAACAACCGTCAGGCAGTTACCCGGACTGGACACAACACCCTTCTGGTAGGCAGATCCTTTTTTTTAATGGAGTTTGCGGGACTTAACACCCTGTTCCGCAAATCTCCAATCGCAGACATCCGACTGAATATCCTAAATAAAAGTCATTATTCGGGGTTTGGCTCTCGCCTATTTCCTCCTCCAATATTGGACCAGTTTAAAAGATATTCCATTAACTGAAAAGGAAAGACATATACTGTGCCCCTATGTTTTCCTTTTTAGTAGAACTAGAACTAGAACCCTCAAAAAATGTTCAAAATTGCGCTGTCAACAGAGGCCTAGTGTACAAATATGCCAACTAAAAAGAAAAAAAGAAAATATAGAAGCACAACATATATCTTTTTTATTTAATTTATGGAATATCTTTTAAATTTGTCCAAAACTGGAGGTGGAAATAGGCGAGAGCCTAACCTCGCATTATGACTTTTTACTAAGGAATTTCAGTCGGAGCTCTCTGCCCGCATGTCCTCTTAAAACATTGAGAGAAATAGAACGATGATTTAAATTCGTTTAGCACTAAATGTATTTAAGTGTTTTGTAGTGCAAATGGGCTTTTATCAGCTTGGCATCAAATCACATGCGATATGACAATCTTTTTTTTCAAAAAGGCGTTCAGAAACCGGAGATGCATAAGCAGTATACCACTTGAGAATAAACTAAATCGAAAATGAAGGTACAAGTGTGTGTCTAACCCTCAGGCGGCGGTGTTGGGCGCCGTGCAGGCGTTTCCTGCTGGAGGCCGGCTGGTAAACAGAATTAGGGTTACAGTGTGGCGGAAATCTTTGGTCTTAGCATAACCGTTTATTAAACGCGGTTACATCAATAATAATTGGTTGGTTGTGCTGTGAGTTTATTTTTATTCAGAAATGTGAGACTTCACAAATGTTGTTGCTAAGTTAAATTTAAGTGACCAGTAAGGTCTGTGCGCTAATTTGCTTGTATCCCGATCCCCTGACGGATGTTAGCGGTACTAACTGAAGAATTTTAGTCGTTTTCGTTCTGCCCCAAACGGAAAGTATTCAGAGGATATCCCCACAATACGAATAATATTCTAATTTCCACCTAAATACTCATTAAATACACATATTTATTCTGAATGCTCTTAAGTAAATAATCCCCGACATTAAATAAACATAAAAATAAAGATATAAATAATAGCCAAATAACGATGTGTGAACGCCACTTACGCTGCCCTCAGGACACTTGTGTGCATGAACTACAAACATTTGTGAACACACGAATACTGCTATGTGCTTGCATCACTGGTTCTACAGACATAACTTTACTTGACTGATGCCCGTATTTTCTTTCTGTCTAAACATTTAAACGCGAGGAGTCAATGTTGGTAAGATACTGGTACCACTGCCCGCGCAAAAGATATTTGACAAATGTGCAATAGTATTTTATTTTTATTCGCGCAGATATTTATATTAAGTAGATATTACTATGTGCAAAACAAACTTACCGAGACGATAGACCATCGTTTGTATCTGAAAGTATTTGGATAGTACCGAAAATATTCAGACTATACCGAAACTATCGGATCCACCAAAAACGATTGTAACCTTCCCAAAACTATTCAAACAATTCCAAATCTATTCGGCTAAAACTATATAGACTATCCCGAAACGATTCTTACCATTCCGACAGTATTCGAACTTAACCGAAAATATTCTTACCATCGCCTCATCTAATTTTACCATGCCGAAACTATTCTTAACATCCCGTTACTATTCTTACCAACCCGATACTATTCTTACCACGCCGAAACTATTCTTAGCATTCCGTTACTATTCTTACCATTCCGAAACTATTCGGACCATCATACACACTACTTTTAACACCCCAAATTTGTTGTAACTAATCCGAATCTATTCGTACCATACGAAAACCATTCGGAATAACCCGACACTATTCTTACAAACCTGATATTATTCTTACCATCCAAAACTATTACTAGCCCGATTATATTCATACTAACCCGAACCCAAAAAGAACATGCATAAAACACACCAGCCCCAACGTAACGGAACGTAGCTGTCTTGGTACTCTTTGGCGGGTTGCGCGGTAGGCGACTGGAGCGCGGGAAAAGCATACCAAATTTATTTGACCACCCCTAAATAATTCGGAACTATTTTAACTACCCAAAACTATACAAAGTAAACCATCCCTAAACTATTCGAACCTAGACATAACTCTTCTTACCACTTCGAAACTATTATTACCTTCCCGAAACTATTCTTACCTTTCCATAGCTATCAGGACCATGCCTAAAACTGTTCGGTAGATCCCAAATCAATTTGGCTTATACGAATTTATTCGAAACAACCCAAAACTCTTCTTACTAACCCGAAACCGAAAAAAAAATATGCTTAAAAATCACCAGCCTGGGGCTGGTGAGTTTTAAGCATGTTTTTTCCACCAGGATTATTGAGAAACGTAATGTAACTGTCTTGGTAGTCCCGTGGCGGGCGATTAGAGGGCAGGCACCCCAAATTTATTCGAACTTACCCAAAACTATTCTTACCATTCCAAAACTATTCGGACGATCCCAAAACTATTCGAACTAAACTATAACTATTCTTACCATCTCAAAACTATTCGAACTAAAACAAATCTATTCGAACTTACCCGTAACTATTCTTACCATCCAAAACTATTCTTAGTATCCTGATTTTATTCTTACTAACCCGAAACCCAAAAGAACATGCTTAAAACTCACCAGCCCCAACGGCAGGATTATTGAGGAACGTAACGTAACTGTCTTGGTACTCCGTGGCGGGTTGCGCGGGGGGCGGCTGGAGCGCGGGAGGCGTGTGTGCTCCAGGCAGGCCCGAGTCGCGGGAGTCGCCGTCACTCGCGCCCGCGCCGCCGGAGCCTGCGGTCGGCTCCTTATGCGTGTGCGTGTAGTGGTAGGTCAGTCCTGGCCGGGTCTTGTACTTCGCGCCACAGACTAAGGAAAAGGGGTAAAGTTAGCTGTGTTGTGGGGTATGGTGAAAAGGGTGGATTGAGCTTTGCGAAGATTTGGTGGTGTATGTCAATTTTCAGGGTCCTGATGTTAATCTTACTGTACGGTCCTCAGATATCACAATGGCTCAAGCCTCACCAATAAAAATAATTTATTTCTGATTGTAAATTCCAGGCCTGAGTCCTAAAACAAAGACAAAATCTGTAAAGGCTTTACCCAACATTTATGTTAGTATCAATAGTATCGGCTGACAGACTAACCGGATTTAGCTGCATTTCAGTATTTTATATTAACCATCTGAATCTAACTAATTGTTTGGTTAGATACGCTCAGACTAATTAATACATTTTTAAATCGTCTTAGCGCATATACATACCAACGTGACTTTTTCAATTCATATGTACTTTCTGAGTTTATCTTAGACATCCTGGACTCCAAAATTGGATTAATCTTATTTCTTATTTTATAATATTATAAATGCGAAAGTTTGTATGTTTGTTACTCAATCACGCCAGAACGGCTGAACGGATCTGGATGAAATTTGGCATAGAGATAGTTTATTGACTGGAATAGCACATAGGCTACATTACAACCCGGTATAATGATCCTTTGGGATAAAAACGCGGGCGAAGCCGCTGGCAGAAGCTAGTGGTTAGTATAGGTTTGAAATTGCCAACCCGCATTGAGCAAGCGTGGTGTTCAATGCTCGTGCCATCTCTCTATTAGAAGACGCCTGCAGTAGAACATTAACAAGCTAATATTATTCTTAATGTAAATATCGGATGTATGCACCAAAACCACACAAAATTCAATCTACCCGTAAACAAACAAAAAACATAATAAAAACAATAAAAACAAACACTCACCGCCGTGATGCCTCCGTCTGCTTAACACACTTTATTTTATATTTTATTTTTTATAAAATTAAGGTACCGACAGAACAGCAGAGGCCGTAGACAAGTGACATTCGATATCAGCGATGGCGATGGTAGAAATGCCAAAATGGATGGGATTGATCACGTGACATTTCGATAGCGTTTGACATTCCTATACATTTATGACATTTTTTCAATCGCTATCGCCACACTTTCGTTGATGGAATGTCACTTGTCTATGGCCTCAGGTCATAGCGTCATCAGAACAGAGCATAGAGGAGGCAACACGACGGCATCGGCGTTACAGTGTGAACGAAGCCTTATAGTTATCCGTCATCAATCAATACATAGGTTTAGACGTATTTTGTATGAGAACATTTTTAATGTATTAGTGAGTGAGTAAAAGAAGAAAATGGAAATAAATATTATACGAAATTAAAAGAATTGAATTCGTACTTTTAGTAAGAGGAAATAAAGAAGTTTGTATTGGTATATGAAAGAAAATAAATAGCCAGAAATTAATGGGTTTATAGTTCTACAAAAATAGGAATTTAAAATTACGAATCTACAAAGGCATAAATGTTGCCAAAAAAAATTGTAACCCGAATTTATAAATTAGATTTTTCTTTAAACTACAGAACATTTACATTACCGCCCAAAAAAATGGCCAACATTTTTGTTTCAGAATTCTCTTTGCTTTGTTCTGTTATTTTTCTAAAATGATCTCCAAAAAAGTCCATGTACTATTTTCAAAAATGTTCTCATACAATGTACGTGTTGGAAAGCCGGCCCGTCGTGATTATCGTTCTATGTTCAGTTCTAGAGGACGCACGCTTTGGGGCTGTTTGATTGATGACTTCAAATCTATGGATCCGCCCAGCGATAGACTTCATTATTTTGTTACTAGACGACCAAGAAAAATAATTGTCTCGGTCGAATAGTAAGTGATGTTGCTGTTGATTCTGCTCTGAAATAAAGGCCTAGGAATACAGAAATATATAACGGTTAAAAACATTTTTTTTATTGAAAATTCAAATTTGCCGTTAAATTAGCTTATCAGAGTTGTCAATACTTTTTTAACGAGTATCTGTCATTGAGACTTGAAAATTCGGAGTAGTCGTTAAATTGGCTTATCAGAGTCAAAATGTAAGTATGCTATATTTTTTTTGTATTTTGCCTATCATTAAATCACACTTTCCTTCTTGCTGCTTTGACCACGAAAAACAAAGCTCTGGATTAAAATCCGTATAAATAAAACATAAGAGCAAAATAAACAGCACATTGCAAGATCCAAACTTGTAGTCAATCAAATCTTAACTTTAACACAATAATTAAAAGTAATACATTGGATAATTTTATTTGTTATTCAACATAAATATTTCTTGTATAAATTCATAACAATCTTTGGGTGATAATAGTACACTGGCGTGCAGAAAACTGACCTCCTTATTCAATTTGCCTAAATTAGCAATGAAATTGCATAAAGATTTGGAGCATTTTTCTGCAAGGCAGTGTAGTTTGGATCTAAGAATAACGTCAATCGCTTAATACTTCACTGCTTCATGCATACAAGAAATAATAGAAAATATGAACAATTATCGGCAATCTATTTAAAATTATGTACATTAGCCGGGCAATACAAACATTCTTCTTATATAAAACCAAGAGAAACTTAACCTAAAATATTCACATTGCCCGGTTAATGTGTATAATTAATTTCAAGTTTTTTTTAGTCTGTAAAAAAACGTCTGAAATCCTGTTATAAAATATAATTTCATTTATTTTCACTGTAAAATTTGTATAATAAAGATTCATAGTAAAACCATTTCTGTAACATCAATTCTTGTAAATCTGCAGATAAATTTGTCATATTTCCCTCACATTAAATAATTAAAATGTATAAATGTTAACCAAACGCAATAAGAGATTTACAATGACTAAAGTTTTACTATAATACTAATTTTTTTGATATATTTCAATAAATATTATTATGACGAATATTGCAAAACGCCTATTTTCTCGCCAAAAAGTTTCAATCAGTTTTTTTTTGTTATCCGGTCTTTCATTTTTAATCGACTGTTGAAAAAAATATTGTATTTTCAGCAATGATGTGCAAGATTCAGCACAGGCCACAAAAAAACATAGGCTGCAAAACTTTAGTCATTGCAGAAGAGACAAAATTCCTAAGATCTATTACGAGAAAAATCGAAAATAAATAAACTATCACAGACACATGAGTCGTACACGCTCAACCAACCAGTGCAATCAAAATCAAAACATTGTGATTATTAAAATTGTGATTGTTTCATAAGATCCGGTTTAGATAGGGCTTATGAAGCTATGATTGATGTAGTCAATATTTCGCAAAGATAGTGTAAAAATTGGCATAACTGTTGGTTGCGACTTAAATGGGGCTAACATAGAAACTGGCGAAAATTGGACTTACTATACACCTCTGTTAACTCTTTTGGGAACTTAAAAGGTGTGTTGTGTTGTTAGGTTATGGTGATTTTCAGTAAAAAGTTTGAAATAGGAACATTTTAATACCGAGTCCTTTGACAATGTTTTAGTTTTTTTCAATATTTTCTTGTGTAGTTTTAACAAAACAAGCACCTAAATATTCGAATACATGTGACATCCACCAACCAGCAAAGGGCCCGCGTGGCGGATTACGGCCTATTCCCTCTCACAGAGAGGAGGCCTGTTTCCCAGCAGTGGGAACATTAAAAAGGCTGATGATGTAGATGATGAAGCACCTAAATATTTCCCTAAATATACTTGAACACATACTTTTATTAATTAAGGCACGAAACGCCTTTAAAAAGTTATAGTTAGCGATCTCAATAAACACACGATCAATCATAGCTTCATATTAAAAAGAAAACATTTACCATAGATTCTCTCTCCAAACCGATTTGAAGACATCATTTCACCCTAAACTTTATATATTTAAGTATTACACCCGGTTTCTGAGTGACAGATCTACACAAAAAATGCTGACTGCACCTTAGACATTTATCATGTTTTGTCAAAGATGTCGAAGTTTAAACTCCGTTGCAATCTAATTTTATTGAGGACCTTTACAATACAAATGGTTTACTCACAAAACAGAAATGAGTGGCAATATAAATTATGTATACTCCATTTGAGATAACATTAGACATTTAAATAATCCCATTTTGCAACCCGTTCAACCGTTGGTGATATGACAAATGGCAGCTGTATTAAACAGTTAGTATTGGTAACAGGTTTTTGCTTTTTATGCCATCCTTATATTTACGGTATAGAACTCAATATCAGTTGAACGGACTGTAAAAAGGGGTTGCAATTTTTTTAATGTTACTTCA
Source organism: Orthosia gracilis (assembly GCA_947562075.1). Lineage (NCBI taxonomy): Eukaryota > Metazoa > Arthropoda > Insecta > Lepidoptera > Noctuidae > Orthosia > Orthosia gracilis. Next base: position 13,995,393 of record OX387265.1, read on the forward strand.
ATTGGTGTATAAGATTTTCGAAACTAGCATGTGGTAACTAATAGGGTGCATCCACATAATAAAATGGTAGCCAGCGTCACGGTAAGCAGAGCATACATACATTTTGTATGCGCTGGCGCATTGTATGTAATTAATTAATTATGCATGCGTTGGCAAACCGTCGCCAACTACCAACTTTCCATGCCAATGTACAGTCAACGGTCAAAAGTGCAGTATTACTTTCCCGAAATTCAAATGGCTAGTCTTTGAAGAAGAAGTTAAATTATCTACAACTGATTTAATATGTTGTATAGAAATTAAAGTATAGATTATACCTACTATCCGTGAAAAGTTGAAATTCATCTGCCCAAAAAAAAGATACTGTTCCGGTTTTGGTAGAGGGTGACTGCACTTTTGATCCTTAACTGTACCCATCTCGATATAACAACATCGAGTTGTTAGGGATCCCGCCGTAGTTGACGATTTGGCAACAGCTCGACAGGGCTTTCAGAAACCAGGGGTAGTAAAGAGAATCTCAGTTTAAAACAATATTGTAATATTAATAAGATAATAATAACTAGTCTAGCCTACATTATAAATAACACGACTACGCTACAAAAATTCCGTTTCAGTAAATAGGATAATTACGTGGCAGTGTTTTTAAAATTTTATTCAATTAATTGGTGTTAGTTCACTCCAATTTGTGTTATTTTTTTTGAACTTTCAGCATGTAATTGACGGTATCTACTAAAGTGTATTTTGCATATCGTACATGTCTAATTTGATAAACAAACGCAGTTTAAAAATCAGGAGTTTTCAAAACAACCACACACTACAATGAAGATATAAAAATGAAAACATCATCTTTGAAAGAAACACGTATGAATTGCATCAAAAACTGATTCGAATTAACGAGTTAAACTTTGGAACTCATAAATTTTCGCCAATTTGTTTACCAAATGTGACAAGTATAAAAAAATACACTTTGAGCCTGTGTGTACACTTAAAAGCAACCGAAGAACCTTATGTCAGTTCCATTTAAGTCTGCACACACATTTTAATGATTATATCCTTCTATGTGCGACCTGAGTTTTGCTGCCAACATAATAATAGCCCTATGATATTGCCCTATTGATATTAAATATGCATCATAATTATCGTTAAAATAAATAATCAAGCGTGTAGGATTACATTTTAAAATTCTATTTCTTGCAATAATTATTTCTACCTACTAGCATCCATTAAAGAAACTTTGCGCATCTACTATTCAAGATGTAATGTTGGCAGCAAAACGCAGACCGACAACCTAACAAGTGAGTAATAGAAGACTTTAGGGAAGTATACGGTTACTGCCAACCTAAGGAAGTTAGATTTAAGGCAAACTTATGCCTAAAAAGTCTTAAAAACCACACGCCTAGTTATTTCGCCTAGTTATGGCGGCGTGTGGATTAAGATAGTTAACAAAATATACAGTAAAAGTTAAAAGTCAATATTCCTCATACAATCTTTTCTCACTGAGTAGCTATGGTAATTCTCATTTTCATTGGTCGTTAGAGTTCGCATTCGGGGTGCGGGAGATTTCGGTTCACGCATGCCATAGGGCCGTGCTGTAATCGTTTTCATTAGTCGATAGGGCCCGCATGCGGATTGTTTGATATTCTTCACCGCGCAATTGTTTTGAAAGATTGGGTCTGAGCAGATGCTGTTTTACACCAACCGATGAATTTCATTGGTTGTTAGGCCTCGTGCGGGGAATACAGGCATGCCGTAAGTCGACCGAGATATAGATAGCCTACTTTCATAGTCAATAGCCCGTACTCGGGGACTCCCTGCATGCTGTATAACGACTCAGTTAACGACCAAAAAAAATGAGCATTAGATGAGAAATTATCTAAAGAGCTAACTGAAGATTCAAAATAATTAAGTTCATAACATTGTACTGGTCCCAGAAAGATCTTTGAATGAGATACTTAGTCGACATCGCAATTTGAACGATATTAATTAATAATTTTAATATTTCTTAAGACTTTATCAACCAGATAAGTTAACCAAAGGTACTGCGATTATTTTTTTAGTATTAATTTGAACATATTCATTCTTTATCCTGGGACAATCATAAAATACAAAACTAAAGGGAACCGATTACTTTATTTCTCGCAATTTTAACCCAGCACAATTTTTACTATAAGGCCTCAAGCATACCGACGCGTCTCTAGTCAAAAAGAGTTAGAAGAGATAGAAGAATATTTTAGGGAATATCTAGCCGGTCGAACTTTTTCTAGAAAACTAACTCGAGCTACGCCCATAGAAGCTTAAGATTCTTTTCAAAAATTGTAACCAAGCTTCTCAGTGAGATACTCCTAAAATATTGCCTTAACAATAACTCAATCTAAATGCATTACATTTTCGCAATTATATAATATAAATAGTTAAATAAAAGGACCACTATTAACTCTCCAATTCCGAACAGTTTGCGGTGTTTTGTAGAACGATATTCATCACTAAGTATAATTTTTACCTAAAAAATTATGCTAATATTGCTTGGGAAAAAAATAATAAACACTGAAGAAAAGTTTAATATTTTTTTTGATATATTATTTTAAGTTGGGGCCTTTTTTCAGACGGGATGGCAAAGTTGGCCCAAAAATTAACTTTGTTCGTAATCGAATCAAAAATAACAATTTTGCCTTGCAGATTTGTCACTTGTGGTTAACAAATAGTTCGAGATTCAATCACATTCGACAGATATAATGTTTCTGCAACATGTCATATAAATGCAACAAGAATTCTCAAATAGTGAAATATTCGAGTTCTTTAAAACCAAAAACAGATCAATTTTACTATACAATCTCTCCCAAAATCTCAAACGCTACTTAAAGACATTCTTTTGTTTTTCTCACTCGGTTTCTTAATTGAGAATTGGAAGTTAAGAATGCGTGATTTTTTTTTTCGATTTTCATGTAATAATTTGACAAATTCTCAGCTTAAAATTCTCTTCAGGCTGTCTCTACAGTACACCTTAAATTGACAAAGACAACATGAGCCATAACGATTCAAGACTGATATACGTTTGAGATTTCGTCCATCAGTTACATCGTTCTACAGAACACTGTACAAACGCATCACCTACTTACTTTTATTTATTATCTAAAAATTTAGCAATTTCATTAATTCCGATAGTGTTAAGAGATTCTTACGCTAACTAGTATTCACATCATACGTACACAACAATGAAAAGGCATGTTTGCGGTTCATTTCAAGAACTTAAGGCTTATTATAGTGTGGCTTTTCGTTTTTTACCCGATTGCCGAAGGAAGGTAATGTGTTTATCAGTCTATGTATGTATGTTTGTTCCTATGTGGCGTTCCAGAGACCAAACGCGTTGGCCGATTTTGATGATTCTTACGTCAATCGATTCGTCTTAACCTTGCGAGTGTCACTGGCTACATTAAAATTTGAAAATAGAAAAATGGCGGATTTTGGGGGCCATATTGTGGGATCCCAATTTTTTGTTTTCTTCCAAACCCATCGCGTGAGGTATCAAAATAAAGGGTTTGAAAAGTTGGTTTCAAAAATATGTAACACTTATTTGTTTAAATGTACCTAATTCGAAAAACAGGTAGATGAAAAAGTTATAAATAAAAAAGTTAATTCAAATATCAAAAAAACCCGACTGCTTAAAAAGCGAACTAAAAAGACGTAATCAAGAAGAAAATCATGCTGTGTAGTCGGAGGATACATACACATACAAATTGTTTACGTCTTTTTAGTTCGCTTTTTAAGCAGTCGGGTTTTTTGATTATTAACTTTGTTTATTTAATAGAAGAACTATAATATCGTGCCAGAATTAATGCCATCTCGTTTCTCGAAACCCTTTTTAAATCCCAATCCTCCGCATCAATGAAAGAATTCGCAGAAAATTGCAGTTTTTTTGTGAATCTAATAAGTGTCAAGGTAGACGAAAACCACTGTGCGCACGTTTACTACAGCGCCACAGCGGTCACACGCATAGACAAAATCTACGGAATAAGTATCCTATGGCTCACGAAATAGGTTTAAAAACAGGTCTGTCCTGAGGTTACAGCGACCTCCGAGGCGCCTAGATACTGGGCACGGTCCGGTCACCGGTGACCTATGTGGCGATGAACGTGTTAAGCGGGGTGGGGCTGGGGGTCAGAATCAGATCACGATCGTTTGACAAGGATTGTAAAAGACTTTGTCAAATTGGAAGACCGTAGTTGGAAGTCAAACGGATTAATAGATTAAAGACCACTATAAATATTTTTGTTCTAAAACTTGGAAATTAGCTGCCATATTTTCCAGCAGCCTTATTGCGTAATTAATTCGGCAAGGAAAGGGCAAAGCGTAATATGAAAAATCGAACAATCACATTGACGGAAACACACATCGCGTCTTTCATCTCGCATGTGATTGGTCGATTTTTCATACTCTTTATATATCATACGCAATAAGGCTGCAGGTTTCCTAATTATTCAGTATTAACCGCAAATAGAGGTGGCCAATCAACCACGTTCAATCACAGATTACTGGGTTTCATTAAAACCATATCTAAAGATTAGCAATCAAATGGGGTTCAAACCCAATATCTGATTGCAACTCTACACGGCTGATCCAAAATAAAAGGACGAATCAATCTGATTATGTTTCCAAATACATAATTTAGAAAAGTGGTCCGATTTCGATATTCTATGCCATTACAAGGGTTGAATAGGAATGCAGGGGTGAATGGGTACAAAACTTGGATTAAGATTTTAACTGCCACTACCACTTTATTGGTTTCAATCAAAACATTTTTTTTATAATAATTATTTAATATATTGGAGTACCCTCCCACTAAAATGCTACAAACAATTTTTAAATAACGTGAGATTTCCCTTCAAAGTTTTGTTTCAATTCACCCCTGCGTTCCCATTCACCCCGTTTGACGGTATAACGTATATTTTTCTACAAGCCATAGAATAATAAGCCTCGTACACAGTAGCTTGCTACGAACCCGCCTATCTACTATACAGCTAAATATTACAGTACTCATTGGCCCTGCACTATTATAACTATGCAATGCTTACTTCAATGATATTGTGTTTATTATAATCTATATACGGATTGTAGTCAGTGGTCAATGTAAATGTAGAAACGAATGAAAATGTTTTCTTGCAATTGGCATTTCAGGTATTTTTGTGTAATCAATGAAATGTCAAGAAAAGTTAGTTCCTGTTATTTCTTAGTTCATGAAAATTATCTGAAATCCCAATAGTATTGTAACCATGGCGAATGTGCTAACTATCCAAAAAGAAGATATTTCAATCTACATTATAATTAAATATATTTATTTATAATTTTATTGCCAATATAATAAGTATTACTAATTTAATCATTAATATTTGCATGCTAATATAATAATAATAATTTAAATATTTAATTTTAAATTTTAGCACTATTAGTATCCAACAAATTTCCATGATGATAGATGTGGTCAGGTACATAATATTAAAATCTGCAATTTGCTTTCTTTTTGAAGCAAACCAATGCTTGAAGAGGACTTCATGTTCATCCTAAATATTATATCAAGGCAAAATGCTATGAACTTACATTCAAAAAGCTTATTTTTATGATTGGCAAGATCATACAATATTTGAAAGTAGACTCACTGATCAGACTCAATAAGACTTTCAAAAAGCGAGGTCTTTTAAAATGACGTCAGAGCTTTAAAAAAGTTACCTTGCAAAAATCCTTGCAGTACATTATAGAACCTTAAGTTCTTTATATTATAAAATACATCTACATTGACCACAAATCGCAATCTTTTATCATTGAAAATTTCTACAAACGCTCAGGTCCTATGTTACACTATAACTGTTGAGCAAAAATTCATTTTATTTTTAGTGTTTTATGGGTTTTTTTAATGTTCAATGTTGCAGTAGACTAATCCAAGCAGTAAAAATACTGAGCCGACTTTTATTAAGCATTCATTCAGGTTTAGTTGTATAAGGACCGGTTTTTTTATCGGTAGTTATTTCAGCCAATGCAAATCAATTTTTCATCAATTGTTGGCATCACAAATGGTCAAATAAGTTGAAGAGTTAATTAATTGTCCATTTGTGAAGACTAATGGTGCAACATTGCTGTTAAAAATGTTTACAAACATTAGTACAAACATTTGATCACAATGTTGACAAAATGTTTTCATGTTAGGTTAGGTTATGTGTTAATATTACATCCGTTTGGCGCATCCAGTTAGAGCGCTTTTTCTTCTTTTTTGAACAAAAATTTAAAACAAATCCAATGAGCAAATCTTCTTGCATTACTTGTAAACACCTCGGAAGGTAAATCCAAACTGCGAGCCTTTCCATCAGTGTAGGAGCACTCCATCTAACAATTACTAACAGTATGTAATAATTCCTAACATTTGTTAGCTAATGTATTAGTGTTACAAAATGTTTGTAAACATTTTTAACAGCAGCGTTCGACCACCATTACTATTGATGAATAAACGGACAGCATATTTAACCATTGGTTGAGTTAACTAATGATCAAAAACTGAGCCTAAGCAGAAACAAGCATCATTCTTTATTTAGAACAAAAATGATATAAATTACTGTAGACCTTTTTTACTTCGCTTAGAGCTAAACTCAAATAATAGTAATTCTTCAGTAGAATATTTATCAGACCCAAAATACTGACCGAAAAGCCTTTATCCTATCCACTGCATGTAATGGAGAGAAAGTCAAATTTAGAAAAAAGACAACTATATTTTATATCTCTTTTTCGACCTGGCAACTTCGACAGTGTTGTTTTAGTCAACTTTACTGCTTGGCTGTCTACTGTATAGTATTGCACTCACAGGAATGTCTAGCTGTATTTACTATAATTTTTCGATGCGGGGTATACAATCAACTCTAAATGTATGTCTATAAAACTATTTTTTATTTATGGTATTAATCTTGATTGGTGTTGTGGTCATTATAGAATTTTTGGTTGGAATATGTTGGCCGTGGGGAATGGAATTATCTTCAAAATTGTATCTGCAAATGTTTCTATGTGAAGATATTGTTGGTGTAACCGAAACTCAATTTTATTTTGCACGGAATTGCATAGTATGTAATGTCTTCAAATTGGATAAAATAGAAGAGTAAGGTGCTTTTCACCAATTTGAAAGGGTTTATTTTTTCATACATAACGAAAGACCTTCTATTCATCCCTTTTTTAATACTTCTTAAACATCTCTTGCTCTCCATCAAGCACAAAAGATCAAACGGGAGTCCCTACTACTAGTGCTTACTCTCCATTCCCCACATTAAACTCCAACATAAAGAACCACAAGTTATTTGACCCTGAATAAAACATCTATGAAAGTGACAAGAGGGTCCAGGTCTTTCTCAAAGTGACTGTCTACCAGCAGAACAGGGCTGGTTTTAAAGTCACGCTGACCGTAGGCGCGGTCGCCGCGAGCTCGTCATTGGTAGATTCACTCGGCTCAGCGCTGACAGCCGTCAGACTCGACCAATGACAAGTTCGCGGCGACCGTCAGCGTCGGTCAGCGTGACTCTAACCAGCCTAAGGCCGCGTTTCCACCTACAAGCAACTCGTGGGTAACTTTGAGGGACCCGACCCAGGGACTGATCACGTTAAACTTCTATAGGCCGAAATGTAATACAACTTGCATGCAAGCTGACTCCTGTAACACAAGTCTCACCTAGCACAGGAATCAGGGTTTCAAATGCAAATGTTTAACTTTCTTTCTGTGTCAATAAAAATATATTATTATTATTATAAGCTGGTTGCAGATGGGAACGTGGGCTAAGTCCATATATATAGACAGACAATAGTAAGTGCTCATAGAATATTATAACTTTATCTAGAGCCTAACCTTTTTTGTTCACCATTAGTGCTTCATCACCGGGACATACAGAAAGTGTTATAACAACATGATATGTCTTCAGAACTGTCAGGAGATAAGTGTAGCCAGTGTAAAGGACCTGAGTAAAGGCAGAATGACACTAGTGCCTCCTCCGAGAAGACTTACGTTCACAGCCGAAAGGTTTCTCACTATCGCCGGGGACTTCGTAGGGTAGAGTGCCTTGCGCGCGCTTGCCTCGACCTCGCCCCTGAAATTATAAAGTGGGTTGAATAAATTATCTGCCATGAAAGTGATTGGTCAGCCGTAATTCAATGCAATGCCATGATGCAAACAAGCTCCGAATTTGTAAACGTTTTTATCTATGCAGGATTGAAACCAGTATTGCAACCCATTAATCAGCAGTCCATCGCTGGGCAAAGACCTCTCCCAAGTTGCCAGTACATGCGGTTGTCTAGCTTCCACCGCTGTGTGGTCATATATGTAACGTCTTTGGTCCATCACACTACGCCAATTGGCGGTCTATACACCGAGAAGTCGTCTGCCTCACTGGCATTATAAATAATGCCTAATTCCCACTGCAGATCAGGGCCATTCGAAGGCATTTATCACATTTGGCAATTTTATTTAGTGGTCCACTGGACACTACTTAAATGAGCAAATCTTAGTCCAATCTGTGGATTGAATACAGCAGCACATGCTTAGCAGAAATGCTTTCAACGTTAGACCGATGAGGCACCCAAGTAGAATGTAATGAAATCCAGAAGACCCAGAACAGATATCATACTCACAGCTCTCCCCCTCTTAGCAGGCGTGTCATCCGGTGCCGACTTCCTAACCCGTCCGCCTCGCGAGCCCGGACCGGACGGCGTGGAACCGCCTCGTCGCTTGCGCCGGTTAGCGTAAGTGTCGTCGAAGTAATCCTCGTCCGATTCCGGGTCCGGTTCCTCTCCGGTTTCCATCTCTTCCATCGCTAGCTCATCGTAGAACCATTCCTGAGGAAGCTGGAGAGTGTTAGTTGTTTAATTATGTTTGCTGTAGATAAAAGATATGAGGGTTAGTAAATTAATTGTTGTATTAAGAACCTAATCTAACGAGTTTTTTTTTATTTTAGGCAATATGATGCCTGAAAGATCCATATAATAATAGTTCATGGTGGGTACCCTCAGTAGTAGTACAAAAGATATGTTATATTGCACAAAAATGTACAATATCGCCAAATGTGTGCAAGCACAGGTGTACTATCTCTTCTGTCACTTATGGAAAGGCTACCCGAAGTAGTAAGGGAATGATCAAGCACACAAGACCAAAGGCTTAATGTGCTTTCCGAGGCATGGGAACCACGTCAACTTCTGGCGCAAGCCCGACTGGGCATCGAACCCAGGATCCCACGCTCAGTAGTCGGGCTTTGCAAACCACTTGGAAACACTGGACATGAATAGGTCCCTGTCCAGAGTTGCCAAAACCAATCTTTCTTCCTCTGATTGTGATTTGTTTTAGCAATTTTCAGTAATAAACAATATCTTACCTTAGGGTCATCCTTAGTGGCAGTCTGTGATCCATCTCTGCTATCATCTCCAGCTAACGCATCTCCAGGTACTCCGGAGCTGTTCTCTCCTTCACCTGTGTTGTCCAAATTGTCTGATGCTCCTGTCCAGCCCCAACGTGTTGATGACATTGTTAGATACTGGCGGCGGGCTTTGCGCCATCTAGATACATATAATTATTTTTTAGTAAATAATCATGTTTGTAGTCTGAAATACAGACAAGAAGTCTTCATAAGTGGTATCACACTGGTACTTAACTGCAAATGTCTGCTCATTTCTGTATGTGAGTTTAAATGTTTGTAAACATACCTACTATAAAGAAGAAATTCCTAGTGTGGGGCAACAATTATACCCACTGCAGGGAAAGGCATCTTCTCATTCAGAGAAGGCAGGATCTTTGATCACCACCCTTGCTCAAGACGTGTTAGCGATTTCAAACTTATATAAACTATTATTCCAGGTTTTCTCACGATGTATTCCTTCACAACACAACAAAATCTGTGACTGTTTTGTCTTAAGCAGACATGCAAAACTGTCAAACAGATTTTGTTTTAACTTACTGCGCTCCAGTGACCCATTGATTTGCCAAACTGAGCATAAAATAAGCTTCTGTATGAATGAGGAAGAAAGGGACGCCTAACTTTTCTGTCATACAACGGCCCATCATATTCTCATCTGGACCAACTGAAGACAGGGTTTTCATGGTTGAAGATCATAACAGTAATTGTGTGTCTTAATATTTGCCATATTATCCCTGCTGTTAAGTTGTGATTTTTTTATTAATTAAAATCTTACAATATCATTGAAGCTTACCTCTGTGCAGGGTATGTGTACACTTGACCTTCTTTCTGGCCAGGCATGCGTTGTTTCCGTGTCATAAATAAATTGCAATGGCTCTGTGCGACACCTGTAACAACAATGTAAAGGACTGAAATATATAAGGAGAGACGAAACTTCTAGTAATTTCATAAATTGCCTACATTTACTATAAAAAGATGTAATTTTTAATATTTCACTGTGTGCGTGAGATATTAAAAACGACATCTTTTTATCACTTCTGAAAATAACTGACTGTGTGTAGAGTTCTCTTCGGTCTAGTATGACCTATGTAGGATCAAATTGTGGCATCAATGAGTAGAATCGTAACCAAACAGCGACCACAAATGACAGTACCCGAAGGACTGTCAGTCAGAGTTGTACAAACGAAAACACCAAAAATCTATCATTGTCGATCATAAACCTTTGCCAATCAATGAATAATAATAATAAGTTATTAAATCAGCGTAAGCAGCATTGGTTAAATCTATGGAGTAAAGGTTACATTTAACAAAATGTAGAAATATTGTTATTGCAAAATTCCTCTTAGATTACATTATTTTTATACGGATTCTTTCATTATTTCATACATTTATTATTTGGGATTAATGTTTACTATTGTCATTTACAAGTTGGCTAAACATTTCTATAATTTAAAACACTCTCTCGTACTCTAAATGTACTTGATATTCAAAGCCTTCTTTCTTATAACTATGTTCAAACCATTGACTGTGATTGCTGCACAGCAATCAAAGATTTGTAGTACATTGCTCATTCAGTCAAGTGCTTTTGCATTATTATACTTTACTTCATATTAATTGATTAGTAGAACTCATTCGTGCCTAAAACACCTTTAAATCAAAAATCTAGCCTAGTACCTACTCAAGACATTGAGAGCTAGTTTTGATTAGGTTTTTATTGAATTTTAGAGAAGGATAGACAGTGTGCGAAGTTACATGTGGAAAGAGGACAGAGCTTTTGATAAGCACTCAAGAACAATCTTGAGTGCTTTTCCAATGGGAAGTACTGCGTGACTATCTGCGAAATAAGCCGGCAATACATTCAATCAATGATAAAAGTCGGCCTAGAAAACCAATGTTTACAAAATTACTATCGAAAGGCAATGGGCGTAGACGAGTGTCAAAAAATCAATATCTTACCGGTCTGTGTGTCGATGAACGGCATACGCATCCTCCTTTCCGCACATAGTCGCGAATTGAAGGTCGAAGAGTTTTCAATTATCTCTTTGTAACTTGGATCATTTAGAAAACTGAAACATTCAATGCAAAAACAAACATTAGAATCGTACACTTGGTAATAACACTTAACACGCCGGGACACATAACTTTTTATATTATATTGTGCACATAACTGAAAATAATACACTTTTAACAGAATATAGTTGATTTACCTTTCAATTTTCGCTAAATTAGAAGGATTCACTATCTGAATCTCCGCCGCCGCCATTTTCTTAGCAGACGCTACTTTGATGACGTCAAATGACGAATGTCTGTTTCCGGTTAAGTTACCAATTAAGTTGGTGATAAACTACTATCTGTAAGTTGCTTACAGCTTGCTTTTAATATTTCGCATTTTATTGGACAAATTTCTTGTCACCATAATCACGTTTAATGCAGTTGAAATGTAAACATTTTGCTTATGAGTTCCAACATTTTTTATTTGTGTTTTAAAAAGGGGTGTGTTGGTAGATTTTAAACCCATGCAAAGTGTGGTAACACAAACTAAACGTCAAGCTTGTGACTGGTCATCGGTGGACGAATCGTGTGTCGGGCGCATTTTCAGTAATTGTTGATTGGAGATCTCCAAATATTACACTGATTATTGGTTACTGTGTTTTTATTTACTTTGGAAGCGGTTACTGATTTTCTAATCGCGATTTTCCAATAATATATTTCGCTGAAAAAACTTTGTATTTGTGAAAAACTCGAGGTCGGCGTGTCGTGGGTTTGTGAGACAAGATGTCCGTGTGTTTCTTTGTGCCTGCGTAAGTTCCTCTTTTGATAATAAATATTATTGTTTTTATTATTTTAATTGATAAATTCGTCGTTGTTAATGCTGATATAAATTATTTTTATGAAAACTTTGTAATATTTAATTATAATTAATGTCATACAAAGCTTATTTTTATTGATATGAGTTTGCGCCCCAGGTTTGCTTGTTATTTTTATATATTTCACTTATTTGTAAAACATTTTAATGTTTTTTATAACGAAACAATAACAACAAGAAATGATAAGTAGAACGTGGTAGAACTGTATTAATTTTGCAGTATCGACATTTATCAAAATGTTACGACTTTGGGTCTAACAGCTTCAACCAAAACATTAACTCCCTTGACAGCTTGTAAATGCAATTTTCTACAAAAAAAACATAAACCCAAATAAAACAACAAACAGTGACTCGGAAGTCAATCCGGTACTTCGCGATCAGCATTTAACCACAACACCATCGCTGTATCAATTTGTAGGTATTCAATCAGAAAACTGGAACACCCTCTGAATTTGACTTACTGGCGAAGTAGCTAAGACTTTAAACTCCCTGTATTTAGGGTGGCGGGTTCAATCTTTGCGACGCATCTATACTCGGAACTATGGTAACCAAGCCCGCAAATGCGAGTTTAGGGCCTAAACTTAAGGCTAATACCCGTCAACATTCATTAGGAACTCTATTGGTCACTTTTAAGTTATCATATTAGGTTACAGGTAGAGAATTCAATCCCGCATCAAAATCGGGTTGCCGCTCGCCTGCGGGATCAAGGTCATCAATCCCGCGGTTCCCGCAGGGTTTGCGGGATTGAGATTATTTGAAAAAACAATTGGGTTAAAGTAGAGATGCGCCGAATATTCGTTTGGTATCCGGTATTCGGCGTATTCGGCATCTTTTCCACTATTTGTAATCGGCCGAATTAGTCGGTTTTGTTGCTGAATATATTTGGTTCAAGCATTTATATTTTCTAGGCTACATGACATGGTGTAGAACTAAAAGACAACTGAATGAGACCGGTCCTTAATGAGTCTTACACTCGAAGTTGTAGGTAAAGTGTCTGAGCTATGTTCAGAAGCACTTACAGAAGTAGACATAATTTCTGGCAGTTGTTCTTTATGCTTCAGCTTCAAATGATTTGTCATACCACTCGTCGAAGCACTGCGCCCTGTTCCACCGCGAGAAATAACACAACTATCCAAAGTGCACTTAACTTTTGTTTTGTCATCTCCCATTTCGTCAAAAAAGTCCCAAGCACTTGATCTTTTACGCCCATTCATATTGCAAGCACAATGAAGTTAATTATCAATATTTTAATATTTTTGTAATGATAAGCACCTTTGTTTTTTATTTGTATTTTAATCGTGCGATGTTTTGAAGCAAAGTGACAGCGCGGTAGGTGAAAGGGTAGCGGGCGGTGAGGTACGGCTCGCTTGTTATCTAGCCAGCAGCGGCACGTAGCGTACATGTTAGAACCGGTTTACGCGGCGAAACAATGTAATGGTAAACCGAATAATTCGGCCGAATATCCGGTTCGGTAAAGCTTAAACCAAATAATATTCGGTATTCAGATACTCGGTGAAACCACTATTCGGCGCATCTCTACTTTTAAGTAATATATAAAAAAGACTGTTTTTTATTGTTTAGTTTTAAGTGGAGTTAATGACTCATTAATAATTAATTACTAGACACAAATTTATCGGGTTATCTTCATTATCATACAAATTACGTACCATTCATCACATTTTTTTTTAAATTGGAATGCCTCTAAAGCCAATAATTATGTTCACAATACAAAAAATCGAAAAGATGAAACGTTAAAATATTGTATTAGATCGTTCCTTAAAAGAATCTGATTATTTATAACTCTAAAACATCATTATATTCAACTGATAATAACTAGTAATGAGTTAATAACTCTACTTAAAACTTATAGGAGTAATAGGTAGGTAACAATAAATTTACTGTCTTTATTTCATTTTTTTTTTTAATAACTACTTTAAACTAATTGTTTTTTTAAATTATCTCAATTCTGCAAATCCCGCGGGATTGATGACCTTGATCCCGCAGGCTTGCGGGATCGCGATTTTGATACGTGTTTGGTTTCCCTACTGGGAACCTAAAACTTAAAAGTGACCAATAGGTTTCCTAATGAACTTTCAGCCCTGACACTGACACCCCTCATATTCTAAAGCTAAACCCTTGTCTTCAAAGTGAAAAATGAGTGGTGTCGTGGGACTCGGTATCACTCTTCGTCTATCTGTCTCTTTCTAATATTTAACTGCACCACCACAGATTACTAAATAGCACTACACCAATGCTTAAATCACGTGGTGGCCCACTGGCTATATAAGACACTGACCTCTGGTGCTTGAAGTCGCGGGTTCAAATCTGGACATGTAACGAAATTACTTTATCAATTCATATTTTATTTACTTTCTAAGTTTATCTAAAACATCGCTGACAAGGGTGAACCAAAACATCGTGAGGAAACCTGACTTATAGTTTGTACTCAATTGGTGTAATTGCTGCAAGGGGTCCCAGTGCGATGATAAAAGAATTAATGAAAAAATGGTAAAAGAACATTTATAGTGTCACTACAATTTTTATTCTTCTCCTTTCTCTGTTATATATTTGACATGTATTAGTATATTATATAATATTGTATGTATGTATTGTAGGTTATGATGTCTAAGTTATCTATACATCTAAATAAAATTGGAGTGTCTGTTTTTAATATTGAAATAACCGTTTTTTACTACATGTATATGAATATATATACGGTACATACACCAAAATAACATTTTTTACAATTTTTGTCTGTCTGTCTGTCTGTTTGTTCCGGCTAATCTCTGAAATGGCTGGATCGATTTTGACGGGACTTTTATTGGAGGGTAGCTGATGTAATAAGGAGTAACTTAGGCTACGTTTATTTTAGAAAAAATAGGCGGAACGAAGTTCGCCGGGTCAGCTAGTTTTATATAAGTATGTAATTTTGTATACTGACAGCCCTAAATTCTTCTCCTATCGTACAGTCCATCCAAAGGTTGTCTGTAAGAGATTGCCCTGTGCGATAAGATCGCCCATTGTACACTTGTTTTTTGTGAATGTTTGTCCTGTGCATATTTTTGTTGTGTACTATAAAGTAAGTATATAATAAATAAATAAATAGCTGTAACGTACTAATAGCAAGTGTCAGTCGGGCACTAATGCCCGTGTAATCTGCCATCCGCCAAACGCGCGATAAGGTACTTAGTTCTAAAAACTTCATCGTTCAAAAACAATGTTCGATATTTAAAATGTGAAAAATCAAGTTGTGTGTATTTAAATATCAAGGAAAATTTTGATAGTTATTGTGTAAACACCGCGTATAAATACCTACAGTGTGATAAGCCAATCACTACCCTTCAACGTGATCGCTAACAACTACCTAACTATAACCTCAAGCATTTTTCCATATGGAGATAGGTAGAAAGTGTAGAAACTACAACTCGCCACCTGCTAAGATCCTTGCATGCTCCTTTTGCACTAATTAAATTCATACATCTAGTCATACATGCACGCCGGCTATGGGTAGTACTGCATGCTAGTATTAATATTATCTGAGGTACCTACTCAGGTACTGCGCACTTCACCCTAATTGTGTAAGTTCAAAGAGTATGATACGGATTGTTTCCCTGCATAAATTGCTTCATGTGTTCAAAAATCCGTCTACTCGACAGCGTAAAACACGCAATGAATATTGTTAATTTACCAAAATGGAATCCGGAGTGTTCTTTGTGCTGTTAAAACAGATAGGCATTTAGGGTGCGGTCTTTTTGAAGAACTTCTGCAATAAGATTCGTGTACGTCCTAGTCCTTCTAAATAATATTTAGTAAAAGACAAAGTCAAATATGTTTATTTCAACTAGGCTATTAAGGTACCCCTAGTCGACGGCACGAACTATATTGTGCGCGAGGTTAAAATGCATGCTATCTCATCCGACAACACGTGCGAAAGAGATAGATGCTGTGATGAGCAGTAAGAAGCTAGTTCACGTACGAATTAGCACTTTTGCAAATTTGTATCGAAATCGAATCAAAGTTTTACTAGCAGACCTTTGGGAGTCTACATATCATGAAAAACCGACTAAATGTACCAGCTATATTTTCAAAATAAAATTATTTGCATTGTTGAATTACTAATCGAGCCTGTATGGATAGATTAGTAATCAGTAATTCGGAAAAGGAGCTTGCATGCTATGGAGAAGAACGCATAAGAAACTCCATACTCACTCTTTTAAAAAGTAAGTATTTCACAATATTTACATAAGTACATATATATGAGGACGATGCACCCAGAATAGCACTACTTAACTGCGTACAGATATAAAGTATTAAAAGTACTCACACATGTGCTGTGCAGTTATATAATACTAGAAAAAATTGAGTTTAAACAATTCAAATATATTCATACAGTCTTCAGCAGCTCCAACATTACTTCAAAACGTGTTCTGCTTATCACTTGTTTTTGCACCCTAGTGGTTGTGGAGCAGGACTAGCATTGAAACAAGCATTTTTATCAGTGATGTAATGCCCCAACTTATAATATGCCTGCCTGCATAGTGATAGTAGATTTTCTAGATAGAAAATTTTCTGAAATATTTTATTTATTTTTTCATGGTCATGGTCTGACATTACGCCATCACCATTCCGTTGTGACGAAGATATATAATGCTATTCATCCTGAACCTATAGCTTCGTCTCCTTCTCGCGCTGAATGAGGATGATGGTTTTATCATGATACTAACTTCTGCCAGTGGTTTCGCCCGCGTGATTCCGCCCGAAGATTAACCCTAGGGAACATATTCCATGGATAAAAAGTAAACAAAAAAAACAACAACAACAAATAAATATTCCAGTCTATAATCTATCTCTATGCCAAATTTCAAACAGATCTGTTTAGTAGTTTTTGCTTGAAAAAGTAACAAACATACAAACACAATTAGTTACACACTCACATACTTTCGCCTTAATAATATTAGTAGGATAGTAAGGCCCCTGGTATGTGTTACCTCCACCATCACTCCTTGTAATATATCGGTATTCAGATGCATCCGGTAGACTGGGAGTCGACCCTAAACTCATGTGTTAAGGCTATATATACGCTCCAAGCCTCCAATGTTAACACAGTACTTGCCAAGCGCCCGTTCGGAGCCAAAATACCAATATTGAACCTTTTGAACTGTTTCAACAATTGAAGAAATTAACACAACAAGAGTTACATCCGCTCCTTACTTCATAAGCATAATGATCCGTGGTGCTTAAAGTGTAAAGAAATCTAGAACGGGCCCCTTTAGGGTTGTCATATAGAAGAAAACAGAAGTCATTATCTCGATTTAAAACTACATTTTAGTTAAAATGGGCATTATTTAATAGTTATAAATCGCAGTATCGATAAACGTGGCCACCTACTTGAACCAAACAATTTAACAAAAAAATGAGTCCAATAGAAAAGAATGAGCCTTGATTGAAGTAGGTATCGTTCATAGGTCGTATTCGTATGTAAATGTTCTTGTCTGATTTTTGTTTGTCCACAACCACTCCTTGAGTTCACTACTCTATTTTTAGCAGGATTAGGAACCGATCCCAACTTAGTGGGGAAGTGGCTAAGATGATTCTTACTTGATGATAACTTGAAGACACCTACACTAACTGGCAACGTAATAATACAACAGATTTCTTTGTCACACAGGGACCAGGCGGGGTCCTCAAGCGTCTCCGAAGAAGTGGATGGAGATATGATAGGAGAAGAGAACGCCCCAGCGGAATCCCCGCAGCAGAGTTTACAGCAATTCTGGTGTAAAGTCACTGATGACATCAAGAAGGTCAATTCGGTAAGTGCTGCTCGTTAACTTTTTTTCAGTTACCATCCTACTGCAGAGATTCAAGTCGATATATGTAAGTCAAAGATATGTGGGGCAGCGGGCCGTAATCTATCACGCGATCCAGTGCGGTTATGGTTGTGTTGCCAGTGATAACATACGGGATCGAAACGTGGGCCTCATCAGCAGGCTTAAAGACACCCAAAGGGCAATAGAAAGCGATGCTCGGAGTTTACTTGCGTGATCGAATCAGCAATGAAGCTATCCGAAAGAGAATCAGTGTTACCGATATAGCCCGAAGAATTGCCAAACTTGCGGCATTGGGCAGGGTACATTGCTCACAGAACGGATGGTCGATGGGGCCGAAAAGTTCTGGAGTGGCTACCGCGAACTGTAAGTCATACTGTTGCACATAGGTGTATTTGGTAATAAAATATGGCCAAAAATATGTTTAAAACTTTTCTCAGCTCAATTGTTATCAAAGTCGATTGAAATTAAATAAAACACAAAATAATACAGACTTATACGCTTTAATAAAAGCATAAAATACAATTTTTTTAAATCATTTTCCGTATTTTCCTCATCCAAAATAACTCCGCTTTCATCTCTCCAGATCTGTTCCAGAGCAGTTCAATAGTTCCACCACAAAACGGTTGAGATTTTTTTCTTGGTTATATGCAGGAAAGGTACACTTGACGAAAAAAATCATTAAAAAGAGTACACTTGACGAAAAAAAACAATAAAAAAACGCTTTGTTTCCGCAACATCTTTTCTCTTATTTAACTTGCCAGAATACATATATAGTATATCTGAGTATGATTCTACTACTTTTTCTAATTGGTCTAGCCCGGAAATATAAGAAAGTTACTCATTTTTAAGCTAGATTGATAAATTTTTATATTTTTTTCTGTTTCTAATTTAAGCCATAAAAAAGATTAAAAAAATATAAACATTAGTAAAGCAATGTATAAAATAAGCTACATACCTCCATCACCAGGATCCGTCATCAATACTTGTCAATAACGCTTAATTACTTTGTAATATCACTGTGTAATGCCTGATTTTTTTAATGCGTCGAGAACAGCTCGTGCACCTTAGACAATAGCTATGTTCCGACTGATGCTACTGATCAATCGCTAACTCTGGCGCATTGGGATAGCCGCCATGACGTGCATGTATTATACTAGTCTACGAAATAATAATTTGTTATAATAGCAAACATCAAAAAACTGATTATTGGCCATTTTTTATATCAAATACCCTTACGTGCGTTGGAAGGCCTCCCTCTAGATGGAGTAATGCCCTGGTCAAGGCTTCGGGAATCCGGTGGATGCAAAGCGCACAGGACCGATAAGTGTGGCGACGCTTGAGGGAGGCCTATGTCCAGCGGTGGACATCTGTAGGCTGAAATTATGATGATGACATACAGATGTAACGAATCAGACGCTTTCTTTATCTATGAAGATCCAAACCCTTATGATCCGAGACCAGAAATAATTATTCACACTCAACGGACATCGCTCTTTATAACGGGCAAGCAGTCCCTGGTTCTTCATGTAACAATATTTTTCCATACTTTTCAGGACGACTTCAAATCCCAAGCGCTTCCTCTAGCCCGTATCAAGAAGATAATGAAGCTAGATGAAGAAGTGAAGATGATATCGGCCGAAGCCCCGGTGTTGTTCGCAAAGGCAGCTGAGATCTTCATACACGAGCTTACCCTTAGGGCCTGGCAACATACTGAGGATAATAAGAGGAGGACTTTGCAGGTAAATAAAGACCTCGAAGCATTTTTGTATAAAAGGCCTTTTACCTAAGCACTGAATAGGGATATTTTCTGGGTAAAAATGATAATTGAGTAACTATTTAGTCCGTCCGTCAGTGAGATTATCAAATAATATGGACCACGTATTTTTTGCTTTACCAAATTTAAAAAAAATGCAGCAAAGTTCAGGAGTAGGGGCTTGTGACGTCACTATGTCAGTATAAAGTGCTAACGGCGTGACGTCACACGACATTTGAACGCATTATATCGTCGTCACTTGTCATAAGAATGTCATAAGAAAAATACATGTCCAATATTTTTTATTAATCTATCTGACGGACTTAAAACAAAAACAAAAAAATTCAGTTGACATCCCTATTAACGACATGTTTGTTTGCGCAAATTGGGTAATGGCTACACTCTGCACCGAAAGGGACAGCGATTAAAAGTACAGAAATAACCAAAGCAAAGATAAATCGATTCGATCAATCGCTCTTCCCTATACATTATGTTGCAAAATGAGTTTTTTTTTAGGTGTGACTCACATTTTCCGTTGCCTTCTGTTTCCCATTTTTCTTTGTTTGTAGGTTGAAGGAAAGAAATGTTGTTTTGGCAACGGTATGCGATAACTTGGATCTGTTTTATAAATGATCATTCCTTGAAGATTCACAAACGGTTTGCTGGACTCAGGATTGCACAAAGTAAACTCAAACCTCAGATCAAATAAAAAATCAAGATGGGATGGAACGTTGCAAACAACGAGTTGGCGTCGGTTTAAACTATGCCTTGCCGTATACATACACAATTACACGCACACATGTACAACGAAACTACGCCTCAGTTTGTCGACAAGCTATGGCGTACTTTCGTTGTGTATTCGTTGTTTGCAACGTTGACTTTTTATTTGATCTGAGCCTCAAACTAGCTAATCATTTACCTAAACACGATCGTTTCAGCGTAACGACATTGCAATGGCGATATCCAAATGCGACCAGTTCGACTTCCTGATCGACATAGTTCCTCGTCACGAGGTGAAGCCTAACAAACCGCCGCGGTACGACCATGCGCCCAGGAGCAACCATGGTGATCAGGTAATCCTCCATCTACAGTACCTATCCAGCTGTAAAAATAGCACATCGAACCTTAGAAGGTGTCCAACACACAGGTACGATTCGACTTAGTGCCTTTGCTGGTGGCTGGACGCGATTCAATTTATATATCACCGATAAGCGATTTCTCATGGACGATATGCAATGCAATTCGACCGAATGCACATGAAATTGAAAAAAACTGCGATGTTTGGCATACTGGCTTTTTATCTATAAATATATGTCGGAAACAGGAGGGCTATCTTCAATATACCCTCGGTCTTGTGGGCTTAATGTGGGTAATGCATGCGCAAAGCAGGTAACTTACGTCGTTTTAGAGATAGTCCTTGGTCCAATTAATAAAGCAGCGGATTCGGTCAAGTTCATACACGCCACTTTAGGCTACTTCTCAACTCTTTTCCTCACAACTCTGTTCAACTCCAAAACTCGCGTCCGCGCGTTTCTTTTCTATCTAAACAAAACATCGCGGGAGACTCCACTCGAGAGCGCCAGCATCCTCGCTTTTCATTGGCTCAAGAAAGCATCCAACAAAGTACAGCTTATAACATCCAATCGAAATCAAGTATTTTGACATAAGAAAAATAAAGTGTTGTCAATCGCTTAAAATCGAATTGAGTTTTGAATCAGAAGCTAAAAGTTGCCAATTAAACAAAACTGAATGATTAAGTACATCTACATTTTTTTTTTCAAAATAAATGTAACCGGCGAGTATCGGGGTTTAGGTGCTTTGATTTAGTTTTGTTTTTATATTAGTTTGGTTAGTCTTAAAATTGCAATTGTATTAATTTAGATGACAGTTTTTTTTCATGCCTTTTGTTCGTCAGATAAGAGCTATGCTAGTGTTTATTGGCGGTGATGACTCTCTGAATCTGAAAGACGTCTTATGTTCTACATTTGCAAACCGTCGCAAATTCTTTAAAACGGTTCACATAAATGCTCAAAGCTTTCCTGCTCACTACTCTGATCTGCTGTCGTCCTTCGATTCAGATCTTGTTCACTCTGTCCTTGTATCTGAAACCTTTCTCAAGCCTGCACTCTCTTCCACGCAGTATTCTCTGCCTGGATACAAGATAGTGCGCAATTATAGAACGAGCAAGGGATGTGGAGGGTTTTGCCGTTCATCTCCGTGGAGATATCAGCTACAAGATAGTTAACCAGTCTCCGAGTGTATATGTTACGGCTAATACCCGAAGTGCGGCTACACCAAGTATTAGCCGGAGCTTAGGGCACCCCGACACGGACAGGTTACTTTAGACCCTGCGGACGGAAATAGGAGCCCCGCGCAGCGGGGCTCCGTCGACTATGTTGCGTGGCTACACCTAGTTCTAACCGGCTAAAACTAGGTGTAGCCGCACTAATACTAGGTGTAGCCGCACTTCGGGTATTAGCCGTAACATATACACAAAGTTTACAGCACATTTTTTTTTAAATATACTTCTAACATACTAAGGTTCTTTTGGGAATCTATTATAGTCCGCCTTGCTAAGTTGATTACTTATCTTCCTTCGAAGCTAATTTGGAAAATCTTTTGCACTATATGAGCATATAATTTTAATTACGCACTTGATACTTTATCATCATTAGCCTTTTAATGTTCCCACCAAAGATGTTGCGAATATTCGCATTCGTATCCGCAAGTGCGGTGCTTCCGCAACTATTTGGAAATCCGCATTATGCGGATGTTCATGCAGATGTAGCATAAGTTGCGACAAGAATGAAAAAAGGCGGGGCCGGTGTATGGCGCGTGCCTTTTGACGATAAGATCCGACGCGTGTGTGGTCACAATAACAAACGTTTATTGAAACTTTTATCACTAATACACACGCAGATTTGTATCGATGTCGTAGGCCAATCGTCAAACTGGGCCGATCGAGATCTGCCTGGGCACATCACGACACCGGCGTATTTCTTGATTTGCCTGTCTAGTCCCCGCCATACCGTTTGAAGATTAACGTTTGACAATTTGCCCAGTCATGCTTGGATAAATAGAATAAGGGTGACCAAAGTACAAGCGTTGAATTTGCGTGAATCGCATAAAAATCCTGTAACTGATGCTCATTCACTTGGAAAACTCTTTTTTTCTGCAAATAACTCAATGTTATTGCTGTTATTAACACAGTTTTCGAGTTTTCTTGTGACGCCGCCATCTTTCTCGCACGTAAACACAAGGCTGACACAGCGCAAACAGCGCCACCAGCGTCACGATACGGAACTACATTACCATACGCCCAGCCGTATCTCGATTCTGCCAAGAAACTAGTTAGAGAAATCGACAAAGAGGTTGCTCTCATCGATCTGCACAACTTTATGTTGGGCTCATCATGAAAAAATCGGCCAAATCACGAAATCATCGAAAGTATATCGTGAAGTGACCAGGCAGATCTCGAATGGCCCAACTCAACGATTGGCCTAACGAGAATGACACTACCAGCCAGTGTTCCTAGTGAACAATTGTTCGGTAGCGCGGGTTTAATTTATAAACCTCTGCGTAACTGACTTGACCCCGAAAAGGCGGCAATGTTACTCTTTTTTGAATATTAGCTTTTGCCTGCGTCTTCGTCCGCGTAGCATTAGTACTTCGTATAGCCAATTTGTTATGTATTATTTATTTTAGGTGAGTGGGCTGCCTTACTCGAGAAATTATTGGTTCACCATACAAACTTCCAATCCCCTAAGGGTGACTTTCGGGATAAAAACTATCTTATCTCCTTCCCAAGGTCTCAAACTATCTCCGTACCAAATTTTAGCTCTATCGGTTAAGCGGCATAAGCGTGAAAAGGTAACAGACAGACGGACAGACAGAGTTACTTTCCCATTTATAATATTAGTATAGGTAATGCATGCTCCAATTTTTTACGTAACTTACTAAATATTTAATAAAAATATTAAAGTTTCTTATAAAATATCTTAAAACTTTAGAAGCTTTCAAATATCTGCATCCGCGGATTTGAAAAAATCTGCACTCGCAACATCTCTGGTTTCCATTTCTGAGCCAATACATCCTCTTTGTGAGAGGGAATGGGCCTTAATCCACCACGATCCCCGTGGGCTCAGTGCGGGATGGTGGATGACACATGTCTCCGAATATTTCTTGGGCATGCCGGTTTCATCACGATGTTTTCCTTCACCGGATTTTAGAGCAGTGGTGATGAAATAATTTAAACAATGTAAAGCGCCTGCCTGGGTTCGAACGTGACCTACGGCACGGAAGTCAGCGACGTAAACACTGGGCCACCACTGGTTTTGTTAGTTAGTATGGGAGTATTATATTATCTCTGGTATGGGTCATATCTTGCAACTAAATTTTAAAATAGGTATCTACAACCGATTGAGTTGAAATTTTGCATGTAATACGTTTGGTTTGAATTATTATGCACAGCTAGTTAAGCGATAAAAAACTTATGGAAAAGAGTGACCTTGGAGTTTCTTGCAAGTACTTCTACATAGAGACCTACTGACGTTTGCGAATGTGCAACTACATTCATCTTTTGTTTGACAACTCAAAAGTACCTTTAAAATATTTAGTTGAAATAAAATATTTCGATTAAGATTTTTTTTTACGCCTTTAAAACCAATATGGTGGTGTCCCAAAGATAACAGTCTAATTATTTTTTATGCAACCCCATTATTTAGGTATAAGTAAAAAAAAACTATGGTGTACCTTCAATAAAGAGTACTATTTCTGTCTATCTATAAGAACAACAAAACCAACCGACCAATATGAACCATATTATACATTTTCAGGTAGCACACCATCACGCTGCGATGCAGAACGCCACGCAACAGTCACAGTCGCAGCCGCAAATCGTGATACAGCCGTGCGCGCAGGTTGTACAGGTTATAAATAGTTTTGTGCTGTTGTATTTGTTTAATTATGGACTGAATTTTCTAAATTTGAATAAATTTTATCTAGATAAATAATATGGCGGATACACAAGCTGGCAAACCACCATTTTCATTCCTCAAATAAAATTTGTCTAAAGATTGAAAAAGCCACCCGTAATCTAATGATGGTCGTGCTATGTGCTGTGACTAGGTGTGGATATGTTAATGGCAAAAAAAAACTTTTGAGCAAAGGACAGCATTTATGATTATTATTTCACTTAGAAAATACGATAATTTTTCTCGACTTGAGATCCTCCACCTTTTGTTTCGTCGGTTAACAAGTACCTAATTACTATATCATGCCTAGAGAAATCCTTGTTACATATTCCATACAGAAATCGGCAGCCATGACCTTTACTCCAATCCCTTCAAGTAGACTGATAACAATATATGTATATGTTATGGATATGGACCAACAGTGCCACCATGCCACCATGCCTTAAGCCTACCATGCCACCTGTGGGTTGTTTAACTGTAAAAAGTAAGCAATATTTATGGCACTTAAAGCAATATATATACGACCACGGCTATCCTCTAAGAATATTTTCTTGTTTTATACTTTTCACAGGGCGATTTGTTGGCGTCGGTTTTTTAGGGTTCCGTACACAAATGGTAAAAACGGGAGCCTGTTACTAAGACACCGCGGACCGTTTGTCTGTAACCAGGCACAGCCATCTCATGAACAGTGATAGCTATACAGTTGAAATTTTAGCTATATGTTGCCGCTATAACAACAAATACTAAAAATGGAATAAAATAAATATTTAAGTGGGGCTCCCATACAACATAAGTAATCTTTTTGCCGTTTTTTGCGATAATGGTACGGAACCCCTCTTGCGCACTTGGCCGGTTTTTCTTGTCTGTCTGCTGTGCGAGTCACAAATAAATATTTTTCTTTCTTTATTTGTAGATTGAGAAAATTAATCTTCTAACTTGTGCATTACAGCAAGCGTCAACAGCGTCAACATCATCGTCGCCCACTAACGTAACAGTATCGCAGCAGCCCCTCACGTTGATGCAGCAAGTCGTCACGCCGTCCGGGGAACTACAGCAATTACCGGTTAGTCAGATCATTTCTTTTATTATTGATGGACATTGACCACTATCTCACTTGATGGTAAGCGATGATGTGGTCGACGGAGAAAAGACTATTAAAATTATGTACTGCTGACATCTGCTAACATAGCAAATAATTTCTTTGTTAATGTTGGAAAGTGTCTAGCAGAAAAAGTTCGTGGTCAATCCCATTTCCTAACAGGCACTAACTACTTTTAAGTGTAGCACCAGATTAACATACTTTGGGCTGCTGGATACTGATGAGACTGAGGTAGAGAGTATAATCCTATCCAGTTGGTTGATATTATAAATAACCAAAAAAAAAAAAAAAAACAATTGAGGCAAATTGTAGTAACCACCACTGACTTATGTTTACCGCATTTGTTTATGTACAGGTATTTTCCCGAATATCTAAAAAAAGCAGTTGTGGGAGAACAACTGCTTTTTTTATCTTATCATGAATCAGGCAGTTAAGAGCAAGTGACGAATCATAGACCTATTTCTTTACAGCCTTGTATGTCTAAATGTTGGAGAAAGTTTTCAATAAAAGATTGTTCAAATATCTGAAGGATAACCCAATTTTATCCGAACGGCATTTTGGAATTAGGCCAAAAGTCTCAACCGCTTATGCCGTACATCATCTAGCACAGGAAAATGACAAGGGTAACCACACAGTAGGAATTTTCGTGGACCTCGCCAAAGCTTCTGACACAGTATCCATCCCTATCCTGTTGCGCAGGCTTGTGAATATGGGTATAAGAGGAACTCAGCTGAAACTCTTCAAAAGTTAATTATAAGACCGTACCAAGTGCTTAAAGATTGACAATGTGCTCAGCACTGATATAAAATTTATCCTTTGGTGTTCCCCAAGGAAGTGTTTTAGGGCCTACTCTGTTTTTGATATACATAAATGACCGTTGTAATCTCAAACTAGATCATAGCATAATTGTATCATACGCTGACGACACAGCTCTACTTTTTTCGGCAGACTCAAAAAATGAAGTGTACAAACTTGCGCAACACGGATGCCTCAATGTTGTGTGCTCATTGTTGTACAGACCTTACCGACAGCCAGTGTTGGTGTCCCAATATCAAAATGAGTAATAAAATACCTAAGTATCATTATAGATGAACCCCTTTCCTTTAAACAACATTTAGAATCATTAAATAATAGGATTCGTAAGCATATATTCGTTTTCAAAAAACTACGATATATTGCAGATCCACAAATAATCAAACAAAACATGCTCTATGTCAGTCAATTTTTACTTACTGCTTTACCCGATGTGATGGGGTGGGTAAAACTTTATTACTACCTATCGAGAGAGGCGCAAAGAGCCATCCTCAAGGTGTCTACTTTCCACCCGTTTGTTTTTCCCACTAAGCTCCTCTATAAATCTTGTGAAGTACTAACAGTTCGCCAGTTATTCATAATGAGCATCGTGTTATAATAACACGCAGCCTGAACATACTAAAAATAGATGGAAAGATGTAGTTTGCCCTAAAAAACCACAAAACATGCATTCACAGAAAAATTTTATGTGTTCCTCGGACCACTACTCTACAACATACTAAACGCAACAAGAAATATTTATTTCCTAAATTATTGTAACTGTAAGAAGATTCTCAAAGAAGCTCTTCAAAGTATTTCCTACGAAGTTACAGAAAAGTTATTGCTTGTACTAAAATAGGTACTGAACGTATTTTATTTATTTTGATATTTTAAGAATCTAAGATCTTAGAAAATAAGAATTTTATTATACCTAATACTAGCTTCTGCCAGCGGCTTCGCCCGCGTGAAAGTTGAAAATTATCCCAAGGGAACATATTCCCGGGATATAAAATATCCTATGTGCAATTCCAGACTGTAATCTACCTCTATGCCAAATTTTACCCAGATTCGTCCAGCCGTTTGAGCGTGAAGAAGTAACAAAAATACAAACACACACTCACAAACTTTCGTCTTTTTATTATTAGTGTGATTTACACCCTATAATATATAACCTAACTTTACTATCTATACTAATATTATAAACTAGCTGACCCCCGCGGCTTCGCTCCCGTCAACTGGCTACCTACCCCACCATATAGGTATGCCTGGGTAGGCCTACCCTACCATACCTACCCTACCTACCCCACCCTACCTACCCTACCCTACCCTACCCTACCCTACCTACCCTACCCTACCTACCCTACCCTACCTACCCTAACCTACCTACTCTATCCTACCTACCCTAAAGACAGACAGATCACATGAAAATGTCAGTTTAGTTATAAAACGTTTGTATGGGAAAAATAAAAGGGCTGTTTTTAGGGTTTTCCCGGCAATTATTCGATTTTTATTTGCCGTAAAAACCATCCTTGGACTTTAACGAACATTTAAAAAAAAGAATTGGTAAAATTGGTCCAGCCGTTGTTGAGTTATGCGCTTACCAACACATTTTGCGATTCATTTTTATATATGTGAATGTAATTTTGTTTGTTACGCTTTCACGCAAAAACAACTGAACCGATCATCATGAAACTTTGTACATATATTCTTGGAGGTATTAGAAGTAACATAGGACACTTTTTATATAAAAAAAATTAATGGCTTCACTGCTAGCGAAGCCGCGGGTAAAAGCTAGTAAACATAAATTTGATTAATTGTGATTATAAAAAAAAACCTCTTCTCGCCTGAAACACAGTACTACCTAGTTCAGGTACATAACACGTGTGAAATCGTCTTGATTTTTTAGCCTCATAATTTTAAGTAAATAGTAGTAATATTATTATTAAATATTTCGTCTTTCGTATTATTTCTATTTCGTTAAAATTCGGCGCGAGCTGGAAACCTTCGGCTTTGGTTTGGCCGAAGGTGGCCGCAGCCGAAGGTTTGGCTGAAGGTGGCTAAAGCCGAAGGTTTGGCTGAAGTTGGCCGACGTCGAAGGTTTAGCTGAAGCTGAAACATCTGTAAATACAGGATTGTGTCCAATGCGATAAATGCACTAATTCTAATATGTATATATAACTAAGCTTGTCACAGAAACAAAAGCAATATAACTTAAAATAAACCCGTTTCTTACCATTAACGTACTCGTAATTTCAGATCCAGCTAACCCAAGCCCAGCTAAACATGATCCGGCTGCAAGTGCAGAACAATCCGAACCAACCCATCATCATTCAGGCACAGTCGCAGCAGTCTCCACAGATTATACAGGTAAATAATTACTTCTTGTTCTTCTTTTCTATCAGCATGAAAAAATTGAGAATAACTGTTCCCATAGATGAATGTTAAAGACTTGTGGCAGTATGTTCCAATGGTATGTTGATTGCAGGGCTGACTGCCCCTAGATGAATGCTTCTCAACTTTGCCAAATAATTGATCTATGAAATAATGGCATGGCTGTAAAATAGAGGCCTCCCCAACACTTAAATCGAAAGTTTAATACGGTCTCATATACCAGTGAAGATACAAATGGTACGATGGCCGAGGTTTTTGCTTCTGGATGTACTACGACAACTAAAAATCACTTTCATTTCGCAAGTCGGTGTCGATAAACGATAAAAAAGAAGTACCAAAGACACCGACTGCCGAAACGAAAGGTATTTTACACTTTTTAGTGTTTTGCTTTTGAAGTCAGTTTATATTTCTGTGAATTTTTTTTTGAAACATCGTTGTCTGTGATATTGTCACTAGGAGTATCAGATTAGCTGCAAGCTTGCCATCCTAAAACTTAAAAGTAACAAAATATCCGATATTTCCGCAGGTCCAATCCCAAAGCCAGCACCAGCCCCAGCAGCAAGTGTTCCTGGCGCAAGTGGCGACCTCTCAAGATGACTCCTAGTACCAAGACTCTAGCAAGTGCTTAGTGCTCAGCGAAACCGACGACTCGGACTAATGGTGAACAGTGAATTGTAAAGTGATATACAACAGACTAGAAGTTCCAGGCTATGTTCTCCTGGTAAAAGATGTTGAGAAACATGTTTCTATGTTGTTGACAACATGTTACTTTGTCGTTGGCAACTGTTTCTGTGTTGTTTACAACACGTTGCTGTTGTTGGCAACAGGTTTCTGTGTTATTGACAATATGTTACTGTGGTGTTGGCAACAGTTTCTGATTTATTTACAACATGTTGCTGTTGCTGGCAACAGGTTTCTGTGTTGTTGAGAATATGTTACAGTGTTGTTGGCAACATGTTTCTATGTTGTCAGCAACACTGCATTTAAATAAGTGAAACATGTTTAGTGTAGCACAAAAACATGTTGATAAACTTTTGTATACAACCCTCTTACAAAGTTCTGTATGATACAGTCAAAAAAGGTGATGACATTTTTGCCATTATGAATTGGGAAGGTTTTCAAGGCTTACATTACAACATAAATTTATTGGGAGTAGGCAGAAACTAAAGAACGCCACCGGCGATCTACGAGCCTTATATACTGCATTTACGTTTAGGTTCGTTAAAAATAAAATCAAATACATATTTATAATGATCGATTTTTGAAACAATCATCATTTACTTTTGTTGTTGACTGCACACCTAGACTGTACTTATTACAGAGGGATTGTATGAGCTTGAATATCTAGTCTGTATTTAAAGTGAGGTGTTACTTTAATTTTGATGACAGACATTTTCCATAGTGTTACAATAATATACAAAGTTAAATTTTGGTCGTTACAATACAGCTAATCGGTTTTTTTTTTAATTTTGGTCGTTACAATACAGCTAATCGGTTTTTTTTTATCTGTATATATCGATACTGTTTCATGTATCGATTGTTGAATTGACTGTTTATCGATTCGACCCTCCACGGGATTGTAACGACCAAAATTTTACGGTGTGTAATATAAGCGGGTAGTTTTAAACTTTTATTCATGGTAATAGTTTTGCTCTTGAGTTCGATTTGCGTATTCTTGGGTCTTATTCTGACGTGTCAAAATATCATGGTTCCACTGTGAGAGAGAGACGGAGCTATACAGGACGAAGAGCTCACAGCGGAATTATGATGGCGTTGACACGTCATAGTACGGCCTCTTGTATGATTGCTGTATATGTGTTTCTTACGAGTCCGAAAGAAATCTGGCTAACTATAAACTAAGAGAGAAAAACAGTGAATATGAATAAACATCAAAGTATTTTACAAAGGTTTTTAAGTGTTTCTTACTTGAAGCAGTAATTAAGTAATAGAAAACGTCACTAAATGCCTTTTTTGTATTTTTAATGTGTAAATTTACAATACATTAATTTTAATTTTACTTATTGGCAGGTTCATCACGACTACATTGTCAAACTTACCTAAGAACGCTTTTTATGTAAATTTTTAAGTGTCTCTGTTGGGATTTTCGGCCCATCTTAAAACGGCGAATCGTTATTATAAGCTTTAAAGTGACTGTGTACTATGTTTTCATCAAAATTAGGTTTTGCTTTCTTACACATCAAAGTTTAGGCAGGGGAGTGACCATAAGCTCTTAGAATGAGATTATTTTCAGTATGTTAAGGGACAGATGTACCTATATGACTTATATCATCCCTTACGCACACTTATAATAACCTTACTCTAAGAGGTTATGGTCACCCCCCAGTTCTATTACTTGCTGCAAGTCAATGTGTTTTTCGCTGGTAAATCAAATCTAGCGTGCGATATATTTGCTCTCGGGAGTACGGTAGTCGCTAGGCATATACCGCACCTTGAGCGAGTGTCGGAGCCCTGGTGGTGTAGGAGTTACTTTTGAGGACAATTCCATGGCATAAGACATTGTTCATACATTTCCAATGAATATGTAACAATTTGACATACACATCACCTTTATTGCGTAGCAATAAGGACTGTTTTCGTTGTACGAGTGGACTACTGACAGGCATTGCTACTATAAACACATAATAATCTAAAATAAAATACATTTAAACAGTCTCAGTGTCTGATATAAACAATTATAAAATAATACAATAGCATTAATGTATAAATGATATAAATACTTTACGATATTGTAATGTTATATTGTTGTTGAATATAATATTACAACACCGTATAATTTTTTGTACTTATAAATGTCTATACCCCTTTTAAAATATCAATAGACATGTAAAAAATCCCATTTTACAGTCCTTTTAACTAATTTTGACTTCTTGCTTTTGGTAACAGATATATGCTTTTATGTCATCCTTATGCTAGTGGAATAGAACTCAAAATCGGTTGAACGGACTGTAAAAAGGGTTATAAAAATATGAAAGGCTTCTATCAGACAGAAGGCGGTCAAGCGTTCAAAAGGTCAGTTTTGCTTTCGAGCGGCCAGTTGTTCACGCGATCAAGCGTTCAAGAGGTCAGTTTTGCGTTCGAGCGGTTAGTTGCTCACGAACCCCGCGCTGTTGGACGGTCTAAGCGGTACCACTATTGTCACCATGTTTTGTGATAGATGGTTACTTATCAGAAGACGAATTATTGGTTATATATTACTATTTTCTTAACATATTGAATTTGGCAGTTTCTCAACAAATGGCAAATAAAATACATGTTTCACAAATAACTATTTTATGACCTACGGTTTAGGTACCATTTTCGGTCCCCATTTCTCTGGCAATTTCCAACCATGCTTCTGCAAATTTTCCTCGGATTTTATAATCGTTATCCTTCGCATCATATTAAAATATACCAAAAAAATGCCTTTCACTAACTAACATAATTAGCTTTTCAGTCTCCATCTTCCTTCCAATTGGTCACCGAAACCGCAGAGAACGCGCGAACGCGTGCGTTCTTGTTGACCGACGCGGTCAGAATGCCTAATCTATGTAACGTAATACAACACAACGAACGCAAAACTGACCACTTGAACGCTTGACCGCGTGACCGCTCTCTATCTGATAGAACCCTAATAATACTTTAATAAATGGACTATATGTATATCAGCACATACAGATCAAATACATGTGCAATAGTGATTTAAACTAGAAAGGTAGGTAACAACGCATTTTGAACCTAAACCGTACAAAAAAGCGTGTTAAAAATAGTTAAATTTTCATTAAATCTTGCATATTATTTGAATAATCCTCGTTGTTATTTTAGCCTTAGTTGCAATGTTCCTAAATGTAACATTATTTTATGAGTTGCGATATTGTTTTATACGATTCTGTTAGCTTTTAATATTAAGTGGAACTGTGAAAACATTGATGGCGCATATTATTATTATTTATTATTATTTTCAGCCCGAATTGTCCCACTGCAGGGCAAATACCTCCCTGATGGTGCATATCAAATAATATTCTGTTTATTCTAATATTGACAGGTCCTTGTGAAATAGGCCTAAAGGTGCTGCCTCTTTTGGAGCATTCACCTGTAATATTAACGTTACAGAGACGAGGTTTACATCAGTGAGGAAGGAGAACCGATCATTACAATGCAAAACCTGTAATGTTACAGATTCGAGCATTACATTGGTGACCGCAGAGAACCGAGCATTACAGTGCGCAACTTGATGATACAAAGTGTAATATTTTGATACAACTTGCAACATGACGAACGCATCGTCTGACATTGTGGAATCAACTAAATGCTCAAAATCGAATGTAATGTTACATTACAGGCGAATGCTCGTCAGTCAGGGAGACAGAATTGTAATGTAATTCTCAAAATCGAATCTGAAATGTTACATTACAGACGAATGCTCGTCAGTCAGGGAGGCAATATTGTAATGTAATGCCCAAAATCAAATCTGAAATGTTACATTACAGACGAATGCTTGTCAGTCAGGGAGGCAATATTGTAATGCTCAAAATCGAATTCGAAATGTTACATTACAGACGAATGCTCGTCAGTCAGGGAGGCAATATTGTAATGTAATGCTCAAAATAAGTGAGGGAGCACCTAACCACAAATAAATATCCTAAATAACCATTTTTGTAAATTTATTGAAATTTGACTATGACTCATTGATTTTGTGAATTATCAATATAATCGCAAATATTTGACGAATTTGTAAGGTAAGTGTCTGTGTGAAGGCACTTAGCTGGCCCATAGGCCTCTTTTTACAATATCTTACGAAATCACTGTAAACATAAAACTATAAAAAATTCCAGAAAATTGTCACCAATGTTTAAAGTGATACTAAATTGGTTGTTATTTAGGTGTATATAAGTATAAGTTATTAAATAAAACAATTTAAAATTAAAATATTTATTTTTATTATTCACTTTAAAAACATTAACTGAAAACTGCATACCTTATTTGATATGAATCGCTTAAAAATAAATAAAAAAGAATTAACAATCACCATTAGCATCGTAACATTAGAATTAAACATTTGATAAAATTAACAAATTTTACTATGTAACAATACTTTGAAATAATTCGCGCTGACATTGAATGTTAGTCACTTTGACACGGTTCAACCAAATTCGTTCTCTTTGGTAGAAATGAATGAATCTCAAGAATCAAATGAATGAATATATCTAATGATTTACAAGTATTTTTACAGAACGAAAAACACTAGCATCAAGTGGAGTGCAAATAGCCAACATACAGTAGCGCTATTATGTGGGCTTGATTCGAGTTTTTAGGCTTAACCAGAGAAAACTGCGCCGCGATGCTCCGAGGCCGATCAGCGAGCATTGAAATGTATACCTTATTTCGATGGGATAACTATTAAATTCAATTGATAAATTTTAAAATCCTCTGCCGTCCCGTCCGCCAATGTGCGCAGGCCACAATTCTACCTTCACCGTATGGATCACTTCATATTCATTTCACCTAAGTTTTCACAGTGAGATATTTAAAGAATAACACAACTGTATCACCAACTTTTTCTATTCAAGGTACCGTAGGCTACCGTGAACATTCAAAGGCTAGCTTTCACGTGGTTGTAGATACATTTCATTGCCAATCAAGGTGACAAAACTAGTACAGTACAAACATTTTCTTAATGTCCTTCGGCAAACTTCGTGTTTCGACAGTCGTCGGCTTTCTATGAGTTGCAGACCGGACGCTCTCAATCAAATTGGAAGTATATAGAACTCTATATACTTCCAATTTGATTGAGAGCGTCCGGTCTGTTTATATACTCTTTTAATATAATGTAAGTTATTTTAAAAATGGGAGGAAACTGCTAAAGCTGCTATTTTAACAACTCTATATATTTCACAAGGAAATCAAAACAACAATAAAGTACTTAGTTCTGAATTCAAATTATTATACACGATAAATCTAATAATTGATGGATATGGTAATTAGCATTCGTTTTTATTCGGAAATGCGATGACTGCCGAGGGATCTTAAGAAAATAGTTGTCCTGTATAATTGTGTTTTGAGCATAGCTATAATACGTTCTCAAATTAACAACTGGTTGGGAGGACAATTTTTTACAACCACATTAATGCTTACATTAAATACTCACGGTGTGAAAACGAAACTTTACAGGTTGTTATTAGACTTTATAAAAAAATAGACCCCATAAAATTCAGCTCATCCTAAAAGCGAAGATCATAAAAACATTTAAGGAACATTAAATTGATACAACAAAACAATAATATAGATATTTTTATACATTACATACAGTACCCGACCAGAATTAAATAGAGAGGTAAAGGCCTCCCGCCATTGCCTAGGGGGGTGACCATAAGCTCTTAAAGTTATTTTGAGTGTGTGTAAGGGACAGATATGACTTGTCTACATCTGTCCCTTACGCACAATCAAAATAACCTTACTCTTAGAGTTTATGGTCACCCCCCTGCTGGTCCAATAAAGAAAGAAGTCTCAAGCAAGACCAATTGGCAGAACAAACAAACCCAAGACAGAACAACTTGGCACAGACAACTGAGTAGACCCGACCCAAAATAATTGGACCAGGGCAGGAAGAAGTCACCTAATCCTCCTACCTACCTAATCTTACTGGCTGGGGTGAACATAGGTTTTCCGATGCGCAAGGCACGGCGCGCTGCTTGTTTTGTATGAGACTTACTACTACGCAGCCAGTGTAGCGAACTTCAGACCGGCCAAGAAGATTTGGGAGACTAAGTAAATTACTACAACTAGCATTCCTTACGATACTAAAGAACTCGCGTGCATATCCCCATCTTATAAAGCAGCCTGCTTATCCAAGTGGTCCAGTACGGCCTGCATATCTTCTTTCAAGAGTCGCACCATAGCTTTTGTGTGCTTGCAATCCTCTCTGATCAGGTCTAAGGAGCGAGCTTTGAGTTGAGCCATGAAGTCATCGTCTAGTTCTTGTAATCTGTAGAAGAGAAAGAACAAGAATTTGGGGTTAAGGTAATCGTAGTGTTAGACATAGCATCACGCCTGCATTCCTCGAAGGGTTGGGCGGAGAGACACTTAGAGTACATCCACATTTTGTGTGCCGTTATGTTAACACGAATCAATTTGGTTTATCATAATTTCAGCCAAAACAAAACACGTCCATTACTGGACATAGGCCTCCCCAATCAATCGTCGCCATATTGACCGGTGCCGTGCGTCTCGCATCCAGTGGTTGCCCGCAACCTTAAAGGTCATCAAGTCAACCAAGTCATCGGTCCAACTAGTAGGAGGCCTTCCATTGCAGCGTCTTCCGGTTCGCGATCGCCACTCCAGAAATTTTCGTCCCCATCGACCATCCGTTCTGCGAGCAATGCGCCTTGCCGATCATCATCATCATTTCAGCCGAAAGACGTCTACTGCTGGACATAAGCCTCCCCCAAGCGTCACCACACTGATCTGTCCTGTGCATTTCGCATCCGCCGGACTCCCGCAGCCTTGACCAGGTTGTCGCTCTACCTAGATGGAGGCCTTCCAATGCAGCGTCCTCCGGTTCGCGGTCGCCACTCCAGAACTTTTCGGCCACATCGACCATCCGTCCAGCGAACAATGCGCCTGCCCACTGCCACTTAAATTTGGCAAATCTTCGTGCGGGTTGCTTCATTCAAATTGAAGGCATAAGAGACAAGCAAGCCGATAAACATTTTTAATTGTCAAAACATGAACGTCAATGCAAATTTTATCGTTTGTTGCCTTACGTCGAATAACATTTGGCTGTAGGGTAAACAGCGGGTTAAATGGAGTGACCGTACTATTTTGAAGACTTAAGGTGCCTTCATGACCGGGTCGGTGCGTTTTCGTTTCAGTACAGTGACGTGTGTAGGTATGCGCTCGATAAAGACGACACGGTTGGCGTAGTGGTTGAGCGATCGGCTGCTGCGCAGCGTGTCGCGGCTACGATTCCCGCACGGAACAAATATTTGTATGGCCTACAGATAATTGTTCCGGATCTGGGTGTCTTGTGTATGTGAGTGTTGAAATGTTTGTAAACGCCCTCATGATACAGGAAGAAATTCCTAGTGAGGGGCAAAAACTCTTAAAAAAAAGAACTATATCAAAACGTATCAGTCAGGAAGCTCTCATTTAATTACATGCACTCGGTAAACAATCGGTACAAAAACGAAACTAACACGCACCGACCCGGTCAGGAAGGAGCCTAAATGTGACGCCAAATCATGAAATTGAACAATAATGAAATGGTCAAGTCTAGCCAAAATTGCTTTTCCATCAAATAATGGAGAAACGCGGCATTTTTCTTTATAATGTAGTGAACTCATACTGCCACGCCTAACGTGTTACAAATGAGTAATTGTCATCGACCACATAGCCAATAGACGCCTAATGTTTGATCTAATACATCAAAACAATTCTGTCAACTAGCTGAGGTATGAGGAACGGGACGACCGCGCTCTGTTTGGTCCCTTCCCAAGGTCATACGCCTCACGGGTTTTAATAAAACCAGGAAGGTATCAATATTTTTATAAATAGTATTTGTACTTATTTTTTTAAATTAATATTACCTTTTTTATAATTAACTAGCTGTCCCACGCGGCTCCGCTCCCGTCAACCGGCTACATACCTTCCCATCTAAACCGTTTACGCAGCGCACGCAACGGAAACTCTCCAAAAAGAATATTTTTTCCCGTTTTTGCTACATTTTTTATTTATGCTCCGCTCCTATCGGTCGTAGCGTGATGTTATATAGCCTATAACCTTCCTCGATAAATGGGCTATCCAACACAAAAAAAAAATTTCAATTCCAACCAGTAGTTCCAGAGATTAGCGCGTTCAAACAAACAAACAAACAAACTCTTCGGCTTTATAATATTAGTATAGATTATATGGCGTTTTAACATTTTAGTAATAACATAAAATTTTAAAATTAAAAAAGAAAAACAAAACAAGATTCTAAAGATAACATACTTTTTTCGGTTGTTGGTTCTTAAATATAGTAATATTAAATATTAGTAAAAAACGTAATCAAAAAATCGATTCACAATTAATAAACTATTCAATTTAATGCCTGTATTTGTAAGGTTTCTAGTTCTATCGATAACAGATTTGGTCATAGGATATGGTGCATCACTAGTTTTGTTTACGAAATAAAGGAGGAGTTGCGTTTCCACCTACAAACTTAACCAGTATTATATGAACTCCGATAGATAATATCAGAAAATAAATCTAATTATGTATAATATGTAACTATTAACTTATCAATAAAATGTTATGGCATTTTTCCGGAAACTCGAAGTCTGGCTGTTGTTACCATACCAACGTATGTATTGTACAAGAGGCCATTATAATATTTATTTCATCATTTTTTATTGAGTGACGCGGAAGTGTTTATGGCTCACAGAAGTGGTCGCTACTAATTCAAAATTGTCGAGTGGCGAACTGTAAATGATCTTTTAGTCATATGTGTTGACAGATATCGTACGCCTATTATTAGGCGTCTAGGGGCTGTGTGGTCGCTGGTAATCGTCCATTTTGCAAAATGAGTTATTTTTGCAGAATTATAGGCAATGGAAGTTAGGGATTGGCAAAACCAAATTTTTTGTGCTGAATGCTGAATACAGTACCTTTCTAAACACATTTAAGTACATTAAATATTGTTGAGTGAATACATAGGTCCCTATGTCCTGCTAATGAAGTTCTTAGATCAGTCAAAAATGTCGATGCTTAATTAATCAACCCCTAAAGGAATGAAATTGGACATGTTGAATTTTCTATGGGGTCATTCGAAATCTACGCTGAAGAAATCTTGGGTACTGGTAATACAGTATTAACTTACCTCGTGTCTAGATCACCGAACTTACAGTCCATGATTTTCACAACCTCCTTCATTACATCGGATGCCACCTGACTGTACATCCCGTGGCGCTTCTCTTTCAACTCACTCAAATGCCTTTGGGCGTCTATGAATAGATTCACGAATCTGGGAAATTCAAAATAATGAATTTTCACACCGAATCTTTCTAATATTATAAATGTGAAAGTTTGGATGGATGTATGTGTTTGTTAAGCCAGAACGGCTGAACGGATCCAGATGAAATTTGGCACAAAGATAGATTATAGTCTGGAATAATATATAGGCTAGGTACTTCTAATCCCGTTATAATGATTCATTAATTGATTTCCTTGATAAAGCTGCCTGTCCGGTGGAGCGGAGCGAGGCAGCGGAGCGGAGTTGCGGATTGTATCTGTCCACACACGGGGTGCTACGTAGCGGACTGTGTTTTATCACACGCGGAGCTCGGTTGCATTCGTTTCTCCTCTCTGTTTCCCCGCTCCGCTCCCCTGCTCGCCTCACCAAGTGTCTCTAGATCACGAGCTGCCGTGTACAGCCTG
Source organism: Orthosia gracilis (assembly GCA_947562075.1). Taxonomy (NCBI): domain Eukaryota; kingdom Metazoa; phylum Arthropoda; class Insecta; order Lepidoptera; family Noctuidae; genus Orthosia; species Orthosia gracilis. Next base: position 14,034,927 of record OX387265.1, read on the forward strand.
GCTCAGGAGTGGTAGTGATGTGCCCTTAAAGGCGTTGCACAGAGGAGGTTTCGGGGTGATTTTTAAAGACGTCACGAGGTGATTTTAGTGAGGTAAAAATCTCACACACCCTGGTCTATTGCCCAATAGTCCAGGCGCCTTTTGAAGATTTGCCCCCATTAGCAAAACAAGGAGATAAGGTATTTTTAACCCAACAATTTTCGACTATACCGAGGGTGAAACCGAGGGCAGAAGCCAGAAAATAATATTTTGGTATATGGTTTACGTACTTTTTGCTAGTATTCCGGTTTATCTCAACGAGCGTGGTATCCACCCTCTCAATCACTTCTTCCATTACGTGTCGGGTCGTAGCATTTAATAATCCAGCTGAAAAAAATTCAATATTAGCCTAGCCCGATCCATGATCGGACTACAAGACGTACGGCGATGCGCCATCGGACCATGGTGGACATCCCACCCATACGCACTAATCATTTTTGTAACTTACTTACTTTCATTGTATTGGAGTCTCCAAATAGCTACAACCTGAGGGTCTTTAAGTCAAGTATGAATAAGTAGATTACATTCAAGACAAGCGTGCTTCACCGTCGACCACATTGTCGCTTACCATCAGGTGAGACAGTGGACAAACGCGATCTTATTTGGTAAGCTCACGTTTGTCCACTGTCTCACCAAAACCAATAAAATCATAATGTCAGCGTCTTTTGAACATGGGCTTTATGCGAACAAAATGTACAAGTGGACAATAAAATTAAGCCACTCCTAAATTACGGACTGTTTAGACTTTAATTAATGAATAAATCATAAAAAGAAATAGGAGTGGCCTAATTTTATCACCAGTTTATATTGGGGTAAAACAACTGAAAATTAAAAGTTTCGAAATATTTATTTTTATACGAAACACATTGCGTCTGCGGAGTATCTCTAGCAAAAAGAAAATGGGTTTAGGAAGTAGTAAACAGCCACTACTCCAACACAAAATAGCAGTTAATCAATCAGCCTAGCGTTTTAGTTACTAAGTTGGTGTCGGCTTCTAGTCTAACACGGCTCCACACGTTGGTCCCAGCGCTCATACCAACGTTGGTCGGTTAAACGGCTAGGTTTGATAATAATATATAATTATTATTGATGATTGAGTTTGACTAATAGTTTTGCTTTAAAAAAATAATTAACAACACGATATTTTTTCGCAACTTTTGGAAACACCTCCAAAACGACTTGGATGTTTAAAAATATTTTAACACAGAAAAAATTATGGCTGGAATTTCTTCATAACTGACATAGCATATGTAAATCAAATAATATTTTGCAAACAAAACTGTTCAAAAGAGGTTCAATATTGATATTTCGGCATCGAGCGGGCGCACGGCCAGTACTGCGTTTACATTGAGGCGTATATATCGCCTGAAACTAGTTCTGTCTCGTCAGAGCCAATATGAAGATGTCCGATACGAAAATTGCTGTAAGCGCTTTTACGGTACTGAGTGCATATTAAAATTTATATTTGTTACTGAATGAAAAGAAAAACCACGTCAAAGAAGATAGTGGATGACGACACATCATAAAACACGGAACCAGTGAGTATCGAAAATCACCAACGTGTGGAAGGATCGCGAACGTTGGCTCGCTCGGTCCTTTGAAAAACCGACACGCGCCGGCCAACTACCAACGCTCGTTCCAATGATGGCGCCAACGCAATTTTCTAGATCCACACGTTGGACGAGTGTCATTGGGACCTACGTTGGGACCAACGTGTGGAGCCGGCGTAACCGGATGCAGCTGAATACCAGTGTTTTACATGGAGCAACTGCCTATCTGACCTCCACAACCCAGTAACTAGGACAGAGATCCACGGCCTGCACCAACGGCTTAACGAGCTTTCCGAGGCACGGAGGAATCTCGCTAAGTAAAAATGATCGCCCAACAACAGATGACCTCGGCAGGCGTTGCTTAATCTTGAAGATAGATCCGTGTGACTATTATTATTATTTACCCACGAGCTCCTCTTTCACAAATTAGCAGTCCACCACTGAATATAAGCCTCTTCCAAGGTCCTAAAGGAATAAAACTGTAAAAAAAACTTACGTCTGCTGCTCTCCGGCTCCATTCTCTTGAACCAGTCATCAACACTGGATACCGTCACTCCACTCGAGACCAATCCCTCATTATTATTCACCTCCACTCTTCCCTTCTTACAATCTACCTTTTCTTCCTCCATTCTTCTCTTCAACACACTTCTAGACTCTTCTATTTTAGTTGACGTGCTGATTCCAGAATGACTTGAACCTGAGCTAATTGATCTTGCAACTTTTTTCTGCTCAATTATTTTTTTTTCTCGATTGATTCTAGGTTTTGGACGATTTTCGACTTTCTTTTTAGACATAGTATGCATTATTTCTTTCATATATTCCTCGTCGTCCGATAATGAGGTTTCTGATTTTCTATCAGCGTTAGATATTAGTTCGTCGAATAGTTTTATTGGTGAGATTATCGATGCTCGCTTTGGTATTGCCTTTGCAACTGATTTTTCTTTAGATTTTGTCTCTTGCTTCTTAGTTTCTGCTACTCTGGGCACTACTTTTGTCTTTTTACTAATTTGTTGAATAAGTTCGTCGTCGCTTTCTGAATCAGAATCAGTTTTCATCTGCCCTCGCTTTGCTATGAACTTTGTAAAAAAAAATTCTTTAGATTTTGTCTCCTGCTTCTTAGTTTCGGTAAATTTAGGCACAACTTTTGCTTTTTTATTAATTTCTTGAATAAGTTCGTCACCGCTTTCCATATCAAAATAATTTTTCGTCTGCCCTCGCTTTGTTTTTGCCTTTGTAATTGATTTTTCTTTAGATTTTATCTCTTGCTTCTTAGTTTTTGCAACTTTGGGCACAAGTTTTGGCTTTAAAATAATCTGTTGAACAGATTTGTCTTCGCTTTCCGAATCAGAATCATCTTTCGTCTGCCCTCGTTTTAGTAAAGCCTTTGCAACTGATTTTACTTTAGGTATTGTCTCTTTCTTCTTAGATTCTAAAACTTTAGATGCAGTTTTAGCCTTCTTACTAATTTGTTGAATAGTTTCGCTTTGCGAATCAGAATTATCTTTCGTCCCGCTGTTATCAATTTTAGATGGTTGTGAGTTCTGGAAAATCAGTCGCAAAGATCTTCCTATTGCGTTGTTACTATCAGAACTTTCCGAATCATTATCATCGTGTTTTGGTTCTGATATTTTAGGACTCGGCACTATTTCATAGGGAATTTCTTCGTTGATTTGTTTTTCAGCTGATTTTGCACTAACATAAGATTGGTCTGAATCAGAATTACGTCTTGATGGCAGCCATCTACTTATATCGTCATAAGACAACTTCTTAACAGACACTACAGGAGGCTTTGAACTTACATTACTTTTGGCTTCAGTAGAAACACTGGAAGCACGATTTTTAGATTCGTCCATTTCCTTCGTGAGTTTATCGAAGTAATCTTTCATGGAATGAGTGAGGTCCTCTACCTCTAAATTCCGCGGCTCAAATCTTTCTTTTATTAACTTAGGGCTTGGCGGCGATTCTTCTAATTCTCCGTGACCAGTGATTCCAATCGTTGCTATAGACTTCTCAGATTTAATATCAGTTGTCTCGAGCTCGATAACATCTTTTACGTATCCTTCATCTATCTTTTTAGGTGTGTCTTTATCTTTCTTTTTAGGTTTGATTTTATCTTTTTTTGTATTTTCAAGTATGATGCTATTCGTCATTTTCTTGTCTACCCTTTTTTCTTTAGGCTTAGGCTTCTGTTCACCTCTGCTTTGTAAGTCCTCAATTTGCATAAGATCTTCAGTAGTATCGACATTTGGAGGACTATTATTAATTCGTTCAAAATCGGAGTGTAAATTCTGAGATTCATTGATGATGGTGTAATTTTCTGGACCTTCCTGATAGATTTTCCTGAATTTATCCACCATGGTTGCTGATATATCGTTGATGTCATCATTTTTAGTCGTGACTGGTTCTACTAGAAGCCCTGGCAAAGGACTTTCAGTTCTTTCTTCATCGAAGTTAATCACTTTTTCGATTTCAGCCTTATTTAGCACTCTCTTTGGCCGTTTAGACTCAGATGGTACTACCTTAATATTCTTTGCTTTATTCTTCAATTCCGGTTTATCAATACTTTTTTCTTCAATTATTTCCATTTCAGGGGCTGTCTCGAGAACTAAATCAGGTTCGGTTACTGTGTGCTTCGTGTGCTCAAATACCACAGAAGTATTGAATACATCTTTTGGCTGCCTCATTCGTTCATCGACCAATTCGACTCGTTCAACATTCACCATCTTCTTAGTCCTAGGTTTTCTATTAACTTTACGTTTGTTTTTATTACTTTCATCTGAAGACTTGTTATCAGTATAATTTATTTTTTTATGGGTCCTTCCTCGCTTAGAAATTGTAGATTCAGTACTAGCAATAATGGTCGTACTATTTCTTTTAGATATTTCTATCTTTTTATCCTTGAAATCATCGTCACTGTCACTCGTAAAGTTGTAAACGCCTGCTTCGATAGTGTTAACTTTTTTTACTTTTTCACTATTGGCTGACTCTTTGATTTTGTCGAATATATCGTTCATTTTCTTAGTTCTTGGAGAGGGCGGAGCGGAGACCATAGATTTCCTTTTGCGTGGCATTCGGATCCTTTGGCGGTCTTTTTCTATGTCTTTGTAACATGTGGCCGTTGATTTTGGAGTCTTTTTAATTTGTAATATTTCCGATTGTACGTTATCATGTTCTGGTGGTTGAGGCGATTCTGTAGCTATTTCCTCGTCTTTTGGTGAGTAAAGTTTACGTTTTCTACGCGTTATAGGTGTTTTTGAATCTCCCGCGTCACTGGAAGGTGATTCTTTCTTAGTGTTTTCTATATTTTTTTCTGGTTCCATAGGTTCTATTGGGACTTCATTTTCAATGCTCTCAGCGGCGCTTTCTAACCTCTTATCTTCGATTATTGTTGACATTTTTGACGCAGATTCTAGAACAAGTTTGTTCTTTCTTTTAGCCGCACGAGTTTTAGTTTTTTTGGGAATTTTTATCTTATATTTCAATTTATTTTTTTTCTTCCCAGCTGATTTATTTGTAGTTTCTTGGTTTTTGGACTCGATATCCTGAAGTTTATTTATGATATCCTTTAAAGGTATATCGTCTTCGATAGAGTCATCAGGATCCGCAGTAATTTCGTCTTGTTTATTCAAATATTTGGTGCATTTATTAAATTCGTCGCACACTTTGTCTACCATGCTATTAAGACATTCTAAAACCTCAATATTGTTGAAGTCGTAAGGGTCAATATCGTCTTCTAAGTTTACCTCATTCAAATTTAAATTTTCACCAAAGTTATCGCTAGTTTCTGAACTGGTTTCATTGATTTTCTTAGCTAGCGTTGGACTTATGACAACTTCACCAGCTCTGTTTTCAGTGAAATGTTGGGTAAAGAATTCATCAACCACTTTTTCATCAAATGCTTGCCTTTGTGGATCTTTTACTTCTATTTTATTCTTCCTTCGCGTACTAACGAAAGTCGACGTTTCGTTTACAGCAGAAGTATTCGATTCATCGTCAGTCGACGATACTACTTTAGGTTTTTTCGGCAGTTTACTCAGTTTAAACCTATCTACTTCTGGTGTATTATCAATCGTTTCACTGTTTTCGTGATCCTGAGATTTCTTATCTTCTGTGTTAATGCCACTGTCAGATTTATCTCTATCTTCTTTAGCTTGTAAAGCCTCTTGTACTAGCAAATCAACTATATTGTCTGTATTAAAATCTTTACTTTTGGACAGTCGTTCTACTGTATCATTAATGACTGAATCATCAACTGACCCAATAGTAGCGACAAGGAGACAACTAGTTGCATCTTCATTAACAATAGGCGAGAGCCTTCTACCCCTAGTTTTTCTAGAAGATTCTGGATCGCTTTGAGATTTCCTACTCTCTATGTTATTAAGATCACTTTGTGATTTCTTAATCTCAGTCTCTAGTCTGTTTTGGTTCTTATAGCAAACGCCGTAAGGTTTAAATTTGAGTGTGGTGTTGAGACTTTGTCTGTCGTCTACCTCGCTCAGTTCGGTGACTATGGATAGTTCGGGTTGGACGCAAACGCTTACTGGCTCTTTATCATAACGGTATCGAGGTAATGCTGCTAACTTTTCGTGAAGCTGAAAGTCGATAATGTCTAGGTATGATTATGAATCCGAATTAAATAAACAATATTAAAATTAAATAGATAGAAGATCGAGATGAGGTTAGGTACTGTACTGTGAAATTTAAGGATCGACTTCAAAAAAAATTTACGTTAAATCCAGAATAGGTAGCAATCCTATTCTTTAATTTTGAAGGTTTTTAATTTTCAGCAACAATTTAATCGTTCGTAAAAAGGAGATACTGTGCGACATTGCTAAAATGTAAGTAATCGAACCTTTTTAATTCTACCGTATTTTCACACATTATGAATAAATGTCTACTATTTTTGCCCAACTAAGAATTTTTAAATAAATAAAGATCAATTAAATAAAAAAACTGACTTGTGCCAATGAGCTGGTCGACGCTGTAGACGGGGACATGCACGAGAGTGGTTGACGAGGCTTCACGATGTATCCTGCAATACGACGGAATCAATTCAACCGTTTATTAAACCAAGTGGATAAATTATTTATTTATTTAACAATTTATAGGTACATAAATTGTTAAATAAATAAACAATGGGTGCTGGCAGGTCTTTTTTAGAGGGGCGCATCTTTAGCAACCCGCCTCGAATAGATTTTTTGGCCAATCATACAGAGACGGAACGAACTTTGTCGATTTATGTAGAAAATTTTGAGATCCAAAGAATGATGTTAAAGCGAGCGAATGGAAGTCGAAAATTTTATCACCCCGCTCGGATTTGCTAGGTGTCGCACGCCATCGCCATATTTTTAAATGTTTTTGTATTTTATTGATTGCATTATGTGCATTCCACCTCGTTGCACCCCCCCCTCCTCCAACCACCCATTTAATAAATAGACAAGGAGAAGGCACAGAAAACTTAGAACTAAGGTAATGCTGATTTCTGAAGAAATCTTTTCCAACATACCAAGCTTTTACTTACTTTACTTTCGCAGGGAAAGGAAAGTAAGTAAAAGCTTGGTCGGTAATTTGTACCTTTAGGGTGATAAAATCGTTTTATATTTTTGTAATTTTTTCACTTTCGGATCAATAATACTACAGGGAGTGGAATTCCCCGCCGGAGTCTGTATTTCCTGATATATAACCTGGGCGGACTTCCTCTTAAAGTCAAGAGTTGATAGGTTACATCTATGCAAGCGTGGTTCGCCGTCGATCACATCATCATTTACCATCAGGTGAGATAGTGGTCAAACGCAAGCTTATCTATTAAAAAAAAAACCTGTACGGTAGCAGGATATTATCTATGCTATGAAGCCATAATTTTGACAGATAGGTATTTCTTTTATTAGTATTAAATCCGATAGCCGAAAACTAGACCCTATAAGTTCTAAGTTTTAAACACAAAAAACAATTGTTTTCAATTAAAACAACAAATTGATTTACTTAAGTTTTAATAAAATATATCATACCGGAATGTTTGCGCCGTTTTACTTCAACTGGATGTGAAAATCTCGGGTCTTCGTCCTACACAAAGATTTATTCTAAATTATACGACTACCTACATTTTATAATAACAAATTGACAGCTGTGAATAAAAAAAAATCTAATCTCGAACCGCCAAATAATGAAATACTGAACAAGTACCTACGACATCGACAGTATGGTCCCAACGTGGTGTTATATTAATTTGAACCCATCATTTAGACAAGGGAATAAGTCACACTTTTCTAAAATATCACTTTTCGGCGCCATTTTATTCATGTGAAAAGGATACATCTACAAGTATCACAAACCAAATCGAAAATAAGAGACACAACATCTTACCGAATCCTTGTTATGGTTCGAATTTTCAGCTCGTCTCAGAGGTGATTTCTCTAATTCTTTGTCCAAATCTAGTGATGACTGAAAAGAGTAACATGTTTGGAATGATTAAAAAAAAAGATAACTCCAAAAATCTATAAACGCGACTGCTTAAGAAGTGAACTAAAAAGACGTAAACAAGAAGAAAGTCGTGCTGTGCAGTCGGAGGATACATAATCGCGAGCTGACTGACCAAAGCCACTTGTATCCTCCGATTGCATAGCATGATTTTCTTCTTGTTTACTTCTTTTTAGTTAGCTTCATAAGCAATCTGGTTTATTTTTTATTTTTGGAGTTATTTTATTTATAACTTTTTAGTTATCATTTTTGTTTTTGAATTACTTTCAAAGATATAAGTGGTAAATATATTTTGTTTTGTCTTAAAACCCTTCATTTTGATACGCCACACGATGGGTTTGGAGTTAAATAAAATTGGGACCCCCACATCATGGCGCCCAAAACCAGTTTTATTTTATTTAATTTAGCCAGTGAAACTCGCAAGACATAAGTAAAATCAAATGGGTCTACGCGTTTGGTCTCTAGAACGCCACATAGGAACACACATACATACATATACTGATAAACACATTACCCTCCTTTGCGTCGCGCAGTCGGGTAAAAATAAAATATGCGGTCAACTTAGAAATTACAGCGTATTTTTATACCCTGATTTCAAATCTGGATTGGCACAGCCCTTTTTACTTTGGCTATACAACCAAATACAGAAGTAGATATTGATTGAAAATTAATCTGTTCGCTACAAGCAGTGGAATTGTGGAGTGAGATTGCGTCATCACATTGATATGCGACGTTTTAAATTGCATTCCATTTAATCCTTTTTCCGGCAATGAATGTTCTTGAACCACTTCACATTCCTGAAGATAGCTGTGATAGGCTCTAAATAATGTGTCATAGTATCAGACGTCGTCTTCTATCGTGTAATGACACGATAGAACACGGTGTACTGTGTTGTTTATTATATGCGCTACCAAAATGTTGGTAACTCATACCAATCCCATAGTTTTGAACTTTTCGACAACCTTAACCGCTGATAGAAAACCACTTTGTCTTGGCTCTCTTACCTCATACTTATCCTCAAAAATCTTCCGGAGCGCGTCATCGAGCCGTCTGACGTCACAGCGCGTGCTGACGACGGCGGCGACGTCACAACTGACGTCATCACCGAGGCTGACACACGACGGCAACACTTGCGGGGGAGACACCGTGCGGATTGAGAGTAGCAGGTGGAGCGAGTCTCTGAGTGTTAGAGAGAAAAGAACATTCAGTAACAACTATATTAAGTGTCGTCTGACGTCACTCCGCGTGCTGACGACGGCGGCGACTTCACAGCTGACGTCATCAATACGACGGCAACACGGATTGAGAGTAGCAGGTGGGGCGGCTCTCAGAGCGTTAGAGAGGAAAGGACATTGAAAATAGTTAATAATACCGGATGATTTTTATTTAAAACAGCGTGTGTTGCGCGAGTTTCTGGCACGTATTTCTCCGTAAAGAGCTATCTATGCTTTGGAGTGTGAAATTATTTAATATTTCTGACTGACCGAAACCTTGACAGTTCAAAAATTCCTGTAAACGGTTTAGTTTAAATAAACACTTTATTCAAACTAAACCGTTTACAGGAATTTTATGTTATTACACAATCCGTTCGTGGCTTAAGAAAAATCCAGTCGATCTAACACTAGGAGACACTAAAAAAATATCTAAATAATAGCGAGAAGCGTTGAGAGTATAGTTAAATATCCAACTTTGCAATCATAATTAGGTATTCATTTAGGTGTTTCGAATTGATAGAGAAAACTGGCATAAGAATAAACAACGGTAGCCGAGACACCTTCGCTTCGTGCCGCAGAAAGCACGTCATATCGTTTTAGTCCGTCGTTCGTAGATCTCTAGGGGAAAGGTTAGTCGCTTGACAACCGATCTTACCAAGGGATGTCGTGAGATAAGCGTCCAACCCTTACTTAATTGTAAACTTGCATCAGGCTGAAAATTTTCCCACTGTTGGGACTTTAATGACGCCGCTCTATGAGCAAACCGGCCGTATACACGCCTGGGTCTTAGCAGCTTTGAAACTGACCAGATCCGCATTGCCCCATTCGGAGACTGCCTCCAAAGACAGGTACAAGCGCTCAACAATGGCTTTCCGGAGAGACCAGATATGTGGTCCAGTAGCCCGTACGCTGGACACGTATCTCTCAGCAACAGTGCTGTCGTCTGCATACCCAAAGGTTCCGGGTTTTTCATTATTACGCAGCAAGGAAATTGTTGCTGAGGGTACCGATCCCGAAGGAAGCGGACGAGCAGCCATCGATAATCACTCGGATGGACTGATCACTCAAGAAGTCTGCAATCCAGTCACACAGACCACTAGTCAGACCGATGGAAGGAAGCTTACCAATAAGGCTTTCGAGCCAGACCCTGTCGAAAGTCTTCGAGATGTCAAGGGAGACGGCAAGCGCTTCCCCGTGCCTCTCGATGGCTTCACTCCAGATATGAATGGCATACGCTAGAAGATCCCAAATAGACCGATTTCAAATAAACCTTTTTGGCGGGCACTAAGGATGTCGGGTCTTCTAGGTACGTTAGGAACTTATTGCTTATTGTTCAGTACACGTTCCAAACTCTTACAGAGGTTGGAAGTTACCGAGATAGGTCTGCCGGGTCAGCTCGTTAGCTTGCTTTCAAGCCTTCGGCACTTTTCCAGCCACTATCGAAATAGATTCAGGCGCACAAGTTCTTAGTACAATTGCTAGAATCCCGACGGGGCCTTTTTCACGTCAAGGTTACGCAGCACCCTACAGATCACGCTCTGATGGATGTGAATGTCCGATATACTCGTCTCAAATCCAACAGGAAAAGGAGGAGGCCGCGCGCCACCACAGTTCAGAAGCGAATATGCCGCAAAAAGAGAGGGAAACAAGTTTGCCTTGTCCTCAGTAGAATGGGCCAGTGACCCGTCGGCTCTCAGCAGTGGTGGTAGTGAGGGGCGACAGAAGTTTGATTCAACCGACTTAGCCAGGGACCAAATCACTTGGCTGGGTATGAAGCAAGTTTGTTCCCGATTCTGCTAATATGGTCAAACCTTGCCTTTCGCATCGTCTTTTTGCAGGACTTGGCAGCCCCGTTGGTGGATCTCTTCTTCTGGCTCACGTCATTTACCTTGCGCACTCGAGCGTCCACCCATTCTAGGTACGCCTTGTGTTTAATCGCATCGGCCGGTTACACTCGGCACCAAACCATGGTCTGTCAACGCAGACACCTTTACGTCAGAGAATGGAATGTAGTACTCCATCCCCAGGCGCAACATATTCGTCACGGTGTTAGCGCATGACGATGGATTTTCCGAAGAGAAGTAAGTGGGCCACCAAGGATAGCATGCGAATAATAATCGCATACTATCCCAATCAGCTGACTTGTACCGCCAAACCAGCCGGGTGCCTCTTTGGCTGGAATCGGGCGGGGAGTAGACGGGCACAGATTTCACCAAACAGTGGTCGGAACAACCCAAAGGTGATGATATCGACACTGAGTATCGGTCTGGATTTATTGTCAGCAGAAGGTATTACCTTGTTATCCGTCTACCATATTATTAATAGAATAATAATTGTATGTTTTTACAAATTGGATATCAGTTCAATAGGGCAAATACCCTATGTACCAGTATTATAAAAACAATTCAATTTTTCCTATAATAACAAAGAATGATTCATATCATTAAAAATATCCGAAATACAATACACCTGATCTCTTTCATAATACGATGAGTCAAAGCACGGATTACGGGTTGCGGTAAATTTTTGCCGACATTTTAGATAAACTGATAATTTCCGAATTGCTAGATAAGCCATTATTGGAAAAATGTGTTTATGTACACTGTGAATCATGATATTATCAATATTGTGTGTAGTGACGGTCGAAAACTGGAATGCAAGGAATATTAAAAACAGGCCAAGTATTGCCTTTTTGTTGATGAATCAGCACACGGTTGGAACAAGTACGAGACATGACTTGTCTCACGGATACCTCTCTGCCAATGGCGGGAAAAAATACAAAATTGGTCAGAACCACGTTTTGCACAACCGGGTTTCCTAAGAAAGCGCTGCCGTCATAATAACAAGGAATATTAAACTGCCTAGCCTAATTTAGGTACCAGTATTTTACATTGCGACTGTATACTTCACCTCTGAAACACTGGGAAAGACTGGAACAGGTATACTTACGACAAGCACTCATATCTTTCTATTGTCACACTTATATTAAGGCGAAAGTTTGAGTGTGTGTGTGTTTGTATGTTTGTTAGTTTGTCACTCTTTCACGCAAAAACTACTGAACGGATCTGGATGAAATTTGACACACAGATAGATTATAGTCAGGAATAGCACATAGTGTCCTATAGACTACTATTACTAGTACTATTTTTAATAACGATACATAAATAACTAAGTGTGGTGTCATATTTTCAGGTTTCTGACCTTTAGTCAGCCAGTACTAACAGCTTAACTTGCTTGCCGAGTTATGGAGGACTGTCGGCATGTGCTGGATGGTAACCCATTCACAAGCCAACCTCAGCAATTATTGCTGAACTTTGAAGTTTGATGCATGCAGTCGTTATTACTGAACCTTGAGCTCCTTTGTGCCCTATTGATATGAGAGTAATATACGACACACAAGACGGTTCAATGTGGTGACACTTGGCGGAGACATATTATGAGCAGCAGTGGACGTCTTTCGGCTGAAATGATATAGATGATAAGACGTACCTGTACAACTTAGCACTCTGCGTGTTCCGCTGCGTCACGACCAGCGTCTCGAAGGACTTGTGGTTGCTGCAGCCGAAGCTCTCCAGCACGCGCGGGTCCAGCAACACCGACACACAGCCACTCACCAGGTTTATGTCTAGCCAGGACTCTTGGCGTTCTGAGCCCTGAGAGAGAAAGGTCAGGCATAATTTTGGTTCAGGAAGAAGGAGTTTTGGTAGTTAATCTTGGATATGATGAATAGGGTTAAAGAATATTTGGTCATCAGTAATCGTTACGTATAATTAGGAAAAAAAACCCGGCGAAAACATTCGAAAACGGGGGTCCAGAATCATGTACTCGTAGATACTGAATTTGAATTCATGGTAACCAGTTATAATACGTTTTTATCTCAATTGTTTAATGTAGTGTATATCCGTCATATATTACCAACTGGACGTGGATGTGTTTCGGATCGGGTGTAAATTTCTTAGGTATAGTAGTTAGTCAGTAGATATGAGTTGAGCATCACCCCCTTAGGTTCAATTTACATTGCCGCGGAATGGAATGGAAGCGAATTTTAGCAACGAAATTGAACACAGCATAATTAACTTTATATCAATCGTGTAACGTAAAAAATAATAAGACACAAAAAAGAGGTCGCGCGTCTTCCGCGGAATTCTCGCGCATTCTCGAGAATTCCTGCAGCTTCTGGATCGTATTTAGTTTGTACGTTTCAAAAAATCGTATCCAGTCCATTCCGCGACAATGTAAATTAAGCCATAAAAACACATGAACACGAAATATTATACGGAAGTTTCATCACCATCACCGTGTCATGCAGAGTTTAAAGTATCTCTACGTTGACATGTTCAGGGGCAATAGTATCCTTTTTAGATACTTATTATAGCCTCTTAGAACAGTAAGTATAGAAAACCCTGGCTTCCGAGGTCACTACCCTCTAGGGCCGATATGTTAATCTAGGTACCCAAAGCAATATATTTATGAGTCTCGAGTTCTCGGTGCAAAGAGAATAAAAGTAGACCTATGGCATGGCGCCAAAAATGTTGCTCACCCCTGAACTTTGACCTTGATATTTGACACTAAGAACTAAATTCAAAATATAATAGTAGGTACCTAATGTAAGTGAAGGCAATTTCAGGTAAAGACCCAAGATTAGGTCATGTTTTAACATTATTACCTACCATAATTCAATCTAATAAATGAATAAGACAATGTCCCTAAAGGTCTCAAAAAGCCACTATAATGTATTAAGTCGCAGAATGAGTGGTCGATGGGGCCAAAAGTTCTGGAGTGGCGATCGCGAACCTGTAGACGCAGCGTTGGAAGGCTTACCACTAGATGACACCAGTCCACGTGGTTAAGATTGCAGGAATCCGATGGATGCGTGACGCAGTGGATAAATAAGATCAGTGTGGCTACATAAGCCGTTGATGTCTTTCGGCTGAAATAATGGTGATGACTGTTTTAACTTACCGAAATAATCACAACTTTGCCGACGGTCAATTTTCTGCACATAACTGAAGTTATATAATCATGCCTTTGATTGTGCGCATTTAAGAAGTCTCTTGCGTCCTAGAACAAATTAGAAAGGCTTTGAAATCATCTCAACATCACGCTTGATAGCCATAAAGAATCCTGTCACACCATTCCCAACCACTGTAACTCCTAAAAGTCAGAATCAACAGTGGTAACCAGCAATGCGCCCAGACAAAGAAGCTCGATGTACGAGCAACGCCACATGAAATGTATTGTTTTAATTTTAATTACCTTAACAAGCATATGCTTACTCGCCAATTACTTATTTACATTTGGTGAATAGGCTATCGCACCCACCACAAGTAACCTACTTTATGTATATGTTACGGCTACTACCCGAAGTGCGGCTACACCTAGTATTAGCCGGTTGGAGCTTAGGGCACCTCGACACGGACAGGTTAGGTTCGAACGAGATGACGGGAGCTGAAGTGAGCGAGCAAAGCGAGCGAACTCAGCTCCCGTCATCTCGTTCGTGTTAGGTTACTTTAGACCCTGCGGACGGAAATAGGAGCCCCGCGCAGCGGGGCTCCGTCGACTATGTTGCGTGGCTACACCTAGTTCTAACCGGCTAAAACTAGGTGTAGCCGCACTTCGGGTATTAGCACACCTAGTTCTAACCGGCTAAAACTAGGTGTAGCCGCACTTCGGGTATTAGCCGTAACATATTTTTTTTTTTTATTAATTTATCAATAACGTCAAATCAATAAGTCAATCAATAACGGACACAAAACAGTGATTTTATGTCCTGTAAACATCCCGTTTGATATGTACTCATCAACCATCTACATACTACATCTCTTTGTACGAAGCTACTGCCCGTACATTTTTGGTCCTTCGAGCCGGATCGCCACTACTGGATCATACAGTTGGTAATCCAGTAGTGACGATCATACACGAAGTATTTCCTCTTACGATAGCGAATCGGTTTGGCTGGTCTTCCAAAAGATGGTGATCCCAAAGAAACTATTCAACTATCTTGGATACCGCAAAGAAATGTAGCAGAAAAGAACAGCGGAGGAGTAAAATACATAATTTGCTTCCCTCTCCACTAGGCGCATTTATGGGACGGTTTTTTTTAATACTTTTATTTTATTTACTGTACATTCATGGGTACGGTAGTCTATAGTTAACCAACCAAAATATATTTCCCATAATACATATTTTCGTCTTCTTCTTTTGGTGCCGTTTTAAATCAAATTTTGTCCGACTAGAATAGCTCTATAATTGACTTTGTTTAAATCATGGGAAGCTTGGAAGGTGCAGGTGGTAGTATATTCTGAATAGGTTTTTAGGAGGTGACCTCCTGTGAAGGGTCTCCACACTAGCACTAGGTTTAACAAGATCCTACTCCATTTGGCCAGAATATTTTTACCATCACGAAGCATATTCGGTTAAGAGATTTACCAATTATAAAAACTCATACAAACCTGAAAGAAGTTAACCCAAGGTCTCTCCAAGAAGATGTCCACATCTTTCTCAGCGTACATTGTAGTCGGGAACCACTTGGAGGCTGACGAGATCCTGAGAGACCGATCCTGGCGGGGCAGCAGCCAGCGGAGGAGCGTTTCCATGATGCTGAACTGGGTTGGGAGGTGGCCACAGGATGCCATGTGGGTGGCCAGTTTTACACTTGAAGAATGATGGATTTGTTAGAGATCTACCTATGCTCTCTGATGAAGAAAAGTTCCTTCTAGCATCTCCTAAAACATCTCATACAATCATAAAAAAATTATATTACTAGTGTGCATCATAGATTTCATAGCCTTATTTAATAAAATCTATTAAATTTGGTTTATCATGAGATTCAGATTTGTATGTTCCAAATCAGATCATCAGCTTTTAAACATTAAACATCCTTTTCATCATCTTCCAGATAGGTACATTTAAACCACATGTGCCATTATCTGCCAGATAAATTAACTGAAACTTATCCAAAATAGGTAAAACATTTCACATTTATCTGTTGATATTTTCTCCTTTTCGTGTGAGGATGTGGCCACCTGCTCACACACACACATTACACATTATTACTTTCACTTCACAACCAAAAAAATTCTGCCACTTACAAATACTGCCCCAGTTTGTGCCTCAAAGCAAATCTGATCTCCCGGCCGGACTCAGAGCAATACATGTTGAAACAGTGCAGGATCTCATGTCTTTGGTAGGCATCGGGACAGCTGATGGTAGCTATGTCTAAGAGACATTCAGCGGTATGCTCCACTATTAAGTTGGGGAGAGAGACATCTTTCTGACGGATCTCCTGTTGAAGATTGGTGCAGTTTCAATGTAGGGCAAGTGTCGTTTTAATTATTTATAGGATTTATGTTATTGTGGACTGCCTCAAATTGATACAAACATTTTTATCAATAAAAAATATGCTGTACCAAATATTTTTCAATGGATGAAAATATATCTTTAAATTCTTTAGTGTAAACAAATAACATTTTTTGCGTCTAGAGCGTGGTAATATTCCTTACCTTTAAAAATCTGAGCAGCAACTTTAAAAAAGGCCACCATTGTAAGTTTTGCCGAAGTAAATGTTTCCTCACAGCATCCAGCCAGTATTGCAGCAGGTTCACCAACTCCTTGCTGAGCACGCACCATGTTTTGGAAGGCGGTAGATTTAACATACGTTCGAATATGAGGCAAGCGATCCCATTTTCCTCACATTTGTTGAAGTACTGTAGTAAAAAGAATATGCCATTAATTTTCCTTATTTTACGCGAAACTGGAATGAATTTAATATTGAATGTATGAAAGGTATGAAAGTAAATGCAAAGCAGACCTCTATTTCAAGGGAACGTATTTTCTTCAGCGCAAGAACAGCCGACATATTCAAAGGAATTCTTGATGTTTTACATTTTTCAGAGGCATCTTGAGTAGTCGATATGTATTCGTTCAAGCTATGAACGTTTTTCAATAGTTTTCCAACATCCATATTAAAGAGATAGCTATTCCATCACAAACAAAAGTAATTCATCACAAATTGCCGCGAAACAATTTGAAAAGACTACCATTTTTTTCTTTTTGACAGCTTTTATCTGAAAGTTGGTGTTTCCTGTTTGGGACTGTTCGTTCCATGTTATTCATGTACCAAATGCCAAAAAATGCCAGCCAAGATTCCCCGTGTCATACGTGTCACTTCAACTCACTTCTGTTGAAGATTCATCTCTGAGCTTTGTTGAAATTCTTTCTAGAAAAGAGGATGGTTTATGATATTAAAATAATCATTCATCAAAAGGTTTTCTTGCATTTATATTCATTGTTATAAAATACCAATGGTGGTCAATGTATGACTTTCAGTTCGTTTTAAAACGAACACGCCAGCCAAGCCAACAAAAGAGATCGATCGATAGTAGATTACGTTTTGTTTCTGAGTTTTGAAGGAAAAAAGTTAACCCATTTTTTTAGGCTTTCAACAATCATGAAATTAGACAAACTTAACAACCAAAACCTATTTTAGGAGAATAAAATGATTTTCAACATTTGTAATGTGATCAAACTTTCAAGGTAAAATAAAACGCTAAAATTATTCCGCGCCAGTATGTTGGCAGCAGTGACGCTTGAAGTTTGTCGTGTGAAGGAAGGAAGGATTTTCGATTTGTCTCTGCGGGGTTCAGCCGTTTGATAAAGGAATTGATTGGTGAAACCTGTTCGAAATGATAAAAGCGTAGAGATAACGTGATAATATAAAATGTTGATTCATCTCTCGGAGTGTTCATTCTTTACGTTAAAACTTTTTTATCGCTCGTTCAGTTCAGTGTTATGATCGCGTCATAACGCACGTCTCCATCAAGGAACCAGTCGATATTATGCGGCCCGAACGCGACAACTACTTAAGGATACAATTATGATGCCTATGGTGTATACGGTGTATGGTTTTGCCATATTTTTCATTATCGCGTGGGTGTGTCTGCTGATAATTCACATAATGGCTTACTCATATTCAAAGTGGAAGCTCCATCGGACTGTGGACCGGTCTCCGCCGGAGCAGCCGTACCCCGGTGTGTCGATCCTGAAGCCGCTCACCGGGGTGGACCCCAACCTGTTCTCCAACCTGGAAACGTTCTTCACACTGGACTATCCTTCGTACGAGTTATTATTTTGTGTTGAGAAAGAGGACGACCCTGCAGTGATGTTAGTGAACAGTCTAATTCATAAGCATCCACACATAGACGCTCGATTGTTTACGGGCGGGCTGCGAGTCGGCGTTAACCCGAAGATCAACAACATGCAGCCGGCGTACTTGGCGGCCAAGTACCCCCTGGTGCTGATTAGTGACGCAGGCATCCGGATGCGCGACGACTCCCTCCTGGACATGGTGCAGCACATGAGGGACGACGTCGCCATTGTGCACCAGATGCCGTTCGTGTGCGACGCGGAGGGCTTCGCCGCGGTCTATGAGAAGGTGTTCTTCGGCACGGCGCAGGCGCGCATGTACCTGAGTGCGGACTTCATGGGCATCAACTGTCATGTGGGCATGTCGTCGCTGGTGCGGCGGTGCGCTCTCGAGGAGTCGGGCGGGCTGCGCGCCTTCGCCGACTACCTGGCGGAGGACTACTTCATCGCGAAGGACATAACGTCGCGCGGCTGGAAAATGCGCGTGAGCTCCCTGCCCGCGCTGCAGAACTCGGGCACGCGCTCCGTGGGTGCAATGCAGGCGCGGCTGCGGCGCTGGGCCCGGCTGCGCATCGCCATGATCCCCACCACGGCCATGCTGGAGCCGCTGAGCGAGTGCATCCCGCTGGGCGCCGGTGCAGCGTGGGCGGCCGGCCAGCTGTTCGGTGCTGAGCCGCTGCCCTTCTTCTTGGTGCATGTGTTAGTGTGGTTCCTTTCGGACTGGCTGATGCTCCGGTCAGTGCAGAACGGCTCGCCGCCATTCACTAAAGTGCAGTTCTTGCTCGGCTGGGCGTGGAGCGAGTGCTGCGCGCCATTCGTGCTGGCCGCGGCGCTGCTCAGCCCCGAGATCTCGTGGCGGACTCGCAGTTACCGGCTGGACTGGGGCGGCCGCGCCCACGAACTCAATCCTAAACTCAAGTTCTGAGGCCCATCCCTCCCTCATACTCGAAAGCTTTAATTTGGTGAATGTTTACGTTTTACCAGTGTATCATAGTCTGTTTGAAAGCGACTGAATTTCGGATGTGTGTTTATAGTTAATATAGTTATAAGTTTTTATTTTATTGCTAATGATGTTAGTTTTGGAAGGAACAGTGGTCGATCGTTGCTTTTGTTTTAGAAAGATTTGTACATTTGTTAGTTTTATGTTACATCACACTATTTATTTTTGGTAATTTATTTTTACCGCAACTTTGGTCGTTTCCTGCATCGAGTTGTTTGTCACATCGTAACAAGATGCATTGCGCTGAGTACAAGTATAGTAAAGTGAGTCATTGCTTATCAGAAATATTTGGCCCTTCTGTTGTGATTCATAATGTTTTCACTTGAAACTTGTATGACATATGATTAGAAGTTAATTGAAATATTAATAATAATTAATCTCAATATGAAAGATGTTTGTTATTGTAATTATAACAGATTGCCATTCTGCATACCTTGTGTAAAATGTAAAATATTGAAATGTGATAAGGTCTAGTTATAGTTACTTAACTAAACCGCATAATTCTGAAACTCAATACGTACATTTGTATCATACTATGTGTAATGCCCGCAAACAATTAATGTTGTATTGTAATACCTAATTCTAAATAAAAGAAGTACAGGGTTATACTCTAAAAGAATACATTGTGATCAATCTATGATATGTTTTATTTGAAGTGTACCTTTGGAATTAGGCGAAGGCCGGCTGATAAGCTAGGCGTGGCGACGCGACATACCTACCCATTATCTTTATGGGGTGATTGGTGATATCAGTTAAAAAACTTATTCCAATATTTAAAAAGTGTAATGATTAGGAACTGGTCATGTCTGAGGGGCCTGAAAGGTTTTTCATTCCAACAAGTTGTCGATTAGAGCTGGTTTTTCATGGATATCTGACCATTTTTATCTGAAGAATAATATTAGCAATTTGACAGTTTTTGGGATAAAAATACATCAAATCTCCATATTTAGTCTAAAAATTTGAATCTTATTGATTACCTAACTATAATAAGTGTAATTGAATGGTTGTTATAACTTTTATTTTTAATGACAAACCATGTTTGTACCTTTCATCTCTACGTAATCCTGCGGGGAATACATACTTGATATTTTGACATGTATTTTATTGTATACTAGCTTCTGCCCGCGTAAAAAGTTTTATATCATCCCAAGGGAATACAAACTATCTTATATCCTTCCCAGGGTCTCAAACTATCTCTATGCCAAATTTCATCTATATTGGTTCAGTAGATCCGGAGATTACCTACAACCTCACAAACTTCACCTTTTTTATCCAACTGCCGAAGGAGGGTAATGTGTTTTATAATATTAGTATAGATAAATGTAAATAAATTTAATACATAATAAATACAATAACAAATACCAAAAGCAGCTATGTGCTTAGGGAAATGACTCCATCCTCATTCTATCTATTCATATTACTTTTCCACTGTATTACATTATTTAATTTTAACAAGGCCTCGGATTATTAGGTAAGACAAAGTATAACATAATACCTGTTACTTAAAATCACTGACCATAAATAAATTGGTTAACAAGTTTTTTTTTTAATAAAAATACTAACTTTGCCGGCATCATTGTCTGCAATTATTCTAGGTAGACTCCTGGGATAAAAAATATCTTATGTAAGGACATAGACCAAGATTCAATCTGTCCCTATACCAATATTCATCTAAATTTGTTCATCTATTTTGGCTTAAAAACAGACACTTATTTTCGCATTTATGATAGGTATGTGGGTTCAGTGTTAACTCGACCTTAGCCAATTCAGTGCGAAAAAAGCAACAATTTAATTACGAGGTGTGCACTGCGATTAAAGGTATATAACTTATCACATTTTGCATTTCAAATATTTTGTAAATTGTTTAGCCAATGCAGGCGGGCGAGCACGGCCTACTGTGCTGCTTGAGTCACACATTTTTGACACAGTTTGGAAGCAAAATCCGTGATAAAATGCGTGACTCGAGCCTATCACAGAGGCCGTGCTCGCCCGGCAGGCTTTTTTTCTCTAATGCTGGTACAATACTTGGCGTGAATCTCCAAATCTCTGTTACAAAATGAACTTTATTTCAATAGTAGTAAGGTTTGTTTTGAATTGCCAAAATTTAGCAAATATTTTGCCTAATATGCCAAGTGTAGTGCCAGCGTAAAATGTAAGAAGTTTAACTGAGAAATGTTGCGCCCGACCCCAAATAAACTGGACTTGGCCTCGCAAGAGACTTATGATAGTCTCTTGCGAGGCCAAGTCCAGTTTATTTGGGGTCGGGCGCAACATTTCTTCTGCCATACAGAACGGTCAAGATAAATGCGCACCCGAAATCACAAACGACCGCACTCCCTTGTACCCCCGCACCGCCCCGCGTTCGCCTCGTGAGCCAATAGCGAGAGTTGAATGGCAGAATGACATTGACATTACGGATGCTCAGTTAGCTTGATGGTGTATTATTTGTCATCCATCGTTTCGTCTTTCCATAGTAC
Organism: Orthosia gracilis; assembly: GCA_947562075.1. NCBI lineage: Eukaryota > Metazoa > Arthropoda > Insecta > Lepidoptera > Noctuidae > Orthosia > Orthosia gracilis. Next base: position 14,056,828 of record OX387265.1, read on the forward strand.
CTAGAGATACAATATTTTCCTGTTGATTAATATTTAAATATTTTTCAAATGATAATACTGGTCAATCTCACTATAAGTCTCAAATCATGTATATTGAAGTATCAACCTACATGTTTAAGCAATTTTATCATACTTATCTAAAAAAAAATTCATTCGATATTCGATAAAAATACTGCAAACAAGTCTAGAGAACTGATACGGGTTGCTAATACCTATAGTGTCACCTATTTGGAAATTATTCAAAGGTTGTTGAACCTTTGTATTTCACTGTTGGTTATTTGATAGGTCCCTTCATATGGGCACGTAACGATATACAATAGCATTATATCAATTTACTTTATCGTGGTCAATCTAAACTAATATTATGTATCTAGGTAATTGTTTACATGTTTGTTAAAATTGTCTCTAAAAGTATTATTTATTTAAACTTCATGTAGGTAGGTACATTTGTGATACATAGGCGGACATAATGCGGCAAGGCATTCTCTACCAGTCAACGCTTAGCTTACGCATTAAATCCGAACTCTATCCGTCATAATCTGTCATAGTTCAGAACATTTTGAGCTTGGAACTGAAATCTCGGACACGGACGTGTAGTGCGATACACACTACATCCGATTCGTGTCCGTGAAATTTCGGTTCCGAAGTAGCCGTAGTACGTAAGGAATCTTACGCACTAGATCCGAACTCTATCCGCCATAATCTGTCATAATATTGAACTTGGAACTCAATTCACGGCAACGGAACACGGACACGATCGTATAGTGCAAACAAATAAATCAATTTGTAATTCAGAAATCGGGGATGGGCAACTTTTTAACGGACTTCAAAAAAAAGAAGAGGTTCTGTATTCGAGTTTCGCGATAAAATGCACGGTTTCCGTGAGATAAGCCATGAGAGTGTAGCCGCGGGCAAACGCTAGTATGTAAAATCATACGATTGCCTAACGGCGCGGTTCGATAACCCAACTTGACACGACACGCTCGAAGTTTTGTCACAATGTTGTAAATCGTGTATTATTGAATTTTTATTGTTTATAGTTGACATTTACGCGATTCGCGGACCTTTTTATTATTCATAGAAACGCAAATGAATCATATTATTGAGTTTTATTTATGTTTATATTTTATTGGTTTATTTTTGCTAGCGTCTTCGCCCAAATTGTTCCTAGGGAACGTAGGTACTCCTAGGATGAAAAGTATTCCATGACTTTATCCAGGTCATAGTCTACCCGTGTACCATTGCCATGTCGCCCGTCGTACCTACCTACCTTCTATTTTTTTGGGTGGGAAATCATCCAATGACTTCTCCCGCTCTGGGTGAAGCGGCAGGGCGTGTCAGACTTTTACTGACTAAAACCCACCCGTGTTCCTTCAGTTGCTTGTGCTTGTGCCGGAGCCGCGGTAACTCTCTTACAAATTTATCCGCCACCCAGACAGGCATCAGCCCTAGCGCACCCTGTCCGTTTTTGCTGACATCTCTCTGAGGCGTGCGTGGAACACTACGCGCCGTCGACTCGGGCCTGGTCCTTATCGGACGGCGAGCTACCCATTACTCGCCGTCCGCAAGCCCGCGCCTACGGTGGCCGGGAGTCGGCTTGCGATTTCCGACGCCTAGGACGTCTCCTGCGGTGGCTTGGGCCGCGAAAGCGTCTCCGTTGCGTCTCCCTCACGCGTTCTGCCTCCTCCTTCGCGAGCATTACTGCTTCGCAGAAGTTGGTGACAGCTTCCCATGCCCTCTCGCTCCGTACCATAGCGTGAACCAGGGCCGGACGCGAGAGGTCGCTACCGCCGATCGTCTAACCTACCTAGGTACCTATATTTTTTACTAGCTTTTAATGCAGCTTTACTAAAGAAACAACCAGCCTACGACTACGCCTTCGCCTGCGTGTTATTCTGAAATTATCCCAAGGGAACGTAATCCTAATGCCTATCCTTTATCCTCTACCAAGGTCCAATCTACGTCTTTACCAACAATGGATCAGCGGTTTTGGCGTGAAAGGGCAACAAACAAAGAGACAGACATTTACTTTCGCATTTTTAATGCTAGAAATAGAATTAGAAATATAGAGACTTTCCTCTTTATAATATTAATGTGTATATATTATCTGTGGTGTAGATTAGGCAATTGATAAAAGTTTCGGCCATGCCTATAATTTGCTTATTACTCATTTTTTTAGGTCCAATGTGTGATCGGTCATTACCTCTGATTTACTAGTAAAATGCATATTTTTAATTGGAACTTTTTTCCTTAATACATACTAGGAATTTTTCCTATCGGGTTCGGTAGCAATATTTGTGATAATAAAATTATTGTAAATTCTAGGTAAATCGCTCATAAGTCCAGTAGGAATTTTTTTTAAATACCATAACAGGCTTCTACCAACAGATTTTCCCGCGTGAAAGTCAGAAATTATATCAAGGAAACAAGGTCCGTCTACCTATTTACCAAGATTCATCAACATTGGTACAACAATTTAAGCGTGAAACGTAACAAACAAATAGACAGACAGATGTTGAATGCCACTTACTCGTCACAAAACCGCAGGGTCGATTTAACTAAATGCCATGAAATAAATATGTGTGTGTTGTTGTTGCCAAAATTAAGTAAACAATTAACAACAACAACAAAACAACAATCTTCAAACTGGGTACTGTTGTCAAATGACCATGCAAGTCCTAGTTCAATGCGAGAATCGAATCCGCGTGCCACAGCGCGGAAGCTAACCGCTGAGCCATTGCACGATTGGCGCCTACTTAGCAATCAAGATATGCAATTGCGTAATACTGAAATTCACACAGATTTTATTTTCAAAACTCAGCAGTAGAATTTATTGCATATTTTACGATGTCAAACTCAGGAATTTTATTCGGTGATTTGGACTGATTTGACACACGCTGTATTTTACACCATCCTAAGTATCGCTAATAAGGTTCAAATTCTGGGCAGTAATGACATGAGGTTAATCTAAGGAACGCGCTCATTTTTACACGGCTGCAAGGAAAGGATTAAAAAACCCATCGAGCGGGGTATCAAAGTGAAGGGTTTTAGAGGTGATTTCAAAAATATATACCGCTTTATGTTTAAAAGTCATTAGAAAAAAAATATAACTAAAAAGTTGTAAATAAAAAAAGTTACTAAAATCAAAAAAACCGACTGCAAAGATGTAAACAAGAAGAAAAAAACTTTTTTACAAAAATTACAACCGGCTTCCAAACAAAACCACGACAAAGAATATATTTGCACGCCACACTTGGCAGAATGTGATGGATACCTTTTATTAATCTTAAGACCATAATGTACCATATTCAGACAAATAAATGATTGATTGATTGAAAGTGAAAAGTAACTTCAATTTCGGAAGTCGGTGTTCCTTTTCTCGTTTCTTCGTTTTTTGACACCGACTTCCGAAATTGAAGTTATTTTTCACTTATTAGTGCTTTTGTTTGGAAATCGGTTGTATTTTTTTTCACTTTTTAGTTGTGGTACATAATGGACCAGTTGTACAGGCTAGGTACCTACGAGTATAATGCCCAAAGTGAAGCCAGAATAGATAAAACCAATAACATTAAACTTAAACAATACCGGTGCAATGAGAGTATTCCAGTGTGAACTGTTCACACCTGTGTACCCCTTTAGAGCGTACCAGTGTGATGCTATGTTATGAATTGGTGTAAACAATAAACAGATATGCAATTGCATCTATCCCGAGTGATTTGCCGCCATTTATTGAAGAGTTCTGATGTATTTCTCCGAAGTTCTTCATCAGATCTTGATGAAAATTAAATGGCACCACATGACAAGCACCAGCTTTCAAATAAAAGTTCACCCAATAAAAAGTTACGCTAACATATTAAAAAAAATACAGTCGAATTGATAACATCCTCCTTTTTGCGAAGTCGGTTAAAAATCATGATTTGTGCAGTCGGAGGAGATTTATAGTTTTGGTCAGCCAGATCGCTAGTATGTATCAAATATAATTATTTATATTTCATTTATTCATCATGTATACATATTTGTTACATTTTTAAATATTAGCTTATTTAAAAAAAAAACATATAAAATAAAAAAAAAATAGTAGCCCACCGGTATCGGGAACAGGGCTTTTGCTCGTAACGTGCGCCTTTTGCTTTGATTTGAGTTGTCGTAGCACATGGCTCACCAAGACTATGAACGTCCACACATTGAGAAGCATGCGATGAGCGCCGTGCGCTGCGCATGCCTCGCAATGTCTGTATCCGCCTTAAAATATCAGAACACGCATTTCAGATATCTACTCGGACAGTTGAACTCCATATTCGATAGATGGCATTCGACGTCATTTTCTGAATGGTGGTGTTAATATTCTCCGCGGCAAAATAACCCTAGAAAAAAATTGATAGGTAGGGTAGGAAGCAAAGAAGGTAGGTAAGTAGGGTAGGGTGGCAGTTGACGGGAGCGAAGCCGCTGGCGCAGCTAGTTTATAATAAAAATACTAACCGTAATGTTATTGGGAGAATTATTGATTAAGCAGAGCTAGTTAACGGTTTCGATCAACTTCCTGTCAAATACTGATATTAAACTAACTATTCTACGGAGTACGATTCGGAGACTTCGTTTCTAGGTAACAGCGATAACGTAACTTTCGTCTCGGTTGATATTATCTTCCGGCTTCTAACTAACGACACCTAATACTTAAGGCGATATATACGCCCCAATGTTAACGCAGTACTGGCCGTGCGCCCGCTCGGAGCCAAAATATCAATATTGAACCTCCTTTTGAACAGTTTTGTTTGCAAAATATTATTTGATTTACATATGCTAAGTACTTCAGTTATGAAGAAATTCCAGCTATCAATTTTTCTGTGTAAAAATATTTATTACAATCATAATCTATAGCGTTTTGGAGGAATATCTAAAAGTTGCGAAAAATATCTTGTTGCAAATTTTTTTTTAAAGCTATTCTATTTGTTATAGGAAAAAAACATGTTTAAAAATAATGTATATAAAACAATAAAAAATGCATATTTTTTTCAAACCTTTTAACCTAGCACTTACTAAGGAGTATGGCTTTCGAAAGTAACCGTTTTACAACACTAAAGCGGATGAAGGCCCTTAAGAGCTGGTCGATATGGCGCGTTGCGTAAGCACTGCGTTGAAGTAGCGCTGTCGCTGTTTCGTTTTAATACTTTTATGTAAAGTGACGCAGCGTTGACTCTGCGACGAACGACGAAACGCAACACGCTTAGTATGTAAAACGACGCAGCGACAGCGCGCTACGACGGCGGCGTCGACGCAAGAAATGGTACGGCTCTAAGTCATAGGTTATAATAAGTTGTAAAACTCTTCTGCCTTCTCTGTATGAGAAGAGGCATTTGCCCTGCAGTGGGAAATTAATAGGTTGTTATTATTTAAGTAAAAAAACAGCGATCACCTATCCAAGTACTGAGCGTAGTAAGCAGGCTTAGCCCCGGTTTCTGTAAATAAATTATCAACGCGTCAGAAATTTAACGCAAATTAAGCGATGCGATTACAGCATTTCCGCGATACCTAATTTTAATTAATTATAATTATTATCATCATTAAAATTAATATTTATTTAAACTTCATGTACAATAGTGGTACAAAAAAAATATTCAGCAAATATTCAGTTATCATTAAAATTAATTATAATTAATTTTTGTTCCTGAAACTGGAGGTAAACGTGGCAGATAGATCGTTACGCGCGGCCGACTTTCAAACAGTCTACTCTTCAGCAATATCGTATCTTTTGAACAAAATAATGTTCTTACAATGCAATATTTGCAATGAAACCTGACCTACTTTCGACTTTAGGTAGAGGTAGGTAACCACAGACATAAATCTAACTAGATACGCAAGTCCTGTCATCTGTATGAAAACCAAGAAGCCCACTTTTCATACATAATTTAAATTTGTACCGACGAAAGAAAATATGTAGGTAATATAATTATTATCTGTGCCCATGGGTGAAAATGGGCAAAAAAGTGTTAGTTTATGTATGAAAGAAAATATTTCCATTGTCTCCGGCAACTTGTTTTGTAGACTTTTAACAGCTCAATATACATAACTAGGCATTTTTCAAGATGTCTGTGATGTCCGGTGCCAATAACCCTAAATGAATCGGCTCAAAAATATATCAATGGTTATAAGCAAAAGTCTTCAAAAAGTATGTATAAAAAATTAAGAGACTAAAGTGACCGATGTCCCTTTCTTACTCATAATTCGGGGACTTTTTCGACCCCGGGGAAGGCCCTGTGAGCGGCCTTTATAAGGTCAATTATAGCACCATCAGAATTACATTTGATCTATTTAGATTTATGCCTGTGTCATCTAGTTAGATTTATGTTTGTGTAGGTACCTACCCTAGTTTTTATACTTAAGTAATTTGCTTTAACTTTTAATAATAATGGTTGGTTCTTCGAACGACTGCATTCAAAAACACGCGACGGTTATTACGTTATGGCGGCTGGCTTGATGGCCCATTTGCTGGTTGCTGCTACACCATGGTTGAATGGGCCAATTTGGCTTCCTTGACGTTTATTCAGACAGCGGTTAGCGAGCGACATACAGCCTTTGGACACCTAATTTAATGACTGTTTACACTTAAGAGCGCGTAGTTAAGTTATAAGTATAACAGTTGCATGAATTGATCTTCGAGATTCAGCAACGCTTGCCGGGGTCGTTCCATGGATGGCTCCCAATCCCAATCCATTACATACCAAGATTATTCTATGCCTCAAAAAAACTTTACTTCAATAAAATACTACCGACTTCCAAATAAAAACACTATAAAGTGAAAAATTACTTTCTTTTTGGAATTCGGGACACCGAACAAGTCAAGACACTAAAAATGTTTTTATTCTTCACTTTTTAGTTGTACATAATAGGCAAGTTCTTTAGTAAGGTACCTATAATGCCAGAATAGATTACCCGAATACCATGAAACTTAAACATAACCGGTGACATGAGAGTGTACCAAAAGTGAACTGTACACATCTGTGTACCCATTTAGAGCGTACTGGCGTGATGTTATGTTATGAAATGGTATAATCAATAAACAGACATGCGTTTGCAGCAACCCCGAGAGATCTGCCGTCATTTAATGATGAGTTCTGTTGTATATCTCCGAAGTTCTTCATCAGATCTTCACCGAATTAAAATGGGACCAATTTGGCAACATCTCTATCAAACGAAATAAGAATTGTTTAAAAAAATTAAAAATCTGTGAACAAACACAAAAAACAAAAACAAACATAAAATCGAACATAGAACCTCCTCCTTTTTCGTAAGTCGGTTAAAAAGCACGTCAAGCTGTTGGTCCAGACTGTCATTTGATTTTTAACAGTCGTTACGGGTTGAAAGCCCGAGACCCTGATGACCAGTCTTGTCAAAGGGATTTATCGGTGTTATCCATGTACTGGATCCTGGAGGTTAAATAGGCAGTCGATCCATGTACGACCAGCTGCATCAGATTAGAAGCCGACCCTCGTAACATAAATCTTGGAGTAACGTTGACATCGACGCTCAATTTTGGTCTATACATTGAAGCAAAGGCTCTACTGGCTGCCAAAACCTGCCCGACTGCTTAATAAGCGAACTAAAAAGACGAAAACAAGAAAAAAATCAGGCTGTGTAGTCGGAGGATACATCTGGCTTTGGTCAGCCAGCTCGCGCATATCCTCCGACTGTACAGCGTGATTTTCTTCTTGTTGACGTCTTTTTAGTTCGCTTTTTAAGCTGTCGGGTTTTTGGTATTTTTTTTTTTTTTTTATTGAGATTTTTGTAGTTAATTCAAATTCATGACCTTTAACTTCATATCTTTTCATTTTCTAGTCTATCTCAATTATTTAGCCAGCAACACATCTCACATAATCTTCAAATAATAGCTTAAACAGGTAAAATTTTAAAACCCCCGACACGATATCTTGCGCAAAAACCACGATTCAAACAGTAGAATGCTTATATCTTTTGAACGGCTGAACCAATTTTTATCGAACATAGCTAAGAACACACCTTTAATCAACGTTATCAAAATCTTTTCATCCGTTTAGGAGCTATGATGCCACAGACAGATACACAAACACACTGGTACACACGTCAAACTTATAACACCTCTCTTTTTCCGTCGGAGGTTAAAAACTACAAAAGAATTTATCAAATAAACGACCTCTAGTTTATAGATAATGTTAATGAGTTTGGTGCTTATTTGGTATACATGTAGTTAGGTACTTCATTTATTTTAACTTTATAATCCAATGTGTAGGTAGGTACATAAGTGGAATTTATTTAAATAATTTCTAACTGTTATTTTATGCATAATTTGATAATTACCACTAAGGTACGTCTATGTCTACTATGATGTATTAGCTATTCTACATACTACAAAGGCATCATTATGTCATCCGAAAGTCGTCCACTGATAGACATATGCTTCTTCAAGGCTCTGCATCCAGGGGATTCTCATGACCTCACCAGTGCATCAGCGTTCCTTTGAAGAAACCTATAGAGAGAAGGACCCACGTTTGTTTGCACACCATATACAGTCACACACCATACGTCGGACGTTCGCTGCGAAAAATTATTAAAAAATTATATTTCCTTCGTTTTTGGGCAGAATTAACTCGGGTGTCATTTTTGTACATAGTAATGACTAATAGAAGCGATATCCGGCATAAAAACAAGCACTTGCAAATTGAAATTCCTAAGTCTATGAAAGCCGATTTTCAGCCCACCGTGCGGCGGGCGGGTTTTAGGCATCGCCTTTATCCCGCAAGATCATCTCATGCCCATCTCGCAACGGGCGCGCATCAATTTGTTTGCTTATAGTCGGTGGAAGTAGGCAGGCGTATATACACAGCCTGCCTACAGTGCGGGTGCAATGAGAGGGGCAATAACCGCAGGCTTATTACGTATCTTTTGCAAGAGCAAAACGATAGCGATTTTTGCGCAATAATTGCTCTTCCATACAGAAGTTTTAGAGTTGTTGGCGGTTTTTTTTTAAATAAGTGCTTTTGACAAACAGCGAGCGATTAGCAAACGATTCTGTAGGATCTACCATACCTACACTGCAGGTATTCCGACTTTTATGACAAAAAGCGTTTGATCGCTATCGTTTTGCTCTTGCAAAAGATACGTAATAAGCCTGCCGGATTTATAATTAATTAGCTGTACCCGCGGGGTCGCTCCCGTCAACTGCCCACCCACCCGAGGGTCATTCTTCCGCGGGGTATCTTATACCGCCATTCAGAAAATAACGTACAAAAAACTTCTTGAACAATTTAAATTTATCTAACTTTAATATAGTGAACCGATTGCGATGAAACAAAAACTAAGTAATATTTCATGTTAAGCTATTTTTTTATATATAAAAGTTATCTATACTCCATTTGTTTAGGTAGTTAACTAAATGTAAACAATCTTAACATGTCTTTTATCTAAAAAAATGTCTAAAAATTGAATCTAAAAATGTTTACAATTAGGTATTTACTTAAACCGATGTTAGGTAAGTAACTAAATTTAAATAATATTTGTTGGTCTTTTATACGATTTATTTTATATAAAAAGACATATCAAGATTGTTTACGTTTAGTTAACTACCTAAACAAATGGAGTATAGGTACATTGGTTTCGTACATTTTACGTGATGCGTGCAAAACTAAACAGATAAAAAAAAAAACAGGCAATGGGTTCTGTTGGTTTTTTAGCCTTTAACATCCTGGCTACTTTTTTTTGGAAATATTTTCGTTGTACAAAAACGACTTTTCTACAGATTTATTATATGTATTGATTGATGATAACAATTGCATCTTGGGCTCGCTCTGTCAAAAAATAAGTCTGGTTTACCAAATTGACAAGTTTTTGATTGTCGCTGAGATGAAATAGCAATTAGACTTTGAAGGTTTTTAAAATCGGGAATTGACCTTGGGGGTGACCATAAGCTCTTATCCCCGCCTTTCGGTCATCAGTTTTACTAGTAATGGGTCCAGCCTGTGCCTCAAAGTTTGTCATAAATTCTTCGGGTCGGGCCTATATGGCACGTAGGTAGACGTTCAATGCCAGCTATAAAACAATTAATATAATTAAAGAGTTTGAACGTCCGAACTGCAAATCGTTTAGATGCACGCGTGATTGTACTGGCTCGATGCACTAGGCCAGGGATGGCGAACCTACGGCACGCGTGCTAGAGGTGGCACACGACAACATTTTTCCGGCACGCCATTATAAGTTTATTTAGCATCTAGATAATTTGAAATTGCAGGAATATCATCGACTTCTACTTTTTAACCGAATTCTATATCGACAAAACATAAATCTGTAAATAATATTGTCGCTGTACGAATTTCGGGCTGCAAATAAAGAGTTAGCACTATTGTTTTTATTAAGTCACCAATTGAAGATTCTTTGGTGGCACGGCATTTTCACATTTATAAAAATATATAATTTAATGGCACGTTTTCTAATAAAGGTTCGCCATCCCTGCACTAGGCTAAGTACAGCCAGCATCAAAAGTAGCTAAGCAATTCAGCACCCTAATTACGAGACTATCGTTACCTAATATTTATTAGTCTATTGTTTTAGAAATTATTTATGTATTTTATTAGGTAGTTTATTAATCGGACTTCAATTATTGTTCATAATTTTTATTTTGTACACCTACCACTGTTGTCCTTTTTTACCCAAAGGTTGACAGGTAGAGAATGCCTTGCTGCATTAAGTCCGCCTATGTATCACCAATGTACATGAAATTTAAATAAAATTAATTACGTAACTTCAAAGAATGGCCATTGGCGCACACGTGCTTTGTTTGCATCCAATGCTTTACACGTGCTTTATATGGTCAAAAGTCCGTCTACTCGAAAGTGTAAAACAATGAATACCTACTATTGAGATTTGAAAATATTTAATCTAAATGGGTGCTGGGTGCTGGTATTGACTCCACCAAGTCGATTATTTTACAGTAGTTACCGTGCTAAAGAAATATAAGTACAAACGTATACATACGCTAGAAGAACATTACTCTCATTCTGGGATAAATAATAAGTACTTCCAAATCAGAGAAATGAACCCCTTTCTTTTTTTATGGGGAAATGCTCGTGCATACAGCGCCACCACGGGGACGCGCTATACAACCCACTCCATGGTGTCCTCCTGAGCCGCTTATGGCGGGAACACGGGCACGCGTGAGCAACTTAGCACTCACCGCAAACCAAATCAAACCAACACATGAGCGCCAGACGAATCCGTGTATGGCACACTGTGACGGGTCAGGACAGTGGCCCTGCCACCAAAATTTTTTCGGCTGCAGGGGATAGGGATCTCTCCAGCCTAGGTATCGCACAACCTAACCTGCCGAAGTGCTCAATAACTTTCCTCTGGGAATCGAAACCAGTTAGTCTAAGTATTCTTAAGTTGTTGTTGTTGTTGATTCTTAAGTTGTTGTTCTTAAATTTGTGTGGTCGTGCCCAGTGGCGTAACTATAGGGTGGCAGGGCTAGCAAAATGCCACGGATGCCCTGGCCCGAGAGGCAGCGAGCTCAGACGTAAGCTAAAATTTTTAACAAAATTTTGTAAAAATTATTAATTTTATATAAGTACTTAAAATCAATTCTAGTTAGACACAACTAAAGACCGTAATAATATAAAAATTCAAATAAATTAATAACATTTAAACGCATTCTCATAACAAAAGCATTGGTTGCTTCATTTTTTTACGCGGTACTTTCATTGAGTCGAGTCTATCGAGACTTCAACTTCAAAAATAATAAAAACATTGAATCCTACTTGTCGGGCAGGGCAATATGATGCTATTTTTGCTTTAAAAGTTCGGTTTATTGAAGTGCGAAAAGCGCTAACGAAAACAATTCTGTTAAATTGCAAAATAAATTGCAAAACAGATGAAAGAAATGAAGCTGAAATAGCTTAAGAAGTAGATCGGCAACTACGATTTTATAATGTTTTTGGTTTACCATTGCAAAATTCTACAAACTATCGATTCAGCCTCTAAAGCACTTCAGTCCAAAGCCACCGATCTTTCAAATGCCTTAAAACGTTTGAAATTTTGTCTAAAAATTTAATTTAGTTAGGGAATTTGAAAATTTAAAAAGGAAGCAAATAGTATAGCAGAAAAGTAGTCCATCAACCCTGAATTTTCCAAACCTTGTCAGAGGAGGTTGAAACGCCATTTAGTCGAACTTTGCGAAGATGAGCGTCTTCAAGAGCGTCTTCAGAAAGTTTGTTCAAAGTGAACATATTTTATCAAGTATTGGAGTCATTATTAATCAACTAAAATCGCATTTCCTTCCAATGAATGAAATTGTTTCAAATTTAAGTGTTTTGAAACCTACCACTTTGCAAAATTTAAATAACATTGATACATTTAAAAAAAACTCTTAGAGTTTGTTCAAATATATAAAAGCGGCCAAGTGCGAGTCGGACTCGCGCACTAAGGGCCACATACATAATTGCAAAAAAAAAACGGCAAAAAAAACACGTTTGTTGTATGGGAGCCGCTTTAATATTTATTTTATTCTGTTTTTAGTATTTTTGTCATAGCGACAACAGAAATACATTTCAACTGCCTAGCTACCACGGATCATGAGATACAGCCTGGTGACAGACAGACAGACGGACAGTTGAGTCTTAGTAATAGGGTTCCGTTTTTACCCTCTGGTTACGGAACCCTAAAAATACATACCTGAATCATTTGCCAGGTAAATTCTTAGTTTTTGATTCACCTTCAGAGACGAAACAGAACAGTCTTCGTGTATTAGAGAACTTGCTGATTTATTTATGATTAAGAATCATTTTATGACATGCAGCTTACCTGTGGTATGTACTGCATTTTGGTTCAATAATTGGTTCAATTCCTGTGACAACAGCTAGTGATGAAAGATTATTTTCTAAAATTATTAATAAAAAAACTAAGTATTTAAGGCAATCTATGGGACAAGACAGTCTACGTAACATGGCTATTCTGTCTATTGCAAATTCTATGGCCCAATCTTTAAACTTTTGTGATGTTATTGATACTTTTACGGAACAGAAAGCTCTATGCGAAGCTCTATTTTACTATAAATATTTAATACCTATGCTTTTGAAAATTTTATTTACTGGATATTGAACTAAATGCACAAAATATTACTGTTGGGTAATTAATCACTACTTCAGTGATTTATTAATTAAATTAAATTTACTGGGGTCCCAATGCCCCATCCAATGAATTTACCACGGGTCTCAGACGGCATAGTTACGCCACTGGTCGTGCCTATTCCACTATTTATTATAGTCCACTTAACTTCTGACCTTGAACAGTGTACAATACAATTACCAGTTGTCCCTCAAAAATAACTTAATCATGTAATTTGGTGATTAGGTATTACTGTAATTTGTGATTTCAATGTGTTATTGTTTATGAAATGCCATAACTATTTATAGGCAGATCTATAATACAGTTCACCTTTAGTTTTTTAATAGACAAAAGTTAATAAAATAAAAATATCCGACAGCTGAGGAAGCCAACTAAAAAGATGTAAGCAAGCCTACCTACATATTCACGATCTGGCTGACCAAAACCGGTATCCTCCGATTGCACAGCATGATTTTCTTCTTGTTTACAACTTTTAACATAACCCTTTCCTAGCAGTCGGGTAAAAAACAATTGGTTCGAAATAAAAATATAATATAAATAAATACGCGCATTGTAGGTTCTATGCTGTGTCATTTACCTAAATCCAGGATCGGACTGGGTTGCAAAGGCCCGGGAGTCTATTTTCAAGTCCGCGGTCCCGGGACAGCCAAATTGTATCTATCTAATGATAGATACAATTTTTCGAGATAATCGGAATCATCATTATCGTATCAGCCGAAAGACATTCACTGCTGGATATAGGCCTCACCCAAGCGTCGCTACATTGATCGGTCCCATGCGTCCCGCATCCAGCGGATCCGGACGCATGGTGATTGATGTGGTTGATGTGCAATCTCCACAACCTTCACCAAGTCATCAGTCCACCTGGTGGGCCTACCGGGGTTCGGGGTTATCCGAAAGGAAGCTAGAGCCCCGGTATGAAGGCTAGAAGGAACGGCGCGGGGTTTTTAGTCAGTACAAGTCTGACACTATCTCCCGCTCCACCCAAGAGCGGGATTTGTCATAAGATGATTTTCCCCGTCGACAAAAAAAAAAAAAAAAAAAAAAAAAAAAAAAAAATAAGTCCACCTGGTGGGAGACCTTCCAACACAACGTCATCCGGTTGGCGGTCGCCACTCCAGAACTTTTCTACTCCATCGGCCATCCGTTCTGCGGGCAATGTGCCCCTCCCACTGCCACTTAAGTTTGGAAAATCTTCGCCTATGTCGGTAACCCTGGTTCTCTTGCGGATCTCTACATTTCTGATTCGATCACGCAAGGATTGCCTTCTCCATTGCCCTTTGGGTGACTATTTATAAGCTTTTCTGATGAGGCCCAATGTGAGTGACCACGTCTCAGAGCCATAGGTCATAACTGGCAACACACACTGGTCATAGACTTTCGTCTTGAGACACTGTGGTAAGTTGAACGAGAAGATACCGCGCAACTTCCCGATAATCGAAATACGAGATAGTGTACCTATCGTTAAATAAAACTAAAATAAAAAAAACTACTCGAAAATTATAAAATATTATGAACGATACGAGTATGTACTTACTCATTATAAGGCAAATTAGATCCAATTAATTACAAAATTTTAAAAAATCCCGTGAATGCGCACCGACCGACCGGCGAATCTTATCTTACTAATATGTGAATGTTTGGATGGATGTACGTTAGTTACTCAATCACGCTCGAACGGCTGAACGGATCGGGATGAAACGCACAGATATAGATTATAGTCTAGAATAGCACATACGGTACTTTTCATCCGTGTATAATGTTCCCTCGGGATAAGAAAATAATTTCGCGGACGAAGCCGCTTGCAGAAACTAGTAAGTAAATATTTTTTATATCTTTAGCTTGTTATAGACTAGGCGAGAAATAATGTCTAATGAATCAACTGTAATTTGCCAAGAAAAAGTCAATATTATACTAGAGCGAGAGAAGTAAGTGTAAATTTTAGCATCTCGAATAGTTTAGGTGGTCGTCTTATGTAAAAACGCAGAACTATATTCCGTCCTTACATTTATTTTACATTTGACATAAACTCGCCTAAGAAGTGCCTTATTTATTAACAGGCAACCATAGTCAATAAAATGCAATACTTCATGGACGCTTACAAATAGTACAGCGAATCGAATTACTTATTGTGACAGTAAATATAGCCCGTATAGGCGTATAAATTTGGGTGGATCTCCACAAAATATTCTCCTTGATAACAATTCCTCGCCTTAAAAGTGCTCGTCTGGACACATTTTAAGCAGTTAGCAGCAGAAAATGCAGCAGCAGTACGCGGTATTAGTTAAATGAACGGTTAATAATATTTACATACAAAATCTATCAAATATTTAACAATGAATATTTTATACCAAGAAATAACGAAAAACATGCAAAGACTACTAATAAACGACGATTTTGGACAGATTTTACAATTTTTTTTTGTGTGGTTCATCTTAAAACGGCGCGCGTAACAACATCTGCTTTATTTAAAAATATTTGTTTTTTAAATTTTTAAATTCTGCTTTTTTTTTAAATATTTCTTTAACATTGGGGAGTACTTATTTTGCGGTTGTTGACGATTCCAAAAGGAGGTTATCAATTCGACTGTATAATTTTTTTTTTGTATTTCCTCAGAACTTTTCACTGGGTGAACCAATTTTAATTATTCTTTTTTATTTGACAGTTGGTGCTTGTCTTGAGGTCCCATTTCAATTCAATAATCATGAAGATCTGATGAAGAACTTCGGAGATACTCGTATACATCAGAACTCTTCAATAAATGACGGCAAATGACTCGGGAAGTCGGGATAGCTGCAATCGCATGTCTGTTTATTATTTACACCATTTCATAACATAACATCACACTGATACGCTCTAAAGGGGTACGCAGGTGTGACACTGTTCACCCTGGTATACTCTCATTCCACCGGTTTTGTTTAAGTTTCATGTAATTGGGTTAATCTATTCTGGATTCACTTTGGGCATTACAGGTACATAGAACTGGTCCATTATGTACCACAACCAAAAAGTGAAAAAACAAAACGTTTTAACAAAAAATACAACTGACTTCCAAATAAAAACACTACAAAGTGAAAAATAACTTCAATTTCGGAAGCCGGTGTCAAAAAACGAAGAAACGAAAACAGGAACACCGTTTTCCGAAATTTAAGTTATTTTCCACTTTGTAGTGTTTTTATTTGGAAGTCGGTTGTAACCTACCCCACTTACCTACCCTACCTACCCACCTACCCTACTAACCTACTTACCTACCCTACCTACTAACCTACCTCCTTACCTATACTACTTAACTACCTACCCTCCCACGTCAACAATTTTTATTTTTAAACCTTCGGGCGAATAAAACGAAAAAATATTTTTGAAATCGGTGCATCCGTTTTTTAGTTTTAGCGAGACTAACAAACAACAACTGATTTATATTTATTTATATAGACTTAGCGAGACTAACGAACAACAATTGATTTTTATATATATAGATTAAATTTATCCAATATTTACCAACTTTAAATCCTTACAACATCTTTTATTCTGTAAAAACGATGAATTTGATCGCACCCGTCTATATGATGAAAATCATTAAAAAAAAGCTATTAACTATCATGTTCGTATTCGTTGATCTAGTGTTCGTGGGCACTACTATTTACTATGAGGACCTTGGTTTGATGCCCGGACAAGACAGTGTTTTTTAAATTTCCCTTCTAAAATTTCTCAGTAGCAGCACTAGTAGCCCGGACTCTAGGCCCCGGTTAATGGCATAGACTTGCCTCCTATTACATGGGACTTAAGGCGATATATACGCCCCAATGTTAACGCAATACTGGCCGTGCGCCCGCTCGGAGCCAAAATATCAATATTGAACCTCCTTTTGAACAGTTTTGTTTGAAAAATATTATTTGATTTTCATATGCTATTCAGTTATGAAGAAATTCCAGCCATCAATGTTTCTGTGTAAAACTATTTTTAAACATCCAAGTCGTTTTGGAGTATCCAAAAGTTGCGAAAAATATCGTATTGCTAATAATTTTTTTAAAGCAAAACTATTAGCTATACGAAAAAACCATGTTTAAAAAATAATATACATGAAACGTTAAAAAATATACTTTCTTTTCAAACCTTTTAACCTAGCCGTTACTAAGGAGTATGCTTTAGAAAGTTACCGTTTTACGGCACTAAAGCGGATGTAGGCCCTTTAATATTAGGGGTTAAAGTATGAAATTGCCGATTTGTACTGAAAAATTGAAATTAGCTTTTTTTAATGAAATTTATTTAATTAAAATAATTACCATTATTATCTATACATTGCTGTCAACTAATAGGAAGGTCATTTATGCCTTTGAGATAGAACTCTGGTGATCTAGATTCGACAAACTGTGTGAAAGCATTTTGTACTGCCTCCTGAGAAGAAAACTTTTTATCACGTAGAAAATTGTCCAAAATCACGAAAAAAATGGTAATCCGTTGGAGCAAGGTCTGGGGAATACGGAGGGTGACGAATGGTTTCTTATTGCAGTTCCTGTAGAGTTAAAACGGTTTCTCGTCCTGTATGAGGTCTCGCGTTATCATGGAGCAATAATGGTGAAGTTCGATTCATGAATCGGGGCTGTTTCACTGTTAGATTTGATATCATTGTTCGGAGTTAGGCACAGTAGACATCTGCCGTTATTGCTTGACCAGATCGGAGAAAGCTATTGTGAACAACACCATGCTGAGACCACCAAACAGTTACCATTACCTATTTATTGGTAAGCTTTGCTTTAGGACACTGTTGCGGCGATTGACATGGGGTCAGCCATTGCATTTTTCGCTTACGGTTATCGTAAAGAATCCACTTTTCATCACATGTCACAGTTCGATCCAATATTTCTTCATTTGTGAACCGATTCAACAAGGCAACACAAGTTTCAACACGCGTTTCTTTCTGCAGATCAGTCAAATCATGAGGCACCCATTTTTCATTTTTTTTTATTTTATTGATTTGATGCAAATGTGTCAATATTGTTGGTAAGGTAACGTTAAACCATGCCGCTAATTCCTGGGTATCGGCTTCCACCGGGCTTGGCTCGGATCGGCTTCCACCATCTCTTTCAATTCATTGTTATTCACCTGTGTGGGTGGTCTTCCACGTGGTTCGTTCTTTAAATCAAAGTTTCCATCACGAAAGCGTTTAAACCAAAATCGCACGGTGCGTTCATTAGCAGACCCCTCTCCAAACGCAATATTGATAGTGCGAGCTGTTTCTGCCGCATTAGTTCCGCGTCGGAACTCGTATTCAAAAATCACTCGAATTTTCAAAGTATCCATCTTTCTTGTCTAAACTGAATAAAAAAACAACTGAAAGTCGATACTCGCATGTTGCACATTTTTTAAAAGAAGAACTTCATAAGTACCTACCATGTGAAAAAAGTTTCACTCAAAAATCTCAAACCATGAAGTTTTTCAAATACAACGTTCTGATCGGTTGAGACCGCTGGGAAACTAGCAATCAGAACGCTGTATATGCATAAACTGAGTTTAGTTGAACTAATCGCGATTAGTTTTATTGGTGAAATCGGCCCTAAGTATATATAGGTACTCCTTTCAACCATTCGTGGAATATAAACGTGGGTGGGTGTTGTATTACATCGTCAATTTCAATGACTGCATGTTTTGCCCATGGGAATCTGAGGCCATTATTTTCGCCGAAACCGTATCTAACCTAGCGTGCCAAACATAGTATAAGTAAGCATAAACCACCCTTAAAAGTTTCTACTGTTGCGATACAGCAGCCTAATTGCGTAAGTGGATTCGGCAAGGCAAAGAGTTTTGACCCCATCAATCGGTCAATCACATAGACGGAATCCAAATCGCGTCTTTCATCTCGCATGTGATGCCAGACGCGATTTGGAGCGACAGCCATCGATAGATGTCATAAGTCTCCGAATTGCGAAACATACGAAAACCAAAGTTAATTCAAGTCAATCGAAGGCTCGAAGTACCTTGACGACTTACTAATTAAATTATAACGTCGCCCGATCGTAAAAACTTTCTCGATGACTCCCCGATTTCAGCTTCAGGCTGGCTTATTAGTTATTTACAAGCCAAAGACCCAATTTCTTTTACCTACATACGTAGGTACATAGGTAAAGTCACAGACATTAATAAATAAGTTTGTACTTTTGACAGCAAAAAACCTGCCTAGCTTTTTCTTAACTAAGTTGGGGTCTACAGTAGTCACAGCGGATCTTAATGTCTCTGAAGTTGACTCTGCGAACCATTGCGCAAGAATCTGCGAATCATCGAGTATACTGCATAGAGTAAGCGAGATAGGACGATGCGACAAACGTAAGCGAGTGAAAGAGGCAGTTATACAATGCTATCTTCTACTTCAACATTGACACAAAAATAACTACTGCGCAGCGTTTTGCAGCCAACTTCAGAGACACAAAGATACGCTTTGACTAGGTAGTGTAGGTACCTGGCTTCTGAATACCCGTAACGACTGTCAAAGTTCTACAGATCTCAGCCGGGGCCCGCGATATAACGTGCTTTCCGAGGCACGAAGGAATCTCGTTATAGTTCTCTACAAACTTCTTGGCCGTCCTGAAGTTGGGTACAATGGCTGTGCAGTAGTAAATCTCATACAGAAACAGCACTGTTTCATGCCTTCCGCGTCGGAAAGCCAACACTAGGGAGGCCCAGAAGTTTGGCGAGCACTATACTTAAACGTAGAGCTTTTGGCAACAATTCCCAGTAACTTGAAACTTCACCAAGGTTGAAAGTGTTGAAACTATCTAACTGTCACATAGACAAGTATACCTTTCGGTCTAGACAAAGTGTCATTCTATCAGTGATGGTGATTTAATGAAATGCCAAAATTTCAGGGATTGATCACGTGATATTTCGATAGCGTTTGACATCCCACCAATTTTTGACAGCTTTCCAATCGCTGTCGCCACGCTTTCGATTATTGAATGTCAATTGTCTAAGGTCTTTAGTCGTTTAGGCCGCTTGTTTACGACGCGATACACGACACGACATAAAGTTTTCACGATTCAGTGCTCCATATATTTGTAGATACCGTTTGTTCATTGCACGACACCGCACTACATGATTACACGCGACACGCGCCGATGCCGCTATGTCGTCGCGACTTTTTTGCCGTTACGATTTAGCGGTCGTTTCCTTATCGAGTGCAAATAGTTTGGGACATCGATTTACTATAAACTAATTATTTCATAATAACGTCATTGGTTTGGGTTAGGTTATTCCGAATTATTTTCCTATAGAGTGTTATGTACTTTATTTTACTTACCTACTTACAAAACTTATTTGCTGTCAAGTAGGTACAATTAGTGCTTACTTTATTATTCTGAAGACTTCATGTTTTAATGTAAATGAACTTATCACAAACCTACTGAAATCAATATAAAAAAAAAAACATTATTTAAACAGGGGGTCACCAAATGGCGAACCGCCGGCGCCGATCTATTTAGTGTGGACCTTAGATAAGCAGTTCAATATATTTTTTTGTGACTTGAGTAAGTAGTTTGTTCATTTATCCCGCTTTTTATCTTGACTGCTATCTATTCGACAACGAACGAATTTCATCAAAATCTTTATTGATATTGTACCCTTCTAAATTTACATATATTACTAGCTGACCCCCGCCCCCGGTGCTTCGCTCCCGTCAATTGGCTACTTACCTACCTACACTACCTACCCTACCCTACCTACCCTACCTACCCTACCCTACCCTACCCTACCTACCCTCCCTACCCTACCCTACCCTACCCTACCCTACCTACCCTACCCTACCCTACCCTACCTACCCTACCCTACCCTAGGGGTATGAAAAATAGATGTTGGCCGATTCTCATAGATACCGGATACGCACAAAAAATTTCATCAAAATCGGTCAAGCCGTTTCGGAGGAGTATGGCAACGAAACCTGTGACACGAGAATTTTATATATTAGATTTAAGTTTATTATTTAAATTTAACAAAGTAAATACACGTGACGATGCAAAGACCGGGGGAAACCTTACGGACCACTACGGTCATATTATTTAAAAACCCTTTCACAAAAAAAAATACCGAGTTCCAAAGCAAAATACTAATGATTATCTTCTTTTTTTGAAGTCGGTATAATGAGCAAAAATATCTTTTGTTTCGAAAGTCGGTGTCTTTGGTACCTATTTTTTTGTCGTTTTGCGACACCGACTTCCGAAACGAAAGTTAATTTGCTCTTTTTGTGTTTTGCTTTGGAAGTCGGATTTTTTTTTGTAAGAAAGGTTTTTTATTTTTCTCTTTTTATTTTTGATACTCCATCACTAAAAAGTGAACAAATTCTATAGTAAGGTACTGTAAAAGGGGAACGCAGCCAGGGGCTGAAGAAAATACTATTGGACTTCTACGACGTATATTTATTCAAACGTGCCGCCCGTAGGTCGGCTCTCACAGAAGTGCCCGCTAAACAAAAAACTACACGCGTTCGATTTATTTCTAAATATTCTGTATTCGATTTCCTTCCAAACTTAAAATAAATATAAGTCGCCAGCTTTAGGTGTCAGCGGCCGAACAGGTTGCTCGTCCTATGTGGAAAGCCTCTACAGTACCTACCGAAAGGATTGACAAAATACCCAAAATAACTCAATTTACACATTCGTGCTGTTTAGTGTTATGGAGTTCGGTTGTATGTTCCATTTCTTGAAAACAGCTGAACCGATTTTGATGAAACTTGTACTGTTTCCTGTTGCGGTGTCTTTGGTACCTAATCCAAATAATACAAAAATAATGAAGCTTCAGCAGACAGACAGACAGACGGACCGTGGAGTCTTAGTATAATTATCGCCAAACTTTTTGGCCGTTCTGAAGTTGGCAAAATGGCTGTGCAGTAGTAAATCTCATACAAAAACAGCACCGTTTCATGCCTCGCGCATGTGGAAAGCCAACTTCAGGGCGGCCTAGAAGTTTGGCGAGAACTATAATAGGGTCCCGTTTTTACCCTTTGGGTAAAAACGTAATATGATGTTGGGCAGCAGGAGATTTGGATTTTAGCAAATTTGGATTAAATTAAGGTCGTAAGTAAGGTAAGTCGACTGATACCTTCAGTCGACTTACCTTATTTTAGGTCCGCAGGGTATAAAGGAACCTATCCTATTGGAGATGACGGGCATTTAGATCGCTCGCTTTTCCCGCTGGCCTCAGTTCCTATCATCCCCTTCGAAGCAAACCTATCCGCGTCGGAATTTAGTATGTAGGTACTATGATCCGTGGTAGTACTAAGAAGGTAAATAGAAATATCCGATATCCTAATTCAGAGCGTCGTAGTCGGTTTTATTCGGTAATAGTAGTATTCGGTTTTGACGTGAAAACGAACCTAACAGACAGATTCCCTTTCGCATTCATAATATTAGTACCTACTTATAGGTACCTAATTAGGTACCTAATTAGTATGGACACAGATAATATTATAATAGAGGAACTCGAGGCTAAATAATAACAGCCGCACAGGTCGATCTTCAAGGTTGAGCAATGCTTGACGAGGTCGATCCGTGGATGGATGACCATTTTCAACATACCGAGTTTCCTCCGTGCCTCGCAAAGCACTAAGCCGTTGGTCCCGGCTGTCATTTGAAGATCTTTGACAGTCGTTACAGGTAGTCAGAAGCTTGAGATCTGTCACCAGTCTTGCCAAGGGGCACCGTGTTACCCAGTTACTGGATTGTGGAGGTCAGATAGGCAGTCGCTCCACGTAAAACACTAGTGCTCAGCTGAATCCGGTAAGACTGGAAGCTGACCCCAAAATAGTTGGGAAAAGGCTAGGCAGATTGACAGATAATATTATAATACTAGCATACAGATGCCTCATCCCATACAAAGAAACCGTTTTCGTCTGATTAAACTGATTATTTTTCTAAGAACACAGATCGCGTTCGGTTCCGTTCCACGGATATAGATGGTGTTAAATGATATTATTTCTGTAAGTTGGTTTGTACAAATACTTTTACATGTCGATCATATTTTTTAAAACTAGATGAGGTCGGAGTTTCCTATCTGACTACTCTGAGAAGAAAGGCCGAAACAAACTCAGAGGTCACAGTCTCTTTTAAAGTCCAGACAAAATCTTGGTTAGACCATGTAAAGGCCATATAAACTGATGTGGGCCATGTGAAATGGTCTTTTGAGGAAATAACTAGCGAGATTGAGTGGACCTGTCCAGTCAGTGCACGCATTATAATAAAATAATAATAATCTTTATTTCTCCATAAATGCATTACATTATTTTGATCTAAAAATTGCTTAAGCTATTGCTCCAGAGTGAAAAACCCTGACTTCTAAACTAGGTTTATGTACCTGTATCGTAGAAGCCAGTATCCCTTTAAAGTGATATGCTTAAAGAAAAATAGGACACACTTTATACTCAATAATCCATTAGGGCAAGTTCAAGAGAAACAAAATAGTAAAAAAAAACTAATAATAAAAAAATTAAAAAACATTAAATGAAAGTGTAGTGTATGTCTCTAGTGTATTTGTCTGGAGATTATGTGTGTGGGTGTTTGAGAGTGTGTGTATACTGTGTATATTTGAAAAAGAGTGTATGTGTCAATGACTGTAAGTATGAGTGAGTGTCAATAAATTTGTCAATAACTGTGCAGCTCAACTCAGAATTAAAGGAGCTCAACGATTCGACGAACAATACCAAAGAAAGGACATTCGGGTAGGCCGCACAAACCACTCAAACTGCCAGACAATGAATAAAACTAACTTAGATAAATTAAAATTAAAAACAAAAAAAAGTATGGTCCACATAGTCTTCACATTCACAACAATTAAAAAAAAACCTAAAATAAAATAATGTAATACGTTTAAAAGTAAATATTCATTTCTCCACAACAGAATACCGTAACATTACACTACTCGTATGAAAATAGCTAAAATATACTAAACGGTCTGTCTCTACGTCAGTTAAATTAAAAATTTTCCTAACAGCATATGCTGAGGAACTTAGCTTTTTTGACAATTTACCTATATGTGGGCCCACTGAAGATGAGCATCCAAAGTTAAGCCTAAGAATACTGTGCTATTTTCAGGATTCAATTCTTCGCCCTTTACCAACACATCAGTTTTCACCTGCCTAACGTAACGTAGGGTAAACTGAATGCATTTGGTTTTTTTCCATTAAGTAGTAAATTGTTAACATTGAACCAATGAACTACTTTTGAGATCGCGCTATTTACATCGTCAGTAACCAGCTGCTGACGTTTAAGTTTAAACAAAAGTGAAGTATCATCCGCAAACAACACTTTATCATGGTTATCCTTTATGAGGTAAGGCAAGTCATTAATATAAATAAGAAACAAGAAAGGAACAAGAATCGATCCCTGTGGGAAGCCCATTGTTACTATAGATCCGGGAGATCTTTTTCCATTGACGTCAACGCTCTGAATTCTATTACTCAAGTATGAAGTAAGAAGATCCAGAGCACTGTTCCGGATCCCGTAGTGGCGGCGTTTCCTGATTAGCGTTTCATGAAGAACACAATCAAATGCCTTGGACCAATCACAAAAGATTCCCAAGGCACTTATCTTCCCATGCACTATAAATATGTCCTAAAAGCTCAACACAGTCAGTAGTTGAACGACCCCTGGTAAAACCGAACTGTTTGTAATGTAATAATTTATGTATTAAAAAATCTTTGCAGTTGCTCTAAAATTAATTTCTCTAACATTTTACTAAACGTAGGTAGTACTGAAATAGGTCTATAACTTGTAGGGTCTGATGTACTGTTCTTTTTTTAATACAGCGACGATTTGTTTTATAGTATTACTAGCACTTCGCCCGCGACTTCGCTCGCGTGATTTCGTTTATCCTATAAATGATTCTTATGTGCAGTTAGTGAAGGCGACTAAAAATAAGCTATTATTAAATCAATAAAAAAACGGGGTATCGTAGGTATACAGGGTTTATTGGTTTGAGACGATTCGTTATTTGACTTAAATAAGAATAAATTTAAGGTTACTGCCACAAAGTAAAATCATCTCCTAAAAACTTAGTAACCCCATTTTGCCCCGTTGAAGCTAGAGTTTTGAACAACCCAAATATGATATTCACTCTTTTCTTCTCGTTCTATTTTTCGTAGTTCGTTCTTAGCAAGACTCCGCAGTAAGATTCCTCAAACAAACTTCAACACCCCTTAACCCTATCTGACGGGTAGTTTTAAAAACGTTTTATGTAAATTTCAATTATTTACTTTATCCCAAGGAATAATTTTTTTCTTACAAACAAATTCTGCCCCTTTGCACCCTCTTTCCAGGTCTTTCAGATTTAATTTTCGAAAATTCCTGCTTAGTGCTCCCCTAGAACCCTACGTCAAAATCAAAAACCTGTCCAAAGTAAGATTCTTAGCTTAACCCCAAGCTTTTCTAAAAACTTATAATGACCACCTTTATTGTTTACATAGGTTGGTACTTATGTCAAGCTTCAAGTTTTTTATCCCATCAAATATGATTCTCCAAACTTCAAACAAAACTTTGACACCCCCTATATCGCTTTTTGGGGACAGATTCGAAAAACTAATAATGACAACCTTTAATGTTTGTTTAGGTTGTTATTTATGTCAACTTTCAAATATATTAACCTAAGAAATAAGATTCAGAACATTCAGATTCAAAACATTTTTATACCCCCTAAATCGTCTTCTGGGGGCTGTTTCAAAAGACTAATAATGATTACCTTCATTGTTTATTGAAGTTGGTATTTATGTCAAATTTCATGTTTATTAACCCAAGAAATAAAATTTTTCAAAAAAAAAAATATCAACCCCTAAATAATATTTTGGGGGTAGTTTTGAAAAACTAATAATGAGAACCTTTATTATTTATTTAGGTTGGTATTTATATCAATTTTCAAGTTTATTGACCCAATAAATCAGATTCTTACATACAAATTTCAACACCCCCTAAATCATCATTTGGGGGTAGTTTCAAAAATCTTATAATGACAACCTTTATTTTTACCCCAACTCCATTTTTACCCTCTTAGGGGTGGAATTTCCAAAAAACCTTTCTTATCGGTTGCCTACGTCATAGAAAGAACACACCCTCTAAGTTTCAGGTCTCTACGATCAGCGGTTTAGGCTGTGCGTTGAT
This sequence comes from Orthosia gracilis, assembly GCA_947562075.1. Lineage (NCBI taxonomy): Eukaryota > Metazoa > Arthropoda > Insecta > Lepidoptera > Noctuidae > Orthosia > Orthosia gracilis. The sequence continues at coordinate 14,083,104 of OX387265.1, forward strand.
CCGTCAGTCAGTCATTCAGGACAAAGCATTTTCTAATATATAAAATTCTCGTGTCACAGTTTTCGTTGCCATACTTCTCCGAAACGGCTTGACCGATTTTGATGAAATTTTTTATGCTTATCCGGTATCTATGAGAATCGGCCCACATCTATTTTTCATCCCCCTAAATGTTAGGGGTAGTCCACCCCTAAATTTTTTTTTTGATATTTTAGACAAAATTTTTAATTTCTATTTTATTATGATACAACATACAAAAATAAATACAATCCTCAATTTTCACCCTTTTATCACCAACCCCTAATTTTTAATAGCCATTTTAGTAATTTAATCATTTTTCGCGAGGGGGATCGCGAGAGACTAGGTAGGGTAGGTAGGGTAGGTAGGGTAGGTAGGGTAGGTAGGGTAGGTAGGGTAGGTAGGGTAGGTAGGGTAGGTAGGGTAGGTAGGGTAGGTAGGGTAGGTAGGGTAGGTAGGGTAGGTAGGGTAGGTAGGGTAGGTAGGGTAGGTAGGGTAGGTAGGGTAGGTAGGGTAGGTAGGGTAGGTAGGGTAGGTAGGGTAGGTAGGGTAGGTAGGGTAGGTAGGGTAGGTAGGGTAGGTAGGGTAGGTAGGGTAGGTAGGGTAGGTAGGGTAGGTAGGGTAGGTAGGGTAGGTAGGGTAGGTAGGGTAGGTAGGGTAGGTAGGCTAGGTAGGGTAGGTAGGGTAGGTAGGGTAGGTAGGGTAGGTAGGGTAGGTAGGGTAGGTAGGGTAGGTAGGGTAGGTAGGGTAGGTAGGGTAGGTGGGGTAGGTAGGGTAGGTAGGGTAGGTAGGGTAGGTAGGGTAGGTAGGGTAGGTAGGGTAGGTAGGGTAGGTAGGGTAGGTAGGGTAGGTAGGGTAGGTAGGGTAGGTAGGGTAGGTAGGGTAGGTAGGGTAGGTAGGGTAGGTAGAGTAGGTAGGGTAGGTAGAGTAGGTAGAGTAGGTAGGGTAGGTAGGGTAGGTAGGGTAGGTAGGGTAGGTAGGGTAGGTAGGGTAGGTAGGGTAGGTAGGGTAGGTAGGGTAGGTAGGGTAGGTAGGGTAGGTAGGGTAGGTAGGGTAGGTAGGGTAGGTAGGGTAGGTAGGGTAGGTAGGGTAGGTAGGGTAGGTAGGGTAGGTAGGGTAGGTAGGGTAGGTAGGGTAGGTAGGGTAGGTAGGGTAGGTAGGGTAGGTAGGGTAGGTAGGGCAGGTAGGGCAGGTACGGTAGGTAGGGCAGGTAGGGCAGGTAGGGCAGGTAGGGTAGGTAGGGTAGGTAGGGTAGGTAGGGTAGTTAGGGTAGGTAGGGTAGGTAGGGTAGGTAGGGTAGGTAGGTAGCGTCTTTTATGGCAAAACAAAGTTTGGCGGGTCAGCTAGTATATGTATAGATTTTGCACGTTTTTACAGTTTCATTTAACCAAAATGTGTCACAAAATAAATTAAAAAAAAAAAACAGTAGATCCCTCAGAAATTTAAAACCGCGCCATCTATTGGAATAAATTTTAAATGATCCATTCAAATAATCTTACAATAATGTGAATTAAGAGCCCAATATTCCTTAATTTTGTGCTTAAGAGTGTTAATTAAACAAGAACATACATTATTTATGATCATCTCTAGAAAATCTCAATATTTCACAAAACTCAATAACAAATTGAAGCTTATCACGCCATCTAGTGCAATTTATTTGAACCAAATTTTCTTTCTTCACGTTGGATGCCCGTGGTATGGGTTTTCCTCAATGCAAGTCTAAATTACATTATTATGATAAGCAGAAGTGGTTTGTGGTTGATTTTCTGTTACGTGGTTGACAACTGGCGTTCAATTAAAATTAATTTAATTAGAATGTTTCAAATTACGTCAACAGTCTGGCTTTGATAATAACACAAATCCTTGAGTTAAATGCTTATCAAGAAATACCTATAGGTAATAATGGCAGTTTACGAATTAAATAGTTTATTTAGTGTGTTTTTTGAGCTTTCACTAAATGACAATGAGAGTGTTACAATTAATTACATAGAAAGAGAGAGTTGTAAAAACCGCGAAAATACAGAAAAATAACGAACGATTTTCATAATTTTGGGTTCAATACGGTTGAAACTATAACTTTATCATATATATATATTATTCTTTTTTTCTTCCTTTCTTCCACGGCTTTTTTAGGGATGGCATGGATGTAGCCTATGGCACTCAGTGGTAGTGTTGCTCTCTATTGGTGAAAGAATTTTCGAAATCATTACCAATGGCTTCCTGAGATTACCTTCTAAACAATCAATTTTAGGTACAGTCGACACGATTAATTCATGACGGGTCATATGCAAATGTTTTCTACAGATATTTTTATACAATAAGCTCGAATTTTGCTTAAATGTATGTTTCCTTAAGTGTCAATTAGTTTACCCATCTTTCAGTCGTTTTAATGACATGCCACCATTTTAATATCTAAGTACTTTGATCTTTTATTATTTGGCAATTTGTTTTAATTTAAAAATAAGAATATCGCCGGTTAGTTACACGCGCCGAGCCCGCCCGCGTTTTCTCTCCTTGTCGAAAAATATAATTGAGATAGATAGAAATAAGGATTTTGAAAACACACACTCACATTTACAAACTTTCGCCTTAATTATATTAGTGTGATCTTCGGACGTCCTTATTGCTAAACCGACTGAAGTCGCTAGGTTGGTACAAATAAGTTGGAAACACAGACAAACTGTTTATTCTGCATCTTCGAACACATAGATATAATAAACAAGGAGATATGCCCGTAGACGAAAATATATCGGAAACCAGTGTCTCCAGTTTGCCCCTTCCACACGGCAACTACTACACATGCAGTTCAGCAAAGGCAATAGATACGCAGTCGCGCACACACCCGCATTTCTTAAATCGGAACGTATTACACAATAAATTATAAACCTTATCCCTTCAAGCACAGCGTGTATATACCAATCACCGTACAAATTACGCACACAAAAACATCGGCGCTATCGTTGTGCTATGCAAAAGCAATTTATTTTACATACACGCTAGTGATTGACTAAATCGGAAAGTTATCGATTCGCCCATTTATTATTGTACAATTTTTTTGGGTACTTGAAAATAAATAAAAAACGGTATGTCCAGAAAATGTTATAGTTAAAACAAATATGCAGCTAAAAATATAAATTATTAAGTAAATCAAAAAATTCAAACAATCAAAAATCCGGTTACTTTGGTTTAGGCTTTCATAGCATATTAAAACAGGAGGTATTGTTGAACCCTGCTAGTGCTATGGTGTTTAATCACTGACCTGTAAAGTGGGAGGTATTTGTGCAGCACTTGACACTATTGGGGTTGCATTTTTTGTCAAAAAGTTGGTTACGCATTTCTCTACTACGCTGTAAAATAATCAATATAAGTAAATAGACATTATTTCACATCGATCTTCCAACCGGGTTAAAACGGTTAACAATTTGAAAAATAAACTATAATAGCAATATATCATTCGATAATCGACATTGTTGTCGATAGCCTACGTTAGTGTATCTGCACAAGCGCATCACTAACTCGTCGCAAGAAGCAGCGGCCGTACTACGCGATGCGTTCGCTTAATAAAGTATCGTTTTGTCATTTTTACATTGCTTGTCCAGTCACTTAGCGACAAACTTAGGTAGTGTTTAAGAAGCAATGTATTTAACGCAAAAACGACGACGACAACGACTAGTCGTTGTGATATTTGAAAACAAAATAACATAGTAGAACCAAGAAATATTTTACGATATTATGTTGTTTTTCATGAATTTAAAGACAAATATAGAAAAATATTTGTTCTTACATATGGTAAGTGATACCATGATTTTTAAAGTTTTGGTTTAGGCTTCGGTTTTTACAAGAAACCACTGAACAACACGGCATTCTTTTAATTTTTCTCGATCACGGTCGAAAGCGCACTAGTTCGCGGAGACGGCCATTTGTCTATGACATGTACAGTCAGTACATGTCGCGCGGACAACGACACGCCCCCTTGCCACTTCTCCTGTATTTTATATTTCTATGTTCGAACAACAATACTATCTCCACAGATAAAACTACTGCATAGATAAAAAACACATTGCTAATTTAACTACTCCTAGTAATTTAGAATAAAACAAGCCATGAGTCTTCTAGGGTTTTCCATTGGCAAAAATGTCGAATAAATCCCATACAAAACTTCATCTCCGTATAAAATCTCTTTAGGAGACGATTTTTCCAAATTTTCTTACTTTTAAAGGGCGGTCCGTGTCCGTAATCCATGTCCGTGATATAAGTGCCGAATTCAAAATGTTCTGAATCATGACAGATTATGACGGATAGAGTTCGGATGTAGTGCGTCAGCTTCCCTACAAGAAATTGTAAGGCTACTTTGGAACCAAATTTCTATTCTATCGTATCGGATATAGTGCGTAACCGCCCTAAATTATATTATGAACTCTTCTGCAAAATGTCGATACGCTTCTAAAGTTGTCATAAAATAAAAAGCCCTTTTTGACAGCTATAAAAATACTTAATAATAATTAAACTTGATGCTTGCGAATGATACTCGTTGTTATAGTGTATGGATAACATAGTAATTAATTAGGATTACGAATTTGATTTTTCAATTTCTTACGTAGAAAGTTATCGCGGCATGTAAAATGAGAAACGTTAACGGACTTCTTAGATTGTGACGGCTTTGGTAAACCTAGCTGTTTATGCTCTGCGTCTGTCAGTGATTGAAGCAGAGACTGCATTATCCGCACTTTGACTCGGCTTTGGTCCGTTGTGTGTTCTGACTAACATAGCCAGCTTACAGTATATACTATTCATTCCTTGCTCTATATACCTATGTAATACAAGTTGTCAGTGAAAATATTATTAATACGAAAAATCTTTCAAATAGTGGAGTTGGTTATTCTTTAATCTTACCATAAATGTGAAAGTTTGGATATACGTTTGTGTGGATGTATGTTTGTTACTCAATCACGCTAGAACGGCTGAACTGATCTGGATGAAATTTGGCACGGGTATAGATTATAGTCTGGAATAGCACATAGGCTACAATTTAAAATAAAATATCACACTTTTCATGCGGGCGAAGCCGCTGGCAGAAGTTAGTTGGAATTTTATGTTCCTAGCACTGCAAACATTTTCTCATTGTTTTGTATTATCTTCAAAAAGTTCGCAGTTCTCAATTTTTTCAGTGTTCCTTTTTGCAGATTCGAGTAGGACCTATAGAAGTCTTTCAAACAGGCAGAGTCACGGGCACAACTAGAGTAGGTACATGGTAAAACTTTGACAGACAATCCAGTGTAACACGGTCAAGCTGTTACGGTTAGTTTCCCTCCAGTGTAACCTTTGGACGACCTAATTCATGAAGATAGGTACATTATGAGGGGTGATTAAATTATTATGTTCTAGACTTCTTTTGTGTTGGTTTAAGTCGAAAAAATAAGGTTGTTAGTTGAAGTGCTCTACTTAAGGTCTTGATTTTTATTCTTCTAACGGCTCATATAAAAACCGGCCAAGTGCGTGTTGGACTTCGCACATTTAGGGTTCCGTACCAAACCGCACATTTAAGATAGTTGTACCTAATAGGAAAAATTAAGAGATCTTGAGAAAATCTGATTTATCCATTTATTGGTATTTGTTAGTAAAATATACGTAATAATAAACATCAATTTCATAGGTCAATGGGAACACAGTATTTATCTACTCAACAAGCTCTAAACAACGATACCCCATTCGATGTCGCAGGTCAAACAAACTTTTTATGCCCTCTTTAGGTTTCTGGGAGGCCCCATGAAAAACAATGGGTCAACAAGATCCTTATACTGTAATATTAGGCGACTGTAGCTCTCCAACAGTTTGACTGTTAAACCCGTGTGACAGACGGACAGACGGACACGTGAGTGACAGCAGTAGGGCTCCGTTTGGACCCTTCGGGTATGGAATCCTAAAAAGTAGGAACTTCACCCGCCTTTTGCCTTTAGATTTGAATGTACCTGTACTGTAACCCAGGTGGTTTTAAATCAGGTGTAAAATAAGTTGTAAACACATCATGGGTTTATTCTGTCTGCTAATATGATAAACCTCAGCAGTATCAAATTGCCAAAAAGCAGTGAGAATGCGGTGTGGTGATCAATGAGTAACTGTGCTACCTCGACGAAATAGCTGCAGAAGGGTGTGCTTATGGAGCTAAGTTACAAAACATGCAGCCAATGTGGTATATGCGCTGCCACCGACAATGCCGTGGAAGGAGCGTAGCCAGTCGTCCGGACAAAGCCGAACACAGTCAGGCTTTTTGGATGCGTGTCCGACCAAATTAGACGGTGTCCGGCCTGTCCGGCTTTTTAAATTTGATCAAGTTTGACAATTTTTCAAGAAAATGATCTTTTAAAGCAGGTGTCTGCCAAACAAAAATATCAAATACTTTATGTTACAATGAATTTAAAATTTTCCATTGCAAATTGTAATAGTAGTAAGTAAGTAATGAATGAATGATAATTAAATTTGTTATTTTATTAAAATTTAAGAAGATTTTCGGTAAAGAAACGTTTTAATTTGTTTCTCATTGCAAATTGCGATAGTAGTTACCGCTAACTACTATTGCAATTATTGAAATGAATATTAAATGATTAATAATAAAGAAGATTGATTCATTTAATTTTATTGTTATTTCATATGAATTTAAGAAGATTTTATGGTTAATGATAAAAAAAACAAGTTTCTTTAAAAAAAAATGTTATGTTTTACGTACTAAGACTAAAAAAATAAAAATGTGCGGCCTTTTTATCCAAATGTCCGGCTAAACTGACTGGTCTGTCCAGCTTTTCGATTTTAAGGTCCTGGCAACCCAACGTGGAAGTGTCAAAGTTTTAGGCCAAACAAATGACTGTCGTGCCAGTGACACTTAGAAGAAGAAATGTGAACAATGTCCGTTCCTTCTCTTTTTCTTTTACAGAAAATGCTTTTGTCCAGCAATGCTAATGGGCTGGTAAGTTATATTTACCATCACATCATTATTATGCACTGGCTGGTAAGCGAATGAGTCTCCTAGGGATTGGATATCCAAAACCAGAAGACTATAGGCTCATATCTCCTAGTCTCGTTGTAAAACTCATGAAAAGAGTTTTCAACGAGATTGGGGCGGAGTAAGTTATCTAGGGGACCACAATAGATCCCAATGGGTCGAAGTGTCCGAGTTATTTCTCGGCCCCTCCACAAGATTAAATAAGATAAATAGTTCTTATTACAAGTACAATGCTTTACTTATTGTTATAGAAGCGTGATCGTGATATTTTCTATACCTAATTCATAAATAAATGACGTCTTTATGTAGAACAATGGGTAGCTCATTCGATATTATTCAAGCAGACAAAACAATCTAATTCTTAGTAGGACCTAGTGTAGATTTAACAAAAGGAACATAGTTTCACATGTAATAAATCGTTCCAGTTCACAGGCAACAATCATGTTTATGGTTCTGTAGCTAGAAAACGAGCGACTAATTTGGATTTTAGGTACCTACCTGTCTATGATCTGTATTTTCTATATCTGGTGGGCTCGGACCAAATAAAAAAATGTTATTCATCATTTGTTAAGAATATTCTATTTGAACCTAACAATGCTACTCCGGCAGCGACTGAGTTCACATTGTTTTCGGCCAGTAGCGTATTGTAACACTAAAATATTTACCGCCACCGAAGGTCAATGGCTCGCTCGATAAAAAATGACATAATCAAATGGATTTTGGAACGTTATGAATTTGACATTCACTTTTGGCGGCGAATTAAAAATGGCGGATTGATTAGCAATATCTGTTTAAACAATTTTATGACGTGGATTTTAATTTGGTTAACTGCTCTGTTTGAAAAACCTTTTTAACAAAAATTAAACCGACTTCCAATACAAAACAATATAAAAAAACAATATAAATCCGAAAAGAAAGTTATTTTTCGCTTTGTAGAGTTCCGGTGCCTACCTTCTGGCTTCATCACCAGATCAGTTCGATGGTACCATTTTCATTAAAACCATTTATTTAAACTTGCTTCATCACAGTAATGGTAAAAACCCATACGCACCAAATGTTTTGGGAATACTTTTATTATGCGCAGAGCAAAAGATTCAAATTCCCTGCCGGAATCTATATCTCCAGATAGCTAGAACCTGGGAGTATTTAAGTCAAGAGTGAACAGGTTTCTTCTAGGCAAGCGTGCTTCATCGTCGTGGTCGACGATGAAGCATCATCGCTTACCAACAGGTGAGATAGTGGTCAAGCGCAAACCTATCAATAATAAAAGAAGAGAAAGTAATTTGTCTATTTGAGATATCTCATAATCCAAACAAACTTATCATTGAGAAGTTCCAGTGACCAAATGTGGCCTTCTTCATCAGTTCCACATGATTCCAAATGATACTTTCTGAATGTAAATGATTGAAAATCGCTCTATGTATGCCTATAGAATTAGAGGAATGCCCTCAATTTCCACTCATCAGATCCTGACTTGGTGAAAATGGGACCACCTTGAATGTATACCCTAACAAACAAAAAAAGAATTTTCAAATCGGCCCTAATTGACGGCGTAATGGGTGAAAATAAATAAAAAAAAACATACGTACAGCCTAACATAGAATATAACCTCCTCCTTTTTGTAAAGTCGGTAAAAAAATACTTCTGGGCGTCACATGAAATTATGATAATACATATGTAAGTATATTATAGCAAACGGTTCATAAACCTTAGTCTTGATTTTACTGAGGAGGAAAAATATGCATTGTTTATAAAAGTTCCTGAACCCGATATATTTGGCAAAAATATTATTTGAAATATTGTAAAAAATTATCGGTAAGTATGGTATGACCCGTATGACTAATTACCAAAAAACCGGCCAAGTTAGTGTCGGACTTCGCACATATAGTTCCGTACCTAACCGCAAAATCAAGTTGGCTGTAGAATAGGAAAAACAGACCAAATGATAATTTGGTCTGTTTAGAATTTAAGTATGGTGGATACTTTATTAAGTATTTTTGCGTTCGCAACAATCGCAACGCGTAACGGAAGCATTGAATTGAGTCATTATGATTACCAAGACCAACATCTACAAACCCTGATTGTAAATTGTAATGAGCTTCATGCCTCGGTACTTTTTAATATACAAAAGTAATTTGTTTTGATGACAAATACAGGTTTGGGCTTAAACCCCAATAAAAAATAAATATCTTCAAATCAGTAGGTATTTAATCTAATGAAAGGCTAAAGTCTTTGAAACAAGGGTGTAAAAGTCACGTGCGACGACTAAGTAACACAAATTCTTTTTTATTTTTTAATGTTTTTAATTTTCTAATGAACTCTAGTTAAATACCGAATAGTTCTTTTTCGCTATCACGAAAAAATAAAGGTCACGTTAGATGCCTCGCCTTATGGGGAATACCTGTTGATAAGTTACAGTTTAAAACTATTTTACCGTTTACCTATATGGCATGAATTGTAGGAGGCAAAGAACAAGGATCTAAGTCGTATAATTTAGGAACCTCTAATTACCTACAATATTATAATATTCCGAAGTTGAGGTTGGGAATTTGAGGAGTCCCTGGGTTATGAATGCATTCGCATACCTTTATTTTATAGGTTAAACTATAATAATATAATATAGGTTCTTTACCCCTTTTTGTCCTGATACTTACATCTCTTGTCTGATTGCAATCCGGGTTTTCAAAATTCGGAAATAACGGAAAAACCCGGATTTTCTAACCAGTTTTAAATCCGGTTTTAAAGACTAATTTTAACGGATAATATTTGATTTATCCACAAATTTTCATTGCAAGTTATCGATATGTCAATATTACCCACTGTAATGCGCAAATCCGAATAATATTTGAATTGGTAGGATTTATTATTAGGATTTATTGATTAGGTTTTATTTTTATTCTATACATCAACTGGATGACCAAAAAATCTTCTACTGCTGGCTCTGTAATAAAGCAAGATTCATTGACGCAATCATGTTTTGAAGATCTCGTTTTTTACAGAAGACTGATTAGTAGGTATAACTATTATGATATGACTGACTTATTAGATAGAATAGAAATATAGTTTATTTTCCTATTTGTAACTGAATTATATTAAACTTTTTTCTTGAGACTGCATTTTTATAAAAAAGGAGGATAAAGTTTAAATATGGTTGTCGGCACGTAACTTGGCAAGATTTTGGCTTAGAGGGGGTAAGTTCGAGCATAGTGCGCGGTATGACCACCCACCATATAGAGCAAACGGAACGTGAACGCGACGCGATTGGTCAGACGATCTTTTTGTCAACTGGCCAACTGGCAATCGCGCGCTCAGAACAGTGCTGAACTTTCCCCTCGTCCCACGTGGTAACCAAAGAGACCTAAAATACGACTTGTGCGCATCTAAGGACTCTTGCCAAATTACGTGCCGGGAACTATACAGTTTATGTTATGATTATGTAAATTTATAACGGGAAAAATTGCTGATGCTCAAAGTATTGTTGTTTATTTTAGTTGTTTCTTTTTCTTTTTTTATTGTTTATAGGATTGCGCTTGACCACTATCTCACCTGATGGTAAGCGATGATGTGGTCGACGGTGAATATGCTTTTATTCAGTCGTGCGTCGTAATTGAGCAAATAAAATATGCAGATTTAAAATAAATTGTGCTATTTTATTTCAGTTTTATATGTTATATCAACATAAAACACCCAAAACAAAAGCCGGATAATCCGGATTTCAATCGGACGAGAACACAGAAATCCGGATTTAAAATTAATCCGGCTTTTGCAATCCCTATACCTACATCTATTGAAATAATAAGTAGGCAGATATTGTGTGATAGTGTGACCCCCCGGGATCGAACTCGATATAATAAGCATGGTAGCGCTAGTGTAGTTCTCAATTCCTATTAGGACTGACTTTATAACCGACTTTCCAAAAAGGAAGCGGTTCTTTGTTCGACTTTTTTTTGTATGTTTTATAAAGTATGTTCTCAAATTGGTCCCATTATAATTTTGTGAAAATCTGAAGAACTTCGGCGATTTACAATAGAACTCTTCAATAAATGACGGCAAATCTCTCGGGCATTGCTGCAATCGCATGTCTGTTTACTTTTTATACCATTTCTTAACATAACATCGCGCCAGTACGCTCTATATGGGCAGATGTGTACAAGTTTTATGATATTCGGGTAATCTATTCTGGAATTATAGTAACCTTAGGTACTAAAGAACTTATTGCCTATTAGGAAAAACGAAAAGTGAAAAGAAAATACAAAAATATACTACCGACTTCCAAATAAAAACACTACAAAGTGAAAAATATCTTTCTTTTAGGAAGTCGGTGTCCACAACGAAAAAAATTGGTAGGGACCTACCAAAGACAGCGACTTTCAAAAAGAAAGTTATTTTTGCACGTTTTAGTGTTTTTATTTGGAAGTCAGTAGTATTTTTTTTGTAAAAAAGATTTTTACTTTATACCACCTGTCAGCTAACGGATATCTGTCTCACAATAATATAAATCAACAGCAACAGCCTGACTTCATCCACTGCTATAGGCCCCTTTTTTGTGCCAATCTTAATGCTCCTACGTTACCTTTTTTTTCCGGGGTTGAAAATCCTCTTTGGATGTCCTCGCCCTGAGGTGGTGGAGGGTTCTGTGTGGGGGGGGCGACCGATGTCCCAGAGTCCGTCGCCCCTAGACGCATTTAGGGGGACTGGAAAAGGGCATTGTCCGCCATAAGCCGACGGTGCATTTCTTGAATTTGTGCCAAAATACTAACATAAAGGGTTACGATATATTTTGGAATGGTCTATTTAATGGCCTTTATTTATTAGTACCCATATTGTAATGACAACGAAAATAAGAATTGTATCATGTCCTTTTTTTAGAAGGGGGGAATATTTAAAAATATATAGTCTATTTTACTCCCCCAAACCAATACAACGACACCTCATATGTCATAATCCGTCAAGCCGTTTGGGCTGGAGAGAGAGAGGGCTATAGAAATGGACATACAAACTTAATACATACACTCGAAAAACATAACCCTCCCGCAGTCGAGTAAAAAGCTTACAGCTTACAGGGAGGCCATAAGCTCTTAGAGCAAGGTTATTTTTAGTGTGCGTAAATGACAGATGTATCTGACTTGTACATAGGACTTGTATATATCTGTCCCTTTTTTTACAGTCGAACCATAATAGTTTTGTTACGTCATCGTACAGGGGCAGTTCCATTAATTGGTTACATATTCATTGAAACATTAACAGCTATATCTACGCTATACATTGTACATATTTACCTAAATAGTTGTAGATTTGATGTGTCATGTTCACTCATGTTATTTGTCACTGTGCCATGACATTGACGTTTAAATTGAAGTCCTTTGTGACGTCATAATTGACCTAACTACATATACAATGTGTCCGGAGTTGTAGTAATAAAACTTTAAGGGCTTTGAATAAAATTAATTTTATCGAAAAAACACCCCACAGTAGAAGTTAAATCAGAGCAATTTTAGTACCTGACTTACTTACTACGTCTAACAACCATAACTTTGGACCTAGGTCTCACAGAGGCATACATTTAATGTTATTTACACGGCCATAGCATAGAGAATCAAAAAAAATATTTACCTAACACTCAAAAGATATGATATTTTTGTATTGTTCTATAAAAGACCAATTTTAAAAGTAATTTCACAAGATTTTGCTGCATTTCCTAAAATTTTGAAAAATGTTTAGGGATTGACACACATGTCTCTTATGGATTTTTATTTTGTCTTTGAGGTGGTCTACCTACACGCTCACAAAAGAATCACAGCTCTAAGCCAATTAGTTTTAATTGTATGATTGCCTAATAAAGAACCCCTGCACATTTTGCAGAATTTTGGGAAATGCAATAAAAAAATTGTGGGAACTCCTTATGTGGTGTGTTTTTTCGATAAAATTAAGTGTATTTTACGGCCTTTAAATTTTATTAGTACAACCGTACAAGTCTGACACATTGTATATAGCTACAACCTACTACACTCTCTAAGTCAAGAGTGAATAGGTTACTTCTTTATTATCTGTGCTTCTTAGCAAGCGTGCTTACATTGGACCTCATCATCCCTAGATAGTGCTCAAAGACGAGCGAAAAAACCTACATACATGCTTAGTATCTACCTAAGCAACAAAAGCTAGGCATGTACATTGTACAGTATGATTCACTGTTTGTACCGATGTAGCTAGATCAAATAGAATAAATTAGAATTAATTGAGTTATGTACTAATTTACCGTATATGGAATATGGTAAATTAGTAGGTACATAACTCAATCGGCCTAGATTTAAACCAAATATGTTCGAGTCAGGTTCTACCAACTATGTTAGAGCCGGGTTCTACCAAATATATATTAGAGTCGGGTTGTATCAACTATGTTAGAGTCGGGTTCTAGTCTTACCGGATTTAATAAATTTAACATGGAGCGACTGGTACCAGAACCCAGTAACTGGGTAATACGATAGACAATACTGAGTCTTTAGACAAATATCATTCGAAGTAAGCACAGTATGACACTACTACTGACAACATCGCGACAACCGTTTAGGGATCTCGTCGGAGCGCATGTTTTTTTTTTTTTTTTTTTTTTGATTATAGGCTTGCGCTTGACCACTATCTCACCTGATGGTAAGCGATGATGTGGTCGACGATGAAGCACGCTTGCCTAGAAGAAACCTATTCACTCTTGACTTGAAAACTCTCAGGTTGTAGCTATCAGGAAATACAGACTCCGGCAGGGAATTCCACTCCTTTGCTGTACGCATAATGAAAGTATTCCCAAAACGTTTGGTGCGTATGGGTGGGATGTCCACCATGTACCGATGACGCATCGCCGTACGTCTTGTAGTCCTATGATGGAACGGGCTAGGAGGAATTAGTTCATGCAATTCCAACGCACACTCCCCGAAATGTAACCGATAAAAAACCGACAGGCTGGCAACTCGGCGCCGATGTTCGAGGTTCTGGAGCCTAGATTCGACCAGTACTTCATTGCCGATGAGCCTCTTGGCCCGTCTTTCGATCGACTCAAGTGCATCCAGCTGGTACCTGGCAGATCCGTCCCAGAGATGAGAGCAGTACTCCATGCATGATCGAACTTGCGCTTGATACAAGTTTAGCAACTGTTCTGGCGTGAAGTACCGTCTCACCTTCGCGAGGATCCCCAATTTTTTGGCAGCCAGCTGAGCTTTTGCCTCAATGAACGGACCAAAATTGAGCGTCGATGTCAACGTAATGCCAAGAACCTCAAGATGGTCAGTAATCGGCACGGTCACACCTCGGAAAGAAGGAGCCGGGTGGAATTGGCTCCTTTTAGCGGAAAAAAGACACGCCTGGGTCTTGGCAGCATTGAATCTGACCAGATTGGCATCGCCCCATTCGGAGACTGCCTTCAAGGACAGATTCAAGCGCCCAACCATGGCCTCCCGAAGAGACCGGATCTGAGGTCCAGTAGCGCGCGCGTTGGACACGTATCTCTCAGCAACAGTGCTATCGTCCGCGTACCCAAAGGTGCCGGGTTTTAGCAAGTCATTTATGTGCAGCAAGAACAATGTTGCTGAGAGTACGGACCCCTGAGGGACCCCGGCATTAATACCCAGTAGGTCAGAAGAGCGGCCATCAATAACCACTTGAATGGACCGGTCCCTCAGGAAGTCTGCAATCCAATCGCACAGACCACTGGGCAGACCGAATGATGGAAGCTTACCAATAAGGCTTTCATGCCAGACCCTATCAAATGCCTTCGAGATGTCGAGGGAGACGGCAAGCGCTTCCCCGTGCTTCTCGATGGCCTCACTCCAGATGTGTATGGCATACGCTAGAAGATCGCCAGTTGACCGATTTTGGCGGAAGCCATATTGGCGGTCACTGAGGATTTCATTAGCTTCTAGGTATGCCAGGAGCTTGGAGTTGAGCACTCGTTCCATACTCTTGCAGAGGATGGACGTTATTGATATGGGTCTGTAGTTGGCCGGGTCAGCCCGACTGCCCTTCTTGGGCACAGGCTGAACGTTAGCTTGCTTCCAAGCATTCGGCACTTTTCCCGTCTCATACGAAAGGCGAAAGAGGCGTGTCAGGATCGGAGACAGTTCAGGCGCACAGGTTCTGAGAACAATTGCCGGAATCCCGTCGGGGCCACTAGCTTTGTTCACGTCAAGGTTGCGCAGCACCCTACGAACGTCCTTTTGATGGATACGAATGTCCGACATACTCGTCTCGCATCCATCAGGAGGAGGAGGGGGCCGCGCGTCACCTGAATCCAGACGTGAAGATTCCGCAAAAAGAGAGGCAAACAAGTTAGCTTTCTCCTCAGCGGAGTGGGCCAGTGACCCGTCGGGCCTCAGCAGTGGTGGTAGTGAGGGACGGCAGAAGTTCGATTCAACCGACTTAGCCAGGGACCAAAACCCTTTACTACCCGCTGGGTATGAAGCAAGTTTGGTCCCAATACGGCTTATGTGGTCAAACCGAGATCGTCGCATCACCTTTTTGCAGGACTTGGCAGCCCTATTGTAGGCGCTCTTCCGCTGACCCATGTCGCTTGCTTTGCGTGCCCGACTGTTGACCCATGCCAGGTACGCCTCGTGTTTAAGCGTGTTGGCGCGCTTGCACTCGGCGCCAAACCATGGCCGGTCAACGCTAGACATTGCTACGTCAGAGAACGGAATGTAGTACTCCATTCCCTGACGCAACACATCCGACACGGCGTCCGCGCACGACGAAGGATCAGCCGAAAAGAAGCAAGTAGGCTGCCAAGGATAAGATGCGAAAAAAGAACGCATCCCATCCCAATCTGCTGACTTGTACCGCCAAACCCGCCGAGCGCCTCTTGGGCTGGGATCGGGTGGGGAGTGAACGGATACAGACTTCACCAGACAATGGTCGGAACTACCCAAAGGTGAAGATACCGACACCGAGTAGCGGTCTGGATCTGTTGTCAGCAGAAGGTCCAAGCAATTGGCTGTGTGCGAATCAACATCCGGCACCCTCGTTGCCTCCTGGACCAGCTGGGTGAGATTTAAAGCAAGCGAAAGCTTTCTCATCTCACGCCCAGCATGATCAGTAAACTGGTACGGGAAAAGCCACTCCTGGTGGTGGGCATTGAAGTCCCCCAGTAATACTAATTGGGCGGAAGGGTACCGCTGCTGTGCCGTATCAGCCGCCTCACTAAGATACTCTGTGAGCCTGGTTGTCTCCTGATCGCCGCTGTGCGAGCGGTAGACACAGGCGTAGACAATTTTATCAAGGCCCGTGTCCACCATGGCCCACAGTACAGAGAACCTAGAGTCCTCAAGGTTTCGGAGACGCCGATAACAGATGTCGTCTCGGGCGTACATGCATACACCCGCGCGTTGTTTAAAATTGTGCTCCAGGGTATACCCTGGGTAAGTTAGGTACGATACTTCCGATGGACATCCGATCTGCGTCTCCGAAAGGAAAAAGAGAGCCGGCTTATCAGTCTCCAGGTGATGATGGACTGCTATGAGGTTGGAGTGCAAACCTCTGATGTTCGTGAGGTGCACTTTGAGTGGGAGGGGGTGCAGCCGCTGTTTAACTTTGATCTTTTTTCTCCTTTTCATAGTTCGATGCGAGTGAAGTTAGGTGAGGAAAAGGAAGTGAGATGTGGTTCCACGCTGCTAACCTTCAGACACGCACTGAAGGGACGCTATCATTGGGGGACTAGTCTGGAGACTGCGGGGACGCCCGAGCCCCCCCGGGAATGTCCATCGGGCCCTCCCTTCTGGTCGCCAACCAGCACGATGGTGCATTCCGGGATTTTTCGTCAGTTGGCGGGGCAGCCTTTCGTGTGGGGCTGGCACACTACTTGGGCCCCCAACTACCTGCGGTCGGCCAGCGGTGCACCGTGCCTCGGATCCCGCTACCCTCCGCGACCAGCCGCCCGATACGCCCCCAACAGCGCGCGTCAGGCTGGTCTGCCTGCAATGGAACTGCCACCTCGACCCATCTCCTGATCTGGCTACACCGAGCATCGCACCGGAACACGGCTAGGCCGCTTGGCGGTACGTCTTTGCCCGGTGGGTGGTCGCAAGCCTTCGGCCGAAGCCTACCACCAGTTATTGTCACCTGATTGGCACCACCCGGGGACCACGTGTAGGGTATCGAATAGGGTACTTTCCTACGGACGTGGGTGACTCGGCCCCCAAAATGTTTGTGTGAGTGTGCCGTTTCGAGCGTTTGCAGGTAGTTTCCGTACTGTTCGTGCGTATTTATACTGTGACGATGGCTATGGTCGGAATGGCAAAATGTTAAGGATTGATCACGTGAAATTTCGGCAGCGTTTGGTATTCCAATTTATTTATGTCATTTTTTCAAACGCTGTCGCTACACTTTCATGATATGTGTCTCTGGTGTCAGACTTTCTGGTTTCTGATTACCTGTAACGTCTATGAAAGATCTTCAAATGACAGTCGGTACCAACGGTTTAACGTGCTAGCCGAGGCACGGAGAAATCTCGGTCTGTAATTTGTATTGGATGGTTACCCATTGACGGTCGGCAACTGCAACGGCAACTGCTGCTCAACCACAATATAAATATGGACAAACAGTACGGAAACTACCTACAAACGCTCGGAACGGCACACTCACACAAACATGCGCATCGACGAGACCCCCAAGCGGCTCGCACTACTAACAGCACCGCGGACGCTACTCGTCGGTGTGCATGTTTGTGTGCGTGTGGCGTTTCGAGCGTTTGTAGGTTGTTTCCATACTGTTTGTTTATTTATACTGTAGCTTAACCTTTATGATCGACCAATGCAGCTGTTTCAACTTAGCCACGGGCTCCACGATGGAATGGAAATTGAATATATTTGTATTTATGCTCATAATCGTAAATTAGTATACTGCTGTGATAATTAATTTCAAGAATCCAGTACCTAGGTTTATCTGTTCTTTTATCAAATTTTATGACATCCACGTGTTGATGTTGCAACTATAAAAAATGCTGATTACGACGACAGGCACGCAACCATGACGGTTTTATTTATATTGTCATTCAGTGTTGAATGTTGCTAAATGCATTTTAATTTTCCAATCCACTTAGTGAAAATTACGACTGATGAAAATTACTTGAGTGGTGGATTACAGTCCACTCGCTTTTATAGGGACCTTCAATTTTATAGGGCAATCTTCATGGATGACTCCACATTGATGACCCCAGGTGGGGTGAGTGGAGAGGTCTTTCAGACTTTTACCACACTCTGTTGTGTTCTGCTTCCTTTGGCTGGAGCGATGGAGTGCTTGCGCACATAGACACGCTCCCCTCTCCCAGTATAGATGAAATCATGAGGGGCCCGTCACTCTTTGCAGCCTCATACAGCCGCAAATCTTCTTAAGAGGAGCGCACGGAAAACGGCGCAACACGTCTTGGATCGTGTATCAAGTTCTGTCCAGGCGAGTCCGTCAACTGCCGGGTACACACTGCTATGGCCGCCACTCACCAGAGGTCATTCCATTGCACTTTGGCAAGCTGCGGATAGGGAGTGAGATTCTATCCTCCTGATTCTTCCTGCTCTCTTTCCGTCGCCTCCTTTGTAAACATCACTTCATCGCAGAATTGGCAGAAGGTAGCGATGACTTCCCACGCGCTCTCGCTTCCGACCAGGAACTGCTCCACGTCCTGAAGCGAGCGGTTATGCGCAAAACAGAGTGGAGGTTAGTGCTCCAGAATGGGAACATTATAGGCTGATTTTGCATGTTATTCACCTGGAAAATACACCACATAATTAAAAAAAAGTATATTATTATCTTATCTTATACTATCTATTATTGTGGAGAAAAGGTAGGCAGTCACTGCATATAAACTAATAATATACAGCTGCATACGGTTTGACATCTTCGCCACAACATAGGTAGTCGGAGAATAACTTAATCGATTGATCCTAAATTATATTTAATTATAATAAAATTATCCATATATTTTTTTAAACATGCTTTTGTCGTATTCTTCTCAGCAAACCCTTTAATTTGATACCCATATCATAGCAGTGCAGGAAAAATAACTAGACCGCCATCTTTAGCAGTCCACCATATTGGATTTAGAATGACGTCACTTAGCTAAGCACACATTGTCATCCAAACTAAACGTATATGCAAACTTTCATCTTAATCGGTGGAGGATAACTGCTTTAAAATTCAGTTGCAAGATTTGACCCGAACACACTTACGTACATACATGGACTGTCAGTTAAATTAAAGCTTGTAAAATACGTATAGATTACCTTTAAAAGAGGACAATGACGACATACTTAAATAAATAAGGATATTCTAACATTGGAGTCATATTTAAAAATATACTTATTACATAATTATTGTAATAACAATAACTTTAGGTAGGTGACAATTCAATACCAAGCCGCTAATTAAGTAACCATAAGGAACTATAATACAAATTATAAATATAAATAAAATACCTAAAATAAAATTTATTAAATGTATTACTATACTAAATGGGTCTGTGGACCAGGTATATGAGTCAAGTTTAATAGATTATCCAATATTAATACGGAACTATGAATTAACAAACTGAACATAATGATTGTTTTGTAATGAATAAAAAATGCGTAGTAGGCTTGAATCATAGTTTCACACGAGTATTTTTTTTACTATTTCTAATAAAATAAAGATGTTTAAACTCAAAACTTTTGTTCATGACTCAATTTCTTCTTGTTTTTCATACTTTAACTGGACTTAAGTTTTGAAATTGTCTCGTTACTCTTTAGTCATTTAACTCATTACCGACTACGGCGGGCGCGATGAAGGGATTTCCAATCGGAAGAAAATTACGCACTTGCACACCAAAAAATCATTTATCTGTACACCTATATTATTGGTGATTTTTATTTTATTTCTGTTATTCCATTTTCACGAAATTCTTTCTAAAGAATCCCGCATATAGGCGGGACGCGACAATGTGACAACGACGACGCGTTCTCACTTAAATTGTCTAGGTACTTCATACAACCATTTCTATTAAAAATACGTGTCGCATTATCGCGACGCGCCTGTCATTTTTTTTCTGCGTTAGCATTTAAGAACTCACCATTTGCCAATAAGAAATAAAACTAGTATAAGGAACTCTAGTGCAAAATTTCATGCTTCTAGATCCGTGGCTTCGTCGTGCGTTTTCTGTCAATGATTGAATTTAAGATTTGAGTAGTTAAAGGGGAAAATCTACAAGTCAGTGATTAGACCTGTCATACTGTATAAATCATAGTGTTGGGCTGTGAAAAAGATGGATGAAAAGAGATTGCATGTAGCAGAGATGAGAATTTTGAGAAGGATGTGTGCAGTGGCGAGAATGGATAAAGTGAGAAATGAGTATATTAGAGGAAGTTTTAAAGTGAAAGTGAGAAAAGTTGAAAGTAAACCTTTTGTCCTGGAACGGTCATGCGATGAGGAGGGATGAAACGCATGTTACTAAAAGAGTTATGAATATAAATAGAAAGAGGAGGAAGGCCAAAGAAAAGATGGATGGACTGTGTGAGGAGTGATATGAAAGAAAATTGAATCAGTGATAGCGTAACGGGGGACAAGACGGTATGGAAGAAGAAGACGTGTTGCGGCGACCAAATCCCAAGTAACATGGGATAAGGACAGGAAGATGATGACTGAGTAGAATTTAGTATTGTATTTACTTACTATTTACTGCTCCCTATCATTTTACTTTCTAGCTTGAACTCTGTACCAACGTAACACAAACTAAGTATGAAGGGCTAGGTCACGGAAACTTCAGATAATTGATTTCCAATAGGTAGTTTTGCCCGAGGTTGACACAACCTACTTGTTTATTAAGGTGGTAATCGGGTAGGTCATGGACGCGCTTTGTTTGAACTACCGACTATCAGACTAGGGGTTGTCCCCATGGTCTGTGCCATGGGGACAACCCCTGTGGCGTGGCGATGCGCTCTCTCAATTGATGTTTAATTGTATAAGCGACTAGCTATCCCACGCGGCTTCGCTTCCGTCAACTGGCTACCTACTTACCCATCTAAACCATTTACGCAGCGCACGCAACGGAAACTCTCAAAAAGGATTTTTTTTTCCCGTTTTTGCTACATTTTTCATTTATGCTCCGCTCCTATTAGTCGGAGCGTGATGTTGTATAGCCTATAACCTTCCTCTATATATGGGCTATCCAACACAAAAAGAAATTTTCAACTCCAACCCGTAGTTCCTGAGATTAGCGCGTTCAAACAAACAAACAAACTCTTCAGCTTTATAGTCATAATGATCTATACTAATATTATAAATGTGAATGTAAGTTTGTTTGTTACGCTTTCACGCAAAAACTACTGAACCGATCATCATGAAACTTTGTACATATATTCTTGAAGATATTAGAAGTAACATAGGAAACCTTTTATTAATAAAAAATTATGGCTTCACTGCGAGCGAAGCCGCGGGTAAAAGCTAGTATTAGTATAAATTAGATGAGAAAAAAAATCCGGAAATTATTGATATCACTTGTGAAGAAAAGTCTAGAAAAATACTGCAATTTCACAGGTTCGTAAGTGATTTTTTTTCCTGAATAATGCAAGGCACGGCATCGTGTAACGTTGTGGCATCGTGACCAGGCTTTACGACTCGGTAACGTTAATCAGCACGACATGTCAACGTGCTGCGCCGCAACACCGCACAGTTCCACGTTCTCGATGTCAGTGTGTGGTGAAGGAGACAACATTTTTTTTTTGTTCTGGTTAACGCCACCGATACAGTGACGCGTGTACCTTTGCCTCCAGTGTGCTTATTCCGAATTTTTAACGTACTCACTCGTGATAACGTAAACGATCTCTTATGTCAAAACGTATACAAAAAAGCGAATTCTCCTTACCGTTACCAGATGGCGGTTATACAGTTTAAAAAAAATAGACGTTTACGTTAACGCGATTGACCGTGATTAAAAAGCCCTCAGATCCCAGGGCAGGGATCCAGCCAGTACGCAAGCCTCGCTGGAGATCGTGCGATACTCCCAGATGACTCTGACGGCCATCGCTCTCTGCGGCGGCTGTGTTTCACAGCGATGCTACCGGCCGTCAGGTCAGCCGCCCAGATCGGGACACCATACAGGGCCATCGATCGCACGATCCCCATGTAGAGCGGCCGGCGGCGCTCGGGCCCCCCAGATTAAGGGGCAAGCCCTAATCCAGGATAGCTTAATTCACTGCCTATATTTCAGAGGTGAACGTACTTGACTATTAACAAATTTAATCATGGAATCTTTGAAAAAAGTAAGTAAGGGTGGAAAAAAATCTATCGCCGGAAATTCTGGCAAGAATGGTCATCGATTCTGGCGACGGCCACTTAGCCGTCATCGTTGTTTCGACTAAATGACAAAAATTTAAGCATCAAATAAACATCATCGAAAAGCAAAATTAAAGATTTCATTCATTAAAAAAAATTACAGCACATCGGGTGATAACTTTTGCGCCATCCTGTAGATACTTTGAATAATTTTGTAAGCAACAAAAACCTTTGACCGCGTCGCAATTAAGTGATTTAAATTTGCAAAAATGTTGATACAGTTTTTTATTATCTTTTTTCTTCGTATCTACTTACCCAAAGTAAGCAGACATACAGAGCTTTTATGCACTGATTAGTACTTAAAAATCACGAATATGTTTAAAATACGAATCTAATAACTTACCATAACATCAATACTTCGGGTATTAGGCAGAGGGCACACCAATTATATGTAAGTCCCATTTAATATGGCATTTCCATATGGAACCA
Source organism: Orthosia gracilis (assembly GCA_947562075.1). Classification (NCBI taxonomy): domain Eukaryota; kingdom Metazoa; phylum Arthropoda; class Insecta; order Lepidoptera; family Noctuidae; genus Orthosia; species Orthosia gracilis. The sequence goes on from OX387265.1 coordinate 14,105,884, forward strand.
CCCGGAATCTAAAAACATGAAACATTAATTTTTTGAATATATTGTATTTTTATCCTACCTACCCTATCTACCCTACCTACCCTACTTTACCTATCCTATCCTACCTACCTACCCTACCGTACCTACCTACCCTACCCTATCCTACCTACCTGCCCTACCCTACCCTACCTACCTACCTACCTAGCTACCTACCTACCTTACCCTACCTACCTAACTTACCCTACCTACCTAGCTATTTTTTTTGTTTTTAAACCTTCCCTGTATTCTGGCGATCAAAACAAAAAAAGAATTATTAAAATCGGTGCTGCCGTTTTTGAGTTTTAGCGAGACTAACGAACAGCAATTGATTTTTATGTATATAGATATTTTGATATTCTGTTGACCTGGGAATCGAACTCTATGTTCAGCAGTAGCGCTTCCGACCACTAGACCCTTGAGGCAGTTCGAATCAAATTCGTGCACGAATTGTACACGAGTTAGTACACAAACGCCATTCTGCTCGCGTAAAGTCTGACAACCGGTATTTGCAATAGGTATAGTGCAGGGGTTCCCAAACTTGACCCCTTGGGATCGAAATCGGTTTCCAGGGGTTGTCATAAACAAAATTTGATTTTGGGGGTCGACGAGGTCTAAAAATCGACCCCTATAAATTAAAATTAAAATTTTATTTGAAACTTTCAGGATAATGTATAAGTTGTGTTACGTGTATCAACTTGTTATAAGAATGACATTCTTTAGTAGGAGGTATCATTAACTCTAGTACTTTAAAAAAAAAACAACAAGATGAGAAGCGTGCACAAGTTCGTACAAGATGAAAAAGTCGGCAAGTCAATAAGCGGATTTTTTAAGTAATTTGGCTATGGGGGTTTGATTCATCAGTTCATTTTGGAACTAACTCTTAAAGGAAATGCTATAACAAATATCATATCCTCCTCTTTTTTCGAGACTGAAAATGCGGGCTTAATACTAAGACTTTGTTATTGTTGTAGCTCGCATTTGACCAATATCTCACGGCCTCATCTGATGATAGGCGATGATGTGGTCGACGGTGAAGCACGATTGCCTAGAAGTAACCTATTCCCTCTTGATTTGAAGTCTCCCAGAAAGAGAAGACTGTAACTATATTAAGACGGGAATATTTCAATGAGTTTGTTCCACGCTAATAACAAATTTCTATAAAAAAAGATTGTCTTTCTCGCATTGGCGCGTCACGCCTGTCTAGCGGAGTCTTCAGGCCAATTATTTACATAACAAGAATTCTCCTCCTTCTCTGTGCACACAGCGGTCACACCATCTTTAAAAGATTAGATACTAATAAAAATACCGGTACCGCTTAGCTCATGTCTGGTTTAAATCTTTCATAACCTATATATTTACAAAACTCGGAGTTTGTTTATCGTGCTCTACGTATATACGTAGAGCACGATAAACAAACTCCGAGTTTTGTACCTCGTACCTACCGTGGGATGATTCAATGAACCTGAGAATACTACAGTGTTAAGGGTTCTACAGACGACAACGCGTTTTTTATTTGTTAATTTAGTTTTTCTATTTTGGAATTGTTCTACGGATAATACCAGGCTAAATTATATTGGTTAGCTTTAGAATAACCCCACTGATGTGACAGAAATCTATATTTAATAATAAGGATGAAAAAAAAAGACTTTTAGCGTGCACATTGAGAAATGGTGAGAACCGCGCGGATTTTGCGCGATTATGGCGCCAAACCACGCGGTCCATAATTACATTAGCATCTTCATAATATACGTTCAGACATAACCACGCGATTTAACAGGTGGTTATCGCACAGATTCACTGGTGCTGGTAGTGTATTCAATTTTAACAGTTTTATCATCAATAGATTCACATCACGTCTGCGAAGTGTCACTAGTAAATTTAATGTGACTCTGAATATTCGTAATACAATTCCTTTAAAAAAGTATAGTCGCACAGTCGCGTCGCGCCCGTCTGTGAGGGTCTTTACGAACGAGTATTAAATAAAAAATTTAATATAAATAATAATGAAGTTATTGTTAACGTATCGTAAACATAGTTTATTCTGGTATTGACGATAGTAGGTAAGTATAGTAGTAAACAAAAGAAATGCGTCATAATATTGTAAACAGACAGGGTTAGAAAGAGCAAGAATGGTTTTGCCAAACAAATTAAATTGAACTTCGCTGGACTCATGAGAATTAAAATACATAATATCTATCTAATAACTTTAAACGAGCAATTCTTGTATACTAAATTTCATGAAAATCGATGGAGTCGTTTCATGAAATTTCGGAAACGACTAATGTATTATGTTAATGTTAGTGTTAGTGACCATGACAGTTTAAAAACTTATATGGAGTCATTGTTAGAAAACGTCATTTTCACTATTTTCATCCGAGCAGATCGCATTCGATCTATCGCCCAGGTACTTATACTAAATTACCACCGCTTACACATATTCTTTTTATGCTCACCGATTGTACGATTCTGCTGATCAAGTAGATAATAATTTTGCAGTGAAAAATGATTCGTAGATATTTCGTGCTAACAGAATATTTGAAATAAATATCATATAATTAAATTCCAAAATAAAACAGGTTTTTTATACATCTTGTTGAGTTATACGAACAAAAAAGTATGGCGATAAAAAAAAAATATCTGGTATAACAGGAAAAAAGACTTAATATATTTTGTGTCTTATAAAATTTTTATTACATCTAGAACAAGTTAGATACAAAAACAATCTCCAAACAAGTTTATTAAATGTTTCCAGTTTTTTCCACGAGGTTGGCTGACAATAGCCATCTCGTCATGTTTTTTAGATAACCTACCGGCCAGCTGCATGGTGCCAACTAAAGATCAAGAAATAAGTATAACAATCAAAAGGTCTGAACAACCGGTTTGTTCAAACCTCTTTTGAATTTTTGCAAGTAACGTTTTATAGATCATCGACCAACATAACATAGCATCAAGCGAGTATATTCCCTGAAAGATTAAGCAGGGGTGTCGCTATCCTTCCCGGTGGGTTCCTGCATTGTCGAGGCGGGGGGGCTCAGTAGCCGTGGCTTGGTCACCCACGGTGAAGCGAAGAATAACCCGAGGAGAGGCCGCTCGTCAGGGCTTTTGTCGATTAAGCCGACGACGTAGCGGCCAACTAGTAGGTTGCGGTGCCGCTTGGTAACAGACGACATCGCATCTGAGGCGATGTTGTATGGAGCTTCCCAGGTCCCATACGATGTCACGGCTGAGGGTTGGAGGCCGCAGCGGGAAAGGAGTGCCGGTATTGCGGTGCGCCGCTCTCCCTATTCCCTGCGGCCGAAAAATGGTAGGTGGCGAGGCCATTGACCTTGATCCATTGAACGCGTTTGGTCTCTAGAACGCCACATAGGAACAATACATGCATACATACATAGACTGATAAACACATTACCCTCCTACAGCAGTCGGGTAAAAAGGGGCAAGCCTGTAGCCACCGCCGCGCCGCCGCCGTCACAAATGTTTTCGAGATGCTATATTTATAGATTGGAAAACCCCGTATCAAGTGTAATTGGGTTTGGCCATGTATAAATCCTAATGACAAAGTCATTTTGTTCAGCAAATAATCACCTACTTACAAAAAGTTTGAATCTGTCATTGGATAGTAAAATGAGGGATGCACTGTTGTAAAAAAAACGAAATTATTCATGCAGTAGCAGCATTGTTTTTATAGTAAGGACAGGACCGCGCGTTTTCCTGACGCCACCAGTTTGCTCATAAATTGGACATACGAGTACTAGACCGGAGCAAACTCGCCACGCAATCGGCTATCTTCGGTTGCCGAGCGGTAACCCACATTTCTTCACAAGAACCATTTCTTGTATGATCATCGCGTACAAGCAAATGTCCGTGGTATCTTCATTATTTAAATTACGAGAAGACTAATTCCGTTTTATAGATTCCCACGAAACTTTTAAGCTGGAATGCATCCGATCCATAGTTCGCGTTACGAGTCGACCTTCACAGGTCATCCGTCGTGCGCTCTGGGTCATGCCACGCTTTACTTATCGGGTTGTTTTCGCCACCAAATGGAAGGAGTCTCCTATAAGTACCACTTTAATATATTAACATACCATAACATCACACAAATAACGAATTAATCACGAAAATTATTTCATCACCACTGCTCCCAAAACTATGAAGGAAAACATCGTGAAGATACCGGCATGTCCTAGAACCATAAATTCGAAGACATGTGACATCCACTAATCCGCACTGGGCCCGCGTAGTGTATTAAGACCAGTGGGAGCAGTGGGAACATTTGAAGGCTGATGACGATGATGATGATGATCATCACGCCTGTATCCCAAAACGGTGTTGCACAGGTGCACACGCAGCACGCTTCTCCAGCTGCATCACGTTTCTCCATTTATGTATGTCCCATGTAACAGGGGGCGAGCCTTGCCATCACCCGGGCACAAATCAAGATGCCGTGCTGCTACTGAGGAATCCAGATGGAAAACCCCTATCTTTGCTTGCTTGATCTGGGAATTGTACACAGGATCTCTTTCTCTGTAGTGGCGCTTGAGACCACTTGGACCAGGGGTAACAAAATGGCCTCTTTGCCGGATTGCCGCACATGGGAGTAGCGCGAGGAGGCGAAACGCCGGGGCAAAACTCCGTGGCCGCGACAAATTATGACACGGCGAACTGAGCTCCGGCAGGATCTCATGGTGGCATGGAGAGAGTGACTGTGGAAACCCAGCACTGGGCTGAGGAGTGGCTTGAGAGGCGCCACGGTATCTTCACCTTCTGCCTGACACAGGTCTTTTTTTTTTTTTTTGTTATAGGCTCGCGCTTGACCACTATCTCACCTGATGGTAAGCGATGATGTGGTCGACGGTGGAGCACGCTTGCCTAGAAGTAACCTATTCACTCTTGACTTAAAGACCCCTAGATTGTAGCTATCGGGAAACACGGTCTTCACTGGACACGGCTGTTTCGAGAGGTTCCTATTCAGGAAAAAGCGGGCGGAAACGTCCGGGTGTCGCCCGGAAACACGGTGTCCTCGTGCAGGCGACCGGCGGTGGCGACCTCTCACATCCGGCCCTGGTTCAGAGTATGGTACGGAGCGAGAGGCCATGGGAAGCTGTCTCCTCCTTATGCGAAGCAGTAATGCTCGCGAAATAGGAGGCAGAACGCGTGAGGGAGACGCAACGGAGACAACCTCACGCCCCTACCCACCGCAGAAGACGCCCTTAGCGTCGGGAATCGCAAGTCGATTCGCGACCACCGCAGGCGCGGACTTGCGGACGGCAAGTAATGGGTAGCTTAGCTAAGTATTCAGTACAAATAATTTACTTGTATTACTGAAGTACCTACATAATTTAATAATGTATCCCGCGCTTTGTCTTCACTACTGTTGATTCAACACCAGACAAGCACGATCCGCGAGATTGTCCGTCGTCGCGGTGGGGAAGAAACTTACGTTCATCAGAACATGATAGATTTAATGACGATAGCCTGCACCAACTTATCTGTAAACTTCGGACGGATAGTTCAAGACAAAAACTTACCTTAAACTTTTGGGAATACTTTTCGTACAGCAAAGGAGTCCACTCCTTTGCTGTACTTCGCTGCCGGAGTCTGTATTGCCTGATAGCTACAACCTGGGAGTCTTCAAGTCAAGAGTGAATAGGTTTCTTCTAGACAAGCGTGCTTCATCGTCGACCACATCATCGCTTACCATCAGGTGAGATAGTGGTCAAGCGCAAGCCTACCATCAATAAAAAAAAACCTTTTTCCTTGAAGATTCCAGTCCATGGCCTGTTTAGGAATGTGATCAGAACACCTCCGGAGAGTTATACCTACCTATAATATGTGGTGTTACTTCTTCAAAAAGTGCCCTACTTTATGAAGAAGTCTTGTCACCGTGCTAAAATATCTAACCGCTATCACCATTGTATTTTTTTTTCTTTCTTGGCACTTCATCCATCCGTAGCGATTTCAACCGTACAGTTTCTCACAGAGAAATGGTCTACAACGATGAGTCAAAGGTCAGCAGGTCATCAACACCGCCAGGTCAACGATAGCGTACGATGTTCGAAACTGTAGGAATTCGCATTTATTTCTCGACCAGCTGATAAAGAAGGTCAATGTAACGTTTACACAACATGCTGTGGTTTCCTTCGCCTTGATTTACCTATTTGAAAGCCAGGCGAGACTCGAGAAGCCATTTTAAATAAGTTGGTATGCAAAGTGGCGTATAATTATAACAACATGATTCATTATGCGTTACTGTTCTTTAAAATAAAACAGCTGTTCATTTTTGCACAGATAATAAACAGATGGATGCCTCATCCCATACAAAGAAACCGTGCCGACGTAACTAGCGTTTTTCATCTGATTATACCGATTATTTTTTGTATATCGATCGCGTTCGGTTCCGTTCCACGGCGATAGATAGAGCACCATCTATATCCGTGGAACGGAATCGAACGCGATCGATTTACAAAAAGTAATCAGTACAGTACGTCGGCACGGTTACTTTGTATGGGATGAGACATCTGTATGCTAGTATTATATTATCTGTGATTTTGGTGTTCACTTAAAGGCAGCTAAAGACAGCCCTAACACGACAATGCGACACCGATGCGACGCCATTTTTCAGAAAGAAAGTTTCCTAGGCAAAACTTCATAAAAAGTAGTTTGAAGCCCACAACACATGATCAATCTTCAATCCAGTATTGCTTGTTTTTCTTCCGTATTCCCTCTACAAACTGGTATTTTGGAAAGTTCGTGGTCATCTCTTTCTTAGAATTAATAACACTGGTGTTTCCTTATGGAAAACCCGTTGGAATGGTCTTCTTTACTTTATGAGTATGTATTTATTAATACTTGTTATTGTGTGCTCAGCATCGAATTGTATTGTTCTTATTTACACACACACGTGTAAATAAGCAAGCAAGGATGTAAAGGGCGTTTCGGATCAAAATGTAACATAAATAATATACGTATCTACAGTTTCGATCAAAATATAAATGACGAAAATGATTTTAATTTGTTAGTTCCAAAAATTTGATTTAATTTCCGCAAGTTTCGATTTGGATTTCTGAATATGTTTAATTCTCCACCACATGTTGACAAAAAAAGTCTCCTTGTGTTAAACAAAGAGACTTATTATTAAGCAGGGTGAACACAATAATAAAAGAATTCTAACACTTATTTCAAGAAGCAACGACCCATCATGTCTCTGGAATTGATTTTAGGGTTCCATTTAGGGTTCCACATAGCTGTCTTTGTGACCACGTGTCAAGACCTTTTAATCTGAATCTGTCTTTAAATCAAGGGTGAATAGGTTTCTTCTAGACAAGCGTGCTTCATCGTCGACCACATCATCGCTTACCATCAGGTGAGATAGTGGTCAAGGTGCGAGCCCATCAATGCCATGAGGTATCAAGTTGAAAACTAATCGCAAGGGAATCTAAACCTAAAAGATACTTCCCTTTAACCTAGAAAAAATTTTGGCAAGAACGGCACAAGTAAAGGAAAAAAGCCAAAAAATCGTAATTTTTACCTGTATTATAAAAAAAATACGATTTTTAACTTATTTACAGTTGTTAAATTGATCTCGATCTATGTCGATGTACACAGTTCTGCAACAGCAAATTTAATTTTGTCCCTAAATCCAGTTTATCGTTTTGTTAGAGCAAAGCCCTTGTCCCGTGTTACTAATAGAAAAACAGTAATGTTAACCCTTAAGTAAGTAATAAAAAAGCAACAACAAAGCTTTTTGTAAAAACCCCCTTTGTCCCAATGACGCAAACACGTCTTCGGTCTTACGGCTGCCTTGAGCCAGAAATCCCGCTTCAAACACTGGAGCATATAAATAAGGCGAACGTCAATGAAGGATGAACTTGAAAACATCATACTGCAATAACGGCTCTTTTCATCCGATTGATGTCCGGCATTTATTTTTGTGCATCGTTGTAATAAACATTATCAGCAAATCTGAAGTTCATGGTCAAGGGAAAGTTAGAAAATCCTCGGAACAAAATTTTGTAAAAAAGGTTGACTTTGGTGACTTCTCATTCCTTTGTTTTCCAATAATTTTTTTTAAACAAAATACAGTATTTTTCTAGTCAACGAGCTCTAAACAACGATACTCCACTGATGGGGCACGTCAAATTATTTTTTTCGCTCCTTCTTGGGGGGCCTTAAAAACATTTAAAAGTATTCTTTGATATTTTTTTTGACTTTAGGTCAACAAGATACTTCACTGTTAAAATGTGAAAGACTGTAGCTCCAACCGTTTGGCTGTAAAACCCGTGTGACAAACGACGGACAGACGGACACTTGAGTGACAGCAAAAGGGCCTCCGTTTGGACCCTTCGGTTACGGAACCCTAGATATGCTTCATAACTATTCGTACTCTATATGTAGATTGCAAACTACCTATGTAAACAGATATGAAAAATTAAATGGGTAAATGTGATTCAGGCCTTAAGTTTATACAATTCTACACCTCTGCCCAACCCTTTGGGCCATGCAGGCGTGATGTTATGTTACTTAAGCTTGTACATACATAAACAAAAACTATTTCCTACAAATTGCAACACTAACTCACTTACCTATTACATGCGATACAACGAAGGTTAGCACACATTCTACTGCATTCCTAAATTCTCGACATGTTATGACGTCACATCATAAAGCCGGTGCGATAGCCTTGTCCGATTTGACAGATGTTTCATTATTAATCTCACACGCGAGTATGTAGATATGCTTGCTTACAAAAAAAAACAAAGGAAACGCGATAAGAACGTCAAATTCAAGTTGCTATATCATCTCAGTGACTAAGGGCCCAGACTTATAGGCCTGAATGGCCAGGAACCCAGGCAGGCGCTTTACTTTGTGAAAATTATTTCATCACCACTGTTCTAATAACGGTGAAGGAAAACATCGTGAGGAAATCGGCATGTCCTAGAAACATAAATTCGAAGACATGTGACATCCAACAACCCGCACTGGGCCCGCTTGGTGTATTAAGGCCCATTACCTCATACAGAGAGGAGCCTGTGTCCCAGCAGTGGGAACATTAAAAGGCTGCTGATGATGACTAAAACTTGATATTATGTAGTTGACAAATGTTTTTGACAGATTTCGACTGCGATGCAAATGCGAATGTTTCTTAGGAATACGGGAATTGCCCTTCAGAATGTTTCTGTAATGTACTAGATCAGAGGTACTAACAGACAGTCGCGGATCCAGAATATCGTTCAGGGAGGGGCAAACGGCTCTCTAGGGGGAGTGTCATTGAACAAATGCTGTTCCTGCTTTTCGAATCGTATTAATAACCTCCTTGGTTTTGTTTGCTAGTAGGTATGATGATGAAATGTTTTCTTGAAAACCATGACTACAGTCAAGAGCGAGCGAAGCGAGTTCGTAAATTTTAGGACATCATTGGCACATTTATGTTGTATGCTCTTTTGTTTCTATAATTCCTGATTTTAATTTTCAGCACATTTACCGCAATTCACCTACACCAACACATTCACCTACACCTTTACCACAATACGTACTCATTTGCCACAAATCAGCTACACGTTCACCACACACTCACCCTCATATTCACGATAATTCACCTACAAATTTACCACAATACACATGAACATTCACCGCCATTCGCCACACACCTTTTGACTGCTTTTGTTGTTACTTTTATTTTTAACCGACTTCCCAAAAAGGAGGAGGTTTCTCAATTCGACCGTATATATATATATATATTTTATTCTTATTCTTTATTGTACACAAAACATAAAAACATACAAATACAATAGGACAGTTTATGTACAAAGAGTTACCATTGTTTAGTTGGTTTTTTATGTTTGTTCGCGGATAACTTCGTCGTTTATAAACCGATTTTGATGATTCTTTTTTTGTTGGAAAGGAGATATTCCAAGGGTGGTACCATGATAAGGACCTAGGATCTGATGTTGGAATCCTAGAGAAATCGAGGGAACTCCTCAAATATTATAGGCATACATTATAGCGATTTTGATATTTTCATCAATAATGCAATTTTTTATTTTTTTTTATTAGACACGTTGCCCCTCACTAGGAATATCTTCCTGTATCGTGGGTGCGTTTACAAACATATAAACTCACATACACAACTCCAAGAGCCGGAACAGAGAATCTGTAGGTCATACAAATATTTGTTCCGTGCGGGAATCGAACCCGCGACACGCAGCGCAGCAGTCAATCGCTCAACCTCTGCGCCAACCGTGCGCCCCGAATTTGCACTCAGAAAGTATCATTTGGTGAAGTGGAACTGATGAAGAAGACCACAATGGCGACTCGAACTCCGAAATAAAACAATGTTTCCTAGTCGTGTTTGGGCATATTGGAATCTTCAAGAGATGTACTTTAGCTGCAAATGATTTTCATGTTAATTGGAGGTGCCTACCAAAACAAAAAAAAGGAAAATAAAACTTTTTAACAATAAATCAAACCGACTTCCAAAACAAAGCACTACAAAGCGAAAAGTAACTTTCTTTTCCAAAGTCGGTGTCGAATAACGGAAAACAATGGGTAAAAAAGACACCGACTTCAGAAAAAAAAAGTTATTTTTCGCTTTGTAGTGTTTTGTTTTGGAAGTCAGTTTGATTTTTTGTTAAAAGTTTTTCTTTTCATTTATTTATTTTTTGTTTTAATTTTTTGTGGTAATACCTGCCTGTTAATTTGCATGAGGCCACTAAGTGGGGCCTGGTGACGTGTAACACAGGTTTTAACTAAACCTACATAGGCACCAGCTCTCAATGTGAATTTATACTAAATATATAACTGTTTAGTGCTGATACCATTCTGAGGAAAAGTAAATTAACTAATTATCATATAGCTCAGGTTTTGACCATTATTCAATTAGGATGAAGAAAATTTTATCGCCCTACCTCTGAGATAAATGTGTTGAACATTCATATTACTAGTTTGGTCGAGGTCCAGGGGGGGCAGCAATTGCCCCCGTTGCGGTCCCCCCCTGTATCCGTACCTGCTAACAAATCACCAGAACATCTGCCTAGCCTTTTCCAAAGTTGGGAATCCCAACTACGAGTATTTTGGGGTCAGCTTCAGTTAAACCAGATGCAACAAACTACCAGTAGTAAACACGAAGTGCCTTATTACAAAAAGTGGTTTAACTAAAACTCAGGTTTAAACCTTATTTACACCGTACATTATAAAGGTTTAAACCTGGGTTTTTAGTAAAACCGCTTTTTGTAATACGACTGGAAGCGACTGTCTTCTCAATCCACACAACTATTGGAAAAACCGCGATAGAAGTGAAGTCTTCAAATTATATTCTATCTCATCTCTCGCAAGTTAAATTCTGATAGAAGATGTATAAGTTTGTCTTGTCTCTTTTTAACCGACTTCAAAAAAAAGAGGAGGTTCTCAATTCTTCGCAATCTTTATTTTTTTTTATGTATGGTCCCGGATTACTCAAAGGCGCATGGACCGATTTAAAACATTCTTCCTTTGTTTGGAAAACTTCACAGGTGGTCGCATGGTCATCAGGTCAGGATCTGATGAATTCCTCAAATATTATAAGCATTCATACAGCGATTTTGGTATTTTCATCAACTATGCGATCATTTGCACTCAGTAAGTATCATTTGGTGAAGTGGAACTGATGAAGATGTATACGGATGGCCACTGGGACTTCTTAAAGCTAAGTATGTCACGGGTATGAGTTATATCGAATAGTTAACTGACTATGCCGAGGCATATACTTATAAATAAATGGTACTGATACAAATGGTAACATCGAACTGATCTGATAATGAAGCCGGAAGGCTAGTATCCTATTCGTGTTTGGGCTAATTGGAATCGTCATGAGATGAAAATTGGCTACAAATGGTTTTCACGTTAATTGGAGGTACCTAACAGAACAAAAAAGAGAAAAATAAAACTTTTTAATAAAAAATCAAATCGACTTCCAAAACAAAAGACTACAAAGTAAAAAATAACTTTCTTTTCCGAAAACGGTATCAAAAACCGGAAAACAATGGGAACAAAAGGCACCGACTTCGGAAAAGAAAGTTGTTTTTCACTCTGTAGTGTTTTGTTTTGGAAGTCGGTTTGATTTTTTGTTAAAAAGTTTTTTAGTGTCGCTTTTTCGTTTCATGGAGTTTCAAATCACAACGAGCCTAAAGAAGTTTTCTCTTCAATAGTGGAAAAAAGGCCGCTGTGTAATAATTCATTCAATAAAATTAAATATGCAGTAACCAAGTAACCGTAAGCGACGCGAATACTCAAATCAAGGTAAACAGTAACACATGTATTCAGACAGCCAGGAAAACTTTCAAGGTAAATTAGTTGTTCGAACAGGCGGTCTGTGTCGAACGTGTTATGTAGGCATAAAATTGCATTTTAACTGCAAAAGTTTTTTATTAAACTTGCCTACTTTATTTAATGTAGGTACTTACTTTTCCCGCAGATTCGTTCCCGTGCCCTAACCTGAATCGGTGTGATTTTCCAGAACGCAACATATTTTATGACACCTGCTACACTGTCCCGTTCCATCAGTGAAATAATTTTCGAAATCCTAGCCTATAATTACGCCAAAATTATTGGACTCTTTCAAAAAGAGTATCTTCACCAATGAAAGCGTCCAATAATTTTTGGCAGTACCTAATTATTAAATGAGTATTTGTCATATCCTTTCATGCGGTCAAATCTTTTTCCTTGCCGAATTCACTTACGCAAATAGGCTACCGATCTGTCGCCTTTTTACGAATCATATTAATTCATTGTATCAATCGCAAAATCTTTCATCTTGTCAATTTAGCAGCTGTATTCATTGTCGATGTAGCGTAGAAGAATTTTTAAACATATTTAGACTAAGATTTTGTCTGCATAATAAGGTATTGAATTTCTCAAGATTGGTATTCGAAATATTGTTATTTTTATATCGTATCGCCAATATCGAAAATCTACTTAAACCAAAGATGCATACAAGTTGGGAAATAACCAAATTAACAATACTATCATCCTATGTAATCATCATTGGTACATATTTAAAGTAAATCTAATAATATTGTAAGTTGGGCTAACCTAAAATCTAATTTCGAGTACGATAATCCTCAGAGATTCGTTAGACCGACAAAAAACGCACGGTTTGATAAAAAAACAATGGAACCCATTGTTTTGCGTTGTTCACAAATGAAAACCTTGAACTTTGAACTGGCAGTTCAAAATGCTGGTCATTATCACACCAGGGTCATCATGAACCAGGAAAGAATCATTGCAGACATAGTATTTGTTCTTTATAAGAGGTAATGAGCTAGACGTGTCTAGTTCAGTAGTTTCTAATGTTGTATGTGACTTAACTATAATAAAGTAGCTTTTTCCATTGGTCTGATACTCTTTAACGGCTTAAAGGACTTGAATGAAACTTGGCACACGGGTAGACCATGGCTTGAATTGGGACATAGAATACTTTTATTCTGGGAGATACAGAAATTCATTAGGTCGCCCAAGAGTCTTCAAATCCACGAGCAGCCAACGCGAAGAAAGAAAACTTGTTTCAAATAAATTGCACTTGATGGCGAGATAAAGTTCGATTTGTTTTTTAGTTTTGTGAAATATTAAGATTTTCTAGAGACGATCATAAAAAAATGTATGTTCTTGTTTAATTAACTCTCATAAGCACAAAATTAAGGAATAATGAGCTCTTAATTGACATTTCGAAGTTGATTTGAATCGATCATTTAAAATTGATTCCAATAGATAGCGCGGTTCTAAATTTCTGACGCATCCACTCGATTTTTTAAATTTGTTTTGTAACACATTTTGGTACAATAAAACTGTAAAAACGTGCATAAAATACTATAAAACAAAGAGTCGCTGAATTAAAAAAGAAAGTATTAATGAACCGAGTAAACCCTTTTACTTGCAAGTCGCTGCTAACACCATCTATAGCCGTGGAACGGAACCAAACGCGATCGATGTTCTTAGAAAAATAATCAGTTTAACAGACGAAAAACGCTAGTTACGTCCGCACGGTTTCTTTGTATGGGATGAGGCATCTGTATGCTAGTATTATATTATCTGTGCCACATCGACTGGACGCTATAGGCAAGTGACATTCTACATAAAGCGTCGTGAAAGCGATTGTAAAAAAACCGACCAAGTGCGAGTCGGACTCGCACACGGAGGTTCCGTACCATTATCGCAAAAAAACGGCAAATAAAATCACGTTTGAGTATGGGACCCTCACTTAAATATTTATTTTATTCTGTTTTTAGTAATTGTTGATATAGCGATAATAGAAATGAGATACAGCCTGGTGACAGACAGGCAGACGGACCACGGAGTCTTAGTAATAGGGTCCCGTTTTTACCCTTTGGGTACGGAACCCTAAAGAGTACAAAATGTATGGATTGCCAAACGCTATCGAAATATCACGTCATTAATCACTTATATTTTGACATTTCGAAAATCGCCATCGCTGACAGATTGACACTTTGTACCTATATAGTCTCTGGTTTTCTCACATCCAGCGAATTCTCGCGACCTTCACTAGGACATCTGCCATCAACAGCGAGACTCAGGGAAGACGCTTCTACAGTCTCCCCAGGGATGTGCCCTATCAGGCGGTGCACAGAGGTTCCGGGATGGCCTTTAAGAGGTCACGAGGTTCCATGTGCTGATGGTGATCACCGGGGTGGTTTTAGTGAGTTAAAAATTTAACGCTCCTTCGTGTTGTCTCCAAAAATCCAGCGCATTTTGAAAGTTTCCCCCCAAAAACAAAAAACCGGCCAAGTGCGTGTTGGACTTCGCACATTTAGGATTCCGTACGAATTTATCAATGTATTGGTATTTGTTTGTAAAATTCGGAAATAATAAACATTATCACCAAATTTCAAGTTCATAGGTCAGTGGGAAGTCAACAAATTCTTTGGCAAAATGTGTGACAGACGTCAGTTAGACGGATAGACCGACGGACACGTGGGTGACAGCAATAGATCTCCATTTGGACCCTTCGGTTACGGAACCCTTAAAAGAAGGAAATCTTCCATCAAGGCAAATGCAAAATACGTCCACAGTTGCCAGCATACCAACAAAATCAGGAAAACCGATCACTGTCAAAAATAAACTAAACTGCCGACGACCTTCCTCAAATTATCCACTTACCTAATTATATTATAGTATTTACGTCATGAAGCCAACATAATAATTGTAGTGGTTATTGCTACTGACTAAATAGCAATGTCGTGAATAAACTTGTATCTATTTAATCAGCTTAAAAAGACTACCAAACATACGGCAATGCGCTATCGGTACTTACATGGGGGACATCCCACCCATACGCACAAAACGTTTTGGGAACACTTTTATTATGCGTACAGCTAACGAGTGGAATTCCCTGCCGGAGTCTGTGTTTCCCGATAGCTACAATCTAGGAGTCTTTAAGTCAAGAGTGAATCAGGTAAGATAGTGGTCAAGCGCTAGACTCACCACAAAAAAAGAAAATAATAATAAGACAGATTCTAATAGTATATAGGATGATTTATTGAGATTGGTCATTAAGGAAAAATCTGAAACAGCTATGCTAGAGACCTTTTGTTAACATGCATGTCATTAAATAACATTTTTGTTTGATATAGTTGAAGAGCTCGTGGCTAAATAATAACAGCCGCACTGGTCTTCAAGGACCGATCATCAAGGTTAAGCAACCCTTGACGAGGTCGGTCCGTGGATGGGTGCCCATTTCAACATACCGAGATTCCTCCGTGCCTCGGAAAGCACGTTAAGCCGTTGGTCCCGGCTGTCATTTGAAGATCTTTGACAGTCGTTACGGGTAGTCAGAAGCTTGAGATCTGACACCAGGGGTACCGTGTCACCCAGTTACTGGGTTGTGGAGGTCAGATAGGCAGTCGCTCCATGTAAAACACTGGTACTCAGCGGAATCCGGTAAGACTGGAAGCCGACCCAATAAAGTTGGGAAAAGGCTAGGCAGATTGATTGATTGTTTGATATAGTTCTCGCCAAACTTCTTGCCGCCCTGAAGTTGGCTATAATGGCTGCGCAGTAGTAAATCTCATACAAAAAGAACACCGTTTCGTGTCTAGGCATACGGTAAACCAACTTCAGGGCGGCCCAGACGTTTGGCGAGGACTACATATTCAATGGTGCCCAGAGCAGTATTGGCCCAGTGGTAACGACCCCGACGTGTAGGTAACAACGACGACTCGTAGGTCGTGGGTTCGAAACCAGGCAAGCGCTTTACTTTACGTAAATTATTTCATCACCACTGCTCTCAAAACGGTGAAAGAAAACATCAAGAGGAAACCGGCACGTCCGAGAACCAAAAATTCGAAGACATGTGACATCCACCAATCCGCACTGGACCCGCGTGAAGGCCCATTCCCACAGAGGGAACATTAAAACTTGATAGACATTCAATATGCCTAGCCTTTTTTCGACGTTTTCAACTATACGGGTCTTTTTACATAGGGCGCCTGTCTTTCAAATTAAAGGTCACAGCTCACTATAGCCACCAGGGACCCACTCGCCTCCGCCTCGTCGCGTGGCGTCCAATCGTTGACGACGTGGCGTCATCGACAACGACAATGATTGGATGCCGCACGGCGAGGCGGAGGCGAGTGGGTCCCGGGTGGCTATAGTGAGCTGTGACCTTTATTGGGAAACACGATTCACATTGATAAGTCGGTTGGCAGGTTTCTAACTAAGAGTATCTGTAACGATTGTGTAACCGGGACCAACTGCTTAACATGCTTAATGAGTCATGTAGAGATCTCTATATGTATCGGATGGTCACCCTTCCGCGGGCCGACTCTGACGAGCATAGTAAGGTTGAAGATAGACCCGTGCGTTGGTAATACTAAGCCACAAGGTGCCACAACTCCCGTCATATTTTCTGAATGATAAATATTCGTCTGTGAATTTCTCTACAAGCTAAGGCACGCGATTTCGATTTATCTTAAGAAAAATCGCTCATCGATGTTATTTATCGTCGATGAGCGATTTTACTTAGCGAAATAACAAGGTCGAATTGCATCGTACTGCGATGCAATTCGACCGATTTGAACTTGAAATTGTCTTAGGAAATACATGTGCGAACACATTCAAATAGTTACAATTATTAGTCACATTTTTCCCTAACCTACAGTAGTAGGTTAGGCGTTAACTACTACTAGCAACTATAATAGTGACCCATATGATCAGTGAATCATTCTGTTCATTGTGCAACTGCGGAAGTATCACTTTAGACTGGAAGTCAGCGCACTTAATATCGTTGTCGAGGAACGCTGATGCAGGCATTTAGTTGAAGTTGCAAGCTTGTTGTTCTCTAATCTTTCTTCAATCTCAATCTACTTACGACCCTTTAGCTATAGTTCCCGCCAAACTTCTTGGCCGCCCTGAAGTTGGTTACAATGGCTGTGCAGTAGTAAATCTCATACAAAAACAGCATCGTTTCGTGCCTTACGCATCGGAAAGCCAACATCAGGGTGGCCCAGAAGTTTGACGAGAACTACATTATAATTGTGCTAGGCTTTGTGAGTCAAATACAATATCAAGGTGCTTTGTTATGTTTTAATTCTCTCTGTACACATTACACGCACACACTGAATCACTTGCTATAGATCAGATAGATGTGTTGTTTGATAAACAGGTCAACATAAAGCTATGGGCAGAATAGGCCATCCCAGACGGTGGACTATATTGTTACAGTCAGATAAATCTTTATGAGACGGTCTAGACTGCCTGAGTTTGCCTTGACGTTTTTTCCTTCGGGTTAATTGGCTGGTAGAAGGCCGAAAGTCTGACACTCAGTCTTGTTAGGGGGTATCGTGTGACCCAGTTAGTCTATGTGAAATACTGGCAATCAGCTGCATCCGATTAAGAAAGGTGCCAAGGATTGGTAGAAGAACAGTTGGCGAGATGGTTAGACGATAATGACTGTAAAATATGCTTATTTATCAATATTAATAGTTTACTCGCCAACGCACCACCGCGCAGTCCGACAGTCCGACAACGACTGATTGCCCCATATTTCTCTTTATGTGGGGCGTCTCGCAGTTCAATCAGAGTGATTTCAGCCGAAATACGTCAACAGTTGGACAAAGGCCTCCCCCAAGCTTCGCCACACTGATCGGTCCTATGCGTTTCGTCGTCGCTCCACATATATGAAGGCCTTCCGACGTTGCGTCTTCAGGTACGCGTTCGCCACTCTAGAACTTTTCGGCCCCAACGGCCAATCGTATCAGAGTGATTGGCTACTGCTTAATCGGGCAATCCTGAGGAGACTAAACTAGAGCCTCCAGCCAAGCATAATTGACCCACAACTCGGACCGGTATTTATAGCCGAGGTGCGCGCCCGAGACAACGTTATAGTTCTCGCCAAACTTCTTGGCCACCCTGAAGTTGGCTACAATGCCTACAGTAGCTGCGTAGTAGTAAATATCATACAAAAACAGCACCGTTTCATGCCTTGCGCATCGGAAAGCCAACTTCAAGGCGGCCCAAAAGTTTGGCGAGCACTATACAATACTGGTATCGGTTTGTAGCGCGATCAATTGATATCTACATACACTACAATGACCCAAACACAAGTGTTTGTTCCTTTACTCTCATAGCCTGATGTGTCGACAATACGACACGACTAGCAGGAAGAGTCCAACGGTATTACGTGCTTTACGTTACTCAGGTTTACATCACGTTATTACCATTACCAAATACTAGAGAACTGATACCTACTGATAAGTCCCGAGGCTAACCCAACAGACATAAATCTAACTAGATAACGCAAGTCCCTCCATCTGAATGGAAACCAAGCGTGCCACTTTTTCACAAACTATTAAAAACAAATTTACTTACCAATGAAAGAAAATATTTCCAATGCCTCGGTCAATTTTTTCTATACAGTTCTTACAACACAATATGGCATAATTAGGCGTATTTCTAGATTTCTTTGGATTTCCGTTGCCGATAATGCTAAATGAAAAGCTCAAAGAACGATGATCGATCGTAATTTTACTCCCTTTTTTGACACATGAAATACTTACAATCGCGTCATCTAGTTAGATTTATATCTGTGTGTAACCCATTATCACATTCGCCGATCAGGGAGTCGAATCCTACGCTCACCAGTCGCGCTTAGCGGGGCAGTTTGCCTGTATTCAAAAGGCTTGCTGTTACATCTGTTAATTGAATTGGATAATTCTATAATGAATCTGAGAGAACGTTAGTGGATAATTGATTCACATAAACATTAATAACAATAACATTATTTTAGGTGCATGTGTACTGTTAAACTTACAAGGAAATAGGAAACTCTGTCAGCTTATATGTCAATGATTCATTCGTTGCATACCTAAGTAGATATTTGAATGGTTGAAAATCTCAAAGATCTAAAGCGCCAATATAAAAATTACCAAAAAAAAGTGGAGCGCGAAACACGGGTACGATACGATATTAAAAATGTTAAGGAAATAAGGTTGGTTGGTTCCTTTTGTATTTTTATAATATACAGATATTTAAATTTGCCCTCATTTATGTCATGTTTTGTTTATTCAGAACTAGCTGTTGCCTGCGACTTTGTTTGCGTAGCATTAGTACTTCGAATAGCCTATGTTTATAATTGTAGGGGTATGGGCAGCCTTACTTGATAAAGTATTAGTTCACCATACAAAATTCCATTATTTCTAAGATAAAAACTATCCTATGCCCTTCCCAGGGTCTCAAACTATTTCCGTTCCAAATTTCATGTAGCGTAAGCGTTAAAAGATGGCAGACAGACAGAGCTACTGCCGCATTTATAATATTAGTATGGATGTAACAGCCTCCCACAAGGTGGACCGATGACCCGCAGGCATATTACGTATCTTTTGCTAGATAAAAACGATAGCGATTTTTGCGCAATAATTGCTCTTCCATACAGAAGCTTTAGAGATGTTGGCGGTGTTTTTTTAAATAATTGCTTTTGACAAACAGCGAGCGATTAGCAAACTATTGTGTAGGACCTACCATACCTACACGGCAGGTAATACCGACTTTTATGACATAAAGCGTTCGGTCGCTATCGTTTTGCTCTTGCAAAAGATACGTAGTAAGCCTGCGGGTGAAGATTGCGGGAATCCACTGAATGCGATGACCACATCATCGGCTGTATGGAGAAGACCTACGCATATCCAGCAGTGGATGTCTTTCGAATGAAATGATTATGAATATTATCACAAAGCTAAAATATACACAACATTTCATGTTTTGGACCTGCTACTTCCGTATTAATTATTCTGTGCCCCCGTTGTCAACGAGAATAGACCGTGTTTTCGTTTATTAATTTGGCATTCCGGCTTTCAACGAATCTTGAATGAAACATTCATCAGATAATGCTATTACTCACGCATTACTCAGAAAGCAACTGAAGTTATTCCATTGAGTGAACGTACAGAAATAGTTCTCGTAGTAAACAGACTGGGCCACAGAGCACAGAGACTCCTTGGCGGCCGCGACGGCATTGTCTATGTTTTTCATTCAAACCGAGCGTGTGTGAGTGTCGCCGACTGTCACGGTTATCAATTTCTATTAATAAATCTAAAGCACAAAGCAACCATATTATTTATAAGTAATTTCCTACAATGGACACAATCAAATTGACAGTTATTATTAGTTACTTATTGAAATTAATGTGCTCGACTCGTGAGTTTTTTTTTTCTGTTGTCAAGGCGACTGCATCGATTGCAGTGGAGGAAATTTTTCAAAAGGACTTAGAATATTGTCTTTAATATCTTGTTATAAACGTTCTCGACACGAGAGTTTTTTCATAGTGGCGACAAAGTCGAGTGGATTGAAGAATATTTTCTTAAAGGGTTAAAATATGCGTGTAGGCCTGTGAGTCTGTGATAGCTAAAAGTTGCGTTCAGCGCAAGATCATATTTGACAAGCAGTCTTTTCGCTGATAGCTTTAGCGATAAGACCGCGATTATTGAAAAAGAGTAGTGTTACAATTTTAGCTGTGATTATACTTTTTTTGGTGTACAATAAAGTACCAATATTCTATCTACCTACCCAGTTACTGATTTGTCGAGGTTAGATGGGCAGAAGCTCTATGTGAAATTCAGCTGCATTGCAGCTAGGCAGATTGCTTTAATCTACGAGTATCTATATATCTAATCGTCGATTCCGTGGTCTGTGAAACGGACGCAACTCGATGACGTATTTACGGTGGGTTGTTCATCCCGTCACTGGAGGGCTGTCAATGGGATCTTGACCATCCTTTCTGTGTCTATCAAAAGATCAACTTCAGTTTAAATTAGGTCTCTGACTTTGAAAGATCTACTGAAACTAATTTCTTATGGGCAGTCCATTTCGGAACTATTGTTTAAATCCTCTTTAATGTAATATTCCTGCCTTCCCATTCCTTATTAGCCTGGTGTAACACCAGCCTACAGTAATAACACGAAAATGAATCTAGTTGCCTGAAAGAAGGTTTCAATTGTAGTATATTTTCTCCGCAGGAATTTTCTATGTAGCCGTGATGTTCCTGAAGTAATATATAGACATGAGCCCTCATCAGTACTGGTGAATGATTTGTGTACTATTTTAACGGGTATGTTATCTATATTACCTCAAACAAAAATACCTGACGTCGTACAAGTCTTACATCGTTGCAGTCATAGTTCTCCGCGTGAATTGAACATGTACAACGGCTCAGAGCAACAGTTTCTGGCAGTTACCCACCAAACACAACAAACAGCCTCCTTTTTACCTGACTGCCGAAAGGAGGATAATGTAAGTTTTTAAACTGTCATGGTCACTAACACTAACATTAACATTAGAAGCGGGATATTTATCATGTTTACTGTTTGTTGCGAGTTTCCGATATTTCGGTGCTTTTGCAAGCACCATGATCACGGATAAACAAACAAACAAACATGGTGAATATCCCGCTTTTAATGTTAATGTTAGTGGAAGGTAATGTGTTTATCAGTCTATGTATGTATGTTTGTTCCTATGTGGCGTTCCAGAGACCAAATGCGTTGGCTGATTTTGATGATTCTTACGTCAATCGATTCGTCTTAACCCTGCGAGCGTCACTGGTTACATTACAATAGGAAAACAGGAAAAATGCGGCTTTCGGGCGCCAAATTATGGGGCCCAGATTATTATATTTCTTCCGAGCCCATCGTGTGGGGTATCAAAATAAAGGGATACTCGTAGAAGAGGTTATTTCAAAAATATATAATACTTATTTGTGCCTACATTTTACACCTAAATCTGGTTTAGGTCAGCCAGCTCGCAAATATGTATCCTCCGTTTGCACAGCACGATTTCTTCTTGTTTACATCTTTGCAGTCGGGTTTTATGATTTTATCAACTAATTCAATGGAGGTTGCGGGACTTTACAGACTGTTCCGCAAACGTCCATAACATAAGCATAAAATGACCTTGCCTCTCGGAGAATACGAGCGTAATATTACACTAAAATAAATCGATCTCTAATTTCTCAGGAAGCATAACAACACTGTCTACCTACACTGCTACACCCGGTTTGAGATTGCGCATAAGTACGACCTTGAAACAATGTTCTCTCTTACGATCGCGTGAATTCGCGTGTCAATGACACTGCTTACTTCGCAATGTTTTCGAACCTACCGATACTACTGAGGTCTGATATATTTCCTGCTTTCGTAATGAGACCGGTAACCAACGAGATATTTTCGATCGAGCTATTTTTTGTCCATGTAACGAACACTCGACGACGAACAGTTTTCGAATGAATAGCAATTTTAAAAGAGCTCTGTCGAGTTTGCAAATTAGGTTCTATACGTACACCGCCGTGAAAACAAATATGATCCTGATCTTAAATATGTCGCTTTCCATCGTTGACTCTGTCTCTGTTACCTCTGACCTAGACTAGAGTCAAGAGCAAAGCCATCTCAATATAAAAAAAGTTATTTTTTAAAACTGCATTCTTGCAAAAAAAAAATAAGGTGGTCCTGGTGAAGGCAGCAGGCATCCGCTGCATGCAGAAATTAGAGGACCGGTCGAAGTGGCGATGCTTGGGGGGTCTACAACTGTATTTTTCCTGAAATTATGATGATAATCTTGAAGTTCTCGGTACATATTGAACAGGTTCAGGGACTTAATAATGACTTGATAATCGCCTGCTGTGTAGTGAATAGGTGAAGTGCTAATTAAATGTAGAACTCCCTGAGTACCCATATTTCTGCCGTTAAAATATGTACTTACAAGGTTACTTTGTAGCTGATAACTAAACAATGCTATCAAATACCTTTGCACCCACATTGCCGTATGGACTTTCCCACAACAATATATCCAGCGTGGTATTATCATATTTTCCTGGATATACCTCGAAGCGCACCAACTTTGACGCGCACCAAATGAAGTGCACCAAAAATATTCCTCGAAACACACCAACGATAAGAAACATAGAGAACAGCATGAAGGATTCGTACTATATATATATGATATCGATATACGTTTTAAAATTCAACTGTCCTAATGGTTTATTTATTGAAAATACCAGGAAAACAGACATTTTAATGAACTGGCTCTATGTTCTTAAGCGAATTACTACTATCAGTGTAGGGACCATTCAATTATGGTACGGCTGGTCCATCAGATCAAGGTCGCTCAGCGAGCTATGGAAAGGGTCTGATTGCGGTTTCTCTGAGGGATCGAATCCAGAACGAGGTCATCAAAGTTGTCGACATAGCTCAGACAATAAGCAAGCTGAAGTGGCAATGGGCCGACCATTTTAGCCGTAGAACCGATGACCGTTGGTGACGTGTTCTCGGGCACTCCCGCAGACTAGGTGGAGCGATGATCTTCGCAGGGTGGCTGCTAGCAGCAGGATGAGAGCTACCGTAAATCGAGACCAATGGCGTGCGATTGAAGAGGCCTTATATGTCCAGCAGAGGACTGCTATAGACCGATGATGATGCACACAAAATAGGCAGTACATTACATAATATTAATTACATAGTTAACTTTATTTCTGCCAAACCGTATCACCTGACACACATGACGCCGGCTGTGAACTGACGTCAACGAATATTAAGCATCCATAATTACATTTAATACTTAACAGACCTGTCTGTCGCTCGACCATGACCTTCTGCACACTCGCAGTTGTATTATATAATAAACTATAACTTAATATAAGAGCTATTATTGTTTGGATGACGCGTTTCAAGAGATTTGTAGGGAAAATATTATCAGAATCTATTCCATACTAATCTAACTAATATTACAAACGCGAAATTTTGGATGGCTGTATGTTTGTTACTCAATCACGCCAGAAAGGCTGAAGAGATCTGGATGAAATTTGGCACAGTGATAGATCACAGTCTGGAATATTACTTCAGCTACTTTTCATCATCAGTATATTATAAATGCGAAAGGAACTTTGTCTGTTACCTTTTCTCACCCCAACGGCTGGAAGGATTTGGATGAAACTTGGCGTTTGGATAGACCAGAACCTGGATTAGGACATAGGATACGTTTCATCCCGATGTAATGTTCCCTTGGGATAGTAAAAAAACTTTTTTACTATTAAATACAACCGACTTCCAAAAAAAACACTACTAAGTGAAGAATTACTTCAATTTCGGAAGTCGGTGTTGCTGTTTTTGTTTCTTCGTTTTTTGAAACCGCCTCCCGAAATTCCGTGCTTTTTATTTTTCACTTTTTAGTGATACATCACGGACAAGTTCTACAGTATCTTACATACATACATACATCTGCGTACCCGTTAAGAACATACTGGCGTGATGGTATTTCTATATTAAAATTATTCATCGAAATTGGAAGAGCGGTTTAGGCGTGAAAAGATAACAAACAAACAGGTAGACCGAGTTCATATCATAAATTCATATTACATCAAGTTCACACATTAACACAATATATGTTCAAATTTCCAACCAGGTTGATGTGAAACTCCAGACCCCCGTACTAGATACAAACTGTACTAAGGTGGGCCAGTTTTATTCTTAAGGTTGGGCAACCTTAAGAATAAAACTGGCCCACCGTCGATCATTCTTCCATACAAACGTAGTCTGTCGATTATTCCAATGTTTGACGATGTACGTTCAAAATAAAAAATGATATCAATTTGTCTCATCATTATCTAGCCCTGTATGGAAACAAAAAAGTAAAACAAATATATATTTGAAAGTAATGAGCGTCGAAAGTTCCATATTTCAGCACTAATTTTAACGCATATTTGGGCGCAAATAAATAACACAAGAAGAAGGAAAATTGCAAAACAGTCACCGTACAGGGATAGATTAGTATTTCAACAATGCAAATAATTTTACTTTGAACAGATACATTTAGTCGTTTTTTCATGACAATGGATGTCAACTAAAAAGTTAACTAAAAGAAAAAAAAATAACAAAAAAGTTATAAATAATAAAAAAAGTTAATTCACATAACACGTCGGGGTTATCTAGCCCTGTATGGAAACAAAAAAGTAAAAAAAAGTATATATTTAAAAGTTAAGAGCGTCGCAAGTTCCATATTTCAATACTAATTTTAACGCAACTTAGGGCGCAAATAAATACTATAAGAAGAAGGAAAATTGCAAAACGGTCACCATACAAGGATAGATTAGTAGTGCAACAATGCATATAATTTTATTTTGAACAGATACATTTAGTCGTTTTTTTCATAATATCCCAAAGTTCTGTTTATAAAATTTCACGCGCTCGTTTTCTTTCTAAATCATCATCCATCCATTGCGCTACAAATTTGCAAAAGTGTGTATTCGTACGTGAACTAGCTTCTTACTGCTCATCACAGCATCTATCTCTTTTGCACGTGTTGTCGGATGAGATACAAAAACCCCCCGCGCACAAAATAGTTCGTGCCGTCGACTAGGGCAAGCTTCAGTTACTTTTGCATTTAGTATTGGATATGTATATCATTAACCAAATCAAGTGGTGCCTACATGTAATTGTTATGTTTTTATCTACTTACCTATTACACATTTGAATAGAAATGTTTTTTCCCGTACATCGAGTACATATAAAGGATGTGCAAAAGTTTAGGTCAGTCTGTACGCGACTTACGAGTTTACGATGCCTGGAAAGTCTGTAAATTCAGTCCAGTACTTCAATAAATACCTACTTGTAATTTACTGTACCATTTTTAACCGACTTACCAAAAAGGAGGAGGTTCTATGTTCCACTTCACGTTTGTTCTTTTTCTTTGTGTATTTTCACCGATATCTCCATCAATTGTGGACCGATTTTGAATTTTTTTTTGTTTGAAAGAGTGTGTTTCGAAATTGGTTCCATTTTAATTTGGTGAAGACCTGATGAAGAACTTCGGAGATATACAACATAACTCTTCAATAAATAACGGCAAATCTCTCGGGATTGCTGCAATCTCATGTCTGTTTATTGTTTATATCATTTCATAACATCACGCCAGTACGCTCTAAAAGGGTATGCAGATGTGTACAGTTCACCTTGGTACACTCTCATTGCACCTGTTATGTTCAGTTTCACGATATTTGTGTAATCTATTCTGGCATTATAGGTACCTTACTAAACTACTTGCCTATTATGTAGGTACAACTAAAAATTGAAAAATAAAAAAGATTTTTACAAAAATACAACCGACTTCCAAATAAGAAAACCATAAAGTGAAAAATAACTTTATTTTTGGAAGTCGGTGTCCATAACGCAAAAAATTGGCACCTACCAAAGACACCGACTTCCAAAAATAAAGCTATTTTTCACTTTTTAATTTTCTTATTAAGAAGTCGGTAGTATTTTTTTTTGTAAAATGGTTTTTTTTTATCCTTTGTGTTTTTAGTTCTAGTTATCCTGGATACTGCAAATAGATCTTCCAGGAGTCGTTATTTTTAGGCTTCCGTACCTCAAAAGGAAAAAGCATACTTTATAGGATCACTGCGATGTCTGTCTTGCAAGACCCAATACTCAGGAACGCATGAAGGTGTGGCGTTTCTGAACAGAGCCGCGAGCTGTCAGGTAGACGGACCAATAAGGTTCGAGGAAAAAGACCGCCACAAAATATTTTGGACAGAAAAGAAAAAGACTAGCTAGAAGAAACGTTGCAAAGACGCAGGAGATAAATGTTCTGGTTCGAAGAGTCAAAAACATTCTAGATTGTGCTCACTACTCCATGCTCGAGCCTATTGATAAGATGCTAGTGTTATTCCGATAATATGTGTTGATATTTCGCACCTAGTATGTTTCATGTTCAAATAAATATAAAAGTATAAACTGGAGTGAACCGCGTTTTGTGTGACTTTACCCTACTCGTCGGTTCCCTAAAAAGGTATAAAATTAATAACAAAAGTCCCTTCTCTAGTCTTAATTCACGGTCCCACGGAAACGAAGCCAAGGGGAAAAAAAATAAATATACATACCTATACCTACCCTATTCGCTGGAGCAAAAAATAAAAGGAAAACAAGCATACTAATTCTTTACCGTGCATTTATTTTGCTAGCATACAGATGCCTCGTCCCATAAAAAGAAACCGTGCCGACGTAACTATCGTTTTTCGTCTGATTAAACCGATTATTTTTTTATACATCGTTCGCGGTCGGTTCCGTTCCATGGCGATAGATAGGTGTTAGTAGCGACTTGCAAGCAAAGGGTTTACTCGGTGCGTGAATATTTTTTTCTATAAATACAGTGAAGATTTGTTGTATAGTATTTTTTTGCACATTTTCACAGTTTTATTGCACCAAAATGTGTAACAATACAAATTTAAACAAACGAGTCAAATGCCTCAGGCATTTAAAACCGCGCCGTCTTCATCATCAAGCATCAATTTTAAATGATCCGTTCAAATAATATTTAAAATGTGAATTAAGACCCCAATATTCCATAATTCTGTGATAAGGAGAGTTGATTAAACAAGAACATACAATTTTTATGTTCAATTCCAGAACAGAAAATGATTTAACACACAATTCGATAACAACACGGTGCATGTCGCGCCATCTATTGAGATTTATTTGAACCAAATGTTCTTTCTTAGCGCTGGGACCCCGTGCTATGTCGCAGATAAATTTGAAAGAGAGTAACCGTGGTACTGTCACAAGCAACTGAAGGTACACGGGTTGGTTTTAGTCAGTAAAAGACTGACACGCCTTCCCGCTTCACCCAGAGCGGGAGAAGTTATAGAATGATTTCCCAAAACAAAATTGGACCACGTGCTATTACTAGTAAACCTAACAGTACATTACAATACATTACGTACATTATCCTAACAGTTCCGAACTAAATTAAAGAGTGCTGCAAAAGTAACCATATTGCGTTGTAACGTTGTATTTTTTAAATTAGTCGGACTATAATTCACGTTTGTTTGCTTACCTTTTATTTTTTGCTGCAGCGAAGAGGGCATCTAGACTATCTACTGGCCTAGTCAACACAATTTCCCTATTGAAGTTTACCAAACCGGTATAAATCATTCGATCAGTCATATCATTGATGACTCACTGAATATATAGATAACTAAATATCTAGCGGGTATCACCGTTCTTAGTCATTTAACAAGAAAAGCAATTACGATGAGTTTCGGCAACACATTGTCCACAACCGATTTGGAAATTCCGAAATCTATGTTATCTGTTGTTATCTAGTGCATCCATTCCGAGTGGGTTTAGTTGACTAAGGACTTTTAAATGATATTGATATAATATCTTAATCTATTTGTATCCGTCATTGCATATATGCATTTGTCTTATATTCATAGAGCATCATGTGTCAAGCCTTTGCCCAACTATTTTCGGCAGGCTTATAACGTAAGAATGCAGCAATCAGCAATCATCGCGTGATCAAACGCTTTATATGTCATAAAAGTCAGAATTGCCTACAGTGCAGTCCTACACAACTTGCTAATCGCTCGCTGTTTTTCAAAAGCTCTTATTTCTAAAAAAAAACCGCCAGAATCTCAAACACTTCTGTATTGAAGAGCAATTATTGCGCAAAAATCGCTATCGTATAGCTGTTGCAAGATACGTAATAAGCCTGCCGATGCCGGTCGGGTAAAGCCCGTGCTACACGGTTTAAAACCTATGCAAACGCCAATCCCCTGCTTTGTTTCCCGGTCATAAGTATAAATTCAACATACACTGCCCACTACTAGTCTAAGATCCCCTCTATATCTCCATATTTATCTTTCTATGCAACTTTCTTCGGCCAGACAAACAAAAACGATTTAATCATTTATATAAATAGTAGAAAATCCTGACCTTTACTCCAATTTACCTAATTCTGACAACTTTTTACTCCGTAAAGTTTCGCTCATACATTTTAAATTAATAGCAGTAAACAATGGCGCCTAATTATAAACATGACACGGCTTTACTAAACAAACTGAAGCTCAGCGAATTTTAACCGCGCTACAAAATACTTGAAATTCTTTTTATTACGTAAGCTGTTCAAAATCGCTCCCTTTGTTAACTTACAGTCAACATAGATATGATAATAATAGCCTTGTTTTACATTGTTAACGATAATGGGGCTTTGGTATAAATTCTAAATTCCAAGGGCTTTTTCAGTTTAGTGAATAGCTTACTTCTAGGCAATAGTACTCCATCGTTGACCTCGACCACATCATAGCTTACTAGGTGAGTTAATGGTCAAACGCAAGTAAATCGCTCACAGTCGCCAACGACCTTGAAGGAACAAAACGCGCACTCGTTACACACCCGCGCGATCTAAAATTCGGTAGTTTTTTGTACTTTCCTTATTCTTATTATTCTATGAATTTAAAAAAAGCCTCAGTACAAAATGTAGATAATCTACTTGTCTTTGAGATGGTGAAAATTTCATTAAAATTCGCCCGGCGGTTTTGGCGCGATTGTCATTTTTTTGTCCGTGTTTGACATAACTTTACAAATTAATTACACTTTGTTATACGAATAAAATTCAAAATTGTCTTAGATCGAATTATTAAGAAAATGGTGTTAATGTAACAGATATTTTTTTCAAAAAATTACGACTAGCCGTTTAGACATGATTCTCATTTTAAAATCAGCAACAAATGTATTTCCTCATAAGTGACTGAAAAGTATCATTCCAGACCCCTTTGCGAAGGGGCAAGAAACTGCAGAGTATGTTCGCTTAACTCAACAATGGACAGCCAAACGCAGGTGTCTATTTCCCAAGTTGATATCAAGACTAGATTGTCAACAGCGGATTTATTAAAATTATTTTATCACCACTGCTCTCAAAACGGGGAAGGAAACATCGTGACGAAACGGGCATGTCTTAGAACCAAAAATTTGAAGACATGACGTCCACTAATCCGTACTGGGTCCGAATACGGGCCCATTCCCTCTCACAGAGAGATGGCCGGTGCCCCAGCAGTGGTAACATTAAAAGGCTGATGATGACCACCAAAAGTCACCATGTATTGTTGTATAATTTTGTAGCTGCCTACATAACATTGTGAATTACAAACCAATTAATATTGGATCGATCTAATTCGACTCGCTATCTTATCATTGTGATACCAACACATTATATTCAATATATACCTATGTACATGTATTTTACCAATTTTAGTATGTTAATAACAACTTTTTCTTTTTAATTTGTTTTAACAATGCACCTGCCGTGTTATCTCTTCACCACCCTTGGTTGACTGGTGAAGAATGCCTAAAGCATTAAGTACCTTTGTACCTTTTTTGTGCATGAAGTCTAAATAAATAATTAAAAATACCAATCCTTCGAGATTATATCTGACAAAGTCGACATTCCTGCTGACACAAATGTTGACACTCGTGATGGACGTTCCGTCTACCTAATGTTAGTTATTAACCATTGAAATATTGTTAGCTCATTATCGGTGCAGTGTGCGGTTTTCTGACGCTACAATTTGGTCCGAAATAGGTGCATCCGACTATACCGAATCCAACACAATCATCGCGTCACTTCATGTGACATTGTGGTCAAACGTGAGCTTATCAACCAAATATTTAAAAAAATATTCGCTCAGCGATAAAACTCGCTGCGTACCGCTTATGCTCTTTTGGGCAGTTTTCCTTGTTTTAATTTATTTTTAAAAGACGAAAAAGGAGGTGTCGAATGGAGAATTCGACATGATTTTTTTTATGTATAACCCGCATAACTTTTTACAGAGTGATCGAAAAAAATAAATTGGGAAATTTGGAAAACATAATGCATCCCTAAAGGTAAACTAACAAACAAGAAATACACGATTTATTGATAACTAGCTATTGCCTGCGACTTCGTCTGCGTAACATTAGTACTTCGTATAGCCTATTTCTTATATCGTTTAATAATATTGTAGGTGTGAAGTGGTTAGTTCATCATACAAATTTCCACTACCTATTCTACCCCCTTTATCCATATCCGGGATGAAAACTATCCTATGTCCTGCCTAGAGTATAAACTATCTGCATACCAAATTTCATCTAAATCTGTTCAGCAGTTTAAGCATGAAAAGGTAACAGACAGATAGACAGACTTTC
Source organism: Orthosia gracilis (assembly GCA_947562075.1). Taxonomy (NCBI): domain Eukaryota; kingdom Metazoa; phylum Arthropoda; class Insecta; order Lepidoptera; family Noctuidae; genus Orthosia; species Orthosia gracilis. The sequence goes on from OX387265.1 coordinate 14,137,389, forward strand.
GCATTTATAATGTTAGGATTTTCTTACTGAGTTTTCATTTGTGAATCGATTATGTTAAAATTAAGTAAACAGAAAAGCGGGAAAAACTCTTTTGAACAAAAAATTAGACCCACAAAGTAACCGACAGAATAGCAAAAAATAAAGATATAACTTTTACTCTAGCATTTTAAGTTGGCGACAAACAATTAACGTTCTCGTGAATCGCGATGCATTGATATTTCAGCTCAAAAGATTCATATTAAAAATCGATGTGTTCCGAGCGTACCATTTTTTCTTTCAGATACTATGAGATTAGATTAGACAGCGGTTGCGTCCGATAGGTAATATTACAAAAATGTCACAGAGTAGGAACAAATGGAGCGGTAATCATTCGTAGAAACAACACTATGCCTAGGTATACTGTTTTCTTGGTATGGATATATTTAGGTAATATTATAATTGTATATACCTACTAGCTGCCCTCGCGGCTTCACTCCCGTCAACTGGGTACCTACCTACCTACCCTACCCACCAACCCTAACCAACTACCCTACCTACCTACCAACCAATTTGTTAAACTAATTATTTGTATAAGAATTAATACTACAATACGAAAACTTTTGTTTCTACCGGCGATCTAATTAAAAATTAGAACATAGAAGCTGCTATTGTGACTTAATTATGATAGTTAGATATATTCTCTAGCCGACATTCTTGTAGGTAATAATGAGTACTTTAATCATGTAGTACATCATTTTTATGTACTCGTATCATCAATAGTTTTCTCAGCGCACGCTAAAGAATGAATTTTTTAGGCTAAATATTGCTACTTTGGGTTACTTTATTGCAATTTTCATACGGATCTCTATTTTTTTAATAAATTAAAGCCTATGTCAAACAGGAATAATGTAGCTTTCTACTGGTGAAAGATATTTCAAAATCGGTTTAGTAGTTCCCATAGAAATATAATATATCTATGGTAGTTCCAGAGACTATCCCCTACATTGTAGGGGATAGTCTCTGGAAATGTTTGTGATGTTGTAGTGACTACAACGTTACAAACATTTCCTCCTTAAAATATTAGTATTAGATAATATAAGCAATGATAATATTACCTACTTGCCTTTTCCATATGCTGGGGTTGGCTTCCCATTTTACCGGAATCACTTGAATACCAGTATTTTACTTAGAGCGACTGCCTATCTGCTTTTCACAACCCAGTAACTGGGTAACGTGATAACTCTTGGCAAGAATGGTAAGAAAACTCTGACATCCAAGATTTTTCTTACCGATCTTCTGCGCTGTTCTTTTCTGATTAATTGAGATTCAAGATAGTTGAATAGCTTCTCCAAGACTCGTAACTTCATTGACTACGCGCTTTTCTGTTGGTTGTCACTGTTGATTTTGGCTTTCAGTAGTCGGAAATAGTCTGGCAGACTTCTCCGAAAAAATTAATGTTCACTTGCCATACCTTACACAGTTAGGTAAGCTAGAGTTAATAGAGTACGTTGTGAATAAGACCTTTGATATCTTGTCAGAAGAAGAAGTTGCAGTGGTGGCCCAGTGGTACTTTACTTTGTGTAAATTATTTCACCACCTCTGCTCTCAAAAACGGTAAAGTAAAACATCGTGAGGAAACCGGCATGACCTAGAACCAAAAATTCGAAGACATGTGACATCCAACAACCCGCATTGGGCCCGCGTGGTTGATTACGGCCCATCCCCTCTCACAAAGGGGAGGCCTGTGACCCAGCAGTGGGAACAATAATAGGCCACTGATGATGATACCTCGTAATAATTAAGAAATTGTAACCAGTAAGGACTAGTCTCTCTAACTAATTAGGTATTAGGTACCTAAAATAATACTGATTTGAACTGGTTTTATTTTAGGTAGGTAACGTGATGGTGTTTCCTACATTCAACCCATCGTGACCTGGGTATAAATTTTTTTAAGAGGTGATTTTAAACATATACAAAACGTACATGTTTAAATGTATCTAATTCGAAAAAAAATGTTAACTAAAAAGTTATAAATAAAAAAAAAAGTTAATTCACATCACACGTCAGGGTTATCTAGCCCTGTATGGAAAAAAAAGTAAAAAAACAAGTATATATTTGAAAGTTATGAGCGTCGTAAGTTCCATATTTCAATACTGATTTTAACGCAACTTAGGGCGCAAGTAAATACTATAAGAAGAAGGCAAATTGCAAAACGGTCACCATACAAGGAGTTTTACAAGTTTTAGTTAGTAGTTCAACAATGCATATAATTTTATTTTGAACAGATACATTTTGTCGTTTTTTCATAATATCCCAAAGGTCTGTTTATAAAATTTTGCGCGCTTGTTTTCGTCCTAAATCATCTCGCTACAAATCCATTTCGCTACAAATTTGTAAAAATGTGTATTCGTACTCGAACTAGCTTTTTACTGCTCATCACAATATCTATCTCTCTCGCACATGTTGTCTTATGAAATAGCATGCATTTTAACCCCGCGAACAAAAAAGTTCGTGCCGTCGACTAGTGTAACCTTAAGCAGTCGAGTTTTTTGACTTTTTAATAAACTTTTTTATTAACTAAATTCTTCGATCATACGACATTTTATCAGATATTCATGTAATCAGTCTGATATATTATATGTTTGTTACGTAAAAAAATAATAAGTAGGCATGTAGTTGTCATTATTTGATAATCTAATCATCAAGTCACGCTGGTCAATCACACAGTTGAATCATTACGTAATACTCCCGAGAAGATACGAAGTCGGAAACGGATCATCTCTGAAAAACATTGTTTTAGTCCCATCTCGGCACCCTGTCACATATCATGTAAGATTCACGTAAAAAATAGAAACACAGTATTCTAGTTCTAATTTTTATTTTTATGTTTTCGATTTGGTTTTTTTGGATATTTTATTTTTGATTAGTTTTTTTTTCAATTTATATGTGATACGGTGTCTAGATGGGAAGGTGCCGAGATGGGACTACACCTAAATGTAATTCTAAAACAACATTTACTCAACACTATTTTATGCCAAACTTGATTTAGGTGCCGTAAAAGTCGTCGGATTTTGTTCAAAGTGATGACCTAGAAGCGGATAACCCTCACACGGCTGGTGTAGTCCCATCTCGGCAACTTCTCAGATATTACGGTAGACACCGTATCACATATTAATTAAAAAAAAAAAAACAATTTAATTTCAAATATAGAAAAAATCTAATAAAAAAAATATAATTACAAATTGATTAAATCAAATTGATTGAATAAACAATCAACCTGATTTAGTCACAACAATACTGTGTTTCTATTTTTATGTGAACCTGACATGTTTTGTGACACCCCTGTCGGGACGGGAAGGTGGCGAGATCGGACTAAACCAAAACATTTTTGTCGAAGAAAACCTTTTTTTAAAATTAGTATTTTTAACCGACTTCGCAAAAAGAAGGAGGTTTTCAATTCGACTGTATTTTTTTTTTTTTTTATGTTTGTTACCTCAGAACTTTTTATTGGGCGAACCGATTTTGATGATTCTTTTTTAATTTGAAAGCGGGTGCTTGTCATGTGGTCCCATTTAATTTTCATCAAGATCTGATGAAGAACTTCGGAGAAATACATCAGAACTCTTCAATAAATGACGGCAAATCACTCTGGATAGATCCAATCGCATGTCTGTTTATTGTTTACACCATTTCATAACATAACATCACTCTGGTACGTTCTTAAGAGGTACGCAGGTGTGAACAGTTAACCCTGGTATACTCTCATTGCACTGGTTTCGTTTAAGTTTCATGTTATTGGGTTAATCTATTCTAGCTTCATTTTGGGCACTATGCGCGTAGGTACCTAGCCTATAGAACTGGTCCATTATGTACCACAACTAAAAAGTGAAAAATAAAAAACTTTTTTACAAAAATTACAACCGACTTCCAAACAAAAACACTACAAAGTGAAAAATAACTTCAATTTCGGAAGTCGGTGTCAAAAAATGAAGAAACGTAAACAGGAACACCGACTTCCGAAATTGAAGTTATTTTTCACTTTGTAGTGTTTTTGTTTGGAAGTCGGTTGTAATTTTTGTAATTATTGTATAATACGGGAAAAATGGGAATAAATGATTTAAACCGAAAAAGTTACTTAAAAAATCAAAAAACCTGACTGCTTGAAAAGCGAACTAAAAATACATAAACAAGGAGAAACCCATGATGTGCAGTCGGAAGATACCTACATATTCGCGAGCTGGCTGACCAAAACCAGATGTATACTCCGACCGCACAGCATGATTTTCTCCTTGTTTACGTCTTTTTAGTTCGCTTTTCAAGCAGTCGGGTTTTTTGAATTAACTTTTTTGATTTATAACTTTTTAGTTACTTTTTTTTCGAATTCGGTACATTTAAACATATAGGTAAGTGTTATATATTTTTGAAATTATCTCTTAAAACCCTTTATTTTGACACCCCACAAGATAGGTTTGGAACAAAAATAAAATTTGGGCCCCCACAATTTGGCACCCAATATCCGCCATTTTCCTATTTTCCAATTTTAATGTAGCCATTGACACTCGCAGGGTTAAGACGTATCGATTGACGTAAGAACCATCAAAATCCGCCAACGCATTTGGTCTCTAGAACACCACATAGGAACAAACATACAAACATACACACATACATAGACTGATAAACACATTACCCTCCTTCGGCAGGCGGGTAAAAACCAAGAGTCGTGAACCGTGGAAAAATAATAACTAAATACCTATCTCATCATCAAAGTGTTTGTCGAAAGACGTCGACTAACTGCTGGACATACTCGTAGGCTCCACCCCCACGCTTGGCGATTCGTAAGGAGTCCTATGCCCAGCAGACACACCACACATAAATACTACCACGACCTTCACCAACTTCTAGAGGCAGTTCAAAAGCCGAGAATCGAATTATTATGCTGTAGGAGACTCCTAAGTTCAATATGTAGATCTGCTGATTATGAAGTTACACATAACTCTAGGTTAGTCGCAGACAGTTTTAAATTCAAGGTTACATAGCTAAACTACAGATATATTATGTATGACATAATAAAACATTCGTGGCACGTTTCACACACATGACACAGTGTATCAAAATGTTTAGGTATTCATTGTGCTGCGTTCGGCAGGTACCAGAAACGAATTTACTTTCACCTGGGTCAACAACCTTTTGAAAGTTTCAAACGATTGAATTTTCATGTACCTTGCCACGGGCATCCAACTCGAAGATAGAAAATTTGGTAAGTACATAAAAATTGCACTAGATGGCGCGATAAGCTTCGATTTGCACACCGTCCACGTTCGTTCGCCTTTAAAGAAGCGTGCCTGTGAGCAATGGGGACATCTCACCAGCTGAACCTCAACGGATGTGGCAGGTTGACTGCTACAGATTCCGGCGTCGCTACAGTCTGCATTGTTCATTAACACAAAATAAAATTAAACTTACCCTAATAAAACTATATACACGACATTATATACACTAGAACTCACAAAAAATAAATAATATAAAAACACAAAAAAAATATCAAATTGTCACGCAAAAACTGTCAGCTGTGGGACGCAGGAGGCCTACGCAACCGTAGCCTTGGCAACGGGCGGGGCGTCGCGTCGTATTGTTGGTTTACACACACGTTTTTTTTTTTTCAACCACACACTTAGATCTTCTCAAGTACAAACCAGCTTCTAATATTGGCAATGATTTTGTTGCCGATATATATATATATATATATTTTTGCCCTTTTTCAACGTAATTGTGTTTATGTTTTTCAGGAAACACATTTGTGCTACAAGTTCAAGCATCGCAAGTGGACAACCCACTGAAGACAGCACAAGCCAGGGTTGAGATGGAACTGTTAGACCTGAACGATAACCTTCCCGAGTTTGAAGTGGATTTCTACAACATCAGCATTGTGGAGAACTTGCCCAACGGTAAGGCATCGTACTTGTTCCTAATTCATAAGTACCGTTTTTTCAGGATAATTATCAGCTGAGAGATCCTGAAGGTGCTTTCACGATTGATCCTCGGAGTGGTTGGCTTACTGTTAGGAATCAGGTAAATTTGTTAATGTTCTTGGCCTGTAGACAAACTGTGGTGAATATCGAAAAGTCAAAATGTAAGGGATTGATCACGTAACATTTCGATAGAGTTTTGCATTCCCAGACATTTTTCACATTTTCCAATCGCTATCGTGACATTTTCGTTCATTTTTTTCCTATAATATAAAGATTATTTGAATGGATCATTTAAAATTGATGGCAATAGATGGCGCAGTTTTAAATTTCTGAGGCATCCACTCGATTTTTTATGTTTGTTTTGTAACACATTTTGGTAAGTACAATGAAATTGTAAAAACCGTGCAAAAATACTATAAAACAAATAATCAATGTATTTTAAAAAATGTATTCACGAACCGAGTAAAACCTTTTACTTGCAAGTCGCTGCTAACACCATCTATGTCCGTGGAACGGAACCGAATGCGATCGATGTTCTTGGAAAAATAATCAGCTTAATCAGACGAAAAACGCTAGTTATGTCACCACGGTTTCTTGTATGATGCATCTGTATGCTAGAATTATATTATCTATGACCTAGCTTATCTAAATAATAACTGCCACACTGGTCGATCTTCAATGTCAAACAACGCTTGCCGAGGGCATTCCGTGGTTGGGTCGACTTCAATAGATGGATTCCAAGGATGACCATATTTACATAGCGAGTTTCCTCCGTGCCTCGGAGAGCACGAACCCATTGGTCCCGGCTGTCATATGAAGATCTTTGTCAGTCGTTACGGGTAGTCAGAAGCCTGAGATCTGACACCAGTCTTGCCAAGGGATACCGTGTTTCCCAGTTACTGGGCTGTGGAGGTCAGATCGGCAGTCGCTCCATGCAAACACTAGTACCTACCTGAATCCGGTTATACTGGCAGCCGTTCCCAACATAGTTAGGAAAAGGCAAAGTAGGTTGATAGGTTATCGAAATAATACAAAGAAAAATCGGCGGGCTTTTATGTGTGTAGTGTGTATGTGAAAAAACTCAACTACCCCCGGATTCCGGAATAAAAATTTGAAGTTGAGTATTTGTCAAACTCAACATTCGCCTGAAAACCTATAAAAACTTGTCAAAGTAACACTTGACATTCTTAAATCCGACTACTCAATTCAGAAATCAGCCGTCAATCTTCCTCTTTTCTTTACTCATGAGTTTCTTGAAGAACAAGAAATTAGTTTGGTTTAGCACACTTATTCATTTTTCTTTAGTATTTTGTAGGGTTCCGTATCGAAAGGGTAAAAACGGGACCCTAATACTAAGACTCTGCGGTCCGTCTATCTGTCTGTCACCAGGCTGTATCTCATGAACCGTGATAGCTAAAAAGTTGAAATTTTCACAGATGGTGTATTTTTTTTTGCCACTACAACAACAAAAACAGCATAAAATAAATATGAAAGTGGGGCTCCCATAAAACGAACGTGAAATTTTGCCGTTTTTTGCGATAATGGCACGGATCCCTTCGTGCGCGAGTCCGACTCGCACTTGGCCGGTTTTTTTTTCATTACACAGTGAAGTTGCTCTTAACCTTAACCTTGATCTCGGCTAATGGAAAGCGATTGAGAAGGACTACGATATATAGGCAATTTCTTCTTTAAACTTTACCAAAGGTTGTCAACCCAGACCGGAAAATACGTCAACAAGTATTGTGTGACCAAAATTAATCTCGTCAGACCAAGCGCATGAATGAGGAAATGTGGATTCTACTTTTAGACTAAGTACGTAGGTAGGTATGTATGCTAAGTGCATTACATATATTCCACTATCCTACTAAAATTATAAATGCGACAGACTGGAGGAATGGATGTGTTTAATGTTCTTTGGACATTATTATGGTTGTTGGACTATGCGGGTATCTAAATAAGTAAGTGAGTTACTAAAATTGCTCCATCTTCGAATGTGTGGTGATTGCACCCCTTATGTTGGGTGTTTTTATCGATAAAATTAAGTGTATTTTACGGCCTTAAAGTTTTATTACTACAAGTCTTTTTATTGAGCAAATAATTTTATTAAAACCATTGATACAATTGGTTTCAAACAAGTGTCAGATAAGCACTAATAAATTCAAGTGTCGAATTTCGATACCTAGGTACAACAACGTAACATTACGTCTATATTCCGCGAAAGGGGAACCCTTCCACCGCTGAGCGGGCTTATAAGGTTGGCAAAAAAGCGTGGAAAAACCGACGACGCACCTCGCTGTGTACTAATTTATTTCAAAGAGCGAAAAAAGAAACCTACTCTATTTCTAACCTTTTCTAACACACACAATGTGTCAAAGGTAAGATAAGGAAGGCATAATATAATTCGTTATGTACCTAAGGGCTTTTCCCCATCACCACGTCACGACGTCGTCGACGTGGAACATTGCGGAGAGCGGCGCGGTTCGTAGGCGCAACGTACAAATTTACGTTAATACACGTCACGATGCAGGAACGTAACAAATTGTCGTGCCTTGAAAATTTCCGATACCTTTTTTGTAGTTACAGCATTTCTGACATCATTTTTGCACAGCTAATCGATAAGACATTTAAACGTCAATTGAGCAAGCGCATCGCCACGTAACTACAGCTTCCGACGACGTATAATAGTCACAACGGATCTTTATGTCTCTGAAGTTGGCTCCGCCAACCATTGCGCAAGAAACAATTTGTCATCGAGTATACTGCATAGAGTAAGCGAGATAGGACGATGCGACAAACGTAAGCGAGTGAAAGAGACAGTTATATGCTATCTTCACCTCCATCATTGACACAAAATAGCTACTGCGCAGGGTCTTGCAGCCAATGCAGAGACACATAGATCCGTTGTGAGTATTATACGACGCGTCGTTCCGCGGCGACGTTGCCGTACCGTGCATAAGCACATCTCGTCAGTGCACCGCGCCGCGACACCGCACCATTCCACGTTGACGACGTCGCACATAGGGGTATTTAGTTAATTTAGCTGGCCAAAAACATTTGTTTGGGTTTTTGAGTTGCTAATGACGGAAATAAAACAAGCGCATTAAAAACAGTAATAAATAATGTTTATTTTTTATAATTTCCATAAATAGAGAAAAAAAAAATTAAAAAAATATGATTCGGTCACATGTCTACACTAATATTACATAATGATGATTATGACACATACAATTTTATGTTACTAACTATAAGTATATATTAAATCAGTCAATAATCAGTTTATCTCATCCTCACTTTCTGATTGAAGTGTGTCCGCTGGGTTTGGTGTTGCAGATACAAGCATATTCAATGTTTCAGGAAGAAAAGAAGACTTCTTATTTTTCTGTATTACCCTTGAGGCACTAAAAAAGGGATCTGAGCTTAAAAGTAGCCTATTCAAAATATCTCTGTTACAGGACTCTCTAGAGAATTTTCTTGAGTAATCCTGTCTGTATGACCTAAAATGCTTGTTGCGTGCCTCTGCTGCTTCTTCAGATAGTTGCCCTATGGGTAACAATGCATTTTTTATTATGTCTGATCCGTGCACAAGTACTTTGTGCAGTGTGGGTGTCATTGGGTGCCACGGGTAAAGTTTCACGTACAAGCAAGCAGTTTCTTCTGCATATTTTTCATATTTTTCAAAATTTATCTCGTATCCGCTCGAAATCGTTTCCAAAATCACTTTTAATCTATATATTAACTCGTAATCTATTCCTGTAATATCTGAGGATAGTTTCGGATCTTCAAAAAATCTCCTGCTGGTGTTGCCGTCATTAGTGTTTCCGAAGTTTGCTTTCGGCATGTCAACTAATAAGCCAGTTGCATTGCGAAACCTGGTCTGTATTTCGATTTTCTTATTTATCTCCATTTGTTTTTCCTCTTCTGATTTTCTCTGCCGGTACTTTTTCACAGGCAATTTATACGCTAAGTGTAGAACGCTTTTATTCTTTTCTGATTTGAAATGTGCAAAATTGTGTTTTAGTTTATTTAACTGACTTTCAGTAAGGTTGTCTTGAGTGAAAAGGTGATTTCCCAAAAAACATAGCTTTTCTTCTAAATTACGTAAATTTTCATTCTTCATCTTATCGAAGAGTGATTTACGAGTCACTATTCTCACTCCAGAGGTACCCCCTGAACCTAAAACAAAATTTAAACATAAATTAATATTTCACTAATTTCGACTGTAAAAGATCAAAGTACTCTGCTTAGTGTATCCGCGCTATTCCGCGGCTAATTTACATAGCATTCGTTACTTAAGAATCTACATTTTAAACATGAATGACAAAAAAAGCCGGATCTACCCCGATACTAAAACAAATACATCTTCAAAGATAAATTTCTTTAAAAAAATCTTCTCATTTTAGACATTACTACTCGATCACTAAAAATATATTAAACGGGATCAAATTTTAGTAAATATATTACATTTAGATTGCCACATACCTGTAGTCTCCGAGTCCATTGCTTCTTTGCACCAGGTTAACACAAAAAACTGCTGTTTAGCTCACAATGTTAACGCTTTCTAAAAATCGCCGATAACTGACACATACACAAAGTTCGATGATCAAGTACCGAGTGAGTTTGCCGGGTAACGCGCAACGGGAGAGGGGCGGGGACGGCGGCCTATTGTTCGTTGGAGTGTCCCCTGCCTCAGGTAGTCGAATGCAGTAGCATTTCTTTAACTTTGTTATTCTGACTTTTGGCCGCGTAGATAATTAAAATACCCGTATGTGCGTCGTGGCGTGGTGATGGGGACAAACCATACCAAAAAACATAAACCAGCGGCGGATTATTCTATTACTTTTCATTCCTCTTAAGCAGAGATGCAATTTTTGTAAATACACCCACATTTCACCAGACATTTTGCCAGCATTTTTTGTGTATTACTTAGTTTTTGTTTGTTTTTACGAGGTTCCTCCGTGCCTCGGAAAACACGTTAGTTAAGCCGTTGGGCCCGACTGTCATTAGAAGATCTTTGACATTCGTTACGGGTAGTCAGAAGCTTGAGATCTGACACCAGTCTTGCCAAGAGGTATCGTGTTACCCAGTTACTGGGTTATGGTGGTTAGATAGGCAGTCGCTCCAAGTAAAACACTAGTGCTCAGCTGAATCCGGTAAGACTGGAAGCCGACCCCAGATTTCGGATGATGCAGATTGACTTAGTTTTTGTTTTATCGCAATTGGTTCACTCTATCTAAAGTTAGATGAATTTAAAGTGTTCAAGAAGTAAAAAAATATCACAACACACCACAGATATAAATCTAAACTAGATGACGCGTATGTATGTACTTCGTGTGCCAAAACACGGAGTAAAGTTGCGATCAATGATCCTAATCTGAGCATTTGACGTTATCGGCACCGGAAATCTACCAAAATCTAGAAAATGCCTTTTTCTTTCATTGGTAAATATATATTTTTTTAAATTGTTTGTGAAAAAGTGGCACGCTTGATTTTCATACAGATGGAGGGACTTGCGTTATCTATTTAGATTTATGTCTGTGCAACACACGCAATTCAGATACTCAGACAGTTGAACTCTATATTCGATAGACGGCGTTGTGCGGGCACAGCTAGTTTCATCATAAATGATGAGTTATGTCACTTTGCCTTATCTACGGAACCGTCAAACAAAATTTATCATATTCCTACGCTTACTCATACACTCCATAGTAACCAAATATATATGTGAATAATGATAAAAAAAACCCTTGAAACATATGGAGTATGTACATTACATTGCGTTAAGGTGTGTTACATGTCCTTAAAAAAATCGTTTCCGGCTTCATCTATACATTTTTCAAAAAAAAATCCTGTTTATATTTTTCAAGTTTATTCAAACCTTTTTACCAAATATTTTGGGATCGGCTTCCATTCTATGCGGATGCAGTTGCAGCTAATTATCATTTGTCTAAAACCAAGTTATACATATAACACGATAACCCTTGATAAGACTGGTGGTCAGACTTCGGGGCTTCTTATAACCCATTTAGTTTTTAAAACAACCCGAAACGGTGAAGTATTGTGAACAGGGTTACCATTCGTCCAGATTTGTCCGGACATATCGGGACATTTGGCCTCCTGTCCGGACTTTATCTGGCGTCTTAATTTGTCTGGATTTTCGCTTGGATGTCAAAATTTTGTTTTTTTTTTATACGAGTGCGGCTATCCACTAAAAATATTTTCTTGTTTCATCATTTTCATATCGCGATTTTTTGTAGTTTTTGTACTCCAATCGCGTTCGGTTCCGTTCAACGGCTATAGATGGTGTTAGCAGCGACTTGCAAGTAAAAGGGTTTTCTCGGTTCGCGACTATTTTTCTTTAAATACAGTGATGATTTGTTTTATAGTATTTTTTGCACGTTTTTATAGTTTCATGGTACCAAAATGTGTTATAACTAAAATGTGCTATACAAATTTAAAAAATCGAGTGTCATGCCTCAGAAATTTAAAACCGCGCCATCTATTGGTATCAATTTTAAATGAACAGTTCAAATAATCTTGAAATTTGATTTAAGAGCCCATTATTCCATAATTTTGTGTATAGGAGAGTTGATTAAAAAATAACATACAATTTTCATGATTGATTCTAGAAATTATTAAATTTAACATACAACTAATAAGAAATCGATGCATATCGCGCCGTTTAGTAATATTTATTTTGAACCAAATTTTCTTTACCTATTAGCGCCGGGACCCCGTGACGAAGATGACCAAAAACAAACAGATGGGCTTGCTTGTTTGCCACACAATAACTTTAAAAACCATAGAGAATTTGTCGATGGCAACAAGATAACGGTAACTATATACTTAGAGTATCCATATAGTGATAAGTTCGTGCTAGGACGAGTAGGTACAAATGTAGGTATAGATAACAAATGCACGTGTTGTTCGCAATGTGACTGACATTCATTAACACATCAAATGTAGCTTGGACATGCATGTGCTTTGATTTGTTTACACCTGCGTCAGGTTTTTCCTCACTCAACATATAGCTTATCGCAGCCTAGACTTCCAGACGCTCTGGAAAGTCAATCTATTAGCGATGGTCGAAATACCAAAACTGTAAGGGTTGATCACATAAAATTTAGATAGCGCTTGGCATTACCCATATATTTTTATCCGGCTACCGAAGAAGGGTAATGTTTTTATTAGTCTATGTATATATGTTGGTTCCTAAGTGGCGTTCTAGAGACCAAATGCTTCGGCCGATTTTGATGATTCTTACGCTAATCGATTCGTCATAACCTTGCGAGTGTCGCTGACTACATTAAAATTGAAAAATAGAAAAATGTCGGATTTTTTTTCCTTTCAGCACCGTCGTGTGGAATATCAAAATAAAGGGTTTTAAAAGGTGATTTCAAAAATATATAACAATTATATGTTTAAATGTACCTAATCTGAAAAAATAAAAATAAAAAGATAAAAATAAAAAAAAATACAAAAAGAAACCCGACAGCTTAAGAAGCGAACTAAAAAGACGTAAACAAGAAGAAAACCATGATGTGCAGTCGGAGGATACATCTGGTTCTGGTCAGCTAGCTTGCGAATATTTACCTTCCGACTGCACGGCATGATTTTCTTCTTGTTTACGTTTTTTTTGTTCGCTTCTTAAGCAGTCGCGTATTTTGATTTGTTTAATTATTTTTGACTTTATGCTTTAGTGGATAGAATTCAATTCCAATCGTCTGGACAAGTTTATCTCCACAACACTCTGTTCTCTGCTTTCCACATCCAGCCTGAGCTCGATACCTTTTTGTTTTAAACGTTTCCCTAATTGTTTTATAGTGAATTCTTCTCCTATGAAAGCAATCCAACGAAATAGTCAATTTATGATATTTTTTCGAATTCGATTGGTAGGATGTTTGGATAATAATAATAGTAATTGAATAGAGGAACACTATTTTAATGTCAAAGTTTGACAGGTTCTCAGGCTTATTTAGCTATCTGAAATAGGTAGTTCCTATCAGGAGGCCCGGCCGAGGCTCATTGCAAACTGTGGCAGGACACTTTTCCACCAACTGAGCAACCAAAGAGATCGTCAAGTACGATAACACTTCCCATTATACACTTGTTTATAATGTTTTTCATGCACGAATAATAGGTGTACAATAAAGTAGGTATATATTATATTAACTAACTCCCCTACAAAACTGCAGTAACCCCCTCTCCCTCCCCTTTAACATAATTAAATAAATATATTTATTAATTACTTCATCATTGAGTACTAAATGCACTATAGTAGGTTTATTAGGTATGGCTGGGAAGGAAAAGCGCATTTTTAAAATCGTAATGACTTCCTCATCGCACATCCTTCTTTGAGGATGAGACGAAAACTTTAAGCTCAGATGCATATTTTTCTTCTGCAGCATACATAAATAAGAACAGACTAACAATAGCTTGTAATTGTCTCACTGCAGGATTAAGACCTCTTTTTAACAGCAAAATATAACAAACGGTCGACAGTGAAAATACTATGCAGAAGGCGAAAGGTGAAGCGCGCGCTTTGGACGGCGGTGAATGATGTAGTGGACTCAGTCCACTACATCATTCACCTGCGAGCGGAGGCGCCGCTCGCAGGTCGACCGTCCCCTCCACACCCGCCTCTCCGTCGCGGTCGCCCGCCATGTAAGGATGGCGGCGAGTACTTCCCAGCGTTGAAGACTTGTCTTCAAGATTATGCTGAAAGAGGACAGACGGTGTTAAAAGCGCGTTTGACTGTTCCTTTCTTCATTTTAACGTTTACGACTCTGCTTATTCCGTCTTTGCCAGGTATGAGTCGTATGATACGTTCTAGTGGCCACATCAGTGGTGGTGCTTGCTTCTGCTTTAGTACCACCATGGTTCCCTTTTCAAGTACCCCATCGGAGTCCGTCCACTTGGTTCTCTGTTGGAGGTAAAATGTGTAGTCGTTAGTGAATCTGTTCCAGAATTGTTGCTTCAGGTGTTCTATGCGCTGGTATCGTTCTGTAGCTGCGGCAGAGGTGTGAGAGATCTCCCAATAAAGAAGTTGGCTGGAGTTAACGGGTAGTGGTCTGATGGACCAGTGGAAAGCTGAGTAAGAGAACGAGAGTTTAGTATAGCCTCAACCTGAATGAGACATGTAGACATCTCTTCGTAAGTGAGATGTGCCAAACCTAATATACGCCTGAGGTGATGTTTGATGGACTTTACAGCTGATTCCCATAGGCCCCCGAAATGTGGGGTTTATACTGGGATGGCCAGTGCGCGCTCGCAGGTCGACCGCCCCTTCCGCACAAGCCGCTCCGCCGCGGTCGTCTAGCATGTAGGGATGCTGGCGAGCACTAGTGATGTCTTAACAAAATTTAAAGACAAGTTGCATTTCTGGGCTGTTTTTGACTTTAATATGCAGACGGTCCCTGTGCCTAATGCACCTTAATAATTCTGGCGTTATTTAGGGTTTAACTATTCTTTTGCGATAACTGGTTATAGCAGAGTTTTTGAGCATAATTTGTGTTAAAATAGCCATTTACTGATTTAGGGCAGCATATACGTATTTTACGTTTTTACAATTATAAATGTGTGTAACATCTACTTCTTTCAGTTCTGTTGCAACTTTGCAAATGTCAGTAATCGTAGTAGATATCACTAACGCACAACATGATCTAACCAGGTGAGATCTAGCGACCATCCGGCTCGAAGGGCCAAAATAACCTTTTTTATTAAAGTCTGTTAAACATTGATTTATGCAAATATGTATGTGGCAATATTAGGAATAAACGCTGCGTGTGCGCGTGGAACTTGTCAGAGTAATGTACGATTCCGTATAGTTAAAAACAGGGTAAATTTTGTCCACTCAAAAACAGAACGAAACTGATAAAATTAACTGAGATTGTACACGCCGGAACATTGTGGCTATGTAAGAATACATAGGTCGAAGGTAATGGTACTGGACGAGGTTTTTCCGTGGACGGGTGACGGGAGTCCTCTATGCCTCGTAAAGCACGTCAAGCTGTTGGTCCCGGTTGTCATTTGTGCCTAAATCATTGACAGTCGTTACAGGCAATCAGAAGCCAGAAAATCTAACACCAGGCTTAATGGATACCGTTTTATTTATTTACTGTATTGTGGAAGGCAGATAAAACAGTCGCTTCATCTATACTAATACCTACTATAAAGCTGAAGAGTTTGTTTGTTTGTTTGAACGCGCTAATCTCAGGAACTACTCGTTGGAAAGTAAAAATTCTTTTCAAAAATTTCTTTTAATTTTATAGTTGGATAGTCCCTTTATCGAGGAAGGTTATAGGTTACATAACATCACGCAACGACTAATGGGAGCGGAGCATAAAAGAAATGTTGCAAAAACGGGAAAAAATATTCCTTTTTGAGATATTCCGTTGCATGCGCTGCGTACAACAATAACAATCATGTATGTAGTGTAGGTAGGGTAGGGTAGGTAGGGTAAATGGGTAGGTAGGTAGCTAAGGTAGCCAGTTGACGGGAGCGAAGCCGCGTGGGACGGTTAGTATAACTGTTATATGGGAAGACTCAAACAAAGTTGCGAAAAAGGTAGGAAGATTGATTTAACACATAGCAGACCACATACCTAACAGTGTAAGTTCACGCTAAATGCTACGTCTCGGTCGGCACGCGTCTTCGGTCTACCTTTGTTGACACGTGCGTCATGCGCGGGTTTCCGAGTAGGTAAACAAGACGGACGAGGCTAAACAATTATATATACTTATGGCGAGGCTGTGAATCAGATAATTTTTGTCAGTTGTAGTAAAATCTTAAAACGAGAATAAGAAGCAAATTACGGATCCAGCGACCAGTAAAACATTATATAAAACAATTTGCTTTGAAAAATTTGCGCAAGCTTAGTGCTTAGAATTTTTTGGTTTAAAACTGCAGTAAACTACTATTTACAAACATCATTATTGTGAGCTTATAAAAAAAGGAACCGCTCTGTACCAGAAGTACAACCGAGAAGTTCAATACCTACACTGCAGATAATTCCGACTTTTATGCCATAAAGCGTTTGATCGCGCGATGATTACTGTTTCTTATGTAATAAGCCTGCCAACCTGCCCGTTTGCTGGATAACAACCCTCTCGCTCTCACAAAAAGAGGTCTCTGCCCCAGCAGTGAAATAATGTTAAGCTAATTATGGTATACAATGACAGTGCCCACACTGGGGACCGAAACCCCACTTTCAGCAAACTTACTTGCGACCAGTAACCCACCGAGTCACACGGGCATTTTTATAACTATTACGTACTGTCTGTAACAGTACTTAATACCAAGCATAACATTTATGTCATTATGTTAATACAGTTCCATAGTAGACAAACAACAGCCGAAGGAAGCCACAGACATGGTGAGCACACGTCATAAATAATGATGGAGCCAAATGTCAATGGTACCAGTAATCCGGTGATTAGCATTCAAGACGGGGCAGTTGTTAACGCCCTACGTGGACGATGGATGCGATAAAAAGCGATGGTTTGTTATGTTGTCGCGAATCGCGATCGATGCAAAAGCTGTTGTGGTTGACACTTCCGTTCAGGTGCCCATTTCCTGAAAAGAACACTATCGCCAAAAGAGGTAGACAGGCCGATAAGTGCGATGCGACAATGTGACAACGCGTTAAAAACGTTTCTTTTTTCTAAAATTGCTTAATAGTAAAGACTATTTCTATAAAAACACCTTGTCGCTTTGTCGTATCGGTGTTGTGCTGTCCAAAAGGCAGCCAAAAAAGAAAGTACCTATGTCAGGTCTTCATTTAGCTTGTAATAGGAAACGAACGGGATATCTACGTACGAACAAATTTGACAATTGATCGTTTGCGATTAATCACTAGTCATAACCCTTCATTCAGTTCTTTTATTGCTAGCTTACGCTGTTCTACTCTTGGGATGCTAGTATTATATTTGTGTTCTGGGTAAACGCCTCACTCCACTTCGCCGTCTTTCACGAGCCCGCCCGTCTCTTTTTTGTTAAAAATACTGGCCGTTCAACAAAACCTAAGAAAAATTGTGTTGATGACTCTCACAAGTTATAGCATAGCATCCTCATAGCACAGCTCATAGCTACTCAGCAAAACCTGTGTGCCTATTCAATTAGCTGCATAACTGCACGTCTGTCGTTTGATACCCAGCCCTTTGACACTCGCTATTAACAATTAACCTTGTTATTTCATTAACGATGACAAACCTAAATGTTTCTGTTTACTGGTCTATGCGATGGGAACTGTGCCCCTAGTGTGATATATTATAATTGCGTTACAATGTATACATAAAAAAAAAATGTTTTTTACAATGTTACTAAATAAAAATCTTTATAAAAAATAATTTTTAATTCAATTCTGTAAATATTAAAAAAAAAAACAGTTTAAATAACTAACACTTAACCAATAATAAAATTTATCACATTAAACACTCAGTGTTCTTCCTCCTCTGTATGGACCCTGTCCGGCTTTTCCTACTTGATCTATGCTGTGCCGAACAGAGTCCATAATTGTGACAAATATAATTATTTCCCTACCTTCATTATGGTACGCAATAAAGAATTCAAAGAATTGTAATGGTGATAAAAATACAACAAGTACAATTATATAGAGTGGTTACGCACTACACGTCCGTGTCCGTGACCCGTGTCCGTGGTTTAAGTTCCGAGTTCAAAATGTTCGGAATTATGACAGATAATTTATTTTTATTTATTTATTTATTATACACCAATAACTACGACATCTTACAGTATTCCAAGACGATGTTATACCACAAAATAAATAAAGTTTTGCACTATATTCAAACATAAAAAAATTACATTAAAAAAATATACAATTATGACGGACAGAGTTCGGATGTAGTGCGTAAGCTTCCCTACAAGAAGTACAGTAGTCTTTAAGCTGACATTAAGATGATGATGCAGTGCAGTGAGACAGTAACAGGTTGTGCCACAGGACCACAGCGTTACTTGCTTTTCCCCTTTCTCGTCGAATGAAAATATTTCTGGTTCCTGTATAAATGAAAGCAAACCCACCTTATCTTATCAATGAAGACTCGTTGCCAAACATAATGATAACTATTGGTCTATCTTTTGCCTATCACTTGATCTGACTTTTGTTTACATCCTACCGCAGATGAGGAACGAAATACACAGCTTATTGAATATTTTAAAATCTCTCTAGAATGTTCTCACTTCAGATGCTGGACTAGAGGATCCAGACAAAGTGACAATCTTTCAGAGAATGTAAATATCAAAAAGTCTAAATGTTTGGTACCAGATATTGTGGACTTTTTGACAATAGTTATCGCTGATCGAATCAAATACCTCCTCTCGGTAAGAACAGTAGATAGGTCAGTCCGAGGGCGTTACGCACTACACGTCCGGGTCCATGATCCGTGTCCGTGATTTGAATTCCGAGTTCAAAATGTTCTGAATTTTGACAGATTATGACGGATAGAGTTCATATGTAGCGCTTAAGCTTCCCTACAAGAATTACTACGGCTACTTAGGAACTGAAATTCTAAGCGTAACTGTCCTGTCACTAATCCAACACGCGGGCCCAGTGATGCAGTTTTGTGGAACGAGTACGTCGTAAGGTCGTAATGTCTTTGAATTTTCTTTCTCTTCTAGGATAAGTACGCCGATTTCATCAACATTTGTAAACAGGCACTGACGAAGAAATAAATTCCATTAAACTGCATGTATGTTTTATCGGAAATCCAATTAATTTTGTTAACGTGTTTGCGATTAGTTACATTATTATACAAATATAAATAACATCAACTAAAACCTTTAATATTGTTCGTTAGAGCATTCGAATAAAAAAACCGGCCAAGTGCGAGTCGGACTCGCGCAGGAAGAGTTCCGTACCATTATCGCAAAAAACGGCTATAAAACATGTTTGTTGAAAGGGAGTCCCACTTAAATGTTTATTTTATTCTTTTTTTAGTATTTGTTGTTGTAGCGGCAACAGAAATATATCATCTGTGAAAATTTCAACAGTCTAGCTATCACGGTTCATGAGATACAGCCTGGTGACAGACAGACAAACAGACGGACCGTGGAGTCTTAGTAATAGGGTCCCGTTTTTACCCTTTGGGTACGGAACCCTAAAAGCAATTCTCGTCAAGCACCTGCGCTAGACACATAACAATATAGGCAAAGGCCTATGTAAACTATGTAGCAATTAAATCTATGTAATGAAAAGTGTTACGCATCAAAGACGTGTCGTTCTACATGACGTACAAATCGGGCAATGCTTCACAGGAAACAATTTACATTGTACAGGTACACGCGCATATTTTTAGTTGTAGAAGAATATTAAGATGGTTGGTCTGTGTGAGGAGTAATATGAAAGAAAAGGGAGTCAGTGATAGCGTGACGGGGGACAGGACGGTATGGAAGAAGAAGACGTGTTGCGCCGACCCCAAGTAACATGGCATAAGGGCAGGAAGATGATGAGTAATAGAAGTTCCTCGTTGCCACATTGGACCAATAGTCTTAAGCGCTATTACAGCCGAGCATATCGGTCTTGGTTCGAATCCCGGTTTGGGCCATACCATTGAAATTGATATGAGGAACCGAAAATTCGGCATGTGACATCCACGAACCCGCTCTATATGCGTGGTGTATTACGACACACTCCCAAAAGGAGGCTTGTGTAATTATGCTAGACGTTTACGTGGTGTGCTAAATTATATATCTAGTATTTATACTTTATGGGTTATCGTAAGATAAATAACTACTGTATATCAGTTTCATATTGTATCTCTATGCATGTTGTTATTATCATTTTTTCCGTGATATCATATTTAATTATTACGAAACTGGCACAGCTGACCAGCCTGATTATCGGCTTTGTTAAGTTTGATCGCCCCAGATTATTTTTGATCATGTACCAAACAACATCAGAATTTGCCTCTAGCACTTCAGCTGGAATCTGACGCCAAGTGCAAGCCTTTGTTTTAGCTCGGAGATGTTCTCATGCATACTGCGCTACCACGGGGAGATAGCGCAGTTATGTAGGACTCCAATCCACTAAAATTCCACAGGATCACAAGCACGCGTTAGCATTCACCGCGAACCCGCCGCGGCTGTCCGTCACTGGACCGTCATCTGGGGCACCAACGCAAAGAGTTTGGCCGCTATTCAATCGACCAAATTGACCAATCACACAAACGGAAATCCACATCGCGAAATTCATCTCGCATATGATTGGTCGATTTGGTCGATTGGATAGCGGTCAAACTCTTTGCGTTGCCGTATTCACTTACGCAATGCAGCTGCAGAACACATTGCACGACGCCGTGACCACCCCAGGGACCGAACGAGCACATGGACGTCGTACGACCCCGAGTATAGGTCAGGTCAGTGGCCCCGTCACCTACCACTTATCGGTCGCAGGGGATAGGGACCTCCCCTGCGGCCCCACCGCGTCCGCCAGCAGACGGTTGCGACCCCGTCCAGGCCGCGGAAGGTAAGGAGAGCGGCGCAACGCAATACTCGCACTTCTCTACCCCCGCGGCTTTATTCTCAATAAAGTAATGCAATTCCTAGCAGAATCAATAGTGAGGATCTACTACTACTTATAAAAGCGCCGTGCTAATGAATCTCGACGAGACACAGAGAAATAATCTTTTTTTCGCAAGTGACGCGGATTATACCCCTGCCCCGCGGGAGTCCGCTGATTGTGAAAAGTACAGGAGCAGTTGAAGTGAGAAAATTGTAATGCATCATCATTTCGCCACATGAGTGGGCCTGTGGCTGTGAAAAACGCTTGAAGAACAGAGGAAGAGTAAGTATAATAAAAACACTTCAAAGTGAAACATAACTTCAATTTCGGAAGTCGGTGTAGGTATCTGTTTTTGTTTCTCCCTTTTTTGACACCGACTTCCGAAATTGTATTTATTTTATACGTTTGGAAGTCGGTTGTATTTTTTGGTAAAAATTATTTATTTTTAACGTTTTAGTTGTGGTACATAATGAGAAAGTTCTATATTAAAATACCAAACTATAATGCCCAAAGTTATGCCAAAATAGATTACTCGAATTACATAAATTTGAACATCACCGGTGAAATTAAAGTGTACCAGAGTGAACGTAGACGTCTGCATATCTCTTTAGAGCTTACCGGAGTGATGATATGTTATGAAATGGCATAAACACTAAACAGACGTGCGATCGCAACAATCGCGAGAGATTTGCCATTGTTTGTTGAAGAGTTCTGTTGTATATCGCCGAAATTCTTCATCAGATCTGTAAAATTTAAAGTACCACATTATGAGAAGCACCAGCTTACAAATAAAAAACCGGCCAAGTGCGAGTTGGACTCGCGCACGAAGGGTTCCGTACCATTATCGCAAAAAACGGCAAAAAAATCACGTTTTTGGTATGGGAGCTCCACTTGAATATTTATTTTATTCTGTTTTTAGTATTTGTTGTTATAGCGACATCTGTGAAAATTTCAACTGTCTAGCTATCACGGTTCCTGAGATACAGCCAGGTGACAGACGGACAGACAGACAGACATACGGATAGTGGAGTCTTAGTAATAGGTTTTTACCCTTTGGTTACGGAACCCTAAAAATATTCATTAAAATCGGTTCACCTTGTAAAAAGTTCTGAGGTAAAACACATTTAAAAAATACAGTCGAATTGAGAACCTCTTCCTTTTTGAAGTCAGTTAAAAAGAAACAGATGTTGTTACCATTTGCACAACCAAAAAACAATGCAAACTGCTTAGCTTTCTCAAACATGTTGTGAACGGTTTCCAGTCTAACCGGATTCAGTTGAGTATCAGTATTTCACATGTAGCGACTGCCTTTCTGATCTCCATAACCCAGTAACTGGGTAATACTGGTGTGAGATTTCCTGGCTTCTGACAATTTTAATAATTCAACAACCAAACCCCGGTTAAAAAGGAAGGCCTGACTGTTAGATACGGCTGATAAAGAGCAATAAACTTATAATGCGCTAATGAATATTAACACTTCATAACCAGCCAGTAGCTATGTAGGTCAAGGGATTTAATAACTCGCCATAATGTGGAAAAGTTTCTGTAAACAACGCAGCTCCTAACTTTTACGGGACCAAGCCGAGGGAGCGACTGTCTATAAAAAATTAAATGGTTCATTACAGGAACCCCGAAAGTTAGCTATGCAGGACTTATGAATACGGAAACGAAAAGTAGACGAGATTTAAATGAAACGTTAAAAAGCAATGAGTTTATAAACAAATGAAAATAGAAGGACATACACGGATCTCATTTGCGATGTTATTCCGAAAGGCTAGGTTGGGGGCAGCACCTACTCATAAACGTGCGTGTATGACTAGATGTATGAACGCAAATTAAACAAAAGGACTTATGTAAGAATCGTAGCAGGTGGCGTTTTGAAGCTTCTGCCTACCTCCATGGGAAAAGGCGTGTGTTTATGCACGTACACTATGTATGGAAATACAAAATTATGAGTCACCAGAAGTTAGAAAGAAGTGCGAGTCGGACTCGCGCACAAAGGGTTCCGTACCATTATCGCAAAAAAACGGCAAAAAGATCATGTTTGTTGTATGGGCGGCCAACTTATTTTTTTTTTATTCTTTTACTGTGTTGTATTTTTTGTTATAGCGGCAACAGAAATACATCATCTGTGAAAATTTCAACTGTCTAGCCATCACGGTTCATAAGATACAGCCTGGTCACAGACAGACAGACGGACAGTTGAGTCTTAGTAATAGGGTCCCGTTTTTACCCTTTGGGTACCAAACGAATAAAAAAAAGTGGTAACCCATCCAAAGACTTACCTTGGTAAGCTTAACCTATACGGGGTCACCTATCCAAAAACAAGAAAACCAAAAAAAAAACGTGGTTTCCCATCCAAAAACCGTCCTTGGTGAGGTTTGCTTAACTTGGCGGCTACACCAACCCAGCCGGTCAAGATAAAATACTATTTAAATTTACTGATAACGTTATAGCAGTGAATGAAGTGAATTAATACCAGCTAGGGTAGCCAACCGTAATAAATTGATGCCGAATGTTCAATGTAAAAGCTATTATGTAATATTTCAATGATGCAATTTTGATAAACCCACTGACGACTGAGGGCTGGCTAATTTGTAACAAATTGTCAGCGGATTTGAAATGTGACATCGACTTCAGAAACCGGCCCTTAGTTACTGTTCAGATATAGATGTTAGGTATCATAACAGATATATACAATCAACGGGAACCCATAAATGTATGTACACGAGTGTATATCTCTTAAACAGCTCAATAAATTGACAACTTAATTTCGTCGGGTTATACGCGAAGATTTAGTATGGAAAAGTAATGAAAGCTAATTTCTCTTAAAATACATCACTTGGGAATCTACATTTTTGATCACTACCTATAACTTCTTTAGAAGTAGTAATTTTTGTATAAATTTGGGAAGAAATCACAGAGTTTTTAACAAGGAAATCTTGGCATGAAAGTTTAACACCGTGACTACCGCCACCCCACCAATGGCATGATATATCTCGTAAACTACTGGATTAGTAATTTTGAATTTTGGGTATTAATTTTATTTTGCAGGGTATTAATTTTCTATGTAGGTTTGAGGAAAGCGACAAGCTCCTCAAAATTGGAATCTACATTCAAAGTCGTGGACCT
Organism: Orthosia gracilis; assembly: GCA_947562075.1. Classification (NCBI taxonomy): domain Eukaryota; kingdom Metazoa; phylum Arthropoda; class Insecta; order Lepidoptera; family Noctuidae; genus Orthosia; species Orthosia gracilis. The sequence goes on from OX387265.1 coordinate 14,161,983, forward strand.
GCTGAACGAGCAGTACTCGTACCTAAATACAAATGTTTCAGTTTTGTTTTTTTTTTACGAAATTAATCACATATAAATGGTATTAATTATTTGTATAATCAGAATAGCGGTAGCATGCGGTCAACGGTGCGGATGTCGTCCTGCGCACCTCCAGTTGATTTTTTGCATACAATTTACTCATGCACACACATACACGTTCTACAGTCGTGCGTGCGCGGCACCGAGGCCGCACTGCGCTCTTGGTGAATAAATATAAATTGTATGGAAAAAAATCAACTGGTCGTGCGCAGGACGACAACCGCACCACTGCGGCGGCGCAGCTGTCCGACACGAAACTTCAAAATTGAAAGAGCCCTTACTGTCGTTCCAGAAACTGCGCCTAAGCTTTTATCGGATGTTGAAATGAACTGGCAGCTATGTACGGAGCCCAAATCACAGAAAGACGATAAAATTAAATTAAAGTGAATTAATTAGCAGTTCGATCCATCTGAACGTAATTCAATTAACATGCTTTGTATAATTACATTGAAATTTCTCACGTTCAATTAGAAAGATTTATCATGAATTACGATCAAAGATGGATCTCATCAATGGATCATCTGTTGATTTAATTAGCACCTTTTAGTTCACTAGATTTTCTTTAATAATTTTGTGCTGTATGTAACTGCCCGTAGTCAGAAGAACAAGATCTAAATCTGAAGTGCTATATTCTCTAAGAATCTCACCATGAAAACTTAGGCAGGTGAAGTGCACATGAAGTGTGTGCTGTCAACCCATCTTAATCAAAATTGTGATGTAATGATAATTCACTTCAAGATCACTCCCCACTTGTTTTCATGGTGAGATTTTTGCAGAATAGACCAGCTGAAGGCAACTCTCAAGTTAGCTGTTGCAAAATAGTACTTACTTAATTATTGCCTACCATGAGTGACCGGTTAACAAATAAATTATTTAAAAAAAAACCTTTTTTAAAACAAGCATTTTTTGTATGCTTCTCAGCAATCTTTCATTTGATACCAATATCATGGCAGTGCACAAAAAAATAATTAGTCCGCCATCCAGGGCCGTCCACCATATTGGATTTAGAATGACGTCACTTAGCTAACCAAGCATTGTCATCCAAACTAAACGTGTATGAAAAATTTCATCTTAATCGGTGGAGGATAACTGCTTTAAAATCCAGTTACAAGATTTGACCAGAACACACATACATACATTGCAAGTTACAATAAAAGCTTGTAAAATATAGACAGCAGTAACATTACAATTTTTTTTTAATCATCGCGGTGGTCTCAACTCTCACTCACTATTCCAGCTTACTGTAAGGATTTAAAAATAAAACTCAAACGTCGGTATGAAATCCTTTATTTAGATTTTTTGGTATTTTTTGAGACACATTCCTCTTTGTACCCATATGACTGGAATATAAAAAACGGGATTCTTACAATTTTGAAGATAATCACATGATTTCTTTTAATCGCTCACATTGTTAAACTATATAACAATTTAGCTAAGGAAACAAAATATTAAACTGCTATAATGCACAGATAAATATTTTTAATGCTTTTGCATGTGGGCATTCATTTTCTGAAATATTCTACCTCTCCACTCCTGTTGGTAGAACTCACCTCTAAGGCCCGATATCAACAAACTCTGTTAGTTTAACAGGACGTTTAATATTAAACAGATTTTGTTGAAATTGGGCCTTAGTTTAGAAAATATATGACTTAATACATTGGCAGACTTTCAGAGGGTGAAGTACACGTAAATATGAACTGTTATTATGGAACTATGTCACACATGAATGGAGAAAATAAATCTGTTGTTTTCTATATTGTGTCAAGTTATGCAAACATTATGAAATATATTGAAATGTTCATTTTCTTTTCGTTCTACAATGTTGATCCCATAGTAAAAGTTGTATATATTTATTCCCTGAAAGACTGCTAACAAATTATTCCCCGTATCTGAATTGAGAATTTGAAACTAATATGACCAAACATACAACAACTTTTGAAACTCTTCATAACTCTAAATTACCAAATTTTGACAGATTTTCATGCTAGAATCAACTTCAAATTCTTCATTCAGAACCCGGGGGTAAGCCACATGATTATAGTTTCATTATTAAGCTCGGTTTAAGCACAAGCAGTTTGTGCTATATTCACAACAATTTATATTTTAACGTCACAGTTTTATGTGTAATGCCCAACTTTTAAACTATGCATTTTAAATGGGGAACATACAATGTTGCTATAGTTGAAAATTGGTGATGTTGCAAAGAAAAAAAAATATTTAAGGTCTAGTTAAATTCTTTGCAAGATAGTTGCTAGTGTGTCATTGATACATATAAAAACACAGGCTCACAATGCAAATGATTGGCACGCACTGCAAAAAAAAAGCAGTTTTGCATTTTAAAAACCTTGTAAGATATAATTAACTGGGTCAACAGCTACATTGGTTAATAAAAAATCAATATAAAAAAGAAAACTAAACTTTATATCTAATACTTGCATAAATGGAAAAGACTATTAAAATATAAAGTAATAAAAACCGCCATTTTTTTATGGTAGTTTGATGAATCATAAATTTAAAAATTCAAATGGTGAGCTTTTGTTAAAGTATTCATAAAAATATGTAGTTTTATTACTATTTAATAGTAAAATTTCAGTAGTTATCACATAATTCACATTTACACATTTTACGAGCGCGAGTTTTAGATTGCAATTTTAACCTTACGTAAGGACAATTTCCAACTATAGCAACAAGTCAATTTTATTACAATTTTATGTTCTATAATATCTTTCGTATAAACTTCATTTGACCGCAGCAGATATTTACTAATTTTTAGGGTGCCGTATCCAAAGGGTAAAAACGGGACCTATTACGAAGACTCCACTGTCCGTCTGTCTGTCACCAGGCTGTATCTCATGAACCGTGATAGCTAGACAGTTGAAATTTTCACAGATGATGTACTTCTGTTGCCGCTATAACAATAAATACTAAAAACAGAATTAAATAAATATTTAAGTAGTGCTCCCATACAACAAACGTGATATTTTTGCCGTTTTTTTTCGATAATGGTAACGGAACACTTCGTGCGCGAGTCTAATTCGCACTTGGCCGGTTGTTCATTTCGCCAATCTGAGAGGAAGTATGCTTGTCATATTGTGGAACTAAAATTCTATCTTCATATATACAGCGCCAGTGATGGTTTATCTAATTTGGAGCATCCTTGAGTTAATTGCAGTGGCAAGTCCTCTTAACCCTTTTGACACTTAGGTAGGAGTAATTAGTGAATTAACCTATGAATTTTATCATTAAGCCGAAGAATAGGTTATTATTTTGGCGTAAGTCGCAGTGTTTTTTAAATAATTTATGAACCATGGTAAGGTACGATTAAGCTTGGTCGTCTTTGACATAACAGAAATATTCACTTTACCTTCGGTTACTGAAAACGTGAAGCTAGTTATTTTGTTATTGTCCGGCTTACGTTTGACCACAATCAAACCTGATGGTAAGCTATGGCACGGGGTCAATGAAAATTTGGTTCAAATAAATGACACTAGATGGTGCAATATGCATCGATTTGTTATTGAATTGGACGAAAAATTAGCATTTTCTAAAATTTTTCATAAATATTGTATGTGCTTTTAAAACAACTCTCCTAAGCACAAAATTATAGAATATTGGGCTCTTAGTTCATATTTCAAAGTTTATATGAACGGATTATTTAAAATTGACTACAATAGATGGCGGGTTTTAAATTTCTAAGGCATGCCACTCGATTTTTTTATTTGTATTTTAATACATTTTGGTACAATGGAACTATAAAAAAGTGCAAACAAATACTATAAAACAAATCGTAACTGCATTTAAAGCAAAAAATAGTCACGAACCGAGAAATCCCTTTTACGTGCAAGTCGTTGCTAACACGGACCGCGATCGAAGTACTTATAAAAATAATCAGCATAATCAGACGAAAAACGCTAGTTACGTTGGCACGGTTTCATTGTATGGGATGAGGCATCTGTATGCTAGTATTATATTATCTGTGACTATGCATAAGTTTGAGGAGTGATAACAATTTTTTGTATTGATTATATTAAGTTAGTGGATATTACTACTTTTACGATTCCAGCAATCGATACTACATATTTTAAAATTCTTATTAGCAAAATGCTATTTTTACAAGTCATCCGATTTGCTGATTATATTTTATCGTACGTCATGCCATATAACGTAAGTAGACGACTTAAATGACGTCATTATTATATCTTTATGAATATGATATAAAAGCTGCATGATTCCTATCATATCTAAGTCGCCTGATAATTACAGAATCCGTTTCGTCTTCCTAGAAAATTCAAATACTAGTTCACTTGTAGATACTCTTATTCAGGATTGAAACTTCGCAAATTTAGTGGTTAGCGAATACCGATATCAAAGCAATGAAAAGTACGAATATATACAAAAACTATGAGAAATTATTAGTTTGGCGTATTATTCTTTTTACTTTGTTTTTATCAGGATTTGATATCGATAACCGTGTCGGAAGATGGACGGCGCCGCCGAGGCCGGCCCAGAAAGAGATGGCGAGTCAACGCATACCATGAGCGCTGGTACGAAGTGGCGTGGGAAAAGAATTCCTGGTAGAACATAGAAGAGGTCTGTGCCCAACACTAGGACAATATAGGCAAGCAAAATCCGTCATAGCTGTAAAGTTTTAATAATTGGTCCTGTGAAATCTTATCATATTTTTTTTTATGTGCCCACTGCTGGGATACAAGCCTCCTCTCTAAGAGAGAGGGAATGGGCCGTAATCCACCATACGTGCCCAGTGCGTGTTAGTGGATGTCACATGTCTTCGAATGTTTGGTTCTAGGACATGCCGGTTTCCTCTCGATGTTTTCCTTCAACGTTTTGAGAGCAGTGGTGATGAAACAATTTACACAAAGTAAAGCGCCTGGATTTGAAGCCACGACCTCCAACTTGTAAGTTGTGGCTGCTACCACTGGGCCACCACTGCACCAAGCCTATCGTTACAATATAAAGCGACCGAGACACATGAGCCTTCGGCTGATAGACAAACAAAACAAAATATATATTTCCTGAAACAGATTAGATAAAATAGTTCCTCCATAATATCTATTGCGGTCAAATAAAGAATAAACGAACACTATTGTGTCTAAAGCAATAACATTCAACAAAACGATTCCATCAACAATTTTTCAACACCATTATAGTAAATAAAACATTGGCTATAGGAGACAAGTGCTTGCAATTCTCATTAAATTGGTAATGCAATATCAAATATTGGTGCAAATGTTTGGGCAAAGAACAAAAAGGCATTTACAGCTGCTAATATTGCCAAATGGCATGTTGGTTGAACAGGTTTATTTGTAAACACTAAAATCTTTCAGGGGGTGAAAGTACTCATGATTATAAACATTTTTTGCTTTAGACCAACCAAGAAAAATCCAAAAAAGTATCGACTGTTTCATACATTTTCATCAGGTAAACATTGCATTTTGTATGAAACAGCTGATTATTTTTTAAGATTAGTTGGTCCTATTTGTTTATAGTTGTATTGCTTTTACCTCCTAAAAGATTATTAGTGTTTTACGAATTCGTAGTAACACTGTATATCGTTTTCCTCAGTGAACAAACTTGTAATTTAATGCCCAGCTGTTGGCACCAATATCCAAATTATTTTTTACATTAAATGATTGTATTATGCCTCTTTATAATTGTTACTACTTAAAATATAAACACTTAAATTATATAAAGTGTAATAGACCATTATACACCCGATAACAGATCTGGTAGAACTTTCTTATAAAAAGCGCAGAAAAATATTACGAATCTATTTTTGTTTTTACATAATCATAAGTAAAAAAAAAAACTTTTTGTTGAAATTCCGCCTTTTTTAAACTTGTCTTAAAATATCGTTAATTATAAGCTAGAAAAAAATATTTATTAAGTCAAATTTTCATTTAAAAAAGAGCTCTAAACGGCGGGAAAATCAATAAATAGGATACAATTTTAATAAACTTATAGTTAAATATTATTCATTTTAATTATCGTATGACATACAACTTACGCGAAAAAGAGTACAATTTCTTCTTAGTTTTTAAAATAACTTCTGATTTAATATAAATAAAATATAAAGCGATTAAGATTATTTATCGTCGCGTACCAAATGTTTTCGAGGTCTGCATTTAAAACTATCAAATGAAATGTGCGGATTATCATTTTATTCTGTTAGAAAAATAAAATAAAAGCCGCAGACTATTTTTATTCGATTTATTTCGTTAGTCAGCAGGGTCATTCCGCATGCGGTTGTATTGTAGCCAAAAAGATTGAATTAAAAAATGGCGTAGAAAAAAATATTAATTTAAAACACACTGTGGGCCGAGAGATCGAAATACGAAACGAGATCAATTCATTAATTTTATAAAAACGAGTACAAGTGTGTTCTAATTATATATTTCTTCAACGCGTGTCACCAAGGTCAAAGTCATGTATTTTAAAATCTCAAGTCTTAGAGCAAAACGAGCGCGAAATGCCGCTCCATTTTTTTTCTAGACTAACCCTCGGTTTCAGGAGCGAAATTACAGACGCATCACAAATTAAACACAAGTCAACCATTGCTATTGGCAGTTTACAATCTATTCAAACAATTACAGCAGCTGACTATTTGACACATTTTTTTTGGTATAATATTCGTTCCGGAATCTAGGCCTTTTGCCGCATGCGGACGAACAAATTCATTTTGGTAAGTTTTCTTCTTGGTCTATGTCTCTTTATATAATCTAAACGCCAGTGGGCCTTCTCACCACTTAACGTGAAGGCTGTTATGTATTCCTAAATGCATAATATAACGCTACTACACGTATAATACACAAGCTATAGATATATTATACGAGTTTCTTATGTCAGCCTAATTAGTACCTCTTTAACCAGCTTTTAGTTACTTTGATCTACTTCCCGGTGCTGTATTGAACTGAAATTTTGCACATACGTTTGTGTCTTGTGACAATATTCTCCATTTTTGATGTTTTTACAAGTCATTTATTTTTCGCTTTTTGATGTTTTCACAAGTCATTTATTTTTCGCTTTTTGATGTTTATATAAGTTTTTTTTTGCCATCACGGTTTGTTACTTTTTGCCCGACTGCAAAGGAAGTGTATACCTTTTTATACAGAAAAAGGAGAAAATCAATAGGTAATTTAAATTAGAATTTTGAATAAGGGTTCTGTAACCAGAATCAATAAAAATAATTATACGGGATTATTTTTTAATAAACGGTATAAATCTTTTTTTTTTTTTTTGTACAACTATCACAATTTTGTATTTTAAACCCGAAGGTTAACTGGTACACAATGCCTTGTGCCATTAAGTCCGCCTGTGTTTTGAGTACACACATGAAGTTTAAAAATTAAGTACTTAAATAAAAAAGGCATGTCTATAAAAGTCTGATGCAATCGTCATTGGATTCCACTTCAAAGATCAATAAAAAATAAAAATCATGTAATAATTTGAAATGTAATCTAACAATTTCGGGCTATCTTAGATAAAATGCTATTATTTATCAACTAATCCTATAATTATATTTCCGAAATTGAGTACCATAATTTATAGAAGAATATAGATAATATATGAGATAGCCTGACATATTATGAATCAGCTTTTTATCTTTGTAATTTTAATATCTGTCACGTTTAGGATAATATATATCAATTAACTATGATTGGAATTATAAAAAATGGACTGATAAGTGATAGGAAAAAATCTAAAATATTTTTTTTAACATAGATTAAAATTAAACTGTCATGGCTGTACCATCAAAGACACCAGAAAAAAAATATTCTTCTCAAATATTCGTTGTCTGTCAAAACACACGAATTTCCTGTGAAATATTACACGGAGATTTTTTGATTTAGTGAAACACTTATTTTTGCTGTTTTGACGTCAAAGTATCTTCTTGCTTAGCTTTGATAAAAGAGATAAATGTAAAAACTTCATTGTTTATGTCAAGATGACGTTTTATATTATCTTTTCTATTCGTATTTAAGTCTCTTTTTTAAGGTTATCTCAATGACATACTGAATAGCTGACTACCTTTTTGCCAAAATTGTGCTTTTATTGAGGCATTAATTTAGGTATTACTATTATATTTAGGTATTACTAGTAAACCATGCCTAAATCTATTGCAAAATATGATATAGTTTTTTTTAGCGATTTGATTGGAAGATAGTATTTTGGCAACCAATCACAACAGACATGAGTTATTTAGACATGATCAGCCTTTCAGAAACCGAATATGAATTTGCCTTTAAAGAATCAACACGTCAAAACAGATAAATGACTTATAATTACATCAAAAATCTTTTCAGAGGTTCTTTTTTAATATCTCTTATTATTTATTTTTGTTGTTAATTTAAATATAAACATTTTAAGATGTAACACCGAAAGTTTATTTTAAATGAGAAACATATGGACTTTCTGGATTAATTTCAAATTGAATATAGTATATAGTCGAAGAAGACTTTCCCTTTTTATACGGGAACTTGCAAGAAACTATTCAAGTAAAATTAAAATATTTTGTTATATATAACAAGAATTTAAAACAATAGCATATTATGCTAAGCCCGTTTATTTACCACAATTAAATTCTGAATTTTATAAACAAAAAGAAAATCTTTTTGCTGTCTGAATATTAATTATTTTCAGATCTAGCAATATATTTTCCTTAAAAAAAGAATTTTCAAAATATTTACAGGGAATTTGACAAACTACGCAACTATAATGTTGTCTAGGTAAACAAAAAACAACATATGTTTTACAACAATGTATGTTTACAATTATACTTTGTTAACACGAATGACGCATAGATTCGTCATTTCTTTTGTTTCACCTACATCTTAGATAATGACGATACTGTAAAATGATATGTAACTGTTATCTAAAACTGCATAATTATCTGAATTAAAGGTTTTATTTTTATTTCCAAAATGTATTAAGGAGCTGTCGGTATTACATCCAAAATGATTTAATATTTTTGCAAAAATTGTTAATACTTAATAAGGATCGGTTTCTGGCACGAAAATTATCGTGAAAAATTTTCAAATGCGCGTAAGCTTGATTGATTTAATAATTTTTAACAGACAATTGCATTACTTGACTTGCGATTAATGTTACGATTTTTTTCAGATACCGTGTGTAAGTCTGATAGATTTCTGTTTTCTTTTTGCCTAGAATTTTCTTTTAGGGAATTACCTATTTTACTCAAAGATTTTTTTGAATCCATATTTTGTCAATGTAAAAGTCTGCAACGCCGTCTGTAACCATCAAAGATATCGCAAAAAAAGATAACAATTTAAAATCATTTCAGTATTTAATTCGCGATAACTCCGCGTAACCAACAAGGCTGACATAGTTATATAATCATTAAGTGACGTACGAAATCGTTACACGCCATCATGTGACGAAATAAGCTAATCGATATAAAAATAATTGTGTTGACGTTTGTGCGATTATTTTGACAGGAGCGTTCCCGCCATTTTGTTTAACTGACAACGTTTTTTGGTAGTCCAGACCAAAAAAGCAATTAATTTATTTAAGTATCTTGTTTTACAAATGAACCTAAAAGACACTAAGTCGTCAGATACTTCAATAAAATACTTTGCGAACTCTTTGGGCGATGAACTTGGTTTATCCAATAGAAAAATTACAATTTTCATTTTATTTACATGACTAAGGAATAGTTTTCGTGTCAAAATATTCGCACACACGGAACTAGAACGTAGCATAGAGCCACCTTAAATTTAATACTTTTTTTATTGTATTATGTCAATTTTTTATTTTTTTTTCTTGTTATATGGCACCACAGCCATTACACGATACTCACACAAGTGACAAATTGTGCATGAACAAACATACTAATTTTACTTTTGAACCGTTTTTCAATTTCTTTATTGCTATGAAAGTAAAGATAATTATTGTTTGACTTTTATTGTTAAAAACATATTTTATACAGTCCCCATTTTATCTTACTACTAACGCCATCTATTAATGACAGTAAGGAGATAGAAAACAAAATAGCAGTTTCAACTGTCAATGAATACTTTTTTAAACGGTTCAAAAGCAAATCTAAGCGACATTTAAACCTTACCGAAGCTAAAGTGTCATATTGCCGTAACAGCAGTATAGTAAGTATTACATCACAACCGCCTCCCGCCATTTTGTAGCCTACTATAAGCTCTTAACTCTTTTAATTACCGTAATGACAATGAATTTTGAACGAAACATTATTGGCACTAGAAATTGTAAGCATTTTGTAACAAAACAGGTTTGTTGGCAAAAGTTTTTGTCTATAGTCTATGTAAAATAGCGTGCGTCATCTGATAGCCAAGTTTTAGTCTATGGCTGTATGATTTCTACTGTATAAGGCCCATGGCTGTCGACATGCTTCAACGTCCATTGGTTCATTTGTGTATATGTGGTTTACGGTTTTATAAGAAAAAAATAAGAAAATTAATAATGGACCAACAAGTCTTAAAACCTCGCAGTATAAGCTTACGATGAAATTCGCAACATGATGCTATACGTCTTCATCAAATACCAAAGAATAAAAATTTGGAACAGGAAATTTCAGTCGAAAAAAAAAAGTTCAATTTTAATTGCAACTTTTTGCCTTTTTAATAATAATGGTCACTTGAAAATCAATTTAAAATAAGAAGAAAGAAATAAAAATGGCCCTTTTATGACGCATACACATTACACAATGCTCAAGTCGATAATACGACTCAATTGCGAACTGGCGATATCGATAGAGTCAAATTATCTTTTCTAAATAGTATGAAACGAAGTCGCTAAGTGTGTCTTTAATTCAACGCAACGAAAAATTTATTAAACACATTTTTAAATTTTTCTTTAAAAAAATATAACTTGTTTTGATATGCTTAACATCTGCAAGGCGGGGTTTGAACAAAAGCCGTTAGAATACTTATAGGAACCGAACGTTTAACTATGGAAAACGTATTTTCAGATAAACCATTGAACTTTCAAGAATGCCAACAAACCATTACGAACTTTAGCCATAATCCTAATTTAATAAAAACCGTAGGTACCTTAAAAATTACAATTTAAAAAATAAAATCCATTTTTAGAATTTAAATTTTCCTTAAATATTAACTTAATTTTCAAAACGTTTCGTCAATTAAAACGAGACATCAATTAATATTTTTAAAATGATAAAAAAATTACAATTTAAAATAAATTTTGTACTTCATAAAATCAGTATTTGAGAGCCGTCAGAAGAAAGATGCATATTGTATAGACCACACCTTAATTTTAAAAAGCCAGATTACTGTAGGCTTACTTTTGTGACTATTTTTTTTCTTTATATCCGCATTTGCAGAGCAATCATTGCTTATTAGAAAATATTTTATTTTTCCCCAAGCATCTTTCAAAGCTAACTCGATACAAATTACATATTCCTAAGAAATCTAGAAAACGACGAAATTTATAACAAATATGTGTCAATATTTTATCACATAAATATGTTTTTATTATTATTAAATTAAGATATGTACCGAAATAAAATGTCTGAATAATAAATTATACAGGTTGCTGGACAACACAAGATAAACACACAAACTCAATTTATATCCGTGGTGCTGACAAAATACTATTTGCACATATTTTTTCACACACGCCTTACCATACGTCTCAATCGAAAAAACCATTTCTTTTTAGAAAAAATACATCAATTTCATATTATTAATTTTAATTTTTTTCATCAAATTCTCAAAAATATTTACAGCACAGTCTATTTCTAGTTTTTTTCATGTTTTTTTTTTTCTAATTAGTATTATTTTAAACCCGAGATCATCGTGCAAGAATATCTGACCATAGATAATCTATTCTTGTACGATGAGATTTAAAATTAGAACTTACAAGAACACATTTGACTATTATTTAAGAATCAATGTTCATTTCTGAAGTATACAAAATTATTTAAGCTTAAAAATAAAAACATTAACTATGAAGTCCGTCTAAGGAATTAAATAAGACTTAATAACACACCGTCTGAGATCTGTCACTCACTTTTTTCGAGTTTTTTTTTTCACAGTTTTTTTTATCACATTTTTAAAAATACTGCTTCCTCTTAGGTGCTTCGTGGTAAAGATATGTAGTCACTTCGGCTGAAGTAGTTTTTTTATGTAAAAAGTTGAACATTTTCGAGATTGTGTGGAGAACCACGCGGGTGTAGGTTTTGTGTGGTGACTGACAACCGAAATCGTTCAGGACGTGTATTTTTTACCTTTGCTTGGAGATCCCTGCACGGTAGAAAAAAAATATCAGTATATAAAATGCAGGCGGCATTGAAACAGAAAATAGTCAGTACTAAATTCTACCTAAAATGAACCTAATCTTAAAGACATAAAGTAGCTTTTTACCTTGGAATTTAGTCTACGATAGAGTTGCTAGCATAAATACTAAATTCAACCTGAAATGAACCTTACTTTCATAGAAATAAAGTAGCTTATTACCTGACTATGTCACGCGATAGAGTTGATAGAGTTGACAGCGTAACGTGGCCGCGTGCCCTCAGGCTGATACAGCGTGATTGACGCTATGTAGTTGTTCGACATCACCTGTAAGAGTATTCGTGATATAGGAATATGAATTTTAAGGTTGGGAGCAGTAAGAATCAAAATCTCACTTTTTTCAATCCAGCCAGCGATAGGTACAATACTCGCCAAACCTCTAGACCACCTTGAAGTTGGCTTTCAGATACTCTAGGCGCGGCGTGGTGCTGTTTCTGTTTGGATTTACTACTGTGCAGTCATTGTAGCCAACTTCAGGGTGGCCAAGAAGTTTGGCGAGAAGTGTAGGTAGTGCCTAGTTGATTATCCTTTTGATGCTAACCTATATATTCAAGACATGAATTGTACAAGAAAGCCCTTGAAACAAGTTCAGACATAGTCTTCCGTTCAGCGTCAACAGTAATCAACCCTGGGCAGTCTAGCAGCATCAAAGCAATTCTGCATAGCTGCAGAAAGAGATAATTATTTGGACCCAAACGAGTAGAGCACGCTCAGCACTCACCCACGAGACTAGAAAAAGTGAAGTAAGCGCAGCGAGCTCAACTACAACACAAGCGATTCGAGCGCACTTTCACATGTAAGACGAGCGAGCGATTGAGTGGGGGAGCTTGGAATGAGCGAGCGAAGCGAGCGCTCATACGACAAACATGTTCCGAGCTTACTCACGCGATGAGTGAGCGATGCGAGCGACCCCCCACAAGACAAGCAATTTGAATAAGCCACTTTCAAAACGAGCAAGCGTTATAAATCCACCTACTCCACCAGGGAGCGGAGTGCGGTTCACACGAGAAAAGTGAGCGATACGAGCCTTTCACGAGAAATGCGAGTTTTCCTTTTAAGCTATAAACCAGCCAGCTCTGCTTACTCGATTCTTTAGTATCACTGATTTTGTATCTGTAGAAAATGGGATGTATATCAACTCACCTCAAAAATTATGTCCTGGTAGCCGTAGCAGAAGGTGGAGCCGAAGGGGTTGGTAGTATTAGTGGATGAAGCTCGGTTCAGTACGACCGGGCGCTCGGCCACACGGAGCGCGCGCGACACCACTTCCCACTTGCTGTATGCAGTTATGCAGACGGCACCGCGGCTCTCTACTAGCGAGTTAGCTTCGCATCTGTGGATGGGCGATATTTTATTGGTAAGAGTTAAAACAGATGGTATATTAAGCAATTGGTTGGTGTTTGAAAAACACCTATTCGATCAATAAAACAGTAATATCCACCTTCAGATAATATTATTTTTTAGGGTCCCGTACTCAAATGGCTAAGGACAGTATCTTCTAAACCGTTGCGAGTACCTAGTATGTGCGAGCGAGAAAGACAAACAAGTGAAATAAGGCAATCGATACAACATGCGAGCGAAACGAGCTTCTTCAAAGAAAAGCGAGTTCAGTAAGCCTTAGCGACAAATGAGCGAAGTGAGCGCCTCCTAATTCTAACGTATAAGTCATCGCCCTTTGCTCAGTCGCTGTGTTGGTAGGTCCGCTTGGATAGCTAGTCTTAATAATGTTTTTAATTTCACTCGCTTGGCCTGTGAGGCTCGTTTCGCTCGCTCTTCTTTTATGAAAGCACGGACAATTGTGTATTGTACGAGTACTTGTTAGTATGGAATATATCATGGTTAATAAGATAAACAAATTATAAACAAGGTTTAAAGCAATTTGCCGGTATTTTTATTGTGTGTCACATCATCGTATATCCCTTATAGGCCTTAGTTTCACCTGCCCCGGTGTATTGTAACACATCGCTACAAGATTTATTGCCATAACGCCTTTTTTTATTTGACAAGCCGGCAGGTGAAATCTACAGAAAATTAACTAATTTTCAAATTTCGATTAACTAGAAAATATAAGTCAAAATATCTGATAAAAAAGTGTCATCGCAGAAAAATCATCGTACATGAAATAATTAATTTGATGGTGTATCTATAAGCCTAGATTTCAAAGTTTTGATTGCTATGACTTCTTGTGTGCATTAGTGCCGACCCCCAGATACCACGCATAATCATTTAAGCGTAGTTTTTATAAATAATCTGGGATGTATTGTAGTTTCTTGTTAATTATTCTTTGGAGTTTCGCAATCTCTAATATTTCAAAATCTCTTTTGGTATCATAATTTTGATTGTTCATTTCTTTGCCTGTATATCAATTATTAGAAGCCGTACTCCGGCTTTACCGTACGGGCTGGAGGCGCGAGCCCTTGTGAGCCTGCCGAGTCTGAAGTTCCGCACGTTTACAACGGCCTGTGTTTTTCTCCGACAACTGCAGTGCTATTTCTGCCCGTAATCCTAATAAGCCAGAATCTAACCAGTTGCAACTGCGTAGAGAATAGGTGTACGTGTGTTCAGCGTAATACTCTCAACTCTAGTTAAAATTTCACTCCCAAGTTTTTTGCTTACGGCGGTTTTTATTTTATTTAAATAATCAAGTGTTTTACGTTTTCGTATTCTTGTGTATATTTTCGTTGTATTTTTATTTTAAAACAAAATTTCCTTTTTTTATAACGCCATAGTACGTAATCAAAGCTTGCAATTTAAAGATGACCAACTTCTCGGTGTTCGATAGAACTGAAATTTTACACACACGTTGTTTTCTAGTAACAGTGATTTTTAAAAGCTTGTTTTTAAAATAATAATACTTAAAAAAGATTGTTTAAATTAAAACTCACTTGTCCGGTTGTACGGTAAGCTCGAACTCGCAGCGATGGTACATGTTGAAGTTGTAGTGGCCTGGGTAGTTCGTGTGCAGGACGAACTTTTTCACTTGGTGCGTGCGGGCATCGAATAGTATGTCCTGAAATATATGGATAAGTTGACACTTTCAAAGAATAGCACTTCAGATCACTTATGTGGGTCGTCAGAATTAGTTAGCCTACCGTAGGGTTGCCAGAAGCGAATTTACCAGGGAGTCTTCAAGATTAGGCACCAGGAAATCAGGATGGCACCCAATCGACTAGCATTCAAAGTGAAAGTTCGCGAGCACGTTCGTAAGAAGTTGGCAGTAGTATCGCCATCGTTAATGTTCGCCAATTATCGGTTGTATATTCTTTATAGTTTGTATGAATATCTTTGAGTTTTATTCCAGTGATTTATTCTCAATATTGCATCCACCAATATTTGTCTTTGTATCACCCAAAGGTCGACTGGTAGAAAATGCATAAGGCATTAAGTACGCCTTTGTACGTTTGTGTGTATGAAGTATTAAATGAATAAATATAATGTGCTACTATGAGTCGCTAGTATTGCCAACATGGGGTCGCAGATGAGTGTCAAGGTAGAATCACTAGGGTACCATGACCCAAAACTCAACAGTCCTAGAGGAAAGTAGTTGAAGAAGTAGTCGCATAATTTTAATTGCCAGGTTACACCAGCGTGGTTCGCCAGGTATGGGAAGCAGTGTAGGTCAGTTCTGCGGCCGGTGGGGTGGTGGATGCTCATCTTGTCGTCCGCCTTGTAGTACGCAGGTGTACCAGGGAATCATCAAGATGTCAAGTTAACTCACCAGACCCAAAGTGAAATAGTTGAAGAAGTAGTCACTGGCGGGCGCCGGCCTCCTGCGGCCCGTGGGGCGGTGGATGCGCATCTTATCGTCTGCCTTGTAGAATGTGCGCGCGGGGGCTCCTAAGGCGGCGCACACCCGCTGTGCAGAGTTGCCAAAGCGAATTACGCGGCAGACTGAGCGCGGTCCACTGCCTTCGGTCAGCGAGCGGTTGGGGCCTGGAAACGAAGATGGTTGTTGAAATACTTCAGATAGTGATGATAAAGCAAAAGGCGAACGTATATGATCTATTGCTGTAACGCAATGGGACGCAATGCGACACGCTACATGACCAAAAAAGTCGATTAATAGTAATCGACTTGTATAACTTCCCTTCGGAAGTTCATCACTCACCGTCGGTGAATATGTGCAGCCGCTGTCCCTGCGTGGCGGTGGCAGAGCGCAGCACGTCACAGCGCCTTAGGTGCAGCTGGTGGAGGTAGCAGGAGAGGAGGGAGGGCTCCACACTCCACAGCGCCACAGGTGCAGTTGTGGTGTTAGCAGGAGAGGAGGGGCGGGGCTCCACACTCCACAGTACCGTACATCACTACCCACCCTCAGTAAACATGTGCACCCTCAGTAAACATGTGTAGCCGCAGTCCCTGTACGGTGGTGGCAGAGCGCAGGACGTCACAGCGCTGCAGGTGCAGCTGGTGGCGGTAGCAGGAGGGGCGAGGGGGTGGTGGCTCCATACTCCACAGTACAGTACATCACTCACCCTCAGTGAACATGTGCAGCCGCAGTCCCTGCGTGGCGGTGGCAGAGCGCAACACGTCACAGCGCCGCAGGTGCAGCTGGTGGCGGTAGCAGGACAGAGGCAGCTCCGGAAGTGGTGCTGGACTAAGGGTGCCGCTACTTGTACTGCTAGCCTGGAAATGGTAGGGTAGTATGTAACGATATATAAAAAAATATTTCTTGCATCAAACCCTTTCATTTGGTGGCCATATATCATGGGGGTGCACAAAATAATTGGTCCGCCATCTTTGGGAGTCCACCATATTGGATTTAAAATTATGCCACTTGCATGAAAATGAACAGTTGTTCATTGTCGTCCAAACCAAAAATGCATCCAACATTTCAGCTCAATTATTTAGGGATGAGTGTTTTAAAATTTCGTTGCAAAGACCCCCTAATAAAAGCTTGTTATTTGCATACTGATGGAATGGTAGCCAGTCTAATTTGGTTACTCTGTAATACAAATTCACTTAATAAGAAAACAAACACTCCTGCTTTCTTTCGGCAAGTCTGTAGAACGCCCTCTAAAGGCAAGAATGTTTTTACGAAGATAAAGATAACGGGATGAAACCCCATTTGCAAGAGTTTAGATACCATGAAATTAAGACCAAGTATATCTTAAATTCATGAGAGCAGTGGTGGCTCAATGGTAACGGCCGCGACTTACAAGTTGTAGGTCGTAGGTTCGAACCCAGGCAAGCGCTTTACTTTGTGTAAATTATTACATCACCAATACTCTCAAAAACTGTAAAAGAAAACATTGTGACGTCTCAGAACCGAAAATTCGATGATATGTGACATCCACCAACAGGCGCTGGGCCCGCGTGTATTACGGCCTTGGAGGCCTGCACATACAGCGGACCAAATGCGAGTCTACGTGCGGCAAAGGGGTCCATCTATCCACATATCCTATCCTATCTTAAATCAGTAATATTAAAAAAAAATGCAAAAATTCCTCAATTACTTCATTAGTCTTGTTTGTGAAGATGTAACTGACCTGGTGTTGAGATCCATAGTAGATAGTGGTTCGCGAGACGACGGGAGAACCACCGTTAGGGAACTGAAGGGAGCCCAGGCCGTGAGCGTAGCCAGGCTGCAAACAGAAGAAAACCAATAAGCATCTCATAGAGGGCCGAAAGTAGGGAAACTATCATCATACGATGGGCAAACGGTATGGCATTATCCCTCTCTCCTGCAATGGAACAAAGATATCTTAAAACTTATAAGTGCAGTACAGTTTTATTTGAAGAATCTACGCTCCGTCCAGCCTATAATTAGCCTATAATTTTACATTTGAAAGCTCAAAGAACTTTTTCACAAATATTTTTTTCCAATTAATCAAATACTTTTTTAAACAAGCTTTTTAGCTTACCGTGCATCTAAGTCAGTTGAGGATAACTGCTTTTAAATTCAGATGCAAGATTTGACCCGAACATAATATATTTATTGCAAGTTAATAAAAAGCTTGTAAAAATAATCCGACTTCAATAACGACGAAATGCAAAAACAACTTTCGTTTCCGAATTGGGTGTCTTTGGTACCTGTTATTTTTATAGTTTTGCGACACCGACTTCCGAAACGAAAGTTAATTTTGCACTTTTTAGTGTTTGTTTCTTTAATGAATTCGGTTTTTTTTTGTGAAAAGGTACACCATCACCAAACAAGTGAGCAAGTTCTATAGTAAGGTACCTGAGGATTGACCAAATACCCATTATAACTCAATTTACACACGTGCTGTTAGTCGCTAAGGAGTTTTGTTGATGGTACATATCTTGAAAATCGCTGAACCTATTTTGGTAAAACTTGCACTATTCCCTAAGTTGAGAGATACTTAATCAAATAAAAAACAATGTTCGCGATCCGATCACTAGTTTTGGAGAAATGCGTGGATAAACATATGTATGTTTGTCCACGCATTTCTCCAAAACTATGTAGGTACATACACTTATGAAATTTGGCACACATGTTTAATAGCATACATAGAGTAACATATTACGTGAATATTGTGCAAATCCAACAATATTACATACTCGTACATGAGTATCGAATTGATAACCTCCTTTTTTTTGAAGCCGGTGAAAACTAATCATTAAATGATGAACTAATGCGGTACCGATTCGATTTCTTATAACAATCGATTGTATCAATGAAGAAATATTAATCGATTTAACACATTGTTATTTTATTTTCGCTTAACTTTTTGTAGTTAGAAATCAAATCAAATTTATTGCGTCCATAATTCACATACAGTTGGTAAATATTAATAACAGTTACAATGTATTTATATGGGTTTTTCTTTTCAATCCCACGATTCATCATATTAAAATTGTAAGTATTTCAGTAATTTGGTGTTTTTCCATATTTATATAATCGATATTACTTTTTTTTTAAATTTAACCTAAAGCATTTACACTGCAATATTTACTGCTACGTAAATTCGATTTAACACTGAATTTTAATTCATCGGAATAACTGAGCGATTAAGCACGTCGCTTCACTACTGTAAGCGTCCATGATGTATTGTATTTTATTGTCTACGGTTGTCTGTTAATAATTATGGAAATTATTAAGCGTGCATCGTTCAAATGTAAAATAACAGGCTGGACGGAGAGTAGCAGAACAGTTTTAAATGTTGAAAAATCCCCGACACAAAATACCCCTAAAAAGTAAAAAATAAGCCTCGTACTCACTTTGGGGGTCATAGCTAAGTACACTCTCGACAACGTCACCTTTCAAAAAAAAAGAACTAAATCATAATCGGTTCATTCGTTCAGGAGCTACGGAGCTACGATGCCCCAGACAGACACACATATACTCAAATACACAGATGCTCAAATACACAGATATTCAAATACACAGATATTCAAAGACACAGATATTCAAATACACAGATACTTAAATACACACGTCAAACATATAACATCCTTGTTTTTCAGTCGGGAGTAAAAGCACAAAATTGTAAACTAAAATTGATGATGTTTCTGTTAGCAGATATTAAGGAACTTCATTCGAATATTACAATGGACTTGTTAGGAGTTCTCGTAGAATCTGTAATTATAAGTTAAATTTAGTCCCTAACTTAGAAGACATCCTTCTAAATTAGGACTAAATTTAAACTGCAAGGACCAATTTTTGTCATTACGGAAGATATAGTGGTCACAGCGGATCTTAGTGTCTCTGAAGTTGGCTCTGCCAACCATTGCGCAAGAAACCGTTTTTCATCGAGTGTACTGCATAGATTAAGCGAGATAGGACGATGCGACAAGCGTAAGCGAGTGAAACAAATCGCCATCTGACTTCGAATGACACTTGTGTATGGTGCAGAGCCTCAGCAGCTAAATTGCGTAAGTGAATTCGGCAAGACAAAGTAATTGACCGCCATCAATCGACCAATCACATAGACGGAAATCCACATCGCGTCTTTCATCTCATATGTGATTGGTCGATTGATGGCGGTCAAACCCTTTTCCTTGTCGAAGTCACTTCCGCAGGCTGCAGATATTATCATCCTAATCAATATTTCAGCCAAAAGACGTCCACTGCTGGACATAAGTCTCCCCCAATCGTCGACACACTGATCGGTCCTGTGCGTCTCGCATCCAACGGATTCCCGCAGCCTAAACCAGGTCATCGATCCATCTAGAGGGAGGCCATCCAACGCTGCGTCTTCCGGTTCGCGTTTGCCAGAAGTTTCGGTGCCGTCGACTATGCGTTCTGCGAGCAACGTGCCCTACCCAGCGGCCGACAGCTCGTAAAAAACCATAAACATCATTACTCACTTGCGCCTCTCTTTCCATAGAATATATATGTACCTCAAATTTACTATCAACAGGAAAGCAGAAGGAAAGGCCCCTGAAGTTGAGAGCGAAGACATTTCGCTGCGAGTCGTAGAGGCCGGGATGCGTCGCGCCGAAGCAGTGCTCCACCTGCTCGATCGACGGCGAGACCTCCGGGGAGTTGAAACACAGGCCACTGGAACAAATCAAAGGACAGATTTTAGAAAAGTAAGCTTCCAATCTTACCGGCTGAGTACCAGTATTTTGTATAGTGTTTTTTAATTTCGTAGACTAAACTGAAAGCTGTCAATACCCTTATTTTTTTATGTTGCCAGCGAGGAGCATAGTGTTGTGGGTAAGGCTCAATCATAAGTGATTCATCGAATCGATGTGACATGACGCCTCAATTTAATTTTACTAATTGGTGTAAATAAATGTTTTATGAATATAAACGTAATATACTCGTATTTAAATATAACAACATTAATACACAAAGTATATAAACTATTATTGTAATAAATAAGAAATCAACAATAAAATAAATGCGATTGTTAGAATAAAGTCGGTCATAAATGAGTAACAATTAAATAAGGGCCGCTAGTTTCTTAATAAATGTATCTTTTTTGCCGTGAAGTAAGTAAGTAGTTCTATTTTCAATCTATTTCGATTTTCGATCAACTTTCAATCACTCAGGATACGACACTATTTTTATGTAACGATAAAGTGGCAACCCTAATTACACGGTGTGATTACTGATTGTCTATCACAATCCAGATACCAAGTTAGGGAAATTAAAAAAAAAATATTATTCACAAAAAAAAAATTTAAACAAGCCTTTTTTTCGTATTCTTCTCAGCAAACCCTTTCATTTGATACCCATATCATGGCAGTGCAAAAAAATAACTAGTCCTCCATCTTGGATCGTCCGCCATATTGGGTTTAGAATTACGTCACTTTGTTAACCATGCACCCAAACTAAACGTATATGCAAAATTTCAGCTTAATCGGTGGAGGATAACTGCTTTAAAATTCAGTTGCAAGATTTGACCCGAACATACATACATATCTACATACAAACATTGCAAGTAAAAGCTTGTAAAATACGTTCTTTCGACCTGTGAGCTTTTGCACTTTAACGTTCAAGGAGAAGGCCAAACAAGATATATTAAAGTTTATGAGAGCAAAGACAACTATAAAAAAATCTACACGAAGTTTTAACAGCAGTGTTATGTGTCTATAAAATACGTGCTCGAAATCCTTATGGGTTACACAATACACATTTGAGAAGGCAAGTCTGAGAACTCAGCATTTGTATGCTATAAGACAAGCTAATATTCCGAATTGGACTGTAAAACAACAGTAAACCATCGTAGAATTTAATAAACTGCCTAATATGGAGCATCTACTGAGCATAATGTCCTTTTCTTTTTTGCCTGCGCTACCACGGGGAGATAGTGCAGTTATGTGGGACCCCAACCCACTAAAACTCCACGGTACAGTATAAATATGGACGAACAGTACGGAAACTACCTACAAACGCTCGAATAGGCACACTCACACAAATATGCACATCGACGAGAACCCAAGCGGCTCGCACTACTGACAGCACCGCGGAACAGAGTGTGCTGTTTCGAGCGTTTGTAGGTAGTTTCCATACTTTTTGTATATTTATACTGTGTCCACGGTGTCCTCCTGTGCCGCTTATGGCGGGAACACGGGCGTTAGCACTCATCCGTGAACCCGCCGCGGCTTTCCGGTACCAGACCCTCCTCTGGGAAGTACCTCTAGCGGCGCACCAGAACACATTGCCTGCAGTGACCACCCCAGGGACCAAACCAGCACATGAGCGCCAGACGACCCTGTGTATGGCACCCTTGGTCCACCGAGCATAAAGTCCTGGGTTCGAGTACCGAGTCACGCAAAGTGTTATTGAATTTCTCAATCTGTAATTTTTGAGTAGCGGTTCGAAGTCCAGAATTATTCCCGGTTGATAGCAATATGCTCGCCCCCTTTACATGGGACTTAAGACGACGACTGTTGCCAACGACCTTGAGGGAACAAAACGCGCACTCGTTACACACCCATGCGACCCAAAATTAACCATTTTACATATTAATAAGTAATTAAATTGGAATTTAATTAGTTTGGACTTAGATTGCATTACGAAATCACCTAAATCATAACAACGAAGTGCATTAACATTCAAGCCGTACTCAAATGGGCAGTCACATCAGCCCGACCTTGTATAGGGACATGGAAACAGTGGCTCGCATTATAATGTCATTAGGTCGTACTGCGATACTGTAACGAAGATAGTAATGTTTTATGATACATACTTACTATAGATGTAATTTATTTATTTGCATTAAATATAGATGCGTCAGTTTACAAGTCTGATTCACAAAAGGTCTTGGTAAGAGAAAATTAAATTGCATTTTAGCAAAGGTCACCGGTACTTACTAATTTCTAAATTAATGGTTACGTATGGAATTTGATATTGAGGGGAAAACATTGTACACTGGATCCTACCCTCTTTTGTCATCATTCTCTGTCACTCTCTAGGGTTTGCTGTAAGAGAACTCAACACTGAGTTAAGCTCGCCTTTGTACATGTACTTTATTATCACATTGTATTGAATATTGTTTTTGGTGTACAATAAAGAATTAAAGAATCAAAACAGTGCGCTTTGGACATCAAGAGCAAAGAATGGCAGACGTATGGACAGCCAATGAAAAAAAAACAAATGAATTACTATTTAATATCAGAATTATACGTAGGGTTGTTAATTTTTACTCATTATCTAAAAGTAAATTACAATTTTGTATTTTTTTGTTGATATTGATGATTTAGTGCCTAAATAGCCCGTAAACTTATATATACCCGCGTCTAACTAAAAAACTTTTCAGCCAATGTAGAAATAACCTAAAATTAATTATAGGCACAATAACGGGCCACACTCTTAAAAAACATCTTTTCAACATAGGCGCTACAGACAGCCCACTTTGCTGTTTTAACGCCGATGAATCAGCCGCCCAAGTAATCCTGAAATGCGAGGCTGTGGCATCTCAACGTAAAGAAATCCTCGGAACAGTGAGGCCGCTCCGTGAAGCCTTTGAAGCCCTCATGAAGCTTCTGTGCTTTTGGACGGAACTATGCTATGTTAGCCACGCACAACACTAATAGCCCGTACTTGAAATGCATTTTCTGACCGGTTTATTATTCGCCAACGACTCCAAAATACAGCAAATTAATTAATACAGGCACTACCCAACCATCTGGCCTCGTAAAGAGTTGATTAACTGTTTACTTGTATATAATTACCTAGTAAATAGGTACCTATATTTTTTTTTGTACAATAAAAATAAACCTTCAAATTAAAACAACTGTAGCAGTCTACCAGATCATGTTTACAAGACTGCTAGGCAGTTCAGTAACAAATTCATTTACATGCTTCGCGCGTCTGTGGCACAATGAGAGAACACGCTAGTCTAGACGTAAGGCTAACACATTTTTTTCTAATGATACTATGGGATGGCATACTAATGTTGGTTTTACGGATTTATTTAAGGATATTTGCTGTCCCTTTTGAAATTGAATACTTGAGAAAGAAAAGTGTTTTTCTCGCACTTGTCTGGGAAGCTTATTTATCTTTTGCACTAACTAAAAAGTGAGTTATGTGTTTAACGTATTGTAAGTATGTTGCCACCTTCAGATCGATCTTTCAAAGGTTTTGGGATGTGTATTTAGTGTTAACATCTTAAAGTATGTTAGCCTACTTATATTTTCAATAAGTATTTACACTACTTATATCATTTGTATAGTAATAGAAAAATGTATTGAGTATTACTCTACTGCCTATTTAATATACTCTAAACAAACCAACCAGTTTGTTGCCGAAATCACCTCATTTGGTACTGTGTTAAATTCTATAACAAAATTACCTTGTGAGATATTAAAACTAAATGAAGAATTCTTGGAAACATGCTGGTTCTGCTCCATAGGGCAATCTTTAGTGAGCCAAAATCAAACCAGTTAATTTATATTATATTCATAATTATAGTAAGTAATGCTTTATTTTTTTTTCTTCTCTTTTTGTTTAAGAAATTGACTCGCACACGGTTCCGTTGTTGTTGAATTAGTTAATTTACCTGTTTGCAATATTTGTAAGTATGTGAGAACCATGTTCCTATTTATCAAATGAATGAATTTACCTGTTAGTGGTTGTAATATTTTAAATATACCTATACGTAGTATAGTAGTATTAATCTGGGTGCATCGTCCTCACGTATATGAATTTATGTATGTATGTAAATATTCACTTTTTTTAAAAGAGTAAGTGTGGATTTTCTTGTCCGTTCTTCTCCATAACAAGCTTCTTTTCTGAATGGATGGTAGTATCAATTATTATTAACTTTAAAATTATATGTTTGGCGTTCAAAAGTGCCGCTTAATGCCCTAGTTGAAATAAAGAACTTTTGTTTTTGTCTTTTTGGTGATCGGGATCACGCACTAGTATATACAGGGAAAGTCCATTATGTTATTTTCAATTCCTGTGATTTTATGAAGTTATCGTTATGATTTTTGAATCATGCTCACACACACCATATATCGGATACAACCACACTAATGATCCTTATATTTGATTAATTATAACAGTAATTATCAACAAACGGGCCATCAGACTTAGCTTTAACAATGTCATGTTGTAGACATTCTCTACATCAACTAGCGGTCTGCCCCGGCTTTGCCCGGGTTGTTTTGTAAGATGGGGCAGTTATGGCTGTTACCTTAACCGTTGTAGCGGCATGGCCTTAGTGTTTTTTTAGGAGTAAATGCAAACTTCATTCAGACTTTGATAAGAATTTATAGTCATCACAAGAAAATGGGCAATACCCACAAAAACTTTTGAAAAGTCGTCGTCAGCTGACCGAACGTCGTATGGGAGATACATTGTTGTTAGGGTTCCGTACCCAAAGGGTAAAAACGGGACCCTATTACTAAGACTCCACTGTCCGTCTGTCTGTCACCAGGCTGTATCTCATGAACCGTGATAGCTAGGCAGTTTAAATTTTCACAGATGATGTATTTCTATTGCCACTATAACCACAAATACTAAAAATAGAATAAAATAAATATTTAAGTGGGGCTCCCATACAACAAACGTGACTGTTTTGCCGTTTTTGCGATAATGGTACGAAAACCTTCGAGCGCGAGTCCGACTCGCACTTGGTCGGATTTTTCAAATAGGGTCACTCTTTTCCGTTACGCTCTGTATAAAGAGTTTTCCACCGACTCGAGAAGATCTCGTAAGCAAGGCTTGTGTTGCGACCTTTTTATATACATTTTTGGTTTTTTACTCTTTTTTACATATTATTCTGTTTTTAAAAGTAATTAAAAAAAATATTGTCCTATCTTGTCCACATTTTGTCTACAACTTCGAAACCTAAAAAAAAATCGAACCGGTTATCGCCTAAGTAACAACATAGGGCACTTTTTCTTTCGGTTTTATTCTACCCTTAATCACAATTATACGGTTTTTGGCAAGTCCGTAAATAGGTTTTGCGGAATTAACCGGTTATGAAAGGTTTTTGTCGCCTACCTTCAATGCGAAAACGTGCTGAAGTACAAAACCGGTTCAGTCGTAAACAAACACACATTGAAGACGGTCGTACGTCGTACAAATCTACACAAATAATTATTATATTTTTGCAATCAACCTGCAGGAGACAAAAAACACTCTTTTAACGTTTAGACTCCGATCAAAATAAACAACAAAATAGATTAATGACTACAAAATTTAATAACCGATAATTTTTAAACCGGTTCCAAGCCTTGCTCGTAAGATATTAACGTAGATAATACAAAACAAACGTGCATGTTACTTACCTATACTTTAGCTTAACTAATTTCATATTGTAGACCTCTATTACTTTAAGGCGTTGCGCTACCGGGTCGAATATTAACCGGATTCCATCTTGAGGCATATTTATTACTAGGTCTACTGATAACGGGTTCTGGAAACAAGAAAAAATATTATTAGAGAATAATATTCTCGGTAATATAAAAAAAATGTTTCGAACCAGTCCGATTGTTTTTGGACTCAAACGGTGCCCATGTTCAATTTTTATACGCGACCATCGCGTTCAGCGTACTGAACAGTAGGGCAACTCCGAATAATTATTTTTATCTTCGTTTTTCTCATCCTACGTTGTCCCACTGATGGGCAAAGGCAACTTTTTGCGAAACACGATTAAATCTATTTTCTAACTATTTATTCATTCCAATAATTTCATACTGATGGCTAAAACTTGGCATTATTTAAGTCAAGAGTGAATAGGTTTCTTCTAGGCAAGTGTGCTTCATCGTAGACCACATCATCGCTTGCCATCAGGTGAGATAGTGGCCAAGAGCAAGCCAATCAAAAGAAATAATTCTACTCAGATTTTCGATACTATAATAGTACCTACATTAGCAATTCAATAAATTAAGTTTTCTAAATATGCAAAAGTAGTTTAATAATGTTACAATTACAAAACTTAATTTTGCAAACTTTCCTAGTATCGATTATCATAACATTTATCTAAAAGATAACTTCATTAGCTTAGAAATACTACAAAAGATAAGATAGTTGGAAAAAATCTAAATTTAAAACTTCCTCTGAAATTAAGCTAGCCAGTACAATGAGATTATGAAAAATTAATAATATTGCCGAAATCATTTCATCTTCTGTGGTCACTGGTGTGTTTAGAAAAGCGAGGAAGATTCGAACTACCACACCTTTTTACAAACAAACTTTTTATTTGTAACTGTTATTTTTATACCCACCGTCAAGAACAAGCCCTCTTTTTAGCCTTTCCCATTTTGTGGCAGGACATTATGAACATTGTTACCAGTACTGAACTGACCCAGGGCCACCTTTGCCCACATCATCATTAGAGGCGATAGACGTCCATTGGTAGACATAGGCCTTCTCCAAACCACAGAATAAATAATAGTCCACACAGGACCAGTTTATGTGGCCCGAATTTTGCCACATAAGTTGGTACTGAGCTTCTCGCATCCAGCGGATTCCAGCGGGTCCACCTTGTAGGAGGCCTTCGGAAATTCTTGCATGCCTTTCCTCGCCGTGTCATCTATTAAAACTTAATTAGAATACCATGCAAATAAGTTGATATCATACCTGATCACTATAAAGTACTTGTACTCCTCTTATTGTGCCCACTTGACTCTGAATAATGGCCACTGACTGAGAGAAATGCATCCCTGAAACGGAAAGAAATAATTTTAAATATGGTGATCCTTACAACAAATATCCACTGAGTGAATAGATTGAACAGCTCTTGTCATGGTCAGTCAGTGAGAGGGACCTAGCTATCTTTACAATACGCAGCCATGCAAGTCAACCGATATTTCTACAGTTGTGTTTGTACATCCTGTGTGTGGGAGTACCTAATCCTTCTATACTGTATTGCCATCGATAGGGCAAGAGACCGAAGTTCTGCTAATCAAAAGTACAGTAGTCGTTCTTGCAACCACTAGATCAAGGGTCATCAAATAGCGGACCGCGGTTCGGATCCGGACCGCCAATCTTTTTGTGCGGACCTATCGAAGATAGATTCCATCATCATCATCACCTCAGCCGAAAGACTCCTGAACAAAGGCCTCTCCCAAGTGTCACCACAATGCATTGACCGATCCCGTGTGTGTCGCATCCAGATAGTTGCCAAGGTGAACTTGAAGATGAACATCTCCAAGATTTAAAGCAAACCATTTTTCACGTTACAATTTGAAAAAGTCTTGGTTCTTATTTTTAGTTGGCCTTACGGACTGCGACGGGCATATTATTTTTAAGAAACGAATCCAAAATAAAAGTCATAGGGTAGTTGACAAAAATATCTATTGAGTCCGTCAGTTAGATAACCTTAAAATATTGGACATGTACTTTTTCATTTGCCACGTAAACAAAAAATTACGACGATACAGTGTGGTGAATTATCGTGTGACGTCACGGTGTGCTACACCTTATACTGACAAAGTGACGTCACAAGCCCGCATTCCTCTACTTTGATGCGCTTTATCTTCATCATTTTTTATTTATTTGTTAAAGCAAAAAGTACGTGTCCAATATTATTTGATAATCAACTGGCGGACTAAATAGGGAATAGGTTACTTCTAGGCAAGCGTGCTTCACCGTCGACCACATCATCGCTTGCCATCAGGTGAGATAGTGGTCAAGCGCGAGCTTATCTATACATATAAATAAAATTGGAGTGTCTGTTTGTAATATTGTAATAACCGTTTTTTACTACATTTATATGAATATATATACGGTACATACACCAAAATAACATTTTTTTCAATTTTTGTCTGTCTGTCTGTTTGTTCCGGCTAATCTCTGAAATGGCTGGACCGATTTTGACGGGACTTTTATTGGCAGGTAGCTGATGTAATAAGGAGTAACTTAGGCTACGTTTATTTTAGAAAAAAACTTTTATTTTAGAAATTTGTTTGGCGGAAAGAAGTTCGCCGGGTCAGCTAGTAGACAATAAAAACAAAAAAAATAGAATTATAATTTTTCTACCCAGAAAACATCCCTATCGGTGACCCCTGCACTATAAGCAGTCTAGAAAGGAAACTAAAATAAATTTAATGGCTGAGCAGCTGGATGACGGGGGTTAGTTCACAAACGCTCCATAGACTGATACCCAGGTCTGACATCCAGACGCATTTGTTTAGAAACGGTGACGAAATATAAACGAACACATAGTGACATACTCCAATTGGGCCCGCGTAAATTATGGGCTATGGCTCGCTCCGTCTCACAGAGAGGAACCCTGTGTCACAGCAATGGGAATATGAAAGGCTGATTATTTATGTGGTTAAAAGATGTTTACCTGTCTTTTAAGAGATTAGAAGCCGAGAAACCCTTAAAGATTCCCTCGTATTTCTGTAGCGAATTTATGTTAATTTATGTCTATGCAGATAAGAAAAGAAAAACATGTTTTGTATCAGGTCCTTCACTTGGCTTATCCTCTCGAGTGTTTACTCCGATATAATATTGTTCAAGTATTTTCTTATTCTTTCTCGTGCTGCCTAGGTTTGTTGACATTGCATCAAAGGTTAGTAGGTGATTTGTAAGAGGTTAGGGAAATTTTAGATTGAGCAAGAATAGCAATGCAGCTGCTCTGTGAAAGATATTTTTGGGTTGCGAGTTGAGTCCTGCCGATCATTTAAGTAAAAAATTCACCGTTAAAACTTGAGTGAAGTGACCTTGAAGTGGACAAGGCATTAACAGATCTGTTCACCCAAGTTTTCACGTTGACATAATAATGTTTTCAGAATGACCCTGCTGGAATTGCATTTTATAGCTACAGCTTGGAAGCAACAGCTTGGATGCTATAAGCAGATGTACAGTTTCCCTGAATTCCGATTGTACCCTGTACAATCTTATGGACAGACATTTTTATATTATGTGCATGCTAATCTAGTTAAGTCGTCTTCTAGCCTTTTTCCATCTTACAAGAAAAGCCCCAGACTAAAAGTCTTAATTAGGTTCTGGCAAGCAACTAATTTGCATAAAGTTTCAGCTTAAAAGAACTCGGTAATTTTTTTTATTTTTGTCAGAGTCGACTATTTACTGGCTTCCGATGAATGCAAGGCAAATCTCTTACAGCAAAAAACGTGCACAAAAAAAACTTGATTACAAGACCATTTTCCTAACTGTGTGCAAAAATAAGCCAATATGTCTATCCCTCCAAACTTCAGTCCGACGTGACGTCATCTGTTTATGTTATGAAGCAGATAAAAAATACACGTGACCTACACGTGTCTCGATTACGACGACCACGATAAGTGGTCAGAGACAGTTGCTGTGGAAAGTTTATACTATTCCTGTATCGATAGACTGTGAGAGATAATTGTAAGAGGCTATTGAAAACAATATATT
Organism: Orthosia gracilis; assembly: GCA_947562075.1. Taxonomy (NCBI): domain Eukaryota; kingdom Metazoa; phylum Arthropoda; class Insecta; order Lepidoptera; family Noctuidae; genus Orthosia; species Orthosia gracilis. Next base: position 14,192,592 of record OX387265.1, read on the forward strand.
TTTATTCATATTAAACATTTTTTTTCAATGGAAGTGTCATTGTTATTTAGATTATTGTGAATGTTAGAATTAATATTTGTTTCGGGATATTTACCATGTATATTTAGATTTTGGTTGAGAGCTCGATATTTAATATCGAGACCATTTCAGCTTGAAAACTTATATTGTGAATGTGTGAGGACCATGAGACAGTATTTAATGTTCTAAGTCTTTCAAGTTTATCTTGGACATCGCTAACAACGGTGAAGGAAAACAATGTGAAAAACCTGGTCTTGGAAATCTTCAACGCGCATTGAACAAGCGTGGTGATTTAATGCTCGTGCCTTCTCCGTATGAGAAGAGGCTTTTGCTCTGCAGTAGAAAAGTGACGCGATCCGGAGCTTGGCGATTTCAAACTAGTGTAAATATGTTTGTTTACAACAATCAAGAGTAATAAATATAAGCATCATCCTCATATCTCCGGTCAAGTCTCGATACAAACCTGTATTTATCGGATACAATAACTCTTAAACCTTTCTTATTTGGTCTGTCTGTTTGCTTTCTGATTTTCGAGTCGTGTAGCCGAACTTTTTGTTGCGATAAGGAAATATATATTACCTACATGCGCAAAATATTTGGGACGATTCGGTCTTACGGTTTTCTTTAAAATTCACGATAAGCCTTTAAGTGCTGAAGCTGGTTAAAGGACCACAGTATTCTAATAACAACAGTGGACGCTTTAGTGATTTTGTTTCAAAGGACCAAAACATAGCACCTTCAAATTCTCAGGCCTTCAGACTTAAGATTTCACAAGATCAAAGATCAGTTTCAGATTAACGCGCACTTTCCAGATGATAGGCCATTACATAAATAAAATTTGAATTTAGAATATTTCAAGCACTTGGTAAGCAGCGTCGAGATTTTCATAATTAAGGCCCTACATGTCTAGACAGACGGAATCAAGTTAGTACTCAGATGAAGACTATAAATAGAGAACTTTAAAGAAGTATGGAAGCAAAAGACATGCTTCGCCGACCCCAAATAATTGGCAATATTTACAAGCAAGAGGATGGTGATGGTGATTATAATAATAAGCTCGCTTTAAAAAATGGTATAGGACCACTTTCAAAGATTATAATAATAAGCTCGCTTTAAACAATGATATAGGACCATTTTTAAACATTATAATAATAAGCTCGCTTTAAACAATGACATAGGACCATTTTTAAAGCTTATAATAATAAGCTCGCTTTAAACAATGACAGAGGACCATTTTTAAAGCTTATAATAATGAGCTCGCTTTAAACAATGGTATAAGATTTTTAAAGGTTCTAAAATTAATGTAAGCTGAAGTCAGGACCAACTTTCACAATACTAATTACCTAATTGTATAGACATCTTCGATATAAAAGATATTTACAAAACAAAGATTTCTTATTGGCTGGGTTTTGATATAGAAAAGTTAGTAGAAGCTGCTTATTATTCAGTGTCAAGTCGTAAACCGTTGACCAAAAATGATATTATATTTTATTGACGATACGGTTTTGGGTCGATGACCGTTAACTTTAAACTGTATAATATTATCAAGTGGTGGCCTGTAGGTATAGCGTTCCGCAAAAATGTTTTGGCACCATACAAAGCCTAATTAATTTTTATCTACTAAAATGAGTATCAATAAAAAATTGTAAGTACGTAAAAGATTAACTACATTCGGATTTGTCCATAAGTTGCATCGGTGACTGAAAATTTGTGTGGATATCTGTTGTTGGAGTATAGGCATCACATCGATGGTGAAGAATGAAGCACAAGTCGTGAAGAAAGTTGAGCTTAACTGTGAATGCGTATAAGGGTAAAATAAAGATGATATTTCTAAAAAGGAGATGACTAATGACACTGAAGCTTGCGAATGTGCAACTAGCTTCATTTTAGTTTTTTTTTTTGTTGACAATTCAAAATTACCTTTACCATTGACACACATTCTAAAGATAGACAAGAAAGTTCATGAAACAAATTTGTTCAAATCATGGTGAGTTAGAACAAAAATTCGCTGCAGCGGTAAAACATTTATGTTGTCTAATCAAACTATTAAAATATGCAGCGCTAGAGTTTCTTTCAATATAGTGTACAGTAAGGTGTACGGATTGCAGTACAGTTCATTCGAACAGAGTGTTCGGGTCGCCAAATCTAGTGCGTAGTACATTATCGATGACCTTTACCTAAATGGTATTGTTTAAATAAAAATATTTTGATAATATTTGAGATGACAGCAAATAGAGATCTATGACAGAAAACGCCCAAAACAAAATTGGGGTAAGAGCAGATTGATTGGAATAAGAACAGGAGCTAATAAATAAATGTCATTTATGCACATTACCTGTCACTTATTGTAATCTTGGTTACTTGGTACATAATCCATAATTGCTTGCTAATACAACAACAAAAGTAGCCAAAAATACCCTACATTTTGACAAGTATTCGACATTGATTTTATCGCCAAGATGTTATTGCGACTTGAATTCCAACGAAAGTACGAGAATAAGTTTTCAGTTGACGTTACATTTCTGTTCCTGAAACAGTGCTCAACATGACTACGGATGTTTGTTTTAAGTCAACAATTACAAAAGGTGACGCAACGAACGGATAAAGATAATAAAATTACGCGTTACAAATTATCAAAGAGGTAAAATTTAGGCTGAATTTTGAATGTCAAAAACATGTTTACAATGATACCGATCAAGGTTACTTCTACAATCACAATCAAATTCGCGATGTTATTCAACGTTGTTATGAAGGAATATACGCATATTGCCGCGTGAGAGAACACGTGCGAAAAATTCGCGATTTTTTTACATGGTTTTGGTGGCCCGAGAGTTTAATTTTTTTTTTGTGAAACTTAGGTATTATTGATAAAGCATAAGTAAAATAATTAAACTGCGTTTACTGCTATTTAATTCGAATTTGCATTTTTAAAGGTATTTATTTTTAAACTAGCTGTGCCCGGACTGGAGCTCAATATGGCATAAGTAGGCATTTTTATAGATTTCCCTGGATGCGATTATTGATCGTATTTTTTTTACTCCGTTTTTTGGCAAGCGAGTACAATCGCGTCATCTAGTTAAAATTTATATCTGTGGGAGCCGCAAAGTACGCTCCACGTTCTATTATGTCCTCTGTGCCCCAAAAAAATGCAGCCAAAGTGACCTATGTGTTGCTACTGTTGCTGCCGTGGAAGTGGCAATAATTTTGACCGACAAAATCTATATAACTGTCGTGCCAGACACGATAAAGAAGAATAAGTTAAATGCGTTTGGTGATTTGAAGTGCAAGTGTACCATAGTATTGGTCTACATTTACGAAGACCGAAGTAAACCGTCCGGTAAATACTATTGATTTCAACCCCCGACGGAAAAAGATGGGTGTTATAAGTTTGATGTGTGTACCTGTGTCCTTGTGTATTTTTGTATCTGTCTAAGGCATGTGGCATCATAGCTCCTAAATGGATGAACCAATTTTGATTCGTTTTTTTTTTTATTTGACTTTATCGAGACTGTTCTTAGCTACGTTTGATGAAAATCGGTTAAGGCGTGTAACGTTACGTTTAGCTCAGATGAGCTAAACGTAAGCTACGTTATTAAAATAAAAATAAAAAGTAACAAAAAGGTAAAATAAGGCCGGCGTGATACGGTGCGATGAGGCGGCTGGAAGAGCGCTACCGCGAGTTGTGGGCGCTCCTCTTCAGCGTGCGCAACCTGCGTGTACTGCTGGCGGGCGCGCTGTAGCTGCGGCTCTTGCACCACGTCGGGTGGGTAGGTAGTAAGGCAGGCAACCAGGAGAGATGAGGGCGCTCGCGCAAAACGACGCGCCGTTAAGGACCTGTCTGCAGCAGCTCATGCCAATTCCACATGCCAGTCTGGCACGTCCCATTGTAAAAACAGTAAAAGTTCACTTCAGAGTATAGATTGTTATTTAATAGAAGTCTCCAGGGATGTATAACACTCATTCACGAACTGAATTCAATACATTTTAAATGTACATAGTGGATAAGTATAAACTTTGTAATTTAAGGCTTAAATATGTTTCCAATTTCGCAGTCAAAACCAAACTGAAATCCGACGCCCGTTTTTCTTTCGTTCTGTGTCATCTGTTCCGAATTTCAAATTCAAAATATCAATTATATGACCAGAACGAATAAAAACGGTTTACAGAGGTGGCAGTCTACGCTGCCCTTATTATAATGTACAACTAGCTTAAGGAAGGTCTAGTCCATGGTATATTATGTCTATGGCTTAAGAAAAATAAATTGGAGAGACAGATGTCAATTAAGATAAACATGTCAGAGTATAAAAAATTACAAGATTTTAGAAATTAGCGATATAAATAAGTTATGGAATATTAAAACAATCAGAGATAACTAAAAGTATGCTTTTCAGGTGTTAACAGTAACAACGAATACATAAAAATGAGACATGAGTTGATACAAAATCAAAAGATATAAAGGTATGTTTTGTAAAGTATTTATTAAAATGTAAATAGACTTAAAAACGTGTAGGTCTGCACAGCAGAACACCACAGGCGTTATAAAATTAAGAGCGTTTTACTGTTTGAATCGAGGTGTTTTCGCAAGATATCGTGTCATAATCACGTGTTCAATAGATTATTAATCGAAAAGTGTCTACTACTAGATAAATGATGTAGTTTGAAACATTGTTAAGGCGACGACTAACGCCAACGACCTTGAGGGAGCAAAACGCGCACTCCTTTCACACCCGCGCGACCCAAAATTTTGTAGTTTATTGTACTTTTCTTATTATTCTATGAGTTAAAAAAAAAGCTTCAGATCAAAATGTAGATAATTAAATTGTCTTTGAGATGGTGTCGATTTGATTAAAATACGCCCAGCGGTTTAGGCGCGATTGTCGTGTTTGTGTCCGTTTTAGACATAACTTTACAAATTAATTGCAACATATTATAAGAATAAAACTCAAAATTTTCTTAGACCAAATTATTAAGAAAATGGTCTTATGTAACATATATTTTTTCTAAAAAATTACAACTAGCCGTTTTGACGTGATTCTCATTTTAAAATCAGCTACTAAGGGGTATAGCTGCGCCTTAACATTCCATTCCAAATAAAATAAAAACTCATAAAATTCTGTAGTTCGAAATATACCCGTGCCTTATTGAGAAGACTGAGTTTTTACAATGTCACTCGATTTATTATAAACTTTCGGTGTTTGTAATAATTCGGTGACACCACCAACTGTGGGGATTACATTAGCGTTTTCTACACAAAATCTAACATTAAATCTTATGAACTATTAAACGAGTTGAAAATGATATTCTCGTATAACAAGATAGACTACCGAAATCCTTTGTCTTAACGCTTCTGAGTCTCAATTCCAAAGGACAAATAGGACACTGGACAGACGTCTTGCTTACTAATATCCATTCGATCTTTTTTGCAAATGCCACGTAAACTGGTTCGTGGCTGCATCTATAATTATGTGACTAACAGGGGCTACAATACCATTCCCTACTGAATTATTAATCTGCCACAGACTGAGGGACAAATTTATACCGGAGTATTCTTCAAAAAGTTGGCTCATTTGAATCGTACTTTTAAATCGGGGTTTTGCTATGGTTTGTGAATCACCCTAAAGAAGATGCTTTTTGGGCGATTCATCAGCCACTCTTGATGTTAAATAGGTCATTACCATACTAAGACCAACTGTGATGGATAATTGCAAGACATTGTCAGTTCAAGGCGATATGTACGCCCCAATGTTAAGGGCCTACATCCGGTGGTTTGGTGCCGTAAAACGGTAACTTGCTAAAGCCTCCTTAGTAACGACTAGGTTGAAAGGTTTGAAAAAAAATAAAATTATTATTGATTCATGTACTTTATTTTTGAACATGGTTTTTTCGTATAACAAATAGTTTTGCTTTAAAAAAATAATTAGCATCACGATATTTTTCGCAACTTTTGGATACTCCTGCAGAACGACTTGGATGTTTAAAAATATTTTTACACAGAAAAATTGATGGCTGGAATTTCTTCATAACTGAAATAGCATATGTAAATCAAATAATATTTTACAAACAAAACTGTTCAAAAGGAGGTTCAATATTGATATTTTGGTATCGAGCGGGCGCACGGCCAGTATTGCGTTTACATTGGGGCGTATATATCGCCTTAAACTACGTTGACAGTACTAGACGAGGTCTCGCAAATAAATTTCATGCAGCTGAAATTATGCAGATGGCACGACATGAGATGAGACACCGTCTGAGATGTCTCCATAGCCGTATTGCTGTTTGTGGTACATCGGAGTATCCCCATCTGATAAAACAATATCAGTATAATCAAGTAACATCATAGCGCTAACAGGTGCAGCAAGTTTAAGCACGTGAGCCACCACGAGATCCGTTTTAGAGTACGTTATCTCGGATTATTATAATATCATGTAAATTTATTGTAATCTTTTCTTATACATAAAACTTGTTTTTGTAAACTAAAGAAAAACAGTGTCTGAATAACAACAGGTTTACGTAAAGAAAAAGTGACTGGAACATTAAATTGGACTGGGGAAAAAAGATTCGAAGGACCATATCTCGGAATTGTTCCTGTTCCTTCCAAATACTTTGTTTTTTAGCATTTTCCATACGTCAGACGACTAGGGCTAGACTACAAAAGGGGTTTTATGTAAAACATAAAACTTGTTTTTGCAAACTAAAGAAAAACTAGTGTCTGTAACAGGTTTACGTAAAGAAAAAGTGACTGGAACATAAAATGAGATTGGGAAAAAAATATTCGAAGGACCATATTTGAGCATCCTTCCGTACGTCAGACAACTAGGGCTAGACTACAAAAGGGGTTATAGATAAAAAGACACACAAACAAATTCTATGTCTTAGGCCCTAACAGTCAGAAGGATGTTAACTGTTCCTAAATAAATGCTTTGGACATTAGTATTGGACATTATTCATTACGGTAGGCCCTTCCTACGGCAGTTTAGGTAGAGAGACGATCTTCGCAGTGTGGCTAGTAGCTGCTGGATGACGGGATGCTGAGGATTGCTCTTAACTGTGAGCGGTTGAAGAGGCCTTCGTCTAGCAGGCGACTTTTATACACAGTACATAGACTTAAAGATGGTGATGAGTGTTTATAGAGAGACTGAAGACTAGTGATCTAAATATTAGAAAAAAAATCGACCACATTATCGCTTACCATCAGGTGAGATAGTGGTCAAGCGCGAGCCTATTTAAAATAAAATAAAAGTTTATTTGAACGATATTATAAATAGGAGTTTAGGTACGTCTGGGTACGAGCTCTAAGCTCGGCAGTTCGACGAATCGATTCGAATACTCAGAAAGCTTATAATTTCGACAGCTTTGCTAATTTCATACAATTATGCTTGGAAATACTACTAGGTAACTCGAAGTATTAGACATAATATAAATAATAATATTTATTTTAATTTGAAGAACATTTACTCATTATCTCAGACTCGAAAATCCAACTCTATCTGTTTGTTTGTTACCTTTCACATCTTAACGCCTGAACGGATTTAGATGAAACTTGGCACACGGGTAGACCAGGTTCTGTATTAGGACATAGGATTGAGGAACTTTTTATCCCGGGAATATGTTTCCTTGGTATAATTTCCGATGTTCACGCGGGAGATCCCGCTGACAGAAGCTAATAAAAAATAAAAGCGCGCTTTTAATTTGTTTGAAATCTCGGCTACCGGAAATTCCATCATGCTCGAACGCTTTGTCCAGCAAGCCTGATAGTGACAAATGAGAAGTGACACTTGGCACTGTTGCCAACTATTATGTGTAATGCTTACTATAACTGGAAGTTCTGATGTAATGAGTTTGGAACGCTTGGGTTAAAAAGGGTTCATTTTAAGTGTCAAAAACGAGCCAAGAAGATTGTGCTTTGATTAGCTTTTTGCTGCACATTGAGAGTTGTAGAGGCTCAGAGATAATGTAAGTAAGGGCAACTTACGACGACTTGACAGTGTTTTTTTTTACTTTTCACCACTTATTATCAAAACGGGAAGAAAAACCAGCATGTCCTCTACAGACAAATCTCAATATCTTCGATTGTTTTCTCAAAAATTCTAAGATTTGATATTGGCATGTGATATCCACCAACCCGCATTGCGCCCGCGTGGTGGAATACAACCTACTTCTAACAGAAAGCCTGTGTCGCAAGCAGAAGTGAGCAAAGAATTGATTATAGTTCTCGCCAAACTTCTTGGCCGCCCTGAAGTTGACTTTCCGATGCGCAAGGCACAGATCGGTGTTATTGCGCAGCCATTGTAGCCAACTTCAGGGCGTCCAAGAAGTTTGGCAAGAACTATACCTAGGTACATATGAAGAAAGTTTTAAAAAAAAAACAGCGTAGGTACTTGGAATACATATAGATAACCGATAGACTCTGAATAGATGAGATACAACGAACAAAGGATTAGAGTATCTGTTCGTACCTTGGGAGTAGGCCAATGTCAAACGTTAAGTTAAGCTTTGATTAATGAATTCGCCCATTGAATATCTAGTTAGTAACAAATTACGACTTTCAATGTCGTATATATATGTATAGTCTATAACTATACATTATGATAGCTAAACGATTTGTGCTCTCAATGAGGCATAGAACTACTTTTTATTAGGTCTGCATAAAACCTAATTTACAATTTAATTTACAATTTAAAAAAAGCTTGTCAATGGTTTAATGAGAGCATTGTTTTCTTTTTATTTGAACATGTGTGAGGTTGATGTGTCACACTATTGGTTTGAATGTGTTCCACATTTGAATATTTTTTTATCTTTTGTAGGGTAGCTTGTCGGGGGACAGTATACAAGAAGAAAACGTGTTTTGCTGACCCCAAGTAACATGGGATAAGGGCAGAAAGAAGAAGATATTTGTCTATAGATTTGGTAATGGATTCAATAAAGAAAAGAAAGTAACAGAATAATAAAGACACAGACAGGAAAATTACCAGTTGTGTCTATCTTCAAAATTTTGGGCTTTTTTTTACCTACTCAAAAAATAGTCAGAAAGAATAAGTAGATCCAAATTAAATAGTATCTGAAAATTCATAGCAATCAATAAACATTTGAAATAAAAACGGCATTAATAACAATAAAAAGACATAATAATAACCTCATTAAAAATAATAAAAAGACATAATAATGATGCAATCATTCCAAATAGTCATCGTCTGATAATGTAGTACCGTAAACAAAGTTAACGTTACTGTTCACAATTTTTTATAACAACGCATTTAAATATAAATCCTTATCAATTTAACTGCAAACGCATGTTTGTGAACAGCTGCAGGGATAATGACTTTGTTTCTTTGTTATGATTTTGCTTTAACTGAATAAGTTTTTTTAACTAAATGGGTTTAAAGCTTTGTGTCTTTGTTAGTTTGTCTATCAGTTTATTGAACTATTTGATTTATTAGATACAAAGTATTGCCACCTGCTCCACCTGCTCCACCTGTATGAAGGTCTGAATTTATCTCAAGATAATGTGTTACATTTTCTCTCTTGTCCATCCAAAAGCCTGGTTTCATCCTAATCCGTTAAGCCATTTATGTTTGATCCAGTTTTATTTATTGGTCAGCCTAAATATAAGGTGGCCTCAGACTTAGTGGCAAATTTCCACATGTGGGTACCCCACAAATCTTTTTTGTCAAAGAAGATACCCACATTATAAATGCACAACATAGGGCAGGGATAGCGAATCTTGATTGCATTTTTTTTTTAGAATCATAATGTGGCCATGGTGTGCCATCAATAAATATTAACTTATTGTTTTGATGGGCAAAAAATAAAATAAAGTATAAAAAGAAAAAGTTAGTTTGATTAGGACTTAAATAAAAAAGTTTATGTAAGTCTGAAATAGCCAAGCCAGAGGGGTTCCCAGAGGCGGCTTAATTAACTCTGACACCAGAGGTGGCCATATCCTAACACGAAAAAGAAGAAAGACAGAAGAGTTTGATTTCAGCAGTTGCAAATTATATGCTGATCATACTACACAATAGGCTCATACTTTGTTATGTTAGGCAGAATGTAATCTGAACTGCAGTCATCTGTCAATCATTATATTGGCTTGCCTGAATTATTGTGTTGCGCTGCCACTACTGGCATTGTGTTTCTTTGGTTCACTAACTCCGACATAGGGAATACTCTTTCAGCAACATTGATGAGTTTAGGACACAGAAATTAAGTTATTAATATAATTATTGTTCCAAGGAAAATTCTACTCATTATTACAATGTTAAATTGAATTTAGTTATCTATAATGGAATACATTTGATCAATCAGCAATCCGGATGTGTTTCTTATTTGATTTATTTGCTCATATTGTGCCACAGCTAAAGACATATTTGTACAATCTAACTAAAATTAAGAATAATAGAAATATGATTATACTGTTTATTACTCTATATTAATACTAGCTTTAAAAACTTAAAATGAACTTGCTATACTAATTATTACAGTATTGGTTAATTAGTTAACAAAAACAGGCTATTTCAATGTAATGTTCTAAGTAAATAGGATAAGGAATTAATAAGGAAAATATCAAACATTTGTGACTTAACTGGGTTAGCGAGATACCAGGTTAACTTATCTAAATGTCTTTAGTTACCAGTTTGAGTATATAGCTGTTTTTCGATTTTGGAAAATATGTTCATTTTATATGTGGTCCTAGTCAAAATTGAAGCTATAATTGAAATCAAATCAAAATTGAAGGTATAAATTATCTAGTTTTAGTCAAAAACTGACAAAATCCTTAGATTTTACTGTCAAGCATTATGTTTATCTTAGTAGAAAAGAACACTGTCCACTATCATACATTAAAAAAAATAAGAAATTTTTGAAAATTGTAGTTTTCTCAATAACAAGTACCTAAATGTAGGTAGAAGTGTTTTCGGAATAAGAAAAAAAAAATAACGGCTAATTAGACCAAAATCTTATAGATATCATACGATTTCTCATAGTAAACACGAAAACAACGCAATCTACTAATTTCACGGTCAAGACTAGCAATAAAAAAAAATAAACATAGCACAGACCAGCGAAACAAAGGCTGCTCGTGACACTTCCACAGTAAAAAAATCAATGTTATACAAAGGTAAAACATTTAATTTTACTATGCCTATCCTACATTCAATCTAATTAATTAATTATGAGAAATAGTCGTTTAAAACGCCATTGCGTAAGACACGTCCCGTAGAAATAAAGCGCAAATTCTTGACGTAAGAAATAAACATACGCGGTCCTTACCTAGAACAAATTCCCAGGCATCACAGCCCAGTGAGCGTTCAGGGACGATTTCCAAATCCAACATCGTGCACAAAACACTAAACACAAACTAAACTAACTAACTTTCACTTTAAAAAACGTTTTTTAACGCTAAAATTCGCTATTACGCTGCCTTTTCTTTGTTTGCCAACTTTAGTTTTCAACCATTTTGTATTTGTCAGAGGAACTGTCATTACAAACAGCTGATTGTATTTTGCCAGGTCCGAACTGGAAGCGTTTGTTTTTTCTTACACGATCGATTCACATAGCACTTCACACTTAATACGGTAATGAAGCCATATTTATTTGTTTTTGTTTGTAACTGGCAATAAGTGGGCATGTATTTCAAAGAAATTAACGCAATGTTTTAAAATTTTATTTTATCTTATAATCGAATTCCCTCATGTTTTAGCGTTGTGAAAAAACAGTTCACTTCAATAAACACGATTAAAATTACAAATGAAGGAAAACCTTGACTGATAACAAACGAAGGCCTAACATATATGGTGAACACAATGCCTAGACTAAATTAATTCATTATTTCAAATTTCAAATTCAGTCCTGGCAAAGTCGAGTGACGCATGCGTACCAACCATGACAGAAGAAATAATGTTGTAGACTCTGTTTTACCGACATCTCTTTCCAACACATCGAAATTAAGCCTTACCGTCTCTTTCCTATCAACAGTTTACATGCTGTCTCTTTTTGCTTCATTATAGACAGATAACTTTGTCTCTATCAGTCGGACTTGTTATTGATAATTGGGTAGATGTTGTGACCTATCCACAACAGTTTTTATTTTGTATACATGTCGCGTCTCTCAACTGTAGATTTTGAATAGATAGAACTTAAACAGAAATGTATGATGCAGAATAAAAAACTGCTTACTTAAAAGTGCATTATTTATGTCATGGTACGTACGTCCCTGAATCACTGTTTCTAGGACGACCTAGACAGCACGTCTGGGTCTAAAATAACATCCTAGAACTAAATTACTGTGTATTTATCGATGGTACTGATATGTTTTGTAGGGCTGCAGCTTTCACTCGGTTTCCCGCCATTCTCAAATAACCTTGGAGCGATCTCTGACGCCCACTGTCCTACGTAATGTTGTTACACAATAACGTGTTTATTTACTTCGAAATAGAAATCACGTATTTTTGCATAAACGAGCGTCAGAGGACTTTGAACTAATCAAGAGATTCCCTTCATTTATTTCGAAATTTGTTTTTTTTTGTGTAGATGAGAGGCAGTGACCTATATTTTGAGTGAGGAAAATATGAGCTTTTAAATTTGTCGCCTCAGTAAAATCTTCACGCTGTGCGCCTCAGGGACAAGATGACGACGGAAAATTACTCACTACGTTTCATTCTTATTTACTAACGAGATCATTTTACCTTTGTTTTAATTTATATTTCTTTTAAATTTGAGATGATCTATACCTACAAAGAAGATAAAAATAAAAATATTACTCCTTTTATTTAGTGGAGTAGCTCGACTTAATAGTCATCGATGAAATATAACAAGTAGGTACCTACTATTATTAGGATATGATCGATATTTCGAATGGGTGATATACCTGAGGTTTCGCCCAACCTCTATAAAAGCGGCTGTCATTCGATCCGTGGCCTAAGCCTGGCTGGAGGCTACTAGATTGGTCTCCACAGGGAAGACCGGTTAAGCAGTAGACGATTACTTTGGTCGAACTGTGAGACGCCACGTATTAAAAAAAAAGAAAAATCCGCGACCTTTTTTCACCAATCAGCGCTCGCGCAGTAAGGTCTTTGGATTTCGTCTCGGATCACAGCTAAGTTATTAGTTTAATTGGTTTATTTCCTTTGACTATTGTGTATTGTCGTAGTCGATTGTTTCCAATTCTTCTTTTCGTGTCAGAGTTAATTAGCCGCCTCTGGGAACCCCACAGACCTCTGACTTGGCTATTTCAAACTTACATTAAGTATATAAGTCCAGGTTTCCTCACGATGTTTTCCTTCACCGTTGCCTGTGATGTCCAAGATAAACTTAAAAAGTACATATGAATTTGAAAAAGTCACATTGGTACTTGCCCGGATTTGAACTCAAGACCTCAAGCACGAGAGCCGAAGTCTTAGCCACTGGGCCACCACTTTTTATTGTTTCCAATAAAATAGTGCGTCGTTATTTCTGTAATTAGTGAGTTTGTAAATAAAATATAAGGTAGGCTAGTCTGACAGTTGTCATTTTTATTTAATATACGTTCCTGGTTCCTAAAAAAATTAAGCCTTTACCCAGTTTTAAGCGTTATATCTTTGGAAAATAAATGAACACCGAGGTTGGTAAATCCTGGTACAGCACAAAGAGGCATATTTCGAGAAAATCAAAATCTACTGAATGATAGGTTAAATGTATTGGAATTGAAGCTTTCAATAGCCATAAAAAAAAAATGCTAGTTCACTTACCCATTGCCACCGTTGCACCCACCCCTGTATCCGCGCCTACCTCTCAACGTCCTCATACCTGAGGTTTATCCCAACCACACATATAGTATGGATCATACAAAGCTGTGGTTCACACTGCATTGTACCACGTTTTTTTCAGTAAGAATGCAGGGATCAAACGCTGTCGTCCCACTGTTGATACTGCATTCAATCAAGGGGCGCTTATAAAATTGTTTGCATATTTATTAAGATTTTGTAGGTACGTATAACTATGCTATGCATTAAGTTCGCCTCTGTACGTTTGTGTGCATAAAGTATTAAATAAATATGCTAGTATTATAATAGCTTTGGTATAACTATCCTGACTCCGGGTTTTATGGGCCCGGAAGGCTCTGCCCCAAAACTGTGGGAATCAGAACCTTATGTGAAATCAATCAATATCAACTAATATTTTAAAGAGGACAATTTGTTTATCTTTAGGTGGTAATCTCTAGAAGTAACTATACTAAACCAAATTTTTCATTCATAAAAGCTACATAATAGCAGAGTGCCATAGACTACTTTTTATCCCGGAAAATGCACTGTTCTTGTAGGCGACAGTGGAACTAACGCGGTAGAAACAGCTCGCAATATCAATGTTGCGTTTGGAGAGGGGACTGCTAATGAACGCACCGTGCGATTTTGGTTTCAAGGCTTTCGTGATGGAAACTTTGATTTGAAGAACGAACCACATGGACGAACGCCCACACAGGTGAATAACAATGAATTGAAAGAGATGGTGGAAGCCGATCCGAGCTACCCAGGAATCAGCGGCATGGTTTAAAGTTACCTTACCAACAATATTGACTCATTTGCGTCAAATCAATAAAACAAAAAAATATGAAAAATGGGTGCCTCATGATTTGACTGATCTGCAGAAAGAAACGCGCGTTGAAACTTGTGTTGCTTGTTGAATCGATACAGAGATGAAGGATCGAATTGTGACATGTGATGAAAAGTGGTTTCTTTACGATAACCGTAAACAAAAAATGCAATGGCTGACCTTAGGTCAAACGCCGCAACAGTGTCCTAAAGCAAAGCTTAACAATAAAAAGGTAATGGAAACTGTTTAGTGGTCTCATCTTGGTGTTATTAACTATAGCTTTCTCCGACCTGGTCAAGCAATAACGGCAGATGTCTACTGTGCCGAACTCCGAACAATGATAGCAAAACTAGCAGTGAAACAGCCCCGACTCATGAATCGACCTTCACCATTATTGCTCCATGATAACGCGAGACCTCATACAGCACGAGAAACCGTTTTAACTCACTAACTACAGGAACTGCAATAGAAACCATTCGTCACCCTCCGTATTCGCCAGACCTTGCTCCAACGGACTACCATTTTTATCGTGATTTGGACAATTTTCTACGTGATAAAAAGTTTTCTTCTCAGGAGGCAGTACAAAATGCTTTCACACAGTTTGTCGAATCTAGATCACCAGAGTTCTATCGCAAAGGCTTATATGACCTTCCTATTAGATGGCAGCAATGTATAGATAATAATGGTAATTATTTTGATTAAAAACATATTTCAGTACAAATCGGCATATAACCTATAGGTACACTATTTGTCCCGATAACCTGCGTTAGGTATAGGCTGCAAGAGCGAAACCGGTAAAAGCGTTTGCATTTGGTTCGAGCGATTTTTTTTTTAAATCTTTGCGTAACGTAATAAAGAAAAAAAAAACTTAAAGCGAAGGGCCATTAATTTCTTAAACGTGAATTAAAACTGTTATGATTAAATAACTTGGGCCCTCAATCAGACGCATCCATAAAGTGGCAAGACTAAATCTCATTAAGTACTATCTCGAGGTTATTTTTATTTAAGAATTTACTTAAGTTTTTCTTAAATATTTTAAGAAATCCCCAAACCTGTAGATACGACATTACAGATTTATGGCGGTAGGTATACCTAGGTCCTGCCAGATTGCCGCCATGGGATCTGGAAGCAAAAGTCCTCGCACAAATATGGCAGTGGCGAGAGGAGGCGAAATGCTGGGGCGAAACCCCGTTGCCGCGACAAATCGCGGCTCAGCGGTCAGAGCTCCGGCAGGATCTCTTGGCGACATGGAGAGGGCGACTGTCGCAACCCAGCGCTGGGCACGCCACAATTGCGGCGGTAAGGCCCCTCTTTGGGGAGTGGCTTGAGAGGCGCCACGGCGTCCTCACCTTCCGCCTGACGCAGGTCCTCACCGGACACGGCTGTTTCGGAAGGTTCCTGTTCAGGATGAGGCGGGAGGAAACGCCCGGGTGTCATCACTGTGTGGATCACCCGGAGGACACGGTGGAGCATACGGTGGAGGTCTGACCTGCTTGGGCGGAGCACCGCCATGTCCTCGTGGAGGCGATCGGCGGTGGCAACCTCTCGCGTCCGGCCCTGGTTCAGGCCATGGTACGGAGCGAGAGGGCATGGGAAGCTGTCTCCTTCTTCTGCGAAGCAGTAATGCTCGCAAAGGAGGAGGCGGAACGCGTGAGGGAGACGCGAAGGAGACCTCACGCCCTAGCCACCGCAGGAGATGCCCCGGGCGTCGGGAGTCGCGAGCCGATTCCCGGCCACCGTAGGCGCGGGCTTGCGGATGGCGAGTAATGGGTAGCTCGCCGTCCGATAAGGACCAGGCCCGAGTCGACGGCGCGTAGTGTTCCATGCGCGCCTCAAAGAGATGTCAGCAAAAGTGACGGGGCCCCCTAGGGCCGATGCCTGTCTGGGTCGAACTGAAGGAACACGGGTGAGTTTTAGTCAGTAAAAGTCTGACACGCCCTCCCGCTTCACCCAGAGCGGGCGGAGTCATTGGATGATTTGCCACCCAAAAAAAAGAAAAAAAAAGATAAGGTATACCTAGGTCCCTCAATACATTAATATCTTTACTGAGGAATCTGCAAAATGTGAATTTATCTGCAGAAATGCATAAATACGACTTTAATAATATATTTTGAATGAAAGTCGAATTTTACTAAAACGTCTGAACTGAGGGCCTAAATATTTTCAGATTTATTGACTAGGCTCAACATAATAGATTAACGCAAAATATAATTCGTATTTTTACAATTTACATATCGATTTTATTTGAACATTATCGTCCGTTCTTCTAAATGCCATACTTTAAGAGAAAATTGATATTCAATTTTTTATAGGAGAAAATAAATAAATAACTTCGCTTTTCATGAATGAAGAACAAAGACGCTATTAACATTTATATTCATTTGTTTTTGCCAACGCTGATACCTACTTATATCTAATTGTGCGACTGATTGTTTTGCGTGTTTTTTGTTGGCAAGTCGGTCGTCATAGTGACGTCGGTCAGTCGTCGTGGTTCGAAACTACTACACGCCGATACTTAGATACATATTTAATACATGACTTGGTTTTGCTTCTACATTGTATCGGATGGTTCAAACGTAATGACGTCTGTAAAGTTCACTTCGCTGCGCAGTACCTCTCCCCTCAACAATGCTCTAACATTTCATGAAATGCAGCGGCACAGTAGCAAATTCATGACATGTTCATGACGTGACAAGTCGCTACTTGTGGTGTGTTCCAAACCGCCATTATGTCTCATTCTATCTGTATTGTACACTTCTGTAATTCCCGGAAGGGCTGTCAATTTGTACAATACCTTCACTTGAGAGGTGTCAGTTGTTTTAGGGGGCGAGCGTATTGTCTAAACTTTACCTATAAGTACTTAAGTTCACAATCAGGTCTAACGAGTAAACAACTCGAAAAACGTTATAACTCGTGAATCCATGACATATTGGCCTCACAATGACAGAAGTTCTTAAGGAGATATTTAGTGAATTCGAGGCAGGCAGGGCACAAAGCATTTCAATAGAAGCATTTGGAAATTAAAGTTACCTACCTAACTTTTATAGGGCCTGCTAAGAAATTGTGTTTTAACCTCAATAACTGATCGGGGTACTTAATAAGACAACTGCTATTTTTGATGCAACTTCCTAACTTTTGACGGCTTGTTAAAACGATACAAAGCAGAGAATTTAATTTTCAGGTATCAAAAGAAGCGCTTTATTGGACCTGAGGTTATAAGATGGAGGATGCCGTGGATGGGTTGCATTCGACTCAGTTGTCTAACCACTGTTTTATGGATTAAAAATATTTTTAAATTAAAAATACTGACAAAGTCACAAATCAAAATGCAAACCAAGTGATGCGATTGGCTGCTGAAAATTTATTCAACGAACAAAGCAGCTAGCGCGCGTATGTCTATTTTTCACATTCATTTTGCGATAATTTTCGTTTCAGAAACTACAACTAGGCCTGATTGTTTTTATAGCTGGCCTCTTCCAAACTAAAGATTGCCCTTAAGAATACCGACAGATCGGTGATTTCATCCTACACGCGCCATCATTCGCTTTCAAAGGTGCAAAATACCTCTAGAAATAATTTGGCAGCACATTGTATTGTTACAATCGTAAGCATTCCGTAATGATTGCGCGGGACGGCAAGTCGGGAAACTGCTGATAATTTCGTGTTTTTACTTTCATCGGGTTCAAATAAAACAGGTGGTGCCCGTGGCTCAACAACAGCCGCACTGGTTGCTTTTCGATGTTAAGCAACGCTTGCCGAGGATGGACCGCGGATGGGTGACCATATTCTTGACATACCAAGATTGCTCCGAGCCTCGGAAAACGCGTTAAATTTGTTCCCGGCTGTCAATTATTGACAGCCGGGAACATGCCTCCATGTTTAACGCGTTCAACATCCGTTTCGGGAAGTCAAGACCCTGAAATCTGATGCCAGTCTTTGCATGAAGAGGTTGCACCCACAGACTTATATCTAACTAGATAACGCAAGTCCCTACATCTGTATGAAAACCAAGCGTACCACTTTTTCAAAAATAGTTTAAAAATAAATTTACTCATGGATGAAAGAAAACATTTTCTATGACTCGGCCAACTTTTTCAATACAGTATTTACAGCTCAATAAGGCATAATTACGCATTTTTCTAGATTTCGGTGTCGATAATACTCATAGTAAAAAAGTACGATCATTGATCGTAATTTTACTCCGTATTTTGACACGCGAAGTACATACAATCGCGTCATCTAGTATCTGTGGTTACACCTGTGTTATCCAGTATTCATGGGTTCTGGGATACTACCTCTAGACCTGCGCATACAGGAGGCAGCCGCCCTGTATGAAGCGAGGAGAGGGTCATCCCGGTTTGTGCCAGGAGACAGGGCGATCGAGAGTGCGGTGAGGTTTGCGGAAGCTCCTCATCCGGCTACGCAAATGCCCCTGGAATTCATATGCCTGGCAGACCAAGAGTTACTAGACAGTAACAATGTGCAGACGGTGCGAATATTCACCGACGGCAGCAAGATTGAGGGGAAGGTCGGAGCCGCATTATCCATTTGGGATAATGAAGGTTTGGAGGTACACACGTAAATGAAACTCGTGGATATGCGATAAATGGTTAATATTCACAATGAACAGCAGTTAACGGAAATGATACACAGAGATCGTGTGGGCTCTACTGGTAGGAGCAGTCTCCTTTTAATATGGCGGCAGACTCTCGTCTTGCGCCGGAAACATTAGTGTTGCCACCCAAAATATAAAAACGGTGTTGCGACATAAAACGCCACAACCACCCCCCTACGGAGAAAATAACAAGTTATTTACAATTCAAAATGAAAAATATACAAATACACACGAGTTAGATAACACAAAGTAGGCAGCAAAAAAAGTACATAAAAAAAAAATAAACTTAAGCTAAAGATCTAACCTATCCTTAAATCTAACAGTGCGACCTGACCGGGTGGTAAGTGGTTGTTGTATAATAGGGGGCGCAGTCGGCTGTGCTGACGCAGAGGGCGCGGAAGGCACTTGCACGGCAGGCGCAGGCGCTGCGATCTGTTGAGGAGCGGTTACCCGGGAGAGGTCGCTCGCTAAGTCAGCTGCGATGTATGCAGGCTTCACGCGGTCGATACTGACAGTCACGCGTTTACCTGCAATGTCAATGTCGATTAACTTGTCGGTCCGTGACATTACCTTATAGGGTCCAGTGTAGGGCGGCTGCAGCGCACGGCGAACAGTATCGTCTCGCAGGAAAACATGGGTGGCATCCTGAAGGTCCTTGAAAATGAACGACGTCGGTCGCATGTGTCTCGACGCTTGAATTGGACGCAAATTAGCCATTTTCGTGCGTAGAACAGTCACGAAATCGTTGACATTGTCAGTGTGATGGGGGGTTCCGGCTATCAGGAACTCTCCTGGTAGGCGAAGCGGCTCCCCGTAAACAAGATCGGCAGCCGAACACTCGAGATCCTCTTTCAAAGCGGATCGAATGCCGAGGAGCACGATCGGTAAGGCTCGGTGCCAGGTGTCGTTGTGGCACATGAGAGCAGCTTTCAATTGTCGATGAAAACGCTCGATCATGCCGTTAGCTTGAGGATGGTAGCTAGTGGTTCGCCTTCGCTCGGTCGCACCAACGTTCATGAGCCGTTTGAAAAGGTCCGACTCGAATTGACGGCCTTGGTCAGTCGTGACTGTGGTAGGAACGCCGAAGCGTGCAATCCAACCCTCAACGAACCGATCAGCTACCTCCTCGGCGGTTATCGAAACCATCGGCCAAGCCTCAGGCCAACGAGAGAAACGGTCGATCGCTGTCAGGCAATATGAGTAGCCTCTCGATGTTGGCAGAGGGCCGATTATATCCAAGTGGACATGGCGAAACCTAGATGATGGAGTGGCAAAATTTCCGAGTGGCGCGGACACATGGCGCGTCACCTTGGCGCGCTGACAGTGGACGCATTCCTTTGCCCAAGCGCGACAGTCGCGCGCCACTCCGGGCCACACGTAACGCTGTGCCACGAGGCGCGCGCTGGCGCGAGCACCGGGGTGGCTGAGTGCGTGCAGACGCGAGAACACGGCGCGACGCAGCTCTGCTGGCAAGTAGGGGCGCGGTTTGCCTGTTGAGACGTCACACTGGACAGTGATGTCCGTGCCTGGAATTAAGGTGAGTTGCATATTGAGAGACGAGTCAGTTAAGGTTTTTAACTCATTGTCGGCGTCTTGTGCTCGAGCCAACGCGGCATAATCGCACTCGAGCGAGACGGCTTCGATGCGCGACATCGTGTCGGCGACGACGTTGTCGTCTCCCTTTACATGCCGAATGTCGGTAGTAAATTGGGAGATAAAGGTGAGTTGGTTAAGTTGGCTGGGTGGCAGCTTTTCTCTGCGTTGCTTGAATGCATACAACAGAGGTTTATGATCCGTATATATTGTGGCGTGTTGCGCCTCTAATATATGCCGGAAATGTTGCACCGCCGAATATACTGCCAACAGTTCCCTATAATATGCTGGCCACACTGACTGACTCGCCGTAAGCTTCTTGCTGAAGAAAGCAAGTGGTTGCCAGCCTTGTTCATTTTGCTGCTGTAAGCACGCGCCCACCTGTGTGCCAGAAGCATCTGTGTACAACGCCAATGGGGCGTTAGGTACAGGATGTGCTAACCTGGTGACCTGAGAGAGGCTGTCCTTGCAAGCGGTGAAGGCGTGCTCCAGTTCAAGAGTCCAGGGCATAGGTTTGGCTCCCTTAAGCTTCGTAGCTGTAAGGAAGTCAATGAGCGGGGCTTGATTCTCAGCGGCATTGGGCAGAAATTGTCTGTAGTAATTTATCATGCCCAAAAACCTGCGGAGACCTTGGGCAGTTTTAGGAAGGGGGAAATCTTTCAAAGCTTGGACTTTTGCTTCCGGTGGGCTAATGCCTTCGCTGGAGACTTTATATCCAAGGAAAATAACCTCAGATGTACCTAGCACACACTTTGTTGGATTAACTACTACACCGTAGTTAGCCAATCGTTCAAAGAGCGTGCGTAAGTGGTTACAATGCTCCGTGGGGTCCCTGCTGAATATTAAAATGTCATCGACATATGGGAAACAAAAATCCAAACCCCAGACAATTTCATCAATGAAACGCTGGAATGTTTGCCCAGCATTTCTAAGACCAAATGTCATATAGGGAAATTCATACAAACCAAATGGTGTTGTAATGGCAGTTTTGCAAACATCAGCTGGCTCCACTGGGATTTGTTGATATGCCTTAACTAAATCAATAGTGCTAAAGATGGTGGAGCCAGCGAGTGCATGACCAAAATCCCCTATATGGCGTACGGGATACCTATCCGGTATAGTCCGAGCATTCAGTGCTCTGTAGTCACCGCAAGGGCGCCATGAAGAGTCTTTCTTCGGGGCTAGATGCAGTGGCGAGGACCACGGACTCTTGGAAGGGCGAGCGGTGCCAGTTTGCACCATATCCGCAAACTCCTTCTGCGCTGCGCGGAGTTTATCCGGAGCGAGGCGGCGCGGCCGAGACACCACAGTTGGGCCGTCCGTCGTCTTGATGTAATGCACCGTGTTGTGTTTCATCTCGCGATGGATGCCAGGGGGCCTCGTGATCGCTGGAAATTCAGATAAAATTTTGTGAAATTCTGATTCTTCAATTTTTACAGTTTTTATGCTGAGCTGGTTAAATTTGGCTACGGAGGCTGGAGCGGTGAGACCAGTAACTCCGCAGCGTATTAATTTGTTTCTGCAGTCGGGAAGTAGGTTGTAGAAAGCCATGAAATCAGCACCAATGATAGCAGTATCAACATCAGCTATGACAAAGTTCCATTTGAAGGAGCGACGGAGACCAAGATTGAGTGTGAAGGTATGACAGCCATAAGTTTTTATGGAACTGCCATTTGCTGCACATAAATTGTAATTTGAATCTGCTATTTTGCTTCCTAACATTTTTTTAGGAAAACAACAAATGTCAGATCCAGTGTCCATCAAAAATCGGAACTTGGTGTCTTTGTCTACAACAAATAAGCGGCTACTATTGAAACAATCGGTCGCCGCTGCTACGGATTGTTCTGTTGGTTTCCCGACCAAGAGCACGGTTTGGTACATTTACTTGCCTTGGCACCAAATTTATGGTGGTACCAGCAGAAAGGCTGTCGGGCCACCTGGGATGCAGACCTGGATCTAGGTTGTTGAGACCTAGAACTAGACTGTTGTCTAGAGTTGGACTGCCTTGTGGTTAAACTGGCCACCTGACGTGTAAGTTCTTGAACTTGTACAGTAAGGGCAACAAGGTCAGGGGCACTAGCTGGAATGGGAGAAATGGCGTGGACAGAGACAGAGTTGACCTCTAAAATTTTGTCAGCAAGTTCGGCAACCTTGTCCAAGGTGAGATCACCTTGGGCGGTCAAAATTGCCTGTATGTGTTTAGGCAGACGTTGTAGCCATAGTTCTCTGATTATAGTATTATCTTTGAAAGACTTACCAGCTAGAGACTTCAGATGACGGAGAAACTGGGTAGGTTTTCGGTCACCAAGCTCCTCACCTGACAATAGTTGTCTGACCTTTTGTGACTCAGAAGTGGAAAAACGCTTAATAACTTCTTCCTTAATCCATTCATACCGGCCACCTTTTGGAGGAGGGTTAGTGACAAGATCCTCAACTTCATGAGAGATCCTGGAATCAAATTGTGAGATTACATAATTGTATTTTGTTTCATCCACCGAAATATTGCATAAAACAAACTGTGATTCTAAGTGAGCAAACCATCCAGCAGGATGCTCGTGCCAAAAAGGAGGCAGTTTAGGACGGACTGCATATGCTGCTGGATTTTGTACACTATGAGCATTTAATTGTGTCTGCAAGTCGGCATTTTGTTGCATCAATCTTTCATTATTAGCCAGAATTTGATTGAGTCTCTCTTCGATTTGTTGGCTCTCCATGGCAAAAGTGTGTATAAAAATGTATATGTGTATATATTTTAAAACGAAGTATATGTTTAAGTAACAGTTACCACTCAGTCAGGTTGCTTAAAACTATTACAAGCATAAATATAATTCACAAACAAATAAGGAGTTCCAGCAACAGCTTGTTGAAATAAAGTACAATACCTAGTACATACCCTTAGCAACTCAATACAAGCCTAAGCCAGTGCTAACTTTTAAACCACAAACGAAAAACCAGCACCAAAAATATGTAAACAAACATGAACAAGTTTAACAAATAAAGATAATGATGACCTAGATTTGATTAAGATTATGTTATTTACAATCGAAGCCACCAAGTACACCAAAAGTTAGTTCTTTAGTAAGATGCACATGCAAGCACTGATTGTTTCGGAAAGTTAATCGGATTTCAAGTCTTCAAGATCCCGCGTTGCGATGACAGTGACGTATCGGTGCGATGTTCAATCGTTCAATCATTCATTCGATCACTAACAGGGAAGTACCGCTACTCCCCGATAGGTAGCGTATGGCGTCGCAAAACTCGTCGCTACTTCGCAAGTCTTGATTGAGTTCCGTTTCCGGGTTGATGGCCTCGGAGCATTAAAAAACTCACGAAACACAAAAATGATGCGTGGGATGATGGAAACTGCTTGTAAATGATGCACAAATAAACACAAACTCGCTGCAATCCGTTGGTATGCCTTCTGATTTACGGAAAGGCGCGCATAACGTGCCATGTGCTGCTCGTTAGGTCGGTAGGTATCTACTCGGCAACTTCTCGTTTGGTGAATTTCCCGGCGGTTAGTAGTAAAACCAGCCTGGGAACGTTGCGGTTGCGGCGTCGTCGGATTAGGTAGGCTGAAAATCTCAGCGAGGCTCACTGCTGAAATCTGGTTCCACGTTCACTAATGTAGTTACCTCGCTATACTTATTTACGTCACGATCACGTCGGGGTCACCAATTTGGAGGTACACACGTAAATGAAACTCGTGGATATGCGATAAATGGTTAATATTCACAATGAACAGCAGTTAACGGAAATGATACACAGAGATCGTGTGGGCTCTACTGGTAGGAGCAGTCTCCTTTTAATATGGCGGCAGACTCTCGTCTTGCGCCGGAAACATTAGTGTTGCCACCCAAAATATAAAAACGGTGTTGCGACATAAAACGCCACAAAGGCGAAGTGCGGAACCTCAAGCTTAGCCTTGCCGCGTACTGCACAGTCTACCAGGCGGAACTCCTGGCCATTTGCAAAGCCACTGAAGTGATCCTCAAGCGGCAAGAGGCGAGCTATGGTTTGTACAGCGACTCAATGTCCGCACTGCAGACGCTTGCAAACCATAGCTCTCTCCATCCCCTGGCGGTTCGCGCGCGCGCCAACCTGGTTCATGCCCTGGGCCAGAGCAAAGCTGTGACTTTGTTCTGGATCAAGGCCCACGCGGGCCTGCCGGGGAATGAGCGAGCGGACGAGTTGGCAAAGAAGGCAGCATTGTCGTCACGGAGGAAGCCGGATTACGACCAGTGTCCGGTTTCATTTATCAAGCGACAGATCCGTTTGGAATCGCTTGATGAATGGAATCGAAGATATGTGTCGGGCGAGACCGCTTCCGTGACGAAAATGTTCCTTCCGGATGCAATAGCTGCCTTCCGTATTGTACAACAGGTGCGGCCCGAAGGCGTCCTCACGCAAGTTTTGACGGGGCACGGTGGGTTCTCTGAATACTTGAATCGCTTCAAGTGTAAGGAGAGTCCATCGTGCGTCTGCGATCCAGGCGTGGCAGAGACTGTCCAGCACATACTTGTAGAGTGCCCGTTATTTATCAGGGAACGCTACCGACTTGAATGTGAGCTGGACAGGAAAATAACGAGGGAGAGCCTGCATGGGCTCATGGACAAGAAAACAAGGGAGAAGTTTCTGGAGTACTGCATTAGAGTAGCCACTGCGGTTATACGTCGGAACAAAACCTGAAGCGCTCCGTGCTTCATTATAGTGTTTTCGTCGTATGATGAGTTCCCTGACAGTTCTTGTCTGACAATTACAGTGATGTGACCTAACGAAATTTAATCGATTTTTTTATAATATCGAATCAGTTGGCAAAGAAAGTGGAATCAAATTACCAATTTTCGTTTTTTTTTCCTACTAATATCCTAATATTATAATTAATGTGAAAGTTTGTATGTGTATGTTTGTTACTCTTTCACGCAAAAACTACTGAACGGATTTTGATAAAACTGTACAGTAATATATGTAGCTTATACATCAGAATAAGACATAGGCTACATAACATCACGGGAGCAAAGCTAAAACCTGATAAACCGCGGGGGACAGCTAGTGGTAAATAAAACGCAGTTTATTTAAAATATTAATTATTTTTTTTATTCTTCACTGTCAGAACTAGATTCTTGATTTGAACTTGTATCCATATCAGAATCGGAATCTTCTCCAACCGCGATGATAAACTGTTGGTCCCTAATTCGGTCGATCCGGATATATTTATTCCAGTTCTCTTTTATAGTTTTTTCAGTTTTTTCTACTACGTTTTTCCAATTTTCTGCCGTTACATGTTGGCATGCTTCCTCCAGTAATTTCAGCATTTTGTTTGCCGTGAATGGTGGAGACATATTGTTTTTGGCTGCATAACCTGCAAATAATAAAAACATACTGATAAGTGAATATTACAAAAATTATGTGTCACCTAGGCTACCGCGCTTCTGATAAACTGACTTAACACCAAAAAAATTACACTCTGATTTCTAAAATAAGCACATTTTTATTTCAAAATTGTTATTACAGTGCGACCTCGATGGTAATTAACGTGACCACAAACGGAACTAATGCAGTCGAAAATCTTACTAAGCGTCATTTTTGCGATCTCATTATGATCTTGGTCGCACTGTATTTAGCATTTAATAAGTAATTACATACCTTTTATTTGAGCCCAAATCAATTCTATCGCGTTATACTGACAGTGATATGGTGGTAATCTTAAAACTCGATGCCCACGTTCCTTTGCCATCTCATCAAGCTTGTAGGTGGGCATCGGTGGCTTGTTTAATTTTACTAATTTGACCAATTTCTCCTTCAACATCGACATATCGGCATCCACGTTATTTTTTTCAACCATTCTACTAGGGTAATTTTATTATTTTGCGAACTAGGCGGTTTATTAAGTTGCCGGGAATGGTATTTCGCATTATCCATTATTATAATGCTTGGTTCTGTTATATTATTTAATAAATTGTTTTCGAACCATTCCTCAAATTTATCGGCGTTCATCTCTTCGTGGTAGTCTCCTGTTTTTTTGGATTTAAATGCTAGAAGGGCATTAGGTATAAACCCTTTTGCGTTCCCAGCGTGACATATAATTAGCCTCTCGCCTTTTCCTTCTGGTACTTTTGTGGAGGAATGAGCAGTGTCATCTGTCCACATTTTACCGACAGTGTGGTTAGCATTCAGCCAAGTCTCATCGAGGAATATAACATTGTCCCAAATTTGGATCTGTTTCGCAGCTTCTAAAAATGCTATCCGTGCGAGCACAATGTCTCCTCTCTCCATTATTATTTTTCTTTTATTAACTTTTTTCCATCCAAATCCCACTTTGTGCAACACATGCCATAGTGACGTAATACCTCCAGTAAATAGCTCAGCTTCTTTTAATGATTTTGTTAACTTTAATAACGTCGGGAACTCATTTCTCTCGTAGTATCCATAAATGTGATTTCGGATTGCATCCGTATCAAAACTGTCTATTTCAGTTATTGGAGCTTTGCGCTTACGCTTCTTAGGAGTGGACAACTTCTTGTCTTCAGTTCCAGTTTCACCAAATTTCTCCTTAGTGATACGGCTAACGGTAGCTTTTTCTATGTCCAATGCTGCCGCAACTCGATCTATGACTTTATCAATCGGTATTAACGGCCCTCCGTTAGTACGCTCTCGTTCGAAGTAGTCCCTCAAACGAATCACTAACTCCCGACTTTGGGAATTTAGAACAGTCTTTTTTGTTTTTTTCGGCATTGTTTTACCAAACAAAAACAACAAAACGAAAAAATTAACAAAAAAAAACTCAACAAAACAGTAACAACAAAATAACTCAACAAAACAGTAACAAAACAAACAAACACGCAGAGCAGACGTAACGCAAACACAAACAGCATACAAGGCAGACGCACTCGTACTGACGCGACGCGGTCGCGATTGCAAGATGGCCGCTCCGATTCATCTATTTTTAATCGATTAGTGTCGAGTAGGTGGTGTCAATCTCTATAGGCAGAAGTTCCGTTCAACGCATTACACATTTTTCAAATTTATACTTTTTTATTTTATGTACTTAATTTATTATCAGTTAATTATAATCACGATAATTTACTTTGTAAATTATGAAAGGCAGTATTTTTTTTATCATTAATTTTCATTTTTTTTTTTACCAGTTTATTTTTTTAGTCTAAAGTAGTATGCGTGCCACGGAAAAAAATGAACTCTCAGGGAACTCATCTTATGGCAAAAATACTATAGTATTTTGTATAATATTTAAATGTAAGCACGGAATGCAGCAAGGACACGTATAGCCGGCAGTACTTCATGTTAGTACCTAAGTTTTTTAAATGTGTAAAATTCACTGTGAT
This sequence comes from Orthosia gracilis, assembly GCA_947562075.1. Lineage (NCBI taxonomy): Eukaryota > Metazoa > Arthropoda > Insecta > Lepidoptera > Noctuidae > Orthosia > Orthosia gracilis. Next base: position 14,220,723 of record OX387265.1, read on the forward strand.
ATTTTTTTTGATAACTGTGCTTGTAGGTTTAATCCCGATTTTTTATGTATATACTATCAGCTGTGATAAGTCGCACTTTGTACACCTGTGATAGCAGCGTTTTTTGGCTCAATTGTGATACGGCACTTTTTGCGCAACCTGATATATTATGTTGCACCTTTTATTGCACAATGTATTTTTTGTATTTACACATTCCGTATTTTTATAAGTTATTAAATCATGCCCTTAGAGTAGATTAAGTGGGACTCTTATCCACAGAATGCAAGATGATGTATGAAAGAAAGAGATAGTATGAAGAATGAAAGTACGAGAGGCATGAAAGATTGACCGGAATGTTTGAGGTTTAGCACATAAGGCGCCAATTACGTTGGCGGGGATTAGAGTTAAGATAAAAAAATAAAAAATAAAGTATTCATGGGTTGTTGAATATTTGATAGATAGGCAGTCGCTCTACATCAAAAACTAATATCCAGCTCAATCCGGTTAGACTGGAAGGCGACCCCAATAATGTTGGGTAGAATAATAATTAGACAATTCGATCATTCTGCCTATTATAGCTAGGCAGAATGATCGAATTGAAATAAAACAAGTATTGATGTAAATCATAATGCTTTATTCATACTGCTACTTCTTCGGTTACGCACTACATCCGATCCGAGTCCGTGATTTGAGTTCCAAATTCTATTCGAATTGAAAATGTTCTGAATTATGACGGATAGAGTTCGGATGTAAGTAGTGCGTAAGCTTCCAAGAAGTAGGTACTACGACTACTTCGGAACCGAAACTTCTCGGATTCGGATTATTTTTGTTATTGAAAGCAATTTTTGTACTGATTATAAAGTCTTGTAGTTGCCTACAATTTATAAAAAACTGTTAAATCGGCCAATTTTGTGTGATGTTTAACATAGAGAATAAACTAAATATCCTAAGAAAAGTCTTGAACATACAACACGATCAACATAACTGTACCTGAAGCTGTGACGTCACTCCGACGTTACTCTCGCTATTGGCGCAACATGGGGCGAATGCGGGGCGCCGCGCGGGTAGGCGGGAGTGGACGGGTATTCTAGCGAGGTGCACAGTTAATAGATGTGTGTATACGGAGCTAAATACTTATGAAGAGTTTATAAGTGAAAGATATGGCTTGAAATAAGGTGACTATTATTGAGATGACGACTGATCTCATAATAGCTCATTTTCATTAGGTCATTTTGACCGATTCGGTTGCAGCCCGTATTCGGTCACTGACTATTGTAAACGGGTTTTCGGTTAGCCGTATTCGACCACAGCCCGTATTAGGTCACCGACTAGTGTAAACAGGTTTTCGGTAAGCCGTATTCGGCTACAGACCGTTTTTGATGGCGAACACGACTAACTTGTTGAAACGCGGCACTCATTGTCTACTCGAAGAGCGCGGGCGGCGAAAGCGTCTAGTATTGTGTTTGTTTACTTTTTCGTAGTGCGCTTTTGCACAAATTGTCGTAACACAAAATATCTGTCCATGATGATGCTTTCAACACGAGTGTCCACAGTTCGGCTGAATGTGGTCGCCAAAGCCGGTAAACCGACAACTTAAACGAATATGGTCGCCTTATTCGGTGATCGATTTAATGTAAACAGCCCAATTCGGTTAACCGATCCGGTTCAACCGAAAGCTTAATGACCTTAATGTAAAAGCGGCATAAGAAGATGCAGGACAATCAAGGATTGGAAAATCACTAAGATTTATTTTTTAAACATATATATCCTTCTTCTTACTTTTATTATCCATCCACGGGGTTATTGGGTTTTTGACAGATAGAACTAGTGATCGCAGTATCGTAACATTTTGATTGTCAATTCGTTTGGTGACACTTCAATTGTAATGATGTAGTATCTGATTATTATTTTCTGTTGTCGATAAAAACAGATTGCGGTTTCTGTACCTGTGTTTATTTTACAAACTTTTTATTATCTCGCAATGTATGTTCAAATCTAGCAACTGAATTTGAAAGCGGTTATCCTTAACCGATTAAGATTAAATTTTGCATACACGTTTGGCTTGGATGAAAAAGCACGGTAAGTTAAAAAGCTTGTTTAAAAATGTTTATTTTATTCTTATTGAGCAACATTATTTATTTTATGATTATCATTTTATTTATTGACTTCTGAGATGGCGATCTCCTCTTGAGATGTACATTACAAGAAGACGCAAGACAATCAAGGCCTTAAAAATTCACTATCATATTTTTATTTTAAACTTATCTATCCTTCTTTTTACTTTTAGACTTCTTCTTATGCTTAGACTTATGTTTTTTAGACTTCTTCTTTTTATGCTTTTTATTCTTTACTTCATTTACATCGACCCACGAGTCTTGGCTTGATGAAGAGCTTACAATTACACTATCGTTCATATTACTAGTTTCGACGAGTAATTTTTTTTTTAGATTTTCTGGTATTTTTGGCCCGTATACTGCATCGTCGTCATCTGCTTTGGCACTTTCATCCTTAGAGGTTTCAGTTGGCAGGTCAACCTTTTTGCTAGACTCTTCTATTTTATCAGTAGGAGGATCACCCTTCTTGCTCGATTCTTCAGGCGTTCTTCTCCAAGAGTTAAGTTCGTCAAAGTCTATATTCGCGAATATCCCTCGCGGTGGAGAAGTATTTCTTTCTACGTTTTTGGGCACATCTATGAAGTCATTTCCTTCATCGTTTTTACTTTTATCTTGTTTCTCTTCTTCATCTTCAGTGTCGCTAAGGAAAATTGATTTGTAAAGGTCCATTTTATCGAATTTATTTATTGTATCTGTCACTTCTGCACCTTGATTTTTAGTCTTTTCCGATTCTTTCAGGAATAATTCTGCTACTGTCATTCTTTTACCAAATCCTGGGGCTGTTTCACTTACATCAATTTTATCTTCAGTATTCTGATCGAAATTTTGATCAGATTTATTGCTCTGATCAGTTTTCTGAATAGTCTGATCGGTTTTATGTAATATGCTGGTCGTCAAAGACCTGGACCCACTGAACTTGCTCTGTTCTTTGGCGAAGCTGTCTTTGTCGTGTACTGAAGACTCCAAGTATGAGAATATTGAGTACGAGACCTTTGGCCGATCTTCTTTTTTCTGTTCAATCCTGTGGACAAATAACATACTTTAGAACATAAATAAACCTTAACTAATATTGTAAATACGTGGTTTGTTTTTAACAGATAATCTCTAATGATTCGATTACACTGATAGCAAGCTACAGCTTACTACAGAATACAGTTTCTGAGGTAAAGTCCACAGGAGCAATGCTGCGAGAAGAAGCTATTTTCAAATATTTTAGTAGAAGAACAGCGTTTTATTTAGAAGAAAGAGACAACATTTCTAATATACCAGGCACCATATTTACGGCCGACTACTGCACCTTGCCGATTAGCTAATCTTGACACAATTATCACACTTATCCTGTTAAACAAACAATAGTAGCGAGAGCCTCCGTGCCTTGGAATGCACGTTAAGCCGTTGCTCCCGACAATCATTTGATTGGAAGCCCCAGTGGTTTTCGGTTATAAGGTAGATAGATAGACACCTGGCTCCCCCAAGCTCGGGCACGTTGAATCTCTTGCACAGCAGTGCTTCAGGCCGCCACGTGGTCTGCTGGCGAGTCATGACGCCGTACACGCCCTGTACAGCTGCCTCCTTCTGTTCTTTAGAAGCGAGACCGTGGTTTGTTGAGCTTCTCGCCACGGCTGTGAGAGGGTTTGTGGCTTCGTCTGGCTGTGAGGCATGGGTGAACCTGAGGACATGAGAATTTGGTTTAGTTTTTCTGAGATGATTGCGATTGATATTAAGTGGTAAATGTTCCGAGTGTTGTACTTATGAGAGTTTGATGTTTTCGTCATCTAGCGCTTTGGCATAGTTCATTTGTGGAACATGATTAATAGTGTTACAAGATCTGGCAACGCCATGTATCGACGAGAGGAATAATTAGTAGTAGCTAGTAGCGCCATCTAGTATCGAATCTTTTCGAAAGGTCGTATCAAATGGAATTTTCCAGAAAGTTCAAGCCGATCTGTCTGGAAGTTTCTCGTCAACAATTGTCAATTGTTGTTTGTCGCTTCGGGAACAATGGTTTCGAAAGTAAATTGTTATGTAAAATTCTCGAGAACAGTTAGGAACGTTCCAGAAACATCTTCCGTGCTAAAGAGCGGTGGGGTTCGTCGTGGGTCAGTTTCGATTGGGAAGCGATACGAAGCGAAAATAGTGTGAAGTAAAAAAGAATTATTAATTGAAGTTTGCTGTTTATAGTTGTTTATGAAACTGTTGCAGTAGGGGTTGTAGGGGTATAAAAAGGAATTATCTGATCGCGTAATATAATAATTAATTAATATAATTAATTTTCTGTCTCGCTAGTCGGGTAAATCGAATTTCGCGCGTTTTCGATGCTCGGCAAATATCGATACCGGAAATTTCAATCGTCGTAACGGACGTTTTGCCGAAAATGAGATTTATATATATTTGAAATTAGCGACGCGAGCTCTATCAATTGGTATATTTAAATAGCGTTTTAAATCGTTTTACTTAGCGAAAAGTATCACAATTTAAAGCGTTAATGTACTAAGGGAACTATACCGGAGCGTTTTCGTAAGGAGTATTAAGATCTACCGTCTTTAGAAACTGATAAAGACATTCTTCCAAAAACTGGCGAGCAAGACGATATTGATACAACTGCTGATCTTTAAGATTTTACTTTTAAAATGTTTATCCAATGTTCCCAGTAGGAAACAAATCCATAACCCCGCTGGGAGCATTGAATTTTGGAACAAATAGAATTTTTGAATACTATAATGTAGTGCTTATTTTAATTTTATTATTATAAAATACCACTATGTTAAAAAAATATATTTTAGTTTCATTACTAATAATTTTAAAAGACTGAAGTTTCTAGCACATTTATTTAATGGCTCTACTGAAAACTCGTGTTTTGTCCTTTACGACAATTGAAATTACCAGTATCGATATAACATGAGATTGAATCTCAACTAATATAATAAAGAGAGAACCCAGATTTTAAGATTTAATTCAGACATGTAAGGATTCACTACAACCATTGGAAAAAATGTTTTAACATTTTAAAGGTATATTATGCCCGATCGTCGACGGCCGGGGCGAGCTACTAGTAATCTATGAATGTAATCCTTCTTGCTGGAACGGGTAGTTGACAAAAATATCTATTTAGCCCGTCAGTTAGATAACCTAAAAATATTTGACACGTATATTTTCTTTTGCCACGTAAACAAAAAAATACGACGATACAGTGTGTTGAAATATCGTGTGACGTCACACTTTATACTGACAAAGTGACGTCACAAGCCCCCCACTTCTGAATTTTGACGTACTTTATCTTTGTAAATTTTTATTTATTCGATAAAGCAAAAATTACGGCTCCAATATTATTTGATAATCTTACTGTCGGATTAAATATAATTATCATTTTTCTACCCAGGAAATATCCCCATTATGAGGACAAAAAAAGAAAAGATGACTCACCGATCCCCCATAACGCCACTCAAAGGCCGATACAACTGCGCAGCCTGCTCAAATTCCGCCATCTCCCTCTCTCTCTCCCACTCCTGCAACTTATCTCCTTCACTATCTCTCTCCAACACCCCCTTACCCTTATTGGCCACAAATTTTTCATACCTCTTCTGTTTTTCAGGGTTACCAACGAAAGGTTTGAAAACTCTTGGCAAGTCTTTTCCTGAATCTGTTATTGGGATGTAGTCTAGTTCTGTATTGTTGGTGTATGTTACGAAGTTCACGTTTCTTCCGAGTAGTTTCGCTATAGGGTCTTCTGTAGGTGTATTTGTTGGTGTAGGTGTGGGTGTAGGTGCTGGTGGGGGTATGGGAGCTTCGCCTAGTATGTCGCCGCGGGCTTTCGCTGATAATTCGTGGCGGCCTAGTCCTGGGGATCATAAAGAGTGATGTTCGTAGATTATTTTTTATGAGTACTTAATCGTTCGTTTCTTGCTCGTTTAAAACTTAGCCATATTTATTTCATTTTGATCTTTCTATGGAGTCTGTTACCAGAGATTTACCGTATCACAGAAAAGCGGCCTGTGTCTAAGCAGTGGGCACATTAAAAGTAAACGGTATGTACGTTATAGTAATGTACTTTTAATACTATTCAATTTTCAAAAAAACAAGTTGCAGTGGTACATTCCAAGACTATGTTTCGTGGATTCAAAGCCATACAGGCACTTGAAACAATTTATTTTATCACCACTTCTCTCAAAACAGTGAAGGAAAACATCATGTATCTCAATAGTCAAAAAAAAGTTAATCCAAAAAATCAAAAACTCGACTGCATAAGAAGCGAACTAAAAAGACGTAAACAAGAAGAAAATCAGTCGGAGGATTCATATTCGCGAGATGGCTGACCAAAACCAGATGTATTTATTTTATGTATTATTTTGAAACCCCACACGACAGGTTTAGTAGAAAAAAATATTGTGCCCTACAATATGGCGCCCAAAAACCACCATTTTTCTATTTTACAATTTTAATGTGGCCAGTGACACTCGCAAGGTTGAGATGAATCGATTGACGTACATACATACATAGAATGATAAACACATTACCCTCCTTCGGCAGTCGGGTAAAATGACATGTGTTATTCTCAAAGGACATGGCCAAAAATTGTATGGGCTTGTGCCCCAGAATGGACAGATATGTATAAAATCTATGTCTGTTAATAGTACTGATCTTCTAAAAACAAAATTAAAAAGGCGCATATTGCTTAGCAGTCGTGAACAAAAGTTATTAAGGATTAAAATAGTTGATTTCTGCACTACGGGTAAGGTATTTTATATCAACTAATCTACATACGAGTATATCTATGCCAGGCGTTTGAGTCAATAGTTTGATTGACATTTGTCGACGGTGTTGCCAGTAGTAATGTAAAATAATCCTATCCGTAACTGCACTAATATTTATAATTATTTCAATCAATCAAAGGTGGTTCTATTTATACTTAAGAAAACATACAAAAATAATTAGTTTACGAATAATTTACGAATATATTTTTTGTGTGCATATTAAAAAACAAAACTCCTAACAGTGTTGTTTTTTTATGTGTCGTTTAGCTATTAATTTTCCCTGGGTGTGAACTTTGTTAATATTATATGGCAACATTAAAAGGTATTATTGAGCAAAATCAAACAGAACAACTTTTAATAAATATTATTTCTCCACTGCTGCTATAGTGCTTAAAAAGCCATTTAAAATTCATATTTTTTTAATTCACATTAACTGAAATAAACGTATGTTTGCTCACAGTGGGGCACATTTTGGCCATGTCCTTTGCACTGGGCCCGCGTGGATACACAAATTTCTTCTCACAGAGAGGAGGCGTGTTTGTCAGCAATGGTTAATTATGTCATACCTTGGTCCCTAGGCTCCTGTGTGGTAGGTTCAAAGCGGGATCTCCTCGCACTGGCTTCCGCGGGCACGTAGTCTCGCGGTAACGCCGGCGCAGGGTAGCTGGGTACTGACGGGAACGGTGCGGTAGCTTTTACAAAGCCAGGTAAAACCTGTAAATAAATAGACCGAATACATTTGAATGTAAACCTTCTTATTTTTCTTTACGTGTCCAATGGATTAAAAATGTTAATTCCCGACGGAAAAAGAGGGGTGTATATATAAGTTTGACGTGTGTATCTGTGTCTTTGAGTATCTGTCTGTGGCATCGTAGCTCCTAAACGGATGAACTGATTTTGATTTCGTTTTTTTTTGTTTGAATGGTGGCTTTATCGAGAATGTTCTTAGGTATGTTTGATCAAAATCGGTTCAGCCGTTCAAAAGTTATGTGCGTTTTACTGTTTGAATCGGGGTTTGTTCGGAAGATATCGTGTCATAATTGTGTGTTCAATAGATTGTCGATCGAAGCGCGTTTACTACTGGATAAATTATGAATTATTATCATGCAATAAAAATGGGTCGGAGTTTTTTATTTTTATTTTACTTGTTATTGCGTCAAATACAATAAAAATGTGAGGATTAATGGGTAGGTGAGAAATAAATAAATAAATATACAAGGCATAGATATCATCGCTTTAGTTCAGGTCTATACTAAGTTTTCAAACAAAGAAGTTTGGCTAATATTTTTATATTAGGTCGTAGTAGTTTGCAGTTTTGCGGCATCCCGGTCGTTAAGGTTATCTTAGTCGACGGCGAAAGAGATAGATGCTGTGATGAGCAGTAAGAAGCTAGTTCGCGTACGAATTAGTACTTTTGCAAATTTGTAGCGAAATGGACGATGATTTAGGATGAAAACGAGCGCGCGAAATTTTATATACAGATCTTTGGGAGTCTAGATATCATGAAAAAACGCCTAAATGTATATTTTCAAAATAAAATTATTTGCATTGTTGAACTATTAGTATGCCTGTATGGTGGCTGTTTTGAAATTTTCCTTCTTCTTATGGCATTTATTTCCGCCCAAAGATGCGTTAAAATCAGTGTTGAAATATGGAACATTCGACGCTCACAACTTTAAATTAATTTATTTTTTTACTTTTTTGTTTCCATACAGGGCTAGATAATGATGAGACAAATTGATATTTTTTTTTTATTTTGAACGTATATCGTCAAACAGTGGAGTAATCGCCACACTACGTTTGTACGGAAGAATTATCAACCAGTGCAACCTTAAGTGGCGGTACTGCTGACTTAAGCTCGTATTATAAAATCACACTCAAGACTCAAGCATCAGTAAACTAAAACTCGTTTAAACCATTTGATTGATTATTATTTATAGAAACTTTAGATTTTTGTTACAAAAGAATTCCCTTACATGAAAACCTTTAAAACACTACCCAGGAATCGAAACCAGACCTTCTAAAAATATACTACACTATTAAATGTACTTACATGGCCACTCTTCTGAACAATGTTCTTCTTTTGTGTGGGGGGCGAGGGGCCGATAGAGAAGTCGTAATGGGACATGTCTTCTCTCGCGTAGATATCCTCGTCGTCTGCCTCGAAGGCTCCCACGCCGAAGGCTTGACCGCGGATTGATACCTGGAAGAGTAGATTGTATTTGTTAACTAATGATGATAAGGATAATGGGCAAAAATATATTGAACATCACTCATTATGTAACGATAAAGTGGCAACCCCCCAAATGTCACTTTTGTCTACGAAATAAAAAAATTGAGATTGTTTAGTAAAAAAGTTTTCTTACCCGTTTTCCCTTATCCTTCATAACCAGATGACTTCTAGAAGACCCAGCTTCACTCCCATACTCTCCAATCATTTTGCCCAACACAGAATGCCGGCTAAGACCTGAGTAGCCCAGCCCGAAACGATCGTTCTTACGGTGTAGGATATAAGGTTCATAATCGTCTGGCGCGAACAGAGTGTCGAAGTCGAATTCTGAGTCTGAACTATCGGATTCATCTTCGGCTTGTTCCTGGTCTTCTTGGGCCTGTAATGGAGTAATGCAGCTGAATACAAGTATTTTAAATTTAATTTTAGTGACTGTCTATTTTCTGCAACTCAGTTATAGTGCCCGGCATGTAACTAGGCAAGGTTTTGGCGGTGGTTTTGGTAAGTGGGGTTAAATTCGCGCATAGTGCGCGAACTGACTAACCACCATATAGAGAACAGATCGTAGAAGAGACGCTATTGGTCAGTCAATCCTTGTGTCTATTGACCAACCAATAGCACGCTCGGAATGGTACTAAACGTTCCCCCCGTCAAGCTTAGTAACCAAAGAGACCTAAAAAACGACTTGTGCGCATCTTGCAAAGTTACGTGGCGACATCTATACAGGGTGAGACGATGGCGACGCCCCTTTGTAAGACTGATGTAAAACTTTTTGGTTTCTGACTACTCGTAACGAATCTTCAAATGACAGCTGGGACCATAATGTGCTTGTCGAGGCACGGAGAATTCTTGGCAAGCCTACCTTATCTTTCGTTCGACCCTTGCGACTTTTATTACATAACCAACATAAAACACGATACAGAAAAAAATTGATGTGATGTATGGAAGAAGGAGACATGCTGCGCTGACCCCAAATATATTGGGAGAATGGCAGGAGGATTATGATGTAATCAAGTTATGCCACTCTTAATACATCTATATCAGTCAAAGATACGATTTACGCTAACAAAAAAAATCTTCTGTTCCCTTTTGGTCGAGGTATACGAACGAAAATATACTTATCAGATTAGCACATTTTTTTTGTACCAGTAAACAATATTTTGATTCTAAGATAAACCAAATGAAGGAATTACCTGTTTCAACTCCGGGGGCATGTAACACCCGTAGACCTTATGTTGTTCTCTGGCCTTCCGCTTCCCCGCCCCGCTGAGTCGCTCCCCCGTGCCCTGTCCCTCCTTCCAGCCCATGGCTCGCAGCATGCGCACTGCGGCCGTCTCGTGGACCGCGCGGACTAGCGAGTGTAGTACGGGTTCGCCTGTGGAATAGGTAAGATATAATCAGTTAGGGAGACAGTCCAACTTCACCCACTACAGGACATAGCCTTTTTTACTTGTGCAATCCACACTTTTCTAACTCAGCTTACATTACGTATTTGTTAAAAAAAAATCGTGCAACGCGAAGGCATGAAGGCGGACTTAATGACTTGTGAATTTTCTACCATTCAACCAAGGGATGTGAACAGATAACATGGCAGATGTATCATCATTACAGCCGAAATACCTCCACTGCTGGTCATAGGCCTCCCCCAGGCGTTGCCAGTTTGACCGATCCCTTGCGTCTCGCATCCAACGCATGCCCACAACGTTAATCACATAGCTATACGACAAATAAATAATTAAACTATTAAATACCTATTTCAATTTGCGTGGTCTTGTAAGGGCCTCAGTAATCTCTCGTTGAGAGTATAATTTTGGTCTAACCTCGTTTTAATAGATTGGAATCTAAATTCATTTCAATGATGCTACCATTTTTTCCAAACTGTTCATCGGTACAGTTAAATATACAGCATTAGAAACCGCGGTTCCAATTCTAGCATTATTTGGTTCCCACAAGAAATTGGAGGAATATTCTTACCCGGTATTGGACCATCGTGGAACTGCTTCCGATGGGGCCTCTTTTGTCCGGAGAACTCGTTGTGTGTCTGCACTAGTCGCGGCGCTATACCGAACTCACCTCGGTCTTCTTCGTCCATGAAGTCTTCGGGACGTTGGTTCTGTAAATATAAAATTAAATATTAGTCATACTAGCTTCCGCCAGCGGCTTCGTCCGCGTGAAAAGTATTTTCTTATCCCAAGGGAACATTATACCGGGATGAAAAGTAGCCTATATGCTATTCTAGACTAAAATCTATCTCTGTGTCAAATATTATCCAAATCAGTTCAGCCCTTGTGGCGTAATTGAGTAACAAACATACATCTATCCATCGAAACCTTCGCATTTATAATATGAGTAAGATTATGTTGATCATTCTTCGGCGAATCACTCGCTTCAAGGGACTCCACCGCGTCAGTCGACACCTCTTCTTAAATTCTTATTTGTTTGTCCGGGACAGTTTATATTTTGGAAAGACACGACATTAAACTATTTTCTTATTTAATACAGACCACTCATTTTATCCACGAGCTAACATTGGTCCTTCGAGCCGGATTCAGCCGGATGACCCCACTAGGATAAAAAACTGATTACAATCAGCCTTCAGCCCGCGAGAAACAAGATCCGCCGTATTGTCTATTGCATTTGATGAATCAAATCAATCATTCTTTTAGCCCTTAGATCTTTCTAAGGGCTAAAAGAAAAAACTGTTAATGAGCTCAAAGGCTTTAAAGAAGTTTGGATAAAATTTTCAACTGAAACCATAGATCCAAGTCCGTAGTACTGGAATCTAGCAATGTGGCCATCACCGCGAATCATAAAATTGTCTGCAATGTACTTTTGAATCCTTAGAGTACATAATAATATTATCATAAGGATTTGATCCACTTTTTGGCTATACTCTGATCTTCTAGACCAATCGTATTTGAAATATCAGTCGTCTACCAATCAGTATACAGGGGATTGCAAATGCATGCAACCAGACTCAGTTTTCATACCGACACAAAAAAAAACATTTCAAACTCACCGAACGCGACGCCTTTTCCGCTCGAGAGCTTTTAAAAGTACTAGGAGTCCATCCTTCTTGAGAACCAACAGTATTCCCGAACCCTGCCGAAAAGCCTCCAGTGAAGGCCCCATGGAACCTTCGTCTGCCATGCTCATCAACAGCGAACTGATCCGGCGCCTGCTGATACTTGCGCTTTGAGGGTAGTTCATCTAGTGATAAAAAGGAAATTCAATGTTATAGTAAATAGGAATAGGGAACGATTTTGTTTGACCCTTCGTTTTCTGAATTGAGAATATGTACCTACTTGGGCATGAGAATTAGTGGGAGTGTAGCATTAATGTAGAGTTTGCTAAGATGCTCAATTCAGAAAGCAGGCGTCTGTGTATGTGTATATAATCCAGTGTGAATCCGCTGGTTGTGAAACGTTCAGATCGGTCGTCATGGACGCTTGGGTGAGGTTTATGTCCAGCGATGGACGTCTTTCGCTGATGACTATAGTTTAGTTGCTCTTTGTAAAGTGCGGGGAAGTACTACGGCCGTATGAATTTCTGCTTCTGAGCATTTGCTGTGTTTGTCTTTTTTGGGTTTCTCTGGCTTTGTCGGCGACTGTATTTACAGTTTCATAAAACATTTCAGCTTTGTTTCATGGGATGGTAACGCATCTGAAATGAATGACTCTGGTCCATAGGCGGCTGTATCACTGTGCCACAGTCATATTGGCACGGAAAATATGATAATTGCTAATATTACAATAGATCGAATATTGAAATAGCTATCCAAAGCTGCGTTCGAGAAAAACCATGGACGCAACAGCTACACAGTGATTTTATAATTATAATGATCATAGTTTTCTTGCTTTGGTGTCGATATTATTTGTTATAGTTATTTTGTGCCTTGTGTTTATTTACTAGAACTTATAAAAGGGCGAAAAGACAAACAGATTAGGATATATTTCTTTATTTAATACTCTGATCAAGAGGTAACAAAAAGATGTTAAACAAAATTAAACAAAAAATATACAAGAAAAATATAAAAATTAAAAAAACCCCCCGACACATTTTTCTTTCATGCTTTTTAAAGTACATAATTTGTCTAGTAGCGGACACGCTTTTTCAATCGAACACGTAATTATTAATCGAAACCGACAATTTATCGAACACGTTATTATGACGAAAATACGAAAAATACCCCAAGAAAATAATAAAACGCCCATAACTTTTGAACGGCTTAAAAGATTTTCATCAAACATGGCTAAGAACACTCTCGATCGTCACCTTCAAACAGAAAAAAAACTAAATCAACATTGGTTCATCCGTTTAGGAGCTATGATGCCACAGACAGATACACAAACACACAGAAACACACGTCAAAACTTATACACCTCTATTTTTCCGTTTGGGGTTCAAAATCAGTATTTTCTTAAAATTAGGCATATTACACCAGCTGCATATTATTATATACAGAAAGAAAAAGATAAAATATAATAAAAATCTTACTTAACACTTACTACTTAACTTCTAACAAACGTAATCATCTTTTATCTGGCAACACTGACTGCTACAAGGAGTCATGGCGCAGAATATAAATAGGTCATGTTTAGTACAGCTTATTGTTAAGTACAAAATATTTTCTTTCCCTTACATGTCTTATTTGGTAAATAAATAGGTTATATAAAAACCTTAAAGCACGAAATGGATTTGGAATCGGCATGGGTTAAATTTTATTTTACATACTGAATTGTTTTGACCGTGTTGACAGAATGAGATACATGCCATCTCTCTATCAAACATGTATGAGCGAAACAGACAATGCTCTACAAAGCCAAACTCTATGGTACAATAAAACTGTACCTTTTCAATAGATCTATCAGGTTCTTTGATGAACCTTCTAAGCAGTAATGCTCGTTTTTACTGACACTAGGCTGTGCCTAAATGATTTCTTAAATATTGTTGCTTTGGATTTTCAACTCTCGATGTTAAGCCGAGCGTTGAAAATCAAATAGCGCGCTTTCGTTTACGCATTACATTCTGTGTCACCTAGTTTTAGTGAAAAACAGAAAGTCTTCTTAGTAAGTACTTAAAACTAACTTTGGATAAATACTGTATATATTTAAGTAATAAAAAATTCGCCTTTTTAAACCTCTGGATAAAAATGGAGGAAGTTCCTAAGTCGATCATATACATGTGTAACAAAAGTGGGTAGTCATAGTTTAAAAATTGCTTCTGCACATGAAATTAACTTTCTTCAAGGATTGTACCTTCCATACTATGTTTTGATCAGATGATGCCAACTTTGTATGGTAAACCAACTACTTTTTTAGGAATTGACTATGACTTCTTTGACGAAAGTTATTTATTTATATGTGCAGAAGTTGTTTTTAAATTGGCTGACTCTCTCCCATATTGACACAGTCGAAATAGGAATTCTCGAATCCAATAAAAAGTTACCGATTAATCAAATCATCTGTCGAAAAACTCTGGTCTTCTGGTTTAGGCTGCCATATTCCTGAAGACGGACGACTTTTTGCTTCCTTTACTTGTGCTTTTGGCTTAGCTTTTCTAACGTCTGACTTAGAGCAAGTCGGGCTTTTTTAGCAAGTCGTCGCCGTTTTCTTTTTCTGCTTTTTTTACTTTCTGCAACACAAGAGTTGGAGTCGTTATTCTGTTTCTCTATATAATCACAAAAGAGAGACGACAATGGAACGTACTCCGATGGCTCCACTACTTCTCTCTGTAAATCAGATCCAGACCAGAACCAAAAACTGACTTTATCCGTGCCAAGGTTAGCTTTAAAATTCATAAGTTTTAATGCTTCAAATGAGTCCTTGTCGACAGATAGGATCACAATTTGACCAGAATATGTTTTCTTGGCGTTAAATAATTTCCATTTGTTAGTCTCCAGTCCTGGGTTTTGAACTCTCAGCAGAGCTAGAGCTGTTTCTACTGTTACATTCTCTTTGTGGGGTATTAATAATGCCAAAGTAATTGGCTCAAGCAATTCGCCTGGCAGTGTTATAGACAGCCTCGCTCCGGACCATGGCTTAAGTGTCGGGACTTTCTTCTCAAGCCATTTTCGACTGTAATGGTTCTCGCAAATCATGAGTATCCAGCCCGTTTTGAAAGTAATGCCTGAAAACTTTGGTCCAGCACCTTGCACTCCGATCTGGACTATAGCTTGGTTTATAGACTGATGGACTAAAGACATTTGTATTGTGGTCATGGAGGTAATGTTTCGGATACCAACGCAGATCAGATCAGCATCTTTTACGTCTTTATCTTTGTAAGTTTTACGAGATTCTAATGATTGTGAATGAATACAATGGGATCCTATTTCCGATTTAGACTTCATACGGTAAGACTCACTAAATTCAGATTGTGCGTCACCTTCATCGATTGGGAGGTACGGCTCATAAATTGGACCCCTGTATTCTTCATCAGAATCATCAATATAGGTTGCCATACGATGAGTCTCATTTCGAAGTCCGTCTCGCGAGGGTCGGTCAGACTCCCTGCAGTCGAGGTTAACACTATTGACGCTTTCCCATGTGATTTTCCGGTAATTCCTTGGATCTTCCCTGAACTTTTTGTCTTCTGAATAGTTATAAGAAGAAGTATGCGTATGCAATGGATGCGCCTCGTTTCGAAGTCCTAACCGTGACGGCCGATCAGGTTCAGACGAGGAGTTAACTGATACACAACCTTCCGAGGACGTATTCTGGGCCTTATAAGGTTGTTCAGAAAGAAATATTTCATCATTGCCTTCATTATAATGACGTTTAACTGCCCTTATTCCTTTTCGAACTTTTACTTGCAAGGTTTCATCAGGATCGATGTAATTAAGCTGTGTAGGCTCATGCTCATATGAGCTGCATTCCATTGGAATCGGGTTCGTTGAGATGGTTCCTAATCGTGGTGAACTTAGTATACAATCTCTTCCCTCATATTGTGACTCTCCATAATTCACCTGCATGGCTTTCGTGATCTTGAAAGGTGGTTCCCAATTGGGTTCCATTTCGCTAAGACGTCGTTTCCGCAGACTGCTCTCATAACCTCTTGCTTGCGATGGTCCTGTTTCTTCCATGTAGTTCCATTCCACCTCTATATAGGTTTGCGGGGATCTATTTGGTTGAAGCGAGAGGGATCCTTGATTAGTGTCATACTCATTTGGATGGGTTCTTGGCTCAAAATGTTGGGCTGCTCCCCAATAATTCGGGCTTTTGCTTGTATTTTGATGTGAGGTTTGTCTGGCATCACAAGGGTTATGCAAAATGGGTGCTGCTGGATCAGACTCCTGCCTAGAATGATGTTCCGTCTGATGTGCTTCATGCCCTAATCTCGCTCTCAAAGTGTGCTTCTCAGGAGCAATCGAGTCAAGTCCAGGTATTATTTTACAAATCTCATCCCATGGCAAGTGACACAAATCACGTGCTTTATTAACATTGACATTCGCTGCCACAAGCTTTTTGAGCCTTGCCGCTGCTTTCCTTCTTGCAGGATTCCGTTTGTGTTTGTTGCTTTTCGGCATCATTCAGGTTCGATCTGGGAGTAAAAGAAAATCCTCGATTTTATCAGCTGTTTTTTCATCGATTCTAAGTTTTAGTTGGTGTAGTAAACGAGTAAGTCAAAGTCATTTATTTGCATAAAAGATGGTATTAATAAATTATTATCACAATAACACATTTCGCCATAAGTTGGCATGCAAATATTAAGTTATGAGATAAGGCGCTTACAATAAGCAGATCTCTATTCAATTTCATATATTATTTTTTAATAGGTTCGTAACCTATTAAATTTAATGAACTTATCACGAAATTTGATGTACTTACTAAATTAGACTGAAATATGCTTAACAACACATAAAAATATGAAACACAATAATAATAATAAATAATATAAATAATAAAATCGTTTATTCAGGAAAAAAACACATGTACAGGATCAAAAAAATAAATACATACATTGTTAACAGTAAAAACGGAAAAAGAGAATCCTTGGTACACAAGTAGTAAAATAGAGAGTAGATATTACAACAACTAATAACAAGATAATCTAAAAATGCATTCCTGTAATAATACATTTGTCATGAAGATTTTTTTAAGAACAATGAGAAATGAGGCACTCTTTCAAAACTATGCTTAATTTGCTGTAAGAAAGATCAGTTATAAAGATTACTTTTTCAAATGGGTATGGATGGACAAATCTGAATGATGAGGAGTGAAAAACACTCAAAGGAGTTACGTAGACCATTTTGATGAAAATTAAACCTGCATCATGGGATATTTGAATTATGAATTTTCGTAGCCAGAAACCAAATCTGTTGACTTTGAAAAAATAACATGCTGTATAATTCAATCAATCTGTCCAGCCATTTTCCCAACTATGTTGGGGTGTAGTCCAGTCCAATGGGATTCAGATGAGAGTATAAGTGATTTTTTTTATTATCAATAGGCTCGTGTTTGACCACTATCTCACCTGATGGTAAGCGATGATGTGGTCGACGGTGAAGCACGCTTGCCTAGAAGTAACCTATTCACTCTCGACTTAAGACCCCTAGATTGTAGCTCTCGGGAAACACAGACTCCGGCAGGGAATTCCACTCTTTAGCTGTATGCATAATGAAAGTATCCCCAAAACGTTTTGTGCGTATGGGTGGGATGTCCACCATGCACCGATGACGCATCGCCGTGCGTCTGGTTGTCCGATGATGGAACAGGCTGGGCGGAATTAAATTATGCAATTCCATTGCACACTCCCCGATTTACATGAAGTGACTGCCTATCTGACCTCCACAACCCAATAACTGGGTAACACGGTACCCCTTGGAAAGACTGGTGTCAGATCTCAGGCTTCTGACTATGCGTAATGACTGTCAAAGATCTTCAAATTACAGTCGGGACCAACCGCTTACAAGTGCCTTCCACTCAATAATTTTAATACATGCTGTGTAACTTTTAGTTTATAATAATTATTTTTT
This sequence comes from Orthosia gracilis, assembly GCA_947562075.1. Classification (NCBI taxonomy): domain Eukaryota; kingdom Metazoa; phylum Arthropoda; class Insecta; order Lepidoptera; family Noctuidae; genus Orthosia; species Orthosia gracilis. The sequence continues at coordinate 14,238,771 of OX387265.1, forward strand.
AAGTCTCAAAAACTGTATTATAATCTCAAAATTTCATATTATATATAATTGCAAGGAACTGTGAAAAGGTTTTGCATTTATGCACCAGTCTGCCGACCATTAAAACTGGCGCGAATTTCTTTATATGTGCCAACAGAACTCTAGAATTTTCAGAGGAGTCCAGACAATGATGCCATAATGGATGACAGAGCAGTTGGTCTGGATGCCTCATTTTTGTCTTTGATAATGCAAAAAAACAAATCTTTTAATCTTCATACATTTTTTCATCCATTTCCAGGTGAAATGATTGTCAAGTATTAAATTTAAAAAATAAATTTTGTTTTATGTGTCTGTTCACCTTTTTGATCTTGTATGTTTTATTTTGATGTCGATAATTTTACAGTGATTCATAATTCTTATCAACTAGCATAACTATTAATAAATATTGAACTTAAATAGTGCTGGTTTTTCAGTTGCAAAACATGAACTATAGTAGGTTTGAGTATTTCATGTTGTTCTCAATGTCATTATTTTTAAGGTTTTGTCGACATTGGTGTTGCATAAGAATTATTCATATTCACTGGCTCTTCTTTCTGGTTAGACCATTTTGGGTGCTAAAGAAAACAAAAGAAGCTAAAAATTCCCCGATCGAAAATGATATGCAGAGGCAAGAAAAACAAAGAGGACAAATTGCCTATTGGATTGTAATGGAAATCATTCCATTCAAAACACATGTAGTACATTTAGAAGTGCCTAGTCTGCTTACCAGTAAAATTAATATAATTTCATTACTTCAGGTATGCTAAGTTGCAGACAATATTAACTTATCAAATGAAATACTCAGATTTCTACACTATTACGAAAATTTACCCTTTGCCATAAGACTAAGGACTATCCACATAAACGCCGGTGATAGTCAAAATGACAAACTCAAATTAAAAAATATGTGGGCACAGAATTTGTTTTAAAAGTTAAATTCGCTATAAACTTAACCTAAAAAAAGGCGTGTGTATTGTAACTGTAGATGTAATAGACTAATAGCATAGTTTTGTTAACAAAACACTGCAAAAGTGAACTGAAATAGGTTTTGCAAAACAATTTTGCAAAACCTATTTCAGTAAGGCTGAACTCACCTTCTTCGTATGGTTCCAACGGTGTCCCATACCGTACTACGTTGTCGTCGTCGGAATCACTCATTTCTTTTAAGAATTGCCGGTTTTACACTTATTCAGACGGTATTTTGAAATAAATTCGCGATTTTAAACAAAAACACCGTACAGACATGATTTTTACAATCTGTCATATACTGTGCTGTGACTGGCTGTGACAGACAGACAGACGAATTTCTTAAATTCTACCAAAAACATGTGTTGCCCGATAAAAAATCCAAGTGATAAGTAGGCTTTACCCGACAGCCGAAGGAGGGTAATGTGTTTATTTTCACTGTGACTGAAGCTCTCTTGTAAAGAATGTCCCAAAATCACGGAGTCCCAGCGCTAATAAAAGAATTTGGTTCAAATAAATGCCACTAGATGGTGCTATATGCATTGATTCGTTATTTGGCTGTGTATCAAATTAAAATTTTCTAGAATTGATCATAAAAATTGTTTTGTTCCTTTTTAATTAACTCTCATAAGAACAAAATAACAGGTTTAGGCGCGCGGTTGGTGCAGTGGTTGAGCGATTGACTGCTGCGCTGCGTGTCGCGGGTTCGATTCGCGCACGGAACAAATATTTGTATGACCTACAAATAGTTGTTCCGGCTCTGGGTGTTTGTGTATGTGAGTTTATATGTTTGTAAACACTTCCACGAAACAGGAAGAAATTCCTAGTGTGGGGCAAAGTATAAAATAAAAATGGAATATTGGGATCCTAATTCACATTTCAAAGATTATTTGAACGGATCATTTAAAATTGATTCCAATAGATGCCGCAGTTTTAAATTTCTGAGGCATGCCACCATTTGGTACAATGAAACTGAAAAAATATGTAAAAAATCTCTATAAAACAAATCGTCATTGTATTTAAAGATAAAATAGTCATGTACCGAAAAAAACCCTTTAACTAGCAAATCGCTGCTAACACCATCTATAGCCGTAGAACAGAACCGAACGCGATCGAAGTACTTATAAAAATAATCAAACGAAAAAATGAAAAACACTAGTGACGTCGACACTGTTTCTTTGTATTATGGGATGAGGCATCTGTATTATGCTAGTATTATATTATCTATGCCCAAAATTAACGCAAGGTTCGAATTAACTATAAAACAGTTTTCATGAGGTTTTCAAATCCTAATGTTAATGTTCTAAATTCAAATTAAATTTTCATAGGTTTCTTATTTTGTTTAACAAGTCGTTTTTACCCTGTAAGGAGTATGAAGGAAATTGATAAAACAACACACGTAAATGAAAAAAAAAATCTAAGAAACGTTTATTTAATAACTTGTATTCCCTCCCCGAGCTCTTATTACTGCTTCCATACGGTTTTTCATCGATCAGATGAGAGTCATGATCAAATGTTGTGGCATTCCATTCTATTCCTCTTGGATTGCATTTTGCAGCTGGATATGTGTTTCTGGGGCAGAAACTCTTACACGAATTTGTCTCTTTATTTCATTCCATAGATGTTCAATCGAATTCATGTCCAGGCTTCTTGCTGGCCATTCCATAATGGAGATAAATTATGTAAAAATTATATAATGTATATAATTGTGTTAATATAAATGTAACAGTATCCATACACATAGTACATACACTTTTATTTTATTGTGTTAAATATGAAATCAACAATAAAATAAATGCGATCGATAAAATGAAGTATAACATAAATTAGTAGAAACTAAATAAGGGCCGGTAGTTTCTTAACAAATATAATTCTTTTGCTGTGAAATAGTTTCATTTTCGATCACACGGGATAGTCAGGATACGACACTATTTTTATGTAACGATAAAGTGACAACCCCCCAAATGTCAGTTTGATCTACGAAATTAAAAATCACATTATAAGTGAATCGATTCACTTGACGGAATAGAGATTAATATCCCACGCCTAGGCGGTATAATCCAAGACCTTAGCCTGCCCGAGTAGGGCGAAGGAAAAAATAAAACTTTCTTCAGAGCTGCCAACAATTTTAATGCAAAAATGGCGGCAAATTCAAATCTTGCGTTAATTTTGGGACACCCAATAAACAATTTTTTCTTGAACCTGTAATGTTTCAAGTTCGGAGACTGCAAGTACAGTAGACTCACCAGCCGCTAGCAGTCACCGCAGTAACCCTGCTAGAGTGCAAGCAGTATGGGCAGTAGATGGGCTAAGAGCTTAATACTGTCGTTATCTCACTACAGTTCTGATAAATGAAAAAAAAAACATATTGCTAATGCAAATTGAAATATATTTCACAACCAATAAACATGTTAAAAAAACAAATAATAATGGAGGGATATCACAGATTTCAGAACACAATAAAATTTAGATACTTCATAAGATTTTTGGTACACTTGGCACAAAGCTTGTTCAATAAATCAGTATTATTCATAACATTTAAGAATGGTTATAGGTTACAAGCACGCCACAGTTAAATGAAAGCCACTTTGTATTTTATTATTATGTTTTAGATCTTCCTACACTGCAAAGTCAGATTCAAATAAAATATTTCAAAAAAATCTTTACTTATTGCAAGCGTGTATAGCATTATTATGAGCTTTTTGAAGTACAAAACTTCAACGAATCAAGGACCACACAACACAAAGGATATCATTTGACCACAGCATGCAAAACTTATACAGTCCCATCACAGTTATTTTATCTCTGACAGAAAACCACCAGCAACCTTGTTGCAATAAGGTTAACTAGCTGTGAATATAATAGACTACTGCGCCACTGCCTCAATGCATCATGTGTCTTCATTCTTACAATATAGCACACTAGCGCAACAGACAAAAACATTTTATCATCTAACAACTGCACTGTAACCTAAAATATTTTTGTCTGTCAACATATCTTCTATTACATGCTGCAATTTCACTATAGTTTTAAATCTATCTTCACTGTCTACACCATTAACACAATCCTTTAGAAGCTTGTCAAAATGCGGTCTTGATGCAATAACCGCCTTCGGTATAGGGTACAAATATGGCTCCTCGTCTCCAGCTAAAATGTAACAGGCCGCCCAGATATTGTGGTCACTAAGATGATGTTTGCACATATTGTCAATGGAGAATGAAAAGCCTGAGCCCATGGCTTCTCTGCCATATCGTTGGTACCAGTCAGGCAGATCCTCCTTTGGTGATATGTGCTTGTCTAATATTACTACGTCCTCAAGATCAACAAAAGTTATGTCATCTTTTTCGTTAGCCACTATGTTGTCTAGTGACCAGTCCATGAGGTAGAAACGAAATCTGAAATGGGTATAAATTCAAATCAATAAATGGGCAATGAGCATTATGGGAGTTTTACAGGACGGAATGACAAAGTAAATGAGCTGCGTCAACCCCAAGTAGCATAGGACTAGGGCAGAAAAATGATGATGTTATATGATTGTGATTAAACAAATGTAGAGGCTTAAACTAGCCATTTTTCGACTTGGAAATATTGAAATATAGAATAATATAAATTTTTACCATACCAACCTATCATGTTTAAAAGTAAAATCCATAGCAGCATCTAGCATTTTCTTAGCGTACTTTAGTTTCCGATGCCAGGACACATGCATCAAAGATGATAAGGGTTCACCCTCGTACGCAACCACCTCCAGACGACCACAAACACCTGCATATGCAGGCACTGGCCATCCAGCAGTCTTAGTTAATACCTGAAAAAGAAAAAGTTATGAGAGGTAAGTTATACAAAACTTTTTCTTTTTATAATGTTGAACCCAACAGATTTTATTTATTTAAAAAAGCAAGCCTGAGCCTGAGAGACATGAGTCTCAAAGTTAATAATAATAAGACTGTATTCATAAATATAATAAAAAAGTTGTATGGTGCAACACTCACCTGTAAAATTATAGGTTCTGGGTTGAGGCTCAACATCGTCCATATGTTTACTATATCAACTTGTTCCCTTTTACTGTTCAGAACAGGCAGTATAAAGTCAAACAAACTGTATGCATACGGACACATAATCATCCCTTTCCGAGGATTCGGATCAGGCTTCTTCAAATTATATTCCACAAGTTTGATTAATTTATCATCAATACTAGAAAGATTCAGCAAATGCACTGGCATGCAATTACCTTTTAACTTAAAAGTCTTACACAGATTATCATCAAAATTCTTAAGCTCTGAATTATGAGCCAACTTTTTCAAAATAACTCGTCGATTTGATTTTGTGTAACCATAGAAAATATTTTTAGCATTGAATATTCTAGACCAGGTAGTGGAAGATTCCATGATAACTTGGTTGGAATATAGTTCTGGACATATAGAGACGCCGTAACAAGCTGGACAACGATTAAGGTCAGTCAATAACATCACTTTAGGAGACTTCCAGTCACCAAACAGAAAAACCGACATATAAAAAGAAAAGAAAAAGGCTGTCACCGCCAAAATAACTCTTTTAATAAAGCGGCGTCGCAGCATCGTGAATTCGTAACCTTTGTCAATCATATTTGTTAATTTTGTAGAAATACTTCAAACATTTTCAGAGATTTTGGTCGACTAAGCCGAATTTAGCACAAAAGAAAAAGAAATAAACAATTTTCTGTCAAATCAAATCAAGATCAACCATAAATGAATGGTTTATGGTTTGCTTGTTTTTCCTATTTAAATAGATTTTAATAGATCACATCATCACAGACAGAGTAGTACTCTGTCTGTGATGATGTGATCTATTAAAATCTCAGAGTAGCAGTCACAAAGATATTTCGATTGAGTAAATCATCGTAAAAATTGTGTGATTTCATTTTATCTTGTTTTTATTTTGACTAAAGAAAGACGTCCACGTCACGACATGTAAGTGTGTTTACGTCTTAAATTTCTTTTTTCAAGCTAAACTAAATCAGACACGACGTGTATAAATATGTACTTATGTATGATAAACGTTTTAGAACGACACTAGAGTTGTCAATGCCTGCTTAGTGCTTGATGTAAAGACGTCAAAGCTGTCATATCAAATTGTCAAATTGGAAAACCAATCTTGCGAATCGCTGACGAATGACGATTCATTGAAAAAATAAAGCAAAACAAAGCGTAATTTGATAATTGATGGCGCGGAAAGTATTTCGTAACTGAACCGGTATTATTTTCATGTCAAGTTTAACTTCAGTGAACGTGATAGTATTGTGTTTACCTAGTCTGTGATCAGCTGTTTTTAAAAATGGGTTTTATTTCATATTTTATGGATAATTACACGGCCAGTATATACGATATAATCGGTGAGTGGCAGTTTTTATATTGACCTTGTACTTTATCGATTATAATAAGTACCTATAGCTATATTAGCATCCTGTTTTTTACGTTCATCTTCCTCGTATTTAAAGTTCGCAAACAGGTCTTGGTGTTCCGTGCTGAGAGTATTCCATTAAAAAACATTACTCATTAAGAGCAATTCTTTCAACTTATTAATGTAATAAATAATATATACAAAATACTAAATCATAAACATATTAATGTTAATCATTGCATCATATTTTATTCATCACTTTTCTCTTGCAGTTTATTCAAATGTTAGTTTTTTTGTTTGTTTTGTTTTTGTTTTTTTAAATAAATGTTGTCCCACACTAGGAATTTCTTCCTGTATCGTGGGTGCATTTAAAAACATATAAACTCTCATATACAACACCCAGAGCTGGAACAACCATCTGTAGGTCATACAAATATTTGTTCCGTGCGAGAATCGACCCCGCGACACGCAGCGCAGCAGTCACTCGCTCAACCAATGCGCCAAGCGTGCGCCCAAAACTTATAAAAAGAACAGTATCTGCTTATTTGGTTAAACTTTCGATTATGGGCCGCTGATTTATGGCGCGGGGAGGGGGAGTGAGGGAGGGAGGAGGCGGGGTTGCCCCCCTATACCATCCCCACCACTCGGAGCCCCAAGGTTATTATCCATGGTTAAAGTTTTTAGGTTAGAATAAAAAGTTCCATCAATATCAATCGATTTGTGGGTTGCGGTGGAGATAGGGAAATGGGGAGGTAGGTGGGCTAACCCACTGTATCATCCCCACCCCGCGAAACCCCATGGTTATGGAGATATCCATGGTTAAAGTTTTTACAATTACTATTAAACAACAATGTTGGCGGCTCCTATTTCTGTCTGAAGTGTCTAAAGTAACCTAACACGAAGGAGATGACAGGTGCTGAGTTCACTCGCTTTGCTCGCTCACTTCAGCTCTCGTCATCTCTTCGAACCTAACTTGTCCGCGTCGGGTTGTCCTAAGCTCTCGAGCTCGCATAGCTCGCTCTTGGACTAATTCACAATTTTTATCTCACGAATTAGGTACATTTAAGTAAAAAATATGACATAAAATTGAATAAAATTTCCGAGTCTGAAAAATTTGTAAATAGCTTTCTATTTATGAGTACTATTTACAAAAAAAAATGAACTTCCAAATCAGCGGCCCATAATGGAAAGTTTAGCCGCTTATTTTTTAAATCAAGGTACTTAACTTAAGAAAAGGGTAATTTTATGCTGTCTTCAGGTTTGTACAAAGGATTGCAGGCTGATACAAAGTAGTATTAATAAATAGTGCAGTAGGTAAAATCCCTTTAAACTGGTCATGGATAAATGCCGACAAAATTGTCTATAGATTCCGTCTCTGGTTCCACCAATGAACTTAGACTCAAGATCTGAAGTATTTTCGAGTTCTTTGAACTAGAAACTTTAAGCATGTGAGATATCCCAGGATAACACTTATTTAACCCACCATCATCATAACAACCCAAACTACAATCAGTATATAATTATCCAAACCAATATAATAAAAAAGCTAAATTGATTGTTTGTAGAATGTGATCTATGAAACCATTGAAACAATTGCAAAAAACAATAATATTTATTTGCTTATGTAGTGCTAGCTTTTCCCCACGGCTTCGATCTCCTGGCGCACCCCACAGGACCCGTTTTAGCATTACAGAAAGTTATTTAAAAATAATAATTTTATTATTTTTAAATACAATTTTTATTAAGAACTTCTTTGTTAACTTTTTGTTTAGAATAAGGTACATTTAAACATATAAGTGTTTTATATGTTTTTGTAAACACCTCTTAAAACCCTTTATCTTGATACCCCCACCATGGATTTGGTAGGAAAAAAATTATTGGGCCCCCACGATATGGCGCCCAAAATCCGCCATTTTTCTATTTTCCAATTTTAATGTAGCCACTGATACTTGCAGGGTTAATACGAATCGATTGACGTAAGAATCATCAAAATCGGCCAACGCGTTTGTTCTCTAGAACGCCACATAGGAACAAACATACATACATAGACTGATAAACATCCCCCCCTTCGGCAGTTGGTTAAAAATAGTCTATGTTACTCAGAAATAATGTAGCTTTCTACTGGTGAAAGAATTTTCAAAATCGCTTAAAGTAGTATTTGAATTTATCCATTACAAACTTACAAAGAAATACTTCATGCACACAAACATACGGAGGTGGACAGAAAATTCACTGATAGAAAGCTACATATTTGCCAGGAACTATGATTTATCCCATCAGGTGAGATAGAGGTCAAGTGCAAGCCTATATAAAAAAAAAATGCATAGTCCAAACTGAAACTGAAAAAATTAGGTATTTCAATTAAATGTACTTTTGAAAGTTGAAGCTAGTTGCACATTCACAAAAGTAAGGAGAAGAATGTGCAAGAAACTCCATGGACACACTTTTAAATCAATAAAATACTGTTATATATAAGTTTCTACTAGAAATGCCATGGAAGCAAATCGATAGGAAAAACCTGTTGTCCTATGTAGTTTAGCTACCTAGCATCTGGTAGACATAGTAAACATACTAAATACAAAAATGAATTATAAACAATAGAACATGATGATGATGATGATGGGGACTTTTCTGCACTTAGGCCCTCATTCGATCCGTAGTGCATGGGGGTTCTGGCTAACAAATCCAGCCTAGCTCCGTCCAAAGGCGGAAAAGCTTTCTGGGAGCTTCACAGGCTTCCCGGAGCAACCTCGTTGTTCTGAGGACTTTTCTCACCTCTTGCCTCGCATACAACAACAGAACATACAAAGGAAACAATTTTACTATAAATCTCTGTACACACACTTTATCTAAAACAAAATTATCAATTGTTATTATCAGTGTGCACATCGGGCGATGTTAAATATTTGTCACATAGATAAAGAATTTTGTAAGCCTTTGATGCTTTGTTTATGTTATTAAATGTATTGAAGGGTTTTAAAATGTAATTAAGCTAATCTAGTAAGCTGATGATAAAATAAAGCAGTATTGTGGTAGGATTTAAAATAAAAAGACCGGCCAACACTTGGTGTCGGACTTTGCACATTTAGGGTTCCGTACCAATCCGCAAAGTGAAATTGGTTGTAACGGGAAAAAAGGAAGTCCAGGGAGGAGGTTTTCGTTCAATATATTTTTTCTGGAATTAGTATCTAGGTGAACCAATAATCTGGGTAAGGTTGCGGGAATCCGCTGGACGCGACGCCTGGGGGAGTACTATGTTCAGCAGTGGATGTCTTTCGGCTGAAATGATGATGATAATGATAATGGTTGATTAGTATCAACTAAAGATGGTTGCAGACAGTAGCTAAGCTAATTTTTAGGGTTCCGTACCTCGAAAGGAAAAAACGGAACCCTTATAGGATCACTTTGTTGTCCGTCTGTCTGTCTGTCAAGACCCTTTTTCTCAGGAACGCGTGGAGTTCTCAAGTTGAAATTTATATCAAATACTCAGGTCTACTGTCCCTTAAAGCTGTGAAAAAATCAAACTTCTAAGCCAACGCAATCAAAAGATACAGCCGTTTATGCCGCAAATTGCCGAAAATTTTCGACATTCGCAAGGGAATCAAAAACTCCCGTGAACTCAGAATCTTGAAATTTGGTATGAAGCAAGCTGTGCACAGATAAAGAAAAAATTGCGAAATCCTATATAAATAATAAAAATATTTTAGTAATTTTAAACTTACTACCCCTTTCCTCATGAACGCGTATTAAATTGAAATTCATATCAAATACTCAGGTCTATAATATCTTTAAGCTGAGGTTTGTACGGAACCCTCGGTGCGCGAGTCCGACTCGCACTTGGCCGGTTTTTTTCTTACTAGGGCCTATGACCAGCAGTGGACTACTTTCGATTGTAATGTTGATGGTGATGTTGATACGCTGACTTGATAATGACATTGAGTCATGACTACCAAATTAATATTCTTAAATATGCACTATAAAGGAACGGAACTAGACTTGACATATTTTTTGAACTGAAGAAAATAACAAAAGCTACAATTAGCATATTAAAACATCCCACTATTGTTTTGTTTTCTTCATTGTCGTGTAATGTTACCGTTAGTTGAGAATTTAAATCGTTCAATTTATTTGGTTTGTACCTTGGTTGTTATCAGTTTTGAATCGGTATGTGAATGGGTGGGGATGGAGGCGAAGGCCAAAGAAAAGATGGAAGTACTGTGTGAGGAATGATACGAAAGGGAGTCAGTTATAGCGTGACGGTTGACAGGACGGTATGGTACATAACAATGATGTTTTGTATATAATGAGGTAGATACGTTTTACCGATGTGAGACGTCTGCGCGGCAATACAGATACAAGCTGTCCAGCTTGAGTGAACTCAGTCCGTCCTGCGTTTGGCCGCGACAGGAACGTACGTTTGAACATTACGCTTATCTCTTTCCGACAACGGGGTCCTGTTTATATCTCTGTGATCTTTAAACCTACACAGTGATAGAAATAAAGTTCCAAGTTTCATAGATCCTATGTAGGTAGCTAAAGTAAAATATCGCCATGTTTTTCTTTCTTTATAATGAGTATGACGTCTCTATTGGTATATTAAATCATATTGGTATGGTAGAAGAAAACGTGTTGCACCGACCGACCAAGTGACATGGGTCAAGGGCAGAAAGATGATTATGTCAGTATCGTTTTTGTGATCGGAAGCATTTAAATGTATGGTATTTTGTGCTGCAATTTTCTTCTTGCGGAAGATGATATTCGGGCTCGCTCGAATCGGAGATAGGTTATCATTTTCAGCCTATATCCAGTCCAATGTTGGACATGGACTTTTTAAGTATCACGCCAGATCCTTGGTGTCTGTCATCTTTTCTACCTGGGACGATCGTCTCCCCACATATGGGTTCATCCACTATCCTTAACTCACCACTCGGAAACATGCTTTTTTTTTTTTTTTTTAGCTTGTAGAAATGCTCATGCATACTGCGCTACCACGGGGGAGATAGCGCAATTATGTGGGACTCTAACCCACTAAAACTCCACGGTGTCCTCCTGTGCCGCTTATGGCGGGAACACGGGAACGCGTTAGCATACAACCGCGAACCCGCCGCGGCTGTCCGTCTCCGGACCCTCCTCTGGGGTTTACCCCCCATCACCGGCGCACCAGAACACACTGTACATCGTGACCACCCCAGGGACCAAACCAACTCGGAAACATGCCTGCCCCAACTTCTCAGAAAAAGACATCGGTTGGACGGTTAATGTCGCTGGTGATCGTTTTGAGAATCTTTTTAATGATCAAATTACCGTTAAAAGCAATATCACTTGCAAAAACCTTCAAAAATAAGTTTCTTACAGGATTAAACTTCATAGCGGCTCGAAACACGAGGCACGTCGCTGCGCAGTGAAAGGCTAACTTCACAGCCGCCCTTAAATATAAATCGATCTGTACCTACCTGATTGAATGCCCAAAATAATTTAAACGGAGCAACTCAATCAGGTTCAACCTTGACCGACGGGCGTGTCAGGGATACACTGTTACTGACGGTTCGTCGGTACTCGTCCGACGCTAGCATTGATTGCAGTCTGGACCCGTTAGTGTACCTACTATGTTTTTACCAGCTTTGCTGAATGCACAGCGCATAATTATAGCCTAGTCGAGGTTATTTGTTGAAGTGGCTTAGAAACTCTTGCTGCAGGACAGTAAAATCAAGAACGGGGTAACAATGAATGATCGTTTTGATTCCGTTGTAGAAGTAAGTCAAACAACCGTGGTCTAAAAAGCCAAATCTAATCACCAATATTGAACAGTCTCAGAGTCTCAGGTCAGTTGAATTGTACCATACTTTTCCTGGGATTGGGGACTTATTATGGTGGATCCAAACTACACGGATTTTGCATAGGTTTTCATCAACTTGTATAGAATTTTGTCTGTGCAACACAGCAGTACAAACAAATGTCGGTGTATCAGAAAAGTCGAAAGTCTGCTTGTATTTTTGCGTATTTGTCAGGGCAAAATAATTAATTTATATTTGATACATCTGTTCTTAATAAGTAAGGTTCGCTACGAATACGATACTAAACGAAAATCATCGGAAAGCTACTAAAAAAAGGGTTTGTGAAAATTCAAATCTGAACCACGGGGTCACAGCGCTAAGAAAGAAAATTTGGTTCAAATAAATCTCACAACATGGCGCGATATGCACTGATCTGATATTAAATGTGTGTAAAATTATCATTTTCTGGAATTTAACGTATAAATTGTATGTTCTTTTTTCATCAACTCTCCTAAGCATAAAATTTTAAAATATTGGGCTCTTAATTCATATTTCAAAGATTATTTGAACGGATCATTTGAAATTGATGACAATAGATGGCGCGGTTTTATAATTCTGAGGTATTGCAATCGATTGTTTAAATTAGTATTGTAACACATTTTGGTACAAAGAAACTGCAAAAACGTGCAAAAAATAGTATAAAACAAACCTTCAGTGTATTTAAAGAAAAAAAAATTCACGAAGCGAGTAAACCCTTTTACTTGCAAGTTGCTGCTAACACTATCTATCTATCGCCATGGAACGGAACCGAACGCGATTGATGAACAAAACATAATCGGTTTAATCAGATGAAAAACGCTAGTTACGTCTAGTGATGGGCCAACTCGGGATAAATACTACTCGAGTTAACTCGAGTTGAAATTCACATAACTCGAGTTACGCAACTCGAGTTAGCAGAACGTTCGTTACGTTAGAATTAAATAATTATTATTAAAATCACTTTTTTACATATTTGACAGATAATTAGATAACTTCCTTGAGAATTGGTGAGACGAGGCACAACATCGAAGGAAATGGAAGGAATGGGGGAAGGCCTTTGCCTGCAATAAAAACATGGACAAACGCTTATCTATTCACTGAGGGAAATATACCTTTTTATAAATAAACAAAGATACTTTTGAAACTACAAACAAAATGGTTACTTTTGTAGCACTCTTTAATTTGTTAATATAATAATGCCGAGTTCCAGGCTTTTTAGATGCTTATTAATGTCGGCTATTGGTTTTGGTTTTAATAATACCTACTTTTTTGTTAACACAATAAACATAATGTTATTGTTGTAAAATACGGTTAAGCAAACAATAGTTTAAATGTTCTATGAAATAAACATCTTCCCGTGTTTTTTTATTTTGGATTTTAGTGATAGTAACTCGAGTTCGGAAGATAACTCGAGTCAATTCGAGTCAGGCCCAACTCGAGTTAACTCGATTTAGTAACTTGAGTTGCACATCTCTAGTTACGTCGGCGGTTTCTTTGTATGGGATGAGGCATCTGTATGCTAGTATTATAATATATGTGTCTGAACCAACTAAAAGTCTGCGCAAACATATTGTTGAGATGTCTGCTTGATAATTTTTACTCAGACTTCCAAGTCTGTACAGATATATATCTGTAGTGACCAAAAGTCTGTGTAGTGTGGACCCACCATAGTACTTCAGACTTACAGCTTTTAGGATTTCTGAAAAAAAAAAAACATGATGGTAGCAGCTTTGTCACTATGTTGTCTTATCCTCATAATTCTCGAGCTGGTGGCGAGTGAACTGTGAATCCGTCAACCGCATAAAGCCGCGACGATCCCCTGAGATAAGACTAATCCCTTCAGCTAATACCGACTGAAAGGCTCAAACGGATTGGAAACCGCCTCGTTGATTCTAATTTGGCGTAATATGGCTTTCCTAGTTCGTGTAGTGGAACAACGAGATCCCTTAGCTCTAGCCCACTCTTTGAGATATCGCTACAGTCGAGAACGTTTCTTTCCATCGCCTTCGTCATGTCTAATCTATCTGCCTAGCTTTTTTCCGCCTGTATTAAGGTCGACTTCCAGTCTAACCGGACGGACCACAACCCAGTTACTGGGTGACGATTTCCCTTGGTAAGATTGGTTGTCAAACTTTCGGGTTTCCTACTATCCCTTATCACTGTCAAAGATCTGTAATGACCGCCGGGATCAATGACGTATTTTCCAAAGTACGGGACTACGGAAGGATCGCGATATGTAACGGATGGACCGTCTTCGATAAGCGTCGCTTAACCCTAAAATACGACCAGGACGTATGTTATGACATTGACACGAGCCCTTCTAAATCTAAAGCCTTTGTTAAATCAGTCGCCGGGACTAAAATCGGAGATGAAACTCGTCTTTACGACCAAGAAGACCGTAGACTTTGTACTAAGGATCACCATGAACTTTGGCATCGTCGACATTCATCAGTATTTGCGAGAATAATCTTAGATTCTTGGCAACAGACGGTACAAAGTCTGTTCTTACATAAATCTCTGGTATCCTACAGAGAGTTGCAGAAAAAACTTGTTTACCAGTATTGCTTCATCTTGAATAAATGGCAGCTAAGGTTATTAATTTTTTTTTTACAAGTCAAGCCGGAAATTTTAGAGCGGCTACTGGCTTTGAGGACCTTGAAATTCTTAGAGCTTGTAGATGCATTTAATTGCATGCTGGTTTCTGCAATACGTTACCAGAGTGCTTAGATTGATCAATATACTGGGATAGTAAATTCTTGGCAGCTGTGGCTCTGCACCCCACATAGCCTTCTTCTACTACAATTTGTTAAACTCCGTATACCTACGTACTTTATTATACTAAGCAATTTGATTTCCACAGTTCGTGGACTTTCAGGAAATAGAGACCTACCGGGACCTCCGTCTGCGCGCACTAGATTTGCGATTGTGTATGAGTTTTTAGACGAATGAGAATGTAAGGTCTAGTTATAAGAGACCCAAAAGATAGGATTCGCAAATCGCAATTTATAAAACTGAAATCGGATTCTTGGATTTTGTAAAACGAAAATTTTGTACGTTTGATAGCGGGCATTGGCTTTTGCGGTTTTGGGAATTCCCATTCAACAGATTAAGAAACCATTCATACGAAAATCTCTACGTCATCTTTGCCTAAGACAAATAGCCAAGGATATCCCAACGGCACAGTTAACCTGTCACTGTTCACGTAACATTCCGGACTTCGGACCGACATGTTGACCGATTGTAGGTGACCGCGTAAGGACTTGCACTTCGGACCCGGTTGCTGGCCGTCATGTTAACCTGTACGTAGGTAAAGTTGACGCGTTCTGTTGATCCTCTCGCTGACATACTGAACTGACCATGTATGTATGAGTCATGTGACGCACACAGCTACGGAGTTTAAATATCGCGTGATGTTGAACTTGGACCTCGGTTGTGTGAATTAATTCCTAAAGAACCACAGAAAAGTGTTTTCTGAAAAAGGCGAAGTAAGTATATCACTATGCCTTTAACAGAAAACATATATTTTGCCACTTTTATTATAAGTTACATATAGGGAGCAAGCAGAAATGAAAATGTTGAGATGGATGTGCGGAGTGACGAGAATGGATAAAGTGAGAAATGAGTATATTAGAGGAAGTTTGAAAGTGGCGCCAGTGACAGAAAAGTTGAAAGGAAACCGTTTGTCCTGGTATGGCCATGTGATGAGGAGGGACGAAACGCATGTTACTAAAACAGTTATGAATATTAATGTGGATGGATGGAGAGGGCGGCGACGGGCAAAGAAAAGATGGATAGACTATGTGAGAAGTGATATGAAAGAAAAGGGAGTCAGTGGTGGCGTGACGGGAGACAGGACGGAAGAAGAAAACGTGTTGAGCCGACCTCAAGTAACATGGGACAAGAGCAGGAAGATGATGATGATTATAGGGAGCAAGCCTCTTTTAACCAGCCACAAATCTAGGCTACCGGCTGCTTCTGAGAAATTCCTGATGAATAAGACTCACTTTTGCTCAGCAGTCTTGCTTGCAATCATCAGACAAATGATGCATCAGTACCATTATTACTCATATCAATTTTATTGTGATTGTGAATGAAGTGGTTGCGATTTTTTTATCGTTCATTATTGGATTGCGAAAGATTTTTTTATTGATTGACGCGATAACAAATGGATCGGTAATGCTGAGTGCATATTAGAATCCTTTATGACGTCAAATAATCGTTTTTTTGTAGCCTTATCTAGTCAGAGTCTTCCCTTGATCCTTTCTTTCCGTCCACCTTTTGTGAGCTCGGGCTTTCTCTAGTTCGTTGATTTTATTTACAAATAATAAAAAAAATAATTACATCTCATACGCAAAATTGAGACCTTTTGCTGATTTTTCATACCCTTTTGTGCTAAATCTGCCAGTTATAAATAACCGAGGAAGTTATTAATTTTCCGTATCAACAATACACTGTAAACAAGTTGTTCCATGTTATTTATGTCGTTATTTTACTTGCAACTAGCTTCTGCCCGCGACATCGTCTGTGTCAATTTCAGTTCGGCATAAAAAGTACTTACGCCGCTGTTGTAATGATCCAGATTATAAACTATCTGTGAGCCTTTCATCCAAAGCTGTTCAGCAGTGTTTTCGTGATCTAGTAGCAAGTAGGATTTTAAAAGCGTTCCGTTATACAGTTGAATTAAAAGAATTTTATAATATTGTCTATGGTCAACCCTCAACGGCGCGGGTGGTCCGTTAACATGGCAAGAAAATTGGGTCGTGAGCGTCGGGTCTTGTTATGTTTTAATAAACTAGGATAATAAAAATGGATGTCGGTGTCTTTGGTACCAATTCTTTCGAGACTACCGAAAAGAAAGTTAAATAGTTTTTTATATTTCTCTTTTTAGTTTTGGTGCTCATATAACCATGAAAATACGCATTATTAAGGATAACTCAAAAACTACTCGTCAGATCTTGATCAAATTTAAATGGGACCACATGAGAAGCACCAGCTTTCAAATATAAAGAAAATCATCAAATCTGGTTCATAATTGGCGGAGTAATCGCGTAACAAACATACAAAAATAAAATACAAATTCCTTTTTGCAGTCGGTTGAAATACTAGTTTTTTCTGCGGATTCACTCCCTTGGCCTAGTCCGTAGGGACCGTGCCTTTTTCAACCTACAACAACACTCAGTCATAGTGTAGTCTTATATAAATAAAAGATCTTTGTTAATCGTATGAGAGTTTTGTGAATAGGTAACTTCTAGGCAAGCGCGCTTCACCGTCGATCACATCATCGTTTATCAGGCGACTCTATCGTAAAATTAAAAAGAAAAAAAACTTTCAAAGAAAACCCATTACCAACAAACATACAATTTTATCTCTTTATAATTTTATTTAAGATTAAGATATGATCCTAATATCCCGCAAAAATCGTTCTAAGCAAGGCTTTCAATACTAGTGTTGGTTAGGAATGTTGAATTTCTAGTTTACCCGTGTCTGCTAGTTGTTGATGATCATTATCATGTTTAATGACTGTGACTAAAACTGCACTGATACGCATGCAAAATATTTATCTCTCATTTTGACGCAGTGACCGCCTTCTCAGATGAAGGTCGCCAGTTCAATTCCCGCGACGCAGGAAAAATCTCTCACACTACCGCCGCGTGTTAGCTGAGACAAAGACTTTCCTCCTCTCCTTTTTAAGATGGTTAACTTTACTTGAAGATTTTAATTTGATTAAACTGTAAAATTATTTTTAGCCCTGCCCTTTGGTCTATGTCATCAACGCTACTGCCGAACATGAGATCCTGGATTGGATGTCATTGGGATTTTCTGTCAAGAATTTCCCAGTCGCTGCCCGGGGTTCCTGATTTGTGCCCGGTTGATGGCACTAGGATCTCCCCCTATATACATCACTTGCAATATGTGGATTTATTATAGGAACACTTCTGACTGATGTTGTCATCATCTTCCTTGTCTTATCCCATGTTACTTGGGATCGGCGCAACACATCTTCTTCTTCCATACCGTCCTGTCCCCCGTCACGCTATCACTGACTCCCTTTTCTTTCATATTACTCCTCACACAGTCCATCCATGTTTTCTTTGGCCTTCCTTTCCTTCTCCATCCATCCACATTTACACAATACAGTCTGATGTTATATTTGTGTTAAAATATTTTGAGAGCTTCTTAATTATTCATAGGCTTCCAGCTTCTTCTTGTGTTTACGGCCTGGGGCCCAAATATGCGTTAATAAGTTACACAATGAAAGCTAGCACCATTCATCCCGTCCTACAATTCCATCCAATTTACTCTACGGTGGGCCGTAGAGTAAATTTGAGATGAAACGTTGTAACCATTTTAGCGATTTATGGTTCCATCGCACTCAGTTGCCATCGTTCTCGGTATTTCAAGTTCACAAAAACAGGTATTTCCGCGATCTTTAACTGTCTTCTCATTTACGTCATCAAGCAAATGACAGATACGTCAGAAGTGGTCGTTATGCCGAAAAAATGTTTCTTGTATTTAATCTCGATTATTGTATGCCTTAGATAGGAACATAATTGGCTATTGTTTAGAAATCTATGGTTATGTGCGACACTTGAACTGTCTTTGACTAACCTTTGCAATTTCTTGAGTCAACGTGTACTTAGCTGGGTTGCAAGCTTTTTAACTGACTTCAAAAAAAGGAGACGATTCTAAATTCGATTGATTTTTTACAAATACGGGGTTAAAATATTTAAATATATTTTTGTTGGGTTAATAAAAATGTACTAGCTAAGTATTGTGTTATAATGTTGCCTAAGTAAGTATCCCATAAAAGGGCAATATTCCTGTTACTAAGTTAGTATTTTCCTTTTGTTCTTGCGGTACAAAGGTTACTGTCGTTCGGTCCCCTGGACTATAAACATGAATGAATCAAGGAAAATTAACGTAGGTAAATATCAAACAATTTCTACGAAATCGGTTAAATAAACCACAACAATTTATTTATAAGTTAGACAAACCTTTGTCCAGCAGTGTACTTGATTGACAATAGGGGCATATTTTGCGGTTAAAAATCAATTTATTGGTGCGACTGTGCATTCACGTTTTTGTTATAATTTTTCTTAGTTGCTTGATTTTAGGTGACATTAAATGCTGTGTTTGTTCAGCAGATTTTTTTCATGAGTGTCCAATATTAGCTACACTGACTTGTCTTGTCAATGAAAGTAATCAATAAGCCATCAATGGACTGTGCAAGTGTGTAGTGTGTTGAACACCGGCCCTTGCGCACGGCGGGACTAAAAAGTTGGCATTTACAGCCAGTCTGCCTGGGAACGAGATCGGGAGCAACGGGTTTTTAACGATAAATAAAATAAAATAAATCGAAGTAATACGTTCTAAACATAAACTAATTTAAAAAATAAACATATCCGCTTGTCTATCTTTGACTTATTAGATAGATAATAAATTGTGCTATGGTCAGCTCATCGCGCATGCTTTCATTCCAATATCATTCTCAGTCGAGACATCGTGTCAATCATACGCGTCATTTATTTTTTAATTATTTTTTTTTAAACATGCGACCTCTGTATGCAAATTGAGTATCGATCGGTCGTCGGGTTATCTCGGTGCATTCGGTTTATTTTTTATTAAAAAGATAAGGGCTTTGGAAAGATGGTGAAGACTCAGTGCGATGCGCGGCCAGTGAAAGCTTACATCATGAGTGATTTGCTGAAGAAGTTTGATCATGACACCAGGAACGATGTTGTCCAAATTGCTGTTGCGATCGCAGGAGTCTATCTGGGAGTGTTTTGCTGTATGTATTCTGTTTTTTCTTTTTTATGTGATGATTCTTTTTTTAAATATTTTATTTTGGGTCTGTTCCGAGTATTCGTTAGTTTTCGCTTTTAAAAGTAACTGGTAAATTATTTTGAGTGTAAATTGAGGAAATGTTTTTATTATTTTTATTTATTGTACGCACAAAATAACTGTTCATGCCGCGCTTTAAAAATATTTCTTAGTTAATTAATAAAAGTGCAACTATCACAACGAAACTATTTAATATATTTCCCTTCTGAGATAAACCCATATTGTTATTTGAGTAAACCACAAACTAGTACAGTTAACTTCCTCATACTAGTGCTTATTACAAAATTAGCAAAGACCGCAAAACCTATATTATTTCACTCTGACGAACTGGCTTTTATAAAAATAATACATTGTAAAGTTTACTTAAGTAAATGGAGAAAGTGACATTAAACTCACATAGATAGATTTGTATAATTATTAAAATACGCAATATTATATACTTCTTGCAATAGATAGTGTATACTGTCAATACTAATAAATAAGAGAGAGCCCGAATTTGATGAGTTTGTTCCTACGTGTAGGATAATCTCTGGACCCACTACACCTATTTGAAAAAATCTTTCACCATTTGAAAGCTACATTATTCCAGATGGTTATAGGCTATAGAAATTTATTAGCCAGGTAAGGCCGGGGCGGGCCACTAGTATACGTAATAAGCTTTTTCCATCCAAAAAATAAATAAAGTCATCAACCTTTTATTTTTCATTCCCCTTGAAAACAAACTTATCGTTAGTTCGTGACCACTTTTTCTGCAAATTTTAAATTGAATCGGGCAAAAAACTGGTCGGCCAACGGCCCAACGTAATTTACAGTTTACATAGATTAATGTGAACTTGCTAACGTTACTACAGTTAATATTAGGGTCTACTTAAAAGGATGTTGCTGGCAGGTGTACCTAGGCCGGTTGTAATGACAGCCCGCCGGTTGCCCGCCATTTTTTAAATTACGAGCAATTTATTGCGGACCTGTATCGTCACTAAGTTCCACGAGCACGAACGGGTTAAGTGTTACGAAGTATGCGCGCCAAGTTTGTGTCTATGACATTAGAGTTAACGGATTTCAAAATATGTAGTAGAGGTTTCCCATGTTCATTACTAAAATAACGTAATAGTTTTTTCGAAAGAATGCAATATTTTTCAGTATGTTTTCGCGCCAAATAAAATTTTCCATAGAATTTTCCAAATAGCTGGTCTATTCTGTAAAATGTATATGCCGTTGTACCAATAAAATTATTTTAGTGTATATGAGTTGTGTAACCATTTACTTATACTCTATTTTATTCTCTTATGACCTTGGAAGCTTATGGTATTGACAACCCACTCCAACTCCAAGCTCACTATTCCTCCCTGAAGTATTCACGGTGAGATTTGAATGGAATAGAATTACAGATTTGAATTGAGAACTTTTTACAATATTTTTATTTCATAGAAACAAAAAGAAATGAATTGTTATAAATGTCATTACATCATACTTTATTTCAATGAAAAGTTATCTTATGCCTAAGATCATATGTCATTTTAATACTTGTTCTAAACAAATGTTAATATTATGTTTTGTCTGACTGTTTGTTCACACATATTTTTCTAGATCGTTTCAAACTTTTAAACGTTGATATATTTTTTTCAAAAACATAACCCTGTCTTTGCTGTCGAGTAAAAAATAAAAAAAAGCGTAAATCAGTGAACCGCTAAAAGACAATAACCGTATTAAAAGTTATTATAGAATCCGAATTCTAATTCTGAGAAACTAATAAATATTAAGAGTAAAACCAAAAAAAAAATTGGTCCCTTTAATCATCCAACCAAAAGGAGGACTCTTAGGGACCCTCCTGATGGTGCGACGCAATTTAACCCCCGGCATGCCACTAAAGGGTCTGCTAGACCACTTAGAAAAGCTTGTATTTCATTCAGATTTGAATTTCATGCGTTATCGCTCGCCCCATGACTTTGTTGATCCCAAGGAACATCTGCCGCTTGGTCATGAATTGCAGTGGCCTATATGGAAGGCATTGAATCGGCTACGTACCCAATTAGGCCGCTGCGAATATAATTTGGCAAAATGTGGGATTATTGATCCTTCCAAAACCCGCTGCGAGTGTGGTGCTCCTGTACAGACTATGCCCCACTTGCTGGTGTGTCCTGGCTGTCCATTCACAAGCATCCTGGACGACCTGTACAGTGTTTCTGAAGCTGCAATAAGCTTGGCCACCTACTGGGCCCAGACAATCTAATTAAATGTGCCGTCGAATGTAAAGAAGGAGAAAAAGAACGCTCGCAGTAGCTAACCGGAAACTAGCGCAGGCATACAGTGTAACTTTTTGCCACCAGGGTTTAAATTGCGTTGATAGCCGATATAGCGCTCGTATTTTTAACTGCCTTTCCAAAAAGGAGGAGGTTCTGTGTTCGACTTTGTTTTTTTTTGTATGTTCCCCGATATATACCGTCAATTGTGAATCGTTTTGAAAATATTTTTGTTTGAAAAAGTATATTTCGAAATTGGTCCCATTTTAATTTGGTGAGGATCTGATGAAGAAATTTATAGATATACAACAGAACTCTTCAATAATTAACGGCAAATCTCTCGGGATTGCTTCAATCGCATGTATGTTTATTGTTTATACCATTTCATAACATAACATCACGCCAGTACAAAAGGGGTACGTAGATGTATACAGTTCACCTAGGTACACTCTCATTTCACCGGTTATGTTCAAGTTTCATGATATTCGGGTAATCTATTTTGGCATTATAGGTATCTTACTAAACGACTTTCCTATTACGTAAATACAACTAAAAAGTGAAAATAAAAATACTACCGACTTCCAAGACTTCGATAATTGGTACCTACGAAAGACACTGCCTTCCAAAAAGAAAGTTATTTTTCACTTTGTAGTTTTTTCATCTAGAAGTCGTTAGTATTTTTTTGTAAAAAAGTTATTTAAAACAAAAACAAGTGTTTGTCGGTCGAATTGCATCGCATTCAGTCCATGTCAACGTACTTGTAATTTCGCTTAGAAAAATCTTATGTTGGTGTCATCAAAAAGGACGCTAACAAATTTGGTCCTTTTAGTCATGCATCCAAAGAGACCAGTGAAATATGCCTAAAAAAACAGGTTTGACAGAAACACGTGTTTCAAACTACCTAAACTTATTTGTATATTAAAACGTTACATAAATGTATAAATTAAAGAAACTGTGTCAATAGTTTACGCCGTCAGCGGTACGTTTTAGCATACTACAAGGTTTAGAATGCGACGCGTATAAACAATACTATATTGTGTTATAAAGTGCCATCGGACGTGCTAAATGTGAACTGGTTAAAATACCTCTTTTTAACACGCTGTTATTAGCTTGCTATGTATGTATCTATGTAATGGAATCTTTGAACGTGATTTTCACCCCCTTCAAAACGTCGGATTAATTTAAAACCTTGCACTCTTATCAAAGACCGATGACAATGTAATAATATATCCCATTATAGTGTCCCATTATCCTAACCAGGATCTTCAGGATTAGCGATTGATCTAAAAAGTAAAAAATAAATAATAGTAAAAAAAAAAAAAAACACGTAGAAAACCAAACTAAAAAAAAAAACAATAAATCTAAAAACCCGACTGCTTAAAAAGCGAACTAAAATGATTTTTTGAATTAACTTTTTTTATTTACAACCTTTTAGTTCATTTTTTTTAGAATTAGGTTCATTAAAACATAAAACTGTTATATATTTTTGAAATCACCTCTTAAAACTCTTTACTTTGATACCCCACACAACAGGTTTGGATGAAAAAAAAATTTGGTCCCCCACAATATTATGGCACCCAAAATCCATAATTTTTCTATTATCCAATCTTAATGCAGCCACTCGCAGGGTTAAGACGAATATATTGACGTAAGAATCAACAAAATTGGCCAACGCGTTTGGTCTCTAGAACGCCACATAGGAACAAACATACATACATACATAGACTGATAAACACATTACCCTCCTTCGGCAGTCGGGTAAAAAGTAGAAAATAATTTTCAGTAAATTTAAATTAAGAATAGTTTGTTTAACAAAAAAATATTATAAAAAAGCGTGGGGTGCTTTTTAAGATATTTTCAAAATTACTCTATGAAGAAGAGGTTAGTTCTACTTCGGCACAAAATGTTGTAAAAAAAAAATTACTTTGGTGGCTTCTCATTCCTCTGTTTACCAATATTTTTTTAAACAAAAAGACCGGGCTCCGTTTGGACCCTTCGGTTACGTAACCCTAAATTAACCCTTGATCAGATTTTCGGGACGCTTCTGGTCATAAACCCCTAGGTCCTAAACATACTCGTAGATATCCGTGACCCTAATATAGCTTTACACACTACGGTCTATGATCTCTACTGCAGAAAACTGACTCGTCTGCAGGGTTGGTGCACTAAGAAGACTGGTTGCCCGTAAAACTGGTGAGTCCTTAATTTGATGACCGTAAAATCAACAATTTTTGAGGTGTAGCCTTGAAGACATCTTGAAGAATTAATGTTCAGCTTCTACTGCTGCTAGACCGCCAATTATTTTGCGAAATGGCTTAATGAAACAAACTCCCAGCAATTTTGCATAAAAGGAATCTTGCTTGTACAGAGATGTTTACTTCAGTCAGACAGCTAACTAATCCGACATGATCAATTGCACACTGTGCGTAACCACTTACTTTTAATAATTAATCTGATAAATAACATCCTGTGTTTCAAAGGTTAATTGAATCCTTAACGTATCCTACACCTGCACTCTGCAGTAGACTACTACAAATAGATTGATTATATCTCGATTTATAAAAACAACTTTTAAATCATTAACCGCTTCAGGTGTCTTAAACCAAGTTTGGCATGACTACTTTGTTCTTTGCCGTTTCTTGTATAATTGAAAATAAAAATGACAAGGCCAACTTCTACAGAATCAAGTTCAAATACAGTCTTGACTCATCTTCATAATATTTCAGCCTGTATCCAGACCATACTTCTTCCTCCTTAGCATGCCATCGATCTCGATTATATCCTAGTCTAATTGAAAACTGGTTTTTCTTTCGTTATTTGCCTGATTTTGTCAACAAGATCAATCTTGGTCCATTTATTTATTTATTTATTAGTTTATTCCCCGCAATGGAACGCCTTGCAGCAATTACACCAATGGAGCACAATCTTATAAGTCTAGGTTTCCTCACGATGTTTTCCTTCACCGTTGTCAGCAATGTCCAAGATAAACTTGGAAAGTACATGTGAATTTGAAAAAGTCACATTGGTACTTGCCCGTGATCCATGATCCAGAATCCGTGTTTGCCATTTGTGACTTGATCTAAGTTGTCGACAAATGCAGCTGCACTCTATGGACTTTCATCCACACTAATTCTGAACTACTCTCATTTAAAATTGTCAACCCATGTCGTAGTCTCATTCAGGGTTTGTAATTCGCGGGTTGCCAAAAGTCGTCAACCCATGTGGCTACTGTCTTTGGCCCGCTATCGCCATCCAGTGGATTCTGCACTAGTCTCATTCAGGGTTAACCATGTACACTTGCCTAATTTCTTCTACTCACATTTCTGCACTCTTTGGCGCATTTATTTATTAACACACTTTATGTCACAAATATCAGTGCAACCCTGGCTCTGGTACTAGGAAGTCCTGTATCTCAAGAGCCAACCCATTCACCCCGGTTCTACTCTAGTCTCATTCAGGGTTTGTAATTTGGGTCTTGCCCTGTGTCTTGTTCTTCTTTTCAAGTCGATGGGCAACGCTTTAGATATTTTATTTTGAGTTTTGGACCAGTAGGCAGCCATGCCAATAGTAGCACCAGTGGCGTCCATTAGGTACATTTAAAGTGCAGGTGTGTGGGCACATGGGGCACTCCAGTATATGTATCATATTCTGCCTATGTAGTCGACACATTTTGCTGCATTCTTTGGTCTATCATCCACCAATATTCTGTTATTTGTAACTTGCCCTAACTTGTCAACCGATGTTGCTGCGGTTTGTTGCTATTTGCTTTCTCCTGACCATTGCTCCTCATCTCACAGGATGTCCCACATTTCTTCTACCGTTCTTCGGCCCCCATTCTGTCAAAATTTTACCTTCGGTATTGTGTGCGTCAAAATTTATGCTGTTCAGTAACCTCTTGTTTATTTTGAAGACAAAGAGAATCACCGCTATAGGTCGTTTCGCACGGATTTGAGTCATTCGCATGAATTCAATTTAATTATGAGTTTATGTTTAACATTTTCGCGTGTTCTTATACAATAGAGGTTTAAGGTTAATAATTTCAAGTATTGTTTTTATTATTATACTAACTTTACGTACGGCTCCGTTTTTGTGGATATTCTTTTCGGTTCGATTTCAAGTTTTTTTTCTTTAATGAATCCATTAAAACATCTGGGGGAAGACCTATTTATAGCTATATTTATTTCTGAGTGTTTATCAGATATTTTTTCATACTTGCGCAAGCGCAACCACGGGCTATACACTAGTGTGGCCATAAATTTCCAGATTTAACTCGGTTTAATCCGAAATCTTGAAAAAAATGTCACACAAGAAGCTGAATAGCCGATAACCAGTAGGTACAGAGATAAAAGTAAATAAAACTTTATGATATCATATAAAAAGAGTTATCTTTCGCATATTTAACTCTTTTGTGTTCTTGAACTTGGTCGTAAAAACAATGTGGATACTTTCAATGACACGCGAGACGAATTATTCTAATAATAGTTTTATCGCACGCTATTTCTATGTGATTTGTCGATCTATTGGCGTCAAAAAAACGTATAAAGAAGATTTCGCATAGTATCATAGCCACCCTCAAAGCATGCCCATAGTGAAGCCTACCACGCTATTTCGCAATCACTGCAACTCCTGAAAGCCAGAATCAACAACAACGGCGACCACCAGAAAAGCGGCGCGCGCCGGGGCAATGAAGCTCTACGAGTCCTGGGGAAAAGATTAAATTGTCTTGTTAGCCTTCAAAGCAAGAGTGAACAAGCTCCATCGTGGACCTTATCCATCGTGGTCATCAACAGGCGAGATTGAAGTAAAAACCGGCACATCAGGAAAAAAAATGTGGGTTGTCTGTAAACTGTCTGATTTGAACCTGAAGGCCTACTTCCCACGGCAATAAACTGACGAGCAAATGAATGGCATACAAATTTACGGAGGCAATTAAATAATGAGTATATGAAAGGCATACGGACATTGTCTGGTTTCTGTAGCTTGCCCCAACGTACTTCATGAACTAATTATGGTTGTATTGTTTGATTGATTTCTCATGCTCTGACTCCTTGAGAACTAGGTCTAAATCTGTACCTAACTTTTGATCACAATAACTTTCATTTTTGGAAATTAAACATATATTCATAAACTCACGCCTTTCTTCTTTGGGATATGCACGATCTAGAGAACCACCATCTGTTCCATAAATACTCTTCAGGTCATACATGTACGCCGGTTGTGATAACTACACTCGTGATCTTTCTCAAAAACATCACCTACAATTTGTGATGTCCCTCTAGATCTTTGAGTTTCTGAACTCTGGAAGCATTATGAATTCTTTTGCATTAATGAGAGAGTTATTAAATGCTTCTCTGGACTTTATGAGTACAAACAAATAACCTGCTTGATTATTTTAATATCAGAGTATGTTTCTATAACGACTCTTTACTTGCGAACATAAGGTCTACAGCAGATGTCCATAACTTTGTCTTGAAAAGATATTCTCTTTGCTTGTTTCAATCTTAGAGGCTATAGAATAATAAAAGTTAAATCAAAATACGAGACATATCATTGTTCCCTAACTCTCCCTGTTAACTGTTGTGTGTGTTAACTCCCCATCTTCCACATTTTGACACTTCAAGAAATAGATTTTAAAACGTTTGGGAGATGGTACATTATGCTTTAGTATTTTGCTGAATAAGTCCTTTCACGAATTAGGCGTTTCACTATGTCCATTTGAGAATTAGGGTTTTCGCGAATAAGTCCTTCCGAGACTCGGGTCATGGGTGCCATTTTGCGAATTAGGCATTATGCAACTAAAGTTTCTTCTTAAAGAAAACTAAACTTCTCTAGTTATTTTTTGCAATTCGGACCTTTATTCTCTTTTGTGGTCGATACATATGTAAATCTTTGCTTATCAGCCTTTTAGTCTTATTTGCATGTCAACATGGAAATACGTTGTTTATATTTGAGTTATCACTTTTATATCGTTGTTTATAAGCCTCCCAGCTGTCGATATGTTTGTGAACGTTAAACTCTCTGAATGACTCAATATTTTCATTATAATATGAAGATCAGAGGCGTTTGTTGTGATTTTTGCATTTATTTTTGGATTAAGATGCGGATTACGTTGAGCTTAACGTTTAACCTGCCGTCAACGCGCCAATTGCATCATCGTCTTCTTGTCCTGGTCCCATATTACTTGGGGTCGGCTGAACACGTTTTCTTCTTCCACGCCGCCTTATCAGCCGTTATTGATTCCGATTTCTTTTTATATTAATCCTCACACAATTCATCTATCTTTTTCTTTTTTCTTTGGCCTTCTTTCCAATGCGCCAATTGCGTTGATAAAAATTTTCTACAGGAGCCGACAATCTGGTGCGTTGGAAATAACTCTGTAATATTTGTATGGCCGTTCCACATGACACACACACATTGTGACAGTTGGGAAGGCAGAGAATATTTTAATACCCTTGGCGCACGCAACCATACGCCAAGGGAAAGATCGCGCTGATTTTGTTACACCTTATTTAAAATGTTTTGTGTCACTTCTATCTAAATTAATTTAGTGTTTCGTTCTGTATCTACAAACTCCTACTTGACCTATCTTTCTACCGTTTTTTTTTACTTTTTCCTACACGGAACTCCAACTGTGTCGTGGGTGCGTCTACAAACATTTAAACACAAGGCACCCAGATCCGGCACAACTTAGGCCAGTCAAATATTTGAAAATTGAACCTGCGGCACGCAGTGCAGCAGCCGATCGCTCAACCATTGCGTCAAAAGTGTCGTCAAACCAATGAGACCATAATTATGCTACAGAGCTCCTTCTTAGTATCAGCGCTATCAGCACGGGGTCCCGACGGTAAGAAAGAAAATTTGGTTCAAATAATTTTCACTAGATTGCGCGATATGTAACGATTTATTATTGAATTTTGTGATAAATTAACATTTTTTTGAATTGATCATAAAAAAAATGTTTTCTTTTTTAATCAATTCTCTTAAGCACAAATTTATATATACTTTATTCACATTTCAAAGATTGTTTGCACGGCTTATTGAAACAGCGTTCCAATAGATGGCGCGGTTTTAAATTTCTGAGGCAATTCACTCGATGTTTTAAATTTGTATTGAAACACATTTTGGTACATTGAAAGTTTGAAAACATGCCAAAAATAATATTAAACAAATCTTCACAGTATTTAAATAAATAAATATTCACGAACCGAGTATACCCTTTTACTTGCAAGTCACTAGGCATAGAACCGACCGCGCCCGATGTAATTTTAATAAAATAGTCAGTTTAGTCCGACGTAAACGCTAGTTACGTTTCGTCAGCAAAAATTGTTTGTATGGGATGAGGCATCTGCATGCTAGTTTTATATTATCTGTTGAATCAGTAAGAGGTCTTCAGTTGCAATCATGGCAAATAATGAAACAGCCAGTCTCCATTATGGTGTGAGGGAGTTCCTATTGACCGGTTTTCTCCTAAAATATATGTTTTCAATGGAATGTAAGCTCGTGTGGCGTAAATCGTAAATTAAATTTTGATGAAAAATATACCTTCTGGAGACAGGTGCGTCAGTCCATCATTATTTATAGCTACTCTTTAATAAGGTAAAGGGTATCGATATAAAAAGCTCGACTTTAAAAGTGTGGATGCATAAAGCGTAAAAGGTTGTCTAGAGCAAACAATGTTAGTTAAAAAGCTTGTTATTAAAAAAGATACGTAATAAGCCTGTCGATTTATCATTTGATACTGTTTTCCTTACACTGTCTCTCACCACAGTCACCACTGAACCGTAACAAAACAATCCTATATCGTAACCGTTAATCGTAATATTTTTGTGTACGTGCGTGCGTTATCTATCAATTTCATAACATTTGAAAGGTGAAGCATGAAGGTTGAACTCTTTATTTTCTGGGGGCTCGAGTGAAATCTGGAGCCACTTGTAGGTACCTACAAGTGGCTGAATCATTTGTCATGTTGGCATTGCAGTGTCAGTAACGCCACCTTGGTTCTGACTTGTGGGCAGTTGATTTTATGGGGACAAAAAAAAACCCATTTAAACAAAAAAAAAAATCAACGAAATAATGAACTGAAAAGCAGAAATTAAAAAAAATCTTTTAGTCTAGCATTTTGAGTTGGCGCCGAACAAACAAACATGCAAATTTATTACATAAAGCGTAGAATGATGTTCGTTGATTTGTTGTCAACTTTTATTTCCGCTTTTCTGTTTACTTAATTTCAACAGAATCAGTTCACAATTGAAAATTCAGTGGGAAAATTATGAAAAACTTCTTTTTTTTCTACCTTTTATCTTTTTAAATTATTAAATGGGACCATCTAGAGTATCTATCTGGCTAGATACTCTTTCTAATTAAAAAAAATGTTTTTTGTAGTATCGGACCACTTTATGAAAAAGGATATGCGTGGTTATACAATATAATGTAGAATTGAGAACTTCCTCTTTTGTCTTCATCGGTTTAAAAACATGTTTGTGAAAAGATGACATATTATAGTTAGCTTTGCAAAACACATTTGACATTTTGTTGAACTAGTCCTATTTGGCGTAGCCATAGATATAATATTTCTATGGGCGTAGCCGTGGGATACACAATGTTACTTTTATATTATTTTCTTTTTTATATTATTGTTGTTTAGTATAAGTTTACTTTTTGGAGGAGCGGGTGAGGAGCTCGTGGCTAAATAATAACAGCCGCACGGGTCGATCTTCAAGGTTAAGCAAGGCTTGACGAGGTCGGTCCGTAGATGGGTGACCATTTTCAACATACCGAGTTTATTCCGTGCCTCGGAAAGCACATTAAGCCGTTGGTCCCGGCTGTCATTTGAAGATCTTTGACAGTCGTTTCGGAAAGTCAGAAGCCTGATATTTGACACCAGTCTAGCCAAGGGGTATCGTGTTACCCAGTTACTGGGTTGTGGAGGTCAGATAGGCAGTCGCTCCATGTAAAATCTGGTTCTCAGCTGAAACCGGTAAGACTGGAAGCCGACCCCAACAATAATTGGAAAAAGGCTAGGTAGATGATGAGTATAAGTTAACTTTTTTATTTTTTTATGTTTATGTTGTATGTTCTGGCTTGTTTCAAATAAACGTGTTTACTTTCTTTCAAATAGAGACACGAATATAGAAGGCTATAAGGTAGCTTAGTAAATGCTCATTCATCATCTTCAGCATTACCTCTTTGTCTGAATTCGTTTGTTATAGCTGTTACTGATGACACCAATATATTAGGGCTTAGAGCACTGAAGGCTTTCAACCTGATTACCTATAACATTTACCATATATATTGCAGGACCGACGACCTTGAGGGAATATAACAAAACGAAGGGAAAAAGCACTCGTTTCACACTCGCACGATCCAAAGTTCAGTAGTTTTTCACTTTTCTTATTATTCTATGACGTTAAAAAAGAGATCAAAATGTAGATACTCGTAGGTAAGTTGTCTTTGAGATGGTGACAATTTCATTAAATTACGCCCGGTGGTTCTGGTGCGATTATCGTGTTTTTGTCCGTGACAGACATAACTTTATAAATTAATTACACTATGTTAAACGAATAAAATTTAAAATTTCTCAGATCAAATTATTAAGAAAATGGCCTAATTGTAACATATTTTTTCCAAAAAATTACGACTAGCAGTTAAGACATGATTCTCATTTTAAAATCAGCTACTGAGGGGTATTTAAGCCTTAAATGGTGGGCACTGGTATTGATACACAAATAGATAAAGAACCTTCACTTAGTTACCTAGCTCCGTTCTCTCTCTTGCTTGATATGGAGGGAATTTAAAACTATATATTATGATCTTTTTTCCCCCATTTTTTTGTTATAGGATCTAAGGCAGTTGGATTCTTTCTCCAAGACTTTTCGACCTTTATTGAGCGCTTTACTTGTGGCTCTTACAGTTGATTCACGCTCTATTGCAGTTATTGGCAGGTCTCTTCTTATTCGTTGTCTTCATTTCTAAAGGTCGTGCCCGTCTTGACAAGCTTTGATGGAGTCAACGACGAGCTGCTTCCAAGCCACCCTGACTACTGCTCTTCTCAGAGCAGTAGTCACCTTGAGTCCTGTAATGGCCCTGAACTGGTCAGACCAGCGAGTATGTGAACGTCCGCGTGGTCTTTTTCTATACACCTTTCCCAGTACAACCAGTTTTTCTAGGTTTTCTGGCTGTCTCCGGGAGATGTGACCAAAGTAACTTGGGACTCATTTGTATGAGAGATTGGTACGAGAATGGTCTTATTCGTGCGCTTAGCTATTATATTGGCGGGTAGCCTTTGCTAGAATTTGATTTGTTGTTCAACCTCGCAGTTGGATCGATTGGCCTAACAGCAATCAGGCCCCGAAATATTTACTAACGACCGGTAATACTGTTAGTTATTCATAGCATCGTATCGACGATATGAGGTAGAACAGTTTCCACGAAATTTCTGTGTGTTCGTGGAACACGTGCTTGATGGCTCGTGGGTATCGATCTAGTTTTCAACCTTGCGTTTTAATGAAATTAGTACGGTGAAATAGGAATTTGCACCAGGTGTAGAAAAATACAATACAGCTTTCACAGGTTTTGAGTTCGCTTGTAGTGTTATTTCCTCAAAATCCATCGGTACATGGTGGACATGGACATCCCACCCATGCGCACTAAACGTTTTGGGTACTTTCGTTATGCGTACAGCCAAAGAGTGGAATAGCTAGCTACCAGAATAAGAAGAATACTAGCCTACCAGAGTCTGTGTTTGGCAATCTCTATTTTTTTTTGTGGGAAATCATCCAATGAATTCTCCCGCTCAGACTGACTAAAAACTACTCGTGTTTCTTTAGTTGTTTAAGCCAGGGCCGCGCTAAATCTCTTTCAAATTTATCCGCGACCGTGTTTGGAAACCTGGGAGTCTTTTAAGTCAAGAGTGAATAGGATACTCGTAGGCAAGGATGCTATACCGTCGACCACATCATCGCTTATTATTTGGTGAGATAGTGGTCAAGCACGAGCCTATCAAAAATAAATAAGGTGAGATTTAGTAAGAAGCAGATAATTTTCGTGCTAAATTCTGCAACTGCAGATCCAGTTCATCATCCTCCTGTCTTTATCCGAATTTATTAACAAAAAATGAGTATTTTCTCAAATCGACGTGTAAATTTTATTGTTTATGTATGACCATGCATAACTTTTTATAGGGTGGTCCTATTCCTAAAATTCTTATTATATTGGAAAGAATATAGCTCAAATAAGTTGGTCACATTTAAATTATAAAAATAAAATGCATTGCCAAAGGTAGAAAAAAAATTGGTAATTTACTGAATTTTCAATTGTGAACCGATTTTGTTGAAGTTAAGTAAACTAAAAAACGATGAAAAAAATGTTTTATATAAAAAAACTTAATGGTATTGGCGCCAAACAAACCAACATGCGAAATAATTATCTGAACCTAGATTTGATTCTGATTGTAGCTAGATTGATCTTGGTTGATTAATTGTTTGGCCCCGCCTCAAAATGCTAGACTAACAGTTTTTTTTGCTTTTAACTTCGTTATTTCGGTGAAATTTATTGTTGAAAAGATTTTTCCTTCCATATATTATTTTGCCTAACTAAATCATCTTTCACACAAACCATGCATCGTTTATCTGGCCCTAGCGTCAGGCGTCAGTTAATTCAAAAAAACCTTTTCTGGCTACTTCCCGTAGCAGATAAGGTTTGGCTTATTAAAATATAAAGTAGGGGCTGGTCCTAAAAATGTAAGTCATTATATTATTGACCGAGACAGTTGAAAGTTTATCACAAATACACAGTACCTACCACGTGTGAGATGCACGTGATATAAAGATGATTTGTAACCGCTTCCGAGTTGCTCAATCCGTAAGATAAAAACTTGTACAGATAACAGGAACCAACTAAAAAAAAGTAAGACATTCATAGGCTTTAAAG
Organism: Orthosia gracilis; assembly: GCA_947562075.1. NCBI lineage: Eukaryota > Metazoa > Arthropoda > Insecta > Lepidoptera > Noctuidae > Orthosia > Orthosia gracilis. The sequence continues at coordinate 14,272,957 of OX387265.1, forward strand.
ATGACTTTAGCAAGATTGACCTTTATTTATTGAATCATTTGTTCAAAAACAAAATATCCTTTGAGAAAGCTCTATGTTTTTTATCCAAGGATTTAATCTTATGTCTAGAATCTCTGTCTTTGCTAGTGTTGTAACGCTTCAACATCTAAATCCATAAATATATTACTTGAAATAGGTGCTTTTTAGCCCGAAAATTCTGCCAACAATGCCATCCCGGACACCTTTTTAGGTCATTTAAAAAGGTGCGGTTTCAAACTAGAAGAGTTCAAATATCAGGTAGGTATTAGGCTGAACGCATCACCATTATGTGCACGATCTCGTGACCCTTAACTACCACAAACACGACCAGACTGTGTAATCTAAGTCAGTCGTTTACGACGAAAGACTACAGTCCGCACATGCCTACCTGCAGTGCAAAAAAAACCTTACAGCATTCACTTACAGCTCATTATATCGGTTCAGGACCCCTTTTTGGCTGGACAGTCTCAAGGCGATAATTTTAGGTTATCGTGATCATAACAATAAATTATAAAAAGCCGGTGATTCGCCGTGACTTTCTGCACCGGACCTACCGTTATCTGAGCGACCAATATAGGGCACATCTCGGTATTATCGGGCGGCCATTTTAATTTGATGATTTATTTTGACACCTGTCAGGGTTTCTTTAGCGCCGTAAAACGGTTACTTTACAAAGCATACTCCTTAGTAACGGCTAGGTTAAAATTAAAAGGTTTGAATAAAATATATATTTATTAATGATTCATGTATATTGTTTGTGAATCATGGTTTTTTCGTGTAACTAATAGTAGTGCTTTAAAAAAAATACTCCATAACGACTTGGATGTTTAAAAATATAATTACACAGAATAAATTATTGCTGGAATTTCTTCATAACTGAAATAGCATATGTAAATCAAAGAATATTTTGCAAACAAAACTGTTCAAAAGGAGGTTCAATATTGATATTCTGGCTCCGAGCGGGCGCATGGCTAGTACTGCGTTATCATTGGGGAATATATACGCCTTAATTTGACAAATATGTCATGTTTAAAAAAAAGTTTCCTTTTACATGGATCTTATTGTTGATGATCTTCAGAAAGGCCAGGTGCCCAGTACTCATAACCGTCGTGCGTATTTGACTAGATGTACGAATGTAAATTAAGCAAAATCAGTATGTAGTTTCTGCCTACCTCTATTGAAAAGAGGCGTGTGTTTAATTGTAATGTTTCCTTTTCATATATATCTGCTGAACAAAGGCTCCACCTCTTTTTTCCTCTTCTGCCATTACTCTCTGCTATTTCTGCGCAATAATTGCTCTTTAATCGCGAATCCGAATGTCGTATCAGCGATAGCCACAGCATAACAATTTTTGGACAGTATGTCTCAATGGAACGATTAGTTAACTAAATTTTTCATTTGAACGCAGGGTGATCGCGATTATTACAAGTAAGGGCTGTCAAATTGTGATTACTTTTTCTCTTGTTGTTGGTCGATTGCCAACCGTTCCCAAACGGCTAAGTACAGAAGTTTTAGAGTCTTTTGCGGATTTTTTTCAATTTCATTGCATTTGACACACAGCGAGCGATTACCAAATAATTGGTTACGTAATCCCGATGTTTATGACATATAGCGATTGATCATGCGATGACTGCGCGATCGCTGCGAAATTTTTGCTGATTGCTTTTTCATACCTTATAAGCCTACGGGTCAGGCTTTTCGGCAGGAGTCAAGTTCTTCTCTCTATCTCTCTATATTCGTCATGATCTGCTGTTATGTCGCCTAGCATTTATTAGAAACCAATTCGTTTTTTTAGCTCAGAGCTCATCTGACAAGCGACTGACGTGTTCGGCGCGATCATAAAGATGATCGACTCTCTATCTCTCTTAGTTTTGTTGTAAGTTAAATGAATGTTTGAAGTGTCCCCAATGACAATTCTACTTACAATCAAAGACGTCCACGATGATATCCTTACGGCTTACTTTTATTGAACATTATTTTCCAAGAAGGTACATTATGTGTCTTATAGCGTGATGCTGGGCTTAGATGCTGATTGCATCCAGGATATGCTCTTATAAATTAGGAACGTATCAAAACATTAAGATGCTAACATTAATTTAAATAGTCTTTAATTTAGTAAAAATATATGCGAAAATAGAATAACACAGCCTTAGCCCCGTTACGCACTAGCTTTTAACCGCTTGGTATCGTACGCACTTAACCGCCAACCGCTGCGGTTGAACGCGGCCTGCTTAGCGGCTGGTCGCCATCTTATACGAATATACGCACTGGCGGTTCATGGGCGGTTCGTTGATGTATGTATATACGCAGAGCGGGAAACTCGACCCTAGGTTTTTGCACACCACCGAATTATTTAGTCCTCATTTTGTGCTGCCCAAATTATTTGTTGTTCTCACTAAGTACCAACAACGCTCTTTGTTGTAAAATAAACTAACTTGTAACTATTTCTGCGTTTATATAAACAGCACAATTATAAATTAATCATAAGTCCTAGAGGGTCCCGCTCTGCGGACGTACATGAGTTTGACGCGGATTCATCGCGGTTGGCCGCCATGTCGTTTGGAATGGCGGTCAACCGCTAATCCAACCGCGTCAGGCAGTTGGCCACTCAAATGAACCGCCAAGGTAAGCCAACCGCTAATGCGTAAGGGGACTTAATTTGCTTTGATTATTTACGGAGAATCCGATAACTCAATTAATTCATAATCTAAATCAATCAATAAAAACTAACTGTCTACATAAATAAGCTTTGTAAATAAATATTTTTCCTTACATGCAAATTACAAAATAATGTCTCCGTTATGTCAGACTATTAGTTAACAATCTTATCTCTATAATGATTAGTTATATATTCATTTATCTATATGTCAGTGCATATTACGCAATACTTAGTGCATTTTGTATGAATTTATTTGCTCCGGACCTCTGACCTAAATTGGAGGCCAAGGTTTTATCGATTCCCCTTTATATCAGATCAGTCCTGGTATCTTTGTTTTGGGAATGAGATCGGGCTGTACAGGATAACCGTGATGAATAAATCTTCCCTTATTATATGGACCCAAGTCCATATTTAGAAACAGGCTCGACCAGAGAAATAAAGCACCTCTAAGGAAAAAGAACTACAAAATATCTATAGTTTTGTAGTTACGCCCTGAATTTCAGGACCTATAAAGGACCTGCCTATTAGCAGTTAAATGTTTCTTATGTTGGGAATGGAGGACCAGAATCAAAAATTTGCCCTTCGACGCACTTAGAGGCTGACTTCAAAACTTATGTTAATACTTTTGTTATAATGGGCATATCTACAAAACGATGGTTTCCAAAGATTTTCAATGGAGCTCTACGCAATGGTGCAACAAGAAATAGCATCTTGTTTTTTCGTTGTGGACTAAACAGTAAACATGCATGGGTAGATAATCCTCAACTTTCGTGCGTAAGAGCCTATGTAGACGATTCGAAACACCATTAGAGACCTAATTTTCCTACTGATTCATACAAGTTGTGTGGAAGAATAACAAGTTGTTGTGTGACTCATGTTTTGTATACTTGCCTTCATGAAATGGAATTTTTATTTTAATAGCTTTTGCCAGCAGCGGATAAATTTTCCACATTCATGCGGGCGAACTGCAATATAAAGAAATTTACTTACTGAAAAAGTCCATATCCTTCGAGTGAGCCTTGACTGATTGAAAATCCAAAACCAGACTTTCACACGTTAATCAGTTTGGGTTCAGGACCGAATTGCCAACAGATAGTGCTATACTGAGTCTAAAGCATGCTATCAGATATTACACGGATCGGAAGCACGGACCAAGCTATGGTCCCTATGGTGTAGTAAGGAAAAGGCATAAAATCATGTAAAACTGCATTTCAGCTCAACTCTCAGGCAAGTACACGCCCCCCTGCATACCTTCTTACATTTGTAGGGTATAATTTTGAGAAGGTCATAACTCCGTGTAAAATCGTAGAGTATCTCACATTAAAATCATTACCCATCCTTCTGGGTCAGTCGGATATAAATCAATACTTGGCGATTCGCAAGCACGTATGTTTGTGTCGCTTTGTTGACACGGTGTACACGTTATGTGCACGCATACCACGCATGAGGCGCCAAAATAAAATAACATAACCTGAAACCAATAAATTATTCCTTTGCTGTCATCAGAATATTTTGGCAACAGAGAACTGCAATAAATTCTTTTTACTGCTTACGCGGTGGTCGACCTCAAAATTTTAAACGAGGAATTCCGCACCAAAATTAGTTAAAACCAAAATAACCTTATTCGAATAAAACGAATGTAAACAAACATGAATAAGTTCTTTTCGACATTATTTTTAATTTGAACGTTTTTACTTGTGTCAAAAATATTCACACTGTATATGAACTTTTGTAAATGTTGCAATTATTTGTCTGGATTTAAAGATTTTGATTGCAATTTTATTTTTGAACATAAAGATTTGCCAATCAATCAATCAATCAAACATTTATTTGTCTGAATATGGTACATTATGGTCTTAAGAGTAGTAAATGGTATCATCTCATTCTGCCAAGTGTGGCGTGCAAATATAGGTACATATATCATAGGATATAGATTATTAGGCCAGTATTAACATTGTAAATTGCATAATCTCCACGCACGCGCCCAATCGTTGCCTGTCTTCAAAAGACTCGTGAAGGAGCATTACCTGTCGCTGTGATTATGAATTGACTGTCATCATTTTATTTATTGCCTTTATATTTTAGTATGTATGTATTTATGTATGTATTATGTAGCATATGTATGTATCTGCATATCTTTAATAATATATATATATATATATTTTTTTTTTTTTTGACACTGTTATTGTCACACCATTAACAGCCCCACTTCGTGTCCAGTAATTATTGTCCATGCCTGGTTGCCTGGAAGAGATCGCGGAATGCGATAAGGCCGCCCATTGTATATATTTTTAGTTTTAAGTTTCCTTTGTAAATGTTACATATGGTGTACAATAAAGTATATAATAATAATAATAATGCATAACAAAAATAGGGCGCTGGTGGCTGTTCTGGATTCGCAGTTGTCAAACTATTTTGATGACTGCGAAGACCTCACTGATACACATTCGATCATGTACTGCGCGGCTGTAGCGGCATGTCGTGTAGCTCACGTCAAATTTGCAGATGACAGAGCTACACGACCGAAACCAGCCGTACCGGCTTGGCAGTGCAGGATCGAACGTCGTATTGGTGGGGCCAGAGCACTCATCGGCAAACTAATTTGCTTCAGGGAGGGCAATAATCGCCCAAGAGTGATGCGCTTTGTGAGACGGGCGTTTTCGGGGTCCGATGTCAGCCCCCAAGACTATATATCCCATGTCACAGAGCGCATCGACTTCCTGAAGCAGAAAGTGTATGCATGGGCAAATCGGATTCGTAGGTATAGGCGGCGAGTGGAGCGATACACCCAGAATCGCACATTCCAAAGAAATGAAAGGTGGGTTTATCGGGCTTGGGAGCGACCCGACCAAGGTGTGACTGATACGCCCCTGCCAGATGATGATGCCATGCTCACATTTTGGCGCAGCATCTGGTCGGTGCCTGTCAGTCACACCGAAGGTGAATGGACTCGGGAGGTTGAGCGAGCGTGCGATCCAATAGAAGAAATGGGGGCTATCACGATCAGCCCCCAAGATGTAGCTCGTGCAGTCCGTCCGTTGCCGAACTGGAAATCTCCAGGGCCGGACGGGCTGCACAACTTCTGGATAAAATGGCTACAAAGGTCGCACGCTCGTTTGGCATCTCAGTACCAGGCAGCCTTAGAGTCTGGTTCGCTACCCAAGTTCCTTACAACAGGAATTACCCACCTGCTCCACAAGGCTGGTAGCACCGCGGAACCCAAAAATTATAGACCTATTACATGTTTACCGACGGTCTATAAGGTTCTTACATCCATTTTGAGAGATAAAATTAATAAACACGTCGATAATAACTCCATCATGTCGGCCTCTCAGAATGGATGTAGGAACGGGTCCCGCGGTACTAAGGAGCTACTCCTCATAGATATGGCCATTAGCCAACAGGTTCGGCGTTCCCGAAAGGATCTGTCGACATGTTGGATAGATTATAAGAAGGCCTATGACTCGGTTCCTCATACATGGCTCATGAGGGTGCTAGAATTGTATAAAATAGATACAACTCTACGCACCTTCTTGATGTCGTGTATGGGACAATGGAGCACAGTCCTTCGCTATCCAGGATGTCGAAATATCCAGAGGAATAGCGAACCTGTAAGGATCGAGCGAGGTATATTCCAGGGCGATAGTTTGAGTCCTCTTTGGTTTTGTCTAGCCCTGAATCCTCTAAGCATGCTGTTGGAGAATTCAGGGCTGGGCTATCGATTGAAGAGAGGTAGTCAGGTTATATCTCACCTCCTTTACATGGATGACCTGAAGCTCTTTGCCCCCAACAATCTTCAACTGATGGAGCTACTAAAAGTAACTGAAACTTTTAGTAGCGCCATCAGGATGGAGTTTGGTGTGGACAAATGTGCGGTCATGCATGTAAAGCGAGGGGAGATTGTGGAATCCGTAGGAGTTCAACTCACGGGTTCCATAAACCTGAGATCCCTCTCTCCAAACGAAACCTATAAGTATTTGGGTATGTCGGAAGCGTTAGGTATCAGCACTACTGACATGAAGCAATCGTTGAGGGAGCGCTTCTTTGGCCGCCTGAAGAAGGTATTCAATAGCCTTCTTTCGGGCGGAAACAAGGTGCGCGCCTTCAACGGTTGGGTCATGCCGGTACTGATGTACTCTTTCGGCATACTCAAATGGACTCAAACGGAACTTGACGCCCTGGATAGGCGGGTCCGCACACTGCTGACTGCATGTCGAATGCATCACCCACGATCATCGGTCATGAGATTGTATATCCCGCGGAAGTGTGGAGGCCGTGGCCTTTTAAATGCCAAAAACCTCCACAACCGCGAGATATGCAATCTCAGGGAATACTTTCTAAACACCGACGTGGGTATGCATCGAGATGTAGTAGCAGTGGACAAGGGACTCACCCCGCTCTCCTTGGCGAATGAGAACTGGCGCAAGCCTGTAGTGCTTGATACTAAAGACCGCAGGGAAGTATGGCAGAGTAAGGAGCTTCACGGACGCTTTTTCCGGGCCTTACATGGGCCCGATGTAGATCAATCAGCGTCCGTAGCCTGGCTGCGTTTCGGTGACCTCTTTGGGGAAACCGAAGGTTTTGTCTGTGCAATTATGGACGAAGTTATCATGACGAATAACTACCGGAGATTTATTGTGAAGGATGGCACGGTTGACATCTGTCGGGCATGTCACCGTCCGGGTGAATCGATCCGCCACATTATCTCTGGTTGTTCTCGTCTAGCTAACGAAGAGTACTTGCATAGGCACAACCTTGTAGCCAGGATTATCCATCAGCAACTTGCTCTGAAATACACTCTTGTGGCATCGGAGGTACCGTACTACAGGTATGTGCCCGACCCAGTTCTCGATAATGGCAGTATCACATTGTACTGGGATCGGTCCATCATCACTGACAGGACTATTGTAGCCAATAAGCCTGATATTGTGGTGGTGGACCGAATCGAGAGGCGTGCAATGATTGTTGATATTACCGTCCCGCATGACGGGAACCTCGTGAAAGCCGAGAAAGATAAGCAAATCAAGTATCTTGACTTGGCTCGCGAGGTTGTCGACATGTGGGATGTGGACACAGCGATCATTGTACCGATAGTCGTGTCGGCCAACGGCTTAATAGCCACGAGCCTCGACCAACACCTTAGGAGGCTCTCGTTAGGCGGCTGGGTCAAGAGCCTGATCCAGAAAGCAGTACTGCTGGATACGGCTCGCATTGTTAGGAGGTTCCTTTCTCTGGAGCCCTGACCGCCGGTAGCTTGGACCCTGTTCCCGATACCGGTGGGCCTCTATTTTTTATATTTTTAAATGTTTTTGTTTTTTTTATGTTTTATAAAAATATTTAAAAATGTATCTAATAAGAAACAAGATAAATAAAGGACATAATAATAATTTTGAGAGTCAAAATTAATAAACACGTCGACGATAACTCCATCATGTCGGTCTCTCAGAATGGATGTAGGAACGGGTCCCGCGGTACTAAGGAGCTGCTCCTCATAGATATGGCCATTAGCCAACAGGTTCGACGTTCCCGAAAGGATCTGTCGACATGTTGGATAGATTATAAGAAGGCCTATGACTCGGTGCCTCATACATGGCTCATGAGGGTGCTAGAATTGTATAAAATAGATACAACTCTACGCACCTTCTTGATATCGTGTATGAGGCAATGGAGCACGGTCCTTCGCTATCCAGGATGTCGAAATATCCAGAGGAATAGCGAACCTGTAAGGATCGAGCGAGGTATATTCCAGGGCGATAGTTTGAGTCCACTTTGGTTTTGCCTAGCCTTGAATCCTCTAAGCATGATGCTGGAGAATTCAGGGCTAGGCTATCGGTTGAGGAGGGGTGGTCAGGTTATATCTCACCTTCTTTACATGGATGACCTGAAGCTCTTTGCCCCCAGCAATCTTCAGCTTATGGAGCTACTGAAGGTAACTGAAACTTTTAGTAGCGCCATCAGGATGGAGTTTGGTGTGGACAAATGTGCGGTCATGCATGTAAAGCGAGGGGAGATTATGGAATCCGTGGGTATTCAACTCGCGGATTCAATAAACCTGAGATCCCTCTCTCCAAACGAAACCTATAAGTATTTGGGTATGTCGGAAGCGTTAGGTATCAGCACTACTGACATGAAGCAATCGCTGAGGGAACGCTTCTTTGGCCGCCTGAAGAAGGTTTTAAATAGCCTTCTTTCGGGCGGAAACAAGGTGCGTGCCTTCAACGGTTGGGTCATGCCGGTATTGATGTACTCTTTCGGCATACTCAAATGGACTCAAACGGAACTTGACGCCCTGGATAGGCGGGTCCGTACATTGCTGACTGCATATCGAATGCATCACCCACGATCGTCGGTCATGAGATTGTATATCCCGCGGAAGTGTGGAGGCCGAGGCTTTTTAAATGCCAAAAACCTCCACAACCGCGAGATATGCAATCTCAGAGAATATTTTCTACACGCCGACGTGGGTATGCATCGAGATGTAGTAGCAGTGGACAAGGGACTCACCCCGCTCTCCTTGGCGAATGAGAACTGGCGCAAGCCTGTAGTGCTTGACACTAACGACCGCAGGGAGGTATGGCAGAGTAAGGAGCTTCACGGACGCTTTTTCCGGGCCCTACATGGGTCCGATGTAGATCAGTCAGCGTCCGTAGCCTGGCTGCGTTTCGGTGACCTCTTTGGGGAGACCGAAGGTTTTACCTGTGCAATTATGGACGAAGTTATCATGACGAATAACTACCGGCGATTTATTGTGAAGGATGGCACGGTTGACATCTGTCGGGCATGTCACCGCCCGGGTGAATCGATCCGCCACATTATCTCTGGTTGTTCTCGTCTAGCTAACGAAGAGTACTTGCATAGGCACAACCTTGTAGCCAGGATTATCCACCAGCAACTTGCTCTGAAATACACTCTCGTGGCATCGGAGGTACCGTACTACAGGTATGTGCCCGACCCAGTTCTCGAAAATGGCAATATCACATTGTACTGGGATCGGTCCATCATCACAGACAGGACTATTGTAGCCAATAAGCCTGATATTGTGGTGGTGGACCGAATCGAGAGGCGTGCAATGATTGTTGACATTACCGTCCCGCATGACGGGAACCTCGTGAAAGCCGAGAAAGATAAGCAAATCAAGTATCTTGACTTGGCTCGCGAGGTTGTCGACATGTGGGATGTGGACACAGCAATTATTGTACCGATTGTCGTTTCGGCCAATGGTTTAATAGCTACGAGCCTCGACCAACACCTTAGGAGGCTCTCGTTAGGCGGCTGGGTCAAGGGCCTGATCCAGAAAGCAGTACTGCTGGACACGGCTCGTATTGTTAGGAGGTTCCTCTCTCTGGAGCCCTGACCGCCGGTAGCTTGGACCCTGTTCCCGATACCGGTGGGCCTCTATTTTTTATATTTTTAAATGTTTTTTTTTTTTTGTTTTTGTATCTTTTATAAAAATATTTAAAAATGTATTAAATAAGAAATAAGTTAAATAAAGGAGATAATAATAATAATCTCGAATAAAAAATGCACACACAATCCAACAGACCAGACTTTGAGATATATCAATCAAAAATAACATCATAAACACACACAATTTATTTAGTATGTCAAGGTATCATTTAACGCCAGAGTATCAAATAGTAAGATGTCGAAGTATAAGATATAATAATTAAATTGCCAAGTTTCGGTTAGTAATTCATTCATAAGGTATCGTACGGGACACCAACTATTAAGAATCAGAATGATTCTAATAAACGAATTAACGCTACTTTCTGATCCTATCCTAAACCTATCTTCAAAATAAATCAATCACACATAATCGGCTGATCAGGACTGTGAAAAAAGTATAGTGATATTCGTCCTTTTTAACACCCGTCTCTCGCTCACACTAGAAAATTGATAGTATGAGATCCTACTGCAAAAATCTGCAGGTATTTTGTTTTTGATAAAACTTAATTTTGATGACTTGATAGTAGAATAGATTATGCATAAATTTTATTTTATTTAATTAAGGTACTTAATTGCGGCTAGATATTTTCAGACAACCCTGCAGCATTTTTCTACTATCAAATATCATTCATGAAAATTACATTCGTGCAGATTTTTGCAGTGGGGTCTTAGGCTACGATATCTTTAGGACGTCATAGTTGGGACCTTGAGTGTGATATGCAACACTGGTAAGCTATGGCCTGGATTAGGTTGTTTGGCTGTGAAATAATTTTCGACATTTTTGCGAGCGATAAAGCATGCAAAAGTTATTACTGTGCATAAACGAGCCCTAAGAAACTTGTTTATGGTTTCAAACTTCCAAAAATGGTTAATCGATCGACTCCAGTTTCGCATATAACCTGTATACAACGAGTTATGAAGCTGTATAACTTGTTTTCCCAACAGAATTTCAAGGTTGAATGCATTCTTACAGTGGTGTAATCAACATCGAATATGCATATGCATAACGATGTCGTCAATTACTTTTAACTTCTACGTATACATACTATGTTCCGTCCAACGGATTGTTAATTTTTTGACAGATGCAAATTGTGATGCCAGCAACGTAACCTTTCGATTATCGATTCGATTATTTACACTTTTATTGGTATGTAATATCGATTTTTTTTTCTGACGATTTAAAATAGTTGCGGTTTCTCTGTCTGTGTTGATTTTTGGGGTTTGATACCCGAAGTATCAAAACGTATTCCTATTGCTGTCATTCAAGTGTCCGTCTGTCTGTCTGTCGTCTTTCAATTTCCCATTGACCTATGAACTTGAAATTTTGTGATGATGTTTATTTTATGCCCTGAGAAAGTCAAAGACAGAGTGACTTGGTAGCAGCTCGTCAATAACTCCGTGAAAGCTTTCGAAGATGGGCACGACTTTCAGTAATGAAGACAAAGAATTAGAAGGGTGTTTAATATTACGCGAATTTTACTAACAAATACCTTTATAATATAAAATATTTATATTTTATTTATAAACTATATATTGACAAATTAGTACGGCACCCTAAATTTGCGAAATTCTACATGCACTTGGCCAGTTTTTTTAAATACAAAAAAAAATATCCGCTTTATTAAATTTCAATTCAATGTTACAGGATTTAATACAAAAAATTGCGCATAAAAATATTATAGATTTAGTAGTACCCTTGTACACATTTTCACATTTTTTGTAGAAAGAAATGAGAAACATCCTGGAGGCTCTGGGATCTTATACCACTAGTTGCATCTGTCAAAAAACAAATAACCCATTGGACGGATTACAAGTACTCACTCGTACATATGAATATATAAAATTAAGTGTCCGTTTGTAATGTCAACTTAACAGCTTTTTACTAAATGCTTACGCTGTCTTTGGTGTCTCATCCCATGTAAAGAAACCGTGCAGACGTACTGTACTGATTATACTGATTATTTTTTGGACATCGATCGCGTTCGGTTCCGTTCCACGGATATGTGATCTATCTATCGCCGATCGATTTACAAAAAATAACCGGTATAATCAGATGATAAACGCTAGTTAAGTCGACACGGTTTCTTTGTATGGGATGAGGCATCTGTATGCTATATTATCTGTCATGCAGTACACACATACTTATATACCAACAACAAAATAAAATACTTTTAAAATGTTTCTCCCGGCTAATCTCCGAAACGGCTGGACCGATTTTGACGGGACATTCACTGCCAGTTAAATAATTTTATAAGGTGCCGCGCAAAAAAGAAACAAAATTGTGAACAAAATCCGACTCGAAACGAGTTTATGCGGACGAAGTCGCGGGGAACAGCTAGTCAGAAGAAGGTTGGTAATGGCCATCGCTTATGTATGATGCGTGGTGATCGAAGCACGCAAAAAGTAGATTATTATTGAATTAACCGCCAACTTGATGGTTATAATTACGTTGGAACCACACGAAGCTCTATCAAAGTGGGAATATACAGCAGTATCGGTACCATTATAGATTTAATGGAATTTCTTTATAAGGTAGAGCAAATAAATATTGCATACGTAGACTTTTGAAACTGGAAAAGTGATTAATGACTGATTAAAATTAAGTTATAACTACAGCAGCCTTGCACAATTTTTTTCTTGATCTCGTGAACGTGATACTAATATCTGCACCCTAATTGCGTTACCACACTATATTCCGTCCAACCATGGGTGTACCCAGGGGCGTAAACCGCGCAGTTGACACTGGCAAAATGCACGGTGCACTTGCCAAAAAACCACGCGCGACGATGGCGGACGAAGATTACCGAATCTAGCCGAGCGTTGAGCGTAGGGTATACATGTAGGTGTGTTTGTGTAGTTTGTATGACAAAACAGCCGCGGACGATCCGACCTAAAAAAATCTGACTTGCCCCCCCAGGCCAGAAGCTGGGTACGCTCATGCGTCCAACCTTTAATTTTACATTTGACAACTCACAAACTTATCATTTAGTGATGTCCTAATGCGTTACCGCTCCGATTACATGTATATTCTATAGCGAATATTTACCCTTACCACAGATAATATTATACTAGCATACAGATGCCTCATCCCATACAAAGAAACCGTGCCGACTTAAATAGCGTTTTTCGTCTGATTAAGCTGATTATTTTAATAAGTACTTTGATCGTGTTCGTGTCCGTTCCACGGCTATAGATGGTGGTAGCAGCGACTTGCAAGTAAAAGGGTTTTCTCGGATCGTGACTATTTTTATCTTTAAATACAGTGACAATTTGTTGTATAGTTTTTTTTGCCTTTTTTACAGTTTTATTTTACCAAAATATGATACAATACAAATTTAAAAAATTGAGTGGCATGCCTCAAAAATTTAAACCGGCGCCATCTATTGGAATCAATTTCAAATGATCCGTTCAAATAATCTTTGAAATGTCAATTAAGAGCTCAATATTACTTAATGTTGTGCTTAAGAGAATTGATTAAACAAGAACATACAATTTTTATGATTGATTCTAGAAAATGTTAATTTTACAGACGTTTCAATAACAAATTCATATATTGATGCATATCGCAACATCTAGTGTAATTTCTTTGATTCAGATTTTCTTTGTTAGCGCTGGGACCCCGTGACCTTTCTTACATATCTTATTAATAATTTGATTATTATGTTTTATGATAATAGATGAAAATATTTAAATTTTACTGATTTATTTACTGATACATAATTCGATTCATTTGTTAATTTTAATTCATCGGAATATCGGGGCTAAAGAGCACGTCGCTTCACTATTTTATGTTTCCATGAAGTGTTCCGTTTTATTGTTTATGGTTGCCTGTTAATAATTATGGAACATCATAGACGTGCTTATGTCAAATCTAAAATTATCGGCTGGACGGAATATAATCAAAGTTGCCATCACGAACGAATTTAATTCCTAATCCAATTCTTCATATATATTTAAAAAATCTTCGGTTCGCAACAAAGAACATTAAATGAATACTGTTAAATTGACAGACGTAAAATAGAATTACGTTTTGCGTCCCTTTTAGGGTTCCGTAGTCAACAAGGAACCCATATAGTTTCGCCATATCGTCTGTCCGCAACTTAGCTCAGAACTCTTACTGGAAAGCTATAATTTGGATGGATATACACATTAATCACGCCGACAACGTGGTAAAATATAATAAAGAAAAGTGTCCCATGTTGTGGGTACCGTTGGATAGCCCATTCAAAAATATCACGGGTCTGTAAAAACCATTTTTCGACTCAGGGTCCCTGAGTCGAAAAATGGTTTGCGTAAAATTAAGCTTTAAATTACTATTTTTTGTTAGAGTCAAGTGTCCCCCTACCAGCTAAATGGTTGGTTTTGGATATGTGAAAAAAATCACGGCAGTAGTATATACGAGTATATCGGAATTAAAAGGAAAACTATCACAGCTAATTAGGCTTTGCTAGTTTACGAGTATTAGTCGGTTGGTTTACCTAATTATGTTGGTGAAAGTAGCAGTTTGTACGGAACCCCTCGGTGCGCGAGTCCGACTTGCACCTGACCGGTTTTTTTTTACCGTACTTTTTCTTTCGATTGTCGAAGCATATTTTTCTGATTAATAATGTTTTTAAGCCGCCTTTAGTCCTGCACCTACCACTATTCGATCCACTTAGCTCAAGTAGTTCTTCTATAGAATACTCTTCGGAACTTTCCTCATAATCCTGATGGGCTATTTATAGAACATTACTAATATTAGTTAATGAGCGATCAATGTCACAGGCTATCTAAATAATTGCACAACGTGCTATCCGTGCGTCTCCAGGCTATTTTTGTGATATTGGTATCACCAGTTTATCATAATTGACATGTAATCCGTAATTTTATTGCAGTTTTGTTTGATATTATCTCCGCATTAGTTGTGCAAGTAGATTTTGAAATTTTAGTACAATCTGTATACAAAAAAATATATTTATAAATAACAAAAACCGACTGCTTAAATAGCGAACTAAAAAGATGTAAACAAGAAAAAAATCATGCTGTGTAGTCGGAGGATACATATGCGCGAGCTGGCTGGCCAAAACCAGATGTTTCTTCCGACTGCACAGCATGATTTTCTTCTTGTGTACGTCTTTTTAGTTCGCTATTCAAGCAGTAGGATTTTTGTTATTTTTAAATATTTTATTTATTTATAACTTTTTAGCTATTTTTTTTTTAATTATTCACATTTAAACATATAAGTGTTACATATTTTTGAAATCACCTCTTAAAAGCCTTTATTTTGATACCCCCCCCGGAGGGGTTTGGCCGAAAAAAAAAATTGGGTCCCCACAATATGGCGCCCAAAAACCGCCGTTTTTCTATTTTCCAATTTTAATGTAGCCAGTGACACCCGCAGGGTTAAGACGAATCGATTGACGAAAGAATCATCAAAATCGGCCAACGTTGGTCTCTAGAACGCCACATAGGAACAAACATACATAGACTGATAAAAACATTACTCTCGCAGTCGGGTAAAAACATGCGGTATGTTTGTAAAACAAAAGTTTAAAAAGTGTCATCTTCAAGTATGACAGAGATATAGCTGAAAAGGTTATGTTGGTTTTGTATAGGTAGATCAACTATGAACTAACGATGACACTGACTTCGAGTCTAGTGTTCTATTTTAGGATCATAGCACCGTATTCTTTTTTGTTAATGGCGTCTCGCTGTTCAATCAAAGTGATTGGCTACTGCTTAACCAGACTTCCCCGTGGAGACTAAACTAGAGCCTCTAAGCAGGCCTAAAAACTTAACCTTAGCGACCACGCTGAGGGCTATCCCCTGTGGGCCTGTGGGATACGAACTTCGGCTCAGGGCGTCGCTGGGGGGACAACTAGGGCTGGATCTCTGGAAAGGTGCATCTTTAAATATTGTCCACGCGTGCTTGATCTGTTTTCTTTCCAGTTATCCTTGCTCCTCATTTCTTTAGTACGTCTTTCAATTCCCTAAGCTTCCAGGGACAGTACATATTATCAATAACTATGGTAGACTGGTTTCAACACAAAAAATAACAAAAAACGTGATGTAAACAATGCAAAAATGATTTGACAGCAGCCATTGCGCCGAAAGCGACATCTGCGCTCAGCTTTGCGTTCACATCCCCATTCGAAAGAATTGCGCTTGAAATTTTCATAGAGAATTCGTGCGCGATGCCGCCTATTGACGTAATTAAAATTGCGTCGCACCCTCATTAAATGGCTTAACTTATAATAATAATAATTATGCCTTCTCACTGAGTTTTCAGAATACAAAGAAAACCCTTGTGTAATTATTGTGTAATGTAATAATGTGTCTTTATGTAAAAATGTGTTTGCGTTTTTTTTCTAAATTTCGTTTTGTATGTAATAAATTATAATAATATTAAGTATACTTAATGCTTATTTCTTCTTGACATCAGATACGGTTTTGATTTGACGACACGGTTGGCGTAGTGGTTGAGCCATCGGCTGCTGAGCTCCGTGTCGCGTGTTCGATTCCCGCACGGAACAAATATTTGTTAGGCCTTCATATAGTTGTTCCGGATCTGGGTATCTTGTGGATGTGAGTGTAAATTTTTGTAAACGCACCCACGATACGGGACGAAATTCCTAGTGTGGGGCAAAGTGAAAAAAAAATACAACCTAAATACCTACCTGATGTTTTGTAAGAACATCAATAACGAATAGTCCACATTAGCATACGATCAAATCAGCAGAAAGTCATGGAGGACGCCTTTGTCCTACAGTGGCTGATAGTGAAGATCAATGACTGCCATCTATTTGCAAAAACGCATAACGAAACATATCTACTTACCCTACAAAATTCTGCAACTGCAGTTCGATAAATCCTTTATTTCAAGCAACACTAAGTTCGACGCCCTTGACATAAATCATTACTAATCATTTATTTATACAACTTGAATAGTCATTTTATTAGGAAATCAGTCTAATTGCCGACATCCACAGATAACATAGAGCATTATGGCGGGAAACGGTGCGAGACGCATGCGCGCTGCGTGGACATAGGTCACGGTGGCAATAGTGCAACAATACCAACGCATGTATTTTCAATTCTATCACCTCTAAAACAGAGTTCGTTTTTGAACGATTCACAAGCAGACGGTCCATAGACACTGATAAGACCCGGATGTCCCGCCATGATTGTTTAAAAAAATAATGTCGTTTATTTTGCTTTGCTTTCGGTATCGTTGTATCCTGTTGATATTGGTCATCGATTCTATTCGTGTAATATTGAGTTCATTGTCGCTGATAAATGAAAGGGACTTTGTTTGGACTTTAGACTCTGGATTTTATCTCAATTTATTTTTATCTGTGGTGACCATACTTTATGGTTAGCTGAAAATGTTGCATTTGATGAGCCGCGATTGTACAAATTTTTGAATTGATAAGAGCACCAACCATCATCTTCATTTTCTTGTCCTTAATTTAAATTTTATTTGAGGTCGTCATACATGTCTTCTTCCGCCTCAACCAAAGGCGGCATAGTATATTTCAACATAGTTGCAGTTTTGGGATATCAGAATTAACCTTGAACAGAACTCCAATTCATGAGTAGACTTCGTCGCGGATAGGGTTACCGTTCATCCGGATTTACATTTTGCCCCCTCTGCGGACCTTGTCCGGCGTTCTAATTTTTCTGGATTTTTACTTGGACTTTGGTGTTATATCATCCAATGACTTCTCCCGCTATGGGTGAAGCGGCAGGGCGTGTCAGACTTTTATTGACTAAAACCCCCCCGTGTTCCTTCAGTTGCTTGTGCCAGGGCCGCGGTAACTCTCAACCCTAGTCGCGAGTCTGAACATAGGCACTATACTTCATAAAATTTAGCTTGATCTCTGCGACAGCTGTTATTGTCAAAACAGTAACAATAACGCTTGACAGGCTAACAATAACGGATACGTCAGTTTGACATATTATGTCGCAGAGATCAAGCTATCCTAATAAGTATAACTTAAAACTGTCATGAACTGACAGTGACTAATTTACTTTGTAAAAATAAATGGCAAACAGACATTTTTTTATAAATACATGTCATGTAATAACAAGCTTATGGTTAAAAAAAAAACAAATAGGCAAAGATAATAGCCGAACAAATTGCTTGAGAACGAATTGTTTGTAAAATTACGCCTATTATCGAATTAAACACAATCCGACTCATGATTTCCTTGAAAATAAGTGGTAAAATATTATTTGTTTGGATTTTTTTAGTTAGCCAAGAATCTGCCTACTGAGCAAAATCCTCCCTAATAACTTTTTAGGTTTATTTAAGGATAAAGATCTGAGGGCTTACTGTGAGCTGTAATTTCAGAGACACTCAAGTTGGCTGTAAATGAAAAAAAATTAAAGACTTAACTTAGACATCTATGTCCCCTACGTCTCTTGGTATTGGGAGAGCTCACATTTTTGAGTCTGTGACTCAAAACGACCGTTCATTTAAAAAAAATCTTGAGTATTTCAACAGGATTTGCTATAACGAGATAAATATTTGAGAATAAATATTTTCCCTATACTGTATATTCTTAACACGTAAAAGAATTCGAATTTAACCTATTTTTGTCTTTATTTCCAGTGGAATACGTGGACACAGAGTACAGTTTGTGGCTGACATGGTTCCTGATGCCGGTGATCGTGACCTTCCTCCTACCAGCAGTCATCATCGTGCTCATATACATCAGTGCCATCATTTTCCACCTATACAGGCTATACAGGTAAGCTAATAGATCTCTTATTATAAGGACATAGAGTACAGTTTGTGGCTGACTTTCATCGTGACCTTCCTCCTGCCGGCTGTCATCATTGTGCTCATATACATCAGTGCCATCACCTTCCGCCTATACAGGCTTTACATGTAAGCTATTAGGAGCTCTATTGTAAGGAGACAGAGTAGAGTTTGTTTGGCTGACATGCGTAGTCCGGTACGCTGCCGCTACTTTAGAACTTTTCGGCCCCATCGACCATCCGTAATGCGAGCAATGTGCCCTGCCCACTGCCACATAAGTTTGGCAATTCTTCGGGCTATGTCGGTGAGCTAGGTTCATTTGCCGATATCTTTATTTCGATTCGATCGCGCAAAGGAACTCCGAGTTAGACCCCACTCCATCGCCCTTTTGGTATGTTTAAGTCTTCTGATGATACCCATCCATGGACCCCTTGTCCATGACAAACAGCCGCCGCAGTCCGCCTTACAGAGCAGTAAACACCAATTACCGTGGCAACTGACATATCGGACCTTATCTTATGCACTGGTTCAATAATAACGTTTGGTTGATTAGAGGTACCTGAGGTTCACCTGCGGGTGAACTATAGATAAATAATAATCTTTCTTTATTGGAACAAAAACACACATTATGCAATTATTGGAACTGTGTTCGGAAATGTTTTACTATTGTTAAAACACCTGATTCAGGTTTCATCACACCTTAGATGTTAACGCCCACCTCCATTAGGGAGACGACAACGTTCGATTTTGATTAAGTTTATTTTGTTTGAAAGGTGACTTTATCGAGAGAGTTCTTAGTATGTTTGATGAAAATCGGTTCAGCCTTTCAAAAGTTATGGGCATTTTACTGTTCCATTCGATGTGTTTTCCAAGATGTCGTGACATAATTACGTGTTCAATAGATTGCCGATCGAAACGTCTACTACTATCTACTAGATAAATTATGAAAATTATGTAGCTTGAAATAAAAATATGTCGAGGGTTTTAATTTTTTTTAATTTTTCCTGTATATGAGTAATGTTAGTGATCTGATAACGACGTAAAGACGACCGCTTTCAAGGCCAGCCCTTATTTTCAAGTCATCGTTCCCATGTCAAAGTCAATTTTGAACAAACCAGTTTTCGAATTTCAAATTCAGATGCAACAAAAAGTGGACCAAAAGAACTTTATGAAGCCAGTCCCAACCGTATTACATTAAATTCAAGGGCGAACTCATTACTGTGGGCTCTTTGGTTTATATAGGGCATTAACCCATGCATTTTTGATGAGGTGCATATAACTTGTAAATTGTTACCCGCAAAAAATTAGGCCTGTGTGCGATTTCCAACCAGATGCATCAATCTAAAGAAAAATTTTTGGTAACGAGTTGCAGGTGCAAGCTATTTAGGAGGTCCAGATATTGGGCGCGATTTTTGCGATTTTCTCTTATTTGTTGATGGAATCAAAATTGAGGTACACACCTCATTTTCTTTTCCGTCATAGGCCGCGACTTACAAGTTAAACCCAGGCAGGCGTTTTACTTTGTGTAAATTATTTCATCAGCACTGCTCTCAAAACGGTGAAGGAAAACATCGTGAGGAAACCAGAATGTCCTAGAACCAAAAATTCGAATACATGTGACATCTACAAACCCGCATTGGGCCCGCGTGGTCGATTACGCTCATTCCCTCTCACAGAGAGGAGGCCTGGGTCCCAGCAATGGGAACATTAAAAAGGCTGATGGTGATGATGAAGAGGCACAAATCCATACTCCACGCTGCTATTGCTGCTACTGTGATTTCCTCTAAGAAACCACTTCGACCGGCGTTCTGTACTTCACATAAAGATACTTCCCAATTTAAGTAGCCGTGCTTTTGACTATACCTAAGCCGTGGTTCACACGGCATAGAACTGCACGTTTTTTGCAACGTTGCGTCGCGCTGTTGACACTGTAAAAAATGTGCGGTGTACCGTGACGTGAGCTCCCAGCATAACACTGCAAAAACGATCGGTAGAATTTCGTGTGAATCCAACCTTAGGACCAACAGGGTTTCTAATGATAGCTGATCTAATTTGGAATCCGAACCAATGAGTTCAAATGCCACAAAAATTTAGTTCGCCCAAAAATCATCAGCTGACCAAACACAGATACAACCCAAATTTCTATAAACAAACAAAATTGTAATAAGGTCCATCATCATCTTAATTAAAAAATATATATTTCTCGATAACTTTAACACCTCGGAGACCTCTAGATAAATGTGAAATATCGTAGACTATGGCCAGACAGTTTAATTAGAGGGTCGTAATTATGTCCAATTATTTTTTTATAGTTATCTGGTGAAAGACTTATGCGTAAACTTAGGCCCGATGCCGTTTGTTCCTCGTATGTCATGCGGTGTAGTGATGGTCGGAAATTTTTATTTTGAAATGAAAACCTAGGCACTCATTTGTTTTTTTGCAACGTTGCGTCGCGCTGTTGACACTGTAAAAAAACGTGCGGTGTACCGTGACGTGAACTCCCAGCATAATACTGCAAAAACGATCAGTAAAAATCCGTGTGAATCCAGCCTTAGGACCAACAGGGTTTCTAATGATAGCTGATCTAATTTGGAATCCGAACCAATGAGTTCAAAAGCAACAAAGATTTAGTTCACCCAAAAATCATCAGCTGACCAAACACAGATACAACCAAAATTTCCATAAACAAACAAAATTTTAATAAGGTCCATCACCTTCTTAATTAAAAAATATATATTTCTCGATAACTTTAACACCTCGGAGACCTCTAGATAAATTTGAAATATCGTAGACTATGGCCAGACAGTTTAATTAGATGGTCGTAATTATGTCCAATTATCTGGTGAAAGACTTATGCGTAAACTTTGGCCCGATGCCGTTTGTTCGCTCGGCGTCCTCGTATGTCATGCGGTGTAGCAATGGTCGGAAAATTTTATTTTGAAATGAAAACCTAGGCTATTGGCCTATTTGTTTTTTTAAACATAAGCCTTGCTGATTAAAATATTCTAAATTCAATTTTTCTATACAAAAAGATAATCGTTTTTGTTTGAAGCTTAGCACTATGATCTCTGTGTCTAGTAATGAAAATCCTTATCCAATGGGTTGTAGGTATGTTTGTAAATGCACCCATGATACAGGATAAATACCTAGTGTGGGGAAACGAAAAGAAAGTTATTTTTCTCTTTGTAGTGTTTTGTTTTGGAAGTAAGGTAATTTAAAAAAAATAACTTTTTAGTTTTGGTACTTACCTTATATTACCATGAAAATGTGCATTATTAAGGATAACTTAACTACTCTTCAGATCTTGATCAAATTTAAATGAGACCACATGAGAAGCACCAACTTTTTCGGCTCCAAAATCGGTTCATCATTGGCAGAGAAATCGCGTAACAGACCTACAAAAACATACAGTCGAATGGAGGAGGTAGTCCACGAAGCGCACCCAAAAGAAGCCCACCCAGAGGAAGCCCACCCAAAGTAGTCCATCTTGCGCACCCGTAGGTGGGCTTCAAATAAAAAATTAAAATAATTAATTTCCTATTCCACGAAGCACACCTACGAATATTACTCGCATAGTGCGGGGACTAAGAAATAAAAATATCGATAGAAGAAAATATCTATTATTTAAAATGAATAATAATGTGATACAATACTTGTAATTTTCATAATGTTCATATATAAATCCCAAAGGTAAGACGTATACATGATGCGCTAATATAGTCAACGCGTGCGCCCGCCACTGAATTCCCGAGCCAACCCGAATTTAGCCGAGCGTTTCCGGAACTTGTTTACATGCTTAGTTCTCATTACACTATCGCGACGTCACGGGCTGAGTGTATGCAATTGTGCGCCGGTCTTGTTATTGTTATTTTTTCTAATTTTTGTGCAATTTATTTAAACAAAATAATGGAGCCGATGGCAGGTCCAAGTAGTAGAAATTTTAACCCATCTATTAATTACGTACTTGGCCGGAAGGGGACACAAGTGTTAGTGTATAATAACAAACAATATAGTAAACACAAAATTTATAAAAACGGCAATGCCTTGTGGCGGTGTATTAAAAAAGGGTGTAATGGCTTACTCACATTAAGTAGCATGGAAGAAGTTGTTAAAATAAAGGAACATAAATGTGCCTCAAACGTTTTGGAGACCCAAATTAAAGAAGCAATGCATGAACTCGAGCAGCAAGTAGTTTCCACCATGGAGCCTATTCCTACAATCTACAAGCAAAAACTTAATGATACATTGGACCGAGGATTGAATTTAGTCAGTGATATGCCACAATATAAAAATGTTAAGTCTGGCCTCTACAATAAGAGAAACAAATCTCTCGGTGTAAATAGATTGTTTGCGAAGTCACCTATAGATGTACAAGTAAGTAGAGTTCATATTTCCTTAGAATATTATGAAAATATTGAGACATGAAATTATGTATTTTTTTTTATTTGAACGTTATTGTAATAAAATAAACCTCATGTAAGAGTTTGCTAATATCATAGCAAAGAAATGTGTGCATGCCATTTTCAACTCTATTTTAATGGGATAAGGTTGATAATAATATTTGATTTAACTTTGAAAAGAATTTTGTTTTGTTAGTGTAGTGACCAGTTTTTGAGTCGCAGATATTGAACGATTTATGGAGTAACTATCTAAACTAGCTGCTTTTATTTTGTGAAAGAAAGAAAGTCACGGGGGTTTCAAAGAAAGTTATTTGTTTTACCTTACTATCTTCAATATGTGCACATCCTATGTATTCATATTATTATTTATTTTAGTACAAATGAATTGAGAGAAGTATTTATTTGATATCCAGGTACCTCAACCGTTTCAAGATTTTGTACTTGCTGACTATAACGACGGAAAAACGAGAATACTTTTATTTGCTACACAGAAGAGTAGACAGGAACTTGAAAGCTGCGATCATATATACTGCGACGGAACTTTTAAATGCGCGCCTAAACCATTTCTTCAAATTTATAGCATCCACGGTGCGCTTGAAAATATCGTTAAACCTTTAGCCTATGCTTTATTACATAACAAAAAAAAATCGACCTATAAAATCTTATTTCAATTATTAAAAACAACAATACCCAAAATGCAAGTCAATGTTTTCACAAGCGATTTTGAGGAAGCTGCCGTCAGGAGTTTTACAGCAGTATTTCCTAACGCACAGATAATGGGATGCTATTTTCATTTTAAAAAAGCAATAAAAAGAAAATCTAGGGACTTAGGTTTAAATAAGAATAGCATACATAGAAAACATGTTGCCTTATGTACGGTTTTGCCACATTTACCGCTGGAAGACTTGGATGAGGCCTGGCTCTACATCATGAGCGAATGTCCTCAAGGAGAAAGTATTTCTAGATTTAACGATTACATTGTAACTCAGTGGCTCGAACATAAGTTATGGCATGACAAATGGTCGTGTTATAACGTAAAAAATAAAACTAATAATTTTACAGAGTCTCATTACTCTGAAATAAATAAAATTTTCAATAAAAATAGAGCCATAAATCTGGCAAAACTTTTAGATTGCTTCCAAAAAAATTGCAATAATTATGCCGAAATTAGAGTAAAAATGGGTTATTCAAATCATCAAAAACATGCTGAAATAAAAAATAATATAATCGAAAACACAATAAAAGATTATAAAAATGGCTTAATTTCAGTTGGACACTGTCTAGAGAAATTAAGATTCTGATTTTTTTTTTTTTTACTAGCCTATTTGATGTCCCACTGCTGGGCAAAGGCCTCTTTAAGATTCTGATTAATAGTGATTTATTTAATTGATAAGTGCATATACTCAATTGCCCATTTCTTCCAGATTATTTAAGAATTTTTGTGATTTGTGATTTAAACAGTCTGTGATTTTACACAAAACTAAAGTATAAGAAAACATCAACATATATCTCTATAGAAAACTATATTTACAATGTTTTTGATATTTGTCCAAGTTTTTATTGCAATTATGAAACAATCTGTGATTTTTTATGTTAAAGTAGAGTATTTTTATTATTCACTAAACATGTAGCTATAAGAAAACTATATATCTCTATGTAAAACAATATTTACTATGTTTTTGATATTTGTCCAAGTTTTTATTGCAATTATGAAACAATCTGTGATTTTTTATGTTAAAGTAGAGTATTTTTATTATTCACTAAACAGGTAGCTATAAGAAATCTTCAACATAGATCTCTATGTAAAACAATATTTACTATGTTTTTGATATTTGTCCAAGTTTTTATTGCATAATTTTGAAACAATCTGTGATTTTATTAAGAGCACAAAAAGGAAAATAATAGAAAAAAAATTCAAAAATAATTATTTTTTGGATAGATAGAATAAATAATAATAAATATCCAACTCACACACGGCCATCTGATCCCAAGCTAAGCAGAGCTAGGTTATGGTAACCAGACAACTGATATACATACTTATATAATTTATAAATACACACATATATTATAGATAAACTACACCCAGACACAGAACAAACAATCATGCTCATCACACAAAGTTTGTCCTGAGTGGGAATCGAACCCACGACCTCCGGCTTAGCAGTCAGGGTCACTAACCACTAGACCAACAGGCCCGTCATAAAGAAAGAAACAATCTGTGATTTTAAATAGTAAGATTACAAAAATGACAAATTTTGTGTCACATTATTAAGTATAATGAAACTGAATGATGTTAGAAATTTAAGTTGCGTCTTTTAAATAATAAATATTTTCTTCTATCGACATTTTTATTTCTTAGTCCCCGCACTATGTGAGTAATATTCGTAGGTGTGCTTCGTGGAATAGGAAATTAATTATTTTAATTTTTTATTTGAAGCCCACCTACGGGTGCGCAAGATGGACTACTTTGGGTGGGCTTCCTCTGGGTGGGCTTCTTTTGGGTGCGCTTCGTGGACTACCTCGAATGGAGAACCTCCTCCATTTTGATGTCGGTTGATAAAATTCAAGTGCATGCGATAATAACAACGTAATTTATACATGTAGGCTATGCAATAGTTAAAGCGGTCTGCCATCCTTGTAAGAAAACAATTGTTCGAACAATACAATGCACATGCGATCTTAAGCGACAAACTGTACGAGTATACGTGCACGCGATGCATTAAGTTATTTGCAAAGTAATAATACCTATAGAGAAAATATAACTGTGCATGATGGTTTTGTACATTTTGTTTTGTTTTCTACCTTCAGGATAGCTTTCTCGACCCATCATTGCTTGTCAATAGCTGGTAGGATTGTGACCAAACGCCACCGTTTTTTAGTTACTAATTACTATGTAGATTCCCCTGACAACGTAAGTTGAAAACTTTTTCTGAAACTAGCTGTTCCGTATTTACAGCTGTGTATAAACATAGGTACTATAAAGCTGCGCTTACACTAGGCGAGCCGAGCTAGAGCGGATCACGAATTTGTGTAGTCCAAGTTTTAATTCTAACTCGATCGCGTTAACGCAACAGTCAATTTTTATTGAAATTGGATAAGCGCCGTCTGGGGACACTACATGGAAACACAATAAGGTATTTTACTCTATATGAGAAAAAATCTATAAATATATTATTGAGAGATAGTTTAGGCAAAAACCAGTTGGAAAATGTTAGTTTTAGTTCATAAAAATCTGAATTCAATTCAAAATTTTTACGTTTTTAATCTGTTTTATGCCACCATGAAATATAAAATAGTAGCCGCCATGTTAATACGTCATTCGGCTGTGTAAACTAAACTCTGTTAACTGTCAATTGATCGGCCTGTCGGCGCATTTGTTTACATAGCCAACTGACGTCATGACCACAGAGAAATATGGCGTCCACTGCGTCCAGCGTTTTCGTTAAACTACGCGCGAAATTTGAAAATGCAAAATTTAAATGCATTTTTATGGCACTTATCGAAAAAAAAAAAAAAAAAAAATATTTATTTGAATATTAGCATTATAGAATTTAATTGAGACAGTTTTCAAAAATGAGTGTAATACCCTATTATTCCTTACGATTTAAGCTCGCACTAGGCACTCTGTTCGTACTCGGCTCGCCTAGCGTACTTAGACGCTCCTTAAACTTGCTTTATCGTCCGTTGAGCTTCAAGATGTCCACTGCTAAACACAGGCGAAGTGTCGCCACATTGACCGGTCCTGTACGTCTCGCATCCAGCGGGCGCGCGCTACCTTATTAACCAACATCGGCCCACCTCGTGGGATGCAGAGTGATATCAATTTGACATTGATAGAATCTTATGTCGTAGCAGTAAGGGTGATTTAATCGACAACTTTATCCGTCTTTAATACCATGTTGTTTGGTTACAGGATGAAGGTGGTGGATGGAGTGCAGCCTGACTGGAAGGAAGCGGCGCGACTCGCAGTATGCGCGCTCTGGGACGCGCACGGGTGGCTGTGGCATGGTAAGTGCATTAACATAGTAATACGACCTCATAACCTTTGATGCTACAAGAATCTCACGATCGATCGCATCACGATCGCACGGGCTGATCTTCATGGTTAAGCAACGCTTGCCGAGGTCGGACCGTGAATGGGTGACCATGTTTACATAGCTAGTTTCTTACGTGCCTCGGAACGCACGTTAAGCCGTTGGTCCCGGCTGTCATTTGAAGATTTTTGACAGTATTTTGGACAGTCGTTAAGTGTAGTCAGAAGCCTAAAATCTGATACCAGTCTTGCCAAGGGATATCGTGTTACACAGTTACTGGGTTGTGGAGGTCAGATAGGCAGTCGCTCCATGTAAAACAATGGTACTCAGCTGAATCCGGTTAGACTGGAAGCTGACACCTTAGTTGGGAAAAGGCTAGCCAGATTGATTTGACTGCTGTTTAAAAAAAAAATGATTGAAAAGATACTTTTTTTAAACAAGCCTTTTAGCCTACCAATCCAAACGTGTATGCAAACTTTCATCTTTATAAGTTGAGCATAACTGCTTTAAAATTCAGTTGCAAGATTTAACCCGAACACACATACAAGTTAATAAAAAATTATAGATTATATAAATTTAAAACAAGCTTTTTTCGTATTCTTCTCAGCAAACCCTTTCATTTGATACCTATATCATGGCCGTGCACAAAAAATAAATAGTCCGCCATCTTGTGCCGTCCGCCATATTGGATTTAGAATGACGTAATTTAGCTAACCATGTGTTGTCATCCTACACTAAAAATGTATGCAAAATTTCATCTTAATCGGTGGAGAATAATATCTTTAAAATTCAGTTGCAAGATTTATACATAACGTGGCCACATATTTCTTGCATCAGAGCGGGACACCCGCAGAATACAAAAAAGGTTGTTTTGCTATTTTATAGCGTTTATTAGACAATGTTTTCTTCGTTTATTAGTCAATTTTAATAATAAGCAAGTTATAGGCTCACTTCCTCAACAATATTAACTCAGTGTTACTTGCTAACACCAGGTTTAATTGACAATATTGTATGACAATTGACAACCTGTCAGTTTAACCACGTGTTAGCATGTAACTTTGAGTCAAGTTATTCATGCAAAGTGGGCCTTAGTACATATTAGTTACTTCTAAGATCTAATTAAGCAATCGTTTTGTTTATGTTTATTCGTAATTATAGATCAAAGTCTGTTCGCGATAGCGGGACATTTTTGCCCTCGCTAGGGACAGCGGGACCGATAGCCTGAAAGCGGGACTGTACCGCCCAAACCGGGACGTATGGTCACGTTATGTATACATTGCAATTTAAATAAAAGCTTGTAAAAACCAATTGATTCATATATTTTTCTATAAAACAGCACCTGCAGCGTTATTGCTTAATGGATCCGGCATGGTAAAGGGCAAAGAAAAAGAAACGGAAAGGGGAAAAATCGACCAATCACCTAGACAAAAATCCACATCGCGTCTTTCATCTCGCATGTGATTGGTCGATTTTTCATACTCTTTGCCAAGGCTGGCGATGTTTCCATATTTCAGTATAGGTTTTATATCTGTAGTAAATGTTGTTCATATTCATGATTACTAAAATAATGCATATCTCAGCACTTTACCGATCATATACGGTCTACAGTTTAAATGCAATCACTATCCTCGTTTTAGCTGAAAGATGTCCACTGCTGGACATATGCCTCCCTTAATTATCGCCACATCGATCGGTTCTGTGCGTTATCTAGGTTAACCACCAAGAGGGAGGCCTCCCAACGCTTCATCGTTCGGTTCGCGTTCGATACTCCAGAACTTTTCGGTCCCATCGACCGTCCATTCCGATCCTTCATTACGTTTTAATACTAGTTTTTTTTAAACTCATTGCCTGTATTTCGTTCCCCAGGTTATGATATCCAAGGTCTAGAAAACATCCCGGACGGGCCGTTCCTGGTGATCTACTACCACGGAGCACTGCCCATCGACATGTACTACTTCACCGCGAGGATGCTGCTGTTCAAGCGACGACACATGCATACTGTGGCTGACCGGTTCATGTTTAAGATTCCTGGTTAGTACATATTACTACGACATTCAAGGTCTAGAGAACATCCCGGACGGGCCGTTCGTGGTGATCTACTATCACGGAGCACTGCCCATCGACATGTACTACTTCATAGCGAGGATGCTGCTTTTCAAGCGGCGACACATACACACTGTGGCTGACCGGTCCAT
Source organism: Orthosia gracilis (assembly GCA_947562075.1). Taxonomy (NCBI): domain Eukaryota; kingdom Metazoa; phylum Arthropoda; class Insecta; order Lepidoptera; family Noctuidae; genus Orthosia; species Orthosia gracilis. Next base: position 14,302,452 of record OX387265.1, read on the forward strand.
GTTTGAGATCCCTGGTTAGTACTTATTACTACAACATCCAAGATCTAGAGAACATCACGGACGGACCGTTCCTGGTGATCTACTGCCATGGAGTAAGGGTGCTGCTGTTCAAGCTGCTACACATACACACTGTGGCTGACCGGTTCATGTTTAAGATTTCAATATTACTGCGACATCCAAGGTTTAGAGAACATCCCGGACGGGCCGTTCCTGGTGATCCACGCCTGTATTTTCCGAATTATGTTTAAGTCCCATGTAGAGGGCGTGCCTATTGCCATGATCCCGGCACAAGTCCAGGCTCGAGGCTACTACTGAGAAATTCTAGATGGAAAAACTCAATAACACTGTCCGATTGACCTCACACTGGGTAGCTTGCGACCACTATAGCAACGAGGAAGTCAGCAGTTTAATGTCTTTAAGTCTTTACATATTCGGAGATAATCTGTATGCTCTGCTGTAGTTCTAAAGACGACTTCACCAACGAGGAAAAACATGTCCTTATAAAATCACCTTACCATTCCAGGTTTCAGGACTGTAGAATCAATTTTTATTTCTTGGAAATTTTAATTGTTGATGTTCAAAAGTGCTTCTTGATGGCCTAGTTGAAATAAATATATTTGACTTTGACTATTCCAGGTTGGGCAACCCTTCTTGAAGGTCTATGCGTGATACCTGGCACGGTACAGACCTGTGCCTCAGTGCTGCGCAATGGCAACTCTCTTGCCATCTCTCCGGGCGGCGTGTACGAGGCGCAATTCGGAGACCACTACTACAGGCTTAACTGGAGGAACAGGATTGGATTCGCTAAGGTGGCTCAGGAGGCTAAAGTGGTAAGTGAATCTTTGACAGTTTTCTAGGCTAAATGACAGTCACACGCACTGCTAAATCATAGGTTGGTGTCAATGTTGTATCCACTAATGTGCAGTTGACTGTATGGCAGAGAAGTTCTTAAGCTAAATTACATCATCAGTGGCCTCTCCATGTAATTTCGATTATTTTTTGGGTTCCGTACCCAAAGGGTAAAAACGGGACCCTATTACTAAGACTCCACGGTCCGTCTATCACCAGGCTGTATCTCATGAACCGTGATAGCTAGCCAGTTGAACCATTCACAGATGATGTATTTCCGTTGCTGCTTTAAAAGCAAATACTATAAACAGAATAAAATAAATATTTAAGTGAGGCTCCCATACAACAAACGTGATTTTTTGCTGTTTTTTGCGATAATGGTACGGAACCCTTCGTGCGCGAGTTCGACTCGCACTTGGCCAGTTTTTTTATAGTCAGACTTGAATAGCGTAACATTATAAGTATATGAACAACTTTTTCCAAGAAAGTAATAGACCATACAAAAAAAAAAACTATACAAAATTGTAGTCACGTGACCAAAATTTGTAACTAAACCTATACTGTCTTATTAATAAAAATGGCGTATTCCCAGCTTACTCCGAAGTTACTCTTGGACTAGCTAATCCCGGAGTAACTAAGGATTAACATAGATCTAGCAATGTTATTAATAAACATGGAATAACCTCGGACTAACTATTCATTTCTTAGTCTTGGACTTACGCGTAAACTCTGGCAACCCAGTTGTATTTAAAAGTAAAAAGAATGAACTAGTGAATGAAAATAAGCAAGTTGAAGACATTATGTAGAAAAAAAAACTAAAAATGACATCTGCCTTAGAGATTTGACAGTAAAGGCGAAGGAGGGAATTTTAAATTATCTTAATAGCTTTAAACTTAAAAATTACTTATAATGATGAACACATATAATAATAAAATTATATAAATGTATATATTATATAATTTTTATTAATAAATGCTGCCCGTGACGCATTACCTCTAATATTATTATTTATTCTGTGTGTCACTAGTACATTGCCATCATCTTGTGCATCTACATCCACACATAGATCTTGCCTATGTATTGCAAGTATCCGTGATTTGTAATTTCGTTGTCTAAAGCTAAACAGCTGCCAATGACCTTATTTTTTTAATGTTTCACATTAAAACTAAATAAAAATTCAGAGTCTATGTAATAATTGTGGTTGCGAGAGTTTTTGGCGGGATTTTTTCGAGCGTAGTTCAGCGGTTGTTAAAATTATTTGCAAATTGATTCCTAGTGGATATTGTGATATAAAATTGGTGAGGTTTTGTGTCACAACTGTCTACGCAACTGGACAATATGTGAAATCATTGACAGAAGCAATCTCGGGATAGTGAAGCGGAGAATTTCATTGTAGTATTATATAAGACTACCTCTGCAAATTTGAAGACTGACTCGATACAATATGCTGCCAAATACTCCAACAACACATTAGAATCTGTTACATCCGCATTCTAATGCGTACTAAAGAATTCAAGAAGGATATTATGCACTGAAGACGAGGCGGTATGGTCCAAGACCTTAGCCTGCCCGAGTAGGGCGAAGGAAAAAAATTGTGGTTGCCATAGTTACACAACTCTTATTCCGACCTTAAACTAGATAGCACCATGGTTTAACTTTTAATCCGAGACTAGTGTCAGATTAGTATAATCTCTCCTTATTCCGTGTTTATTAATACGGAAATTTGTTAGTACCAACCTAATCCTTGGAATAAAGTTAATCTTACCTTAGTCCACGTTTATTAATAAGACGGATAATGTTGCATATTGTTCTTTGTCCGTGACAATTTGTCTTAATGAGAATAAAGATATTTGAACTGAACCTAACTAAGACTTATTTCTCCCCAGCCAATAGTCCCGATGTTTACCCAGAACGTGCGCGAAGCGTTCCGCACAGTGGGCTGGCTGCGCGGCGTGTGGCTCAAGATCTACGCCACCTTCCGCATGCCCCTAGCACCCGTGTACGGAGGCTTCCCCGTCAAGCTCATCACGCATCTCGGCAAGCCCATACCGTACGATCCGGAGTTGACGCCGGAGCAGTTACAGCAGAAGGTAAGACTTTATAATAAAGTTTAGTTTTATAGCACGTCCCGCGTCCGAGTTTATCAATTTTCGTAGCCATCATCTTGGATTTTCATTTTGCCCTCATTTTCGGTATTGGCGCCCTCGACTAGATCTTGTGTCTTGATAACGACAAACAACATAAAATAGGGATCCAAAGTCAAAATTACCTTTCGTCATTGTATTTTCACTCAATAAGTGTGTCTGGTCTTGTGTCGTACAGTTATGTCTCAGATAGAGGAGGCGTTAAACAATACGATAGAATACAGAAAAGACTTACCACATTATCTTATTCCAGGTCGCAAGCGCAATAGAAGAATTAGTAGAAGAACATCAAAGGATTCCCGGCAGTATCCTACAAGCGTTACTTGAGAGAATCTATGAGATTCCCAAGAAGAGTAAAAACAAACCTCCGGTCACCAACGGTAAGTGTCAGAACGGCACCTTAAACACAGACAGTGAAACCAGTGCAAAAAGTGACAAATCGAAAGTGTCATAAACACTAAAAAGTGGCATGCTGACTGATTTTTTGTAATTTTAATAATAATTATTATTAAGTGGCGTTCGGAAGGTGTTAATCGAGAGATTTGGCTGTTAGAATTTTCTAATTCATGTTTTTTTTTAGTTTTTCGGCCATTTTAGTGTGTTGATTCCGATTATAGGATAAATGAGTGTTGAGACCAGATGTTTGAATACTTTTTTGGGACTAAACTCATCTGTATAGACAGGCATATATTAAATAAAGAATAACTACGGAAATAAGAAAAAAAATTGTTGTTTGAAGATATCTTGAGGATATTTCTCAACGGGATTTTTGTTTATACGTTAGAAATACTGTGCTTCGCAAAAACATCATGACATTCAGTTTTTTGCGAAAATCTCGGTTTATACATCAATGCCGGATATTACCAGTTATAAAGCGAAGCATTTTAACACCCAGATATTAACGACGAGGCTTTGAAAAGGCCCAATTAATTCTGTCAATAATTAAAAAAAATTAAGATGCATGTAGATTTAATTATTTTTATGGCCTTTTAAAAATCTCGTCATATCTGGGTATACAGGGTGTAATAATAAGGTGTGGTCATAAGTCAAAGTTGTCGTTAGCTGACAAAAAATTTTATGGGAGATTTCTTTTTTTGAGAATAGGGTAGATGACAAAAAAAGCCATTTAGTCCGTCAGTTAGATTACCTAAAAATATTGGACATGTAGGTATTAATGATTAAGCCACGGAAAAAAATGCGACAATACAGTCCGTTGAAATGAGTGTTTGAAGAGAGTTTTTCATTTATATGGGCAGAAGTTTTTTAAATATGATCACAAATTTGTTACCCCCTGTATTTTTGGCTAAAACTGTCTATACACAAATGAGTTCAAATATATAAAAAATTGAGTAAATATGCATTTAACAAATAACCCCTGACAAAATTGGGTAAGAACATACACAAACTTCTGTCGCTTCAATAACTTTAGATTTAGTTAAGACGCCATTTTTAAATGTACAGTGTTCGTTAGTCAGGCCCTGCATTAAAATATTAATGATAAATAAAACATCTATAGTGCATTCTTCTTTATTTTTAATATGTTGTAAACGAATATGTTGTGAAAATTATGAGATTTTTGCACTATTCAGCCAATCTTGTGAGATACAATAAAATAAAAAGCACCATCGGTACATGGTGGACATCCCACGCATACATACTAAACATTTTGGAAATACTTTCATTGTGTAGTTCAGTTCAGTTTCAGTATTTGTACAAATGTTTGCTCGAAATCTCTATTACGAAATTAACTTTATTTCAACATCAGTAGGCTATATTTTGCATTGACCAAATATTGCAAATATTTGTTCAAATAATGTCAAGTGTATTGGCAGTAGTAGAAACTCTTCGAAATCTCAGTACTTAAATCTTTCGCTATATTTGTTTACAAAGTAAGACAAGTCTAGTAAAATGCACTTTGTGAGTAGCAGGGTCCTAATACTCAATATAATGTTAGAACTTTCCTGTAAAAAGTGGCTTAGTATGACCATAATAACATCACGACAACTTAACTTAAGGGAACAGAACATCCGTATTTCGCCAGTTATAAGAAATTACGAGCTTGTTGTATCTGTCTAACCGGGCTGATAAAAGTATCCGGAGAATAATCAGTTTTCACAGATTCTTTCAAATGTGACTTATGCCATTGTAATAAGGTATAAACTAGAATGATTGACGCGCCATCTTAAAATGCAATATAGGTTATACTTAAGTAAGGGTTAGCTTAAACCGAGACGCGAATTTTAAAATAGCTATACAATATAGAACTTTATTGACTACACAAAAAGGTACAATTTTCTGAGGGAGAATTAGATTGTATTCGAATTAGTTGCACCTCACCTTTGAAGAGTTGATGAACTTAAACGTCATTATAAGCCACTTCATACAGGTCTTTAGAATTAGTACTTTTTTGTGACTGCTTTCAAAAAGGAGGTTATGAAATATCTATATTTTCTCAATACATCTTAATCTATGCATATAATAAAATTTAAAATATAAATATATTTTCTATGAAAAATAATAAAAAGGTATGTTTTTCTGTTCAATCGAAACGAAATTATGAATGCATTCCCTTTGTTTAGCATTTATATATGTATATTTGATAGTTTAAATTTCGTGAATATGCAAGGCTTTCGACATATCGAACAATTATTATAGTTACTTGAATGTGATAATAACAAAATAGGTTCCCAAATTCTTTGATAGTTTAAAATTGTCAATACAATTCTGTGCTCAGTCTCTTTTTATCATTTTAGTGATAGAAAGAGAGGTAAAATAATAATAATAATAATAAAATATTTTAATAGGAATGGTCGTTTTGGGCCAAACAAATATTTACGACTATCGTGCCAGTGACACGAAGAAGAAAAATTTAAACAACAAAATTGTATAACTCGATCATGTATAAGTGAGATACAAATGAAGCATTTTTAGTATACAGTTACAAAATTATGTAATATGTAATGTTGTATTTATTAGTTTATAGTAAAAAAAAGGTAATGTGCTTGATGATCAGGTTTACAGAATTACTGTAGAAATGGATCTATATCCACTTTATCTGTACAGGGTGTAAAATAATATTTTAAAAACTGCTTCTACTTAAGTTGTCGTCAGCTGATCAAAATTTTTATGGAGCAGCGACCGCACAACCACTAGATGCCTAATGCTTGATCTAATAATCAAAACAATTCTGTCAACTAGCTGAGGTATGAGGAACGGCGTATTGCTCTCTGATTGGTCCCTTACCAAGTTACGTAAGTTACCTAATTAAGGATGAGACAGATTTAAATAAATCCAGGAATGTGTCAATATTTTTTTAAACTTTAATTGTACTTTTTATTTTTTTAATTAATAAAATCAAAGTATCTAAATTCTAAAGGTAACACACTTTTGTTTGACGGTTGTTTATCAATATTTTTTTAAACAGTAATTATACTTTTTATTTTTTTAATTAATAAAAACAAAGTATCTAAATTCTAAAGGTACTTTTGTTTGACGGTTGGTTCTTATTATAGTAATATTAAATATTAGTAATAATCGTAATCAATAAATCGTTTTACAATTAATAAACTATTTAATTTAATGTCTATATTTGTGAAAATTGTATGTATGTTTCTAGTTCTATCGATAACAGATTTGGTCATAGGATATGGTGCATCACTAGTTTTAATTACCAAATTATAGATAGATAGCGAAAAAAATACTTAAAAAAAAAGAGACGCAAACCTTTTCACCTACAAACATGACCAGTATAATTTGAACTCCAATATATTAAGAATATCAGAAAATAAATCTTATTATATTTATGTAACTACTAGCTTTTACCCGCGGCTTCGCTCGCAGTGAAGCCATTTTTTTTTTAAATGAATGGTATCCTATGTTACTTCTAATACCTCCAAGAATATATGTACAAAGTTTCATGATGATCGGTTCAGTAGTTTTTGCGTGAAAGCGTAACAAACAATTTACATTCACATTTATAATATTAGTGAGGAAGTTGAAGTATTAACTTATCAATGAAATGTTATACCATTTCTCCGGAAACTCGAAGTCTAGCTGTTGTTACCACAATATTTTTTTATTACATTTTATTCTATTTTTTTTTTTTTATTTACTGACGCGGAAGTGTTTACGGCTCGCAGAAGTGTCGATTGGCGACTTATATTAGATCTTTAAGTCAGATGTGTTGACAGACATCGCTCAACTTTTATTAGGCGTCTAGGGGCTGTGTGGACGATGTATGGAGGATATTTTTTTTTGTATTCACTGTTATTTGCTTGGAGAATATGTATCATTTACACGGGCAGTAGCTGTTTTTAAAATATGATTTCACTATTCCGTTTCATTCTGTATAAACCTTAATATTAGGGTACAAACCAAGGGAACGCCTGTATAGCAAAATTATGTTTCGAGTTCTGTGTGCCTTTTCCGAGTTTTTTAACGTACTCACTCGTTATAATAACGTAAACGATCTCTTATGTCAAAATGTATACAAAAAAGAGGTTTCTCCTTACCGTCACCAGACGGCGCTTATCAAGTTTCAGTACAAATTGACGTTAACGTTAAATCGATTGAGCGTGAGTAAAAACTCGAACTTAGGCCTCAGAATCGAATAAAACATGATCGAATTCGATTTATTTACTCGAAAAATTGTCTAGCTAGCCCATGGTCTCTACCTTAGGTCCAGTTTTTTGATCCATAATTAACTCAAGTAACGGTTAAATCTACTAACCAATGGTTTAAAATTTAGCTATAATGCACTTTTTCTTCGATTGTTCTGGTAAATAACCTTAAAAAAATTTCAAATAATTATTTGACAATTTTTTAGGCTGAACATTGACTAAAAAACGCGCTTTATCTATCTAAAATGCGAACTTTCATCAATTTTCAGCCTCTCAAAAGATCAAATAATTGGAGAAATAATTTTTACTGAAATTTAAAACCATTAGCTAGCATATTTAATCATTGGGTAACTACGGAACAAAAAACTGAGCCTTATAGTAAGAGTTTTGAACGAATTAATGATAAATTCTATTTCTTTTTTAAGTCTGAATATAGTGTCACAGTACCCGTAATCATGCAGATCATGTTAAAAGAAACGTTTGAGTTTGCAGAGCGTTGTCTCTTTCAGTCTATTTGACAGTTTCTTTGTAAATCTCGATGTGTCATATTTCGCCCGAATGTATTTAATATAATATGTATGTGTGTAGTTGTATTGTTCCTCGTATAGGATTCAACGTTTCATTAACATTAATATATTATGAATAGTTGATACTATACTTCATATTTTAACTTTGAAAGTAATTTCTTCTATAACCACGGGTGTAAGAAAGGAGTGATATTAGACGATACCATGGGGTCCCAGCGATAGCGCGATTTGCACCGATTTTTTATTCAATTGTGTGTAAAATTAACATTTTCTGGAACTGAACATATAAATTGTATGTTCTTTTTTAATAACTCTCCTAAGCACAAAATTATGAAATAATTTAAATATTGAGGGCTCTTAATTCACATTTCAAAGATTATTTGAACGGGTCATTTAAAATTGATGCCATTATATGGCGCGGTTTTAAATTTCTGAAGCATGCCATTCGATTGTTTAAATTTGTATTGTTACACATTTTGGTGCATTGAAACTGTATAAAAGATCGACCAATAGTAGAAGTTTGTTTTCCCGTCCCGCTTTGTCACTCCAGAGTTATATCCGTGGTGGAACATAGAATAAATTAATAAGTATGTATACCTATTTTATGTACCTATCTGCATTTGATGTGGGTTTTTTAAATACAAGTTGACCAAGACAAGTTAGACAACTTGTTTCATCTGAACGGCAAGGCACAATGATATGAAGTTCAAGCTAATTTCTAATAATGTACGTGCCATATTGACCCTTATCTCCACAACTGTAATGCACACATTTCTATTACGAAAGACGAGCATATACGACTTTGAATTTTCGAATTCAAACGTCTTTCTCTTTGTATAGGAATGTGATCCATATTTTGTAGAGATAGGGGTCAATGTTCTAAGTACATTTTAAAAATTCACTTCTATGTTTCATTGTTTCTTGAGCCTGAATGTTCGACAGTGACTAACAGTTTTCTTATAATTTTTGTTCAGTTAATATTGTATTAATTGTACTATAAACCTGGCTTCACAAGATTTGATAGAATAGTTCATTTTTAGCATTTAAACAAGATTCTAGCTTATCTACTTACAATAAAGATCAAATTCGTTATGCGCTTTTCGTGTGTGTTGTGAGTAGTTGAAATATATTGTATTAATGAAATATTCGCTTGCAAATTATACCGCACGTCAGTGGTAAAGAAGCCAGTTTTAACTGGTCTCGCATTCAATTTGAACTTCCTACTAAACTAGACCAGCTTAAGTGTTGCCACTCACATACGGTCTTTTGTACCAGGCTTATTTTTATCCCCTAAGCTTGACTTACAATCGTATGGTATTGTGAATCTGGTCCAATATTTACAATTTATAATAATCATTGCATTTATTTTATCGACACAGTAAGAAAAACAAATTGGCTAAACCGAAATTATGTTCGAATTAAGCCTCGTAGCCACTAGGCAACATTTGATGCGCGACAACATGATGCACATGCACATCATATTGATTGGAAACGAGGAACCTTTGTTTAGCAACGTTGTCCATTCGCGTCAACTCATGTTGCCAGCTGGCAACGTCGTCCAACATGTAGGTCACGTGTTGCGCGTGAAATGTTGCCTAGTGGATTGCGTAGCTTTATGCGCTAAAATAAAATAAAATTCCAAATTTATTTAATTTCTGCAAGTGTACATTCCAAATTATTTTAATCAAAATTGGGTTGGACCACCTTTGCTTGTCTTTCATGAAAATCTTAATCTTTAATACCGAATTGTAGGTATAGTACGATTCAAATTTAATGGCAGCTTGGAACACGAGGCGAGTCGGTGCGTAGTTGCAAATTCAGAAGACAGCAGGGTTGCGGGATACTGTAAAGGGAGTAGAGCAGGTCACAGTTGCCAATAAGTTTGAACTGTACTACACTCGATATAAATAACAAATAAACAAAATTAATGGTACAAATATACCCTTTTGTTCTAACTATGAATAAATAGCCTTTATCTATTAGTGCCAGAGTTTTATACCAAAAGTTAACCCTAACTAGACTGCTAGCGTGTTTGTATTCTTTGTATACTTAATTCGAAAACAAATACTTAATATATAAGAAGATATTTTACAAGACATGTCTTTTATTTACCTATCCTATCATTGTTCCATTGCAAAAAGCTTGCCGCGCCTCGGAAAGCATGCCGAGCCGTTTGGTGCCGGCTGTCATATAAAGCTCTGTTACAGTCGTTGCTGAAGCAGTGGGGGTGAGCGGTGGGCCCAGTGATAACTGCCGCGACTTAAAAATTGTAGGTAGTGGGTTCGAACCCAGGCAAGCGCTTTGCTTTGTGCAAATTATGATTCTACACCGTGAAATTTAAATGGTTGTTTTCCCGCAGCGAAATGGTTTTGTCTATGTAATACAATCGTTTCGTAGTTATATAAAATATTAGAAACAAAAACTGGCATATTTAACATTGTGAAAAACTAAACTCGAAAGCGATCACGAACCAATAGTATACCTCCCGATATCTACGGCCGAACGACAGCAGGCCGTTGACCCGGGCGCTAGGTCACCGTCGAAAGGATTAAGTTCGAAGGCGGCTCCGTTTGATCATGTTACGCGCGGGCTAGATTATGCCGTATAATTACACGCGAGAGCTTATTTTACTTTAAACATTTAATAAATCGGTCTTTGCTTTGTCGGCTTGTGGCTCGCTCTTTGTTTTGCGTGCAAACTTTTATGCCGTATCACCACGTGCGAGAGCTTATTTGGGTTTGACCATTTATGTATCGCTTTCCTTTGAGGGCTGCGGCGCCGGCGCGTGCGACGCCAGTATTACCTACAATACATGTTACGTCTAGTGTTACTATTAAAGGCCGCGAGGTCATTGACCCACGTGCTTTTCAATCAGCTGTTATCCAACATGTTATTCAAATTTTCCCTTCATACTTTTACGGGCTTAGCACTATCGCAGCTACTAACGCTTCGCGACTTTCGTGTTCCTCACGATACACTAGGCGTTTAAGCTCAGACCACAAGTAAAAGTCTAACGGAGTTAGGTCCGGGCTTCTTGGTGGCTAAGGCACTGGTCCGCCGCGTCCGATCCAGCGCTGGGGAAACACCAAGTTCAAGTGCTCTCGCACGGCGCGGTGATAATGAGCCGGGCACCCGTCTTGCTGAAAATAAAGGTTGTCCACGGGCACCGCTAGCGGAAGGTCGTCTAATAAGTCCGGGATAACATTTCGTAGCATTTCCAGGTAGGTTCCACCTGTTAAGTGTCCTGCCACGAAATGCGGCCCTATGAGGTGGCCATTCATTATGCCGGCCCACACATTGACACTAAAACGCACTTGATGCGCACACTCGCGAATAACGTGTGGGTTGGCGATCAAACACTGACAAAACGCAATTCTGTTCTGGGGGTCATTTTCGTGGAGAGCGTGACCACCGCGAAAATGATAAGGATGCTGTCCTTCAGAGTTGAGTAGTTTCCAGACGTGGTACTGGCTTACGCCAAACCTAGCCTCGGCCTGGCGCGTACTTCGACGCGGATCCCGTTCGAAGTACTCGATGATCTCCTCGTCGAGCGCTGGCAAAATAACGGCTGGTCGACCTCTGCCCTGTGCATGTGCCGGTGCATGGAACTGTCCATGATCTAGTAGCCGCTGTGTCGCCGCTACGATCGTCCGTGGAGATGGGACTTGGGGGTTCAGAACCCCGCGAAGACGGAGCGACTCCAAGTGTTGCCGCTCTGAGTAAAGTCGCCGGGCAGCATGGGAGTCATAATCAGCCCTAGCATACAGCTGCACCATAGCGACGTAATCCACATTGCTGTAATTGTAATGTCGATCCATTGCAGTTTACAGTGATGGCGCGTGCTGCGCGTACGACATTCGCGGGAAAACTAAGTAGGTCAGGGTCACAGCCGCGCGTGCCGCACGGGTAAAATAGGCGCCGGCGGCTTCGTTTGAAATTGTTGCGCGCAGGCTAGTTTATGCCGTATCACTACACGCGAGAGCTAATTTTACTTTGAACATTTCTAAATCGGTCTTTTCTTTGTCGGTATCGCGGTTCCGTGCAAACATTTTATGCCTTATCACTACGTGCGAGAGTTTATTTTGGTTTGACATTATTTTGTGCATCGGTTTTCTTTGTAGGTGGTGACACGAGTAGTACCTAGTACCTACAAGTTACGTCTAGAGTTACGATTGTTACTCACTTTTTCGAGTTGATGAATATTTTTTTAATTATTTTAAAACAGAAACATCGTTATTTATTTACTTTAACTCTATACTTCGAAAGTACTCCTTAAGGCAAGTCGTTCTGCCGCGGGAAAACAACCAATTAAATTTCAGGGTGTATATGTCTTCAACAAAATTAAACGGAACCAATTCGGGCATACCCTTTCAATCAAAGAAAGAATCATCGAAATCTGGTAACAATTGGGAAAGATAACTATGGCTGAACTGATAAAATAAACCTGCCAAGTGCGAGCCGGACCTGCGAATCATGGGTTAGAAACGTCAATGAGCGTAGAAACGGCTACATTCACCAAAATAATTACCTAACATTACTGAAATTATAAACAATGAAAGCACCAAACATTGCTCTAACATAAAAATAGATTCAGGAAAAACCTAGCAATGCAAGTAATTTGTTATTTAGCTACTTAACAGTATCCGGATTTATTCGTTTACTTGTACTATAAAACATTGCTTCTCAATCATGTGCAAATTTCATGATTCTTGGTCAACGGGCGTACCCTATATATAGGTTTTGATTTCCTTGCGTCTTTCGATCGCGTTAATTTAGAAGTTTGATTTTTGCACAGCCCCAAGGTATTGTGTATGTGATATTAATTTCAATTTGATACCTCCACGCATTCCAGAGAAAAAGGTCTTGACACACGGACAGTCAGACAGGCAGACAACGAAGTGATCCTTATATGTTTTCCGTTATTCCTTTTGAGGGTCGAAAACCTAAAAGGCAGTCGAATTGCTTATTTTCTTGGGTTAAAAGGATATAGGTGGCCCTTTATGAGAACAATCTGAAAACTCAACGACAAAGGAATGCAAATAAAAATCTTTCGTGTAAAAAACTTAATTTATTACTTATTTACACACATGGAGTCAATCATAAAAAAGTTGGGAAATAGCTTGGATTATGTTCATGTCAAACCTCCGACTTCTGAAAGCGTATTTTCAAATCTCAACTCTATAGCTGTTTAAATAAAGTTTAAAACTAACATTATATAGAGGTGAGCTTGTTTATTTGTTTCTGGAAGTATTGATCCTATCATCAGATTAGTCTATCACTGAGCGACCTTCCTGATGGAATTTGTTACTAGGCGAAGTTGCAGTTAGGCACCAGCGCTGGTAGAGGTCGCTCTAGGCGCCAGATAGCAAGGTGCGCCAATATTATTTGGGCATTTTTATTAATTTAATTTAAAACCGAAGTTGAACTTACGCAAAGTAAAAGCGTCAACCTAAGGGCGCTGAAAGTCAATGTTGCTCTACCCTGACCAAGGGCTAGAGCCGCCGCTATGTCGCCCCATCAGAAAGGTCATTGAGTGTCATAGGCTCTACATTTTATCCTGGAAATACGCGCGACTCCTGTGGGATAGAAGACCGAGGTCATACCTACTTTCAGATTTGTTGGCGAGGCTTTCAGGAACCGGAGGTCACTTACTATACAAAGTTTTCCGAAACGCACGCCAACAGTACTTGTCTCAAACAAATTACGATATCAGTCAACAATCTAGGCTATATGGAAGGCTGGTAAGAAAGGAAACATAATTATTTCGAGTACGGATAATAATATTGGACCTATAGTGTATTTTTAAGGGGTCATATTTGGTAAACAAACAAGGTATGAAACATCACGAGATCGCATTCATAACATACCCCCGGTTTCTGGTAATATCAAGTCAAGAGCTTCGATTGGCTATTGAACATTAATTCCACCAACCATAGCATTCATGTGCGTTTTAAAATTTATGAAATAAGAGACAGAAATACATATAATATGAACGTCAAGAATACATCGCCCAAGCAAGCCCAATTGCAACAGAACAGGCAACCCAAGATAGAACAACTTGGCGCAGGAAAGTGAGGAAATCCGAACTCAAAAAATGAGACTAGGGATGGTCGAAGAAGAGGTAGAGAGTCAGAAATACATTCGAGATCAAATATATTTAATACTTTTAAACACAACATACTATGTTCTTTTTCAATTAAAGATCTCATTAAGTACACCATGTCTGTTTACCGAATAAGACAAGTCCAAAAACACACTTTACTAACAATAATTTCAGCAATAGTTGATACAAAATAAAATATACATTCGTCTATTTATAGAGGGAAGAAGTTGCATACAATAATATTCTAAAATCTATCTTATTTATTTTAAAAGTGCTTAATTTTATACATGTGTGGGTCAATCGTGTCCTTAACATAAATACTGCTTTCTGTGTGTGTGATCTTTTTGTTTTGGTATGTGAAACTTATCCAAAACAATTTTAAGTCACATTGATACCAAATTTTTTTACTCGACCAAGACAATTAGACATCTGCAAAGTATTTGACCGATTTTAATGGTTCTAAGATGAACGCAGGACCCAAGAAAGAAAAGAAAGAAAGAGTTTGTTGCGCCAGGTATGACGCAAATAAACGCAGCAGGTGCTAAGCAGTAAGGTAAACTGCATGCCGCACAGATTTCTATCCTAATTCGCAATTTAGTTTCCAAAAATATAAACAAATTTGTTTTCTTTTTGAAAATTAACATTATTATAAACTTTTTAAAGCTGTTTGCGGGACAACTGCAACCTTTTTTGTAATAGAAAGTAATACAAATAGGATCTATAAGTGAAAATAATACAAATAGGAGACAGGAATTTAGTATTGAATAATTGTCTTGGTCCAGTAGTACTTCCAAATTAACACCCATAATCTAAGTCTTTATGAAGGTGATTGCCTAAATTCCACTCCATTCCATTCAGTAGCGGAAAAAAAGGTGTCAAGTCAAAGACAATTCATGTCAATAAATAAAATAATGAGTTTTAACTGTCAATTTGACTAAGGTAGGCTGAATCGAGTGCAGGCTTTTCTCCAAAACTTCAAATATGGGTGTAATCCTATCAAAATTCATTCACTCCTTCAAGTCATTCCACTCATCACCGTGGAACTGTGCCCACACATGCTTCGGCGAGAACTAGATAAAGTCGGAGTAGTTGCTGACGTCATCGAACTGCTGAGGTGGGGCGGCCGGCCGGGGCGCTCCGGCGCCGGGTCTGTACTGCGGCTGCTGGTGGTAAACGGCCGTTTTAGAATATGAGATCTGGTGGAGTGGTGGGTGAAATAGATAGGTGTACAGGCAAGTAATTTCACTGTTTTAATAAAATAACAAATATTATAATGACGGGCCGAATTTTGTGAGTTTGTTCCGTCGTTTTTTATCTCTGGAACCACTACACCGATTTGAAAAAATCTTTTATCATTTGAATGGTACATTATGCCAGATGGCTATAAATAATTATGACCCCGGCAAAGCCGGGTAGTAAAATATAATAATAATCAGATTTTTGTTTTTTGTCGGAATGTTTTTTCTTATTATAGAGATCTTGGCATAATATCTATGTAGTTTACCGTATTTACTTTGTTAATGTTAACTATAATTTAAGTTTATTGAACCAAGTAGATGCCACCCCTAGTTCAACAAATACCCGTTTTCGAAAACTTAATAAAATACCTAAATTAAAGCGCACTTTTGAATCTTCTTTTGGCTTAGCGCTAAGAGTTGAAAATCCATCAGCGCATTAATCTTAACATAATTTTTTGCATAGGCATTTTTTATTCAAGTAAATTATAAAGGGTGGGCCAAAAATCGTAGATCAAACTAAACAGAGCGATAGTTGGGATTATTTGCAGTAAAAAAAAACTAACTTTAAAAGGAACCTTTAAAAGGAATTTTAGTAGGTTCTGAAGTACTAAAAATTTATGCAGCCCGAATATTAAGTGCCACTTTTTGAGTCAAGTAAATATCTGTTTTATACCTGTATACTTATCTATTTCACCATGTCCATTAATATTAACGACACAGAATTATGAACAGTCACAATAATCAATTTCCAGTTTTCTTCCGTAAATGTACAAATCCTATTTTATCCTTCTAAATTTATGAAACCCTTAAAATTACTTGAAAAACTAAAAATGATTTTCAAGATGAATGAGTTTTAATGATGAAACTAATTTTAAAGCAGATATTAATTAAAATTAAATGAAAATATTAGATCTATGAAAGTGTTATTCGTTTTAAAACTAAAGGTAATAAACCTAAAGTAAGCATGCAACATAAAAAAGTGATCTGATGACATGTAAGTTTTTATTTTTGATTATGGCAGACGAAAATACTCCCAGATAATGTTTAATCGTATTTAAACCCATTTCGATCTTTAGTTAACAGGTTCTACGGTATAATTTTAGTGCTCCATACGATTTTTACCCCCGTTTTAGAAATGAACTTGTAGACACGAAAAAAAATTAACGCAAGTCAAGTGATGCGAATGGCTGCCGAAAATTCATTCAACCAACCATAGCAGCTGACTCTGAATTAACTGTGACACCAGAGATGGCCACATCATCACATAAGAAAGAAAGAAAACAGCTGACGCGCGTTTGAAAATTTACCACAGTAACCATCGTTCCAGAAACTGAGCCTTACGAATGGAAAATATTTTTAGCTGAAATCGTTTTGAGTAGGTAAAAATTATTAATTCTAAGTCGCAGTGGCATTTACAGTTTAGCCTTTGTGCCTTTTTAGGGTTCCGTACTCGAAGGGTCCAAACGGAACTCTATTGCTGTCGCTCCCGTGTCCGTCTGTCTGTCCGTCGTCTGTCACACGGGTTTTACAGCCAAACGGTTGAAGCTACAGTCTTCAAATATTCACAGTATAAGCTTGTTGTTGATCCAAACCCATACAAATTATTAAAAAATATTTTTACATATTTTCCCATACAGCTAAAGGGGGGTGTGAATTTTTTTCCCTTTTTTTGTTAAAAAAATTATTGGAAAACTAAGGAAAGAGAAGTCACCAAACACTTTTTTTAATTTGATTTGATCTGAATATTTTTTTAACTTCCCATTGACCTATGAACTTGAAAGAACAATGGCAGGTGCCCATACATTGTTTATGCTGAGATTAAATTTCTACGTCATTAAATGAAAAATATCTGGTTTAACTCAGGGTGATGTTCTGAATTAGATTGTGCAAGAATTTTTGTTCGAGAATGTAGAGAATAAAAGATATTCAGTCATAAACTTTTGTAGGATATGTCTGGGTAACTTTTAATAATGTGTTTAATAGGTAATATTATTTAATTTCGTGGAAGTAAAAGGGCAACATCACATTCGTATTTCCTGTACGTAGTTATTTAAGCATGAAATGTATAATATACTCTTTGGAAAGAGTATATTTATTTAAACTAAGCGACTTTGACGTGTATCAAAAGGTCGTCGTCAACAACCAAGCTATTTTTTTTTTAGACGGATACTAGTCTTTTTGCCAATCATTAATTGAAAGTATTTCATTTATTTCTTCTACACTACAATATTCTTACCTATCTGCAAGGAACATCTACACTTAGACATAAACTGTTTTATTAACTTATTTACTGCAATAAATACAATAATGATATTATTATTTAATATAGTCACTCACTCACTCGCTCACTCGTCTTGTCACTTAGCAGATAAAATATATAATGGCAACAATAAGCTAAAGAAATTAACTAAAAAGTCAAATAACTTTTTATTTATTAGGATTTTTCTTATCCGTTTTGAACCAACCCAATTATACTTTAAAAAACGTAGACAATTAATAGAATTTCTATTGTATTTATCTCACTTTCAGACGCTCAAATTTAAGTCAGCTAAGATTTCGTCATTGTTCTTTGGTGATAATGTTTATTATTACTTATATTTATTAACAAATACCAATGTATTGATAAATCAGATTTTTTTAAATAAATTCCCTCGTTTTTCCTATTAAAACCAAATTTGTTTTGCGGTTTGGTACGGAACCCTAAACGTGCAAAGACTAACACGCACTTAGCCGGTTTTTTATTATTGATAGGCTCGCGTCATGTGCCCACTTTCTCGCATTATGTGTTCGACGGTGAAGCACGCTTGCCTAGAAGTAATCTTTTCACTCTTGTCTCAAAGACCCTTAGGCTGCCCATAAAACCATTTCAGTGTCCATACATGTCATAAGTCACAAAAAATTAGTAGTACAGAGGTGAAGCATTACTTGTGCGTGCGTTAAGAGCGTGCGGGGAGGTGAGGCGGAGCCGGGGGGCTCACATGTGCGGCCGGGGACCGCGCGGCTGCTGCTGTTGCTAGAAACATTCGTGTGGGCGGAGTTGAGTCGGGTTGAGTGGGACGTGGCGGTTGAGCGTGACGTAGGAGTTGGGAGTTGAGCATAACATAGTTTGTTGTTTGGAAGAGTTTGGCATTGTAGTATTGTCATTTGTGAATAAAAGTAATAATGATTTGTATATCATTAGTGTACGTGCTTAAGTACTTTGGCCAGTAAATGAAAACTTAATTAAAAATTCTTTTGTCGCCTTTAATTTTTTAGCATTTTTGTAAAAATATAGTGTTTGGTATAGTTATACCTATGAGGAGCATTATTTCAATGTTGAGCTACCACATTAGGCTCAACAATACAATCGTCATGTTTTGCTCAACAAAACGTGTTTATGCTCAACCGAGCAACGTGTAAATCACATTAACCACTAGTCAAGCAACGTCACACTCAACCGCACTAAGTAGTTGAGCCCGACATGTTAAAACAAGCTGCAATGATGAGGAAGCGTTAGTTACGTCTCGTCGACATCTGAAAGAGCGCTATGAATGATTATTATGAAGGAAATAGAGATGGGCTGAATTAAAATGTCTAAGTTCGTTTTTATGTTTGAAATGGCGCTTAAAGAAATTAATTTAGCTAGAAGATGTTTACCGCAATCATCGTCTGTTAAGCCCTTGCCTGCAGTGCCATTCGGCCAATAAACTGACGATAGATTTCAGCCAACACATCAAAAAAAAATCTGATGTTATATCATCCTTTTACATAAATATAGACCTATCTAGAAAATGCGGCCACTCTGCTAAATCATTCTTCGGCTAACTGACGGTTTGTTTTTAAGAATTATCATTTGTTCTATAGGCGAAAAGTCGATGACCGCAAGATAATATTAAGTTCTGAAAATTATTTGCATTATAACAAATTTTAACCTATATTCCGCTGCATTTAAATTGGTATTTCATTTCAGCCCATCTCTAAACCCAATCTCTGTGGAGTGCAATTAAAGAATCAAATAAAAAATAAATAGCATGAACCTCTGACTTTAAAAGAAAGTTTCAACTGCTTTTTTTTCACATATACCATTTTGACAGCTTATTTTTAATGCCGGAAACACACATACCTGTCGTGGCGTGGCATCTACAGACGCAGTTGTTTGGCTCGTAGGCTGGAACAGCGTCGTTTGATCCCGGGCTACACCACGCCACGACACGTATGTTTCCAACATAAGACCAACTTTGACATTTATTTATAAATTTTGACAGGTCATCTCTCTGGTCTATGTATATGGTATTAAAAAACGATAATGACTTTAAAGCCAAGGTCATGAAGTAGGTTAGCTAATTATTTACACTAGTTTTAGTCAAGTCTCTAAAACTATTATTAATTTTGCTACAAGTAAAGAATTATGAGTGATGATGGAATTTTGCTAATTTCTTTTCACTAATTATAAGAATGTTAATGTTGTATTTAATAAAAAATCGCGTAAACTAAATCTATGCTATCTAGTTCTTACAGTTCAAAGATCTTTTGGCGCTTAAATGACATTGTCAGCGAGACGCTGTTGGTAGGTAAATTTTTGTGAAATTGTCTATGGGCAGGATGTATTAGTTCGAATTTTGGCCACGCGCTAAAAGATCCTTAAACAGCTATAATAGTAATTTCTAATGGTAAGATATGGTGTCTCTATAGCAATGTTACATACAAACCACTATGTTGGTATATTTCGTACCCTAATATCTGATATTTAAATAATTTGTTAAGTAAGATGTGAATATGACAATATTTCTGCACGATGTTTAATTAGTGGAACTGCGCCATAAACGATGATATGAATACCTTAATGTTAAACCAGTCAAAATTTTGAGATCACTTCTTGATTCACGTGAATTTTCGACTCTGTCTTTGATTATAACGATATTCTGTAGTGATGCAAACATAATTATTTCATTACTACTAATAATTATTGTGAAGCAACATAATTCACATACACAGGTTGAGCTGAGTGGACCTAATCCATGCGTCATGTTCGTGAACGGGCGCCGTCAGTTGGGACAGGTCTACTTAGCTACCTCGGCCTGTTTTAATTGTTATGTTTTTGTTTAGTTTGTTTTACTCTAGACTCTTTTAACGAGCCTGTGATACATCGTTCTCACATAATTTGTAATTATCCAACAAGACATGTAACTGATTACTTACACTCCGTCCAGCCTGTTATTTTTCTTTTGACCGCTCAAAAATTAATGATTTCGTCGATTTAGTGATGAACTAATGCGCGGCTGTACTGAATCGAATTCTTATAACAATCGACTTTATTAATGAAGAAACTTTAATCGATTTAACATACGATAACACATAAGTCAAGATTGCAGTTTATATGGAGAAGAATCCAACGATTCATCATAATAAAATCGCAAGTATTTTATTTGTTGTTTTTCTATATTTATATACCCAAAATGACTTTTTTCAAAATTTAACCTTCATTGGGAGGTTCACATTGTTATTTTGAAAAAAATATTCAATTTACAATGCAATAGTTACTGCTACGTAAATTCGATTTAATTGTGAATTTTAAACAAACGGAATAACGGAGCGAAAAAGCTTCCCTTCCCGACTGTTAGCGTCGATGAAATCTTGCATTTTATTGACTATGGTTATTTGTCAAAAGTAAAATAATACGCTGGACGCAATATTGTCATAATTATTGACTGATTGAAAAGAATGTCCGTGGCGTTTCTTGCACATTCTTCTCTATAGAGACCTACCGAAGCTTGCGAATGTGGAACTATGTAACTTCATCTTTTGCTTGACAATTCAAAAGTACTTGTTTAACCGAAATAAATGATTTGAGTTTGACACATACAGCTTCGAATTCGGTTCCATTGACTCTATTCAGGTATGATGTGCATACATGCAGAATAACTTCTTCATGTCCTACCAAGTTGAAACATATTCGAATTCAAACTTCGATATGAATCATTACTATAGTTAGTAGAGGTGGATTCATATTATATCGATTTAAAACTCTAGTATAACTCTTTGCTTTTCGATCTCATTTTTCTCACTTAATCTGTTTTTAACCCTTCGTACTCCACACATAGTGCCACCTACCTGCTGCAACAAATGTCTAAGGCCAGGGTTGGAAGGCAGGAGAGGTCGCATAACACGTGGCGGATGCGCAACACCACCTGCGCCGCGCAACTGTTGCTGTAGCTGTTGCTGGAGCTGGTGCTTGCGTTGTTGCTCCTGAAATATTGGTGTAGCACGTTACAAATTATATTATGTAATGGTTATATACAGACATAAATTCACGCCTTTTTGATGACGCTTGATTATGTGAATCAAGTCTTGTCACAGGGCAATTCTTTTTTATTTTACTTTGGTATGATCTGTTTGGTACGGTTCCTGATCTTATCCGCGGTTGTTGATCTCACCTCCAGCTGCTTATAATGCTGTTCTTGCTGCTACGCGGCATGAAGGATCGACATGATGTCCATCTGCGACTTGAACTATGCCTATTGCTGATGATCTACCTCTAGGGTCTGCTGGACGTGTTGATCTGACCTCTAGTTACTGATCTTACTTGCAATTGCAGATCTTACCTCTACTGGCTGATCTTATCCCAGTTGCTGATCTTACTTCTAATTGCTAATCTTACCTCCAGCTGCTTATAATGCTGTTCTTGCTGCTGCGCGGCATGAAGGTGCGACATGATGTCCATCTGCGACTTGAACTGCGCCTCTTGCTGATGAGCTGCCTCCAGGGTCTGCTGTAAGTGCTGTATCTTCTCCAGGTTGTGCTGCCGAGCTGCTTCGAGGCCATCCAACTGGGTTACGGGGCGGGGACCCTTGCCGCCTACTTGTTGGACCTGCTGGCCTATTGAGCCGCCTATCATCATGCCCTGGAAAATATGAAATGCAAAATAAGTTAATCGTAAAAAAAAATTCATCGGATATGCATGTGGTAAAATAATTGGGCAATAATAACACTTTTTGTTACAACTATAAGTGTACATGAAGCATAAAGTGACGAAGAACTGATATTTAAATAAAATTAAAAAAAATACTACAACTTATTGAAAAAATCCCGACTGCGAAACAAGAAGAAAATCATGCAGTGCAGTCGAAGGTAAAATATTCGCGAGCTAGCTGACCAAAACCAGATGTATCCTCCGACCGCACAGCATGATTTTCGTCTTGTATACTTTATAGTTCGCTTATTAAGCAGTTGAGATTTTTAATTTTTTGAATAAACTTTTTTATTTATAACTTTTTAGTTAACATATTTTTTTTAATAAGGTACATTTAAAAATATAAGTGAATCATTACATTTTTGAAATCACCTCTTAAAACCATTAATTTTGATACCCCACCCGATAGGTTTGGAAGAAAAAAAATATACTGGCCTCGCACAATATGGCGCTATATTCCAATTTTAATGAAGCCAGTGACACTCGCAAGGTAAAGACGAATCGATTGACGTACGAACCATCAAAATTGGCCAACGCGTTTGGTCTCTAGAACGCCACATAGGTACAAACATATACATAGACTGAAAAACAAATTACCCTCCTTCGGCAGTAGTATAAAAAGCACTTCAGTTTGTCCAGCTATAAGAGTATAAGATCCATAAAAGTCACTTTCTTTTAGTTGGTGGTTCGTAATTTTTATTGACTATAAACTATTTTTTTTTTAAATAAATATGATACTTCTCTTTCAAACCCGTCTACAAATCACACAAAACAGTTAAACAATTTACATAGTATGGTATAAAATTCATTATAAGATTATCAAATAAAATCATATCTCACCTGTGGATGTTGCTGCATCTGCGACTGCACCATGCCCTGGTTGCCGGCGGGGCCGGGCATGTTGCCTACGTTGCCCGGCACGGTGCCAGGCACCGACTGCATGTTGCCCGCCATGCCCGCGCCCATGCCGCCTGACGACATGCCTGCGCTGCCGGGCATGGCTCCCGAACCTGAGAGGCAAGAGATTTGACAGAATCGTTACAGTTTGTCTCTCAAGATACAGGTTGCCCTAGTTTGAGAGGCAGGGTTCATTAACCAACGTTAACAATGTAGTTCCTACAATATAGCTGTATACTTATGTGAACACACTATTGTAACCTTTTTTTGTACCAATATATATTACATTATTTTATATTATTATTAATATTTTATGAGATAACTAGCTTCTACCCGCATCAAACCTTTTTTTATAAACCCAAGGGTGGTCCAAATAACCGGATTAAACATAGCCTATTTGCTATTCCAGACCATAATCTAACTCTGTGCCAAAACAGATCTATTCAGTCGTTCTGGTGTGATTGAGTAACAAACATCCATCCATCCATCCATAAAAAAAATATTAGTAGGATGTTAAGCTTACGACGGTCACCTTATCGATGAGAAGCCAATATTTTTCCAAATAATAATAATAATATTATTATAAGATACTTAATAAGCCTGCCGGTCTATCTACCGTCAACGAGAGCATGGTCGAAAAGCTTGTTGTTTCATCCAGCGCAATTAATAATAATGAAGTTTATTTAAAAAAAAACATTTGGTAAAACGTAAAATAGTAATAATAATAATAAAGTAAAATCTATGTCAAGTTCGCACTGTTATGTGCCTGAACTAGGTAATGTGTTTCAGGCGAAAAGAGGTACATATTTTTTTCAAAATAATCACTGTAAATCAAATATAAGTCTCAGGTATTTTTTAAGGGTGTAAATAATATAATAAAATTCAAATTGAACAAGCAATCTGATCACGTGAGAACGCGATAAACTTGAACGAAAAATAGTGTTCGCAATTTCATAAAACTTGTTCAAGATAATAAATTTTTGGTTTCTATCAAGAATTTATGATTACACTAGCTTCTGCCAGCGGCTTCGCCCGCGTGAATAGTGTTTTATCATCCTAAGGGAACATTATACTGGGATAAAAGCAGCCTATGTGCTAACGCAGGCTATAACCTATCTCTGTGCCAAATTTCATCCAGATCCGTTCAGCCGTTCTAGTGTGATTAAGTAACAAACATACATCCACACACGCATACATCTAAACTTTCACATTTATCATATTAGTAAGATTATGAATGGCCAAAGTTCAAGTAAAATTTGTGCAAATCTGCAGATTTTTGGAGGCTTATATTGAATTTGCCATTTTTTTTATTGCTTTCATAGTAACCCAGATAATGAACAGATACCTATTAGTTCGAAAAACTCAAAGATAGATGTGTTACAACGGCATAACCACGTACGAACGTTTGTATGAAAAGTATGACGGTTTGGCCGCTCTTAACTGTGCACCTAGCGCTGTGACGTCATTCTGACGTTGGTTTCTCACTACAAACGCGGGGCGCCACGCGGGTAGGAGGGAGTAGGTTTGGATTCCAGCGAGGTGCACAGTTACGTCGGACAGGTTGTATAAGCCTTACCCGCCATAGTAGCGTTGGGCATATTCTGCTGCATGCCACCCGCGTTGCTGACGGCAGCCGGCAACTGTTGCTTGCTGATGATCTGACTGATCTTCTGTTGTTGGATTACCTGCAAGTCACGAGACGTAGCTTATTACAGGTCGATACAAACTAAACGGCGGTTCGGAATACCGCGCGAATCGCTGCGCAGTAGAAGTTTAATTCGCGGGCTATAAAAAACATGGGGGTGAGTTGTAGTCCCTCTACTACGCAGCGAGTAGCTCACTAAAAACTTTTTGTGTCAATAGGTATTCAAACTACTACATGTACCACGTATTAATTTATTATTATTTTCATTTCTCAGTATTCCCTTTGAACAAGGTATTCATTCACTAAAACAGTAATCTAGAACTAATAAGGACCAAATCAACATGCGTTTATTAATGTATGTCACATTTTTTCAGGGCCTAATATGCCAGAAAAAGTATTTCTTCTTAAAAAAATACGTTTACAAGACAAATTAAATGCTAAACCAGAAAAAACACCGAATGGTTTACGTGAAATCATGCGCTTCTAGCAAATAAATGATTGATGGACTTTCCTCCAGTTTCTGAATCGATGGTCAAAAGTTGAGAACTTGTCAAACTCCTCTTTGACATAAAAAAAAACTTTTAAAAACTTTACAAAAACCATTTAACAAGGTATTAATTTCAAATGTTCAACTCAGAACTGTGGTTCCATCTTTTCTTTCTTTATAATAATAAAATAATTGATTTTGTATTAGTTCCCACTCACCTTCCTAAGGCGATCGACGAACGTAGCCTGGTTGTTGGGTATGAACCCTAGATACGCCTTCTTGTCGGGCGTGTACAACAGTATGAGCACTTTGATGTCGCACTGCGGCGGCGTCGGCATCGGAGAGAAGTGCACGCAGCCAGCCTTGAAACACACAAGTTGAAATAATTTTATACAGAAATACATAAACTCACGCCTTTTTCCCATGGGGGTAGGCAGAAACTACAGAACGCCACGATCTGCTACGATCCTTACATATTTCTTATGTTTCACTTACGTTCATACAACTAATTTTACACGCAATAATGAAATAATTTTATAATAACATAAACACAAAACTTAAATTTATATACTTGGAAATTTAAGCATTATTTTGACAACCTTCTTCGAGATAAATCAAAATTGCTGTACTGGCCAAATACATGCGAGCAGCGGCCGGCACAAGTTGTATAAAATCCATTGTCGTGTAATTTAAAAATGGATGGATTTTTACTCCGAAACATGGCAACCAAGGAGGTAATTTCTCAAAGGTTTTATTTAAATTTCGAACTGGCTCGCAAATAGAAAGCTGTTTACTGGAAAAAAGAAATTAAACTCGGGCAATATTATTGTTGCTCGTCATTGATTTTGAAAAGTAATTGTATTTGACAAAATGAGTTCTAGGTGCTACTTTGTTTTAATTTCCGCGCAATCTTTGAGAAAAGTACTATACAAGCCTTGGCCACAACTAGGCATTGATGGACTTACGTATGTGGGCCAAGGCGAGTTCGTCCATCAATGCCTCTTGCTGGCCGCTGCAGTAATGTACTATTCCCTTGGTCACGCCATAACTTGAAAACGGCTTTACCAATTTCATTCGTCTTTTTATTAAAATTTATTTTCTGAAGTTTTCTTTTCTTTGTAGAAGGTTCTTACGGAAAAAAAATGGTAGGTAGGTTTGAAGGGTAGGTTAGAAAGGTTAAGATAGGGTAGGTAGGGTAAGGTGGGTAGGGTGGGTAAGCAGTGTAGGCAGGATATGCAGGGTAGATAGGGGAAGTAAGTGTAGATAGGGTAGGTAGTAGGTAGGTAGGGTAGGTAGGGTAAGGTAAGTAGGGTAGGGTAGGGTAAGGTAGGTAGGGTGGGTAGGTAGTAGGTAGGGTAGGGTAGGTAGGTAGTAGGTAGGGTAGGGCAAGGTAGGGTAGGTAGGGTAAAGTAAGGTATGGTAGGATAAGGTAGGGTAAGGGGTAGGATTGGGTAGGCAGTTGACGCGAACGAAGCCACGAGCACAGCTAGTGATATAATACCAGACAGTTACTGTCCCACAGCAGGGTAAAACCCTCTTCTCACGGTGACGCACGGGATGGCCATTTCAAATATATAGCAACTATTTATGTGGAGTTTCTTGCCCGTTCTTCGTTATAACAAACTACCTTTGCGACTGGATATTTTTTAACTTTAAATTTATGACTTAGAATGTGCCGTTTAATGGTCTAACTGAAATAAATGATTTGATTTTGACCTTACAAGTCTAGATTTCCTCACGATGTTTTACTTCACCGAGGTCCAGCGATGTCCAAGATAAATGTAGGTCGGTTTAACCCCTTGAGTGCGTTAAACGTTAATCTACGCGAGAGATTATTAATTGTTTCGGTAAGTACGGCATACAGCCAAACAAACATTTTTACGCGACAAACAGAAAAATAAACTTAATTTAAAATTAGATGAGGTCGGTGTTTCTTATCCGACTTCTCCGAGATACTGAATCTCCGAGATACCGTAGGAGGCTCTCGTTATGCGGCTGGATCAAGAGCCTGATCCAGAAAGCAGTACTGCTGGACACGGCTCGTATTGTTAGGAGGTTCCTCTCTCTGGAGCCTTGACCGCCGGTAGCTTGGACCCTGTTTATGATACCGGTGGGCCTAAATTTTTTATATTAAAAAAAAAAATGTTTTTTTAATTCTTCTTCTTCGTCACTAAAGTGCAAGTGACCCTTTATGGGGGCCCATTAATTGAGTGTGCCAGTCAAGCACTGCCATTTAATAGCCTTGTAGTTCAATAGTGGTCAGGCAGGGGCCAGAAGTCCTCCTATAGTTTAAGGCAATCGATCCACTAAACCTATCAAACCCATAGCCCAACGCATTTTTCTCCATATTTTGCAATAGTCCTGCACTAACTGTCGACTGCACTGTCACATTTCCTGATACATGCCTAACAAGGCCTCTGCGAGTAGGCTTCGGCATCTCGCACGCCTTTCAAAGAACCGGGACCCCAGGGTCCCGAGATTGTCAAAGTAAATAATTATAATACAATATATAAAACAATCAAATACTTACAAATCCATTCACCATGACCTTAGTCAAAGCATCCAACGCCTCGCTGGGCTGCAAATGAAATAGCACAGACTTGCTATCTTTAAGATACTGCCCCCCTATGTTAGAGATCAGCTGTTTGGGCATCAATTGCATTAGCAGCTTGTTGGGCCACGTGTCCACCTTCAGCTCAGGTTCTATGTCTTTGGTGCTGGCTGATACCTGAGGGAAAAACAGTTCATGAATTATTTATTTGTACGTTTATTAATATGTGGTGTGAGATAGTAAGGTTGAGTTCTAGAAGGAGTTCTTGGACTTTATTTTTATCAGTGAAGTTTCATTAATTCATTAATTCTTTATTGTACACCAAAAACAATATTTAATACAATGTGATAATAAAGTACATGTACAAAGGCGAGCTTAACTCAGTGTTGAGTTCTCTTACAGCAAACCCTAGAGAGTGACAGAGAATGATGACAAAAGAGGGTAGGATCCAGTGTACAATTTTAAAATAATATAATTATAAGCATAAAAATAAATCATAAATATATACATAAGTACATAATATATATATATATATTAACATTGCGTTAAAAGGAAATACTCTTTAATTTTTTCTTGAAGACATCGAGAGAAGGGCTGAAGGGCGTTTCTTATATTTTTGTGAATACTGATTAACCAAATTCCCAAAAAGGTTATCAATTCGACTGTATTTTTTTTAATGTGTTTTACCGCAAGTTTATTTTAGTAGGTGAACCGATTTTGATGATTTTTATTTGAAAGCTGGAGCGTGTCATGTGGTCCCATTTAATTTTATCAAGATCTGATGAGGAACTTCGGAGATATATAACAGAACTCTTCAATAAATGACGGCAAATCACTCGGGATAACTGCAATCGCATGTCTGTTTATTGTTTACACCATTTCATAACATACCATCACACTGGTACGCTCTAAAGGGGTACGCACGTGTGAACAGTTCACCTTGGTATACTCTCATTCCACCGGTTTTGTTTAAGTTTCATGTTATGGGGTTAATCTATTCTGGCATCACCTAGCATAGGCTAGGTTCTATAGAGAACTGGTCCATTATGTTCGGAACTCGGTGTCAAAAAACGAAGAAACGGAAACAGGAACACCGACTGCCGAAATTGAAGTTATTTTTAATTTTGTAGTGTTTTTATTTGGCAGTCGCTTGTATTTTTTTTGTAAAATAGTTATAGACACAGTATTTATTATTTATTTTGATAACAGGAAAAAGGAATAAAAAATACACCGTTGTTATATAAAAAATGTCGTGTTAAATAAAATTAATAGGTACCAACCGATAGTAAACAAACTTGTTTTGATAAAATTTTACCTTCTTTAATATATTGCGTTGGAAAACAAGTAAATAGTTACTGTGAAGAGATAAAGTCTCCAAGATAATAAATAATAATACAAGCAAAATTTAAAAAAAACCGCCACTATATCTTGCGCAAATACCCCGATTCAAACAGTAAAACGCCCATATCTTTTACACGGCTGAACCGTTTTTCATCAAACATATCTAAGAACTCCCGATAATGTCACCTTTCAAACAAAATAAAAACTGATTCAAAATCGGCAGCCTCATTGCGTAATGAATTCGTGAAGAGCAAAGGGCAAAGAGTATGCAAAATCGACCAATCACATAGACGGAAAGCCACATCGCGTCTTTCATCTCGCATGTGATTGGACGATTTTACTTATTAGTTTCTAGTTTTGTTCTTTCCAAATTCATTACGCAATAAAGCTGCAGTTCATCCGTTTAGGAGATATGATGCCACAGACAGATACACACGTCAAACTTATAACACCCCTCTTTTTCCGTTGGGGGTTAAAAACTAGCCTGTAACAGTACCACTGTAGTACTTAGGTCCCTTCCCCTACATACAGAGAACGCTGAATCGTAAATCACCACGCAAAGCGGGTTGGCGGTTTCAAACTTTAACTAAATTAAGGCGAAATGCGGGCAGAGAGCTCCGAGTGTATTTCCTTAGTAATCTTTACTAATATTATAAATGTGAATGTAAGTTTGTTTGTTACGCTTTCACGCAAAAACTACTGAACCGATCATCATGAAACTTTGTACATATATTCTTGGAGGTATAAGAAATAACATTATACTTGATATTAAAAAGACAAAATATTTTTTTAATGGCTTCACTGCGAGCGAAGCCGCGGGTAAAAACTAGTAAGGTCATAATTCGAGGTTTGGCTCTCGCCTATTTCCTCCTCCAGTATTGGACAAATTTAAAAGATACTCCATAAATTGAATAAAAAAGACCGGCCTTATGCGAGTCGACCCGCGCACGAAGGGTTCCGTACCATTATCGCAAAAAACGCCAAAAAAATCACGTTTGTTGTATGGGAGTCCACTTAACTATTTATTTTATTCTGTTTTTAGTATTTTTTGTTATAGCGGCAACAGAAATACATCATCTGTGAAAATTTCAACTGTCTAGCTATCACGGTTCATGAGATACAGCCTGGTGACAGACAGAGAGACAGATTTACACTTTGGGTACGAAACCCTAATGATATATGTTGTGATTCTATGTGTTTCATTTTTCAAATTTGTCAAATTCATGCACTAGGCCTCTGTTGCCAGGTCAATTTTTAGCATTTTTAAGGTTCTAGTGCTTCTAAAGATAATGTATCTCAAAAAGAAAAAGATAAGGTCACACAGTACTCGTATATTTCATTATTTTTCAGTTTATGGAATATCTTTTAAATTCGTTCAATAGTGGAAGCGGAAATATAAATATGTTAAAGATATAAGTAAGAATCTGAAATTAACCTACAAATTGATAATAATTAAGTCCATATTACCTGGCAAGGTAGATGTTTGGTAGTTTTCTGCTGGTCCCCGGGGGCTTTGCCCTTTTCCATCCACTCGATGACTCCGCTCCAGATGTAGGAGCGCTGGAGCTGCGCCCCCGATGGGCCAGGCGTCACCATTGTAGGCATGCGTTGGTGGCCAGCCTGTAGACAAAAAAATAATTTAATAAACTTTATTTTTTAATTTTGCCCACCAGTATGAGTTGAAACACACACATATACAGATATAAGTTGAAATTGAATTTTTCAACACAAATACAATTTACGACAGATAATAATTAAATTTAAAACTTAAACCCCCGACTCAAACTCTCAAAACAATAAAAAATTAAGTATTTATTATTTTATTTATTTTATTTACTTAACCGTCCCTCGACGCGATTACGTTTTGAAGTTTTTGAGTCGGGGTTTTTCTAATTTTAAATTTGATTTTTATTTCATGCTTTTTAAACAACAATTATATTCCTTTGAGGTTGAGGAATTGACGATCTAAGCGCGTCTAGCTTAGATCGTCAATTTATCAAAACACGAAATTATGCACGATATCTTGTGAATAAATCCCAATTCAAAGAGTACAATGCGCATATCTTTTGAACGGTTGAACCGATTCTCATCAAACATAGCTAAGAGTACTTTCGACAAAGTCACCATTCAAACAAAACTAAATCAAAATCGTTCATCCTTTTAGGAGCTTATTGCCACAGACAGATACACAGCAACACATGTCAAACTTATAACACCCATCATTTTATCGGCGGGAGTTAATAAAATCGGTAAAGTGCGTGTCGGACTTCGCACTTTTAGGTTTTCGGTTTCGCACCAAACCGCAAAACATTAACAGTTTTAATAGAAAAAAATTAGAAAATTACAAAAAGCTTCTGAATTATCAATATATTGTTATTTGTTAGTAAAATATACGTTATAATAAACATTATCAACAAATTTGAAGTTCATAGGTCAATGGGAAGTTCAAAATACTTCGAAACAAAATTTTGATTAAAAAGCTGACTTTGGTGGCTTCTCATTCCATTGTTTTGCAATATACTTTAAAACAAAAAATATAGCATTTATGGACTCAACGAGCTCTAAACAATGATAGCCCAATCGATGGGGAAGAACAGAGTTTTTTTTTTGGCTGTAAGTGAGTTTGCCCCTTACCTTTAAAAATATTTTTTGTCAATTTTATGGTTCTGAATCAACAAGATGCTTATACTGTGAAAATTTGAAGACTGTAGCTCCAACCGTTTGGCTGTAAAAAGCTGTGTGACAGTCGTCAGACAGACGGACACCTGAGTGACAGTAATACCCGTTTGGACCCCTAAAAACATTAATGCAGTATAAAGACGCATATTTGTATTCGTTTACTAGCATAGCTTGCGAGCCGGGGCGGGTTGCAAGTCAATAAAAAAAAATGAAAAACTAAGCACCTCTACCTAAACCTTCGAGGAAAAAACCGTATATTTTGATATGTAGAGGAAATGCGGTTGCAGTTATCCGACTGAATATCCTAAGTAAAAAGTCATAATTCGAGGTTTAGCTCTCTCCTATTTCCTCTTCCAGTATTGGGCTAATTTAAATGATATTCCATAAACTGAAAAAGAAAGATATATACTGTGCCCCTATGTGTTCCTTTTTCCGTTTATAGTTGTCAAATTTGTACACAAGTCCTCGGTTAACAGCGCAATTTTGAGCCTTTTTTGGATGTAGTGCTTCTAAAGATAATGTATCATCAAAAAGGAAAACCAGTATATGTGTTTCTTTTTTAGTTTATGGAATATCTTTTAAATTGGTCCAATATTGGAGGAGGAAATAGGCGAGATCCAAATCTCGAATAATGTCTTTGTACTTAGTATATTCAGTCGGATGTCTGCGACCGCATTTCCTCTTAATAACCACTTACTCGCGCCCCCGTAAGGAGTTCTTTTCTGAGTTCGCTAGGTTTTCCTCGATAAATATCTCGCATTTTCGACCGGCCTGTCTCAGAATCTTCGCTATCCGTCCCCATGTCATCCACCTCTTGATTATTTCGATCAACTTCACGCAGTTCAATATTTGATTGAGATAGCGCTGTTTCCCGAATGTGTTGCTCAAATCTGTCAGTATCTTCGATTTTATCAAGCTCTTCCAAGTGATTGCGAATCTCATCATAAGCATCTTGCCATTGATTTCTAAGTTCAGCCACGTCTCCAACCAGTGTCGCTAACACGCCTTCTTGTTCAGCCTGCCAGGTTGTTAACCTTACTTCTTGTTCAGCTTTCCATGAAGAGAACATTTGTAGACACTCGGCTTTAAACTGACAAGGGCACGGAGATCGGTTGATTGAGATCTCCGGACTCTTTGGTGAGTCGTCAATTCTCTGGCGTTTGTTATTGACGGTGACGTCTTCAGATTTATCAGTTACTGACGAAGATGGTTCATTCTCAGGTTGTACTCGTAAGTTGTCCTGTTCTGTGGTTTCATTTGGATTTCTCGGTATGTCGGCCATTTTTAGTTCGTTTCGTTTTTGCAATAAACTGCGTTGATATGTACCTACGTTACTTGTTTACGTGTGAGTGACGTAGACGCGTATAGCGGTCAACTATTTTGATACCACAATGAGTAATCTCTCAAATACCCGAAGTAGGACGTACGACTGCTGCGACGTTAGATCTTTAGATGATCTGTCTGGCTTACTCAAAATTTTTACTCATGCTCGGTCGCGTTAACGTAAAGTTCAATTTGTATTGAAACTGGATAAGCGTCGCCTGACGACGGCAAGGGGAAATTGCTTTTTTGTATACAAATTGACATAAGAGAACTTTAACGCAATCGAACCGTTAAAGATCTCGGAATAAGGCCTCTGCACTATGGTGCACTAAATCATCACAGTTTCTGCCACAACCAAATGACATTCGTAATCCATTGTTCATGTATTAAAATGAGTTTGCTTGTCGAGCAAAGGTACTTAGTCATTCTAAGATGTCACTTTGTAACTGTATATCTTATTAACTATATATCCTACAATAATAACATTACAAATTCTAGTAAAAATTGCTTTACGACTGATGACAAATATTTTTTCAACAATTGTCATCATCAGTGAATTGAATCTCATCCACCTAAAATTTATGCGTTTATCCTCGCACTGGAACGCCTTACAACAATTAAACCACTGGAGCACAAACATACAATTAATATAAGTTCAGGTTTCGTTACGATGTTTTCCTTTACTGTTGTCAGCGATGGCCAAGATAAACTTAGATAATTTAAAAATTTAAATTTAAAAAAAAACTCATATTCGAAGTGAAAAATAACATCGATCGTTTAAAAAAAAATCTTGAAATTTTGGAAGTCGATGTCAAAAAACGAAATCATAAACACCAACCGCCGAAATTAAATTATTTCTCAATTTGTAGTGTTATTAATTGGAAGTTGGTTGTATTTAATCGTGAAAAAAAAATTAAAACATTTAATTAAAAAAGTCATGAAAATAAAATATGTTTTGAATGTCCGGGTCGTAAGCTCCAAAAGCCGGGGTTTTCACGAATTTCACGCACCTTGTCTTGGTTGGCAGATTTTAGAGATGGCAACCATAATCCCGTCCAGTTCCGTCCGGAATAAAACGCGTTACATATGCAGCGGCCTTAGCCACTGGGCCACCACGACATGTTCAATATCCATTTATCGACACTCCACCGCAGCAGAAGTATTTTTTACTCCTTTGTGATAATTACTGTATAGCATTCCAATAGGAGGATAAACTAATAATAAAAAGTTCGACGACAACAAAGAAATTCAAACAACAATCACGAATAATCACTCGGTTGATTGAGTCATCGATGATAAAGTATCACAGCTAAATATAATCGACGTCTGTTTCGAACCGCGGTGCGGGGCGGAATGCATATCCTCTTATCCTCAATTCCTCAATGACTTTCGTCACACAGACTTGTTTTAAACACACTAATACATTCCGTAGGTACAAAATTTTGTGTCTTTCCAAGAACGATTCGGGGAAAACTGTCAGTGCATACTTATTTTTCAAGAGATGAGGTGAAGTCTGTTTGTTTAAGGCAATCTCTGAAAGTACTGAACGGAATATTGTAGTAATTAAAGATTTTTATTATTTTATTTCACTGGCAGAAAACTACATTATCACAGAGAGTCATTCGCAACTTTTTATACCGGAAAAACCACAAGGAAAATCTAAAAATATAGGAAACCACCGACATATTTTTGTTTCATATTACATAATTTATCTAGAAGTAGACACGCTTCGATCGACAATTTATCTCACACATAATTATGACACGTTATCTTGCGGGAGCAGCCCGAATCAAACAATAAAACGCCAATAACTTTTGTACCGATTTTCATCAAACATAGCTAACAACACTCTCGATAAAGTAACATTTCAAAAAAAAAACAAAACAAATTCAAAATCGGTTCATCCGTTTAGGATCTATGATGCCACAGACAGACACAATAATACACACATCAAACTTATAACACCGCTCTTTTACCGTCGGGGGTTATACAAAAATGGACGATTGATTACTGAAGAATGTGCCACGGAAGCGAAGTCGCGGGCAGAACTAATTTTTTTTTGTTTTTTTATTTAAATTTACCCGAAACACGTTCACATAATAACACAATAACTACACAACTACGTCCATCCATCTACACAACTACGTCCACGACCATGAGTCAACTACACTACTCATTATAAATTCGCATACAAATGAGAGACGATAAGAAACTAAAGGGGAATGCCCTGTCTATAGACTATGCGCGGTAAAGTTCTCGCCAAAATTCTGACGTTGGCTTTCCGATGCGCAAGACACGAATCGGTGCCGTTTTTGTATGACATTTACTACCAGGCCTGCGACAGCTTACAGCTTAGTTCCAAAAATTTAGATGGGCGCTACTATCGGCCCAATGCTATTGGCTATACCGATAGCGGTAACTTCATGGTATACGTGTGTGCTTTAATGGTCGTCATGTTGCTAATTTCATGTTAATGGCAGCATTGGCAGCCATTTTGACATTTAGAACAATAATTAAGAACAGTAATAAATATTATGAAAAGGGACACTTAACGTAAGAGAATTTTGAATAAGGAATAAATGGTCAGTAGATAAACGAGTAAAAATGTTCTGAGAGATAAACTTTCATAACAAAAAGCCTTTGCTAATGCTATAAGTACCTAGCAGTTGGAAATTATCCATACATATAAATAAAATTGGAGTGTCTGTTTTTAATATTGAAATAACCGTTTTTTACTATATGTATATGTATACGGTACATACACCAAAATATTTTTTTTTACAATTTTTGTCTGTCTGTCTGTTTGTTCCGGCTAATCTCTGAAATGGCTGGACCGATTCTGACGGGACTTTTATTGGCAGGTAGCTGATGTAATAAGGAGTAACTTAGGCTACGTTTATTTTAGAAAAAAAACTTTTATTTTAGAAATTTGTTAGGCGGAGCGAAGTTCGCCGGGTCAGCTAGTAATAAATATACTTTTGCAGTCCAGGTTATGGTTTACCTGCCAAATTTTATCCAAATGTGTGCCTACACCACAATTTATGGCATTAGAAACATCTAAGATATTGAAGATATTTAAGAAGTAGTAAAATTTGGATCTGTAGGTAATCAATCATATTAACTTGTTGAACTTATTTTGTCTTTTGTTTACAGATGGAACTATTGACAAAATATGATGCGGTCAACAGATATGTGTGGTGTTTAATTCCTCATACTTAATTAGGGGCCTTTGAAATAGCCTGCTAGGAAAAGATATGGTTTTCAAAGACATGGAAGGATATTGAAACGGTATTTGACTCTGATTGCCTAGTTAGTCATACTAGAATGCATAATCAATTAACAGAGCACCATGTGTATGCAAACAAATTGAAGAAAATAAAAGTTAGTGTTGTTGCGCAAATGCTGAGTGCAACCACCAAAGGATTGCTTAAACACTGCATTATTCAGTAAATATTAAGTTTGTTATCAATATGCATTAAGTACCTAATAATAGGTACAAGTTAAATAACTATCCTCTCAATCACTATAGTCGTCACGATCTAAGAAACCCAGGTCATAATTTAACGATAAATATCAAGTAAGTCGGAAAAAATTCTGCCCTCTGAGAGCTATCTTCGCGTGCGCTGCCTAAACCGTTGGAGATACACAAATATAATGTACCGTAGGATTGTTTGTCTTAAACAGTTCTAAATAAAAGTCCTTGACAGCATATATCTATCTTTTATGTGGAAGCCACTATGACCATAAAAATTAGAGATTCTTATGAAAATTGCAGTAATGTAACCCAAAGTAGCAAAATGTTGCATATAAAATTCATTCTTTGGCGTGCGCTGAGAAAACTATTACAAAAAAAAATTAAGATAAAATATGTACCTCATGATTAGGTAGGGTAAGGTAGGAGGGATGGGTAGTTAGGGTAGGGCAGGGTAGGTAGGGTAGGGTAGATAGGGTATGGTAGGTAGAGTAGGATAGGCAAGGTAGGTGGGTAGAGTAGGTATGGTAGGTAGGTAGCCAATTGACGGGAGCGAAGCCCCAGGGGTCAGCTAGTAACTTTCTACGTAAGAAATTGAAATACATAATATAATACAATATAATACAGATAGGACAGTGGTGGTGGTATTGGAAACTATATATAGTTATCTATGTTTACTACTGCGCAGCCATTGTAGCCAACTTCAGGGCGGCCAAAAAGTTTGTTGGCGAGAACTATAAACATGTAGAATTTTTGCGCGTAGTAGACCAGGGCTGACCTTTGAAAATGTAAAAGTGAAAAAACAATTGTGGGATGAAACCCATTGGAAAAAGAAGAGAAAAAAAGATCCACTAGAAGACTCCAATAAAAGATCAAAAACTTGGTTATTTTATTTTTTCACATAAATTTTGAGATTATGTGAAAAAAGAGCAAATACAAACAACTTTGGCATTTAACTTTTTTCGAGTAACTACCCGGACCGAGCCAAGGCGTCGACGGCGCGCACTGTTCCCGCGCGCCTCAAGGAGTTGTCAGCAAAGAGAGGGGCCCAGCTGGGTCGAAGCCTACCGGGGTTCGGGGTTATCCGAAAGGAAGCTAGAGCCCCGGTATGAAGGCTAGAAGGAACGGCGCGGGGTTTTTAGTCAGTACAAGTCTGACACTATCTCCCGCTCCACCCAAGAGCGGGATTTGTCATAAGATGATTTTCCCCGTCGACAAAAAAAAAAAAAAAAAAAAAAACCCCCTTCCACTTCCCGACCTGTGATCGGCCGTAAATTATTTTTACTTTCATTACTGTTATCTTCTCTTCCTTTTCCTATGGGTTTCATGCTACTATTATTATTTTTGGTTTCAAATATTATCGACCCTGGTTTATAGGTATAGTCTATGAACGGCCACAAAAATATATAATTAAAGGAAAACATAGGGGCAAAGTTTATATCTTTCATTTTCAGTTAATGGAATATCTTTTAAATTGGTCCAATATTGGAGGAGGAAATAGGTGAGAGCCAATGATATTCTAGTAAACAGATATGTTATAAGCGCGCGCATTGTGAAGACTCGAATACGTCCTAATTGGGACGTATAGTCTGTAGCCTATGTGTAGCATGGCGAAGAGCGATACAATATATAGAAACAAAAAAAAAAAAAAACATCGTATGTATTTAGAAAATGTATCAATTATGAATATGATACCAAAGTACATAAAATAGAAGGGATCTCATACCATACGTAAGTACGCAATACACCTCAATTTAATTTTTTTTTTTTTTTTTTTCCTAATATCTATTATTTATTCTGATATTTGGAGGTTAGAAAAAACAAAGAGATGGTAAATACATTGGTGGCCAGTATTATGTTTGTTTACATTCACACGCAAGTGACGAACACTAGCTGTCTCTTTTTTTATTGTTGGATTTATCAAGCCATCCCTTTCGACTTGTAGTGAAATGTCAGATGAATGTGCTGCCGCTGCTGCGCGGAACACTTTTTTCGGTTGTTTTGTGAGTGTATAACGTATCTGTTTACTAGACAATCATTGGTCAGAGAGAGCTAAACCTCGAATTATGACTTTTTACTAAGGCAATTCAGTCGGTGCTCTCTGCCCATATTTCCTCTTAAGCGCCGTATAAATTTGCCTACACATTACTGTTTCGTCTCGTGGCGTGGATCGAGATACACAAGTCATACGAATCTGTTCAAGTCTACGTCATATCACAACGAATCTTGTAGCCAATCAAATACGTCATAGGGCGCCACGCCACGCCACGACACGGATTTATGTTTCCGCTTTATACCTACGCGTCCGAGTCAAAACACTTCGTGGCGCACGCGCCACTGCGATCGAATTCTCACGACATTGTGTCCTTTCCGCAGGTAATGTCATTGCTAGACATCGACTTATATGCTTTTGCATGTTTGAAATGCAAATGCATAAAACCCAAATTTTATAACGTTAAACCGAACCCTTATAGGATCAATTTGTTGTCCGTCTGTCTGTCAAGACCCTTTATCTCGGGAACGCGTGGAAGTATCGAGTTGAAATTAATATCGTTTACTCAAGTTTGCAACCCCTTGTAGCTGTGAAAAAATCAAACTTCTAGATCAACGCAATCAAGATATATGATTTTTAGGAATTGTAATGTTTTTTGTTGATTGTCATGTTTTTACCTGTGTTGTTTGTCATCTGACAAATTATTGATGTTCTGCTATAGTATGAGTAATAGTGAAATTGTTGACTCTGCACATGTTCGGTCAAATAAGTAAGTGCATTGAGTAATTGAGATAAATAATTAAATAAATAAGAGACACAACCGTTAATGACGCATTTTTTACACTTGCAAGGGAATCAAAATCTACAGGGTACTTCCCGTTGACCTAGAATAATGAAATTTGGCATGAAGTAATGTCTTGTAGCAAAAGTAAAGGAAACGATTTTTTACATTATATTAGGGTGAAAATGACTACGTCCACTGATGTTATAGTGCCCAGCACGTAAGTTGGCAAGGTTTTGGCGTAGTGGGGGTAAGTTCGCGCATATTTCGCGAACTGACCAACCACCATATAGAGCAACCGGAACTTGGACGTGACATGATTGGTCAGTCGATACTTGTGTCAACTGACCAACCAATCGCGCGCTCGGAACGGTTCTAACCGTTTCCGCGCCCCGTTTCACTACCAAAGATACCTAAAAAACGACTTCTGCGCAACTAACGACTCTGGCCAACTTACGTGCCGGCGATTTTATTAGATAGAACTTGAAATTTGAGTTCTGCTGAAACCTTTTTATACCAGACCTGAAGCCTTATTTATTTATTAATTCGGTAAGGTAAAGGGCAAAGAGTACGAAAAATCAAACAATCACATAGACGGAAATCCACATCGCGTCTTTCATCTCCTCCCGCGGTTTAAATTACGCGTGCGACCAATATATACCAATATAATAGCATTTGCTTTATAATACGTAAAATAAGCATTTTTCTTTAAGTTGGTTTATAATATATTTACCACCATTATGCCCGGTACCTTCGTAATTAAGAATTCGCAGTTTTTCGTAGCCGTTAATTCTCGGTATTTATGTAACAGATCTCTGGATTTTCGTAAACGAGAAATCGCGGTATTCTCGTAACAGATAATTTCCGGTATTTTCATATATAGAATTCACGGGAGCGAGGCCTACCTGTGCAGCATGAGCGGGTGGCGGCGGAGGCGGCGGGTAGGAAGGCTGCGCCAGTTGAGTGAGCAGCGCCGAGTTGTTGGCGTATAGCGGGGCCCGGGGAGGCGCCAGCCAGTTGCCGGCGCCGCGGCCACATGAAGTATTTCCTTGTAAAGAAAATAACAGATTCATTACGTCATTCTAGACCAGGAATGGCGAACCATGCCACAAAATAATTCGCCCATTCAAATAATATTAAAGAATCTATTTACAAGAGCCTTATTAGCATCTAATCATCTTCTTCGTCATTTCAGCCGAAAGTCGTCCACTGCTGGTCATAGGTCTCCCCCAAGCGCCGCCACACTGATTTGTATTCTTTGCGTTTCGCATCAGAATGTCAGGCAGGGCGCATTGCACGCGGATAGCTATTGGGGACAAAAAGTTCAGGAGTGGCGACTGCGTATCGGAAGACGAAGCATTGGAAGGCGATCTAGGTGGGGCGATGACCTGGTCAAGACCGCTGGAGTCCGGTGGATCTAATATATGCAACAACAGAAATCACAGTAACTGCTATTTTATTTAATCCTACTAATTTCGGGTT
The DNA here is from genome assembly GCA_947562075.1 of Orthosia gracilis. NCBI lineage: Eukaryota > Metazoa > Arthropoda > Insecta > Lepidoptera > Noctuidae > Orthosia > Orthosia gracilis. The sequence continues at coordinate 14,343,532 of OX387265.1, forward strand.
ACAAATAAGTTTTTTTCTATTAGTAGGCTCGCGTTTGACTACAAAAGTCTCAGCCAGATAACAAACAAATAAAAGTCATTGATCCGACTTGTACCAATAACGGTCCAATAATTATCTACGTAACTTTAAAAAATTGTTTTTTTATTTATGGAATATTTTGATAATTTTGGTCTCAAATGAAAGGTTTAGGCGTAGACCTATTTTATCCGTTTCATCATCATCATCAGCCTTTTAACGTTTCCACTGCTGGGACACAGGTCTCCTCTCTGTGAGAGAGGGAATGGACCTTAATCCACCACTCGGGCCTAGTGCGGATTGGTGGATGTAACCTCAATGTTTCCTCACGATGTTTTCCTTCAACGTTTTGAGAGCAGTTTTGATGAAATAATTTACACAAAATAAAGCACCTGACTGGGTTCGAACCCACAACCTACTTCTATCCGTTTAAATCATGTAAATTGGTCCACGTGTGTATAATATTAAATCATTACTGAACGCCAAGTGAACGTGTCAAGGACGGGCCTTACCGCGATACGGTACGATAATATTTTATGGTCAAAAATGTAATAAAATCATTTTAACGACACTTACCTACACCGGCTACCCCAGGTACACCAGGCACGGCACCCACAGGGCCCACTCCTGCAGTGGCCGTGACGCCCGGACGTGGGAAGGTCTGCGCTCCAGGCCGGGCGGGGCCTGTAGTGCCACGGCCCTGACTGTGAGAGAAAAACACGTTTTATAGAAACCGCATTAAAAAGGAACTAAGGGTCATTTGCCAATAGTCGATTCGAGTATAAGTTTCATCTTGGAGCAGTATATGTGGAGCACATACAGCGTCCGCCAATAAAGCATTTTTTTATGAACTAAGCATTTCGATCAGAAATGCCCCCCGAAATATTTTCTGGCCCCGTTATACCGTTTTAAAGGTCTATCGCATGAAGCAGAATAATTATCAAGACTGTTCTACTTACCTATAGACGTCAGCCTGTATATCGGGCACGGGTGGCGGTGCAGGACTCGGCGGGCGCTCCTTCAAACTGTACCCGCGGAGTAACACTAGGTGACGAGGATCCTAAGAACAATGATAGTTGACAAACTGTAGTCTTCAGTTGACAATGTGTTGTCTTCATTTGGCAACGTGTAGTGTTCGTTGACAATGTGATGTCTTCATTTGACAACTTGTAGTGTTAGTTGACAATGTGTTGTCTTCATTTGGCAACGTGTAGTGTTCGTTGACAATGTGATGTCTTCATTTGACAACTTGTAGTGTTAGTTGACAATGTGTTGTCTTCATTTGGCAACGTGTAGTGTTCGTTGACAATGTGGTGTCTTCAGTTGACAACTTGTAGTGTTAGTTGACAATGTGTTGTCTTCATTTGGCAATGTGTAATGTTCATTGACAATGTGGTGTCTTCAGTTGACTACTTGTAGTGTTCGTTGACAATGTGGTGTCTTCAGTTGACAACTTGTAGTGTTAGTTGACAATGTTGTGTCTTCAGTTGACAACTTGTAGTGTTAGTTGTCACTTCATTTGGCAACGTGTAGTGTTCGTTGACAATGTGTTGTCTTCAGTTGACAACTTGTAATGTTAGTTGACAATGTGTTGTCTTCATTTGGCAACGTGTAGTGTTCGTTGACAATGTGGTGTCTTCAGTTGACTACTTGTAGTGTTAGTTGACAATGTGTTGTCTTCATTTGGCAACGTGTAGTGTTTGTTGACAATGTGGTGTCTTCAGTTGACAACGTATAGTGTTCGTTGACAATGTGGTGTCTTCAGTTGACAACGTGTGAACCCATAATGCTTATGCTTTTAGTATTATGCTGATTTAGCTTTAACTTCGCCAGCGACCAGTCCCGTGTGGTACGTTGAAAAATGTAATGATTGCACGCCGCGTGAGCTAGCAGGCGTGCTCTAAACAGTTGTTACCTTAGCATAGTTCCTCTGCTGCGCCTGGTGCAGCTCTCCACCGGCATGCTCGTATAGCGCGTGCAATGCGGGCACGCGCCGTGCTGACGCGACTGATACTTGCACCCCACGCTCGGCTAGAAGGCGGGCCGCTTGTTCTACGGTTGCAGGGGCACCTATAAGTGATATGATTTTTGTAGATTAAGGTTACCCGTTCAGAACCATGAACAGCGTTTATTGGTCAAGGGGCAGTAAGACTCAAACTGTCATTCAATTGCGATATTAACCGATAACCTCAAAACGAAATTATCTTTAATTAGAAGATTAACTTATGCCACAGATAATATAATACTAGCATACAGAGGCCTCATCCCATACAAAGAAACCGTGCCGACGTAACTAGTGTTTTTCTACAGACTAAACCGGTTATTTTACTAAAAGAATGTCGGTTCTCTTCCAAGCGATAAATGGTGTTAAGAGTCTGGCAAACGAAAGTAGACACTTATTTTGTAGGAACACCGTCAAACAGTGGAGTAATAGCCATACTACGTTTGTATGGAAGAATGGCTGACTTGGGGACCCTTAAGTGTATATGTTTGTAGTTATAGTTAATATATTTTATAAGTTAACAAATGACATACCAGCCGGTACCAATCCTCCAGCATACGCAGAGTAAGGTGGAGAGCAGCATAACAAAAGCAAGTGGACTGGCTTGTCCGTTCGCCCGAGCTCGTCAAAGCACGCAAGTGCTGTTGTGAGGGCTTCTGTCACGCACGCGCGACTTTCTGCGTGCCCACCTATGTATCTGAAATGTTTGAAAAATTCTTTTATAATACAACTAGCTCCCGCCCACGAGACATTAGTACTTCTCCTAATATCTTTATAAATTATAGCTTATCTGTTATTCTGATGTATTAGCTCCATATATAGGTATATAATAGTACAGTTTCATCAAAATGCATTCAGTAATTTTTGCATGAAAATGTAACAAACGTTCTCAAAAACTTTCACATTTATAATATTACGAGTAGTAGGTAGTATTTACTTGAAGGTATTTGAAGTGAAAAATTCAACACATCTCGCGAGAGATTCGCTATATTCTCGTCAAAACTTCTCGGTATTGTCAGACCCCGAGGTCCCGACTCTCTATACAATCGTACGCAAGGAATAGTCTGCTACTACTACATAAAACGCATAATGTATTTACAAATGACAATGTGTGTGTGAACTATGTAGTTTACTGCCTCATCGCAGGTGGTGAAAAATTTGCGATGGGTGTCGCTTCTTTTTTACATAGTAATAGTAAGTATTCTTTGTTATTGTTTAGATTATCAAGTAAAATTTAAAAAACCCTCGACACATTTTATTGCATGCTACATAATTTATCTATTAGTAAACGCGCTTCGATGGACAATCTATTGAACACGTAATTATGACATGATATCTTGCGAAAACACCCTTTTCAAACAGTAAACATCCCATAACTTTTGAACGGCTGAACTAATTTTTCTCAAACATAGCTCAGAACACTCTCGACAAAGCAACCTTTCAAACGAAACACGGTGCATTTGTTTAAGTAATATGATGCCACAGACAAATACACAAATACACAGGTACACAAGTTAAACTTTTAACACCTCTCTTCTTCCATCAGGGGGTTAAAAATAAAATATAAAAAATACATGGGGAGTGTAAACAGCATAAAATGTACAGGCTAGTAATTCCTCTGCCTTACTGGATTTTATGGTAGAACATGTTTGCAAAGATGAGCAATATTTTCTCTAATTTTGTTTTGACACCCAGTATGCAGCACCTCTAGGGTTATATTCATACTCAACATTTCCCCTAACAAAAAATCAACTCTACTTACTGTATTTTATCAACAGTCTCTAGAACTGTTTGCGGGCATGTATAAGGACCATAGGTGGCAACTGGCATGCCAGGGTGGCAATCAGCCGCTTTGTATGTCACTATGCAGTATACTGAGCCACTGCCACCTCCTTCTTCTAAAGCACCTCCATGGAAGTATCTGTAATTTACAAAACCATATTGAAATCAGTTAGGACATATGGTATTGAACTCTGGGGAACAGCAAGTAACAGCAACATTGACATCCTGGAAAGGTTTCAGACGAAAGCCATTAGATCCATGTTCAACATACCTTAATGCATACATAATAAATACATTCTGCAAGATCTGAAAGTCAAAACGGTGAAACACAACTACCAGAAAAAGCTAACCAAACATGTCAACTCCCTGGCTGCTGATTTGGTGGGATCTGGAAGTATTGTGTACACAAGACTGAGGACGAACAGTGTTCCAACTCTAATAAACCAATTCCCAATAGAAGAATGGTCAATGGACAACTCCTCACTGCTACAAAGACCGATTACAGAATATCTTCAAACAAAGGAGCAGCCAAATGTCTAAAGACAGATTGTTGCGAAAACAAAAAAAAAAAAAATCTTAGAACTCAGTCAGAATATTATTTCCATTGATGTTGAAAGTTATCCCTAAATCTGAATCAGTACAGTTTTCATCAGGAACGGAATTTTCTTTGTCATCACAAGATTTATATTCTTTCGGAGAATTAAAATAAATTATGAGTAGTTTTTCCATATTATCTATCTTCTAACAATTTCTTTTTGCACTTAAAATCCATTTATAGGTAGAGAAGGACCTTTTAACATCAACGGAAGTTAAAGTTACATATTTATAGTATGACGATGATTCATTTTCATGGTCAAATCCTTTTTCGATATTGTCACAAATGTCTCTTAATGCATTTAGATCGGGATTTCTGTTTATGACGTTTCCTAATTTGATTTTAATTGGTTCAGACGTTCGTCTGACGTTCGTTCCATACTGTTCTAAACTGGTGTTCACCAGTTTAGAACAGTATGTGGAAAGATTCCATTAACAATAAGTTAGACGTTCAAACCAAGATAAAGAGATTAGGTACTTTTTGAAATCAATAAAAATTGTGCATACTCTTTTTTTTAAAAACAGAAACAGGAAAAGAATTCGATAGTTATTTTACTTTATTAATTTTAGTTATTTAACTTTAGTTGTAATTAAGTAATGTTCCGAACAAATACCCCAAAAAAAAAATTTCAAATGGCAGTCTCCACTTTTTGTCTCTGTTCTTTGAAGTTAAGGTACTAATGTACATTAGCTCTACCTATTCTGATCACTGGTGATAATTAATGCTTGTGCCTACCTTGTATGAGAAGTCTTTCACATTCAGTGGGACAGTAACATACTATATGATTGCTAATTGGTTGTTTATTATAGAAAAGAACTGTCAAGAAACTCCAGAGTTAGTCTTAATATATTTTTTTTGCTTTTACAATGTTTTCACAAAACAGTCTTAATAGGTATGAGAAGACCGTCTTTTTTATAGTAGTCAAGGACAGCCCACTTTGATGAGCCTGCATGTAGGAGGAATAGACAACACAGCACACCTGTTCCTAATCTGCCCAGAAATCACTGTTACAGGGCAAAGTACTTCAGTAACCTACCTACCTTACACAGCTACAGTTCTTCCTTGAGCTGGGGTGGATCAAATGACCCATTTATCCCACCGGTAAACAAAATAAGTGCTTAGATGTGGAGTTGCCGTTTATAACAGTAGGTATGTGCTAAATACATCTCGAAGTAGGTATGTTCTTTGTACAAGCACTCACAATATATAATATAGTCGTTTAGGCACATCTTAAACTAGTTTAAGTCCAGATCTATCCATGAATATCATAAATAGTATACGTAGTCATGATCATAGTAGTCACGGACAGTGAAATTAGGTAAACAAACGAACACACTTACTCTAAAGTTGGAACAATGTAATTTGATTTCAATTCTCCTATATAAGCGCCGTTGGCAGCTGTCGCCTCTATTACGAATATGACTTCAGCCTGTACAGGCGAGTCTGGAGCATTTACTACCATATTTATGTTATATTAACAATTTCATTTGTATAAAAAAAAAACAATACACAACACAAAACACCACAAGCGACAATATTTGACGTTTTGTATTATTTTCTTTTCCTGTCAATCAATTTTGATTTTGACGTTACTATATTTTTTTAATGAAATGGGGTTCGTTCTGTTAATATTTCCCTGTAAAATGAGCTTGTCTTTTAGTTTTACATCTAGATAATCGAGATAAGTGGGCAATTGTGAGTAAGTTTTGCTTGGATGCAACTGCTCACTCATGCACATGCATGATCACAAACCCAAAGGACTAAGGGCAAAACTAAGTATGATGCATGTTTGATGTGACTCGGAACGCAACGATAGAGCCATGGGCCCATGGCCATGTGACATTGACATTTTCATTGTTCTAATGTTTTACAAGTGTTAGCTGTCATGTGTGATGTGTTTGTCATTGTCAGCTGTTTGTCATTACAAAAATAACCATATCTTCGTCTTTTGATCTTATCTTTTCACAAAAATATCTTATAATTTAGTGCATAGCCTACTATTATTTCTATGGTGGTCGCGCGATAGGCCACTTAACATTTTCGAATAGAGTAATCGATATTTTTAGTACCATGGAATTGGGTCTTCGCACCGTAAGAATTTTCAACCGGCTTTTAAGAAAACCGTTCGGAATCACATCGTGTAGGAATATTACGGGCACTGCCGTTAAAGAAGAAATTAACACAGAACTGCTCAATGCATTTAACCAAGATATAAGAAATGGTAAGTTATTACGACTTGTTATAGCGAAATTACATCAGCCTCAAAAACTACGGTCAAAATAGTTCTTGTGAGTTTTTTTTCCATGAAAACCAGCTTCTTCTAACCTGAGTTTGATATAGGTTTCCTGCAATCATTGAAGTTTTGAAGTCAGTCAGAGTACGGTTCTCGCCGAACATCTTGGCCGCCCTGAAGTTGGCTACAATGGTTGCGCAGTAATAAATCTCATACAAAAACAGCACCGTAGAACCAAAAATTCGAAACAATGTGACATGTCCAACAACCAGCACAGGGCCCGCGTTGTAGATTATGGCCCATTCCCTCTTACAGAGAGTGGGACAAATGGGGGTCATAAGAGCAGAAAAATAGGTCCATCTATCCTATTCTACCCAATCACTGGATTGTGAAGGTCAGAAAGGCAGTTGCTCCATGTAAAGCACTGGCAATAAGCTATAGTTCTCGCCAAACTTCTTGGCCGCCCTGAAGTTTGTTTTCCGATGTGCAAGGCGCACGGCTCAGTGCCGTTTTTGTATGAGATTTACTACTATGCAGCCATTGTAGCCAATTTCAGGCCGGCTCAACTGGAAGCCAACCCCAAAATAATAGGATATAGGCTAGGCAAGCTAAGTGATTGACTGCTATCTTTTTATCTTGTCTTATGGAATGATTTTTGACGTCATCCTGATGTACGTAAATGATAGTGTATCTTTCCTTCTCTTTGATAACAGGCAGCAATTTTATCAGATGGTCATCTATTTACTTTAATGCTTAACCCCAGTAGAAGTTACTTTACCTTAATTTTTTTTAATTAGATCCAGTTTAAAAGAAAAGGTTTAGGTTGTCTTATATGTATAGTTATGTATAACTATTCTATGTAAAGATTCTCCTCAAAAGTGCATGAGCCATGAAGCCCTACATAGTTTACACATTTTATTTATAAACCAATCAATATAAGGCAATATGTTTTGTACAAGAGCTGCATCACTCCCTTGGTGTGCAATAAAGTATATTCTATCCCCCAAAGAGGTGGAGAGAAAGTTCAGAATGCAATGCCTGAGTTATCTATCTAAAAAGAGTGGTGTTATAAGTTTGATGTGTGTTGCTGTGTATTTGTTAATCTGTCTGTGGCATTGTAGCTCCTAAACGGATAAATTGATATTGATTTCGTTTTTTTGTTTGAATGGTGTCTTGATCAAGAGTGTTCTTAGCTATCTTTGATGAAAATCAGTTTGGGAATTCAAAAGTTATGTGCATTTTACCCTTTGAAGCAGGCTATTTTAGCAAGATATCCTTATATAATTGTATGTTTTGATCAATTGGTGATTGATGCGTGTCTACTAGGTACTAGATAAATGATGTAGTTTAAAAATCATGAGTTAATAAGCCTCAGCGGTTTTTAAATGTTTAATTTATACTTGTTTTCATCACTGGGAAAACGCCTCCCATTTATCCTTCCAAACCCCTTTGTCTCTAAAGTTTTGATATAAAAAATCTATACTAATAATAAAAAGCTGAAGAGTTTGTTTGTTTGTTTGAACGCGATAATCTCAGAAACTACTGGTTGAAATTGAAAAATTCTTTTTGTGTTGTGTAGTCCATTTATCGAGGAAGGTTATAGGCTATATAACATCACGCTCCGGACAATAGGAGCGGATCATAGATGAAAAATGTTTGCAGAAACGGGAAAAATCATTCCTTTTTGAGAGCTTTCGTTGCGTGCGCTATATAAGTGGTTAAAGTTACGCAACATTCATATATGTAGGGTAGGGTAGGTAGGTAGTCAGTTGACGGGAGCGAAGCCTCGTGGGACTGCTAGTAATATATATATACTGGATGTGACAATTAAAAACATCAACACTTTTACATAATAACTGACAAAATGTATACTATGTATGTACTCTGTCTACCCATTGAAGTGTACAGGCGTCATGTTATATTATTACATAAATGTTAAATTTGTACCTACAAATTGTTATCACTGCTTGAAAATAAATGTTTTCGTAAATATATCTATAAACATTGACGTTATTAGATGATAACAAGTTTTCATAGATAATACCAATATTCTTTTGTAGTAGGGTAGTTATTTAACAGTTGTATAGGATCATTGACTTTTCTTTTTAAGATTGTCCGAGGTATCTTTTTACGTTATCTATCTAAAAAATAGTAGTAATAAAAACTAATAAAATTAATACTTATTTCTAAGAAAGTAGTCTGCCTGATACTTTTATCACTCTCCAGTATTTTTTCAAGTATTCAGGTTTCAATCAAAGGCACAATAAATACAAAATAAAACAACTAAAAAATCTTATTCACAAAAAATTAAACAAATTCATAAAAAGAACAAAAATAACTTTCGTTTCTGAAGTCTTTGGTATCCATTTTTTTATCATTTGTGACACCGACATCCGAAACGAAAGTTATTTTTGTTCTTTTTACCGACTTCAAAAAAACGGAGGTAATTAGTGTTTTGCTTGGAAGTCGGATATTTTTTTGTGAAAAAGGATATATTTTTCTCTTTTTAGTTTTGGTACTCCATCACTAAAAAGTTAGCAAGTTCTATAGTAAGGTACATAAAGGATTGACAAAATTCGTGCTGTTTTTCCTTAATGAGTTCGGTTGTAGGTTCCATATCTTGAAAACTGCTGCGCTTTTGATGCAACTTGTACGGTTCCCTAAGTTGAGAGATGCGTGGACAGACATACATACCAACATACAAAGAAACATATATACTACAACCAAAGATAGCTATCTATTACTTGCCGACCGCAGGCCCGCGCCTACGGTGACCGGGAATCGGCTTGCGACTCCCGACGTCCGGGGCGTCTCCTGCGGTGGCTAGGGGCGTGATGGCGTTTCCTTTGCGTCTCCCTCACGGGTTCCACTTCCTCCTTCGCGAGCATTACTGCTTCGCAGAAGGAGGAGACAGCTTCCCATGCCCTCTCGCTCCGTACCATGGCCTGAACCAGGGCCGGACGCGAGAGGTTGTCACCGCCGATCGCCTCCACGAGGACACGGCGGTGCTCAGCCCAAGCGGGGCAGACCTCCACCCTATGCTCCACCGTGTCCTCCGGGCGGTCCACACAATGGTGACACCCGGGCGTTTCCTCCCACTTTATCCTGTACAGGAACCTCCTGGAACAGCCGTATCCGGTGAGTACCTGCGTCAGGCGGAAGGTGAGGACGCCGTGACGCCTCTCAAGCCACTCCTCAAAGAGGGGTCCCTCTACCGCCCTCTACCGCGGCAATTGTGGCGTGCCTATCGCTGGGTTGCGACAGTCGCCCTCTCCATGTCGCAATGAGATCCTGCCAGAGCTCTGTCCGCCGAGGCGCGATTTTTTGCGGCAACGGGGTTTTGTGTCATATTTGTGCGAGGACTTTTGCTTCCAGATCCCATGGCGAAAATCCGGCAAGGAGGCTCGCTGCCTCACCGGAGACCGTGCGGTATCCCCAGTCCAGCCGGATGGCCATGACCCTTTTGGACGCGTTCAACCTGCCTGCTGGTCGCCGCCTCACGGAACGCGCTCATACCGGTGCCCCGTAAAGGGCCATCTGTGACGGGCTTGAGTCACACATTTTGGGAGCAAAAACCGTGATAAAATGCGTGCCTCGCCTATCACAGACGTCTTGCTCGCCCGGCTGGTCATGACTACTGGAATCAAATATTTGCCATTCATTGTTTCTATCTTGAACTAGCTTCTGCCCGCGGCTTCGCCCGCGTAAAAAGTGTTTTATCATCCCAATGGTTTGTTTTATCAAATCCCAACAAAGAGTCTGGGAAGGACATAGGATAGTTTGTAACTATCCTATACTCTCTAACTTTCTCCATCGCATGGTAGAATCAATTTTTATTACTTGTTAATTTTTATTGTTGACTTTCAAAATTGCCGCTTAATGGCCTAGTTGAAATAAATATATTTGACTTTGATTCCAAATTTCAAATCTCATCTAAATCGGTTCATTAGATCCAGAGATTACCCCCTACAACCACACAAACTCACAAACCTTTATAATATTATTAGTATAGATTAATAAATGATAGCATTTGGCGTGCTGGCAGCTTCAAACTACGAGATTAAGAATGCCTCACTATTGCCGATATATCCTACAAAATATAACAAATATGAAAGTCCTTATATTTGTTAATCATAGCTGTACAAACCTCAACAGCTCAACAGAAGTGGATGAATATAAAAACACCGGTTGGCCTTGGCCTAGGTTTGACATAATATAATTTTAGTCCTGGAAAATGCATGATTACTGTGTGCTTGCCCTAAAATAAACTCTGTAATGTTTCTTTTCAGGTGGAGTAGTCCCAGTATTCCGCAGAGCTCTGTTGTTCCCGACGCGCGTGGCGTTACAGGATGAGTTCGGTATCTATACTTATGCTGGATTATACCAGGCAGCCTCCGTGCTCTCGCAAGAGATATCAGCACAGTTGGGTAAGGAAACTTTCAGTTATCATTAACTATCTATAAATTCTCTACCATGTGAAATAGAAATAACCGAAAACCCTCTCAAGGGGTCATTATACTTATCATTATGAATAGTATTTCTTTTCAAATTTGTGCCCTTAAGAGGACTCTTCCGATAGTACACAAGATACCTATTACTTAAAAAATAACAATTTTATAATGCAACGGCATAAACACGTACGAGCGCTTGTATGAAAAGTATGACGGGTTGGCCGCTCTTAAAAGAGACATGTGATGTGACAGCAGTTCATTATGTATTTGTGTAAGTATCAATTTCAAGCGGAGCAAATTGACTGTGGAAGGACAGACAACCCTAAGAAATACACACTCACACTCACTCTTTTATTATTGGATGCGAAAACCGAGAAGCACAGCCTTCTTTAAGCCTAACCCTTCACACGATTCGCCACTCGGCAGTAGCCGTCTTCTGGCTGAAATTATAATAATGAGCAAAGTCTAATACTCGTATGTTCTTAACCATTACCTTCACTTATAATCAATTTCTATTCATTTCAGTCGGCGAGTCGGAGAAAACGATAGCTTATATGTGCAGCAATGACGCGTCACATATTATTGTACAGTGGGCCATATGGATGTCCGGCAACATTGGTAAGTTACACATACATAAGATAGGATAGGGTAGGTGGACCCTCTTAACCGCACATAGACTCCCATTAGGTACGTTGTGCGTGCAGGCCTCCGCTCTGTGAGAGGGAATGGCCGTAATCCACCACTCGGGCCTAGTGCGGGTTGGTGGATGTCACATGTCTTCGAATTGGTTCTAAGATATGCTGTTTTCCTTCACCGTTTCGTTTGAGAGCAGTGGTAATGAAATACATACATAGAATAATTAAGTTTGCCCTAGTCGACGGCACGAACTATTTTGTGCGCGGGGTTAAAATGCATGCTATCTCATCCGACAACACGTGCGAAAGAGATAGATGCTGTGAGGAGCAGTAAGCTAGTTCCCGTACGAATACACACTTTTGCCAATTTGTAGCGAAATTGATGATGATTTAGGACGAAAACGCCCGCGCGAAATTTTATAAACAGTCCTTTGGGAGTATGGATGTCATGAAAAAACTACTAAACGAGTCTGTTCAAAATAAAATTATTTGCATTGTTGTACTATAAATCTATCCCTTTATGGTGGCCGTTTTGCAATTTTCCTTCTTATTCTATTTATTTGCGCCCAAAGATGCGTTAAAATGAGTATAGAAATATGGAACTTTCGACGCTCATAACTTTCAAATGTATACATTTTTTAATTTTTTGTTTCCATATTATTTTTTATTTTGAACGTAGACCGTCAAGCAGTGGAGTAATCGTCAGACTTGACAGTTTTTTGGAAGAATGATCGACTAGTGTAACCTTAAGCTATAATTTTCCCATTGCTGGATCAATGGTTGTTTAACCATACTACACTCCTTATCTTTTTGGAGGTCAACACGAGTAGTTAGATAATAGCGAACGTGATTTGTACCTTTTGATTTAATATATAAATGTTTATTATAAATGTGTTAAATAATTAGCTTCACATGTATCAAATTAGCATTCATCGACTCGCCGTTCACAAAGTACACAAGTAAAAAATATATCTAATATCGCCATAACCATGGGGTTCCGTGGGGTGGGGATGGTACAGTGGGATAGCCTACTTACCCCCTTTCCCTCCCTTCCCGCCCCTTTAAACGATGGAAATTTACGGAAATTTTTATTCTTACCTGAAAACTTTAACCATGGATATCTCCATAACAATGGGTGGGGATGGTACAGGATGGTAGCCAAAACTTCCCCCTCCCCTCCCCCCACCCTCCAAGCGCCAAAAATCAACGGCCCATAGTGGAAATTTTAACCAGTTCGAGTCAAAATGTGATGGAAGATCTCTTAACAATGAAGTGTCACTTTCGTGTATGGTTAATTATCGCCAACATGCCATTCTGTCCAGTTCACATTAGAAGGCATGCATACCTAATATACGTACATCATAATATGTATGTTTGCTTTTTAGGGTTCCGTACCCAAAGGGTAAAAACGGGACCAGAGTCCAAGATCCGTCTGTCTGTCCGTCTGTCACCAGGCTGTATCTCATTAACCGTGATAGCTAGACAGTTGAAATTTTCACAGATGATATATTTCTGTTGCTGCTATAACAAAAAATACTAAAAACAGAATAAATATTTAAGTGGGGCTCCCATACAACAAACGTGATATTTTTGCCGTTTTTGCGATGATAGTACGGAGCCCTTCGTGCGCGAGTCCGACTCGCACTTGGCCGGTTTTGTACTGAATTGAAGTGGCATAAACGCCGCCGCATACTATAACTATATTGACCTGAACACGAAGTCACACGAAATCCTTTCGGCGAGAATTGATCACATCGACGACAACCGTCGGGCAGTTGCCTCCATCGGAGAATCCTCCTTTTCAATGGAGTTTTCTGTTCCGTATACATACCCTTAAATGATTTATTTCTGTAAGTAGGTTTGTACAAACACTTTTACATGTCGATCATATTTTTAAAACTAGATGAAGTCGGCGTTTCCTATCTGACTAGTGTCAGTGTGTGTCTACTAGAAAGGCCGAAACAAACTCAGAGGTCACAGTCTCTTTTAAAGTTCAGACAAAATCTTGGTTAGATCATGTGAAGACCATGTAGACTGAAGTCTGAAATGGTCTTTTGAGGAAAGAACCAGCCAGATTGAGTGGACCTGTCCAGTCAGTGTACGCATTTGTCAATAACCGTGCAGCTCAACTCAGAAATTAAGGAGCTCAACGATTCGACGAACAATACCAAAGAAAGGACATTCGGGTAGGCCGCACAAACTACTCAAACTGCCAGACCATGATTAAAACTAACTTAGATAAATTAAAAACAAACAAAAAGTATGATCCACATAGTCTTCACATTCACAACAATTAAGAAAAAAAAAAGAACTTAAAATAAAATAATATAATACTTTAAAAAGTAAATATTCTTGTCATTGCAAGAAAACAAAAAAAGAAAAACAAAATTCATGGTGCAAAATATAAAAAAAAACAAAATTAATTGGAGCAGCTCAATCCCAAGCCTGTTTGTCTTCAACGTAATCTTTAATTGTATAAAACGCTTTCTGGCACAACTTACGTTTAATGAATGTTTTGAATTTATTAAGACTTAGATCTTATACATGGCTTGGAAGCTTATTATAAAAGCGCACACATTGACATCTAAACGAGCCACCTATTTTCGTGAGCCTTGTTGCAGGTACTACAAATTTGTGTTTGTTCCTAGTATTTATGTTATGGATATCACTGTATTTTTTAAACAATTTTATATTTTATGGGCATATAAAAGATTTTCATAAATATACTGAGAAGGCACAGTCATTACATTAATCTCCTTAAATTTCTCTCTGAGAGAGTGTCTCGGGCTTAATTTATAAATTGATCGAACAGCTCTTTTCTGCAAAACAAAGATAGTCTGGATGTCGGCGGCATTTCCCCACAACAGAATACCGTACGACATTACACTATGAAAATAGCTAAAATATACTAAACGGGCTGTCTCTATGTCAGTTAAATTACGAATTTTCCTAACAGCATATGCTGCGGAGCTTAGCTTTTTTGACAATTTATCTATATGTGGGCCCCACTGAAGCTTAGCATCCAAAGTTAAGCCTAAGAATACTGTGCTATTTTCAGGATTCAATTCTTCGCCCTTTACCAACACATCAGTTTTCACCTGCCTAACGTGAGGTAGGGTAAACTTAATGCATTTGGTTTTTTTTCATTAAGTAGTAAATTATTAACATTGAACCAGTGAACTACTTTTGAGATCGCGCTATTTACATCGTCAGTAACCAGCTGCTGACGTTTAAGTTTAAACAAAAGTGAAGTATCATCCGCAAACAACACTATATCATGGTTATCCTTTATGAGGTATGGCAAGTCATTAATATAAATAAGAAACAAGAAAGGACCAAGAATCGAGCCCTGCGGGACGCCCATCGTTACTATAGATCCGGGAGATCTTTTTCCATTAACGTCAACGCTCTGAATCCTATTACTTAAGTATGAAGTAAGAAGATCCAGAGCGCTGTTCCGGATTCCGTAGTGGCGGAGTTTCCTGATTAGCGTTTCATGAAGAACACAATCAAATGCCTTGGGCAAATCACAAAAGATTCCCAAGGCATCGCACTTATCTTCCCATGCATTATAAATATGTCCTAAAAGCTCAACACCGGCATCAGTAGTTGAACGACCCCTTGTAAAACCGAACTGTTTGCTATGTAATAATTTATGTTTATTAAAAAATCTTTGCAATTGCTCTAAAATTAATTTCTCAAATATTTTACTAAACGTAGGTAGTACTGAAATAGGTCTATAATTTGTAGGGTCTGATGTACTACCTGATTTAAACAATGGTATTATTTTACTATTTTTCATAAGGTCAGGAAACTCCCCACAGTCGATACAATTATTAAAGATAATAGCTAAACTAGGTGCGACAATATCAATAATAGATTTAGCAACTTCTACAGAATGACCCCACAGATCTGCAGTCTTTTTAACATTTAAAGTGTGAAAGGTTTTAATTATGTCTCTACAAGTAATATGTTCAAAAAGAAATTCCGAATCGCAAACATTAACATTTTCTTTTAGCAAAGACTCAGCAACAGAAGGTGATGAGTTTAGGGATTTAGTAGTTGAAATGGGAATATCTGGAAAGAAATTTTCAAAGGCCACTGCGACTTGTGAGTCTGATTTTATGATTTTATCATTAATAGACAGGCTGTAGTCAATATTTCGGTTACCAGATCTTCCCGTTTCACTATTAATAATATTCCAAGTCGTTTTAATAACGTTACTACTGTTTTTAATCTTTGAACTCAAATAACGCGACTTGGCCAAACAACAAACTTTTTTAAATAATTTTGAATAATTTCTAACATAAATTAAATTCAGCAGTGTTGACAAAAGTCCTTTCATTGTACAACTCATAAAGCCGTTTCCTACTTTTATGAATACCAATGGTGGCCCAATCACTGAATGATGCATTATCTTTAACTGAGATAGTCTTGGGAATAAAGGTAGAAGTAAATTGTTTACAGTACATATTAAAAAAATCATCATATAGATGATTTGGATCAGCATAAGTTGACAAAATTGGTAATTTTTTAATGAGTTTAACTTTAAACGCTGCCAAGCGACTTGCAGTTTTGGGGTTAACAGTGATATCCTTTTTGGCCACATTGTTGTTTTGGTTAGGTATAGTAATCCTCTGCCCACAGTGATCAGAATCTAGTAAATTTATAATTTCTTTGTGACTGGTATAACATTAGTATAAATATTATCTAAACATGTGGCACTAGTAGGGGTTATTCTTGTGGGCTCCAAAAATAGGTTTCCAAGATTGTAGGACTGAAACAGACTTAATATTTTACTACAAGAACCTGAGTCCTCTAATAAATTGACATTAAAATCACCACAAGTGATAATGGATTTATTCGAGTTACAAATCTTGTGTAACACTTCATCCATTACCTTTTCAAAGCAGTCATACAATCCTGAAGGGGGTCTGTATACACTTAATACAATAAACTGCTCCAATTCTATACAAGTCCGCTCAACAGATAGGCTCACAATATCCTTACGGTCTTTAAATTTAAGCTGGTTACTTACTAAAATCAATGAGCCACCATGTATAGCATTAACTCTGCTGAATGTACTACCAACCTGGTGATTTTTAAAATTGAACAATAACTGGTGGCTTTTAAGCCAATGTTCTGTTATACAAAGAATATCAATACTGTTAAAGTTCATAAATAATTCTACTTCTAAATCTTTGTTCATAAATCCTTGAATATTTTGATGCACCAGGTTAATACTATTTACTGATTTTAAACTTTTATGTGATTTTATTTTGCAATTTTCAATTTGTAAACTTTTGCAAGAGGTTGTCTCTATTGTCTTAATTTCTAATTTAAATTATTATCAATATCAATTTCTGATACCAAATCATTGGCTGAATTAAATAACATGTCTTGGCATTGCTCAATAGAAGCAAGTTGTTTAGCCAAATTCTTGGCTGTAATAGAAAAATAATATGATAGTGACACAGCTATCTGTCGTTTACAGTACTTTGAAAGAAAGTACCTATCAATGAAAAATCTATCTTTTGTCAAACAAAAGTGGTTACCAACATAATTGTTAGTGTCAATTAAATGGAATAAATTATTACTATATGTTAAATTATGTAATGTCCTATTCAATTCATATCTAAGATTATTTTCTTCCTGTGGCAAACTTTGGCTGTAAGGGAATGTGAACATCACAATTTTTTTTAAACTAAGGTTGCACAATGATCTATAATGTTGGAGTAATTCTCCTTTGTTCACGTTACCCCTATTACCAATAAACATTAACAATGTAGTTTCCTGGTTAAAATTGCATTTTATGACTTTTTCATTATGTCAAATAAAGAACAACCAGGCATACAATAGTTCATTATTGAGTGTCCTGGATATTTATTTGTTAACAAGTGGTCTAGATCCTTTCCAATTTCATCACAAAATAATACTATTTCTGTATTTACACTCTTTTTAGGCAAACAGTTAGTAATTTCTAATGGTAAACCTAATGGTAATTTCTAATGGTTACGTACGGAACTCTTTATGCGCACTTGGCCGGTTTTTATGTAGGTCCATACTATTGCTCGCCTCCGCTAATCCCCTTTTCCACCAGAATTGCGCTCTGCGAGGATAGAAAAGTAAAGCAATCCTATTGGAGGAAACGCACCATACCCTGCAATCTAATTAAAAACAAATTATAAATAAATATATATTTCATTGAAATAGCGTTCTTAAATTCATGGAATCGATAGCAAACTTGACAATCCAACAGTATTAATTGCGTGTTTTATGATTTAGAGATGGCTTTTTAAACAAAGTAGCATGGATTAAGAACTCTTTTCGGTTGTGATGAAAACAGTGATTTCGCTATAAGGGTGCTGAACCTCGAAGAATAATGTACAACGATTTTTAATCATCGCTATTGGCCTGCTTAGTGTTCGTCTGTCTAAACAAAATGTCGAAGAATATCTTGAAACTGTATTATTTTTTGTTTTACCCATCGCAGCTTCCACTAAATAAAGCTCTGTACAAACTGAAGCAAAATCCAAACGGGATACGGGACGACAGTCGCCCGCGGTGATTGCGTTAACTAACTTGTATGGAACATGCAGAGAAGCTCAAACTGGTGCAAATACTCATGTCATTTTCTATGCAATAAAACATTCGAATGCCTGTCGGGATTCGCCTCAGTTTGACCACTTCTTAAAACTCAGAAAAATTTCGGCTAACGCGTATATAAAATTCTGTTTTCTCTTACAGCGGTCCCCTTAACCCCGCTCCATCCACCTGAGATGCTAAAATACTACCTCTTGGACAGTTCTGCTAGCCTGGTAGTTTGCACCCAAGAGTACGAGAAAGTCCTTCGGCCAATCACGTTAGAGATGACCAAGCCGCTTCTTATAACCGGAAAAGACAATGTATTGACGGCACAGTTGTACCAGCCCAATACTTCGTTCTTGAAACCTAAGGCTGAAGATAATCTGGATGACGTTGGAAGGACCAACGCTTGGTATGGGAATAATGAAGCCCTTATTATTTATACAAGTGGTAAGTAATTTGTTTGAATTCATTCAATGTTATTTTTAAGGGTTAAAGACAACACAAATCCCGAATTATCAAACAATACTTTGAGCGACTGACAAATAAAGATTACTTAAAATTGAGTTGCTCTTATGAATGCGACTTAGCATCTAAAAATAATTGAGAAATGATTTTAGGAAAACAGGGCATATTCTAGCCTTCAACAAATATCCTTTTAAAAATATATAGCGTTGAAATCTACATGAGTTAAAATACCATAGTTTTTTTGCCTATTTTAAATGTCTGTGTATTTAATGTGGTCTAATAACTAAATATTAAATATTCGCCTTCAATTTTAGGTACCACAAGCAAACCTAAAGGCGTAATATGGACTCACAGCATGCTACAAACCCAGATATCATCCCTGCACTCCGCGTGGCAGTACTCTGCCAACGACGTCGTGCTACACACGTTGCCGCTCCATCACATACATGGCCAGCTCAACTCTATGCTAGCGTCGCTTGCGGCTGGTGCAAGGTATGACGTCGTATTATAAACAATTTTTTGGCTAACCATATTTTTTAATCGCCCCAAGAAATGCAGACTCGGGTATTAGATGAATTCTAATGTAAAAACCGAACAAACACTGCCCGGCGCGAAATCCGAACAGGCAAACTGGACTCTGGAGAAACTGAAGTTTTAAACGTTTTTCGTTGCCTGCTGAACCACTGCTAACTTTCTTCCTCTCTCAACAGACTCCGAATGCTACCATCCTTCGTGTCCCACAACGTTTGGTCCCGTCTCCTCGGCATGGGCGAACGCGACGAGACCAAAGTCACAGTGTTCCACGGGGTTCCTGCCATGTATGCGCGCCTGGTAGCCGACCATGAGAGGATGTTCGCTGATGCCAAAACTAAAGAGTACGTCAGAACTACCTTAGGGAGCAGGATGAGGCTGATGGTGGCCGGGTCTGCGCCCTTGCCGAGTCAGCTGTTCTTGAAATGGGAAGAGGTTAGTTTAATATTTTTCTTTCATATTAGCTGCGGTTTTCGGTGATTGCCAAAGGAATTGTGCTGTTGCCCGGGATAAAAAGTAGCCTATATTTCTTTCGGGATCATAAACTATCTCAATGAAAAAAATTACGTCGATCCGTTGCTCCGTTGCAGCGTTATTGCTGAACATACATACAAACCCGCTTTCGCATTTACAATAGTGGAAGGAAATTAGGGATAATAAAGTAACAGTGCTCCATGGAGTTCCCGCCATAGCGCGTCTGGTAGGCGACTACGAGAGAATGTTCGCGGACGCCAAGACTAAGAACGCCAAGACCTTAGGTAGCAGGATGAGGCTAATGGTGATCGGGTCTGCGCCCTTACCGTCTCCGCTATTCTTGAACTGGGAGATGAGATAAAAAAAAATAGAAAATATCTAGACCTGATATGGTAATTTCCACAGGCATTGTGCATTTTCCGGGATACAAAGTAGCTTAAGTATGTTAATTTGCGGTATATAAACTATCTCTATGCAAAAAATCACGTCGATCCGTTGGTCTGTTCCTGTGTGAAAGACGAACAAATATACAACACACATTTTTTTAAGATTTAATTTGTAAAATTTCCCAATGGAAAATTGCTGTAGCACAGTCTGACCCTGAGAAACCTGAGCCATATATGTTTTTATTTAGTCATAGCCTTCGCTATCCCACTCCTGAGCAACAGATCTCTGTTTCTTCCAATTGAGTTGTACTTTCTTGTGAATATTTTACTTTTATTTGTTGAGCTGTATTTCTTCAAAATATTTCATTAACTAGTTTCTGCCAGCGGCTTCGCCCGCGAGAAAAGTGTTCTCTTACCCCAAGGGAACATTATACCGGGCTAAAAATCTGTGCCAAATTTCATCCAGATCCGTTCACCCATTTTGGCGTGATTGAATAATAAACATACATCCATCCAAACTTTCACATTTATAATATTAGTAAGATGTAAGAAATAAGATAAATTATCCTATTTACAAGTGACAATTTCCGCATTCTTCCGCAGATATCCGGCATGCGTCTTCTCGAACGATTCGGCATGTCTGAAGTGGGAATGGCGTTGAGCAACCCCTACCGGCCGGTGGAAGCCCGGACTGTGGGCTGTGTGGGGCTTCCCTTGCCTGGGGTGGACGCTAGGATCGTCTCCGTGAGAGAGGACACTGGGGAGCTGGAGCCTTTGATCACCGTGGAGACGCCAGTGCCTGAGACACAGGTACGTTATTTTTGGGTGTTTTAATGTGTAAATTGTAGATTTAAATAATCAATATATATAAAAATCAATACCACTTTTCGTTGTAATTTTATAACTCAAGAACGGGCTCACCTATCCAAACCAAATGTTTAGGCTTTTTTCGGAGTATTTAGTAGATGGTTTATGTGAAGTTTGCACAAAATCGGTCGAGCGGTTCTTCATTTATCACATTTTTTGTAACAAATGAATTCAATAAATGGCGGATCATTCGGCTAGGGTAGGTAGGGTAGGTAGGTTAGGTAGGGTAGGTAGGATAGGTAGGTAGTGGTAGGTAGATAGATAGCCAGTTGACGGGAGCGTAGCCGCGGGGGTCTGCTAGTTATATATAATAGAGCTCCACAATGTAATATACATACAATTTATTGTTCAGTACAAAAAGATAAAATAATACTCAAAGAAACCTTAAACTTAAAAGAAACACAGCAGACGGCCTTATTGCATTCTGCGATCTCTGCCAGGCAACCAAGAATGGAAAGAGATAGCCTGGACACAATATGGGGTTGCACTTGGTGCAAATTTTAAGTTAAACAATTAATTTACCAAGTGGAGGAGCTCGTGGCTAAATAATAACAGCCACACGGATCGATCTTCAAGGTTAAGCAACGCTTGACGAGGTCGGTCTGTGGATGGGTGACCATTTTCAACATACCGATTTTCCTTCGTGCCTCGGAAAGCACGTCCCGGCTGTCATTTGAAGATCTTTGACAGTCGTTACGGGTTGTCAGAAGCTTGAGATCTGACACCAGTCTTGCCAAAAGGGTACCGTGTTACCCAGTTACTGGGTTGTGGAGGTCAGATAGGCAGTCGCTCCACGTAAAACACTTAGTGCTCAGCTGAATCCGGTAAGACTGGAAGCCGACCCCAATATAGTTGGGAAAAGGCTAGGCAAGAGAGAGAGGTACTAAGAACAAGCTACTAAAATAGATACATAAATATATACATACATTTATATAAACAGGTTAAACAAGAACAGGATCACAGAGACAAGTACCTGTATAGTCTATCTATATATACGAATATTTTCTTGAAGAATGTCTTTTGCAACATTGCAAACATGATTTTCATTGCTCTTTCTCCAGTAAATAACTCTTTGTAGCACCAGCACAAAAACAAACAATCTTAAATTTTACATAAGTAAAAAAAATTGGGGATCACGATAGTATAGATTCAGGATGGCTTTTTGCCTTTAATTCGCTTTTTAACCGACTTCGCAAAAAGAAGGAGGTTTTCAATTCGACTGTATTTTTTTTTTTTTATGTTTGT
Organism: Orthosia gracilis; assembly: GCA_947562075.1. Lineage (NCBI taxonomy): Eukaryota > Metazoa > Arthropoda > Insecta > Lepidoptera > Noctuidae > Orthosia > Orthosia gracilis. The sequence goes on from OX387265.1 coordinate 14,365,801, forward strand.
TACCTCAGAACTTTTTATTGGGCGAACCGACTTGTCATGTGGTCCCATTTAATTTTCATCAAGATCTGATGAAGAACTTCGGAGAAATACATCAGAACTCTTCAATAAATGACGGCAAATCACTCTGGATAGATCCAATCGCATGTCTGTTTATTGTTTACACCATTTCATAACATAACATCACACTGGTACGTTCTTAAGGGGTACGCAGGTGTGAACAGTTCACCCTGGTATACTCTCATTGCACTGGTTTCGTTTAAGTTTCATGTTATTGGGTTAATCTATTCTAGCTTCACTTTGGGCACTATACGCGTAGGTACCTAGCCTATAGAACTGGTCCATTATGTACCACAACTAAAAAGTGAAAAATAAAAAACTTTTTTACAAAAATTACAACCGACTTCCAAACAAAAACACTACAAAGTGAAAAATAACTTCAATTTCGGAAGTCGGTGTCAAAAAATGAAGAAACGTAAACAGGAACACCGACTGCCGAAATTGAAGTTATTTTTCACTTTGTAGTGTTTTTGTTTGGAAGTCGGTTGTAATTTTTGTAAAAAAGATTTTTTGAAATAAAAAAATATCATAATCATCAGCCTTTTTAAAGTTCCCACTGCTGGGACATAGGCCTCCTCTCTGTGAGAGGGAATGTGCCGTAATCCACCAAATGGGCCAAATGCGGGTTGGTGGATGACACATGTGTTCGAATTTTTGTTTCTAGGACATGCCGGTTTCCTCACGATGTTTTTCTTCACCGTTTTGAGAGCGGAGAAATAATTTACAAAAAGTAAAGCGCCTACCTGGGTTTAAACCCACGACCTACAACTTATAAGTCGCGGCTAATATCACTAGGCCACCACTGCACTCAAAAAATATCAATAAATGTAATTATAGGTTAATGACCAGCTGCAACTCCTGTTTATGACAAAATGGTCATCTGGCTTTCGTTGGCCAAGGACTTTCTGGAGGCACATACCTATTAATTTAAGTAATCTTCTGATATCCCAACAGATATGCCTTGACCGTCTCGACCTGGGAACAAAGGAGTTCTTCGTGGAATCGGACGGGTACGACTGGCAGCCTCCCAAGATCACCAAGCACAAGGAGGTTACAGACGACGTGTTCCAAGGAGAGCTGCTTATTAAGGGACCTGCTGTATTTTCTAGGTAAGATTTAAAAGTTGTAATTTTACTATATTGACACTAGGAATGGGTGGAGGAGCATTTTTCAAGTGCGCGAAACAAGTTATAAAGTCTGGCAACCTCCATTCAAAATTGTTGTCGGACGGTTGTATGTGTTCAAATCGGCAAGCTTATTACGTAAGAAACAGCAATCAGCAGTCATCGCGCGATCAAACGCTTTATGTCATGTCGGCATTACCTACAGTGTAGGTATGGTAGGTTCTACATAATCGTTTGCTAATTGCTCGCTGTTTGTCAAAATCACTTATTTAAATAAAAACCGCCAAAAGCTCTAAAACATCTGAATTGAAGAGCAAATATTGCGCTAAAATCGCTATTGTTTTGCTCTTGCAAGATACGTAATAAGCCTGCGGGGCAAAAACTCTGCTTTCGCGTTGTAGGATTTTGTGTGACGTCAAGGCATTAGTTCGTACGTAGCAGCATAGATGCCGCTACAAGCTCTTGGCTAAATATTATTTTACAGCCCATTCAACCGATTTTGACTTCTATTTCGTTGGTGGTATGGCAAATGGCAGCTGTAATTAACAGTTAGTTTTGGTAACAGGTTTATACTTATTATGCTATCCTTATATTTACGGGATAGAACTCAAAATCGGTTAAACAGCATGTAAAAAATTGTTGTAAAAATTTCTAATGTTATTTCAAATGGAGTTTAGGTAAGATAAATGTACTACACATGTATTTATTTACGTACACACAACACACTTTAAAGGGAAAGACTGTAATACAGATAGAAGAGAACAAAGATTTTAGGTGTTGGTGCGTTGTTAGTATTAATACATTGACACTAGGGAATGTTAGTCGAATCTAAAGGGGTACCACTGGCAGCCTCTCAAACTGATCAAACACAAGGCGGTTACAGTTGACGTGTTCCTTGGCGAACTGCTTATCAAAGGCTTGCTGTTTTTTAACCGACTTTAAAAAAAGGAGGAGGTTTCTCAATTTGACCGTATGTTTTTTTTATTTGTATTCACGGATAACTTCGTCGTTTATGAACTGATTTTAATGATTCTTTTTTTTTGGAAAGGAGATATCTCAAGGGTAGTTCCATGATAAGGAAACCAGGATCTGTTGATGGTATCCCAGATAAATCGAACTCCTCAAATATTATAGGCATACATATAGCAATTTTGGTATTCTTATTAACAATGCAATCATATACACACAGAAAGTGTTATTTGGTGAAATGGAACTGATGAAGAAGACCACAGATGGCCACTTGAACTGCTTTATGCTAAGTATGTCACGGGTATAAGATATATCGAATAGCTAACCGACTATGATGGAGCAAATACTTATAAATAAATGGTACTGATGAAAAAGGTAACACTGAACTGATCTGATGATGAAGCCAGAAGGTAGGTACTGGAACTCCGAAATAAAACAATGGATCCAAGTCATGTTTGGGCTTTTTGGAATCGTCATGAGATTTACTTTGGCTGTAAATGCTTTTCATAGTATTTGGAGGTACCTACCAAAACTAAAAAGAGATAAATAAAAATCTTTTTAACAAAAAATCAAACCAACTTCCAAAATAAAACACTATAAAGCGAAAAATAACTTTCTTTCGAAAAGTCGAAAAACGGTAAACAATAGGTACCGAAGACACTGACTTCGACAAAGAAAATTATTTTTCGCTTGTAGTGTTTTGTTTTGGAAGTCGGTTTGATTTTTTGTTTAAAAGTTTTTTATCTAGGTAAAATTTAAGAGTTAATCTTAAATATATATGTCATGGACCGAGTGATTAATCAGGTCACTATGTATACCGCCCGGGCATTATAAATCTAGTGAAGTCAAATCGGGCAATGTAATGAATACTGATCTAAACTTCTATTTATCACAGAGTCTGGTCATTATGAATATTGCTACGTAACGATTGGGCAATTCTATATTTATGGTCAATGAAATAGTACAAGAGCGAGCGAAACGAGCTTGGGAAATTAGGACACCTCGACATGGAGGTTACTTTAGACCCTGCAGACAGAAATAGGAGCCCCGCGCAGCGGTTGCTTAAATAGAAATCGTACTTACCTATTCTATATTAAAAACAATGTCAACAATAAAATAATAATAAAAAAGCACATCTATTTATTATTCAGGAAACCCGGGTAATTTAATTATTTCAGTAGTTTTTATCATATTGCCTACTCATATTAGGCATTTTTCAAATTGCCCGGGCATTGTGAATAATGGCTTATTAATCACTTGATCCATACATATACACTACGAAAAGGCTTTAGTTTTGTTGAACAGGATGTAAAGACCTTTGAAACGGGAGAATCCTCCGACCAGACGGGTTTTGTGTCTGTTACGGGCAACTGCCCAACGGTAGTTGTCGGACTGTTGTCTATGTAATTGTAACACCAGGTCATCGGTCCACTTAGTGGGAGGCCTTCCAACGCAAAGTTTTCCGGTTTGCGGTCGCCACGGGTGATCTGCTGGCTGCGAGACGCACGGGACCGCGTGGCGAAGCTTGAGGGAGGCCTTTGTTCAGCAGTGGACGTCTTTCGGCTGAAATGATGATGATGAATTCTTAAACATTTTTAGGGTTCCGGGTACCCAAAGGGTAAAAACGGGAACCTATTACTAAGACTCCACGATCCGTCTGTCTATCTGTCTGTCTGTCTGTCACTAGGCTGTATCTCATGAACCGTGATAGCTAGAAAGTTGAAATTTTCACAGATGATGTATTGCAGTTGCCGCTATAACAACAAATACTAAAAACAGAATAAAATATATATTTAAGTGGGGCTCCCATACAACAAACGTGATATTTGCCGTTTTTTGCGATAATAGTACGGAACCCTTCGTGTGCGAGTCCGACTCGCACTTGGCCAGTTTTTTACTGAATTGAAGTGGCATCAATGCCACCGCATACTATAACTATATTGACCTGAACACGAAGTCACACGAAATCCTTTCGGCGAGATTTGAACTCTTGCAATAGTCCGACGACAACCGTCGGGCAGTTGCCGTCATCGGAATATCATCCTTTTCAAAGGAGTTTTCTGTTCCGCATACATACCTCCAAGAAATCTTAAATGTATAAATTAATATCAGTAAATAATTGCATACATATTTATGCTTGTTATGCTTGGGAATTCGATAAAATGCGCCAATATTTGTGATCCAGTATTAATATAGGTTATTTTCCATATTAAAATGAATGCATTTAATTGTATGCACATTTTATGTTAATACGCTACGACAGTGGCGCCGACGAGCTGGGTTTTATTATTATTGCTTCAGTTTGATTCACTTCTTATGTCATAGTAAACCAACCTTCAAATCTATTTTTATACTTGTGTAGATTTATTCAAATATGAATGAAATAATAACGTTATTCCGCTGGTCATTAATAATAAATTATATAAGTCAGCGACGAATTAATGAAAAAGCTTTCGGGCTAAAAAAAAATTGCTGACAAACGCTACAGTTATGCAGTATAAGAATTTTCTTAATCCGATTAGTATTTCCGTTTAAAAACATATGTTTTACCTCTTTGTAATACTAGCATAGAAGTATAGATGAATGAAGTAATTTTGTTTGTAACAAATCACTAACCCTCAGTTACCCACCTCAAAATTATCGCAGAATAAATGTGACAAATTGTCAAGCACGCGTTATCTGCTGTGATTGGCTGTTGAAAATTCATTCAACCAATCACAGCAGATTGAGAGAATAGGATCTTGGGCTAAAAGGAACATTGACGCGCAAATACGTCATAGATTTGAGGTTGAATAAATTAAATTATAGCTGAATTACTTTTTTTCATTGTAAGTCTGCGAAGCTTTGTTACATTTATGTACGTTCCTTGGCCATAATCTGCAAAAGGTAATCTTTACGACCCTGTTTCGTAATGACTAGGACTATCGTCCAATTAAAATTAACGCCAGCCAGTCGCAATAACTGAAAAAATACAGAAAACGACTGATCAGGGACTTTATTTATTTATTTATTTAAACTTCATGTACAATGGTGATACATAGGCGGACTTAATGCAGCAAAGCATTCTCTACCAGTCAACCTTTGGGTTAAAAAGGACACAACAGTGGTAGGGGTACAAAATAAAAAAATGAAAAAGAACAATTATTAAAATCTGATATTAATAAACTATCTAACTAATAAAATACATAAATATTTTCTAAAACAATAGACTAATAAATATTATAATAAATACCATATAATTATTTTAAATGAAACAGAAATTTAAATATACCAAACCGAAAACCTTATTGATTTACCCAAACCGGGTTATACTTTGTAATCTAACCCGGTTTGGGTAAATCAATAAGGCCTAGTTTGTTTTATCTGTAGTTAACCAATAGTTTAAAATTTCGGTACAACGCGTTAATCATCAATGGTTAGCCAAAAAAATTATTAAATAATGATCTCTCCAACTTACTTGACCATTTGCGAGGCTAAAAATTGATGAAAAAGCAAATTGAAAATGTGTGCCTAAGGCCCATTTTTAACTAAGTTTCTAAAAACGAGGAGGTTCTATGTTCGACTTCATGTTTTCACCTATTTTCCCGTCAATTGTGGACCGATTTTGAAAATTCTTTCATTTTGTTTGAAAGAGTATGTTTCGGAATTGGTCCCATTTTAATTTGGTGAAGATCCGATGAAGAACTTCGAAGGTATATAGCAGAAATCTTCAATAAATAACGGCAAATCTCTCGGGATTACTGCAATCGCATATCTGTTTATTGTTTATACCATTTCATAACATAACATCACGCCAGTACGCTCTAAAGGGGTACGCAGATGTGTACAGTTCATCTTGGTGCACTCTCATTTCACCGGTTATGTTCAAGTTTCATCATATTCGGGTAATCTATTCTGACATTATAGGTACCTTACTAAACAACTAGCCTATTAAGTAGGTACAACTCAAAAATAAAAAATCTTTTTTTATAAAAAAATACTACAGACTTCCAAATATAAAAACTACTAAGTAAGTGAAAAATAACTTTCTTTTTGGAAGTCGGTGTCCTTAACGCAAAAAAGTGGTACCTACGAAACTTCCAAAGATAAAGTTATTTTTCACTTTTTAATTTTTATATTTGGAAGTCGGTAGTATTTTTTTTTTTCGTATTTAACTCAACCAATGGCATAATATGCTAACCAATGGTTTCAAGATTCGGTAAAACGCGTTTATTCGTTAATTGTTAGTCCAACAAACTGTCAAATAATTAACTCTCCCAATTGTTTGATCAGTTGTGAGACTAACAACTGGAAAAAAATTGTGTTTTACTGAAATTTGCAACCACTGGTTAGAATATGTAACCTTTGGTTAAGCTAACCACCGATCAAAAAGTGATCCTAAATCTATCTAACCTTTTTCAAACCATGCTAGGATCGGCTTTGCTAACCGAAACCAGATATACAAGACTTTAACATCCTTGTTAAAAGATCAGATAGACATTCACTCAAAGAGAATATAACCACTAGAGAGCTTATAGGCAGATTTCTTCGAAGCATACGACTCACTACCGCGGGCCGGGAGACGAGGAAGATCGCGCGGCTGCAATTGGTCAGTTCAAAGTAAGTTGCGTAGGTATGGCTATCGTTAGGGTTGATCAACTCGATTAAGGGAAAATTGTCGATATCGATAAAATGGATTTTAACATTATTAAAAATACTCAATTAAAATCATATAAATATTATTTAATAAAAATCAATCAATTACAAATATAAATATGTGTGTCGGGGACATAGAGAAACAAAAAGTATTTTTCCAAATCGGTCAAGCTGTCTACGAGTAATCCGGGAACATAATACATAAGAAAATTCGACGAACTGAGAACACCCTCCTTTTTTTAAGTCGGTTAAAAGTAGATAGATATTTTTTCATACATTTTTTATTAAGTTTAATTTTATTATTATCGATATCGACTTCCGCTATTAAAAGTAACAGCACAGATATTTACGATAAAAATACAAAGGGAGAGAAAGGGATAGAAGCATTAGAATTGTCTAGTGAAAGAGCGAGACTTTTCCAAAAGACATCAACGCGGGACTCAAAATTATGCTCGTTTACCCCATCCACCATTTTAACTAGATCCCTGCGGTGTCTCATAATCTGATTAAATCAAAAATAATTTTCGTACTGTTTACTTACCGATGAAAAGTTATGCCATCCTTTTTGTAACTAGATGTCTTGGCATGTTTCCCATACCCCTTTACGGCGCATGAGGGCATTTTTATGCGTTATAATTGCAATAAAAAGATAAAACAATTTGTATTTATTTAGCGTGCATACAGGTCTAATAACTGGACACAACTAAAATGGTTACTAGTACCGAAGCCTTTACATAGGCGACAAAATACTAATAGTTTTCGAGTGTCGGGGCACTGTATGCGCCGTCAAGTGGTTATATCGTCGTTGCATTCACTCCTGTGAATGCCTATCTGATCTTTACTACCCAGTAACTCAAGACTTACCGTATACCCCATTTCAGGACTAACCTCTGATTTTTTTAATTCGTAGACAAAAAATGATATTTGGGGGGTTGCCACTTTATCGTTACATAAAAATAGAGACGAATCCTGAGTGATCGAAAGTTGATCGCAAATCGAAGTAGATCGAATATGGAACTATTCCAAGGCAAAAAAATTACATTTGTTAAGAAAGTAGCGGCCTTTATTTAATTTCTACCCATTAATGTCAGACTTCATTCTATCGATCGCAGTTGATTTCTTATGTATTACAATAAAGTTTATCTAGGTACTATAAGTATTAAAACTGTTATATTTTAGTATATTTCGTTTATATTCATAACAATTTTATTTACACCAATTAGTAATATTAAATTGCGGAGTAATGTCACATTGATCCGGTGAATGACTTATGATTGAGCCTTACCTACAATATTATGCTCCGCGCTTGCAACATTAATACAAAAAATAAGGTCATTGGCAGCTGTCAGTTTAGTCTACGAAATTAAAAATCACAATAATAATATAGAAAATCATGTGTGTAACAATAAAATATTATTTCAGGTACTGGAACAGAGCCCCAAAACTTGACAACTCCGACTTCACCGAAGATGGCTGGTTCCGTACCGGCGACACGGCCTCATTCGAGAACGGCAAGTTCCGTATACTCGGACGAACCTCAGTCGACATCATCAAAACTGGCGGGTACAAAGTAAGCGCTTTACAAGTCGAATCCGCCATCTTGGATCACCCGAGCATAGCCGATGTCGCCATCTTGGGCATAGAGGATGACAGTTATGGCGAAATTATCGCAGCTGTTGCTGTACTCAAAGATAATGCTAAACTGACTTTGAAAGAGTTGAAAGAATCTGCCGGGAAGAAGTTAGCACCGTATCAGTTGCCAAAAACGATGTTAGTCACAGATGTGATGCCTAGGAACGCGATGGGTAAGTTAGATAAGAAGGAGATACGTAAGTTGTTCGGAAAACAACTGGAATTGCCTAAGACGAAGTAAGTTTCTTTTTGATGTTGTAAGTGTATTGTCAAATGTCTTTTATTGAACTTGAGAGCTGATATTGCATGAAGCTATGAAAATTATAAGGTTTCCGTTTTTTCTATCAGACCAGGGAACCCTTAAAAATGATTGTACAGTTTGTTTCGCAACACTTTTGATCTGTTGATTTGGGCAAGATTCATAAGAGGGTTTTTTCGACTGCCAATTGTAGTAAGCATCAAATACGACTATAAACCTTATAATTATACTAGTAATGTTCATATTCGAAAGAAAATCTTAATCACATTCACTCAGTGTGTTTAATTTTCGTATTAGTGCAATATGTAAATTAACATAAGGAACGCTTAATTTATTCAGTCAACAAACGTGAATCTTTCCTAAAAAAAGGTACGGAATTATTGATATTTGTAACTGCTTCGAATGAACTAATATTTTATTTGAAAAATTCGCCATATTTGGACTAGTAAAAACACTACAATTCTGCAAGTTACGCCGTCTCTCCAAAAGCGAATAGGACAGGCCTTACCTTCTCGAATTGCGAATTTAAAGTTAAGAACTTGTCAAACTCTACTTTATTGCTAAACTTTGACAAATTGTCATTCTAAAGTGGAGTACTTCAAGTTCTCATCTTTGAATTGTCAAGATATAAGAAACCTGGGTTTATTTTAATTTATGATATTTATGATGTTTGATATCGCAATATAAAACAACTTTCTATATAGGTTTTTAAGATTCATTACTCAAATACTTTTCAATGTAAGTATTTTATACCAAAGCTCTCGTAAGCATTTACCATGTGTCTTAACATTCTACAGTACAAACATTTTCTTAATGTCCCTCGGCAAACTTCGTGTTTCGTAAGTCGTCGGATTTCTATCAGTTACCCTTTGCTCTTGGTGCAGATCGGACGCTCTCAGTCAACTTGGAAGTATATAGAGTTGTTTTAGCATAATGTAATTTATTTAAAAAATGGGAGCAAAGCTGCTATTTTTATAGCTCTATTATATTTCACACGGAAATCAAAACGAAACAACAATAAAGTACTTAATTCTGAATCCAAATTATTATACACTATACGACATGGAAATTAGCATTTGTTTTTAATCGGAAACCCTATAATTGCCGAGGGACATTAAAAAAATAGTTGTACTGTACATAAAATGGTTAGAATTTAACTTTTTGCAATTCATTGGCATTTTTTAGAGATTGAATTACTCCTGAATATGAAAAAAATTCACTAGGGTATCAACCGAAAAATCAGCTGTTCTCTAAATTATTTCTTATTTATTTTTTTATTTATTTCAAATTATATTATTATCTTTTTATTTATTTCAAAATTGATCCTATAGTAAAAGTTTTGAAAAATTGTTGATGATTTAAAATTCACCCTGTAGTTCGGTGGAAAACTAAACGTCATTCCTGTAACTGTATCTCTATAAAAACAGTTTGACGATTGCTGTTAGAACTTGTTTTATCGCTTCTACGTTATAAAATTTATATTTATATAGAACGTTGAATTATTTTTAAATTTATTTATGTTAAACTCAATACCATAGTATAGAAAGTTCAACTCATCATTGCGCGCGGCGCTATGTGTGGGTAAGCATGTGTGGGTGGTTGTTAGCTCGGACGGCGACTGCCGCGTCACTGCCACACAAATGTTTAATTACAAGCGCACGCACACATGGCCCCGCGCGCACAGATGAGTTGTACTATCTATAGGTACTCTTAAAAAATCATGTGCAATATGTATAACAATCACATTGTGATGAAGAGTTACATCCGAACAAAAAAAAAATTGAAAATTCATTCAACCAATCACAGCAGATAACGCGTGCTTGACAATGTGTCACATTAATTCTGCGATAATTTTGAGCTGGGAAACTGAGGGTTAGCGACGCTTCCATTGATAGAATGTCTCTTTTCTAGTGTCTCTTGTGTAAACTTGCTGGATTTATCCACATTATAATATAATCGCCTTAAAATGAATAATTATCGAGATTTAAGCGTTTTTGGTTTGTTTGTATTTTCGTTGATTAGTGTGTAGTCTTTATTCGAAAATGATGCATTTATTTTGGTTCATAATATTTTGTTTGAAAAACACATGTATGTTCTAACTACCAATAATAATTATGTTACTGTCGTGATAATCTAAGAAGTCGGATTTGACAGCTATAAAAAATACGATAAGTTAAACTTGATTCTTACGAATGATACTCGTTGTTGAATAGTGTATCCAGGGTAACATAGGATAGGGTAGTTCACATAAAAAATATTTTTTGCCCGTCAGGTAGATTAATAAAAAATATCGTGAAATGTCACGACGCTAGTACACTTTATACTGCCCTGATGCGCTTTAACATTGTAAATATTTATTGATTTTGTTTCCAATTTTATTTGATAATCTCACTGACGGACTAAATATTTTTTTTTTCTACCCGGGAACCATCCCTATTATGGATTTGATTGTTCATAGACGTTCATACGAAGTTATCGCGGCATGTAAAATGCGAAACGAGAAACGTCGTATTTTGAAATGAGAAACGTCATCAGACTTCTTAAATTGTCACGATTATAGGGACCTTTCTGATGGCGTGACGCAATTTAAATTGCGTCGATAGACGTCCTCTGCTGGACATAGGCTTCCTCAAGCGTCGGATCACACTCGGACACTGATCGGTCCCGTGCGTCTCGCATCGAGCGGATCCCCGCAACCTTCACCAGGTCATCGGTCCACCTGGTAGGAAGCCTTCCAACGCAACGATCTTCACGGCCGTCTTTCCTTCCTTTCGATGAAATATGGCTCTGAGATTTAGTTGCTTACAATGGGCCTCATCAGATAGCTTACAGTCACGCAAGTATTTAAAAAAAAAAAAAAAAAATGTAAATCGGTCAAAAATGTATCACATTGCGTCCATGTGAACATATTTGTAAATTCGCTTAGTAAAAATCACGTATCGGTATGATATAAATCAAATCGCGTCGAGCCAACAGAAGGTCGCTATGTGAATGATTTTTAAAGTAGAAAACGTTCAATTGAAGGCAGAGTTAGGTAAAGATTAAGTATTTTTGTACTAGGAGTGGGTTGTCACCCGTTGAGTAGGTATACCGTAAGAAAATGGAGGTAAATAGCTAAGCTATTCAACGGAATATAACCTAAGAACGAGGTGTAAAAAAAAGAAATTTAAACAATATTTTATGTAAAAAAAAAGTGCTTGCAGATTTGTTCTTTTTTAGCGATTTTACTGAAAACTTAATAACTTATCATATGGGAAACAAGGGATCTGAGTTTTTTTCAATGTAAGCTGATTCGCAAACTTTAAGAATAAGCAAATCGTTCGCTGCTTTTGCAAACTTGACTCAATGCTCTTTGTTGAACTGCAATGTGTAATGCCTATCGAGTTATCTTGAAATAGCATGTAATTGTGTGAATAGGGATATAGCCTGGGTAAAAAAAAAATTTAGTCCGTCAGTAAAATTATCAAAAAATATTTACACCAATTTTTTGCTTTATCTAATTGATAAAAATAACAAAGCTATTGCGCATCAAAGTTCAAAGTGGGGCCTTGTGACGTCAATTCTAAGTTTAAATTGTAGCAAGGCGGGACGTCACGGGAACAACGCACTGTATTGTAACGTCACGGGAACAACGCACTGTATTGTAGTAATATTTTGTTCTAAGTGACGGACAAAATATTTTTTTTAGGTTTATCATCCCTATGATCGTTGAAATCTAGCAGATCTGCAAACATTTCGGAACAGAAATAAGAAATAACTTTGTATTAACGTTTTGTTGTTCCTATGAAATGTATCGGGCTTGTACGTAATGAATGACTGATGTTATATTGTTATAATAATGTAATGAAGATTGTAATGTTGAATAAAAGACAGTTCAAGTATTTATTCGTTTAATTTTATAATCATTTCAGTTCTTCTAGCTTTATCCTGGCAATCTCACAGGATAGACTATTGCTATTATAACTATGCAGAACTCATAATTGGTATCCCCAATTTTTTTTGTAATTTTGTTACTGTCACAAATTACACAAAACCAATTAGAAAAATGGTTAAACCTATAAGAAGTGGAGTGTGGGAGTTATTATATACATGTTATGTAAATTCCAAGATGTGAGGGAACAGCACGATGTCGCTCTTAGCCAAAACGACAATGTTCACAAGTAATCGCAACGGTGACGTCTATTCTGCCTTTTGTTTTTTGCATAACAGATTATTTATATAAGAACACTAGCTGACCCGGCAAACGTTGTTTTGCCTTAAAAACAACAAACATTCATTTTTGGCATTTATTGTATTTTTATCCTATCTACCCTACCTACCCTACTCTACCTACCTACCCTACCGCCTATGTTCATGATTGGGGCGTCCGAAATAAGCTGAAGTTTGCACCGCACAAAACCTGCGCGATGATCATAACCAATAAGCTTAAGTACGATACTCCAAGACTGAGCATAGCCGGGGTCGACACAGCTATAATTGAGCCCATAGTTACGTACGCGGCCGCTGCCTGGGTACCCGCCACGAAAAAGGTCGGCATACGGAAGAAGCTAGGCTCTGTCCAACGAGGATTCGCTCAGAAGTTCTGCAAATCTTATCGTACTGTCTCCCTGAACTCGGCACTGACACTATCTGGGATACTACCTCTTAGAAATGCGCGTACAGGATGCAGCCGCTCTGTATGAAGCGAGGAGAGGGTCATCCCGGTTTGTGCCAGGAGACAGGAAGATCGAGAGTGCGGTAAGATTTGCAGAAGCCCTCATCCAGCTACACAAATGCCCCTGGAGTTCATGTGCCTGGCAGATCAAGAGTTACTAGACGGTAACATTGTGCAGGCGGTGCGAATTTTCACCAACGGCAGCAGGCTTGAGGGGAAAGTCGGAGCCGCATTATCCATTTGGGATAATGAGGGCGAAGTTCGGAACCTCAAACTTAGTCTTGCCGCGTACTGCACAGTCTACCAGGCCTGAACTCCTGGCCATTTGCAAAGCGACCGAAGTGATGCTCAAGCAGCAAGAGATGAGCTATGGTTTGTACAGTGAATCAACGTCCGCATTGCAGACGCTTGCAAACCATGGCTCTCGCCATCCTCTGGCGGTCCGCACGCGCGCCAACCTGGCTCAAGCCCTGGGCCAGAGGAAAGCTGTGTCTTTGTTCTGGATCAAAATCCACGCGGGCCTGCCGGGGAATGAGCGAGCGGACGAGTTGGCAAAGGAGGCAGCATTGTCGTTATGGAGGAAGCCAGAGTACGACCAGTGTCCGGTTTTATTTATCAAGCGTCAGATCCGTTTGGAATCGCTTGATGAATGGAATCGAAGATATGTGTCGGGCGAGACTGCCTCTGTGACGAAAATGTTTCTTCCGGATGCAATAGCGGCTTTCCATATTGTTAAACAGGTGCGGCCCACAGGCGTGCACGGTGGGTTCTCTGAATATTTGAATCGCATCAAGTGTAAGGAGAGCCCATCGTGCGTCTGCGATCCAGGCGTAGCAGAAAGTGTCCAGCACATAATTGTAGATTGGCCGTTATTTACCAGGGAACGCTACCATCTTGAATGTGAGATGAACCAGAGACTGACCAACGAGAGTATTTGTGGGTTCTTGACAAAGAAACACATGTTATTCATATACTGCACTTATGTATCCACCTCGGTTATACAATGTAACAAAACCTGAAGTGCACTGTGCTTCATTAATATTTTGTATGATATTAAAATGTAAGCACATAATGCAGAACAGACACGTGTAGCCGGCAATATATTGAGTTAGTACCTATATAGTCAGTTGTGTAAGATTTACTGGGATAATTTTTACATGATAACTGCACTTTTACATGTTTTATATCCCAAATAGCTATTATACTTTTCTGTGATAAAAAAAATCTGCATTCTGTGATAAATAGCACTGTTGCATATTTTTCGTATTTATCAACAGCACCATCTGTATATTTTAGCACTTTGTATTTTAACTTAATAAATAAATGAAGCTGCATTTAAGTAGTTAAAATAAAGTGGGATTCCCACCCACAGTATGTATGGAGAAGAATGCAAGAAAGAATCAGTATGAGGAATGAATATACGAGAGGCACAAAAGAATTAGGAATTAACATGCATGAGTTCGAACAGTATAGGCGCCAACTTCGTTGGTGGGATTAGTAATATGAAAAAAAAAATAACCTACCCTACCCTACCTACCTTACACAACCGGCTTAAACCCCTAGGTAGGGTAGGGTTTAAAAATTAGTTTACGACCGATTCTCAGACCTACCAAATATGCACAAAAATGTTCATAAGAATCGGTCAAGCCGTTTCGGAAGAGTTTGCAGACAAACACTGTGACACGAGAATTTTACATATATGATTTTTTTCCGAATATTCATACGCCTGTTCATGTTGTTTACAAAAAGATCGTGTCAAAATCCAACATTATAAAGCAAAACAACAAACTTTATGGTTTTGCAGTATTCTCACACTGAGAAATCGGTAACACACAGTGACAAAATTGTATCAAATCCACACTGCATCGTATTAAAGTGACAGTTTTTTACCAGGAATGAATCAGAATGCAAACAAAATAGAATATCAAAAACAACAAAAATTAAAACAACTATCAAATTCCTTTTTCGTAGTACATACGGTGTTACCTTCACCAAATTTTTGGTTACCCACATTTTTTGAATTATGCTTAGTTATAATAGCCAAACACTTTCTTTTTACGGCATCAAGAGTAGCCTATTGGTGCTCCCACACCGGCTGTTAAAAATGTTTACAAAAAATTTCTAACACTAATACGTTTACTAACAAATGTAAGGAAAATGTTTCTGCGAAATATGTCAAACTGACGTATACGTTATTATTAGCCTGTCAAGCGCTGTTGTTACTTTATCTAAGATATTGATACACTGACAGCTGTCGCAGAGATCAAGCTATCTTTTATGAAGTATAATGTTTGTAAACATTTGGGAACGATCATTATTTTAAATACTGCTTTTGCCCATTTACTTATATGAACTTTCTCCAAGGGGTCTTCTCAAGTCATAGGCCATTTTCAAATAAAATATTGTATTTAATTTGGGAGATGTTTTTTCTATTCGCATCTTTTCGTTACACCCTGCTTATTATATGTTGACATTTATTTCATGATTATCACTTAAGACATGTTAAATTACTAAAAAATATCCTAAAAATGGCGGTTTGACAATTTTTCGCGCGTTTATTTACCTTTCGTTTAGCAAGCGAAAGACTAACACAAGACAATTCTCTGAAATAACCAACATATATTGAAAACACAAAAATAACGTACTAAATAACCCTGTATTACAAGCATTTGATTCTTAATTAACGATCTTAGTCATAAAAAATAATAGGTCGGTATTTTATTTGGTTTGGTGACGCAATGCAAGTGCACATGTGAATTTGACATTTATGTCACTTAAATAACGTTTATAATGCAGTGTGGAAAGCAGCAGCCATTTCAATATTGAATAATATTACAAAATTATTCAATGTATTATGACTTAGAAGAAGGTCAATGTTATCTAACTATTTTTAATTTAATTAAGTAAACATAATTATAATACCAGCCGTGACTGTCCCACTACAGGGCAGAGGCATTGGCATATTTTAATTTATAAACAATATTCACATAGAATAATTATATTTAAAATAAAACGTTATAACGTAACAATGTCTTAAAATACGTAGTCAGCATAAAACGTGTCCACTGCTTTGACACAGGCCTCCTCTCTTTGTGTGAAGAAATGGGCCGAAAACCAGCACGCGGGCCCACGTGAGATTTTGCTAGCGCTTGTCAATCCCATACATTTTGGAATGTTTGTTATTGCTGATAAAATTTCACATTCTATAGCCCAAGCTAAACAGCAGCCTTATTGCGTAATGAATTCGGCAAGGCATAGGTCAAGGAGTATGAAAAATCGACTAAACATATAGACGGAAATCCACATCGCGTCTTTCATCTGGCATGTGATTGGTCGATTTTTCATACTCTTTGCCCTTTGCCTTGCCTAATTCATTACGAAATAAGGCTGCAGGAACTACAAAAAATCCAACGTTCATTTGTAGTCGAAGTCATTAAATGCCCCCACATTTTGGATAATGAGGACACGAGTGTCTGTAAAGAGTTTTCAGAAATCCCATACTCACAAAATATTCACCTTCCTACTTGCACATTTATGACCAGCAGCCTAATTAGTGAATTCGGAAATGCAAAGGGTTTGACCCCATGAAAGAGTATGACAAATACTCTTTAAGTAATTAGGTAT
The DNA here is from genome assembly GCA_947562075.1 of Orthosia gracilis. Taxonomy (NCBI): domain Eukaryota; kingdom Metazoa; phylum Arthropoda; class Insecta; order Lepidoptera; family Noctuidae; genus Orthosia; species Orthosia gracilis. The sequence goes on from OX387265.1 coordinate 14,382,755, forward strand.
TACCAAAAAATATTGGACTCTTTCGGGAAGAGTACCTTCACCAATGAAAGTGTTCATTAATTTTTGGCAGTACCTAATTACTCTTTTATGGGTTCGTACCCTTTGCCTTGCTGAATTCACTTACGCAATTTTAGTATACAGGTGATTTCTATTTCATTGACAATATTTCTGGGAGAGAAGTTTTATCACCACCAGAAATATTGGCAATGAATTAAACCACTCTATATTGCTCGCGCGAGGAACGTACGAAAAGATTAGCAATTACCAATAGCGATTTGCCTCTCTAAAATAAGAAATTTGTCTTAATTTCTAAATAGCCATAGGTATCTGTAGGAAACTTCTTGCCGCTGCAGTAGCGTTCATCAAACAAGGCGGACTGAACGTCGCATACGCTATAGAATTCGACCAACTCGAATAGGTCGCCACAATAGTTGCTACGATACCGATCGTCATCACAATCAAAGCTAGAACAACATCGTACCATTTGATAGCATATTCACATTTTTCCTTCGATTCTATTGTATATTCTGTAAACGTTTTATACCTCGTTTGTAAAGCGTCTATTAAAAGCGGGCTTTTTGACAGGTCGCCATTTTGAGATTCTCCGTTTTCTGCTCCGCCATTTCGGGCTCCGCCATTTTGGGCCCCGCCATTTGGCGTCCCGTTTTGTTTCTTCGTCAGTTTATACAAGGATATAGAATCTATTTTCGATTTAATATAGCATAATTTGAGGAAGAATAATGGCGGACATATGAACATTAAAGGACCTGTGAGAGTAGAGCCTACGAGACCCATGACTAAGTCGAATCGAGGAACGGATTCTGCTAGAATTACTCCTAATACTACGATGCTTGATCGTATAAGGCAGCGTTGAAAACAGAAATCTGGAACAAAACAAAAATATCAATAATTTGCTTACACCCGTATGATATCTACATACTAGTATAAAAACCGGCCAAGAGGGTGTTGGGGTTCGCACATTTAGGGTTCCATGCCAAACCGCAAAATCAAGTTGGTTATAGGCAAAATGAGCGAATTTCAATATATTGGCATTTGTTGATCAAATATACGTAATAATAATCATTATCACCAAATTTCAAGTTTTTATGTCACTGGGCAGTTAAAAAATTCTTTGGTGGCTTCTGCTGCTCGGCTTCTTCTTTTGGTGGTTTTCATATATTTTTTAAAATAAAAATGCTATCTGCTCAACGAGCTCCTTTTTTTCACACCCTCCTTTAGCAGAATGGGAGAAACCCGTAAAAAAAATAAAAATGTGTCAATTTTTATGGCTTTTATACACAAGATGCATAAACTGTGAAAATTTTAAGACTGTAGCTGCAACCGGTGGCTGTAAATCCTGTGTGGCAGACGACGGACAGACATACATGTGAGTGACTGAAAAAGGACTCCGTTTGGACCCTTCGGGTACGGAACCCTAGAAAAACATAATATTTTGTCCTACTCCAGGACCCAGACTACGATTTAGGCGTAACAACGTAATAAACATGCAGACAGTTTTGCTTTATCCAAGACCAAAATAGCTTGCTTGCGCTCGTTAAAGATACCCTAATTACAAACCACAAACGACTAGCATTTACTTATTGACATTGTGCAATACTCTTGCAATCACAAAACAACTTGAATTTTGCTTATTACTCAATATCAAGTAACATAGTTGCTTGATTTAACTTGGTCATCATTATTTTGCTTTTTTCCCACAGACGTGTGAAAGATATGGCTAGAAAAAGGGACTACTGAGAAGACGGTTAACAGAGAAGTGTCGAAGAAGAAGATTATGTGGCGCAGACCCCAAATAGATTGGGATAAGGGCATGGGCGCCCACACTATTCGAGACTCGGTTCTGAAGATGTACCCCTCTGAAAATACAGGACTATTTTCAGAGGGGTGCATCTTCAAAACCGAGTCTCGAATAGTGTTCTTTGGGAAATAATAAAGCTTCCGAAAAACAAATTAACTTCCAACGATCTGTGGTTGAATGTAATACTAACTAAGCTGCATGTCTATAATGTATTACCGAAAAAAATACTAAACTTCCGAAAAAAATACTAAGTTGCCGAAAACATATTATTAATTTATTATGTTCTGCTAAAATAATAATTTTCTTAAGCTCTATAGAAATCAGCAAAATTTCTACTATTGACTATAGTTTTTTTTTAATTCTAAATTTTAATGAAAATTACTACCTACAGGTCGGTAGTTCGTCAGGCTTTCAAGTTCTTGCAAAATGATAGCGATTTTTGAGCAATAAATGCTCTTCAACACAGAAGATTTTCGGAGATTGTTCAGAAATAAGTGCATTTGATAAACAGCGAGCGATTAGCAAACTATTGTGTAGGACCTACCATACCTACACTGTAAATAATTCAGACATTTATGGCATAAAGCGTTTGATCGCGCGTTGGTTGCTGATTGCTTACGTAATAAGCCTGCGGGTGTATTCAATTAATTAGTCCAAGGACGAGCGAAGTGAGCTTAGGATCTTAGGGCACCCCGACACGGATTGGTTAGGTTCGAAGGGGATGACGGGAGCTGAAGTGAACGAGCAATTTTCTGAAATGCTGTATTGATTTTTCAGAATGTTCAGTATTTTATTCGGTCGTTTCTTTATTTGTATTTGTATAACATATAAATTGCCGGAAAATTTCTATATAAAGCAAGTTGATTTCACATTTTGAGTATGCTCATATTAAATTTTTTATCGGCGCTTTTATTACTACCCGTTTTCGTTAGCACATTCATACGGAGATAGAAGTAACTTTGTCGACCTATGCAATAAAGATGGAGAATCACAGAATTAGCTAATATTATGTAAGAGCGAGGATAGCTAAGTTTTCAATCAAATATGAGGCTTTTTGATATTTTTCAATGTTTTTGAATATTTTATTGTAAGCAAAAAAAGCAAAGGGGTGCAAGTGTACCCGTGTAAAATTGAAAGTGTTCAAGAAGTAAATTATCACAACACACGCAATTCAGATACTCGGACGGTTGAACTCCATATTTGATAGATGGGGTTGTGCATCTGACATCATTTTCTGAATGGCGGTGTTAAGATACGATGCGGAAGAATGACCCAGGTAGTAAGGGTGGGTAGTTAGGGTAAGGTTGACGGGAGCGAAACCGCGGGCACAGCTAGTCTTTTAATAAACTATCTATAATTTTTGGTTTCCTCACAATGATTTCCTTCACCGTTATCGGCGATATCCAAAAGAAGCTTAGAAAGTACATTTTTTTAATATTTTGAAGAGTTAGAAGGTACATGAATTGAAAAAGCCATATTGGCACTTGAACCCGCTTTGAACCCGCGACCTCAAGCATGATAGGCGAGGTCTTAGCCATTGGGCCACCACGGCATGATGTACTGATTGTAACTCTAAAAGAACATACCTCTAGGGATCTTGAGTAAGTCTTCAATATGTTGGAACAACACCGAGTGGCTGACAGCACTGGAGAGGCACAGCTGAACTGTCACCAACAGCGCCATGAAGTACAGCGGTATGGTTGACGGTATACCTGGATAAAATGTGAAGACATTAAGAACAAAAGAAATTACGTTTATTTGGCACATACTGAAAGATACACAAAAAGAGACATATGGGACTCTTCCGAGCCTTCAAAAGCTCGTTAAGCCATTGGTCCCGAGGAACAGGCTGTCGTCACTGGGCATCAGAACCCCGAAAGTTTGACAAGCACTCCTACTTTATCCCATTACAGTTACTGGGTTATGTTGGTCAGATAGGCAGTCGCTCCATGTGAAATACTCGTAGTCAGTTGTATCAAGGAAGACTGGGAGCCGACCCCTCAATAGTTTTTAGGGCGCACGGTTAGCGCAGTGGTTGAGCGTTTGACTGCTGCGCTGCGTGTCGCGGGTTCGATTCCCGCACGGAACAAATATTTGTATGACCCACAATTAGTTGTTCCGGTTCTGGGTGTACTCAACACCTGGGTGTACCACCACAATGTGAGTTTATATGTTTGTAAACGCACCCACGATACAGGAAGAAATTTCTATTGTGGGGCACCGTTTAAAAAAAAAAATAGTTGGGAAAAAGTTGATGCTGGGTTGGCTTCAACTCTAATACGATACAGTTGAATACTAAAGAAGACCAAAAAATCAAACTGACTTCCAGAACAAATCACTACAAAGCGAAACATAATTTTCTTTTCCGAAGTCGGTGTCTTTGGTACCTATTGTTTTCCGTTTTTCGACACCGATTTCGGCAAAGAAAGTTATTCTTCGCTTTGTAGTGTTTTGTTTTGAAAGTCGGTTTGATTTTTTTGATAAAATGTTTTTATTTATCTCTTATGGTAGTACCTCCAAATACCATAGAAAGCATTTACAGCCAAAGTAAATCTCATGATGATTGCAATACGCCCAAAGTTCATCCATTCCTTTATTACGGATCCATTGTTTTATTACGGAATTCCAGTGCCTACCTTCCGGCTTTATCATCAGATCAGTTCGATGTTACCATTTTCATCAGTACCATTTGTTTATAAGTATTTGCTTCATCGTAGTCGGTTAGCTATTCGATATATCTTAAATACCCGTGACTTATACTTAACATTAAGGAGTTCAAGTGGCCATCTGTGGTCTTCTTCATCAGTTCCATTTCACCAAATGTCACTTTCCGAGTGAAAATGATTGCATTGTTGATAAAAATACCAAAATCGCTTTATCTATGCCTTATAATACTTAAAGAGTTACCTCGATTTCTCGATTAATCTGATCCTGGTTTCCTTATCATGGTACCGCCATTGGGATATCTCCTTTCCAAAAAAAAAGAATCACTAAAATCGGTTCATAAACGACGAAGTTATCCGTGAACACACATAAAAATATCTATATATACGGTCGAATTGAGAAACCTCCTCCTTTTTTGAAGTCGGTTAAAAATTATCAAGAACTCATTCTGCTCCAGAATTGTAGGGAAAAGGCTCGCAGTTACAATTGTTGAGTTGAATTCCACTCTAACCGCATACAGCTGAATATCAAAATAAGGAGAAGAAAAGAACTCACTCTGCAGAATATTATTGTCGACCTCAGTGCCGTATCTCACCGCTGCTAGCACGGTGGTGACGGCGAACATGAAGCCTGTGATACCGAACCCGCCCAGCACGGCCGCGTTGATCTTCTTGCTGTCCTTCATGTCCACTTGGAGGGTCAGCAGCGTTGGGTGGATGTCGAACTGGAAGAGAAGTGGTATTAGGTGAAGGATACTAATAATAATGACTTCACCAAAGTTGGGCCGTAATATATCTGGAAACAATGCGGCGAAATTAAATATTTGGAATGCAACAACATGGATAGAAAACTTACCATACTATGGTCAAAGATGTCCGTAACATACGGCATACAGTAGTAACGGTAGCCTTTTGACAGACTGATATCCTTAATTACCATTTTATATTACAGTTTTATAAAATTGATATTAAGTTGGTCGTTGATCTACACGCGTTTATGGCTCTGTCAGAAAATGTGCCGTCATTTAGCGCTAGTATCAGCATATCAGGTATTCTGTTGATATCGCAATATATAAAACTGCAATATAAAGTGGTAATTAAGAACATCAGACTTACACGCCCTGACTTTGGCGCCTTGGGCGTCTGGAGTCGCAAGCCGATTCCTGGCCACTGTAGGCGCGGGCTTACGGACGGCGAGTAACGATAAATTTAAAAAGAGTTACCGCGGCCCTAGCTCAAGCAACAGAAGGAACACGGGTGGGTTTTAGTCAGTAAAAGTCTGACACCGCTTCACCCAGAGCGGGAGAAATCATTGAAAGATATCCAAGCAAAAAAAAAGCCCTCGTACCATGACGTGTCAAAACTGTAATGGTTCGACTGTGAAAAAAGGACCGATGTATATACATGATGTATATTCGTCTTTTGCTATAATCCTGTTTTGACCACGTGACATCACAGGCTTGCAGTGTCATCTTTGTCACTGCGACCTACAGAAAAGAGACAGGTGTTATTGGTCGTGCAGTCAGCTTTTGTCTTTCTACGGGCCGGGCAACTTTATAAGAACTAGTTCTATGATTAAAATACACTTCAGTTACCTGAAAAGCCAGTATCCCATAAGCTATAAGGTAGTCCTTCAGCTCTGGCTGTACTGCGGTGACGTCCACCACGGGAGCCGGAGATGTGACGTCGCGCAGGATACACGTCCAGGTGGTGACCGCCACTGTCGTCACTATGATCACTGAGGTTATCGCTATGGGCCTGGAGGAGGAACATTTGGAGTTTAATCAAAGCTCAGCTAGCTGCCAAAAAGTTGGGGATCCTTGTATAGGTACGTGTATGATGACATTGCATGAACTAATCCCTCCCAGCCTGTCCATCGGTACATGGTGGACATCCCACCCATACGCACCAAACGTTTTGGAAACCATTTTACTATGCCTACAGCGTGAGCCTTGCCTCAGGAGTTACCCGCGACTTTGACGATATAGTAACCTAACGCACTTCTGGATTGCCTAGGGGCCGTACCATGAGGTACTAAAGTAAGGTTATTTCCATCTGCCCCTGAGGCACAATAGAAATAAGCATGCTCTAAGAGCTTACGGTAGGGCCCTTGATTTGGTTGACCCAACCATGGTTACCATTCAGTCAAAGCTTTTCGGTAAAATTCTTTTATGATTTTAATACGAATATTATGTTCAGCATATAAACATCTCCCTGCCAAGAGTCTAACCTCCTCTGAAGGAGTGAGGTACCCATTCAACACAAAAGCCCAGTGCTGCCGAGTTTAAATTTTTATTCATAATAAAAATTTTGAGGACAATGATCATCCTTAAAATTACCACTTAAATGTAACTGGTTTGCGTTTCAGTAGAAGGCAGATCAAGACCTGGGTCAATTCCTAGCGCGGGACTGGAATTAACCTGCGTTACAGGCACTGGGCTCCTACTCCTCCATCAGACTTGCATCACACTTACAAACACGTTAGTAGCTGATTTCCCATTTTAGGCAAGCCTGTTTATAGGGAGTAGTTGACAACATAATGACACCTGTCTACAAATGATTAGTTTTAGGAAATATTAGGTAACTTTTCTCCGCGATGTTTTCCGTTTAAAGAAAATTTTTCTAATGTTAGCCGATGACGTTTTAGGCAGATAAAATTAGATTTTTGTGAAAGTGATTTGTATTATCTGCAATTTTAATGCCCGCTCTCCTTATCTACATAGGTCACTTACTTCATATCCTTCGGCGATCCGAGCCACATGACCGGACACAGCAGCAGTGCCAAGATCACCATCCACACACAATATGTGATGCCGATCCCTCCGCCTGAGATCTTCCACCAGAATATCTGAAGCGTCTGTGAGGCTGGACATGGAAATACAAATGTTAGAAGTGGAGGGGTCAAGGGGAAATTGAAACCATGGACCTGGTATAGTGCATCGCCTCTTTGGTCTAGAGCTAAGACTCGGCTCCTAGTTTAAAACACCAGTTCGGAAATTGGTAATTGAACAGAAAATAAAATATAGTATTATTAGTGCGTGGCACAAGTTAAAAAAGGTTGTCAAACCCTAAAAATATCAAATATTCAAAATAACCAGAAACGATGGCTGTAGGCATGAACTACTTTGCATAATAATGAATATTTTCTCTGGATATTTCTTCAAAAAATGCAATTTGAGCGAGTTATAAATGACGGTTTTAAAAACAACACGCCTCGCGTGTCATATGCCACAGAAAAAATCGACCCACAACGCATTGGCCGCCGCAACGTATTTGAGGCGTTTTGGGAATACATACTGCTAAGGAGTGAGAATTTCCTGCCGGAGTCTGTTTTCTGATAGAAATAACCTGGGGGACTTTAAATTAACAGTGAATATGGTTACTTAGAGGCAAGCATGCCCCTTCGACAACCACACATCATCAATTATCATATATCAGCAATAATACAAAAAAGAAATCTTATTTATTTATTTATTAAGACTTCGTGGTTTAGTCGGCAGAAGTTCAATTGTTCAGTTTCTGTAGTAATGTGACGTGGTAAAGCCCAATTAGCAAATATTTTAGTGATTTTAGGAGTAACTATAAGATGCTATTGATCAAAGATCTATAAAAGAAAAAACTTACCAATAATAAAGTTTGGTACTCCTGATCCGAAGACCGCTGCATCAATGAAGAAGGTCACCAACTTCTTCGCTGGCGGACCAAACGCTAGTTCAGCTACTGCCGCATATGGAAACCTGGGTAAATAACAGATGAAGATTTTGTTAAGAACTCCGCAAGGCAGGGAAGAAACGACTACGCAATCTTTTCTTACTTCGGAGAAAAAATACTCAGAAAAAAGTGTATCTAAACTGGAGTGCCTAGGGATGCATGGGCAAACATCACATCTTCCACTGTTCTTTAGCATCTTCTTTTGAGGCTATGAATTGATAATGAAATACTCGTCGCAATCAGCAAGGTACGGTAGTCACAGCGGATCTTTGTGACTCTGAAGGTGGCGGCAAGACCCTGGTTGTTATTTTTGTGTCAATGTTGAAGTAGAAGATAGCATTGTATAACTTTCACTCGCTTACGTTTGTCGCATCGTCCTATCGTCGCTTAGTTTATGCTAAACTCGATGGCAAACTTTATCTTGCGCAATGGTTCGCAGAGCCAACTTCAGAGACACAAAAATCCGCTGTGACTACTATAAATTGACTGTCGGGCAGCCTTTTTGCGTACCTAATGAATTCGGAAAGAGCAAAGGGCAAAAAGTATGAAAAATCGACCAATCACATGCGAGATGAAAGACGCGATGTGGCTTTCCGTCTATGTGATTGGTTGATTTATCATACTCTTTGCCCTTTGCTCTTTCCGAATTCATTACGCAATAAGGCTGCAGGCTGCAACGTATGGACCTAGCAAAAGCCATACCTTATTTTAATCTAGAGATATTGCTTCTAAATCAAACTCACCGGTTCTTCTCTTTGATATCAGGAGTGATCTTCTGCGCAAGTAGCCAGCATCTTCCCAATAAAACTGCTGTGTACAACTGCAGCCCGAATACTGACAGCACTAGTGGTGGCCCGTAAACACCTGGGCAGAAAATATTGTTATTTAATAAACATAACACCACGCCTATATTAGGAAGAGGTATTACTTACAAATAAACTGTGATGAAACCTGAATCAGGTGTTTAACAATAGAAAATCAATTGTTTCCTAAATACCCACATACCACCTACATTCCTTCAGTGTAATAGCCGACTCCCATAATTTGGGCACACATCTAGACACCCTCTAGTGCCGGGAGAGCTACTACTGGACATTTTAGATGGTAAAGCCCAAGCTCCAAGCAGACGGACTGCATCAAAACTGCACACCAGCTTCATTCCGATTGCAAGCGGACTGCACAGTTTGTTGGCAGCTTTTGGCAGTTCCATCAACCGCACAAAAACCGTATCCAAACTGCAATTCTAGAGCTGGAGGTCAGATCTAATGTAGCCCGTCTGTTTATAGCGTTATGGGCGTTGTCAATCCATCACAAGGGGTATCCAGTTTGGGGCTTCCTAACTCACTATCTCAAAACTGGACATATAAAGCCGTTTAGGTCTAAGCAAGTAAGCACTTACCGCAAGAAATAACACTCTTCGGCAGAGTAATAACCGGGAAGACTCCAAAAAGGTCGACGATGCATAATATGGTGAACAGGACACTGAGTCCACCAGTCGTCTGCCCAACCGTGTAATCCTCATGGCGAGCGAGCACCGTCGTAGGTTTGTTGTAGCTGAGGCCGGGCACGTGCTTGAAGAGCTTCATGGTGGTCTGGAATGTTGAGAGAGCGGTAAGGCTGGTAAAACTACAGATCTGTTCTATGAAACGTGGTACTGACGAATGGAGACCAGCAGCCTTATTGCGTAATGAATTTGGCAAAGAGTGTGAAAAAACGACCAACCACATAGACGGAAATCCAAATCGCGTCTTTCATCACACATGTGATTGGTCGATTTTTCATACTGCTTGCCCTTTGGCTTGCCGAATTCATTACGCGATAAGGCTGCAGGTACCCTATAGTAAAGTTTTAATGCCATCATGATTCCATTCCATGCATTTCGATATTTCGAAATATCAACAAACATTTGGAGGGAATCTTCAAAAGGCGTCTGGACATTTGGGGAAAAATCAGGGAGTGTAGCGCAGTGTTCGTCTTTCTGAGATAACTCGGCGGACGGACAGCGTCCCAACTCTGAGCGCCCGAAACTACGGAGCCCGCCTGCCTTAAATGATACAGGCGAGGTTTCGGCGTGTGCGAGGCTGTTGCCTCCACTTCTTTCTCCAAGTGGGATCGGCCCTATAACAATCCCATTCGGTGGCCTCCTTCTGGAACATCACGGTCTCATAGAAGGAGGCCATTTCACTAGTACTGGCAGAGACAGGTCTGAAAAGGTCCTGGCAACCAGACCCGCCGCTCAGAGGCCCACACAGGGCAGTCCTCAAGAATGTACTAAGCAGAATCTAGGTCACCTCCACAGTGGTGGCACTTTGCTGTGGCGTCTCGCCCAACCCTATTCAGGTACTTATCGTAGCAACCGTGCCCGGTTAGTACCTGAGTGAGCCTGTAGGATATGCGCTCCCCTCTTTTCAGCCAGCCACGTGCGTTTCGAGAGCCATTTCCCACTGCAGGCAGATTTTAGTCCTGCAGCTTCGGACAACTGACATTCGGTTTGACCTAATAGGCGCTCCATAAATTACCCCATGAATTTCCATCGATCGCAATACATCCGCGTAGAGGCCGCGAGCTTATGCCCGAGGTCCTCCGAGAATGGGCACTAGGCTATGGAAAGCTCCAACTGGCCTACCAACGCAGGCGATCAGGCGCTTGAAATGCTCTTTGAAGCCCCACCGTCCATGGTTAGGCCAAGAGTCTCCAACTTCATGGCAGTCTCCAACTGCATCTCCAACTGCCACTAACGAGCTGGGTGACTCTCTGCTCCTTTGCAGTTTATGTATCTATAGCGCTTCAGATTTATGAGCCGCTATCTGTAAACCAGGCTCGCAGGCGACTCTTGCCACTCCGAGCTCGGAATAACTGGATGGTACACCCCGCAGTAGTGGTGGCGGCGATTTAGTGTAAATTTAGAAAATGTGATTTATTTTATTTCAATATAAAAAAAAGAACTGTCCTGTATTCAGACTACCAATTTTACATTTTGTGTTTTAAAGTATTATTCTGATTTCCCATCATATTTGGCTCCAAAGTTTCGAAATTTCGAAATTGAGGAGCCCAATTTCGTAAGCTAATTTCGAAATTGGAAATATTCTAACATATGCATGCCCTAATTGCGACGTACACACAGGGACGGTGTTATCAATTATGTACGGCTCCATCTTGCTCTGATACTGAATTAGCACAGCTTAGTGGCACAGAACGGTGGTTGAACTACCATTGTCAGGATCCTCTCTCCCATTATGAGAACTACATTGACTTTCCAATAGTGTAGTCCAGGCAAACAGAACGAATGTGTAAATTGTTTGATTATATTTATTTGGTCAATCCTTTAAGTATCTTACTATATAACAAAAAACGACTTGCAAAATACTAACAAGTAAAATTTTAAAAACCACGGACACATTTTTATTGCATGCTAAGTACCTACATTATTTATCTAGTAGTAGACGCTTCGTTCGACAGTCTATTGAACACGTAATTATGACATGATATCTAGCGAAAACACCCCGATTCAAATAGTAAAACGCCTATAAACTTTTGAACAGCTGAACCGATTTGCATCAAACATAACTAAGAACACTTTCGATAAAATATCTATAAAAAAAAAAAAAAAACTAAACCATGGTCGGTTCATCTGTTTAGGAGTTATGATGCCACAGAAAGATACACAAATACACAGGTACACACGTCAATCTTATAACACCCCTTTTTCCGTCAGTGTGTGTTTCCGGAGTTTCGTACACGAAACTCCTTCATTTTTTGTGCTACAATCTTTAAATTCGGCAGGGAGGTATTTAATAGTTTATAGACATTCACTAAGAACGGATTTTGTGTCAGGGCCGGATTAAAGAGGTCTAAGGGCTCTCGCAAGTTTGTATGAAAGTCCTTCATTTTTTGAGCTACTAACTTAAAATATGCCAGGGAGGTAGTTTATAGTTAGTAGACGTTTGCAAAGAACGGATTTTGCGAAAGCCCTTAGATATCCTTAATCTGGCCCTGTCGCAAAATCCGTTATTAGCGGACGTTTACCAACTTTAGACCGACCTTAACTTTTGAGTGACCTTTCGCTTTTATAGGTTTATATAGATTTAAAGTACCATGTATAACGGGAGCAACAGTGCCACTATACTTCTTAAAAGATAGCTTGATCTCTGCGACATTTATGTCAAACTGACGTATACGTTATTGTTACGGTATTGATAGCCTGTCAAACGCTATTGTTACTGTATTGATACTGACAGCTGTCATAGAGATCAAGCTTTCTTTTATGAAGTATAGGTGCGCACAATCCAAAATGCGATAAGCAGTTCTAACAGAAATACCTTGCAATACCTAGAAATACCTAGTCACGGCAAATCATACAGACTGTTGCTGTGCACATTTTCGGCATCAGTGACTTTTTCTGAAGGTTATTTACTTCCATGTGTGTATACGTATAGTAAATAGGTATTAAATAAAAAATCCGGTTATATTTGGATCTGTATTTATTCCACCCAGTACTTGACTACCCACATCTAGTCTAGTCTAGTTTTTTAATTTATTAGAACCTAGGCGACAAGCGCTAACGCCGAACGCACGTTTGCAGATTTTATTTGATAGAAGATATAATCTATCTATACCTATCACATCTGCGTAAACATGACCCGGTACTACTCAGCTAACAGAGAACCCTGTATAGGTACGGCTTGATGCCTCAAATCGTAAATACAATACGTAAGTAACAAGATTGAGTTCAGAGATTGTTCAAAAAAATTAAAGGTGACATTTGACAAGTAATTCTCTTTTGTATGGCGTCATTTGAGTGATGGATCATGTAAAAATAATGACATACTAATCATGCCCTATAATTATCATATTTACCAGAAGCATTAGGCACTTACCTGATGTTTATGGACGTCCTAATTCCATTAAAATGCAATTACACAACAACTGTCGAAGCAGTTGGCGTTCTGTTATTTCTACCTACCCCCATGTGAAAAAGGCGTGAGTTTATGTATGTACCTATGTACACCAACTTTAAAAATATATAATTAAGCAGAACCTACAGCAATGTGAGACTTACAACTTTTTAGAATAATTTCCGGATATGCATGAACCAGCAAGCCAATCTTGTCGCACGTAAAAATGAAATAATAGTTAGTAAATAATAAATACGAGCAAGATCAAAGTTCGTTTATGCTGAATTTGTAATATTTTTTCGTATCTTGTTTTTGGCGAATCATTAATCCCATACGAGTATGACTTTTCGAAAATGCTCTCGTGCAAAATTTCATCCTCCTAGCTAGACTCAGTGGTTTAAGCTGCGCTGAGCGCTGCGTTTGTCTTTCATTGAATAAATGCATCTAAGAATTTTATCGAGAACATTTTATTGCGAATAAAATATATCCCTATTTAACAAGAGGCCTTTCAAGACTGAAAAAACACCAAAGTTTTTTTTTTCCATATGTTTTTAATAGGTTTAATACAGATACTTACTTAATAATACTTTACAGCATTCAGGCACAGACGTTAGCACATTCAGTCTTATAAATTATATCCTCAAAATGTTATCCAAATCACTAAAATCAACATAATATACAAAACACCACCACGAAGTACACTTTTATGGATTCATTCAACACTGCTAACTAAATTAATTAATCTACCTTATTTCACTTTAACAAGTTGAACATTTTGAACACTAACCTCTTTTGTTTATTATTTATTTTTATTACCTACATAAAAATTTCACAGACTATTGTTTTCTAAATTCATATTTCGAACACTGGATGGCCAGTGTCCAGTGCGGAAAGCCAATAAGACTAGCCGGTTCAATTGGGCAAGTACAGGCCTGGTACAGTCGGGCTCAAAGCCCTTTATAGTACAATATTTATCTGTATGTTTGTTATATTATGTTATTTTTTCTTACTAGGTAATAATTATATCTACTCACCTCAAACGTATTAAATAACAAAACAATCCAAACAAAACACACTTTGTATCTATGAATGCACTCTATTTTATTTTTCGCTTGCAATATTCCGCACTCATTTCGTCCAAGTTTAAAAAAACTTTAAATTAGGTAATCGATTTTTTATGACACAAGCACTCAATACGGTGCGTTTCTTTCAAATGGTGTCTAATTTCAAATTGTATTCAGTTTGAGTAAAGGCCCGGGCGACCTTCTAAAAGTTGCTGCATTTACAATGCATATTCCTTTTATAGGGTTCCGTACCCAAAGGGTAAAAAAGGGACCCTATTAATAAAATTCCGCGGTCCGTCTGTCTGTCACCAGGCTGTATCTCATGAACTCTGATAGCTAGACAGTTGAAATTTTCACAGATGATGTATTCATGTTGCCGCTATAACAACAAGTACTAAAAACAGAATAAAATAAATATTTAAGTGGGGCTCCTATAGTACAAACTTGATTTTTATGCCATTTTTTGCGATAATGGTACGGAACCCATCGTGCGCGAGTCGACTCGCACTTGGCCGGTTTTATTTGTTTAAATTCGATCTGCCTTTTTTAATCGCAGAAATTTTTAAGAGTGGTCTTTTATTTTAATGACCGTGGATCGTTGACTATCTAGTGCAATAAAATTATGTCTATGTCTAGGCATCACAATACAAGTGGATTTTTGTCAACGTGTCTGAATAAAAATATCGTTGGTCGCAAACGCCTCAAGTCCTTCCTGGGTCGGGCAAAGTTTTATTGGGGTTTTATCCGACTGCGGAAGGGTAATGTTTTTCGAGCGTATGTTCAAATATGTTTGTTTGCATGTATGTCCATTTCTATAGCACGCTCTACAGCACAAACGACAAGACGGGTTATGACATATGAGGTGTCGTTGTATTGGTCTCAATTGTAGGAGTGACATAATTATAAAAAAAAATAAAAAGGCATAAACCTGTTACCAAAACTTAACTGTTAAATACTGCTGCCATTTGTCATATTACTAACGCAATAGAAGTCAAAATCGGTTGAACGGGCTGTAAAATGGGATTATTTAAATGTCTAATGTTATCTCAAATGGAGTACACATGCATCTCTGCCCCTTACGTGGCTCCTCGAAGGATTGAACACATGTTATGTTATGTTATCTGCAGTCTTATTGCGTAATGATTTCGGCAGGGCAAAGGGCAAATATTTTGAAAAATCGACCAATCACATAGACGGAAATCCACATCGCGTCTTTCATATCGCATGTGATTGGTTGGTTTTCCATACCCTTTGCCTTGCCGAATTCATTACGCAATAAGGCTGCTGGAATAAAACCTAAGTGTCATGGCTAGGGAAGAGAAGAGTGCACATCAAACACGTTGTTGCGTCATTCCAATCGCCAACGACGTCATACGTACCAGGAAACTGACTCGACGATATTAAAATGCATTGGTATTTAAAAAGTGCAATGAAACCTGTTCCTACCTAATTATTTAAATCAAAAGAAACAAGATTTTATCACGGTGCGCCTGATTAAAAATTTGTCGACTTATATTAATAAAACTTGTAAAATGTTAATGAAAAAACCGGCCAAGTGCGAGTCGGACTCGCACACGAAGGGCGTTCCGTACCACTATCGCAAAAAACGACAAAAAATCACGTTTATTGTAAGGCAGCCCTACTTAAATATTTATTTTATTCTGTTTTAAGTATTTGTTGTTATAGCGGCAACAGAAATACATCTGTGAATTTCAACTGCCTAGCTATCACAGTTCATGAGATACAGCCTGGTGACAGACGTCCGCGGACCGAGTCTTAGTAATAGGGTCCCGTTTTTACCCTTTGGTTAAAAGCTACTATGACCACTGTCGCCTGATTTATTAATTTGTTTCGAGATTTGTAGCTCGAGGATAAATAATAACAGTCGCAGCAATAATTTATACTAGCTTCTGCCCGCGGCCTCACCCGCGTAAAAAATATTTTATTACCTCAAGGGAATACAAACTATACCCTATGTCCTTTCCAGGGTCTCAACTATTCTCCCTTGGGTACCCGCATTGTCGAGGCCGGGGCGCTCAGTAACCGTGGCTTGGTCACCTACGGTGAAGCAAAACGGAACCCGAGGACCCCTCCTCGTCAGGGCTTTTGCCGATTAAGCCGACGACGTACCGGCCAACTAGTAGGTTGCGGTGCCGCTTGGTAACACGTGAAATCACAACACAGGCAGGCCGCTTTTTGCTTTGCGCTTTTCTCGTTTGTTAATCGCTCGCTGTTTGTCAAATGCAGTTATTTCAAAAAAAAAAACCGCCAATAACTTTAAAACTTCAGTATTGAAGAGCATTTATTGTCCTAAAAAATCGCTATCGTTTTGCTCTTTCAAGATATGTAATGCCTGCGGATCGCCTGCCGCGGAGCGGGCGTGCAACGTGGTGCAGGTGTGCGAAGTGCAAGGGGTTCGTGAACATAGTGGATACCCATCTCAATGTGCTTATGTGTCGGTGAGTAGACAATGTAAATAACTTGGTATACTTACGCAATTTCATTAAAATATTTCTTCACAGTGATAGGTAGTAGAAGACAGAATAGGAAACCGAGTACCTAACTAAAGGAGCTGTACTATAACGTATCAACGCTATTACGATTCCACTATGACAAAGGGAAAGTTCTCTTCGTCCTATTTAGCTCCGTCTCTCTCTATCAGGCATCCCTAAGGTCCCAGATCCACAAATAAAACATATTTTATTTCAATTATAATGTAAGTAATGTAATAGAACACTAGATGGACAACAGAGCTAGTACAAAGCAGGTAGGTCAGTGTGTATAAAATACTCAAGGATATATAATACTCACGTGTAGTTGGTAATTCAGCAATAACACATAGTTTGAACTTTGAACTATTATTTATTTTCCACTTCACACTAAGTTACCATCAACTCCATACAATTATACCCACTTAGGTCAAATCTAGACCAAACACTTAGGGATACTTCGGAAACATGTTGCAAGCCCGTCCAGACTAGACTGCCTCATTCAAACTGACTCAACCTGCCTCGTATCCGAACAATCCCCCTCCAATCGACAACTGTCATTGAGTGTGACGTCATTTAACATTCGAATATTTTCTAGGATAATAAATTTAACAACTTTTAAGTACTATTTGATGTTAAAAATAAATAAAAGATTCTTTACAAATAAAAGATGTATTTATCAAAGAAAACCTAACAGTAACTATTTGCTTATAAGGTAGCTGTCAGGAATGATTTACATAAAGAAATATATATCCTGGCTGTTGCTTCTGTGCTTGCCTGTACCTTTTGAACGGGCACTGCCGTAATTCAATACGCGTAGCTAACGCGGTCTCGCGAACGTCGACATGCAGCATGATAGTTAGCCACTAGTTACACATTCTATTTATTTTGCTAAACTTTCTATCTGCTCCCATTTAATTGATTTAATAACCGACTTATCAAAAAGGAGGAGGTTCTATGTTCGACTTCATGTTAATTTCTTTCTTTTTTTTTGTAGGTATTTTCACCGATATCTCCGTCAATTGTGGACCGATTTTGAAAATTCTTTTTTGTTTTAAGTTTATGTTTCGAAATTGGTCCCATATTATTTGGTGAAAATCTGATGAAGGACTTCGAAGATATACGACAGAACTCTTCAATAAATCACTGCAAATCGCTCGGGATTCCTGCAATCGCGTGTCTGTTTATTGATTATACCATTTCGTAACATAACATCACGCCAGTACGCTCTTAAGAGGTACGCAGATCTCTCATTTCACCGGTTTTGTTCAAGTTTCATGACATTCTGGTTATCTATTCTGGCGGTAAGGTAACTTACTAAACAACTTGCCTTGGCAGGTACAACTAAATAGTGAAAAATTAAAATCTTTTTTACAAAAAAATACTACCGACTTCCAAATAAGAAAACTACAAAGTGAAAAATAACTTATTTTTGGAAGTCGGTGTCCATAACGCAAAAAAATGGTACCTACGAAGACACCGACTTCCAAAAATAACTCCGAGCTTTAGACAAAACTAGCTCTAGAGAAACTAATCATGGATCAATTGATTAATCAGGTCACTATGTATCACAGAACAGATAAAGAAGAACCTGCTTTATCTGTTCTGTGCTATGCCCGGGCATTATAAATCTAGTCTAGTCAAATCGGGCAATGTAATGAATACTGATCTAAGCTTCTATATTTATCACATTGTCTGGTCATTGTGAATACTGCTACGTAACAGTTGGGCAATTTGATAATTATGGTCAACTAGCTTGTACCCGCAGCTCCACCCGCGTTAATATAGATTATGTCAATCAATTCTGGTTGTCGACATATAGGGTGAGAAAAACCCAATGTTGTAGTTTTAGTTTTAATCAAAATCGGCCCCGTGACTCCTTTGATTGTTTTGTGCCATTCATCATAGTGACGATTTGGCCATCCATGCCCACTTGAAAAACTCAGCTTGTATAGGTACAAGCAGCATTAACGTAAAAACGATTAACTTATTTAATTGGAGACGTTGGTCAATACAGGTAGAGGTTAAATAGTTACAAAAGGAAACAAATAGACTACAGTGTCATAGGTTCTGCATTGCTGCGAATTGAAGATACCACTATATCATCAATTTTGTCTACAGCACAGATAATATAATACTAGCATACAGATGCCTCATCCCATACAAATAAACCGTGCCGACGACGTAACTAGCGTTTTTCGTATGATTAATCTGATATGTTTTTGTACATCAAACGCGTTTGGTTCTGTTTCACGGTGATAGATAGATGGTGTTAGCAGTGACTTGCTAGTAAAAGGGTTTACTAGGTTCGTGAATATTTTTTCCTTTAAATACAGTGATGTTTCGTTTTATAGTATTTTTTGCACGTTTTTACAGTTTTTTTTTGCACCAAAATGTGTTACAAAGCAAATTTTAACGATCGAGTGAATGCCTCAGAAATTTAAAAATGCGCCATCTATTGGCATCAATGTTAAATGATCCGTTCAAATAATCTTTGAAATGTGAATTAAGAGCCCAATATTCCTTAAATTTTGTACTTAGGAGAGATGATTAAAGAAGAACATACAATTTTTATGTTCAATTCCAGAAAATGTTAATTTTACACACATTCATAACAGATAGGTGCATATCGCGCCATCTAGTGAGATTTATTTGAACCAAATTTTCTTTCTTAGCAATGAGACCTCGTGTCTACAGTTAATTGACATTCCATTTCATGTGTACATTTTAGGACGCTGCTATATACTATGTAGTATGTCCTTCAATTGGGTGCTAATACATACATATTCTTGGCCCTGGATATACGCGAACATCAGCAGCTACATGTAGCTGGCCGTGGGTAAAGCATGCTTAAGTATTACATAGCAAAACTATGTTTGACCGGAAACTGGAGTTTCTGAATTCAAATGATAGGTCAGTGGGGATTATTGGGATTCGACGTATGAACACGCTTTCCCCTTTTCTCATAACTGTTAATATATTTGCACCTATTATATTTAGTCCTTATTGTGTCAAACGAAGCCTCATACTGTTACATAATCTAAATAAATATTCAGATCTCAATCATTTGATATCAAAAACTTGCCTGCAAGTATCAACCAAATCGGAAACCGCAATAAAAAGTTGCATACAAAGTTCATCTTTCCCCATTTACCCCCTAAAAATACTAATATTCAAAAATTCTTTCTTAACCAACATTTATTATCTTTTGTAACTACCACTTGCCAAAATTCAGCTTCATGAAGAAAATTTGTACAATTTATCTGTATAACCCCAACGCCCTTATAGGGGTAATAAAAAAAATACATTTTAATTATTTGTTACGGGAGTATTTCCGCAAAGTTTGAAGTGAATCGATCCCCGTAGTAAGAATTTTCATACAAAACTAATCCCTCCCATTTCTGACCCTTCAATTTTTATGCAAAAAGAAGTAGCCTTAGTCCTTCTCAGGATCCCAAACTATCTCCATACCTACCAAATTTCATTTAAATCGGTCCATAATAAGAAGAATTTGCATGATAAGATGTTACATACAAAATTAACCCTCCTCCATTTCGTGTTTTATGCAAGTAGCCTTATTCCTTCTCAGGGTCTCAAACTATCTCCATACCTACTAAATTTCATTTAAATCGGTCCATAATAAGAAGAAGTTGCATGATAAGAAGTTACATACAAAATTAACCCTCCCCCCATTTCTCCCATTTCGTGTTATATGCAAGTAGCCTTATTCCTTCTCAGGGTCTCAAACTATCTCCATACCTACTAAATTTCATTTAAAATGGTCCATAATAAGAAGAAGTTGCATGATAAGAAGTTACATACAAAATTAACCCTCCCTCCATTTCTCCCATTTCGTGTTTTATGCAAGTAGCCTATATCCTTCTCAGGGTCTCAAACTATATCCATACCAAATTTCATCTAACACGGTTCATATTATGAAGAAGTTGCATGATAAGAACTTATACACAAAATTAACGGCTAGTATTTAAACGAGCGAAAATAAATTCAAATTAAAGGTGTACAAAATACTGAATATGGCTTACTGAAATACTAAGTGGGCGACAAACAGTGGGCGAATACAAATGTTTAAAAGAGCGACTTGATTAGTACTTTGGCAACATAGTCGACGGAGCTCCGCTGCGCGTGGCTCCTATTTCCGTCCGCAGGGTCTAAAGTAACCTAACACGAACGAGATGACGGGAGCTGAGTTCGCTCACTTCAGCTCCCGTCATCTCGTTCGAACCTAACCTGTCCGTGTCGGGGTTCCCTAAGCTCCCGAACTCGCTCCGCTTGCTCTTGTACCAATTCGTTGAAAACACAATTATACCCGAATTCCCGCGCTGCACAGCGATGTCGCCTTCATTTACGATGAAGTCGCTTGGAGTTGTTTAGCTATTTTTAAAAGAATAATATGCTAATATAGAAAAAATAGAACCCCAAATACAATTATAGTATGTCACAATATTATTACTGCAGCTCACAAAAACCTCCTAAAAGGTATTCCTCAAACCGGATAAATAGTTGCTTACTTAGTATAATAGTCGCCCATTCAGTATATTTTTCGCCCGGTTAATTATTTCCCAAAATTAACACTCTCCCGATTTTTCCCCCTTCATGTTTTATTCAAACAAAGTAGTCTATGTCCTTTCCAAGATCTATCAATTTCATCTAAATCGATTCATCGTTTTAAGCCATATTATGAAGTTTCATACAAAACCAACGCCCTATCCCCCATTTCTCCCCCTTCCTTGTTTTATGAAAAAAAGTAGTCTTTGTCCTATCTAGGATCTAAAACTATCTCCATACCAATTTTCATCTAAATCGGTTCAGAGGCTTAAGCCTTATTAAGAAGTTTCATGCAAAACTACTCCACCCCCCATGTCTTCCCCTTCGTGTTTTATGAAAAAAAAATTGCCTATGTCCTTTACCGGCTCTCAAACTATCTCCATACCAACTTTCATCTAAATCGGTTCAGCGGTTTAAGCGTGAAAACGTAACAGAAGATAGACAGACAGACATATTAACAATTTTTCTTTGTTTAGTCAACGAAAATAACAACTGGATTTGAATAGAAAATGTAATGGTTATATATGTAAACAGCTTATTTTCAAATTACAAATGAAAAATTAAAATATTTCTTTTTTTATAATATTTCTTCAACTTATTTTATACTATAATTTTCAAGTAAACAGTGATATTTTGAGAGCGCGTGAAAATTTTCGCATATATTCTTATACTATTTGACAATAAACTCTCTTTCCCATTCGAATTTCACGCACATGGAGGAAAAAGCAAGGTTTTTTGTACCAAAAACAATATTTGTCTATTTCACCACAAAATGTTTAACAAAAACAACTTAACGAAATAATAAGGAGTAGGGTAAAAATTATTCACTATTGTGCACTTATGATTTTTTAATTCCATAGAAGCGTTAAAAATATTCTGTATATAATACCTTGTGCTGAAAAATAGGTAACAAGAACTCTATCAATCGGCCATTGTGCTATTTATAAGGTAACACATTTTCTAATAATCAGTCAATTTTCAGGTCCTGGGGCGACTGTTACCATTAATAATGCTCAAAAAATGCTGATATAATGCAAATGGTTACAGTTATTCAGCTAACAGTTGTTTAATTTGTGCCCAAATCAGAGTTATATCAGCTGATACAGAGCGCCTCTAATCCTCTTATTCAAAAGGCTTGTACAGCTCAGGATTCTATTGTGGACAGGGATTCAGCTAATATACAGCACTTCTGTGTTACTTGGGATTAGTATGGATTAATTAGTCCAAGAGCGAGCGCAGCGAGCTCGGGAGCTCAGGGCACCCCGACACGGACGTGAGCGAACTCAGCTCCCGTCATCTCCTTCATGTTAAGTTACTTTAGACAGAAATAGAAGCCCCGCGCAGCGAGGCTCCGTCGACATGTTGTTTAATAGTAATCGTACTTACCTATTCTATGTTAAAACCAATCAACATTAAAATGTAACATTATAATAGTTTTCACCACATTGTCTATTCATATTGGGCATCTGATATTCAATTATGAGCATCAGGTAATTCTAGTTTTAACAAAGGCATTTAGTAAAAACTAGTTTTAACTAGGGAAAACCCGTTCTATCGAAAAACTGGTTTTAACCGTAACTATATTTTGACAGTAGCCTGCTGACCCGGCGAAGTTCGTTCCGCCTAACAAATTTCTAAAAAAAAAGAATTTGTCTAAAACAGACGTAGCCTAAGTTACACCTTATTACATCAGCTACCTGCCAAGTCCCGTCAAAATCGGTCCAGCCATTTCAGAGATTAGCCGGAACAAACAGACAGACAGACAAAAATTAAAAAAAATGTTATTTTGGTGTATGTACCGTATTATATTCATATACATGTAGAAAAAAACGGTTATTTTAATATTAAAAACAGACACTTCAATTTTATTTATATGTATAGATATGAGATCTTTTACGTTATCATGAGCGATAACGTTAAAAAACTCAGAATAAGCACACAGGCGTGAAACAATCGTTAATTATTACCGTTGAAGCCGCGGCACTTTAGAAAGCCAAAATTTAAACGCGAATGCCCATTTTGTAAGGGAACTTAGGCCCCTTTGAAAAAATCGTCGTATCTTGATGAATTTGGTTGTATATTGTAGAAACAACACGTTTTATTCATAATTAGAAAACATATACAATATCACAAGACTACCTATTTAACCGACTACCCCACAAGGAGTAAAGTTTTTTAATTTATTGTTAAGGGATCTCACTCTCGTAGAACTCGTGGCAACATAATGACAGCCGCACGGTTCGATCTTAGTGGTAAATTAACACTTGCCGAGGATGCGTGAACCATCCGTAATGTACCGAGTGGTACCGACTACCGAGCTTTTCCCTAACCTCGGAAAGCACAATAAGCTGTTGGCTGTCTTTTGTAGATCTTTGACGGTCATACATAAGGCCATAACATCAGATAAGTACCAGTGTTGCCAAAGGTTCGCCAAACTTCTGGGCCGCCCTGAAGTAGGCTTTCCGATACGCAAGGCACGAAACGGTGCTGGTTTTGTATGAGGTTTACAGCTGCGCAGCCATTGTAGCCAGCATCAGGGCGGTCAAGAAGTTTGGAGATAACTATACTATTAGAGGCGAGAACGGTTCTCTGTTGTGAAGGTCAGGGTGGTGACCATAAGCTCTTAGAGCCAGGTTATTTTGAGTGTGCGTAAGTGACAGATGTATAAGACCTGTATACATCTATCACTTTTTTGCAGTCGAATTTATTATGATAGTTTTGACACGTCAGGGACAGGGTACGGGGGCAGATAAGCAATCACTGTGTAAAATCCCTGGTTAGACTGGAAGGTTGGAAACCGATAGCAACATAGTTGGGAAGGCTAATTAGATTGGGCTCACACTCTACGTATTTATATCCGACTGCGGGAGGATAGTGTTTTTCGAGCGTATGTATGTATGTCCATTTCTATAGCACGCTCTACAGCCCAAACAGCTGACGGATTATGACATTATGAGGTGTCGTTGGATTCGTCTCAATTATTGGAGTGATATAGGCTATATACTTTATAAAAATAGCACGCCCCCTAAAAAGGGGGGGTTGTCCTAATTTTTGATTTCTCTATACAATTTGAATGGGATGGGTCAATAATATAATCATGTAGTCATATCATACATAGGTAACGCTAGAAAAAGTATAGTGAGATGACGAACAATTTTTTTTTTCAAATAT
This sequence comes from Orthosia gracilis, assembly GCA_947562075.1. NCBI lineage: Eukaryota > Metazoa > Arthropoda > Insecta > Lepidoptera > Noctuidae > Orthosia > Orthosia gracilis. Next base: position 14,407,133 of record OX387265.1, read on the forward strand.
CTATAGTACCGACCGCGACACCGGGAAAACCTACTTATTTAAAAAAAAATACACTCTTAATTTGCAGGGGCCCAGATTATGGTGCCCCATGTTTCAACAGGAAAGCCTTTTGTTTCAATCCAGTCATTTTAATCGTATTATACATTTGAAAGAGCGGAAAAACCGTGACGATGGATAATTTTTTAAGACTCTATGGCGGAATTGCAGCGCCATCTAGCGAACAGTTATGGCATTTGACACAAAAGGAAATGACAACTTTATATTCTTAGTTCTGAGGTACGCCATAGATATCGCTACAATACACCTTTCGTGTACGTTCCGAAATACAGAAATGTCGTGTACTCGTGTTATTTTTCACGGTTTGGTTAGGTCTAGGTACATTTCAAACATCAAAAGAATACATTTTTATCCAAGTTGATTTTACACATAATATTGTAAATACTTTAAAGAATTGTAAACAAATGAAAAGACAACACAAGATAGCGCACATCATGCACTGCACTAATTTTTACACTAGCGCGCATGCTCCGTTTTACGTATCAATCGATACGAATACGATGGCAATATTAAAAGTGACAGCAGAAGTAGATGGCGTAGCAGCATTAGCACGTTTCCTCTACCTTCTCGCTCCTTCCGTGACAATTTTGCGAAACGTCGATCTCGTTTCCTATAAAAATTCATATAAAAATCACATTAGGGCATGCTCGGTAAAGTTTTTCACACGAAACACCGTGTTTTAAAATACATAACCGTGGTTAAGTTTTTTTGTGCCAAGTGCAATTAAACAATCAAGATTCCGCCGATAATTCAAAGCCTACCCAGTGGGTGGCTTATTTTGGTAAGTTTACAGCTTATTTCACCATATTTCTTAACCTTATTAATTGGTTTCTATGTTTATTTATGATACATAAGCGTGGCGTAGCCATATGCTTGGTAAAATCGTTGTTACGTGTTCTTTTTATCAGGAGCTCATAGTTCTCGTTATGTCCGTATTTGGTGTCTGAAACAGTGTTGGACAGCTTCGTTTTGCCTTGAAATCTTGGTCAGATAGGTGCTGGTGCGTTCTTTAGGAATACGAAATGTGTGGTTCACCTCGATATACCGTGACGAAATTTACGTCACACTGTATTGTTCTAGTAATTTTCTTGATAACGGAGGTTTTTTTTTTAAATTTTCGACTAATTAATTACACAGCTACACAAACAAAATTCTTAGCACAAAATCGTACAAACATTCTGTCTTTTATTTATTTTATATGAAGGCTTATCAGTAGCTCAAAAACTTTGGTCTAGGTTAGATTTTATATTACAGTATTCTTATTCTTTACAAAGACAAATACATGCAATGTGTCACAATTTCTAAGTCAACCCACTGACCTGAAATTTGCAGCCTTAGTAGCCATGTTCAGGGCGGCCAAGAAGATTGGCGAATACTGTACAAGTATCACAGAGTATCTGCTGACATTATCACTTTGATATGTCACACCAGGGATGAGAAAGTTTTTTAATACCTATGTACCACTATTGTACATGAAGTTTAAATAAATAAATAAATACCTGCATGTTTATAAGCCAATCAAAACTTCTTACCACCAAATTCAGAATTTTGAATTTGAAGTTGAGTATAAATATCAAACTCTACTTTAGCCCGATAACCTATCCAGCTGTCCAGATTAACATAGGACAGGCTGAGGACAGGCAATGTAACACATTGTTAACTCAAAATACTCCATTCAGAAACCTGCCCTAAATGTAGTTACATGTCAACTGTAATTTGGCAGTTTTTGATCTTTATATTTTAGCACATTGCCAGGTGTTGCCTGGATATCATATTTTTAACCTCAATTGCCAATAATTGGGCAATTCATTGCCTGTGTGAACACACCTTTTACCAAAATAAAAGAGCTTAGGGCCGATTTCATCATTGAAACTAATCACAATTAGTTCAACTAAACTCAGTTTTTACAAATACAGCTTTCTGATTGGTAGTTTCTCAGTGGTTTCAACCAATCAGTACACTGTACTTGCACCTTATTTTTCAAGGTCTTATTCCTCCTCATTATAAAACAACATAAGCTAACAAATGACATTAACAATAAATATAACAAAACACTTCAATATTACTTGAAATTATCTGTTGACTCATTACAAAATAAAAAGGCTGCAGTATATAGATTACTGTTAGTTAAAAAGCCATTATGCATACAATGAAAATGAATATTGGTTATTTATGAGCCCAGGAGTGGAATTCTCTGCTATGGTCTGTTTCCTGATAGCTACAAAAATAAAAAGGCTGCAGTATTTAGATTATTGTTAGTTAAAAAGCCATTATGCATACAATAAAAATGAATATTGGTTATTTATGAGCCCAGGAGTGGAATTCCCTGCTTCGATCTGTTTCCTGATAGCTACAACCAGGGGTTTTTATCTATGTTACTTCTAGGCAACCGTGCTTCACACATAACATGTAACAACAGTTAAATCTTTAATTATCATCAGGTCAAACATGAGCCTATCAATAATAAGAAAAGCTTTCAGACAATAATGATTGAAAAAAATAATTAAATATGATATGATATGCTTTAATAACAAGGTGTATGCTTTAATTTCATGTACAATTTTTTTTTTAAACTGTTCTGCTTTTTGCAGTCCAAGAGGCGAAATGGCAACTAAGCTAAACTAACTTAGGTTAGCTCTTGGTCTGCAACCAGAGTCATATGTATAAAACATAGTTGACATATACGTACAGTACTCACAGCGGATCTCTGTGTCACTGAAGTTGACTCTGTGAACCATTGTGTAAGAAACAGTTTGTCATCAAGTATAATGTATACAGTAAGCGCGATAGGACGATGCGACAAACGTAAGCGAGTGAAAGAAGCAGTTATACAATGCTATCTTTTACTTCAACATTGACACAAAAATAGAAACTGCGCAGGGTCTTGCAGCTTACTTCCAAAACACAAAGATCCGCTTTGACTACTATAGTTTGTGGCCTGCACACTTGTATGAAAATTAACCTTGGCAATATGAGCTTACCTTAAACTGACGTTACAGTGTGACCAAAGAGTCGTGGGGCGTCTGAAGTTAGGGCCAATGGTTGCTCAGAAAATACTTTACGAACCAAATGGCTGTTTTCTTCACGAGTGTAAATGCGCGACTGTTCGCAAAGCCTATGTACAGACGGGCCACGACTCATCGTTCGTATTGTGTAGCTTGGTCTACAACCAGCTAACATTGTAAAATGAAATTGAAACTGAAACCATCAAATTTTAAAACAAACTTTTATATTATAAACGGCATTGCCATAAGAAACAAACATAATATGTGTAAAACAGCTCAATCAAGCAATGGGAAGTGGGCCAAATTTAATTTACAAGCTTTGCATAAACACTGAAACCAAGACAGTTCAAACTTTGACAAATCTTAGTAAATCGACTTACTCTGTTGCTATGATTTTATCAAATGATACTGAAATGATTATAAACTATCAAGTAGACAATGTTTAGAGCAGTTTATTAAAACCTAATTATCATAATTCATACAGCACACTAATAAAGTCTCATGGAAATATTACAGTAAGTTTTAAAATATAAAAGGAAACAAGTACTTTTATTTAAAAATATAACAGTACTTTTAACAACATTGTGGACTTATACGCCATTAAAAATTGCAAATGGTGCTATTATGAGACTAAAAAAGCCTTCCAGCTCTCAATTTTCACTTCCCTAAGGAACCCACACACATACAGTTTATTGGGCTTAAAAAGAGTTTACACTCTCCTCCTTTTCAGTAAATAAATTTTAGCAATCATATCAGTGCTTGCAGAGGTTTTATTGCAGGTTGAGTTAAACACAGTTTATTCTAGGTCCTAGAAATAGGTCTTTATTCCTCAGATCTAGGAATAAAGTTGCTACTTCTAAACAATCTGCCATAGCATAGCCTTCAGTGTGTGAAGCCTCATATAGAGTAAATATAACCCATCAAATGACTTTATATACATTTAGTTTATCTGCTATTGTCATAGATCCCTCTCCATGTCATTTGAATATGACTTCTTTCAAATCAGTATGGCTCATGAAGTTTAACAAATAGCTCATGCTGTGGCAGAAATATTAGTCAACTAGCTTTTGCCATTGCTGTCACCTGTGTGAACATTATTATTTATCCAATAGGAACGTACCACCTCTCCCTGGAAAAGTATTCTATGTCCTAATCCAGCCTGTTGATTCTTCACTGTGAAAACTTATGGAAGTAAGCTGTTTCCAATTGATGCTAGGGATTACCTTCACCAAAGTTATCAAAATGAACAAAATAGCTCAAGCGTTACCGGTGTTCCAAATTTCTTTGTTTTGTCTTTCATTTGTGAATATTTGATAGTTGTTATGCTAGTCACAGAGAATCCAGAAAACCTGACACCAGTGTTGCCAAAGAGTATTGTATCTACAGTTTATTATAGCTTGGCAAATTCGTACGTGTCACTCCCGTGGTCCGCGGGCGCGGGGGATGTAAGGCAGCGGGGGTGGTAAAACGTGCGCGCGGGACGGGGTCACCTGACCGGAGCCTCGACGCCGTAGACGCGTCATCGCGCCGTTACGTCATGACGTCCCCCGCAAATCGCGCGAGCCATGGGAGTGTCACGTACGAATTTGGCAAGGTATAGTTACTGGATTTAGGAGTTCAAATAGACAGTCTCTTCTTGTAAAATACTTCTACTCAGCTGCATCTGGTTATACTGGAAGCCGACCCTCGGATAGTTGAGAACAGACTAAGCAGATTGATACATTTTTTACTTACCTACATCATGGAAGTCCATAACAACCGTATAACATACCTACTATCTGTCCAACAACGTCATAGCTCCCATAATAGGACAAGCCTATTGCAATTGAGTTCAATTGAAATTCCTTGTTCCAATCAAGATACAGACCATAGTGCGTTCAACGTGCTTCCGCTGTTGAACTAAGACATTAATAAACGAATACCTAATTAAAACGCAAGTAAATGGATTTACTGATTGGATAGGTAATGGTTTAGTCAGATAAAACTTTTTTTTAAGTGTTAAGCTTCAAGCAAGTCTTAAATCATGAGATAGTGGTCAAGCGCGAGCCGCTTTTTATAATAAAAAATAAAAAAATCAGCAGCTTTTATATGAGACAAAATGAGACCAACAATTTATGTTGTTTCCTCATAAAACTGATTACCTAAACTATCAAAAAATCATTAGTTATTTTTGAAATCAACAAACGGTTTGAATTTTGTACAGTGCTTGTGTTGATGGCGCCATATATCCTTGTTGTGTTCTTTTCAAGTTTACTAGTTGTTGCTGCTCTTACTTTAAACAAATATTTTATTAGTTTATACTATGCTAGTATTATATTATCTGTGATTTATGCTCACTCAATGTAGGTACTATAACTAAAAAGACTCATTGTTGGGTTTTATCATATTACTACCTTTTTTCCCGCGGCTCCGTTCCCGTGGCCCACTTCACAGGACCCGTTATATTTTTCAGGATAAAAAGTAGTCTACGACACTAGCGATAGTGTAGCTTACTATCAGCGAAAAAAAAATCTAAATCGAATCTGTATTTCCAGAGATTTACCGCCCATGAACAAACATACAATTTTACCTCTTTATAATATTAGTTAAGAACCTTAAGATCATGATATATAAGCAGCTTGTAGAAATGAAAAGGCGTGTTCTTATATTTTATTTTTTAACTGCATGACATTATTGCCTGATGACTGCCATATTTATATCTGTACTGCAATGTATTTTATTATCCTTATTATTTTATTTATAAAAAATATGCAGCTTTTAAAAGCCTTATGGTAGCGGGCTTTATTGAAATGTATTGTGTTGCAAACAATTTCTCCTCACACACTTTGTATGAAGAATTATGGAGAATTTAGACCCATTATAGTAAATAAAACATATAAAATGTTCATCTATAATATTTGTTTTTGGTATTTGCAAATGAGTCTTTATAAACTAGCCAATTTGCTCTAACATTCAAAAAGTACCAATGGAGCTCTTATTAATATATTCATTTTATGTTTAAAATGTATGTTTGTTTGCAAACCCATTATTTAAAGGCAGTCATTATGGCAGTCTATTTTGTTTTATTTTCTTTTTGTCAAACACGCTTTTTCATTTCTTTATAGGACTGAATAAATATGGAAAAGAAGCGCGACACTTTTTTTATGAAAATGAAAAGGGACAATGACAAACCGTTCAAGAAGAATCAAGAAGAGGTAGGAGATCCGAAGAAAAAGAGGCAGGACGAGTTTAATAAGAATCGTGAAGGTCTGGACTTAAACAAACAAAACAAAGAGAAGAAGCCGTTTGATAAGAAAGCATATCGTCTGAAGAAATACAGTAAGAAGTATAAGTTAGAGCAGTGGGAAGAACAACGTAAGAAAAAGCTGCTACGTGAATACCATAAAGACATTAAAAACGATCCTACTATAGGCACTTACAAAGCTAAGACTTTCGACGAAGACACCCCAGATGGGACTCAAGAAGCTGGTAAATACGTCCGACACCCCGACTTAGTAGAGAAAGAAAACCTTTTTGAAAAAGAGGACTCTGTAACTGTATCTGATACAAAGACCAAAAGAGATCCGTATCGCAAAGCAAAAGAGCACTTTAACAAAGTGAAACAAGAGAAACTGGAGAAACAGCAGGAGATACAAAGAGTTAAAGAGCAGAAGCAACAAAAGTTGGACGAATACAAGAAGAAGAAGAATGAACGGTTCAAGAAGTTGAGTAAGAAGACGAAGAAGGGACAGCCAGTGATGACAGGGAGACTGGAACTCCTTTTAGAAAAAATCCAGAGTAATAAATAGGGTCTTCCCTTTTTTTTTTAAAGACTTATTGCACTTTTATATTTCTATTAGAATGTACTTTTTTGAGTTACTTTTGTATCCTGTGACTTGATTGAATAATATAAATCTGAAAATCAAAATGAATTGATTCAATGCCACTTATTCCAAATCATTTTGTAATTTTTTGTAATGCTTTAGCAATTAGGATTACGAACTCATTTTTGAGTTTCCTTCGCAAACTTGAATCGTTATTTTAATACGGTCATTCTGTTTGCAAATGTGAACACGTGAACATAAGCGATTTACGAAGTGATATGTGATTTTTCGATTACAATGGTAATTTACTCCCGTAATTTGTCCTTTTGTTCTATTTTAATTAGCTCAACGGATATGAGTGATGTGATTCGACTTGTTTCCGAAACCGTGAACTATTTAGTTTATATCGTGCGTTTCTCTAGATTGTTGTGTCTGTCAAGGCCTGTTTTTATCCGGAACTGCTGTTTTTAAAATTAAATTTGTGATTCCTGTGAGTACTAATTTCTTTTATTTAGTCATTTTTTTAAGGATTATGAATTTTACACGGCTGTTTAGTTTATCATCATCATCTTTCTGTCTTATCTAATGTTATTTGAACTTGCCACAATACGTTCTTCGTTATTCGGCCATTCTCCTCTGTCAGTGGTTCATCATTATTACCACCATGTCGCCACTGCAGTAATAAGCCTCTTCTATAGCACGCCATTTAACTCAATCCTTGGCTACTCTCATCCAGCTGGTACCAGTGACCCTGCAAAGACCATCCTATAACCTAGCCTGAGCATCTTCTCACTAAGTTTACCGATTACCGGTCTGCAGTCAAGAAGACTTTAACTTTGTTAATTCTAGACATTTCCTGGTGACAGGCAAATCAACTGTGTAAGATTGTTTGCTGTAAATTCAACTAGTTAAAAGTTTACAAAACAACAGACTACCCGCTTGTTTTCTAAACTTTGTCCTCACAGTGACGGATTCAAGGACTAGTACGATGAGTTAAGTGCCTCACTGCCGTCCTGGTTGTTAGTAGGAACCAGTCAATCTTGACCTCTCTCTGATCTGAGGACTGTGTCTACTAATCTTCACACCAGAGTAGGGACAAGGGCAGGCCGGTGACAAGGTCAGTAGTATTAAACAAAACAATAACAACAGGCTTGATGGCATATACAATCGTTTGGCATATAAGATTCTCAGATTAGCGTGGCATATTTTACACATTTTTCTTCACAGTAAAGTTAACTTATCTGGAAAACGTTGTAATTGATAAGCCGTTGCTGTGGGCAAAGATTTAATAGCTTCTTGGTCTTAAAATGCGATTCTCAGCTGTGGCCCGGGGTCTTATGATGCCAGTGATTCATTATAATTATGAAAGGTGGGAATTTAAAGGAAATAAAATCAAAGAATTTAGTCCTAAGTCATGTGGAAAGTGTGGCGTTCCCTAAATTACTTTGGCCATTTTGAAGTTGACCGTAGTGGGTGTGGACGTAGTACGTGGGTGTGGACTTGACTGTAGTACCCGATGTCCGTCTCATCAATCATGCAAATTTTTCCATCGTGAGTTTTTGGCTTCCAGTCAATGCAGATGCTACATTTTTGAAGCCAAACATTTGTACAAACTGCGGCTCCCAAAGTCGCAAGCTTGAGCATCACTGGTCTAGACGCTGCGTCGTTAATAAACAACAGGCCTTGAATTATGACAAACGCAATTAAATAATCATCTAAATTGTAGGGGTTTGTTGTTTCCTACTGATAGCACGGCTGGCTCTTATCAAAACTGTGATGGCCTTGTTGAGACTTCAGATAAGTAGGTAGGCATTTGGGTACAACGCCATTTTGCATCGCTATTGTCGCCAGATTGGGTGTTCAAAATAACTATTTTGTTGTGTTCATCATTGCTTATTTACTTTTACCATTCAATTGACGCATGTACAGTTAAATAATACACCTATTTGATAAAAGGCCAAACACCTGACTCTAAAGATAACCCTACAATCTCAGGAGATAACTTCCAGAGAATAGACAAAAAATGGCGCCTACAAAAGATGATGATGATTTAATAATGGCTCCAATTAGCAATTTGACAGTTGACATTTACACCACAGATAAATGAGATAATGTTCATACGTTGCAAACGTTGACCTTTTGATAAAATTAGGGATAAAAATGATCACTACTGACTCTCGTGATTTGGGTTTATAAAGATAACAACTTTGTATTTTTTTTTAATAATAGTCAGATCTTAACAGGTTAAGGTCAGGTAATTGCGCCGGGTTGTATAAAGATATGGAATCGTATGTATTTAGGTAATCGGACTATTGTAATACCGAGGCGGAATAAAGGCTTGGCTAGACAGCCAAAGCCAACCGAGTCTGTATTACACATAATTATAATTTCTTGGCTTTTCTATGTACTCGGGACCTATAACCAAATTGACACGCCACATTAAAAAGTAATGTGGCGCAACCATAATTGGTTATAGGTACCTAAAGGTAGGTGTAAAATATATCCACTTTATTCACCGGCTAAAAAAAAGAGTAGGATCTCAATTTGACAAATATATTTTTTTATGTAGATCATGCATAACTTTTTATAGTGTGGTCCGATTTCAAAAATTCTATTTTTATTGGAAAGAGTGTACCTCAAAGTTGGTCCTATTTAAATTTGAAATATTATGTCCAACCCTAAAGGTAAACAAATTTGCCACTGAATTTTCATTTGTGAACAGTTTCTGTCCGAATTAAGCCAACTAAAAAGCGATAAAAAAAACCTTTTTAACAAAACATTGAACCGACGAAATGACGAACTCAAATGCAAAAAACAATAAATCTTTTAGTCTAGCAAAAATCTATCAACGAAGATCAACTTAGCTATAATCAATCTAATGTTTGTTTCTTTGGCGCCAACTCAAAATGCTAGACTAAAAGATTTAATTTTTTGCTTTTCAGTTCCTTATTTCGTCGGTTCATTGTTTTGTTAAAAAGGATTTTGTTTTGCTAGTCATGTCTATAATCAAAAAATAAGGGAGCGGGCAGAGATCTCGGTAAGTAGGCATAGGCTGTTTGGATATACTTAATGTTGATTTTACGCTTAGAAAATGCGGTGTATAAGAATGTGCAATTAAATCTGCTGATTCATACATCTATTCGAGAAAACAATACCTACGTGTATCACTTATCGGGCGGGAATAGTGTTATCGCTGATATCTTTGACACGGTAATGATATCTAACAGTATTCTATCTTCATAAAAACGGTCGAAACGCGAGTCATACATATGCGCGTCGAGTTCAGCCGACACTCGCTGAACTACATTCGTAAACAGTCACGAACGGTGTGATGGTTTTGTAAGCAGTAGGCGTGCGATTTGTGAATATTTGATTGAAATAAGTACAAGTACTTACTTAATATGACAGAGAGCAATTATATACTATATTATGCTGTTTTTGGTTGCTTGAATTCTTCTATAACACACCCAGAGATATTTTTTTTTAATTACCTGGAACCTCCGAAAGGCAAGAATAAAAAAAAAAAAATTATACCTAACCTTACTAGTACGTATTTTGTTTCTTTTTTAATGGATAGGTATTTAGCTTTTTCCACCGAGTAAAATACCTGGATAAATAAATAAATAAGCGGATAGGGTGATAAAGTGACATACGAGTGACCTACCTATGCTAGGCTATCTACTTACTTATGTACTTAGCTACTTACATATATTATTGAATTAGACGAAATATCATTAATCATATTTATCTCAGATTAGAGAAAAGAATCTGAGATATTTACAATCACAAAACTAGAAAGAAACTCAAGTAGTTAGAGGCGGGCAGCCCTAACGCGTGTTTACGTAACGCGCGCTTGTAGGCACTTATTTCAAGGACAGGGCCGAGTCTGAATACTGTTAGATATCATTACCGTGTCTTCGACGATCCTGAACGAATATTCTAGAGATACTGTGACTTTTGGAAAATTGATGCAAGCTGGTAGATTTGTAAATGGAAGTTTAACTTGATAAACTCATAGGATAGTCTTTATTACTTTCGAAAAAAATGATTTCTTTTATCTACGGATTTTCTTTCTTAAAAGTAAGACCACAGCTAAATGGGCGTCCCATGTTTCCTAGAAATTGAAGTATTCAGTCAACTGCGCTCAGCATTCCGCCAGAATCAAAAGAGTTTTATTGCCCTACAGAACCCACCTCTCAAGTTTCTTGAACAAAACAATGGATAAAATAGTTGAGTAAAATGAAATTCATCTCATAGATAAACCATATATTTTATAAATAACCTGGCGTGTGTAAAACGGGTCGTCCGAAGGCCACGCACGAGTCCCACGCCCCACGCGTGTAGAACTGCGACATACGATATTTTCGATTGCAATACTCAAATATAGTCCTCACATGGAACTTCTACGAAGTGATACGTAGTATCTTAATGTATAGACATTGTTGCTAGGGTTGTCGTCTTAGGGCTTATTTTAACAATGAAACTGAATGCGATCAGCACATTAAATCGTTTCATTCAATTATTCATACCAACGATGACACACACAATTCATTAGTGAAATTGGCTATTAGGTAATCTGTCAAATTCGGCAGCCATCTTTACAGGTTTTGACATTTTTTTCATCTACCCTCGCTTGTATAAATCTAGAGATTAGTTTCCTATAGGTCATATTTTATTAAGCGAGAGATTGCTTTTATTTAACTGAATTATGAACTTGCAAAACACTCGGTTTACACCGGTTGGCTTTCCGCCAACATTAATCCAAATACGATAACGTTTATATGACCTAATGAGCCGGTATAATACTTTATGAAACTGCACTGCAGATGCCAGAAAGTCTGAGAAATCAGATAAGGGAATTATGTGAAACAAGATTTAATTATTTTAATGTTTACTTAAGAAATCAAAGAATTATGTCATTGCTCAGAAACTCGGGCCTTATCAAACTGGGATTGTGCTTTTATGACACACAATAAATTGTACTTAATACATGAGTTTGGCACGTGAACTCGTCAAATAAATATTAGTTTTAGATAAACTTTATTTTCTAATGAGTTTACGTGGAATCGTATAAATAAACAATCAGGCAGTATCTTATCTAAGTAGCTTCAATTTGTAGGAAACGATTGCTTAAATTTGGGAATGTTTGTGGAGAAAGGGGTTAGACTTATTTTCCTGGTTGCTCCATTTTATTCAATATTCAGGCTCACCCAGTGTAGTATACATCCATGCAGTCGGTCAATATGACTAAGGTCCGGTCGCCCCCGGTGGCCACACTGGGGTGAGCGGACGGTACATCACTGCTGAGGACACGACCACATACTTCGCGTCTCCAAGTTTTGCGGCCGTCTTTAGTGAGAACCGCTCGGTATAATATACTTCCTCCTCCAGCCTCCCTTGTGCCATGCCTAAGAAAAACTTCATTCGCTCTATTTGATTCAATGATCTTTAGAATCTGTTTTGTTTATCCTTACGGTCCATCGTCAATCCAATTAAAGCGTCAATCAAAACTTACATCAATAAACTATCGAAGAGTCTAGTCTCCTCTGCTTACAGTTCGTTTCCGCGAGTCTGCGGCCGTTGATGTTGAGGTAAAAATGCCTTCCGTACAAACTATCTGTTTAGTTTCCGTTCTGGTGAAAACGACAGGCAAGCAAGCCTAATAGACAGTAGTTAATGGAAGAATTTTGCTTCGAACTATTTGATTCAACTTCTTCCTGTCATTATCTTAGTCTGAAGATAGACTGTAGATCTAGACTACCAGCGTACCATACTTTTTCTTATTTGGTTTGGGCTTAAGTTGCCATAAATAATAATAATAAGTAGTCACAGCGGATCTATTTGTCTCTGAAGTTAGGCTCTGCGAACCATTGAGCAAGAAAAAAGTTTATCATCGAGTAAAATGCATAAATAAAGTAAGCGGGATAGGACAATGCGAGAAACGTAAGCGAGTGAAAGAGGCAGTTATACAATGCTGTCTTCACCTTCAACATTGACACAAAAATAGCCTAGGTCTTGCAGCCAACTTCAGAGACACATAGATCCACTGTGACCACTGTACCAGCCTGTAACTGTCTCACTGCAAGGTAAAGAAAGGCCTCTTCACATACAGAGAAAACATCATTGATCACCACGCTCGCTCAAGATGGGTTGGCGATTTCAAACATATATTAACTAAAATTCCAGCAGCCTAATAACGTAAATGAATTAGGCAGGGATCAAATCCTTCGCATTGCCGTATTCACTTACGCAATTAAGACTGCAGGTTTCCTCACGATGTTTCCCTAAACAAAGGTAACCTAAGGCCCATTCCCTCTTTCACAGAGAGGGGCCTGTGTCCCAGCAGTGGGAACAGAACATTTAAAGGCTGACGTAACAATTTTTAACCAAATCTATTTTTTTTTATAACACAAATTTTTGAATTTTCATGAAAATAGTAACGTAAAGATTGTACTGAATTCTGAGAATACAAATTAAATACAACATTACATAATACACATGATAATGTCTGGTCAAATTACAATTGATAATGAACGCACTTTTGTATTTAAAGAAAGATAAGAAAATATAATCTTTTATAACTGTGCAATTAACACACAATTTTATCATCATCCGGCCCTATCGTTCTAGGAACGTGATTTTATATCTACCGAGATTATTCATTGACTCAAACAAAGGATCTATTATACTGTATGTCTAAGATATTTAAATGAATATTTGCTCACATCATACCGTCTTGTTTTCCAACGTGACTTTTACAATTTTCTGGAATATTTGTCGCGGCATGACTAAAACTAATCTTTAGGAGGGGAATTCACTTGATGGACTTGCCCGCGGTTTGTCTTTGGGCCATGTCTATAGTCCACCATGCCTACTGCCTTGCCACTATGAAGCCCACTTGCACCACAAATCACGAATGCATTTAGCTCTAAACGAATTTAAATAATCGTTCTATTTCAATCTGATGTTGAAGATGACAGACAAGACAATGTTTTACTTACATTTCCATTCGTGGTACCAGAGGGCCTTAATATGACTGTAGTCTTTAACAAACTAGAAATACATAATGGATACTTATAGTATCGAGGTACGTAGGAATGCCAGCAGGCAAGTCCGTCGAGTGTATTTTCCGCTTTAGACTCTCACGCGTCTGAGAAACGAGCGGGCCAATTTAAAAGTATAAACTTTTTAGAACGATGAAAAAAACATTTACAATAATTGTAAATGTACATATTACATTTTGGTGATAACTAAAGTAATGCGCAATATTTACAACAAAAGCATCATATTGTGTTTATTTAATCAATTTCTAAAATATTTTGAACTAATTGAGAAAAATGTGGGTAGTTGATTTTTTTCGGGCTTGTGGGGTGACATGTGCTGTCAGTAAACTATCGTTTTCATATTTTAGCCCCTTCTTGTGATTTAAACCTGTCCCAAAGCACTATGTTATCTTCCGCGTATAAAATTTTGCTACGTTTTTGAAAGATTGCGGTTTGCTACTGTAATTTTTACAAAACTAAGAAATCAGTACTTACGCAATTGAAATCTACAATAATACCAATCTTCTTGTTCTTATCATTTTCGTGATTACTAACCGAATATTATTGTAATAATAAGCTACCGAAAAAGATAGTCTCTCTATGTATATATATATCTATCTCTCTCGTATGTTGCTATCACGTGAAGAAATGGATAACACATTTTTTTAAACCAGTGATCCTCCGACCTCACCCGTGTTGGATAAAGATGATATTTACACATTAAAATAATTATTTTACCTATTATTTAGATTCTTGTGACTGGCTTGATGCTCATCATCATTTGAGCCCAAAAGTAGTCCACTACTGGACATTGGCCTCTCCAAGCGTAGCTACCTCGACCCGTCTCGTGCTTTTCGTACTCAGCGACTTGCCGAGGCCTTCACCGGGTCATCGTTCCACCTTAATAGAGGCCTTGCAACGTTACAGCCTCACCGGCCATTGTTCTGCGGGATATGTGCCCTGCCCACTAATAATTTAAGTTTGGCAAAGCTTCGGCTAGCCACTGCAGTAAACTACATATTGTGACCGTTATTATTCACAAGTTGTTTTTGTAATTTATGCATTAAAATCGATTTCTATAGTGAGTTATTGACTATTTCTGGCTAACTACAATTTGTTCACAAACTTCCTGGAAATTTTGGCATCGTTTCTCCAAAAACCTGGCACTTCATAGGCACGTTGGCTTCACTCGACTGCCTACCTATCTGGCAATCTGTCAACGAATAACATTTACTAACGTATGAATCGAAAGCTCATAAGAGGACTGTAAGTGCACTGTTTAGCAATTACGTTTACGGTGATAGCAAGAATTACTGTATGAGTAATTATGATCATGATTTGGGTGTATTGAAGTAGCCTCTACGAATGACGAAACTTGAAGCGTCGAATTCTCTAGAAGGACTTGTGAGGACAAGATCTGACCACCAGACCTCGCTACTGTAAGTCTGTCTTTCTTCGACGGTCATATACTAAACAGAAACAAGACAGGTAAGAAGGACATGCCCACGGGTATTGAGGCAAGTCTGTCAAGTTGCCCAGCTTAGTGCGTCTATCGCTTTTTGAGTAATTAGAACCGCAACCATCTTGTTTATTTGCAGATATTTTGACGACTGCAAGAGTATTGTATCTAAGAAATCATGAATCCAGGAGAGAAGATCTGATTCCGGTGACTAATGATTCTTTCATTACTGAACAACTGATAAAATATACGACATATTTTTTTTTGATTTTGTTTGCAAAACTAATTTAATATTACGGTCTTTGAAGATAAATGGACCTTGACAAAATCAAATTGTCGGTACGGAATACCAATTGAAGCACTTTTGAAGTTTGTGAAAATAAATATGGAGAGTCCTGAAATTAGTTTAACCTAGATTGAGGGTTCGAGATGCTCCACAAATGGGTCGGGTCAAGGTCGGGACTGCGTGAGGGTAGTTGGTCTTTATGTGACATCTGACATGATTTTGTATTTTTTCTGGGGTTTTTCCGATAATCTTATTGTAATAGCCCTGAATTGCAGTTCAAGATGGCTCGTTGTAAGATGGAGTCGCAGTTCATATTCAATGCCTTAAATAAAGCTGCAAAAACTGGGTTATTAAATTAAATATCTATGTAAAAGATTATTTTGAATGTAAATAACTTCCAGTTGGCTGTTTTGTGTTAGTGTGTTGTGTAGTGATTGTTTTGTGTTAAATGTCCTGATTTTTCGATAAATTGGCAAAGAGATTGACAGTATAGATGTTGCTCACAGAAAGTCACCTTATACCTACGAAAATTAGAATCCGAACGCCTGCAAAGACAATACGTTCGTGTTTTAAGCCATTTATTAATCTAAATAAATAATAATGGCGCCCAACTGACAAAAAATCGAACGCAATATTTTCCGGCTTTTTTCTCGTTTTGATAAGATTTTCAATAAACAGTAAACACACTTGTTAACTGTGTTGTCAAAACAACAAAACCTAGAAACCTTACGTTGTTGTAATACTATTAAAAAAAACCGGCCAAGTGCGAGTCGGACTCGTGCACGAAGGGTTGCTCTATCGCAAAAAACACGTATGTTGTATGGGAGCCCCACCTCATTATTTATTTTATTCTGTTTTTAGTACCTATTTGTTGTTATAGCGGCAACAGAAATACGTCATCTGTGTGAATTTCAACTGTGTATCTATCACGGTTGCAGAGATGCAGCCTGTTGACAGACAGATTGACAGACAGACAGTGGAGTCTTAGTAATAGGGTCCCGTTTTTACTCTTTGGGTACGCAACCCTTGATTGTATTATTTTGCTAGGATAGGTTATTTTGCTGTTTGTCAACACGGTAAACAAGTGTGTTTATTGAAAATCTTATCAAATCGAGGAGCATAACAAAGCTCAAGGCAAATCTTTGTTATAAACATCCGTAACAATTGTCACGTGGCAAGTCTTGTTAATGTGGAGTTCTAAGAAACTGCGTATTTACTGAAATCGTAATACATATTATTATGATACCTAGTTCTGTAGTCCCTACTATCTATCTTTGACAGTAATCATGTGGGTGCACGGTTGGCGCAGTGGTTGAGTGATTGACTGCTGCGCTGCGTGTCGCGGGTTCAATTCCCGCCCGGAACAAATATTTGTATGACCTGCAGATAGTTGATCCGGCTCTGGGTGTTGTGTATGTGAGTTTATATGTTTGTAAACACACCCACGATACAGGAAGAAATTCCTAGTGTGGGGCAAAGTTTAAAAAAAAAAATATATAGCAGTTGCCACTTGCCAGCTTTAAAGAGGAAGGAGGTAGCACGACCTTACAGTACTTACGTTAAATAAAATATATTTACAAATAATACTTTAATAGGTACTGGTATAGGCCCTTACCGGACGACTAATAATAATTTAGAGTAATTATAAATTCTAGCTAACAAACGGCAAACTAAAGACAAAATGTACATCAACTTAGCACCTAAATCTAATATTATAAATGTGAATGTAAGTTTGTTTGTTACGCTTTCACGCAAAAA
The DNA here is from genome assembly GCA_947562075.1 of Orthosia gracilis. Lineage (NCBI taxonomy): Eukaryota > Metazoa > Arthropoda > Insecta > Lepidoptera > Noctuidae > Orthosia > Orthosia gracilis. Next base: position 14,424,544 of record OX387265.1, read on the forward strand.
CTATTGAACCGATCATCATGAATCTTTGTACATAATATTCTTGGAGGTATGAGAAGTAACATAGGACACCACTTATTAAAAAATAAATATAATTTGGTTTCACTGCGAGCGAAGCCGCGAGCAAAAGCTAGTACTCAATAAAGTAGAAAACTATTGGTAGATCTTGATCTCGTGAAATTTCGGTACCTCGTGTCAATCCTATATATTTTGGACTTTTCGACAAACATTATAGCTCGATAGATTATCCCATTTTCCAGAGCCCCAATCCCATCCAGTTTAGCAAAAATGATTGTAAATACAATCCACTTAAAGTAAATAAATTTCGGAACCGCTGAGCTATATCATTTTCTATTGGTCACGCGAGGTTGCATCGCCGCCAGACTATCATAGATTATAAGGCCAAAGGCTATCGAGTTAGGAATTGCAATTGTCGATGTTTAGACTTTGTTTGCAACGGTCTATTTGTGGGAATTTCCAGATGGACTGATAATGAGAACCTATTGAGGTACACTAATTGTAGAGAGCTGAAATTGGGATACCGAGGGCCAGAGCATCTGAATAGTAGCTGAAGATCGGTTGTTTTAATCCCGGAAGGAACGGGACGATTGGTTTTGAAAATATCAAGTGAATACGTAAAAGCTTACCTATGTCACGGATTCACGGACGGAACGGCACATGGAGTCCCTTGGCATTTTGTTGTTTCAAAACTTATTGTTCCGTCCTGGATTAAAACACGTTTCGTATGCAGCATCCTTTAGCCTATACATAGATAAATAAACAAGCCTTTACAAGGCAGCCTGAATTTTTCGCCTCCGCTGTTCTTCTGATTCATTTCATTGCGGTCTTCTAGACACTTGAATCACTACTCGTCAAGCTTCATTGCCTCGGCACTTTTCTGGTAGTCGACACTATTGATTATATCGTTCAGGAATTTTAGTGGTTGGGAATATTGGGGTGGAAGTGTACCAAAAAAGCCTGTGAAAGGATTCGGTAGATGCCTACGTAACGCTTCATCATCATCATAATTTTAGCCGAAAGATGTCCACTGCTGGAAAAAGGCAACTGTAGGTTTTTTTTATAAATCCCGACTTTCTTGTTGCCGGAAACAGAACGACGACGCAATGAACACTATTTAGATGGTCAAAAATTTCAGTGTTTAAAAGTTGCTTCAGCAACAGGCATCCCACAATAACGTATTTGCTCGGATGTTTATAAATCACTCTCGCATTAAAGGACTTCTGGGCGGGGAGTCGGGTCGATCGATCGGGAGGTTAAGGTCATATTATCGTTGCATTGCCAGCATTGCTGATTGCTGACCTCCCTCCGCTGCCCCGCTCTCACATCCAAAGCTTTCCCTGCGATGATGTTACAGCCATCAAAATGGTTGTCTGTCATACAAATACGTTGTTTGGAAGTCCTAATACGAGTAATTAAGTAATGGACAAACACAAACAGTTTTGAACCCATTAGTGGTACTTAGTTAAATACATCACTATTAATAAAACAAGTCCACGCCGCCGCGTCTGTCTGTCTGTTCGCGATAAACTCAAAAACTACTCAACGGATCTTCATGCAGTTTTCACCAATATACAGAGTGATTCAAGAGGAAGGTTTAGGTGTATAATTTATTAAGGTTTTGTGTGAATTGGCTGAAATATAACGATAATCGTTGAAAATGCCGGTAAAAGTCATGCCGCTTGCGAGCCTAATCTGTTTGAGACATATAACAAAACAATGTATGGTGAGATATTCCTCTTTAGAAGATCAAGATCACAGAAATGAATATCTTAGGAGTTATCTATACATATAAAAAAAATGTCTGTTTTTAATATTAAAATAACCGTTTTTTACTACATGTATATGAATATATACACGGTACATACACCAAAATAACATTTTTTAGAATTTTTGTTTGTTCGTCTGTCTGCCTGTTTGTTCCGGCTAATCTCTGAAATGGCTGGACCGATTTTGATTATACGGCACTTTTATTGGCAGGTAGCTGATGTAATAAGGAGTAACTAAGGCAACATTAATTTTTGAAAAATTCTTTTATTTTAGAAATTTGTTAGGCGGAACGAAGTTTGCCAGGTCAGCTAGTCGCAAAATAAAACTAACGCGGGCGAAAAAAAAATCAAGCGTGGGTCTCATACCGATGATACGACCCTCTCTCTCTTGCCTAGCCTTTTCCCAACTATATTGGGGTCGGCTTCCAGTCTTACCGGATTCAGCTGAGCACTTAGTGTTTTACGTGGAGCGACTGCCTATCTGACCTTCACAACCCAGTAACTGGGTAACACGGTACCGATGATACGACCCTACGACAGAAAAAAACAAGTAAGCATTATATGCTCTACTACCCTTGCAGCCGGGGCGGGTCGCTAGTCATTTATAAATGTTATTACCATTAAGCCACAAAACCGATCATTATAACTTATTATTCATCACATTTACTGTGACAACAGTCATAATGGACTGTCTTATAACGCCACGCCCCAATTGAGGCCTCCTAACAATATTCTGGTATGTACTTAGTTAATGGTTATTCTATAATGAAATCACATTTGTTTTGTTTGTTTACCAACGGCTTGAGATCGTCACGAAAGGTCAAAAGAAGAAGAAACAAAATTATCGCCTATGTTATGTTAGTTCCATGGGCGATCGGCAATTCTCGCCTAATACAGACTCATTGAATCAAATTGATATACTGTGATTTATTTAGACTGAGAAGATCTTTTGAAAACTCCCTTGAAAGTGTAAAGGACAGGTAGGTAATAAGACATTTCAAGGCCACGTCTCGCGACGCAATAAACTCCTCATAAAAAGCATTGAACTCGTTTTATAACACTTTTTACAATTATCACGACATTAACATGTTTGGTTTAAAGTCTAATCAACTTAATGCTTCGTGATTAGCCCAAAATAAACAGTAGAGTGAGACTTAACGGTAGGAAGAGCACACGGCACGCTTGGGCTCGTGTAATCGACGTCACCAAAGCGGTTCGCAGCAGTGTAGACGAGGTTTTACAATTACATCAGGCTATAGTACTATCGCTCGTGATAACTGGGCCATCCCACGAATCCTGATAACGCGCCGCATAAATACAGGAGCGCCGGCCATATTTTATCAGTTTGCCGCCATCGCGCATCTGTGACAGTTCGAATTTTCGGTTCGGAATTCAAAGTTTCGTCTTCTGTTGCTCTTGCAACGTGTTCGCTGTTTGCGTTTTGTTTTTTCGTTGTTTAAGCAACAACCTCAGGTTGTTGCTTTAAAGTGGAAAGAAAGCTTTGAGAATTACGCTATTAAAGGTGAGTTTCTGCGTTATTTTGTTACAATTATTTAATTTTATAAATATGAAACAATCATTTCGACATATAATTTGCCTGAATCCGGTGAAAAACTCGGTGATTTTCTGCTTTTCCATAAAGTGTCTTTAATCGACGACCTAAATCGACTTGTCTGCACATAATAAATTAATAATTATTATATGAAGATTTTTCTACATAAAATAATTTCAAAAAACATTGGCTTGACTAATTTATATTTTAGAATTTAAAATTCAGTTACTAACCGGAATTTGAAGCTGATATCAGCAGCAAAAAAATTCCAATTATATTTGGCAGCATGGCGAATTTTACTGATAAAAGTTTGCAGTATCGTTGTTCATTATTTTTTCGTGATTAGCTGTTTTTAATCATAAATTTATTAAATCGCAATTAAGGCACATTTAAAAATTAACAGCGAGATCGCAAAAATATTCAAAAATTGATTTTTAAATAAGAAATAACTTAAATTTTTGTAGAGGCATGCTTCAGTTAGTTCCTGCCGGGCGAGAGGCCGTGCCTCTGTAATACCGGTACCAACTACCAATATATACTACCGCTAAATGATTAATTATTGTTTAAAGAACTAGGTACAACTAGCTTCTGCCAGCGGCTACGCCCGCGTGAAAAGCTTTTCCTTATCCCAGGGGAGCCATTACACCAGGATTGAAAGTAGCTTAATGTACTATACTAGACTGTAACCTTTGTGCTATTATAGACTACCTCTGTGCCAAATTTCATTCAGATCCATGGACGCGTTCTGGCGTGATTGAATAACAAACATCCATCCATCCAAAACTTCGCATTTCTAATATTTGTAGGAAGTAGGATTAGTCAACAAAATCGGCTTAATTTTCCCAAATCAAAATTCTCACCACCACCGAATCAAAAATGGCGGGGAAAATTTATTCACCACACTACCATCGTAATGGAATTATCTTTTTCCACATAACATTGACCTTGCGCGCGCGCTTATTCAACATGGCGGCGCTCGTGACGTCACTATGAGACTGATGTGTCAGTCACGGAGCGATTCTCGTGAAAAGTCGATTGGTGACTGTTCGTGTACCGATTTATTGAATTTAAGTTGATTGGGTTGAACTTCCTTGATGGAGAACTGTGTTTTTATTAGTTTTGGTCTTTATTTCATCTTTTGAGGTTGTCGAATCGTTTTCTAATGGTATACTAGCTGTTGTCCGCGACTTTGTTCGCGTCTAAATAAATAAAAAACTCTAAATGTCATTCCAGACTATATCTCTGTGCCAAATTTCATCCAGCCTTTCTGGCGTGAAGGCGTAACAGACATCCGTCCATCCAAACTTTCGCATTTATAATAGTAGAAGACTACTTCTTACAATTTCACGTAATAATATTAGTAGAACAAGAAGTTGTAAGAAGTATAAGATTATTGGCTCTGTCGCATAACAAGTTTTTAGTATTTTCGGAACGATGCCTGACTTTGTCTCAGTCAGCCATTTGTCAAAAATCATTGAAGTCAGATGAAGCAAAGGTCACGTATTTAAAGAAGTAAAAAAATAAATAACAAGACTTTACTAATTTGACAAAATCAATGTTCTATTGTTGCAAGATTCCCGGGACTGTCCAAGAGTCTCATGTAAGTTTCTTTCTCGACAATTCCTTTTTTGTTTCGCTGTACAGTATATCTCTAATAACCTTTATAGCAAGGCATATAGTATTGTCAACAAAGCGTACTCCTGTAAAAGTTAATTGGTAGTTTATAGCCAAACAGATTCAATTGATACCACTTATCATCGTTGCCATGTATGATTTTGGATGTAAATTCAATTTAGGCACGAGTATTTGTAACTTTGGCACTCACCAGTGCAAAACAATCAAGAGTACAGTTAGCATAAAAGTGTTAACTGTTATAGTATGAAAAATGGCGAAATTTTTTTGTGTGTTGGTAATTAGATCAATGAATATTATGGTTGAAAACAAGTAACAACCACATGAACCCTTTTATTATTATTAAATCCTTTATATTACCTTTCTTTTCTATGTGTATACGGCACAGACATAAATCAAACTAGATAACGCAAGTCCCTGCATCTGTGAAAAACAAGCGTGCCACTTCTTCACACACAATTTAAAAACAAATTTACTTACCAAATAAAGAAAACATTTCCAATGCCTCGGCCAACTTCTAACTTAATTAGGCATTTTTCTAGATTTCGGTGGATTTCCGGTGCCGATAATGCTAAATGAAAAGCTCAAAGTACAATCATTGATCGTAATTTTTGCTCCGTTTCCTTCCTTCCGGTCCTATCGTACTTATATTAATGTATAAGTCTGTAAATATGTTTGTTAATCGATCACACGTCAATAGCTATCATTTGGATGACATTTGGAACACGGATATAAGTAATTAGTATTATTTATTTAACTATAGCCTGAGTTATTCCATTGCAGAGCAATGACCTCCATTTCTTCTTACCATTCCTCTCGGTTTTGGGCAAGCTGTAGGTGACAAATTCGTTCCGCCATCTTCGCTTGGGCCACATTGTGGTAGATTTAGCCCATGTATCGTTGAACATATAACAGTGGCAAACGTGGCTGGCCTAGTTGGCCGACAATTAAGTAGATTCTGAAATATATATATACTTATTTTGCTGACCTTATAATACAGAATGAGCACGCTACAAACACATGCAAGGAAACCAGTAAATTAGTACGTAATTTATCAATGGACTTTGATGTTCAATCAATAGAGGAACGAAAACAATGTGAAGAGGAATTTGGGCTAAATTAAATATTATTTTGTCTTCTCTTTTATCGTACTTACATGCTGCTACTTAATTTATGTAGAAGGTATAAGTACTTTGGGGTGCCCCCCAGAGGAGGGGCCGGTGACGGACACCCGCGCGATTTCGCGGTGAATGCTAACGCGTGCTCGTGTGCCCGCCATAAGCGGCACAGGACACCGTGGTGTTTTAGTGGTTTGGAGTCCCACATAACTGCGCTATCTCCCCGTAGTGGCGCAGTATGCATAAGCATTTCTCGAAAATTAAAAAAAAAGTATTTTGCCCTCGCCTCATCCTCGATATCTGAATTAATAATTTAATGTTGAGTACCTATTTATCAAACTGCTTCAGCCTGAAAATTTGACAAACTTTGGCATTAAAGAAGGATTACTCCAAATATACAATTCAGAAACTGACCCTAACGATGTCGTCTTGCTCTGGTTCCAATCTTTTTCTTAACTATATTCCATCAAAATCGGTTCAGCACGTTAGCGGTGAAAACAGTCAGACAAAGGCATAATCGCATTTCCGTCTATCAAAATGTGTGAAAATTTGACGCAATAATATGACACATCTGTATTTTATAATAAGTACTTAATGATAATAATAAATTATTATTAACTATCAATGATTTAAAGATAATTTTTTATACTTCATCATACCGTCTGGGATTAACACAATCTTTATGATACCATCGAATTGTGTCTGAAATAGAATTTGAACAGTAAATCATTTTGAAAGTCTATTCCTAACTCGAAGATAAGATTAGATATCGATTGATTATTTTACGGTTATTCTACTATTAATAATTGCGTAATATTCGTGTGTAACACGCATTCGATCATGACTTGATTGGAAGAGGAGTGCCCTAATTAGTATTGTGATCATATACTTACGTCATCACTTATTATAATTCCTGTCAGTATAGATAACTGTGATTTATAATTTCGTAGACTAAACTGACATTTGGAGGGTTGTCACTTTATCGTTACATAAAAATAGTGTTGTATGCTGATTATCCTGAGTGATCTAAAGTTAATCGAAAATCGAAGTAGATCGAAAATGAAGCTATTTCACGGCAAAAAATAATGTTTGGAATATAGCGGGCCTTATTTAGTTTCTACTCGTTTATGTCAGACTTCATTTCATGAATCGCATTTATTTTATTGTTGATTTCATATTAACACAATAAAAGTATATGTACTACTAGCTTTTACCCGCGGCTTCTCTCGCAGTGAAGACATTATTTTTTTCTTTTTTTTTTTAATAAATAGTATCCTATGTTACTTCTAATACTTCCAAGAATATTTGTACAAAGTTTCATGATGATCGGGTCAGTAGTTTTTGCGTGAAAGCGTAACAAACAAACACATTCACATTTATAATATTATTATAGATGTGTATGAATACTGTTTTATTTAAATATATTACGTTTATATTCATAAAACATTAATTTACATAAATTAGTAAAATTCAATTGAGGAGTAGTTTCACATCGATTCGATGAATCACTTATGATTGAGCCTTAACTACAACACTATGCTTCGCGCTTGCAACATTTAAAAAAATAAGGTCGTTTGCAGCTGTCAGTTTAGTCTACGAAATTAAAGATCACAGTATAGTAGACTTTTAGCCTAACCGATGCAGCTCAATGCCAGTGTTTTAGATGGAACGACTGCATATTTGAACTCCACAATTCAATGACTGAGTAACACGATACCCATTGACAAGACTGGTGTATTCAGGGTTCCGTACCCAAAGGGTAAAAACGGGACCCCTATTACTAAAACTCCACTTTTCGTCTTTCTGTCTGTCTATCACCAGGCTGTATCTCATGAACCGTGATAGCTAGACAGTTGAAATTTTCACAGATAATGTATTTCTGTTGCCGCTATAACAACAAATACTAAATAGAATAAAATAAATATTTAAGTGGGGCTCCCATACAACAAACTTGATTTTTTTGCCGTTTTTTGCGATAATAGTACGGAACCCTTCGTGCGCGAGTCAAACTCGCTCGCACTTGGCCGGTTTTTTTGGCTTCTGACTACTCGCAAAGACTGTCTAAGTCTTAAAATGTCAGACCAACAGAAATGTGCTTTCCGAGGCGCGGAGTGTCTCGACATGCTCTAAAGCAAAACGAATCAAATATACATAAGATGCTAGAATCTACTTATTGTTGCATGTTTTATTTTTTATTTTTATTTATTCGGGAAAACAAACAATTACACATTAAGAATTACAAAAATATAGGATACAGAAATGATACAAATGTGAAATCAACCTCGTTTTCCACAGATAACAATGAGACAATATTATTGTGTCACACACTGTAATCATGAAATTATGTTTGCTATGTTATTTAAGCATTAATGATGCCACAGTATAGATAGGGTTGCCAACGTATGCGATTTGGAATATTTAGTAGAATATTTAGTACCCTATTTACAGGGAATTTCACTCCTTGGCAAGGAGTGAAATGACCCTGTAAATAGGGTACTACTAAGAGTGCCCGGTTGTCGACGTCCTTGTCTGTCAACTGTCAATCTTGTTCTTCGTCGTGCTATTCCACGTTAGGTGATTTTAGGCATCCTAATTTTATAAAACCAGGACAATCCCTTTGGTCTTTACCCTGCAGTGACAACGCAGGCTATATATAACTAATAATACTTGTATTCGGTAAAATAACTTTTAAATAATTTGTTTAGTAGATTTTTTCTAAAATAAAGAACAATATTGTTACGATAAAACTGGGTAGTGGACAACCCTAACTAGGGGTGGCCCTCCCTTAATAGCAAGCTGCGTACTACGTCGCATTTATAGCCTGAAATCAAAACGTTTACATTTGAAAATAGAAGCCTTTTAACCAATTCGAGTTTGTTTAACACGTTCATAAAGAATCTTCAGAAACTTTCATGAAATTTTTAGCTTTCTTCTCATTTTATAAAATTACCTTTGTATATTTTTGACCAATGAAAAAAGGAGGTGGTTATGTATTCGACACGTATTTCACGTTTCGTGATGGATGTGTTGCCAGAACTGTGAGTCAATAAATAGGGTTCTTTTTTAAAGTAAAAGTTACGCTGCTAATTATTTTGTTTCTAAAGAACTAAACGGAAAATATCTCTGTATATTACTAATAGACTTGGTTTCCGCATAAGTACATTACAGTTATCGAAATCGTCTAAAGCTCTTGTAAACCTTTTTGACCCGACAAAAGGGTTTTAAACTCCTTTTCATTGAAGCACAGTAACCATCGCCAATTTGATTTTTCTGCAAAGTTGCGGTGGACGATGAACTGGTAATATACGGGACGAGGACACTTAAACAAACAAAACATGTCATAGGATAAAAGTGTCTTAAAGTGTCTGAAATATATTAGAATATTTTATGTATGTTTACGTGTCCTGTACCAGTACATGGCAGTACCATTGTGCGCCGCAAGTTATCAAAATTGAAAAGGCGAGTGGGCTATATCAAAGCCAATTCGATCAATGCCTTTTGAGGAAACATTGCTATGTTTAGACAGCAATAATTATTGTCAGTTTCCGCGAACACCAAAACCCATACAGCCTGTAAAGTATAAATAAAGATAGCATATTAATTTATCCTACCGCCGTATTTCCACTTCGATTATGTCATCGCACGCAGTACTCAGTCGATAACTGTCGTCAGCCGCCTTATCTCTTTATATCAGTTCAGTTTATTCAAAAAGTTATCAAGTGACTTAGTTCAAGGCTCATCTGCGTTACAACCAGTGTGATAAAAAGTGTGTGTATAAAAAAAAGGTGTTACTTTTAATATTTAGTGCTGATTAGTAAATGTTTTATCGTTAGTTGATGAGATCGGTGATCGGAACGCTTTGAGGTAATAAAATAGACTTTATATGTCTTTATCGTCATCGGAATATATGTCGCAGAATAGCTATGATAACATCTTTTGGTTATAAAATTGCGCCTTAAACGATTAATATCTATAGGTATATGTATAAAACAGGTTTTTAAGGTTCGTTTTTCTTAATAGCCTTTTAATGCGGTATATACGCCTTTGTTTTGTGTAGACCAAAATTTGCTTAAACATCTCCATAATATGAATACTGTAACAAATTACGCATTATTTTAGTTCTTGCCGCCCTAAAGGCCTCTCTTCATACCGGCTGTGTTCTAACGGCGTGGTGTGATCAGAATTCTGAATAAATCTGCTGTCAAAAATACAGCTGTTTTGATATCATTTGCTTAGCAAGCATGATTTGAGTAACATTCTAGAAAATGGCATAATATGAGTCAAAAGATGAGCCAAATTATATAATTGCAGTAAAGGGTTGCCGCGCTGATTATCGTTCATAATATTCGTACAATTTATGTCCACTAAACATCCATCCTCACAAACTTTAACATTTATAATATTAGTGGGACATTACTAGGATTATGGCAGGAGGCCGAGAGTTCGCAGCCCAATCAGTAGGTCTGACCTAATCTGCTTAAAGCCGAACACCAAATTGCTTGGTGCACTCCACGACGCTAAAGACAGACAGGCGGAGAAGCATCACAACAGAAAAGTTGACTTCCCGTCGGGAGAATCACGACCTTCATAAATGAGGGGCACGAAGCGAGCGGAGAGCGGAGCGGAGGAGGAGTATGTTTATATCACTAGGATAGTACGACTTTTACCGCCTAAAACCTTTGTTCCATTTTCTGACGTCAATATCTCTTTGTTGCAGGGAGCACCGGGCGAGTCCGGCGCATCTTCAAGTGCCGGGCGTGTGCGGCTGAGCAGGCCGCAGGAGGCCGCGCGCCCCCGCCCCGCGCCACTGTGTTGGCGCCGCGCACTCAACGTCGACCCGCCCTGGCTGCGAGCCCGGGCCCGCTGACGCCAGCGAGACATTACGTGAGTACTCTTCACGCTTTATGAGCGCCTGGTACCCACATAGTAGATCCCTATACATTTGGAGATACCCCCGCGCCGCGCCGCTATGTTGCGCTGGTTGCGAGTTCGTACCCGCTGACGCCAGCGAGATATTATTTGAGTAGTCTTCAGTTTTATGAGCGCCTGGTACTCACTTTGTATTTCGTCTTACATTGACCTTGCAGAGTGCATGGTAAGCCCGATTAGCCTTTAGCTTCATGTTTCAACGGGCGAGACCAGGGGGTACGTTAACATAATGTTTAATTAGAATTGATTCGTGGATCATTGAAAGTTTTTTACCCTGGTAGATGTAGCTTTTTTGGAGCTACCAACCTACAGTTGCTTTGGAGCCTCTGGTCCTTTTACTGGTGATCTTTAAATCTCGACTACTCCTTTGAATGGAACTTACAAAAGTGTTAATTGTTCCAGCTGACACTTGTGGACTAGCGCTAGTGGGCCCCCACAACCCGGCTCGAACACCTGACACCGACCCAACTGGCCCGGACAGGCAAGCGCAGCATAGCCGACCCCACGCTCCGGCGCTGCCGGGGCTAAGTCGGCTCCAAAGTCAACCTTAACGTAACCGCACAAGGCTCAACATCCCAGCCGCGATGAAGGTCGTAGAAGAAGAACAGCTCATCACCGTGATGGACGGCCCGTGGTCGCCCGAGGGCCTGATCCGCGAGATCGTGGAGTCGGGCACCCAAGAGGACCCGTTCTACGTGATGGACCTTGGCGAGGTGGTGGCGCGGTACCACCGCTGGAAGGAAATCATGCCACGCGTCGAGCCCTTCTATGGTAAGTTACTATTTTACTTCTAATCCAAGTGTTAAGGAACCCCGCAAATACACTTACAAACCAAATCCTGAAAATGTTGAAGGAAATTCTCAATCCATTGCTTCTTATGTAGAATTCGTCAGCTCGAAAACAAATAACTCGAAGAAAATTTTTGTATTGTCAAAACTACAGCTATTTGAGTGTGTCACGCAGTAGGCTGCTGGACTAATATTGAATTTGATGCCGTCAATCAAATCCTTGGGCAAGCATGTTGATCAATCAGCGTCGACGATCAATGTTCTTGCTTATATATTTAATAATAATAATAAAAATAATAAAGTTTATTGTTCTTCTCTCACATAGAATTTTACAAACAAAATAAAATTTATTAATTTATTTATTAAACTTTATGCACAAGTATAAAGGCGGACTTAATGCCTTAGGCATTTTCTACCGGCCGACCTTAGGGTGGTGCAGAGATAAAATTTGGCAGGTGCAACATAATGAAAAAAAAATAGAGTCAAGAAATATAAATACAACAATTTAATATATATATATAAAAATATATACTTAGATACATACATACATAAAAAATATGTTATTGAGAAATATCTTTTCAGTATGAATTTATGAAAAGAGGCTTTAATATTGCAGGGACGGGACTAAAATCCACCATCGAAATACGTAGTGCGAGTTTTTAGACGTACATGATCACGTTAACGTAAACTTTAATTTAGACTATAATTGGATAAGCTCCGTCGTATGATAATGGAAAACCCCTATTTTCTAAACAAATTGACATACGTGGGTATTTACGTTAACGCTATCGACAATGTAAAACTCGTACTAAGTCTCGGCTGAATTATTCAGTTGCGTGTCATTTGCATATTGCGATTTTGCCACAACACACAACTAGTACTTAATTAATTTAACTGATAAGGATGGCAATCCTTATCAGGAAAAATAGAGAGCAACAAGGATGAACATACGAGTAGTTTTCGATTACTGCTAAACCCATAATGGACAATGGATAAATTGATTCAAACTAAATGGATAGCGGATTAGCGATTTAAACATCATATTATTAACTATATAGTCCACGGGCTTTGCTATGACGTGTCAAAACTATCATGGTTCCACTGTGTGATAGAGACGGAGCTATACAGGACGAAGAGCACTGTCCCTTCTTCGACATGTCATGGTAGGGGGCCAGGTATCTTCCCTTTTTATACTCTACCCACATATACTAAAAAAATAACGTGCATCATTTGTTCCTCAGCCGTGAAATGCAACGATGACAAGCTGCTCGTGAGCACACTGGCGGCGCTCGGCACCGGCTTCGACTGCGCCTCCAAAGTTGAGATCGAGCTCGTCACCTCCATCGGAGTTGCTCCCGAGTGAGTATCCCTCTCCCCTCTCCTATTATGTAGCCATGTCGCCCAGAGAAAATTTGGAAAATGGGGGAAAATGCCAGAAAGTTGACAAAGACAGCATCGAAGAGAAATACAATAATAATCTTCATAATGACTGTATTCCCCCAAGAGTTAGGCAAAGCCACAGATTAGAGAAGTTACTACGTAACAGATATTTCAATCTCCGAGATCAAGTACACAATTTTGAGCTCAATATCCGTGAAGGTTGGGTTGATCCTTGCTGGCTAGTTTCTTGCGAGGCTGCTCAAACTAAGACCCTCGCGCCCACCAACCACGCACTTCCCTGGCACGCGCGAGCGGTGACAACTGACTGGCGGAGCGGTGCCGGGACTGCGCGAAAGTGTAGACAGTTATCGCTGAAAGTACGGTCGAGTGAAGGAGTCCTGGCAGAGCCTCACGTATAGCAAGCACCTGAAAAAAAAGTGGGGATCCCATACAATAAAAATGATTTTTATGCCGATTTTTGCGATAATGGTACGGAACCCTTCGTGCGCGAGTCCGACTCGCACTTGGCCGGTTTAGTTTCTTTATGAAATCTAGATGAAACAAATTGTGTAACTGTCTGAGTTGGACCCAGATTCATAAGTTGGTGCTTTTTACCATTAGTAGGGTCAAATGAAACGAATGAGGTCAAAAACGCGTGTCGAATAACTAAAATTTGTTGAATTCTGGGCCAAACAGAATATTCAATTTTTTATATTTCCTGTCGACACGCTAAAAAGAAGAAGAATTAAAATTTAGACTCAACTGTTTAAATCTCCAACCAGTGGCTACTAGGACAGCTCTATCATTCGCCAAATTCATATCCTGTAAGGTGCTGGAGATTTGGCATGAAGGTCAGAAAAAGAGGTGGGCCTATCTTGTGAAGAGGTTCTACGCTGGCACTTGGTTTGGGTGGTGTCTATGAGACTCCATTTGGCCTGGTTGTTTCTACAGCGGCCCAGAGCCGCAATCGTTTTAGGTATTTCCAGTACTAACTGAAGATATTTGTTACAGGCGCATAATTTTTGCCAACCCCGCTAAGATGGCATCGCACATTCGCTACGCGTCGGCCGTTGGTGTCGACGTCATGACGTTCGACTCGGAGACCGAGCTCATGAAGATCAAACAATACATGCCGCACGCACAGTGAGTACTAATACAAAAAATGTGTGATACGTAGAACCTCAGTGGCGTAATCATCCGTCGCCATTTAGATTTTTTTTGTTTCGCTGTTCGGTGTAGCTAAATTCCATCGATAAAGAACAAATAATCTAGAGGAATATATCTTTTATTTTATTTTTTTATTGATATGCTTGCGCTTTACCACTATCTCACCAAATGGTAAGCGATGTGGTCGTAAAGTAGCACGTTACCGTCATATTTTGAAGTAAAGAGAACAAATACCAGTTCCATCGTGCTCCGCAATTCTCAAGTAAAATTAAAATGGCGATGGGCATGACTTCGGATTTCCATAGAAACATATTTGTATCCCTTTCTTGAAAAATAATATTTTTAAGTTTGTTATCGTGTTGTCATATTAAATTTGATCTCAGTTATCATTTCCTGCCTCATGCAACTTGGGGTTATGGGGTTTTATTTTATCCTCAATACATTGTTTTATTAAGCTATTTTACTTGTTACTAGGCTGGTGATCCGCATCCGCTGCGACGCTGCCTCCGCGCAGTGTCCGCTGGGCATCAAGTTCGGCTGCGACCCCGTCACCGAGGCGCCGAGGCTGCTCAAGCTGGCTGCAGTGCTCGGCTTGGACGTGAGTAATTGATGATATCTACATTTTTGCCTTCATTGGCACAGGATTGAGCCCGGGTGGGAGTGGCCTGGAAGCAGCTCGTCAGTGAATCCGCCAAAGCTTTTTAGGACGGGCAAGACCTATAAAATTGAAGAAAGCCAATACTAAGAAGATGGATTATCACAATTGTGTAGGCACTGTAACTTTTAGAGGGACTTTTTAAATCCATAGATATATGGCCTATAAAATAAATAAAACAATCTTTATTTCGAACCACAATAATCTTTATTGGGTTTTCCTTCTGAAATTTCTCAGTATCAGTTCGGACATTGGATTTGTGCCTGATTGATGACAACAGCTAGTGTTACAAGTGGGTTTTACAATAGATGCATCTGAATACAGGCATGATGTTATGTATGTATGTTATAGAATGTCATTAATTTTGCCACAGGTGATCGGAGTTTCATTCCACGTGGGTAGCGGCGCTTCTGAGACAGAAGTGTACGCGCGCGCCATCGCTCTGTCGCGAGCTCTGTTCCACGTGGGACACAACGTGGGGCACAAGAACATGCGTCTGCTGGACATCGGGGGAGGCTTCCCGGGAGGAACCAACTCTTCTATCTGCGAGGTGAGACTTGCAGCTGCGAGGAAGTCGCACAAAAACTCTCCACGTGCGTCATTGGCGATGAGCAAATGATCTGATTTCTAGTCTAACCATATGCAACTGAATACCAGTATCGCACCCTCAGAATGAAAGTTACCCTCGAAACTCGAAAAATAAATGAGCACAAAAATCTTCAAAAAGTATTGAGTTGAATATACTTTTTTAAGTAACTGATGTATAGTCTGTCCCTGCCTTAAACATTAAATTCTCTCAAGGCTCTTTTTAAACACAGGGTTTTAGTGTAGGTTTTCTAACCCCAGGGGTGCCTAAAACGTGGATTCATGCAAGACACAATGTCCTTTTAATTGTTTCGGTAATTACGGCATTCAACCGTATAAGGTCAGTTTATAGCAAAATCAGAAATTACAGTAATATTCAATTGGGTGGGTCACTTTCGTTCTTAGGGCGATTTCATCCAGTGAAACTATTCGCGATTAGTTCAATTAAACTCAGTTTATACAAATACAGCGTTCTGATTGGTAGTTTCTCAGCGGTCTCAACCAATCAGAACGCTGTATTTGTTTAAACTGAGTTTAGTTGAACTAATCGCGATTAGTTTCATTGATCAACTCTGCCCTAACAGGGTGCGAAATGATCTGTGTCTAGTCTAACCGCCTTCATCTAAATACCAGTATGTTCTATGTAAATATGTGTATAATAAAGTGTCTGTCTGTGCTGAAGGTGGGCGCAGTGATCAACTCGTCGCTGGAGGAGCACTTCCCGGAGCGCTCGGTGCGAGTGATCGCGGAGCCGGGCCGATACTTCGCCGCCGCCGCCTACACGCTGGCTGCCATGGTACACGCCAAGAGAGAGGTACGTACTGTTACTGTAGCAGCTCAGTAGGCTTTTTGTTTAGCTTTGAGGAATGCTCATTCATCACGGAGAGATAGCGCAGTTATGTGGGAAACCAATCCTGTGCCGCTTATGGCGGGAAATACGGGCACGCGTTAGCACTTACCACGAATACGCCGCAGTTTAGCAGGCCTAGACAAAAGACTTTAGTAGCGTTAGGCTCAATTTACATTACCGCGGCAAAAATTCGCTTCCATTCCATTGAATGGAAGCGAATTTTTGCAACGAAGTTTTGCGTAGCATAATCAACTTTATGTCAAACGTGTAGCGTACAAACTAAATACAATCCAGTAGTTACGGGAATTCTCGAGAATTTCCCAGTAGACGCGCGACCTCTTTTTTTGGCTCGTATTTAGTTTGTACGTTACACAATTGACATAAAGTTCATTATGCTATGTACAATTTTGTTCGGTTCGCTCTCCGAGGCAGTGTAAATTGAGCTTTAGCTTCATAATGTATGGCAATCACATTACCTGCGGAAAGGACAAGTAACGTCACGCGCCACTGCGATCGAAATGTTTAGACTCGAACGCGTAACGGACGTATATAACACGGCGCTTAAGACCTTCTTGCCGCGAATTTCCAGTTTCGTAGCGCGTGGGGAAAGTATTTTGTCTAGGCCCCCAGAGGAGCTCCTTATAAATCATATTCGTTATTTAAGAGTTAAATAGAATAATATAATAATGCGGAACAGGGAATAAAGTAAAGAAATTCGTAGTTCATGTTCTGACATAGGAATTTAAATGTTGTTCCCACCTCCCTTTTCAATGGAGGTTGCGGGACTTTGCGACTCTCTTCCGCATACCTCTATACTTGTTTTGTGAGAACTCGGCTAATACTCGTTTTGTCCGCTAAGTGGCGGGACTTTGCACCCTGGATACTTCTATACTTGCTTTGTGAGAACTCGACTAACACTGGTTTTGTCCGCTAGGTGGCGTCTAAAGACGTGGACGACAACGCGGAGACGCACACCATGTACTTCATCAACGACGGCGTGTACGGCTCCTTCAACTGTGTGCTCTACGACCACCAACACGTCGTCGCCGAGCCGCTCAACGTGAGTTTACTTTTAACTATCTACCTAGCCGATCCCATCGACTGTTCAGCCTCTAGACAAATGCAACATTACTTAAAAAAAAAAACTAACTATATTGTGATTTTTAATTTCATAGAGTAAACTGACAGCTGCCGACTAATTAGTGATTCATGGAATCGATGTCACATTTAATTTTAATAACAGTGATTCATGGAATATAAACGTAATATATTTAAATATAACAGTATTAATACACATACTGCATAAACTATTATTGCAATAAATAAGAAGTCAACTTGTAAATAAATGCGATCGATAGAGTGAAGTCTGTCATAAATGAGTAGAAATTAAATAATGGCCGCCACTTTCTTAACAAATGTATTTTTTTTTGCCGTGAAATAGTTCCATTGTCGATCTACTTCGATTTTCGATTAAGTTCCGATCACTACGTCACGACACTGTTTTTATGTAACGATGAAATGGCAACCCCCCAAATGTCAGTTTAGTCTACGAAATTAAAAATCAGAGATTAAATAATGAACAGATTCTCATGTCATGTCATCTGGTTTTCATGACAATATCACGACGCGATAACGTTGCTCAAAGTCAATACAAAAATTAAAAAATAAACGACGTAGCTATGCTTATCAAATACTAGTGCCCGCCCCGGCTTTGCCGGGTCATATTATTTTATAGCCTCTAACCATCTCGAATAATGTACCTTTCAAATGGTGAAAGATTGTTTTCAAATGGATGTAGTGATCCCAGAACTTACTCTACACGTCTGAAACACAAAATTCGGGCTCTCTCTTAATAGTATCAGTGATGAAATTTTAAATATCTCTTTTATTCCCAGGACAACGGCTCGCCACTGTCGGCATGCTCGGTGTGGGGCCCCACGTGCGACGGACTGGACTGCGTGCTGCCCAGCACGCGGCTCCCAGCGCTGGGCGTGGGCGACTGGCTGCTGTTCCGCGACATGGGCGCCTACACGCTGCCCGTGGCGTCGCCCTTCAACGGCTTCCCCGTGCCCACCGTACGCCCCGTCGTGGACGCCAGGCTTGCGTGAGTCGCGTTTAATACTATCAAGCTTCAAGGTCTTAAGTGCCGTGATGGGCACCCAACGCGAAGAAAGAAAATTTGGTTCAAATAAATTGCACTAGATGGCGTGATAAACTTCGATTTGTTATCGAGTTTCGTGAAATATTAAGATTTTCTAGAGAGAAGACTTTCTTCATAAAACATTAATGTTCTTGTTTAATTAACTATCCTTAGCACAAAAATAAAGAATATTGGGGTCTTTCAAGTCAAGAGTTAATAGTTTCTTCTAGGCAAGCGTGCTTCACCGTAGACCACATCATCGCTTAACATCAGGTGAGATAGTGGTCGAACGCGAGCCAACAGATTACAAAAAAAAATATTGTGCTCTTAATTCACGTTTCAAAGATTATTTTTTTGAGTCAAACTACTACAATCGCAATGGCCGCGGCAGCGGTGGAATGATTTGTCTCTCTGCTCGACTACCTCCAATCTTTTTCTCACGCCTTTTTTCAATGGGTAGACAGAAACTACAAAACGTCATCTGCTACAATCCTTACATACTGTTTTTGCGTCATTTATTTTCATACATTTAGTCATACACGCACGCTGGTTACGAGTGCAGTACTCGCCTTTCTGAAGAACATCACCTTTATGATCCTTGTATGTCCCTATTTTCCCTTCTAGGGCGTAGATTGATTGTATGTTTAGACATAAAAAAAATTCTAATAAAGATTTATTTCGTATTCCAGATGCGTGCTAAAGGAGCTTCGCCCGCTGACGGCGTCTCAGTTCGCAGCGGGTCGGGCGTCTCCGCCCCCCCTGGCCGCCCCCCCCTCGCCGCCCGCCTCGCGCGCCGTGTTTGTTGAGTGCGCGCTCAAGTGACGCCCGGGGGGCCACGACGACGCACTCACACACGCAACACTTACTCGTCTACAATGGAACCCGCACTGTATAACCACTCTTGTCAGGTAGCAAATAATGTTAGGGAATTGTGACATGTCGACTGAAATTACGCTGCGGTAAGTCGGTGGCTGAATTTACGCCTCGACGTTATTACAGTGAAATAAGCTCTAGACAAAGCGACACTATTTTCATCAGTAGTAACGATTGTCAGAAAGTTCCAAAAACCGCTCTTATTTATAAAAAATCTGGACGGTTTTTGGCCAGTGATTAAAAAATTCTAAATTCAAATTTTGTATTGAAAATTTGAATTAAACAATTGCTAATCGGTGTCGTATTTTTTATAAATGGCCTTATTTATAAAAATATCGACAGCGTCGTTCGTAGGTTTTAACAAACATTATCACAGATCACAGATAATGTCACTCTGTCTACGGCCCTGAAGCTGTTATTGAAATAGTGAAGACTTAAATAAGGGGACAATACTTTAGCTCATTCGCATTAAGAAAATAGTGGAAGACTCACTATTTTCTTAACCTGAATGAACTATATTCATCGTTGTTTGATCTACTTTTACTAAAAGACTAAGCTTGAAAACTCGATAAAAAATCAGCAAGACCTCTCTTCAAGTTTTCAATTATTTTAATCACACCTTGTAAGGCAAAGAAGGGACGCTTAAACGCGACTCACCCCCAGTTTCTGGAAAGAGAATACGCATCACACGCAAGTCAAGCAAAATTAATTAATTAAACCTCATTTGCTGACGCGCTTTTGACACTTTGTTATAATTATTATCTGTTGCGGTGCTTGTCGTTTCAGAAACTGGGCCTTAATAATTGGATCGCCAAGGTTGACTAGCGTAATTTTTGTAGATGTGTCATAAAACTAAAAGTTTTATTTCAATTTTTGCTGTCATTATTTAGTTATTTGTATGGAGTAGTTTGTTTGGTCTTATACAACACTCACTTGTCAGGTAGCAAATAACGTTAGGAAATTAAAAGTTTTGTTTTTGTTTTCTCAACATCATTTCTGTTAAAATACTCGGTTTGTTCATACATAAGCTCAATATATGCGTGCGGCCTCATTACAAAACAACTCGTATCAGAGTTTCCAACCAGCATGTAAAATTAAAAAAAAATTTACGTGAATTTACTCACAAATAGTATTCGATTATCAATTCTATGTCTTTAAGATACGGTTTATAATTCTTTCTACATGGTATGGTATTTCGGTCAGTACCAATGCGACCTCTGTCTCGGGTGGTACTGTACCTATAGAACTTCGGTCTATGTGTGTGATAGCGTTTCGTCTCTTGCAGATAGTTAAGTAAAAATAGAAAAAGTTTGCATTTCAGTAGCTAATTTTAAATCTGGGGTCATTTTTTTAGTATAAAATTTTAATTTGTATAAATTTATAACTGTTTTAGATGTTTTGTGCAGCGATGTATACTAGTTAAAGCGGATCTTTGTGTCTCTGAAGTTGGCTCTGCGAACCATTGCGCAAGAAACAGTTTGTCATAGAGTAAGCTAGATAGGACGATGCGACAAACGTAGGCGAGTGAAAGAGGCAGTTATACAATGCTATCTTCTACTTCAACATTGACATAAAAATAGCTGCGCAGGGTTTTGCGGGCAACTTCAGAGACACAAAGATCCGCTGTGACTACTATAATCGTTATGAAATTTATATTTATGTATTTCTAAATTAAATGTGGTCTCGCTGTCAGCGCGAATTTGTTAATCCTTAAAATATTGTTTTTCGCTTACTAACAACCAAATCTTTTTTTAAAACTGCCTAAATGTGTATAACATTCACGGTGTTTTCTTTTGCATATTTTCATAGACGTAAAGTATTGAATATAAATGTATTTTGAATTGTCTGTTACCGACGTGTGTTATGTGATTTATGAATTTTTCAAAGTTAATGTTTCATCTCATAGGAAGGTTTCGCAAAAAACATTTGTGGCAAACTTGCTTTTAATAAACATTTGTGGAATGTGATGCGGTGTTTTTATTTCTCTTTTTGTTTTGAATCCAAGCATAAGCAAAATCAGCCTTTTAACGTTCCCACTGCTGGGACACAGGCCTCCTGTCTGAGAAGGAGTTCAATCCACTATAGGGGCGGATCCAGGTCTCAAAAAAGGTTATGGGCACGGCGACCTGAAAATTTTTGAACGCTGCTTCAGATAAATTAGAAGTTGTCGACTTAAATAAAGTCTACAAAGGATGATGTCTAGCCAAAATTTGGATGCAAGTGCGAGTGTTTTACCACTAAACCTTGATAGCTCAAATTTTTACTAAGTATACATACAGACATAAAATTTGCGTTTTTGATTTGCGCACGAAGAAAATTGATAATTGAAAAAATCTCGATTTCTTTTTAACACCCTGCTATAACAGAGGCAGGCCGTTATTTCCCGTGGAAGATCGTTACAGTTCATAAAACAATATGCATTTGTAACGATAAACTTAAGGTACCAAAGACACTCGACTTCCGAAACGAAAGTTATTTTTGCACTTGTTAGTCTTATGATTTGTAAGTCGGTTTATTTTTAGTGTATTTTGTATTATTTTTAATTTTATCTTTATAAATCGAACCTGTTTCATTTACCGGAACGACTCTCCATGGGGTATAAACGAACAAAATTTAACTGTGTATATCTCTAAATAGTAATAGTATAAAGCTTGTCGCTTTTCTCAAACCTACATAGAACCTACAAGGTAAAATTAGTACCCAAAATTCAAAACTAGTACTCCAGTAGTTTACTAGATATACCATGCCATTGGTGGGGTGGCGGTAGTCACGGTGTTAAATTTTCATTTCAAGATTTCCCTATTAAAAACTGTGATTTCTTCCCAAATTGATACAAAAATTACTACTCCTAAAGAATCAGATACCTACGTGTTGTATTTTAAGAGAAAGTACCTTTCAACACTTTATCATACTAAATCTCAGCGTATAACCCGACCAAATTAAGTTGTCAATGGTATTGAGCTGTTTATGAGATGTACACTCGTACGCATAAATTTATGGATGTCGAAATAGTAATAACGACAGTTACATAACTATAATTTTTATATGAACTGTGTACCCAGGTACATATGAAAGTAACTAGCATGCCTCAGAACCGCACTATCTATTGGAATCAATTTTAAATGATCTGTTCAACTTATCTTTGATATGAGAATTAAGAGCCCAATATTCCATAATTTTGTGCTTAGGGAAGTTGATTAAACAAGATCATACAAATTTTATGATCCATTCTAGAAAATGTTAATTTTACACACAATTTATTAACAAATCGATGCATATCGCGCCATCTAGTGACATTTATTTGAACCATACTTTCTTTCTTAGCGCGACCCCGTGTACTCGTGGAAGCACAGAAATTTTACTTCTACTACTGCTTGGTAAATTTTCGAGCTATCAGATATACTTGAATACTATCGAAATAGTGTCCTAG
The DNA here is from genome assembly GCA_947562075.1 of Orthosia gracilis. Taxonomy (NCBI): domain Eukaryota; kingdom Metazoa; phylum Arthropoda; class Insecta; order Lepidoptera; family Noctuidae; genus Orthosia; species Orthosia gracilis. Next base: position 14,447,427 of record OX387265.1, read on the forward strand.
CAGGGCAAGAACTTATATACCTTTTTCAAAAAAAGAAATTCTTTTATTTTAGAAATTAGCTAGGCGGAACGAAGTTCGCCGGGTCAGCTAGTACTACTCGTATACTTGAATAAGAATTGTGATGGCTGGAGATTAAACCTTTTACGTATGGTTTGGAAGGCAGACCTATACTCCGCCAGTCTACATATTTCGTCGACAATTTTTGTAACATAGTCGGTCTTATGATATAGTGATGATTGACTGCTTAGCTCCTCGAAGGTATAGAATGATGATAATAATTTATGTGGTAAACCCGTATAAGTATATTTGCAACTAGCTGCCCCGGCGAACTTCGTTCCGCCTAACAAATTTCTAAAATAAACGTACCCTAAGTTACTCCTTATTACATCAGCTACCTGCCAATAAAAGTCCCGTCAAAATCGGTCCAGCCATTTCAGAGATTAGCCGGAACAAACAGACAGACAGACAAAAATTGTAAAAAATGTTATTTTGGTGTATGTACCGTATATAATTATATTCATATACATGTAGTAAAAAAGGGTGATTTCAATATTACAAACAGACACTCCAATTTTATTTATATGTACAGATATTGTAAATTTTTTGGGTTCTTGTATCAATTCACCCACAATTGAGACAAATCCAACAACACCTCAATGTCATAACCCGTCAAGCCGTTTGAGCTGTAGAGCGTGCTATAAAAATGGACATACATACATACAAACATACATATCTACATACGCTCGAAAAACATTACCCTCCCGCAGTAGGGTAAAAAGAAACAGTATGTGTCCAATATTTTTTATTAATCTACTGACGGACAAAAAACGAATTTTCAGTTAACATCCCTAATGAGACGCTCAAGGTTCAACTACCCGCATATTTTGTGCGAATTGTCAAATTATTGGGATCTACCCTCGTATCAGGGATTTTTTTGGTATTTGAACGTTACTTTTAACATTGTTACCGACTAAATCCTTTATATAATCTACGTATATTCGCGGTATTATTATTTCGAAAAATCAGTCACCAATCAGACTATAAATACCTATGCTAGCGTCAACTGTCAACATTATTGTTTATGTTATGTCTCATAGCTTATAATAAACTGTAAAAGTCATTGTCTCATAGACGCGTAATCAACCATCAGTCAATTCCATCAATCTGATTCAAAGTGACTGATGGCATGATAGCTACCCCACACGCTCTTAGTGATCGTCAGTAAATTTCATGTTCATAGTTCAATGGGCAGTTTTTTTATATGACTTTGATGGCTTCTCATTCCTTTGTTTCCCCCCTTTTACATACACACACAACATATTTAAAATTATATTTTAACCATTTGTATGGCTTTGGATGACGACAAGATGCATATACTGTGAATATTTGAAGACTGTAGCATCAACTGTTTGGCTGTAAAACCTGTGTGGCAGACGACGGGCAGACAAACACGTGAGTGATAGCAATAGGGTCCCGTTTGGACCCTTCGGATACGGAACCCTAAAAAGTACAGATAGATATTTACCAAGCAATTACATGTAAACATCAGTCATTACATTAGACGGTTGGTTATCCGTCAGTATTGATGCAAAACTGACAGCAAAACTTATCGTCTAATGGAAGCGTTACGGTTCCTCGCTCGTAGTGCATATAAATGTTCACGTGTTCACGTCTAACCTGCAGTATACTCGTCGTTTTCAAAGTAGACTTAGCATTTACAAAGTTACGATTATGGGGTGTTTTACAAGCAGTGTGAATGACTAGCAAAAAGGTGAAGTTTTGCGAGTTCTCTAAATCGAGAAATTCCTGAAGCCCTCCTTTCATCTTAGATACGTCCTTGACTACATATGGGAGCTTAGGGACCAAAAATACCACAGTAAGGGGCGTACCGAATTTTCCAGGACGTCATCTTTGACACACTGGATAAGTTTGAAGCAAAAAAAACCAAGAAAAGGTTAACAAACACAAGACCATATTGAAATATTTAGACCATATGAGATGGAGGCATAAATGGGTAAGACGACATTAACTATTTCACGCAGTTGCTTGATGCCGATTTTGTTCAAGCTTTGATAACAATATTATTTGATTCAGACGATGACATTTTTTGTCAACTCATTACACCCGCTCCCGCTACCCAGAGACTACACATTCATGCTATATTTTATATACGGCACCACGTCCAAGTGTGTCCAAGTTTGAAGGTGTACGGAATAACCATTGAAAAGGGAGGATCCTCCGAAGAGAGTGTTGCGTCTGGTCCAGGCAAATGCCAACTGATGTTCAAATCGCGCCAAAAACTCTGGTTGCACGATGTGGGATAGTTCGTATGTTACGTCATAGATATCATTACATACGCAATTGGCGGTATGAGGAGTTTCGAATACGACAACCACTTTCAAATGGTGTACAAGTGAAGCCATGAGCCACGTCTGGTGCAGCTGCGTGGAGCGGCGGCAACCTGTGAGGACTGAATAATAACGAAGAATCATTTATTTTGAAGACTTGTATTTTTTTGTGTGATTCAAACAGTTTAATGTGATTTTCATTTAGGTTGAGTTATGTAATAATTTGTGAATAAGTAAAATTTTGGTCAATCATATTTTCTATTACACTTTCCCTGTAAGATTTGTCGTGTAGCTTCCTTTTTGACCTATTGTAATGAGTTTTTCATGCGCTCAAATATTTCATTACATGTTGATCAAGTCAGAAACATTACTCAGTTAGTAAAATAAAATACTAAAGCCATTTTTAGGGTTCCGAAGTCAACAAGGAACCTAGTTAATAAGTTTCGCTATGTCCGTCTTTCCGTCCGCAGCTTAGCTCAGAGACTAGAAAGTTATAATTTGGCATGGATTTATATGTAGGATCAGAAGAGCCGAGAGGTATATCGTCAGGATTTGGCGTTCCCATTTTATTGGGATAAACAAGACTATAAACAATAACAAGGTTTTTACTAGATTCACGAATAAAGAAATACAAATAGTAACAAGATAAAATAGGTTACAAAGGTATAGTAACAACTATACAGTTAATCGAACAAACCCTTAATGTACAGCAGCATAAGCCACCCAAATACAAAGTGTATCGTTCGCCATTAACAAGCCAATACAGCTATGTGAATATACAGCAGCGCTGTACCAAATAAACCGACAGTTTTGTCGGGAGCAGCGGGGACTCTTGTTTGAGTCGAATCCGAAGATCGACCGCTTCGCTTAACGGGTGCAAGCGCTTGCTACACATCAGTAATCTTTTATTATTTTTTTTTTTAATACATGGCGTGTCGCAGATCGACCACAGTGATCGGCTTCTGCTGAACCGGACTTCCCTGTGGAGACTAATCTAGTTAGCCTCCAGCCAGGCTTAACATCAGTAATCTGTGGTGCCAAGCTCTCTTGTAGAACGTACCCACCTCGCAATCCCAAAGAGTATGTAGGTACCTAACACTACGTTTAGCAATCCCTCCACAACTCTAGCCGATGACGCACGGAAGTACGGCACGTGTTTACTTGATACAACATACTAAAATGTGCTAAATCTAATAAGACTTACATTCTAATATAATCAAATAATACAAGAAGAATTGTCGTAAGTAAACAACGGTGATGTCACAAAGAAAATAAAATTAACATATCAATAATTGTTTTGAAATTGACCATCGATTACAATTATCGAAATAAGTTGCAAAATCACTTAAATTAGTAGGTTATAAGATAAGCAAATTATTACAAATTCTGTTGACTACCCACAGTTGTAATTGATAGATAACCAACTCCGACATACGTATTAATAATTCCGACAAAGTGGTAAAAATATAAAATCATGAAAAAAAAAACCGGTATCTTCTATAGACGTAAAGTGGAGATATTGTTTTTCTCGTCTATCTCATGGGGTGCGTATTAAAAACCCGAAATTTCATAATAACTATGACTGAAATACCGACGTCCAAAACAACGAAATTCAAAATACCGAAAGTTTTAAATGCCGATAGCCGATCTATCGAAACGTAAAATACCGATGTTCAAATGCCCGAAAGGATGAAACCCCGAAGGGACGAAAGCCAGAATGGACGAAATACCGATGGATGAAATCCCAAAGAGCGGCGACGTAGTTCCCGCGATTACTCATAGATGGCTGGATGGGTATCAATAAATAATGAAAACTCCCATAAAAGCACACCGTTTCGTGCCGACGTTGCTGAAATCCAAATAAAAACGCAAATTATTTTAAATTTGTAGTAATTAGAAAATGGTGAAAAAAAGATGCCGCGGCAGCGGCCGGCGAGCGCTTGAATACTTCTAATCCGTTTTCCGACATGATAATATTCGCTTAACAATACGTTAAATCAGGGGTTCCCAAACTTATTTTGTCTACTGCCCACTTTTATAGTAAATTATTTTTTAGCGCCCCCATTTTTTCACCTACTTAAAAACCACTATAACTTCAAATTAAATTAATCAATTATTGTGAGCTATATTAGCGGAGATTAAACATTAATTCTAAACGAGATTTTGCTATAACTCGCAAGAGTTAATTTGAAATCTGAGCGCAGTAGGTAATACTGTAGAGGCTTTCCACATAGGACAAGCAACCTGTTCGGCCGCTGACACCTAATACTGGCGACTTATAAGTTTGGAAGGAAATCGAATACAGAATATTTGAAATATATCGAACGCGTGTAGTTTTTTGTTTAGCGGGACTTCTGTAAAAACCGCCCGAGGGCAGGCACGTTGTTGAGTCAATATAAGTTAAAAGTAATTTCTGCGTATTATTAGTTTCCCTGAGTTACCCCTTCACATAGTTATCACATCATTTCTGTTAGGTATAAGAGGCCGCCTTGTTACTTTTTCGGAGGTTTTGTGCAAGGAGGTTCAAGCATGACGGCGTTGACTTGTTAATGCATGTGCACTTATTAGCTGAAGTTAGAGTAAATATCGGAGAATCCGGTAATTCGTTTGCCATGACTTGAGCCTTCCCCTTGTAAGGGAAAGACCTTAGATTAATTCCTCCGTTAGGTAAAGGTGTTAGGTAAGAGTGATTTTCCTTCCAAAGTTGAGAATAGCCGCGCTTCACATGATTCTGCGCATCTATTCGTAGGGGCGTAGCTCATGTAGAGGCTTTCCACATAGGACAAGCAACATGTTCGGCCGCTGACACCTAATACTGGCGACTTATAAGTTTGGAAGGAAATCGAATACAGAATATTTGAAATATATCGAACGCGTGTAGTTTTTTGTTTAGCGGGACTTCTGTAAAAACCGCCCGAGGGCAGGCACGTTGTTGAGTCAATATAAGTTAAAAGTAATTTCTGCGTATTATTAGTTTCCCTGAGTTACCCCTTCACAATACACAACGGCGCTCAGGTCTAAAGTTAACTCTTACGGGCTACACCTGCCAATGATAATGATTATTGAAACGCAACGTTATATTATTCAAACAGAGTATCTTTTATTCAAAATAAAACAAACATAATCGATTCTTATATAAAACTAATGTGAAGAATGAATCTGATGCTGTTTAATAAGTTTGTTGATATCAGGTTCCAATTTACTCAAGTACAGTCGCAAGTCGCCACGTTCGGTAACATGCAAACGACTTTCATTTCGAAACGGAGCGACCGATTGACATGATTTTTATTTTATATATTCAATAAAACAGGACAGATATATGAACTTCGCGGAGAGAAATATCGAACCGAGTTTGAGCAATCTCTTAACTAATATTATTTGATGTTCACAAGTTGTAGTTGAGAGTCGAGAGCTCATGCAGTCGGTGTCTAAGAAGCCTCCTAGCTAAATGAAATTATAAATCACCCCCCCAAGCCTCTACACAACGCCCCCATTTTCTTCTGGGTCTCTTACCCTTTAGGCCTGCAGCGCCCACAAGGGAGCGTCATCGCCCACTTTGGGAAAGGCTGCGTTAAATGTTTGCAGTGGAAGACAGACTAAAGACTAATAGCAATGCGTTGGCAGAACTACACGCTTTGGACGCAATTTAGGGATTTTGAAGTTCGGGATTTTAAACTTCGGGATATGGATCTTCGGGATTTTAAGCTTTTGGGCAAATTATCTTTCGGGATTAGGCAGGTAATCTTTTACATTTGTAGGTAGGTGTTGATAACACAATAATAATTTAGGTAGGTACTTAAACATTTGTCGGTAGGTGCTTAACAAATATTACAGGTATGTATTATGTAGCAAACCATTGTGACTTGAAAAATGAAAATTCATGATTTATGGTTCCCCTAGTCGACGGCACGAACTATTTTGTGCGCGAGGTTAAAATGCATGCTTTCTCATCCGACAACACGTGCGAAAGAGATAGATGTTGTGATGAGCAGTAAGAAGCTAGTTCGCGTAAGAATAACCACTTTTGCAAATTTGTATCGAAATGGATGATGATTTAGGACGAAAACGTGCGCGCAAAATTTTATAAACAGACCTTTGGGAGTCTAGATATCATGAAAAAAGGACTAAATGTATATTTTCAAAATAAAATTATTTGCATTGATGAATTACTAATCTATCCCTTTAATGTTGAAATATGGAACTTTCGTGTCCGTCAGAATGAACGGTCACTAGGCGTATTTAATGTTGAATTTATGCTCAAGAAATGCTTCCTTATTGCTTCTATTTGCTTCCTATTCTCAAACACTTGCTTCCATCATATTCTAGAAGAAAAAAAACATTCTAAGGGTGACCGTTCATTCTGATGTCAGGACGGCCGGTCACCGAGTCGTAGGGTCCCTTATAAATAGAAATATTGAAATTCACGGTAGCCATTAATTACTTCCCATTGGCTTCTCTCAATGTTTTACAACGACAATACTGTAACAATCACGGCAACAAAGATATCAACAAAAGTGTTGTTTATCAATATCTTTAGCGCCTAAAAAAAATAAATAGCAAAACTCTTATTTAACATTGCAGTTGTGCTTGTGTAGGCGATAAACCTATCGTATTGTATCGGTGGCCTATAGCTAATTAATTTATAATATATGCTAATAATTATGTTTTTAAAAAGAAGTCCCTATCGTATTTAGTGACAAAAATTCAGAAAAATGCAATCAAGACCTTCAAAGATAATATTTCAATTCTAAAGGAAGTGTCTAATGCAGCTAATTAACAAAAAAGAGTAGGAAGAAAATACATATGTGACAACAGTTTATTTTTTATATGTTTTTATATACATAATGCAATGTGGTACCACCTTCTTATTACTCCTTACAACTCTCTTACTTAAATCATCATAACATTCCCATATATTTCCACGCCTACAATGTGCTTTATAGTGACCCATTATACCAATAGCAGGCGGAACAAATTCAATGATCGAAAGCAATTCATATTCGTTATTCTGTAAAACCAACCTTGGAGGCGCTTCATGTAAAGAAATCAGTTCATCCAGTACTTCAAAACTTATTAAATTCCTCAACTTCAATTCAAACGACATGATACCATCACATGAAAGTCGACGGCATTGAGTCATTTCCATATTGTCGATGAGTGAACTTGCAGCTTCTTTAATATCAGCTACACTTTTATCGTGCAAACGTAAGACAGACACTTTCCTGGTTACTTTATTTATAGGACAGTCTAAGTTAATACATGACATTTTTTCATCCGCACTGTAAAGACAGCAGTCAATCAGAATTTTATCAAAAATATATAGAACATTGCATTCACAATCTACTTCAGTCACATCTCCTCTTTGAACGTTTTTGAAATATGTTTTAGCAATAGATGATCTTATTTTATATGCTTCTTCACTGCTGTTTTTGTCACTCATTGTTCTTATTAGCTGACATAGCATGTGGTCACTTCCCTGTATTGTTGGAGTTATGCTAGATCCATCAGTATATGCTGTAGCTAATGCTTGACAGACGGAGTCCAGTGCACAAGTATTTGTTGTAGTTACAATCTCTTTGCCAGTTTTGAATCTGGCTCCATTCGAAAGCAGAAACACTTTCTTTCTTGGTTCATTGGTCTGTTTTTTACGTTTACGGCTCAATATACCCAGACCTCTCCAATTCTCTACCAAACTTGGATGATCTGAGAAAATAGAATCATCAGTAAACTCCAACATCTTTTTAACTTTTTCTTTTTGTTCGGTTACCTTATCTGATTTTTTTGTTTCATTTTTTTTTGTAATATTTAAGTTACTGTTCGCGATCTTCAACTCACCAGTCAAAAATGCTAAGTATTTGTTAATAAATTCGTCTATACGTAACCTTTGAGATTTTGTTCCGATTAGAAAAAGTAGTTTTTTTAGGGTTCTGAAATAAGATTCCACATTTGAAGATGTAGGTCTATCTATTTTAGATTTGTATAGATTTTTCATCACATTGGACCATAAAGGAAACTGGTTCATCAAACGTGATAAGACATTAATAAATGCTGGGAAGTAGTATACGTTTTCATGATTCCCAAATTCATTGTCATCACTAAGAGTAATAATATTTTTTTCAGCCTCAATTTTTTCATAAAACCATGATGGAAATTTTTCACCAGGTAAAATTATGTTTCCGCTTTTAGTAATGTTGCATTTCAAAGAATCTTGAAATACTGAATTACTTAGATCTTCAACATTTGTATTCAATTTATCATTCTCATTCATTTCGATCTCCGTGTCGTTAACACCGAAGGCACTCAACTTTTTAAGTCTGCTTTTGGCGCTTTCACATCTTGTCATGATGCCATCGTTATTCACACCATCTCGTTGATTTAAACATACAATAATCAAATCTGAAATAATGTCTTTTGCTTTTAAATAATCAACAGAGTTTTTAAGTTCAATGAGGCACTTTATATAAAAAAATTTGACTCTGTTGTCGGCATATCTAAAACATGATAAACGAAATAAAATTTTTATGAAATGACTTGTGTCAATTCGAATGTAACAAATATCATTAGCTTCTTGACCTTCCTCTAATAGTCTGTAGGAATCTTCAACATATTTAGCAGTAGAATCCCATTTAGTGAAAGCCTTTACTGCTGCTCCAATTAATGCAGAGGAATCGTCTAAGTTAATTTCATCAGGAACGGGATTACATTTGCTCCACGCCTGTAGCCATTGATGTATTGTATCCATTGTCTGGCTTTCGGATATCATCTGAGAGACTGGAACCGAGCTATCGTTTTCCTGGGTTTTCATCATTAACACATATAAAAATAAATGTTTAGTCACTAACATCTTGTTATTTGGACCTAATTCCTTGACGATGCTACCAGTAGCATCAACACTGAGAACTAATCTGTCAGATTTTTTCATTTTTTTGCAACAGCCTTCCTGGATGTTTGTCCAGTAATATATGTAAAAAGGGTACAGAGAGATATGCTTAATAACATCTTTGTATGGCTTGACACGAGTCATTATCCACAAAGATAGCACTGGATTTCTATCGTAATGTAAACTCTGTTTCTCCGCGTGTTTAATTTGCCTTAAGCAGCCAACTGTTGGCATATGGGGTGGTTCAGAGTCATCAGGTTCCATTATTTCATTTGCTAATTTGTTACGATATGTGATTGCAGATTCGTGTTTTAGTTCAGCGGACATTTCAATGCGTTGGGCTGGTGATAATTTTATTTTATTCTTAGGAATATGAGTAAAAGATGCATCAATATTTGTTACAAAACACACACATCGAGCTATTTTATCAACAGGCCAGGAAATCACCACAGTTATCGATGATTTGCATTGTTTGCATAAACCTTTGCAAGTAATTCTATCTGTATGTTTAACAGAATAACGGTTGAAAATCCATAAACACGGGCTTTTGAATGATTTCCATATTTGCTCTCGCAATAGAGGAGCCCACATATGCTTCGGTAAACGATACTTCTGTTTAATAACAGCCCTTGCGTTTTGAGTAACCATTAATTGTTTTTTTAATGGTTGAATTTTGTTCCATTGATACAAATCAATCATAAAATCAAATTTAATTGACTTACTTGGTGAGCATTCTTTATTTTGTGCTGTACCGCTACTGATGCTCCTACTTTCTAGATTTTCCGTTGCATCGAAAAAGTAATTGAAATTCTTCTTCAGAGAAAGTAAAAGTCCTTTTTCGGTAATAGGGCTCGACAACACACATTTAATTTCTGTAAACACGGGATCACTAGCTGGTGGAAGATTATAAGGATCACAGAAAACATTTTTGTACAGTAAAAACGTTTTCTTTTGTTCCTCCAAGGGCACAACAAATTTTCTTCCCCTTTTCATTATGAAGAAAAAACTATATTAGTTTGTATTTATAATTTTAAACTATCAGAACACGTCGGTTATAAACAGTAACTAACTAACAATGATAACATAGAGTAATAACGACAAAGTAATAACAAATAAAAAAAAATAAGAAAATAGTTTATTACATAACCAAATTTGTACAACTTATTTGAGATTGAAGCCTCCTTTCAAGCAACAGATGCCTGTATTAGGAGACTCCGCTCCTTCATAAACAAAACGTTTACATAATCAAAAACAAGGTGATTTGATTGAAAGTGTGAGTGTGAGGGTGTCTGTGTGTGAGTGTGTGTGTATGTGCAGTATTTATGCTAGTATATCTGCTCAAGAAGTGATTCAGTCTCGCTGTAGGTAAGCTTTTTTATCCATTCCGTAAGTATTTTTTTGCATTCATAACTATTCAGTCGATGTTTGCGGAGCAAACTGTAACACGTCTATCCTCGTTAATGGTTTGGGCGAAAGAGCAAAATTATTGAAGCAAAAACAGAATCTACCCTCGTTTATTAATAAATGAATAAGGTACAGTTGCTAGCGCCTATAAGAACACTCCCTAGGAAGTTAAGAATTGAAATATTATCTTTAATGGTGTTTATTGTATTTTTCTGAATTTTTGTCACTAAATACAATAGGGACTTCTTTTTAAAATCATAATTATTAGCATATATTATAAATTAATTAGCTGTAGGCCACCGATACAATACGATAGGTTTATCGCCTGCGCAAGCACAACTGCAATGTTAAATAAGAGTTTTGCTTTTTTAATTTTTAGGCGCTAAAGATATTGATAAACAACACTTTTGTTACTATCTTTGTTGCCGTGATTGTTACAGTATTGTCGTTGTAAAACATTGAGAGAAGCAAACGGGAAGTAATTAATGGCTACCGTGAATTTCAATATTTCTATTTATAAGGGACCTTACGACTCGGTGACCGGCCGTCCTGACATCAGAATGAACGGTCACCCTTAGAATGTTTTTTTTCTTCTAGAATATGATGGAAGCAAGTGTTTGAGAATAGGAAGCAAATAGAAGCAATAGGGAAGCATTTCTTGGGCATACATTCAACGTTAAATACGCCTAGTGACCGTTCATTCTGACGGACACGAACTTTCGACGCTCATAACTTTCAAATGTTTTTTTTTTTTACTTTTTTTGTTTCCATAAAGGGCTAGGTAATGATGAGACAAATTCATATATTTTTTATTTTATTTTAAACGTACATCGTCAAACAGTGGAGTAATCGCCAGACTACGTTTGTATGGAAGAATTATCGACTAATGTAACCATAATGACGTCACACATACTTCAAATTCTACGAGTAACATGTGCATAATAAAACAATTAATAGTACATTGTTCACCGAGAGGAGAAAGTGACCGATTACCGTCGAGGGTGTCGTTTGAAGCCCGAGCCGTAGGCGAGGGCTTTAAAACACCCGAGATCGGGAATCGCACTTTCTCTCGAGTGATACATAGTGCTTTATACTACACCTACGAGGAAAATAAAAAACTAAATCTTTACTAATTGAAATTTATATTGAAATTGTTGCAGTTATTGAAGCTTAATGTAACACTTTTTCCATTAATGTTTGTTTGAGATGTTTGTGACAATGTAGGAGGAATAACTGGCTGTGCTGTTGGCACTGCGCTCGTAGAAGGCTGTGGTGCCAAAGGGGCAACTGGCTGCTGAGGGGCATCTGGCATCGCCGCGCTCGTTGATGGTTGAGGAGATGAGTCTTGATGCACATTAATCGATCCCGATATTTGGTTATTTATTCGTGTTTTGTTTTCTACGGAATTCTCTATGTAGCTTTCTGCAACAGCGGACGATTTCCAACCGCCGTGACGTTTTATTGTGGTTAAATCAGCACCAGTATCGGCAAGAATAGTCGCTGAAGTTCTGCGAAAGCAGTGGCCAGTGTATTCTAGTGGATTGAGTAAATTAAGGTAGGAAGCTATTTCTCTTGGCACAGTACTTATTTTGTTTTTCCCAATTACTTGTTTCGTACATTTTTTGTTTTTATATTGTAGTAAAAACCGATTGGTTTTGGGGTCACTGGGGCGAATTTCGTTACATTTCTTCACTATCTCATAAAATAAGCCCGATATAACAAATGATCGCTGAATTTTGGTTTTTGTTTTAGGAATATTGACGATTATTCCATTTTCGAGGATTTCGATATCGTCTGTTGTCATATCCACAAGTTCTTGCGAACGACAGGCCCCATTTACTCCTAAAATCAAAATAACCTGTAAACAAAAATATCAAACATGAAAACCTAGTAGATTTCTACTCATAAATAGGTACGTAATAAATCATAGACCAGTGCATTTTGTTCATAAACTTACCTTCATCAACAAATATTTGTCATCTGGAGCATTCTGCAAAAAGGAATAAACATCCTTTGTAGTAAGCACTTTTGATTTCTTACTACGGAATCCCTCCGACTTTCTTTTCAGAAATGCTGTAAGTTTTTTGTATTCTTGAATATTTATGTCGTTTCTTGTCAATAAAGTACTTTTCAACATTGAGTACATAGACCATAACGTACTTGGTTTGTATTTTTGCGCTTTTTCACTGAAATAAGCTAGTAAAACAGTTTCAGAAAAAGATGCCGCATTTTTTTCACTTTTCCATTGCAAAAAATCGTCATAAGTTTTATTATATTTTTTAATTGATTTCTGTGGTAAAAGGTTATCAATCAGTATTTTTGCTGTTTCCTTCAACTGCGGCGGAGTTAAAAAATCTTCATCATCACTATCACTACTTATCATTTTGATAGTTTTATTTTACTTTTCTACGAAAACTGAATCCTCAAACAACACACAAATTGAAAATGGCGCCAATGGCGTCTGCAATTTTCACATGTTCTTTTTTCAAATTGTTTGACACCATCCAACACACAGCTAGTGGCCAGTGTCATTTTGCGAACTTGGAGATAAAAACTCACTGTAAAAACTTTTTGGCTTTTGATATTTAGGTTACCAGCGCATAGTCTTACCCAAAATTAAATATATGGTATTTATTATAATATTTATTAGTCTATTGTTTTAGAAAATATTTATGTATTTTATTAGTTAGATAGTTTATTAATATCAGATTTTAATAATTGTTCTTTTTCATTTTTTTATTTTGTACTCCTACCACTGTTGTGTCCTTTTTAACCCAAAGGTTGACTGGTAGAGAATGCCTTGCTGCATTAAGTCCGCCTATGTATCACCATTGTACATGAAGTTTAAATAAATAAATAAATTAAAAAAGAAAAACCACGTAAGAAATGGATTTTCATACACTTTTCTCTCCCGCTCAGATGCGTTTTCTCGCCGCATATTTGTTCGATATGCAATGACGTACTTTCTACCGTAAATTTGATAAAGTATCAAGGTACTTTCCGAGCAGGTGTAGTATAAAATAACATTATCTTTCCTCTCAAATCTGATTTTAAGGTTATGTATATAATAAGTATCTATACATTTTAGAATTATGTCGATATATAAGTATATATCACTTTTAAGTATACGTTTTATTATCTTAGTTTCTGTTCAATTCTCACACAATATTTGTCTAAATTTCTTTTCATTTTTTCTTTTCGGGTTTTTTTTTAATATTAAAGGAATCTTAAAGCAGCACCGCAATAATTTTTCCCATAATGATTTGATAGATGGCGCTGTTTTAAATAAAAAATACGAAATTTGGTCTTGTACCGAGTTGCCATAGCATGCAGCCCATTTTTTTTATTTTTTAGTCTCTAATCCCCGCCAACGTAATTGGCGCCTTATGTGCTCAACCTCAGTCGTTCCATTCCTCATACTAATTCTTTCTTTCATTCATCATCTTGCATTCTGTGGGTGGGAGTCCCACTTTTATTTAGTCTAGGCTATTGGCATAATTTATAGCCCGTCTATTTAGAGCCTTGACCCAGTACTGAAATCATCCAAGATACAACAAACAAGGAGAGAACATAATTATCAACTCTAAGGAACGTCATCAAAACCGCTAACAGTGATTTAGACGATGTTTCAATAAGGCATGTCACTTATTTTAGACGGTAAAATTAAAAACAAAAATAATTTAGAAAAGTGTCTAGCCTACTTACTGAATATCTATCATGGAAACCACACCGAAATAAGAACGAAAATAGCTTAACACACGAAGGTGCACAAATATTAAATAAATGACCAAAGCATATTAAAGAGTGTAAATCACTACTATTATTTAAAAAAACTAGTAAAACAACACATTATTCAACAAAAAAATAATTCACAGCTTTTGATCGACAACGCTTAGTGTCAACATGAACATTGCACTTCTTGTCAACTGTCCACTAATTCCTTGTAGGTAATTTACTACTACCTCCAAAGTTTTGATCATTATTTTTGTTTTGAAAGTATTTTGTTTTTGGTAAGTACCTACCTAAATTTTAAATATGTGACCAGTGAAGAGGATTAACTGCCTATCAAATTGTAAACTTAAGCTATGTTACTTTTGTCCTGTAGGTAAGTACTACAGTCAACTTACTTTTATTGTATAATTATGTAAGTTTCTTATGTAAATGTAATTCAATTGAGAAATAAAGATTCTTAACCGTAATTACAGAGTCGGCAGATTAAAAGTTAATTAGTATAATCACTTAGCATAGGTTACATATATCTACCTCATTTGTGTTCAAATAACAGGCATGAAATTGTTCCAGCTGACACTTATAGACTAGCGCTAGTCGGCCCCCGCAACCAGGCTCGGACACCTGACACCGACCCAACCAGCTCAGACAGGCAAGCGCAGCATAGCCGAGTCCAAGCTAAGTCGGCTCCAAAGTCGACCTTAACATAACCGCACAAGGCTCAACATGTCAGCCACGATGAAGGTTGTAGAAGAAGAACAGCTCATCACCGTGATGGACGGCCCGTGGTCGCCCGAGGGCCTGATCCGCAAGATCGTGGAGTCGGGCACGCAGGAGGACCCGTTCTATGTGATGGACCTCGGCGAGGTGGTGGCGCGGTACCACCGCTGGAAGGAGCTCATGCCGCGCGTCGAGCCCTTCTATGGCAAGTTATACCTATTTACGTTTATGGCGACATGTTGTTTGCGCACTACAAAATTGAGTGCAGCCTACTGGTATTTTTACCCGACAGCGCGACGCAAAGGTGGGTAATGTGTTTATCAATCTATGTATGTATGTTTTGGTCGGTCAGCTCGCGATTATCTATCCTCCGACAGCACAGCATAATTTTCTTCTTGTCTACGTCTTTTTAGTGCGCTTCTTATACTATTTTATGTTATGTTTTTATTAAATCCCTATCCTTACCTTTCATTATTAAATTCATAGAACATTTTGTTTTTTGATGATAGGTAATTAAATCATAAGCCTGCACGCACGAAAAAGCGACTTAAAACTGATTCAGGAGAGAAAATATACAAATTGAACAAATAAAATAGATATATTATTATGTTTTACATTTTTTCTTTCCAAAATAAATACAAGTCAACTGATGTGGTTTGCTGTTAAAACTATCGCGCGTTTGACAGCTTCGGCTCTAAACAAGTGACATTCAATCAATAAACTCGTCGCGACAGCGATTGAAAAGTGTCAAAAATGTATGCGATTGTAAACCGCTATCGAAATGTCACGTTCCATCGCTGACATCGAATAAAACTTGTTTATAGTCCGACATACATTACCTTTGCGATAATTTTCAAAGACTGCCTTTGCATTCTGCTAACTAACATACGGCATATTTCGTTGTAATACAGCCGTGAAATGCAACGATGACAAGCTGCTCGTGAGCACGCTGGCGGCGCTCGGCACCGGCTTCGACTGCGCCTCCAAAGTTGAGATCGAGCTCGTCACCTCCATCGGAGTAGCTCCCGAGTGAGTATCTAACTGCAACGCCATGTAGAAATCCGCTTTAGCGCTAAATAAGTCGATCGCAAATGATTAAATCGTTGATTTTTTTCCGACCCGGGGGTCCCGGTCCTTTGAAAGGCTTGCGAGGGAACGAAGCCAACTCGAAGAGGCCTTATTAGGCATGTATCAGGAAATGTGACACCACCTGACGATTATCCCCGTATGCACTGCCCTAGTGCACCCAAGGGCGATTCCCGGTTGGTGCAGGACTATTGCAAAATATGGAGCAAAATGCATTGGGCTATGGGTTTGGTAGGTTTAGGGGATCGATTGCCTAAAACTATAGGAGGACTACTGGCCCCTGCCTGACCACTATTGAACTACACGGCTATAAAATGGCAGGGGGTGACTGGCACCTCAATTAATAGGCCCCCATAAAGGGTCACTTGCACTTTAGTGACGAAGCGCAACATATCCAGAGGTGCTTGAGGATTGGAGAGTGTTAGAGATTACCACGATTATCAGGACAATCGCAGAAGTACGGCCAAGATTGAAATGAAATCGTTGAATTATTATTATGATATTGTAATTGTTGAATTATTCTTATTCAATTACGAGTTTTGTTAATCTATACTTAATATTATAAAGTTGAAGAGTTTGTTTGTTTGTTTGAACGCGCTAATCTCAGGAACTACTGGCTAGAATTGTAAAATTCTTCTTTTGTGTTGGATAGTCCATTTATCGAGGATGGTTATAGGCTATAACATCACGCTTAGACCAATAGGAGCGGCGCATAAACGAAAAATGTTGCAAAAACGGGCAAAATTATTCCTTTTTGAGAGCTTCCGTTGCGTGCGCTGCGTAAGCAGTTAAAGTTACGCAACATTCATGTATGTAGGGTAGGTAGGTAGCCAGTTGACGGGAGGGAAGCCGCGTGGGACAGCTAGTCTTAATTTAATTGATTTGTCTGTCTGTGAAAATTGTAAATTATTAATATTAATTGGTATCTTATGTGGTTGCATAATTATTGACTCTGCAGTGTTGATACAAACTGTAAGTGCAGTAAAGAAATAAAAAAAAACCCTGCAATGTCTCGCTTATAAGCAAGACTACTGACCATAGGGTCCGGGATCCCACTGACCAAACAATTTTGCCTAATGTTCGGCGAACTCCTGCGGAATATTGGATATCCGGCGTGAGGTCGAATATACTGTTCGTTGCAAGTTCGTCGAAATTTTATATTTGTTACAGGCGCATTATTTTCGCGAACCCCGCTAAGATGCCCTCGCATCTACGCTATTCGTTGGCCGTCGGCGTCGACGTCATGACCTTCGACTCGGAGAGCGAGCTCATGAAAATCAAAGAATACATGCCGCACGCCCAGTGAGTATTTTTCGTGGTGTCCCTCTCCTAGGAAAAGATGGGAGGTCTGTGCTTAGGAATGGGACAGCGTGTCTTCAACTTTTGCGAGGCCTTGCACTTATTTTTTTTTTTCGAGACCGCTTGATTTCCTATCAGTTTTCCTATACTAGGAGGTCCCACGGTTTGACTGATATGGCAATCTTTCCCTAAAAAGATTTTGTCAAACATTTTTTCTAGCTTGAAAATCAGATTTTCAAAAATCCAATGCAACTGTTTTAGTTTTCAACAAAATCAGGCCCGTGACTCCTTTGAATGTTTTTCGCTATTCCTTATAGTTTTGGATTTAGCCATCCATGCCCACTTGGAAAATTCACCCTGTACTCACTTTTGGACGGACATTAAATGGGCCGAAAAGTTTTCGAGCGGCGACCTTGTACCGGAAGACGTCCCTCTAGCAGCTTTAGAAGGCCTCCCTCTAGGTGGAGCGATGACCTGGTCAAGGCTGCGGGAATCCGGTGGATGCGAAACACATGACTTTTCAGTGGCGACACTTGGAGGAGCTCTATGTTCAGCAGTGGACGTCTTTCGGATGAAATGATGATGATGACGATAATTATGTACCCATTTTACTGTATAAAAAAAGATAAACTAAATTGACACTGGTTAGATGCACAAACCGTGCGAAGCAAAAATAACCACGTTTGTTGTATGGAAGCCCCACTTAAATATTTATTTATTCAGTTTTTAATATTTGTTGTTATAGCAGCATCAGAAATACATCATCTGTGAAAAATTCAACTGTCTAGCTATCACGGTTCATGAGATGCAGCCTGGTGACAGACAGACGGACCGCGGAGTCTTAGTAATAGGGTCCCGCTTTTACTCTTTGGGTACGGAACCCTGAAAAAACGACCAGTTTTCCAACTGAAATAAATTAAAGCGCATAATTTATTTCAGTTGGAAAACTGGTCGTTTTTTCAGGGTTGAACAGGCATGAACAAGTTCACTATAGCACAAAGTACATAAGCAGCGGCGCGTCACTATAGTGTTACCTAGTTCTATGTTTTGTTTGATTGAGCCTTACCCGTGTGTTACCAGGCTGGTGATTCGCCTCCGCTGCGATGCTGCCTTTGCGAAATATCCGCTGGGCATCAAGTTCGGCTGCGACCCCGTCACCGAGGCACCGAGGCTGCTCGAGCTGGCGGCCGGGCTCGGCTTGTACGTGAGTATCATTACATCACGCCTGCACTCTCCGAAGAGGATGGCCGGCCTTGATGTAGATGACGACTCCTCGTCATGGATGCGATCGATCAGGATGCCAATACGACCGCATACTGGACTGCTCGCGCGCCTTCCCGAAGACCGTTCGCTGGGCCCTCATCAAGAACTCTATGACAGATATTTTGGAGCCTTTTATTGAAGTTTTGGCCTTCCAAACTGATGCCATGATGTCAGCAGTGGCAAACCAAACGGGAATAGTCCTGGCTGGCACGTTGCTGGGGGCCCCAATTCTCTGACAGACTTTAATTTCAGCTGCTGTGAAAATCTCGATGGCAATCTTAGAACTTAGCACATCCAAGATCAAAGCCGTGCAATCCTTCATCCAATCTTCACTTCAGCGAGTCCTTGCAAGATCAATGTTTTTCACCGGTGCCCGGTCTACAAAGCATTAAACTGTCCGGAACACTCATTGATCTGGCTTCGGAGCAGACCAAACTTGAAAAATATGAGCTCCCGGCACGTCCGAAACTCATTGGTGACTTTTGCCACTGTATTAAATTTAGCCGGCCCAGCACCCTGGATCTGCGCTTCAAATTAGCCTACCTTCTTGATGCAGTTCTCCTCTAGGGTTTTTTGAGTAGCTAAGAATTCAGCGCATAGAACCATTCTTCGTATTATGCAGTTATCAATGAAATTATAAACCCCAAAAAAAAATAAAAAAAATCGGTTGTCTGTAAAGTCGGTTTACGTGATGTCGTTACGGTGAACGTGACAACGTCATAAGAAAATACTGATGGAATTATTGCATTTTATCGCCGCAATTATCGTTGCTATAAACAATTGACACCACATTCACTTTTCACTGCACTTCATACTTGACGAAAACATGTAAATGTATTATTGTATAGCAGCTGTCCACGCGGACGCATCGCTCACTCAAATAGGAGAGAGACAGATGTGGAACGCTGCCGAACGCGGAGGCCGATTGTGCCTATTTGTCGCTCGTTCCGCGCTCTCGCTTGCACTTCAAGCCTTAAATGGAACGCCTCAGAGCGAGGTAACGCCGCATGAGTCATGTTTTTTCGTGCGTGCAGCCGGCTCCATCGAATTATAAGACGTTGTCACGTCAATAAGAATAGAATACTCTTTATTATGTACACCATAAAAGTTACAGAAAGTATAGAAGAAGAAACATTACACTGGGTGATACAATGGGCGGCCTTATCGCTAAAAGCGATCTTTTCAAGATAAACTTTGTTTTAATAAGTTTCCTTTTGTTTTAATAAGTATATTGAACGTCCCCAGATGATCGGAGTGTCATTCCACGTGGGTAGCGGCACTACTGAGACAGAAGTGTATGCGCGCGCCATCGCTCATTCGCGAGCTCTGTTCAACGTAGGACACAACGTGGGACACAAGAACATGCGTCTGTTGGACATCGGGGGAGGTTTCCCGGGAGCATCCAACTCATCTATCTGCGAGGTGACATTTATTTGTAAAAATATTCGTGTTGCTCCGCGTAGGCAGCAACATGGGAACACATGAAAAACAAAAATAAACAGACGTTTTAAGCAAAGCCCTAAAAGTGCTAAAATAACTTTCGTTTTGGAAGTCGGTGGCTTTGGTATGTCTTGTTTTTATAATTTTTCAACACCGACTTCCGAAACTAATGTAATTTTTCCAAATTTTTTTGCGTTTTGCTTAAGAAGTCGGTTTATTTTTTGTGAAAAAGTTTTATATCTTTCTTTTTAGTTTAGGTTTAGTTTTTAGTTTTTGTTTAGTTTAGGTACCTTAAGGGTTGAAAAAATACACATAATAACTTATTTTACACATTCGTGCTGTTTGCCGCTATGGATATCGGTTGTATGTTCCATATCTTGAAAACTGCTGAAACGATTTTGTAAAAACTTGTACTTTTCCCTAAGTTGAGAGATACTTAATCCAATAATGATCACGATCCGATTACTTGTTTCGGAGATATGCGTGGACAAACATATATACATACATACACTTATGAAATTTGGCACACGTGTTTAGAAGCCTATACAGAGTAACATATGTAAATATTGTGCAATTCCTACAATATTACATACATACGTGTCGAATTGATTACCTCCTTTTTTGAGTCGTTTGAAGTCTGTAAAAATCTTGCGTTCACCCCAATTCGCCTTAATTTTTAAATCATTTGACATTTACCGAGGATCCTATTCGTACAGTCGGGGGTCAAAATTGCAGTCACACGTCAATGTTCATAATCGCCTGCACGCGAATGGCGTACGCGAGCCTGTTGAAACGTAGTCCTGAAATTCGTCACTATCATTGAACTAGTCGTAGCTGAGTTGTAAGACTGTACTACTAAAAAACTAGTGCCATGGGTTCAAATCACGGCAGCTCAAACTTCTTTTTGTTTTTTTTTTATGTGTATCCTACACTCATTGTATTTAAGAAACAATGCAAAAAGGTTGAGCGATAATGATACAACCTATAGAAAGGTATGAAATAAAAATTAACCTTTTTTAAGTATCGTTTATTATTACCTTATAATATTATTTATACCTTACGTTTAAATACTACCCTAGTAGTTAAACGTAATTGATTTTTACATAAAATATTCCTGTCATGAAAGTTATATTTATATCTATTATTATTGACTATCTTTTATGCTGCCAGCCTTCTGGGCACTTTTCCTGTTGACAGCGATGTGGACGAATTTTTTGACGCCCCGTAATTTTAAATTTTTTTATTATTATTTTAGTTCTAATTATAATTTACAAATAATGTACATATGTTAGACTAATAAAACATGCCTCTTTTATTGAGATTATAGCTTAATTATTCTTTTTCGCAAGGAAAAGAAGACTGAAGCTTGACCTCAAGACAATATTTTTTTAAATTTCTAAAAACATTGATCTAAATAAAAATGATACAATATTTTTAACATTAAATAAATACCAATTGAATACCTGTTGTAATACAATTAAAATATTTCTTACATAATTATTGATATTAAATAGATTATTATAGCTTAAATATTATTTCGCACAGTTTTTAACATTATGTCGTTAATAAATAACTTTAACGTTAGATCCTTAGGTATATGTCTACCCGCACATTTTATTCATACTTCTACATGATTCTGTGGTAGGAATAATATTGTTTTCAGACCGAAGTGTATTATCTTCGCGCCATAAAAGAAGTCTTCCTTTTTCTAATACTATATTCCTCCAGTTGAAATCTAAGTATTGCCAAGTAAAAAGTAATCGTTCCTTTTTAACCGACTTTATAAAAAGGAGGAGGTTCTCAATCCGGATGTTTTTTTTATTCTCTTTATTTTTGTCTTTATGCAATCTTTTGCCATGAAGTGCGCAATGACATATCTACAAATTCACTTGCAAAACTTCTTGTTGGTTTGAATGGAAACCAATTCATATATAAGCGGTGACCTTCCACTTCTTACACGACCTAGACACTTCTTTCTTTCTCAAATCTCTTTATTTAACGGATCAAGGTCATTCTCTAAAAAATAAAGAAAACTTATTAATACACACTTGAAATAAGTGATAAATTTGCTTACCGATTTTACAAGAGAAATAATGCACTTTATTTAATAAATCATAACATTATCTTCATTATTAAATTATACCTCTTCATGTGCTTCATTAAATATATTTTAAAAACAAACACAAGAAAAAACAATTTACATTAAGATTTGAAAATAACTTACACATCATCCAGTTTCATCAGAAATTTGATATAATATATTAAACACATTCAATTCAAGGCTATATAATAATGATTACCCTGGTTTTACACATTATTTTTGATTTTATTTCGATATTCAAAAAAACAAACACCACAAACAAAACAACTCAAACACTCGTATCAAAATTCACCAACTATTCTAACCACTTCAAACTAACAAGTTATTCGTATTGTTTCATATGGGTGGATATGAAACAATACGAATAACTTTCCGTAATTATACCGAAGATAAGTACAAGTTTGATATAAATATTAAAAGTTTACCCACATTTACTGTAGTATTGTATTATTTGTTCCTCATTCAAATTCAATGCATTTGTTCAAGATCCAATTAGCTAAATACTTAAACGTAAATCTTTCTTACAACTGAATTCGGCCGCTAGATGTATTCTATAATTATAAGAAAAAAAGATCTACGATTTAAAATATTTAAATGTAGAAATAGATATTCATATTCTTAAATTAAGGGTATTAAATTATAATAATAACGATTTGCTTATTTTTCAAGTTAAAAATAATATTTAAAAATGTATAAAATGAGTATAGAAAAATAAAATAATATTTTTTTATATGTTACGGGATTTGAACCAGGGTCATAATTGGTTTAGTGTGGTGTATCTAACAGTTTTAACCGCGAGGCCAGATGGAAACTTATGTAAAGCATTGAAATTAAACTTCTCAATCTAATTAAACTAACATAAAGGTAAATGATTAGCTACCGTGCTCTTTCTGATTCTTGATGATTAGCAATATACGGGAGTAAGTGCGATCGATGTTGGCGACAAAATATGTGGGTATTGTGTTTGATAGCTACCCACAATGTTATAAAGTTTAGGTGAACGTTTATATTATATTATCTACAGATGAGGATGGATTTGAAACACCACCACCCACATGTTTTGTGATTTTAATCAATAGTATGACGTTGCGGCCATGTCGCGTTCTCATTGGTTCATTATGTCTATAGTAAAAGGTCGTATGTGTGACTGGTTGGCTATGCTATAACTTCATGGCGTTGAGACTGCATTTCACAACCTGATAGTACCCAGCACTTACAGTTTCTTTTTCTGCCAGCTCCGTCATACTCGTGGTTAATAGACTCCATCCACTCTTTATTTCTATCCTAGCCTTTTTTCCAATTCCCAAACATGTTGGGGTCGGTATAACCTCAACAACCCTGTAACTTGGTAACACGATATCTTATCCTTGGCAAGACTGATATCAGATCCTGATTTCTAATTACCTATAATGACTGTCAAAAATTTACTAATAACAGCAGGAACAAACGGCTTAACGTGTTTACCTGCACGGAAGAATCTTGATATTTTAAGGTGGTTGAAATCCATCCATGCTTCGACCTCGGCAAGCGTTTTGCTTAACCTTGAAGGTCGACCCGTGTGGCTGTTATTTTTTAGTCACAGGCTCCTCATAGCATAAATAAAAAAGTTAGTAAAATCAAAAAACCCGACTGCAAAGATGTAAACAAGAAGAAAATCATGCTGTGCAGTCGGAGGATACCTACATATTCGCGAGCTGGCTGACCAAAACTATAAATATCCTGCACACTACTTTAGTTATACTTTTTTTTTCGAATGACTTTTAAACATATAATTGGTACATATTTTTGTAATCACCTCTGATACCCTTCATTTTAATACCGCACTGGTTACGAAGAAAAAAAATTGCAACCCCTACAAAATGGCACCCAAAAGCCGCCTTGTTCCTTTTATTACGGCACTTATCTAAGAACATTTGGGTGGCCAAGACCTATCCAACGATGTCATAATTATAAAAGTCCGTCAAGTGGTTTGAATACAAGAACACATAAACATATACATACAAACAAGATACGCGCGAAAAAATTACATATTTGTTGTCCCCATCAGGTGGCAGGAGTAATCAACTCGTCTATAGAGGAACACTTCCCGGATAGCTCGGTGCGCGTGATCGCAGAACCGGGGAGATACTTCGCCGCCGCAGCCTTCACTCTTGCTACCATGGTACATGCCAAGAGAAAGGTATGCTCATATTTCTACTGATTCACCTGTTTTTTTTTATATTACTAATAAAATAATCTTTAAATGGGTTATACTTGAGCTAATTGCACGAATGGCTGATGTATTTCCACGGAATAGACGTGACAATACTAGTCTGTGTATCCCCAGTGCTAGAACAACTCTGATGCGCAAGGGTGTCTGCTGCATGGCACCGGTGATATATAATAAAATACCAAGTTGTTGGAAGGAATATAATTTGACATTATTCAAAAAAAGACTTCGGAATTTTTTAGTAGATAAGGTTTATTATAGTATTGCAGATTTTTTATTGGAGAAAGAAATTGTTTGACTATTTTATATATTGTATTTAAATAATTATTAGAAATTGCGACATTAATGATATTATTGACTGATGAAATAGAATTATTTTATTTATTGAATGAATTGAATGGTTGAACATTGATATTATTATTAGTAAATGATGAACCAAATTTATATTATTTAATGGAATTATAGTATTAAATTTTAAACTCTGTACTTTTGCATGCCTTGTAATTGGCAAAATATGGCTGTTTCTTTATTTATTTATTGTGTACCACCATGACTTGTACCCATATTTGCAAAATAAAATATCTTTATCTTTATAATTTGCAAACAATATGACCTAACTTGATCTCAAAATTGGGTTGTTTGATTCGATTTAGAAGTATGTAAGGGAACGTCCAGCGCTTGGATAAGACCATGAAATCCATTTTAATATTAGTGACTTTTCTGTGAGAGGAAGCTTGAATCCCAGCTATGGAAACATCATATCAGTTTACCAAGGATAAACACCAATCTCCTTCAAAATACTAGTTGTCAGACATTCGGGTTTCTGACTACACGTAACGACTGCCAAAGATCTTCGTATAATAGTAGAGTGGTGAAGACGGATGAAGATGAATAACAACTTTCTGATGCATGGATGTCAAAACGTAAAGGATTGATCACATTGCATTTCGATAGCGCTTGTCAATCTGATATGTTTTTGACCTTTTAATAAGTTTTTACTTAACTTGCAATGTATGTACGTAAGTGTGTTCGGGTCAAATCTTGCAACTGAATTTTAAAGCATTTATACTCCATCGATTAAGGTGATATTTTGCATACACATTTAGTTTGGATGACAATGCATGGTTAGCTAAGTTACTTAATCCTAAATCCTGTATGTGGGATGGTACAAGATGGTGGACTAGTTATTTTTTTGCACTGCCATGATATGGGTATCAAATGAAAGGGTTTGCTGAGAAGGATACGAAAAAATTCTGTTTTAAATAAATATTTTAATTGAATAATTTTTTGTCCATTCGCTATGGCGTATCGCTGATAGAATGTCACTTTTTCTAGAGTCCCAGCGGTTGTTATCTGACATATAAACAAACAAGTTTATTTTATCCGCTAGGTGGCGTCTAAGGAGTGCGACGAGAACGGGGAAATGCATACGATGTACTTCATCAACGACGGCGTGTACGGCTCCTTCAATAGCGTGCTGTCCTACAAGCAGTACGTATCCGCTGAACCACTCAACGTGAGTTTACTAAGCTGACATGATTCTTACATTTTTAAACGGCAATGCATCCCAGCCAGGAATACAAGGCCGTGGCTCCTCGAACCCAATTCTTCGGAACAGTGAGGTCGCTCCGCGAAGCCTGTGAAGCCCCCAGGCAAGTTATATTCTTTTGAGTGGAGCTAGCTGGAACCCCCACGTACAACACCCCAAATGAGACAAGTCCGTGGAGGACGAAAAATGTCTGCGAGATTTCTCACACGAATTTGTTAATATATATTAACGCCTATATATTCTCTAATGTTAACGAAGTACTGGCCGTGCCAACCGCTCAGTGCCAGAATTTTAATATTGGACCTCCTTTTGGACAGTCTTTTTGCAAAATAGTTTTTTATTTATATATCCTATGTAGGTTAAGAAGAAATTCTAACCATAAATTTTTCTGTGTGAAAATATTTTTAAACATCCAAGTCGTTTTGGAGGATTATACAAAAGAAGCGAAAAAATATCGTGTTGTTAATTACTTTTTTAAAGCAAAAGTAGGTATTAGTCATACGAAAGAACCATGTTTCACAAATAATGTACATGAATTAATAATAAATATATAATTTTTTACAAGCCTTTTAACCTAACCGTTACTATGTGGTATGCTTTATAAAGTAACCGTTTTACAGGACTACAGCAGAGAGCCTTGCCTTAAATATATTTCTCTTTTAACTACATAGTAATGGTTTCATTAATCACTACAAAACCGATCGCAAAGGACGTATTTTTTGCTTAGAACCAAATAAAAGTAAAATGTAATTTTTTTTTCCAACCCAGGACAACAGCTCCCCTCGCTCTGCGTGCTCAGTGTGGGGCCCCACGTGTGACGGTGTAGATTGCGTGTTGCCCAACACGTGGCTCCCAGCGCTGGATGTGGGCGACTGGCTGCTGTTTCGTGACATGGGCGCATATACCCGGACGGTTGCGACGCGATTTAACGGCTTCCTTGTGCCCACTGTCCGCCCTGTGATTGATGCTAGACTGGCGTGAGTAATTTACTTGCGGCCCACTCCGGGATATAAGTCCGACCCGGGCACCGAACCCCGGACCACACATTCAGCAGTAGTGCTTGCTATACTACCACTTCTCTAACGAGGCAGTAAATGATTACTTTAAAAATAAGATGTTAATTTTGTTTGGAATTTCGTGTGGCCCAGTAGCTAAGACCTCGTTTCCCCTGCTTGAGTTCGTGGGTCCCAGGACCCATCAATCAGTACCTATCAATGTTACTTTTTCAATTCATACGTTCAGTTAAGGGTCAAAAGTGAAGTCACACTCTACCAAACCAGTAGCGGTATTTTTTTTAGGCAGAAGAATTTAAACTTTTCACGGTTATTATCTATACTTTAATTTCTATACAATTTATTAATTCAGTTGTGGATGATTAAGCTCCTTGTACAAAGACTAGCCATTTGAGTTTAGGGAAAGTAAGACTGTACTTTTGACCCTTGACTGACCTACCTATTTCCTAAGTTTATCATGTCTAAGATAAACTTAAATATCGGTTAAGGAAAAACATGGTGACGAAATATGCATCCTACTTGTGTAACATAATTATAATAATATTGTATCTTTCGCAGTCTTACATTTTGACAATTCATTGAGTGTTTTTCGCTGTCGATCTGTCCTTTACACACACTCAAAATAACCTTACTTTAAGAGCTTATGGTCACCCCCCTGATTTGTAAACATCATCATCATCCTTTTAATGTTTCCACTAATGGGGCACAGGTCTCCTCTCTGTGAGAGAGGGAATGGGCCTTATTCCACCACGCGGGCCCGGTGCGAGCTTCTGGATGTCACATGTCTTCGAATTTTTGGTTCTAGGGCATGCGGGTTTCCTTACGACGACGTTTTCCTTCACCGTTTTGAGACAAAGTAACTGCCTGGGTTCGAATCCACGACCTAAAACTTGGAAGTTGCGGCCGTTACCACTGGGCTACCACTGCTCTCATATAGCTATATACTTTTTACATTTTTAAATACAGCTAAATGTAAAAACATTTCAAAATATAATAATATTAGGTCATTACATATGAAATTGGCGTTTTGTAAGGGAGGAACAGTCTTTTTTGAAATATAATATATTTGTTTAATCAAAGAATGTACCTTTGCTATTTATGCACTTTTGCCATCTCATAGGTAGTTCATTGATTCCTTTACTAAAAAACCATTCGGATGGGAATCAATAAAATCTTTGAAGGCGCTGTGGACTGCCCCATCGGAGATGAATTTTTCCCCTTACAAGAAGTTATCCAAATTTCGATAAAAATGGTAATCTGTTGGAGCAAGGTCCAGGGAGTACGGTGGACGTCTTAGACATTCCAATTGAAGCTCCTCTAATTTGGTAGCCGTCTGCTGTGCAGTGTGTGGTCTAGCGTTGTCCTAAAGCAGCAGTGGCCTAGAGCGATTGACCAGCCTCGGCTGTTTAGCAGCTAGCTTTTCCATCATGGTTTGCAGTTTCTGACAATAGACATCCGCCGTAATCATCTGGCCAAATTTAAGAAAGCTGTAGAGAACGACACCGACACTGGTCCATCAAACGCTCACAAGTAATTTTTTTTGAGTCAATTTTCGCTTGGGGCAGGATTTGGCTGGTTCACCAGGGTTCAGCCATTGCGATGAGTGTTTCCGAGTATTGTACAGGATCCACTTTTCATCACAGGTAATGATTCGATTTAAAATCCCTTCATTATTGGGCCGGTTGAGTAATGAAACGCAGCAGTCGACGCGCGTTTGTCGGTTTGCTGCACTCAATACATGAGGTACCCACCTTTCAAGCTTTTTCACCTTCCCAATTTGCTTCAAGTGGATTAAAACAGTTTTATCACTAACACCGCAGCCTGCAGCTAACTCGGACGTGGTTTGCGATGGATCCGCTTCGACAATAGCCTTCAATTTTTCATTATCAACTTTGGTCTCCGGCCGTCCACGGGGCTTGTTCTGCAGGTCGAAATTTCGAGAACGAAAACGTTGGAACCAAAAACGCACTGTGTTATCTTTTGCGACACTGTCGCCATACACTTCATTAATCCTTCGAGCCGTTTCTGCAGCACTGGTGCCACGATGGAACTCGTACTCGTAAATAACGCGATATTTCAAGTTTTCCATTTTGTAAACTGACTGGCGCATAGAAAAAACCAAAAGAGGAAGAAACAAATGAATTACGGTTTTCCAAACAATAAAGCATGAGTAAGTAGCTGTATAAATTTAAAATTGGAATTCCAAACCAAAGAGGAGATATTT
Source organism: Orthosia gracilis (assembly GCA_947562075.1). NCBI lineage: Eukaryota > Metazoa > Arthropoda > Insecta > Lepidoptera > Noctuidae > Orthosia > Orthosia gracilis. The sequence continues at coordinate 14,476,692 of OX387265.1, forward strand.
GAGATCAAAGTGGCCAGTACGACAAAACGCCAATTTCATAAGTAAGGACCTAATAGTAACCCACCGGTATCGGGAGCAGTGTCCAAGCCACCTAAAAATACGAGCCGTGTCCAAATGTACACCCTTTTGAATGAAGCCCTTGACCCAGCCGTCTAACGAGAGCCTCGAACGAGAACTTCCAAGGTGTTGGCCGAGGCTCGTGGCTATTGAGCCATTGGCTGACACGACTATCGGTACAATGATCGCTGATTCCTCTTCCCACATGTCGACAACCTCGCGAGCCAAGCCAAGATACCTGATTTGCTTATATTTATTGGCTTTCACGAGTTTACCATCATGCGGGACGGTAATGTCAACAATCATTGCACACTCACCTATTTTTTTTTTTGCTATTGCAGCTGCGTACTTAAAGAGCTGCATCCATTCAACGCGTCTCAGTTCGCGGTGAAGCACACTAGCGACGGTGACCTTCTTGAAGATACTATATAGTAGAAGCAGTTAGCACCTTGTCGTCGAGTGCCCTCCTGCGCCTTATTCGGACAGTGATCGTACCTGTGTGTGACTTTTATTTATTGTAACTGTCCTATGCTAGTATAAATAATAATAATAATAATAAATTAACGACTTATACTATAAATAATAATAATAAGAATATTTTATGTAATACGTTGTTTTATTTTGGTGAAATAAAGATGATATTTTATTGATCAACTAGCTTTCCCACGCGGCTTCGCTCCCGTCAACTGGCTACCTACCTACCCACCTAAACCGTTTACGCAGCGCACGCAACGGAAACTCTCAAAAAGGAATATTTTTTCCCGTTTTTGCTACATTTTTCATTTATGCTCCGCTCCTATTCGTCGTAGCGTGATGATATATAGCCTATAACCTTCCTCAATAAATGGGCTATCTAACACAAAAATAATTTTTCAATTCCAACCAGTAGTGCCTGAGATTAGCGCGTTCAAACAAACAAACAAACTCTTCAGCTTTATAATATTAGTATAGATTATTATTTACTTAATATTATAAATGCGGAAGGAACTCTGTTACCTTTTCACGCTTAAACCGCTTTTTAGCCCGGCTGCAAAAAAAGTGCTACGTTTTTCGCGCTTATCTTGTATGTAGATATGTAATATTTTTTTCATCCCACCTATTCGAAAAGAGATTAGGGTTCCTGGATAAGTGCGAGCAAAATGGGTCATTCCGGCGCACTTAATAACTGTGACGAAATGACTTGAATTTGGAAAACTATTTGATCAAAAAGTTTGATGGCAATTCACTTCGATAAATTCATGGCCGGTAATAAAAAACGCGCCTACCGACGCGGAATTGACAAACAAAATTAAAAAAAAAAAATACGCTGGATCTCCTTACTCGTTTTTTTATCAAAATATTTCAGACAATTTTAATTTGATTAATACAAATAGAATAAAAGATGAATTCTACCAGTGAAAGTGATATATAAACATTGGAAAATCGAGAGAAAAATATCTAAAAGCCTGTGAAAAATTATAAAAATTGACTAAACTAGTATACTAACTAGGAAACTAATTTAAATTTATAATTAGGTTTTGTTAGCATAAATGTTCGTCACTACTAAAAGCATCTCTTATTTATTTTTCTCATAGAGGGGGATGAAAAGCAGAGTGTGGCACACGTTACTAAAATTATATAACCTCGAGCGACGTATTTTGAATCCCTCGCTACGCTTAGGATTCTACTCAAGAACCTTTATCAAAACCTTTTTTCCTCCTCTTTTTCTTTACCTCCCATGGGAGTTAAAGTTTTATGAAACTCCCAAGGGAGTAAGTAAAGTATTTGAATTTGGAACGTAAAATTCTTTTAGTCTACTTACGTTTTATAACACCATACAAACCACACCTTCATATCTTTTGATATTGTATCAACTCATGTGACTCATTTTTATGTATTCTTTGATACTGTTAACACCTGAAAAGCATATTTTTAGTTATCTCTGGTTGATTTAATATTTTCAACTTAATTTATATTGCTAATTTGTAAAATGATGATCTAAAGAATGCGCTAATTTCGTAAATTCCGGCTCGTTGATTGTGTATTTATGTATATATTACATAGCATATATAGGTATTTATCTGTGTATCTATTATAATATAGTATTTTGAAAATTATTGTCACACCGATGACAACCCCACTTCATGTCCAGACTATTACTGTCCATACCAGGTTGCCTGGAAGAGATCGCGGATTGCGATAAGGCCGCCCATTGTACAGGGTGTTTGGAAGGGAGCTGTACATACGCCTAGGGTAGAAACTAGGGATAGTCTGCTACCTACCCCCGCCCATTATATTGACCTTGGCCTCAAGGTTTTTTTTTAATTTATTTTTATTTTTATTTGACTTTTTTGTGATTTTTTGACTAAAACTACCTGTAGCTCAAAATCTATCCATGGGACCGGTCGGCTAATGGTCTTGTTTTAATCTTTAGAGTCTTAGGGTCCTGCAAAAAATTATTTTACACCAGAAAATTGTGGAGAAGAAAAGTTATGGGGCCTGAAGTACCGTAGTAAGGTAAAGAAATAATTTTAAGGGCAACTTTCTATGGGGTTTAAAAAAAAACTAACAGGGTTGGAGTTCTTCTGATTTTTTTAAAACATCCTCAGTCCATGCCCTTTCTAACGATATGCTAAAAGTGTAATTATCACTTTTAGTTTTAAAGTTATTAATTAATTTCCGCAACTAGGGCACTTCAAGCAAAAATTTCAACTAATGAAAATTAAATGTGTTCGATCGTAAAAGGATGGCAAATGAAACAAAAAATTTGGTAATGACTAATGTCATTAAATTACAAATTTTAATTAATTACTAATTTTAATTAATTACAAATTTTGTTCAAATTGATGACCATTGACCTGTAAACATGCTCGGCACCCTCTTCCTCATCTCCACGGTCACCGTTCTAAGCAGCAGTTCCTCGCGCATTGTATCGAATGCGGCGTGGATCCTGTTAATTAGAACCTCCCTTGTTGGTACTTCTTCTGCGTACACCAACTCTTTCGCCCTTCCCCAGACGTAGAAGTCGAGTGGGGTAAGGTCAGGCGACCTTGGGGGCCAGGGAATTGGCCCACCCCGACCAATCCAAGAATTAGGAAAGCAGTTGTCCAGAAGCTCCCTCACTGCTAGGCTCCAATGAGCAGGACAGCCGTCGTGCTGGAAGACTATGGGCCGATCTTCGTCAAACACTTCTTCCGCTAAATCAGGCAAATCGTTTTCGAGGAAATCTAAGTAGTTTTGCCCGTTTAGGTTGTCTGGCAAAAAGTGCGGCCCTATCAACCGATTACCGATGACGCCTGCCCATACGTTCACGGAGAACCTTCGTTGAAAACCTCTGGTCGGGGTGGGCCAATTCCCTGGCCCCCAAGGTCGCCTGACCTTACCCCACTCGACTTCTACGTCTGGGGAAGGGCGAAAGAGTTGGTGTACGCAGAAGAAGTACCAACAAGGGAGGTTCTAATTAACAGGATCCACGCCGCATTCGATACAATGCGCGAGGAACTGCTGCTTAGAACGGTGACCGTGGAGATGAGGAAGAGGTTCCGAGCATGTTTACAGGTCAATGGTCATCAATTTGAACAAAATTTGTAATTAATTAAAATTAGTAATTAATTAAAATTTGTAATTTAATGACATTAGTCATTACCAAATTTTTTGTTTCATTTGCCATCCTTTTACGATCGAACACATTTAATTTTCATTAGTTGAAATTTTTGCTTGAAGTGCCCTAGTTGCGGAAATTAATTAATAACTTTAAAACTAAAAGTGATAATTACACTTTTAGCATATCGTTAGAAAGGGCATGGACTGAGGATGTTTTAAAAAAATCAGAAGAACTCCAACCCTGTTAGTTTTTTTTTAAACCCCATAGAAAGTTGCCCTTAAAATTATTTCTTTACCTTACTACGGTACTTCAGGCCCCATAACTTTTCTTCTCCACAATTTTCTGGTGTAAAATAATTTTTTGCAGGACCCTAAGACTCTAACGATTAAAACAAGACCATTAGCCGACCGGTCCCATGGATAGATTTTGAGCTACAGGTAGTTTTAGTCAAAAAATCACAAAAAAGTCAAATAAAAAATAAAAATAAATTAAAAAAAAACCTTGAGGCCAAGGTCAATATAATGGGCGGGGGTAGGTAGCAGACTATCCCTAGTTTCTACCCTAGGCGTATGTACAGCTCCCTTCCAAACACCCTGTATATGTATTAATTTTAAGTTTCTTCTTATAATTGTATTTTAAGGTGTACAATAAAGCATTCTCATACTCCATTAGTTCATTTATTTAACTTGTGCATATTTGATGGTATTTGCCCGAACAAGCTCAAAAAAGTAACAATAAAACCCCTAACAAAGAAGATAAAACTAAAGAATTATAGACCCATTGCAAAAAATCTAATTATTTCTTAAATTTTCGAGAACGTAATCTATAACCCTTTATATGCCTATTTTGAAAAGTATAAATTATTTTGCTCAGAACAAAATGGTTTCCGTAAGAACACTACGATAAATATGCCACTATTTGACTTGCTAGTTTACATAATAACAGCCGTCTGTCGATAAAAGAAATCCAGTCTGTGCAATTTACACTGACACGACAAAGGTTTTTGAATTTGTAGACCATAAGATTCTGTTGCACTAATTATAAAATAGTTATGGTATAAGAGGGAACATCTTAAAATTACTTAAATTATACCTGAGTTATATAGGTTTCGATGCACGGGAAAAAATTTAGAAGCTATATACATATATCAAAACCAAGACATGTAAAATATGGCGTCCCATAAGGTAATGCATTGGCTCCGCCACTTTTTTTGATATATATAAATGATCTCCCGAAAGCAACAACCAAAAAAATGGTTCTTTTTGTAGATGACAGTACAGCTATATTAATGTACCAGCTATATTTGTATTGTACCAGCTTATCATTCTATTTTTGATTTTGCTGTCACCACTTCACCAGGCTTGAATTCAGGGGCAGTGTTGAAATTGTAATTTGAATTTCGCGCCTTTTACGCCAGCTCACGCTTGGCTGTTTGTTATCTGTTCTCTCTGTTTTTTCTGCTCCGTGACATCATTAATGTACGCGTGAATTTTATTTAAAATAACAAGTAATCTCAGTTTAATCCGTCGCACTTTAATTTTATTCATCACTCATAACACCGCAGTTCAGAAACTTGCGTCAAATGAACAACGCCATAATGAGCTTGGTGGTAAACTTTTTGCTCGTTGGAGGCTTGAAATGGCATGCCCAGAAAGATGGAAGGTGGACCATTGTCGGAGAAGAGACACCGCTTATACATTTGAGTTCTGGGCTGTCTATTATGTCTTGTTTTTAACTTTGTGTTCTGAGTCTATTTAGAAACTTCCAAGTCTCCTTTGGTAACTCGTTCCAAGATGATCTAGGAGACTCAGGCGGATCTAGTTGGGTTGTAGTCAGGTGCTTAAGCAAATCCGCTACCTGCTTGGGGCCTTTACTGGGCACTTTGGAACCAACGACATGCTCATGAAGATGGGTCAGGCCGCGACACCCATGTGCAGGTTGTGTGGGGAACATACGGAACGCATGGAGCACCTTCTGTGCACATGTGATGCACTGGCTGGTAAGCGAATGAGTCTCCTAGGGGTTGGATGTCCAAAACCGGAAGACTATAGGCTCATATCACCTAGCCTCGTTGTAAGACTCATGAAAGGAGTTTTCAACGAGATTGGGGCGGAGTAAGGTATCTAGGGGACCACAATAGATCCCAATGGGTCGAAGTGTCCGAGTCATTTCTTGGCCCCTCCACAAGATAAGATAAGATAACTCCTGCCCTCTAACTAATTATAAAATAATTCACGCAACCCAATCCACAATTTATACCACGTTAATTTTCGCCATTCAATATCAGTGCGCCAGATACTTATAAACCGAATATTTCTTGGGTGCGTGTGTCCAGTCTGGTGCATTGAATGCACTGATATTTAGTGCCGAAAATTGACGGGGTGGAAATCGTGCATTGGGTGGCGTTAATTATTCTATAATAAAGAAATATTTGACAAAATAAATGCAAAATACAGGATTTTATATTAAATGCAATTTTTATTTGACGGTCAATTATTACAAAAAACAGCACATGTTCATATTCATATTTCCCGTAGCTTTTACTTTTTCACAAAATTATTCAATGTACCTACAGTTCTGACCTCTCTACGATTTTACGAAAGTAAGTATATATTTCATCAAAAATAAAAGCATAGGATAGTTACAATAAATTAAAGTCACACACACAATTAATGCTGTCTGCACAGGGTGCGGAAGGGTGCCCCGACTGCAGAGCGACAACTTGTTACTAACTGCTACTTTTTGCTTGTATCTTCTAGGACGTCTATTTTGGTTGGAACTGAGACGCGTTCAGCGGATGTAGCCCCTTTAGAGCACAGCTGTAATAACAAAAAAAAAATGACTGCAATGATTGTTGACATTACCGTCCCGCATGACGGGAACCTCGTGAAAATCGAGAATGATAAGCAAATCAAGTATCTTCACATTGCCCGTGATGATGTCGACATGTGGGATGTGGACTGAGCGATCATTGTACCGATAGTCGTGTCAGCCAATGGCTTAATAGCCACGAGCCTCGACCTACACCTTAGGAGGCTTTCGTTAGGCGGCTGGGTCAAGGGCTTGATTCAGAAAGCAGTACTTTTGGACATGGCTCGTTTTGTCTGGAGGTTCCTTTCTCTGGAATCCTGACCGCCCGGTAGCTTGGACCCTGACCCCGATACGGAGGAACCTCAACTTTTTGTTTTTAGAATATTTAAAAATTGTATTTAACAAAATTCCAAAAGTGCATAAAGGACATAATAATACCAGCCTGTAACTGTCCCACTGATGGGCAAAGGCCTCGTCTCATACAGAAAACGCACGAGCATAAATCACCACGCCTGCTCAAGGCTGAATGGTATTTTCAAACTTATATTAACTACCAGCTGCTGCCCGCGACTTCATCTGTATCAAACCCGTAAAACTAAAAAAATAATTAAAATTAACTAATTATTTTTCTAAAATAAAAGTAGCATATGTTAATTGTTATAACTTTAGATAACTACCAGTGGAAGTCCCGTAAAAATCGATCGTGCCGTTTCGGAACAACGCGGAACATACAGACAGACAGACAAAAATCTTAAAAATTGCGTAATTTTTATTAGTACCGTATACACTTTCACATGCATTCTATAAAACTTTTTTTATTTTGACATTAGATACAGACACTTCAATTATTTTTTTCTTGTATTTATAGAATGTAGAGATAAGTCCCGTACCATAATCGGGAATTACATAACTTCAAAAAAAGCGAGCGCGTGTGCTTTCCTTGCATTTATTGATTCCCGGTAGTAAATTAATTTTGTTAACTCACGCCAGTCTCGCATGAATCACAGGGCGGACAGTTGGCACAAGAAAGCCGTTAAATTGTGTCGCAGCCACCCGGGTACATGCGCCCATGTCACGGAACAGCAGCCAGTCACCCACGCCCAGCGCTGGGAGACGCGTGTTGGGCAACACGCAATCAAAACCGGCACACGTGGGACCCCACACTGAGCACGCAGAGCGAGGAGAGCCGTTGTCCTGGGTAATACAAATATAACAATCACTATATTAGATACTTTTTTTAAGTATATAATATAAAAAAGCTGTGTCACGTCTTTAAAAATAATTTTTAGATCTTAATTTTTATTGCCATTTAAAAATGTATAAGAATCATGTCTATAAGTAGGACAGTAAACTCACGTTGAGTGGTTCAGCGGACACGTACTGCTTGTGGGTCAGCACGCAGTTGAAGGAACCGTACACGCCGTCGTTGATGTAGTACATCGTGTGCATTTCCCCGTTCTCGTCACACTCCTTAGACGCCACCTAGCGGACACAATATGCATGTTTGTTTATAAGTCAGAATTCAACCCCTGGGGCTAAAATTGACATTCTATCAGCGATAGCATTACCTTTTACTCTTTTTTATTAATATAAACAAATATTAATAATATTTTTTGCGTGATTATGCGAGGCACAGCGTGCTGCATGCAGGGTAGTACATACAGCAGCAGAAAAATCTCACCCCCCTAGAAATGTGTTAACAGCGATATCTATAGACAGGATATACTACGATGTTTACGTGCGTCGCGTGCGCGCCATCTCTGTTACATCAAGAAAACTGCTAAGATATTCTAACTAGAAATAAAAAACTGACGACGCTAATGCGAGCAACCACTAGATGATATCTATCGTATCCTACCTATTGATATTTAATTACAACATCCAAACGTGTTCCACAAACATTATACTTTTTACAAATTTCTAAAAACTCACTACAGAATTTTAAAATTTAATAAAATCGTTAGGCTTATCGAACAATCGAACCTGGACCTTAGCCAGTGCTATTCTCTAAGAATAGGTACAGCCTTGAGCGCAGTGCTGTGCCAGCGACGAATCTACAGTTTGGTATTCGCTAGCCACGATAAGCGACACTATTTGACAGATCTTCATCAATTTTGGTATTCCGTAAGAAAACCAGCGTCGAAGACGCTCGCAGCCTGGCTTACAGCCTCGTTTTTTTCTGTCAAAACCAAAAGCCACTATTATTGCGCGTAATTCTTCTTGGATTTTAATCTTACTAATATCGTAAATTTTTATGTGAAAGTTTGGTTGTATAGATGTGTGTGTGGATGTATGTTTGTTACTCAATCATCCCCGGGCAGATCTGGATGCAATTTTGCATAGAGATAGATTAGTCTGGAAAAGCACATAGGCACATCCGATATAATGTGCCCTTGGGATAAGAAATCATTTTTCACGTGGGCGAAGCCGCTGGCAGAAGCTGGTAATAAAATAAGTTATTTCGATTAATTATATTAATATTAATTCATAAACAATGAGGGCACCGAAAATCGCATTGCTCTAACGAAGGGACAAAATTCACTTTGCCGTTCGAAAACTGTTTTCACCCATTTAATTTATCAGTATACAAAATGTTTACTTTTCTATAAAGCCTCGTACTCGCGTCTGGGAACCGCTAAGTACATAAAATAAACTACTGTAAACGTTGGCGGTATAAATATTAATTTAATTTTTATTAGTTACTACCAGTTGCCCGCGACTTCGTCCACGTGGTATTTGGTTTATCACGCACTAAGCAGGTGAGAAGTATTGATCAATAGAAAAGTGAACATACCTTTCTCTTGGCATGCACCATGGTAGCAAGAGTGAAGGCTGCGGTGGCAAAGTATGCCCCTGGTTCTGCGATCACGCGCACCGAGCGATCCGGGAAGTGTTCCTCTATAGACGAGTTGATTACTCTTGCCATCTGATGGGCACAACAAATAATTTAAATTATTTATGCTATGAAGAGCCCATGGCCCGTGGCCCTACTAGGTTAAGCAACGCTTGCCGAGGTCGGACCGTGGATGGATGACCATCTTAATATACCGAGATACCCCCGTGCCTAGGTAAGCACGTTAAGCCGTTGGTACCTGCTGTCGTTTGTAGATTTTTGTCAGTCGTTACGGGTTGTAAGAAATCATAAAACTTGACATCAGTCTTGCCAAGGGTAACTGGGTAACACAATACCCACCGTATTGTGTTACCCAGTTACTAGTTTGTGAAGGTTAACCCGACCCCAACATAATTTGGAATTGGAAATAAAGGCTAAAATAGAAATAACGAGTAACGACTATGACGTAGCAAACAGCCAAAAAATACTGTAGGTACCACAGATACTTGGTGCTACGTGTAGGATCCTCGGTATATTTCAAATGATTTAAAAATTAACGCTTGTTCTTGTGTTCCACGTCGGCGTCGTAAACAACGTGGAACATCGCGAATATTTAACAAATAAGTGTCACCTCGCAGATAGAAGAGTTGGATTCTCCCGGGAAGCCTCCCCCAATGTCTAACAGACGCATGTTCTTGTGTCCCACGTTGTGTCCTACGTGGAACAGAGCGTGCGACAGAGCGATGGCGCGCGCGTATACCTCTGTATTAGTAGTGCCGCCATTCACATGGAATGCCACTCCGATAATCTGGGGACGTTTAATATACTTATTATAGTTTTTGTAGGAGTTTATAATTTCATTGATAACTACTTAATACGAAGAATGTCTCCATACTCCGAATTTTTAGCTGCTCAAAAACCCCTAGAGGAAAACTGTGAAGAAGATGGGCGAATTTTAAGCGCAGATCCAGGGTCCCTGGGCCGGCTAAAATTAACTAAGTGGCAAATGATGAGTGAACGATGAGTTTCGGACGTTCCGGGAGCTCATATGAACCATGATTGGTCTGCTGCGAATCCATATCAACGAGTGTACCAAACAGATTGATGTTTTGGAGACCAGATACCGGTGGAAAACATTGATCTTGCAAGGACTCGCTGAAACAGAGAGTGAGGATTGCACGGCTGTGATCTTGGATGTGCTAAGTACTAAGCTTGCCCTCAAGAATCTCACAGCAGCTGAAATTAAAGCTTGTCACAGATTTAGGGCCCCAACAACGTACATGCCAGGCCTGTACGTTGTAGCTGCAGGCTTGCCAATGTTGACATAAAAGCCTCAGTTTGGAAGGCCAAAACTTCACTAAAAGGCTCCAAAATATCTGTCAAGAATTTCATGACGAGGGCCCAGCGAACTGCCTTCAGCGAGGCGCGCAAGCATTTCAGAATGCGGTCGTGATGGCATCAAGATGGTGACATACATCGAGGCCTGCTGACCTCTTCGGGGAGTGCAGGCGTGATGTGATGTTACTCACGCATAAGCCGAGCTCAGCAGCCAGCTTGAGCAGCCTCGGCGCTTCAGTGACGGGGTCGCAGCCGGACTTGATGCCCAGTGGATATTTCGCGAAGGCAGCATCGCAGCGGAGGTGAATCACCAGCCTGGTAACACACGGGTAAAGCTCAATCGAACAAAACATAGAACTAGGTAACACTATAGTGAACTTGTAAGCTTGTAATGCTTGCATGTAAGCGCATATTTCTTTCAACTGGAAATCTGGGACCTTTTTGTTTTGTTTCGCACGGTTTGTACATTTAACCAGTGTCACGTTTACACACACAGTTCAAAGTGAAAAATAACTTCAATTTCGGAAGTCGGTTTTTGTTTCTTCGTTTTTTGACACCGACTTTTTAGTTATTTTTCCCTTTGTAGTGTTTTTATTTGGAAGTCGGTTATATTTTTTGTAGTAAAGTTTTATATTTTTCACTTTTTAGTTGTTGTACATAATGGACCAACTCTTTGGGCTAGGTACCTAAAATGTCCAAACTGAAGCCAGAATAGATTAACCTAGTAACATGAAACTTAAACAAAACCGGTGGTATGAGAGTATACCAGGGTGAACTATTACCCCTTTAGAGCCTGATAGTGTGATGTTATATTATGAATGGTGTAAACAATAAAAAGACATCCGATTGCAGCCATCCCGAGTGATTTGCCGTAATTGATTGAAGAGTTCTGATGAATATCTCCGAAGTTTTTCAACAGATCTTGATGAAATTTAAATGGGACATGACAAGCACCAGCTTTCAAATAAAAAAAGGATCATCAAAATCGGTTCACCCAGTAAAAAGTTCTGAGGTAACAAACATAAAAAAATACTGTCGAATTGATTACCTCCTCCTTTTAGGGAAGTCGGTTGAAAATGGGTACATAATCATCATCATCATTTCAGCCGAAAGACGTCCACTGCTGAACATAGGCCTCCTCACGTGTCACCACACTGATAGGTCCTGCGCGTTTCGGATCCACCGGATGCCTACAGCCTCGACCACGTCATTGCTCCACCTAGAGGGAGGTCTTCAAACGCTACGTCTTCCAATACGCGTTCGCCGCTCAAAAAACTTTTCGGCCGCATCGACCGTCCGTCAAAAAGTGAGTACAGGGTAAGTTTTCCAAGTGGGCATGAATGGCTAAATCCAAAACTATGATGAGGGCCTGAGTTTGATGAAAACTAAAACTGCATCACTGTATTTTTGAGAAACAGTATATCTATACAAGAATGAAATAAAAAAAATGGTTGACAATATCTTTTTAGTGAAAGATAAGAAAGATTGCCTTGCCAGACAAACGGTGGGCCTTTCTAGGACAAGAAAACTGTTAGGGAATTACGCGATCTCGCAAAAGATTAGAAGAAATGGAATGCCTCGCAAAAGTAGAAGACGCGCTGTCATATACCCAAGCAAAGAGCTTCCGTATTTTCCTAGGAGAGGGACACCACGAAAAATACTCACTGAGCGTGCGGCATGTATTGTTTGATCTTCATGAGCTCGCTCTCCGAGTCGAAGGTCATGACGTCGACGCCGACGGCCGACGCGTAGTTAAGATGCGACGGCATCTTAGCAGGGTTCGCGAAAATAATGCGCCTATAACAAACATAATAATTAGACTTGCAACGAATAGTATATTTGGCCTCACGCCGAATATTGAATGTTTCTTGATCTTCCGGATCCTATACTCAGCAGTCGTGCTTACGAGGCATTGGAGAGATACCTACATGGCGTTGAAGGTAGGTAGGTACTCACTCGGGAGCTACTCCGATAGAGGTGACGAGCTCGATCTCGACTTTGGAGGCGCAGTCGAAGCCGGTGCCGAGCGCCGCCAGTGTGCTCACGAGCAGCTTGTCATCGCTGCATTTCACGGCTATAATCAAACAAAATATGCTGCATGTAACTAACATGCACAGTATGCAAAAGCATTTTTTAGGCAAAAAAGTCAGTAATAAAAAGCCGGCCCAGTGCGTGTCGGAATTTGCAAATTTAGGGTTCCGTACCAAATGTTGAATATCTTGGTATTTGTTAGTAAAATATACGTAATAATAAATATTATCACCAAATTTCAAGTTCATAAGCCAATGGGAAGTTAAAAATTCTAGGGAATAAAATTTTGTGACAGACGACGGACAGACACGTGGGTGACATCAATAGGGCCCTTCGGGTACGGTATCCTGAAAATCAAAAAACACGAACTAGCAAGACGTAAACAAGAAGAAAATCATGCTGTGCAGTCAGAGGATGCATACTTACTCGTAATTGCGAGCTGACTGACCAAAACATACAAAGTTACAGTAAAGGGTCAAAAGGCAGTCTTACTCTCCAAAAACTCAAATGGCTAGTTTTTGTAGGAGAATTTAGATTATCCACAATTAATTTAATATATTGTATAGAAATTAAAGTATAGATTATACCTACTAACCGTGAAAAGTTGAAATTGTTCTGCCTAAAAAAAAATTGCCGCTGCTATTTTGGTAACTTGGCTTAACTGTATATAGACCGATAAAGATATTACCCTCCTTTGCCTCGCGCAGTCGGGTAAAATACTAAATACCATAGAAGGGCTCGACGCGCGGCATGAGCTCCTTCCAGCGGTGGTACCGCGCCACCACCTCGCCGAGGTCCATCACATAGAACGGGTCCTCCTGGGTGCCCGATTCCACGATCTCGCGGATGAGGCTCTCGGGCGACCACGGGCCGTCCATCACAGTGATGAGCTGTTCTGCTTCTACGACCTTCATCGCGGCTGCGATGTTGAGCCTTGTGCGGTTACGTTAAGGTTGACTTTGGGGCGTCTTAGCCCCGGCAATGCTGGAGCGTGGGGTCGGCTATGCTGCGCCTGCCTGTCTGGGCCGGTTGGGTTGGTAACGGGTGTTCGTGCCAGGTTGTGGGGGCCCAGTAGCGCTAGTACACAAGTGTCAGCTGGAACGTCTGTTAAATGAACACAAATGAGGTAGATATATACCTAATTAACTATGTGGAGCGTTATCAGGATTAAGATTCGTGGGATAGTGACTATACTAATTAAAGTCTAATCTGCTGACTCTATAATTACGGTTAAGAATATATCTTTCTCAAAAGAATTGCCATTCACTTAAATGAGAAACTTACATATTTATACAATTCTATATACACAAAAGGAACATAGCTTAAGTTTATAACTTGATAGACAGTTAACCTTTGTCACATATTTAAAATTTAGGTACTTAACAAAAGCAAAATACTTGCAAAGCAAAATTAAAATTATCAAAACTTTAATAGATTAGAAGTACCTACACAGAGTTCGATGACACTAAGCGGGCGCACGGTTGGCGCAGTTGTTGAGCGATTGATTGCATGTCGCGGGTTCGATTCCCGCATGGAACAAATATTTGTATGACCTACAGATATTTGTTCCGGCTCTGGATGTTGTGTATGTGAGTTTTATATGTTTGTAAACGCACCCACAATACGGGAAGAAATTCCTAGAATGGGGAAACGTAGATATAAAATAGAAAAAAAAAAATAAGTATTTAAAAATGCGGTCAATCAGACAACGCGGATAATTTCAGAAAATTTGTATTATTGGAATCAGGATAACCAAATCTATCGATTATATCCGATTTCGACGATGAGGCAAAAATTTTGGTCATGGACTTGTACTATACCTATGGTCAACATAACATAACATCACGCCTGAGTTCCCCAAAGCATTGGGTAGACTACCTACGGTTTGGGCGAGCCTACTGCCATCAAGCGAACACAAGTTCAGACTCTGACAAGTTCAGTTGGGACTCTGGGACTCTGGGTTTAGGTCAAGGTTACGCTTGAGTTCAATGTTACGCCTGAGGTCACGTTTACATTTGAGGTCAAGGTTACGCCTGAGGTCAAGGTTACGCTTGAGTTCTTAGTTACGCCTTAGGTCAAGGCTACGGCTGATGTCAAGGTTAGGCTGAGGTTAATATTACGACTGAGGTCAAGGTTACGCCAGAATTCATAGTTACGCCTTAGTTCAACGTTACGCCTGATGTCATTTTTACACCTGAGGTCAATGTTACGCCTGAGTTCAATGTTTGCCTGAGGTCAATGTTACACCTGAGATCGAGGTTACGCCTGACGTCAAGTATACGCCTGAGGTCGATGTTCCGCCTGAGGTCAATGTTACGTCAGAGGTCAAGGTAACACCTGAATTCATAGTTAGGCCTTAGGTCAAGGTTACGCCTAAGGTCAAGCTTACACTTGAGGTCAAGGTTACGCTTGAGTTCAATGTTACGCCTGAGGTCAGGTTTACGCCTTAAGTCTAGTTAACGGCTGTTGCCATGGTTACGCCTGGTGTCAAGATAACGCCTGATATCAAGGTTACGCTTGTAGTCAAGAATAAGCTAAGGAAACAGTTATGGCTGCCGCTAAGAAAACGTTTCGCTCGCTACTGCTTCGCAGTCGGTTACGGATACGGATAAGTTTACGCCAGAGGTCTAGGTTACGGCTCGAATTTACGGCTGATGTCATAGTTACGGCTGAGGTCATAGTGACGCCTGTGTTCCTAGTTACGCCTGAAGTTAATGTTACGTGTGAGTTCAAGATTGCACCTGAGGTTAATGTTACACCTGAGGTCTTAGTTATACCTGAATTTTATTTTACGCCTAAGGTCAATATTACGCCTGTGTTGAAGATATCGCCTGAGGTCAAGTTTACCTTTGTGGTTAAGGTTACGCACGATGTCATGTTTGCGCCTGGGAACAACGTTACGCCTGAGGTCATAGTTACGCCTGAGATTCAAATTACGCTTGAGGTCATGGTTACGCCTGATGTCACGTTTACGCCTGTGGTCAATGTTACGTGTGAGGACGATGTTACGCCTGAGGTCAAGTTTACGCCTTAGCTCTTAGTTACGCCTGAAGCGATGATTACGCCTGAGGTCATATTTAAGGCTGTGCTTACGTTTACGCCTAGGGTTATGATTACGCCTGATACCAAGGTTACGCCTTAGGTCAAGATTACGCCTGAGGACAAGGTTACACCTAAGGTCAAGGTTACGCCTGAGATCTAGGTTACGGCTAAGGCACAACCACTTAGAAAATGGTTACCGCTACTGTTTCGCAATAGGTAACGTCTAAGGCTAACTAACCACTTACGGATTCGGTGAAAGTGTCGGTAAAAACTAATGTTAAGAGTTCGGTTACGGTTTCTGATACGGCTCAGCTCAAAATGACGGCTAATCTCAGGGTTACGGCTGAGGTCAAGGTTACGCCTTAGGTCAAGGTTATGCTTGAGGCAAAGGTTACGCCTGAGGTCAAGCTTACGTCTGAGATCAAGGATACGGCTGATGCCATGGTTACGGCTGATGTCAAGTAACAGCTGATTTAAATATTACCCATGAGGTCAAAGTTACGCCTTGTCTCAAGGTTACGCCTGTGGTCAATAATATGGCTAAGGAAACGGTTACGGCTACCGCTAAGAAAACGAATTCAGACTCTGGGCAGTTATTAGCGTAGGCGTAATGATAATCACCCTAAATCGTTCCCATCCCACTCACACCGGTCTCTTTTCTGCGAGATAGAGTGGTCTAGTATAATTGCGGGCCCAGTGCGGATTGTTCGATGTCATATAATCTTATAAAATTTCGTGTCCTCAATCGAATGCTGCAGATATGTCGGATAAATATCTGACAAAATTAGTCTCTGTAGAACGTGAAATTCGGAATCCATGTTGGCTATAGGAAAGCTAAGTGTCCAAGCAGTTCGTAATTATGGGACAAACGAGACACTCAAAAAGCTTTGAAAACATGATAGGATGGAAATAGGCCTGTAGTTTTTAATATTGCTGGAGTCGCCTTTTTATGGTTCCGTACCCAAAGGATAAAAACGGGACCCTATTACTGACACTCCAGTGTCTTTCTGTCACCAGGCTTTATCTCATGAACCATGATAGGTAGACAGTTGAAATTTTCACAGATGATGTATTCCTGTTGTCGCTATAACAGCAAATACTAAAAATAGAATAAAATAAATATTTGAGTGGGGCTCCCTTACCAAAAACGATTGTTGCGATAATGCTACGGAACACTTCGTGCGCGAGTACGACTCGCACTTGGCCGGTTTTTTATTTGTGTACCGGCACGATCCGGGCCTTCTTCCATTCTTCTGGAAATACTCCTGACTCTAAAGATCTGTTAAACATTAGGCTCTGCAAGTGCTTTCCCACATGATTTAACAAAAACTGGTGGAATACAAGTGGAATTTATATTCGCTAGGACTTCTTGTGGAGAAATTTTTATATAACTAAGCACGCTGGATGATTCTTGAATGTTTGTTTTGGTACTGCTATGCCGGTCGGTGAAAATAGAAGAAAATTGAGAAGAAAAAAAGTCTGCAGAGTCATTACTACTATTAGCTACTACATCGTCCATGTGCATTCTGGCTGGAATCGCTGATTTACTGTTTCGTTTGTTTGTAACGTTAGAATAATTTTATTTAGGATTTTTTGTTATTATGTTCTCAGTGTAATGATTGTTAATAGTCGTTATAGTTTTAGTTTATCACTGTATGACAACGGCTTCTTAGTAAATAATCGTAGGTCAACTTGTCTCGAGGATTGTTATATTTTCGAAATTCACTACGGTACTTTTCTTTTTCGGATCAGTGCTTTTTTGCTTTACTAAACCAGGAAGAATATTTTAAGTTTTTTCAATTGTGTTGAGGTATGTGCTTACCGATCAAATACTTTTAATGTTGTATAGAATACAGAAACTAGATTATTAGTATCATTGGAGAGCGAAAATTATAGATTCTAGAAGAAGTTCGGAGGTATGGGTAGGTTAACATTAAGATTGCGCATATAACTTATAACTAAATCAAGTGTTCTTTTAACAATGTTACATACGCAGTTAAATTGAAAAAGACTGTTAATTGATAGAAAATCAATAAACGTATCTCCTAAAGTATTATTATAGTTATTAGGACTAGTATAGGTTTGTCTATCTAAAGATGACCCATTAATGAATCCGAGATTAAAATCTCCGAGGATAAGAAAGAACTTCTTCAACGTTGTTTACAGTATTTAGAAAAATTGATAAAGACTACTTTTTCTGGAGAGGGTGTGACACAAATGTCTATATCTTTTACAATGTTATTAAATTTTGTTCTTTGACAGTCTCTCAGATGTCTTCATTATCACTTTCTCAATTGTGGGCAAATCGTGTCGCATGAAGGATATCGCCATCTCCAAGTTGTTCTCCTACAGCTTTTGCTTTACCGGCATTATCAGTAGGGATAACAATAACTGGTTTTGTATTCCGGTATTCCATTGCTTTCAATGTTGTTTACACGTTGATTATGCTCTACTAATGACAGTCTCATGGAGTGGTCTGCGGATGCTGTTAATAGACGTTCGTTCTGAGCCTGTGTTTTTTATTATGGTGTCTTTCTTCTTGAGACAGGACTTGAGAGTTTCATATTGAGTGTTATAAAAGTTCATAGAGTCTTCAAATCTGATATTTGGTCTGTCATCTGTTTGAGCTGGACTGTTACAAGGACTTTTATTTTAGTCTCAGGAAAGCAAAACTCCTGTTTAATGATGGTCCTTATCTTATCCTCTAAATGAAGATCTTGAAGGTACTAATCTATCTGTAGGAACATTACGGGTGTTAGACTTTTGTTTTAATGTTACGTTGCATTTGCATCATCAGAGGAACCTACAAAAAAGCTGGTGTTGTCGTTGCCTACAAAAAAGTCGGCCGATGAACAAGTCTTATTGACCACTATTGGGGTCGAGGCATTAGCTTTTGCCGGTTTGCTGGAACAGTTAGTGCAAGTCCAAGAAGATTTATTTGTTGTCGTCATTGCTTTTCAGTGACATTTGAGCAATGTAGATGGTGCTTGTATTTACCTTTACAGCATTTAAGAAGTCCCTTGTTTGGCACCGTTTTAATTCAAATCGAGCAGCTATTATCATTCGGAGCCATGTTAATTAATAGTGCGCAAATGAATTTGTAAAAAATTCTGTTCACCGCAATCCCAATAACAAGCGTGACGTTAATAATATTTATGCGTAGATATCGTAATCAAAAAATGCAAAAATAGGTAATGATGCACCTGCGTGTCCTGTGTCTGTTTGCTACAGCGAGCCGGCCGCGAGTTGTCGTAGGTCAGGGATTAAAATGTATTTTAGCAAATTTTTTTGAACTTATTTGCCAATTACTCACGAACCTCGCGGAGTTTTGAGATCACTTAAGCAATTTTGAATAGTCCTTTAATACAGCTTCACAATGGTATAACTCACTAATATGAACATTTACTTTTTCCGACTTGTATGTTTAAAAATAACGGAGCAAAATAATTACGTGTCTTCGTGTCTGTTCAACAAACGAGCGCTTGAGAAGTGAACTTATGAACTAAAAATACGTAAACAAGAAGAAAATCACGCCGTGCAGTCGGAGGATACATATAGTTTGCGAAGCTGGCTGACCAAAACCAGATGTAACCTCCGACTGCACAGCATGATTTCCTTCTTGTTTAAGTCGTTTTAGTTCACTTCGTAAGCAGTCGGGTTTTTAGATTTTATGATTTTTTTATTTTTATTTATATCTTTTTAATTAATATTTTTTTTCGTCTTAGGTACATTCAAATATATAATTGTTATAAATTTTTGAAATCACCTCTTAAAGCCCTCTATTTTGATATCCCACAGGAAGGGCCCGGAAGAAAAAAAAATTGGGCCACACAATATGGCGCCCAAAACCGCGCGCGACAGTGACACTCGCAAGGTTAAGACGAATCGATTGACGAAAGAATTATCAAAATCGACCAACGCGTTTGGTCTCTTGAACGCTACTTAGGAATACATACATACATTCATAGTCTGATAAACACATTATCCTCCTTCAATAGTCGGGTAAAAGACGGGAGAAACAAAAAATATAGAAAAACCAACCAAAAGTTCGTTCGGCACCGATGGCAGCACCTCATAATTTAATTTTTAAATTATATCTAGTAGGTACTTCATGTCCAGACAATTACTGTCCATACCAGGTTGCCTGGAAGGGATCGCGGATTGCAATATAGCCGCCCATTGTATATGTATTAATTTTAAGTTTCTTTTTATAATTGTATTTTAAGGTGTACAGTAAAGCATATAATAAATAATTAAATAAATACTTGTTTTTCTCTTTTCAGTTAATAAATTTTTAGTAGTCGGGATTATGTTTTTATAATAATTTGTTTTTGATAAGGGTGATCGTTAAAAATAGTTATTTTAAAAACTTACCTTATTGGTCGCAATTGTTTTAGATCTTTATTTACTCCATCGTAAGTTAAGGTAACGTTAGTAATTAAAATAATAACTAAATCAATTGTTTACTTTTTAGTTCAGATCCACTCCAGTACTCCAAGAAACGTAAGTGAATGATGATAACATTTTATTTGCAAGAATATATATACCTGTCAATTATTATCAAAACGATTGTAGTATTCAAAAACAAAATGTTATCCATTTAAAAGGTAAATGATGTTGTTACTGAATTGATATTAGTTAGTTATTAGTAAGACACATACATGTGTGTCTTTTAATATTTTTTTTTTGGTAGTCGGTGTCTTTGGTAGGTATCAATTTTTTTTTCAAAATCGGTCCACAATTGACGGAGAAATCGGTGAACATAAAAAAAAACATACATTATGTCGAACATAGAACCTCCTCCTTTTTGGTAAATCGGTTAAAACTAGCCTAAAGGTAGACTTTATAAAAAATCGGTCCAGTAGTTTTTGAGTTTATCCATTACAATAAAACTTATAAACAATCAAATCTTTCCTCTTTATGTATATATATATTTCAATATATATTTGAGGTTCTTGGGACCCTAGGATCCCGGATCTACCCCTCAGTGGGTTCCGCATTGTTGAGGATGTGGAGCTCCGTAGCCGTGGCTTGGTCACCCACTGTAAAGCGAAGAGGAACCCCAGGAGAGGCCGCTCGTCAGGACTTTTGCCGATTAAGCCGACGACGTAGCGGCCAACAAGTAGGTTGCGGTGCCGCTTGGTAACAGAGGCGACATCGCAACTGAGATGAGCCACGATGTCGTATGGGGCTTTCCAGGGCCTCCCATACGATATTGCGGCTGAGGGTTGGAGGCCGTGGCGGGAGAGCAGTGCCGGTATTGCGGGGTGCCGTGCTCCCTACCTTCCGCGGCCTTTACAGGGTAACCACCATCGAATGCTGCTTATCATATATCCCGTGGGGCCGTAGGGCAGGTCCCTATCCCAGCTGCGGCCGAAAAGTGGTAGGTGGCGGGGCTACTGACCTGACCCGTCGCAGAGGGACCAAGGGTGCCATACACGGGGTCGTCTAGTTCCCATGTGCTGGTTTGGTCCTTGGGGTGGTCACGGCATGCAATGTGTTTTGGTGTGCCAGTGATGGGGGTAACCCCCAGAGGAGGTTCTGGTGACGGACAGCCGTGGCGGGTTCGCGGTGAGTCCTAACGCGTAGCCATATTCTCGCCGTAAGTGGCACAGGGACTCCGTGGAATTATAATGGGTTGGAGTCCCACATAACTGCGTTATCTATCCTTGGTAACGCAGTATGCATGAGCATTTCACCATGATAAAAAAGGGGCCAAAACCAATTCGCAGAGGCTTTGTTATACATTTAGGATAAAAAGTATTACCAACCGGCGATTATCCCTGTATGCACTAGTCACTACGCAAGAGTACCCAGGGACAATCCCCGGCTGGTGCAGGACTATTAATATGGAGACAAAACAAATTGCGCTATGAGTTTGGGAGGTTTCGTGGATCGATTACCTAAAACTATGGAAGGAATATTGGCCTCTGCCTGACCACTGATGATCTAAACGGCTATAAAATGGCAGGGGATGACTTGCATACACAATTAATGCCTCCCCATAAACAGTCACCAGCACTTTAGTGACGTAGGGCCAAGGGGGCAAAGCAATGCAAAAAAAATCGGCAAGCCAAAGGGCAAAGTGTAGGAACAATCGACCAATCACGTAGACGAAAATCCACATCACGTCTTTCATCTTGCCATGTGATTGGACGATTGTTCATACTCTTTGCCCTTTGCCTTGCCGAATTCATTACTACCGAACTGTGATCATCAATACTACCAGAATCTTCTATTGCATCGTCAGCCTCTCATTCTTATCCTGATTTCTTTGAATCACGTGTTGGGTTTTCTTCCTTCATTCGTTTTTAACTGACTTCCGATATATATTAAGATCTTTTGAATAATTTAGCGACAATGATGTAGCAAATACATATAAAAAAATGGTACTTATGAAAATGGTACAATCGAACTGATCTGATGATGAAGCCTGAAGGTAGGCACTGGATCTTCGTAATAAAACGATGTATCCTAGTCGTGATTGGGTTTATTGGAATTGAAATGAGAGGTACTCTGGCTATAAATGATTTTCATGGTAATATGAGGTACCAACACTAAAAAGAGTAAAATAAAAACCTATTTAACAAAAAAAATAAACCGATTCTAAAGCAAAACACTACAAAGTGAAAAATAACTTTGTCTTCTGAAGTCAATGTCTTTGGTACCTATTGTTTCTCGTTTCGTTTCGCTTTGTAATGTTTTGCTTTAGGAGTCGGTTAAATTTTTTTGTTAAAAAGTTTATTTTGAATTATCATCACAGTATCCCATTCTAGTCCTTTTCGTTGATAAATGATTTAAATTCAGCGATAGTTTTACGAGCTGACATTTTACAATAAGTAAATCATTGAAACATGTTTTTTTTAAAACAAGCTTTTTTTCGTATTTTTCTCAGCAAACCCTTTCATTTGATACCCATATCATGGCAGTGCACAAAAAATAACTAGTCCGCAATCTGGGGCTGTCACTTAGCTCACCATGCCTTGTCATCCAAACTAAAAAGGTAAGGTAAGGTGTATGCAAAATTTCATCTTTATCGGTGGAAGATAACTGCTTTAAAATTCAGTTGCTAGATTTGACCGGAACACACTTAAATACATACATACATAGATTTCAAGTTAAATAAAAGCTTGTAAAAAACATCATCTTCCTGCCCTAGTCCCAAGTTACATGGCTTGTCGAAACAGGTTTTCTTCGACCATTCTTCCTTATCAACCGTTGGCTGATACTAGTAGAGGTAAGGTAGGTTATTTCCAAATTTTATTTCACATTACATATACTTCGTGATACAACGTTCATTTTGTACCTATCTTTTTTTCAATAAACACTAAACAACGGTTTTTGCATAATGATGTTCACTATTCCATCAATAACATTACCTTCATTAGTTTCAATATACGTGGAACACGTTGTCATTAGAATTTGAACTCCTTTCTCAGAAAACGAGTTTAACACTCGTTTACATATTTAAAATGAAAACATTTTTTTCAAAGTAAGTTAATCCTAATTACATTGTTTCTAGAAAATTCACCTGCCCGAGTTGGATTTTCCATCTGAAATATTTCAGTAGCAGCCAAGAGTGTGGCCGGTTGATGGCAATAGGCTCACCTTAGTTTACTTAGTTTAGATTCGACGAGCTGTTGCCGCAACTCCATCGACGTCAATCCATAGCTTGTTGTGTTGGTGTCCCTGGTGCTTTTCTTTACCAGACCGCGTAGGTGCCCAAAAGGTAAAGGCACGGTGGTCTCCGGTCTCATTGATGTTATACTAGTGTAGGCAACTCATTTTGCATTGTCTCTGCCTTTATTATCTATATCTGTTATTGTGTTAGGTTAGCTGTAGTTTATTGTTATTACTATACCAAACCAAAACAACAAAGTGGCCAAAAAGGATATCACTGTTAACCCCAAAACTGCAAGTCGCTTGGCAGCGTTTAAAGTTAAACTCATTAAAAAATTATCAATTTTGTCAATTCATGCTGATCCAAATCATCTATATGATGATTTTTTTAATATGTACTGTAAACAATTTAAATCTACCTTTATTCCCGAGACTATCTCGGTTAAAGATAATGCATCATTCAGTGATTGGGCTACCATTGGTATTCATAAAAGTAGGAAACGGCTTTATGAGTTGTACAATGAAAGGACTTATATCAACACTGCTGAATTTAATTTATATGTTAGAAATTATTCAAAATTATTTAAAAAATTTGTTGTTTGGCCAAGTCGCGTTATTTGAGTTCAAAGATTAAAAACAGTAGTAACGTTATTAAAACGACTTGGAATATTATTAATAGTGAAACGGGAAGATCTGGTAACCGAAATACTGACTACGGGCTTGTATACAAAACTGCGAATCGGCGCGATGCGAATTCGCAAAGCAGAAAACACCTAAGCAGTAACAAGCAACAAGCTCGTAAATATTTAAAATGCGACATCGCATCGCAGTTTTGTGTACAAGCCGTACAGCCTGTCTATTAATGTCAACATCATAAAATCAGACTCACAAATCGCAGTGGCCTTTGAAAATTTCTTTTCAGATATTCCCATTTCAACTACTAAATCCCTAAACTCATCACCTTCTGTTGCTGAGTCTTTGCTAAAAGAAAATGTTAATGTTTGCGATTCGGAATTTCTTTTTGAACATATTACTTGTAGAGACATAATTAAACCCTTTCACACATTAAATTTTAAAAAGACTGCAGATCTGTGGGGTCATTCTGTAGAAGTTGCTAAGTCTATTATTGATATTGTCGCACCTAGTTTAGCTATTATCTTTAATAATTGTATCGACTGTGGGGAGTTTCCTGACCTTATGAAAAATAGTAAAATAATACCATTGTTTAAATCAGGTAGTACATCAGACCCTACAAATTAGAGACCTATTTCAGTACTACCTAGGTTTAGTAAAATATTTGAGAAATTAATTTTAGAGCAATTGCAAAGATTTTTAATAAACATAAATTATTACATAGCAAACAATTCGGTTTTACAAGGGGTCGTTCAATTACTGATGACGGTGTTGAGCTTTTAGTACATATTTATAATGCATGGGAAGATAAGTGCGATGCCTTGGGAATCTTTTGTGATTTGTCCAAGGCATTTGATTGTGTTCTTCATGAAACACTAATCAGGAAACTCCGCCACTACGGAATCCGGAAAATACTTGAGTAATAGGATTCAGAGCGTTGACGTTAATGAAAAAATATCGCCCGGATCTATAGTAACAATGGGCGTCCCGCAGGGCTCGATTCTTGGTCCTTTCTTGTTTCTTATTTATATTAATGACTTGCCATACCTCATAAAGGATAACCATGATATAGTGTTGTTTGCGGATGATACTTCACTTTTATTTAAACTTAAAAGTCAGCAACTGGTTACTGACGATGTAAATAGCGCGATCTCAAAAGTAGTTCACTGGTTCAATGTTAATAATTTACTACTTAATGGAAAAAAAAACCAAATGCATTAAGTTTACCCTACCTCACGTTAGGCAGGTGAAAACTGATGTGTTGGTAAGGGGCGAAGAATTGAATCCTGAAAATAGTACAGTATTCTTAGGCTTAACTTTGATTGCTAAGCTTCAGTGGGGCCCACATATAGATAAATTGTCAAAAAAACTAAGCTCCGCAGCATATGCTGTTTGGAAAATTCGTAATTTAACTGACATAGAGACAGCCCGTTTAGTATACCTTAGCTATTTTCATAGTGTAATTTCGTACGATATTCTGGTGTGGGAAATGACTGTGCCTTCTCAGTATATTTATGAAAATCTTTTATATGCCCATAAAATTATAAAATTGTTTAAAAAATACAGTGATATCCATAACATAAATACTAGGAACAAACACAAATTTGTAGTACCTGCAACAAGGCTCAAGAAAATAGGTGGCTCGTTTAGATGTCAATGTGTACGCTTTTATAATAAGCTTCCAAGCCACGTACAAGATCTAAGTCTTAATAAATTCAAAATATTCATTAAACGTAAGTTGTGCCAGAAAGCGTTTTATACAATTAAAGATTACGTTGAGGACAAACAGGCTTGGGATTGAACTGCTCCAATTAATTTTGATTTTTTAATATATTTTATACCATTCCCCCTCTAAAAAGCTTATTTTATTCACTGAAAACAGTGAATAAAAAGCACTTTTAATCACTGTTTTGGTGTTTGAATTTAGAACACACCAATAAATATTTGACCTCCATCTCAATGCAATACAACCTATTTGCGCATAAAATACTCGATACAAACTTATTGTGCAAAGAATATTCGAATTTCAAACTCCTTCGTCGATTTAATTTTGAGTTTGTTTATATTTAGGATTTTGATAATGATTTTATTTTGGTCTAGGATGTTTAGTGAATACTTATTTGGATTGTAATTCTAATATTAATTGCATTGGTGTTTAATTAATTATAATTATGTAACTTAACGGAGGTGGTAACTGGCCCCTGAAACACAGGTGCTGTTTAGGTAACTCAAACTCAAAGACTCAGCTTCAATTTACAAAAAATGTGAAGCCCTAAAGTTTCTCATTTTCTGTAAATTTTGAAGGTAATAAACCATTTATTTATTTATTATTATTTCTTGTGCTTTTGGCTTAAATCCTTCTTTTTCTCGAAGTCATGGTATAAAATATAGTATGCAACTCTTGAATAAAACGGATTTATATCGAGGGCCATGAATCACTCGCGTCGTTCAGGATTTTAACACTTGAATCACTCGCTATGCTCGTGATTCAATCAATCATCACTCCCTACGGTCGTGATTCAGTTGTTAGAATCCTTCACTTGTTCGTGACTCATCTATGGCCCTCGCTTTAAAACCGTCCTTTATTCACTAGTTGCATAATATACTATTGCACCGTGAATTTAGTTTTTGTTTTTTTTTGTATTCTTGCAATGACAAGAATATTTACTTATTATTTTTACTTATTTTCTTTATTATTTTATTTTAAGTTTATTTGAATTTTTGTGAATGTGAAGACTATGTGGATCATACTTTTTTTTTGTTTTTCATTTATCTAAGTTAGTTTTAATCATGGTCTGGCAGTTTGAGTAGTTTATGCGGCCTACCCGAATGTCTTGTCTTTGGTATTGTTCGTCGAATCGTTGAGCTCCTTAAATTCTGAGTTGAGCTGCACGGTTATTGACAATGCGTGCACTGACTGGACAGGTCCACTCAATCTGGCTGGTTCTTTCTTCAAAAGACCATTTCAGACTTCAGTCTACATGGTCTTCACATGATCTAACCAAGATTGTGTCTGGACTTTAAAAGAGACTGTGACTTCTGAGTTTGTTTCAGCCTTTCTTCTCAGAGTAGTCAGATAGGAAAGGCCGACTTCATCTAGTTTAAAAAAATATGGTCGACATGTAAAAGTGTTTGTACAATCCTACTTATAGAAATAAAATCATTTATCATTTATCTGTGGCATGCGAGCTGGCAGCCTCGCATGCGCTATATGTTGATGTTCTTGTCGCCCTTGTGCGGGCGTGCCATATCGTCCTTGTTGCTCTGTCGCCAGACACAGGCACGGAACCGACGTTTTTGGCCGGACGCAGTTGGACAATTATAGAGCTAACCTTGGCCACAGAAGGCGCAGCGGAAATCATTACTGGGTGGCAGATCTCCAGTGAGGCGTCCTGCTCGGACCCTAGATGGATCAGCTACGACATTCAGGTCTGCGTATTTCATAATGCACCACCTCGGCGTAATCCGTGCAACAGAGACAGAGCTGTCTACTTAAGCACCCTCGCCTCCAAGCTTCCAAGCCCATATGCGAGGAGTTGACTAATGTGAACACGATGCAGGTAAACGAACTTACCGAATCTACGATAAGCAGCTATCATACTGCCTGCCCAGAAATCACTCCGCGCAGAATACCGGGCAAACAACCCTGGTAGGTTGTGGATCTGGAACGCAAGCGCGGTAAGGTAAGAATAAAGCCATGAAAACATGCGCGGATGAAGACTGGCACGCCTATTATGCATGCTCTGAAGCAATGGCCGTGTGTTGAACCTCCAGCCACCTGCGTAACTGGGCCGTCACTGTGTGGCTGCTGTAGAGATTCGCCTGCACGACTTCACAGGCTATCGAAGGGGTCGCCATCGCAGATGGGGCCCTACTCGTCTTCTTCAAGCTGCTGACCGGCGATAGCGTCGCCTACCTCATCGTTCTCCTTAGTTCCGGCAGCTGGCGACCATCAACAAGCAAAATACGATTTTGTATTTATCTCAAGACCATCCCAAGGCCAGACTATAAGGGCGACTATACGGGACGTATATAAGTCCGGAATAGGGCCCACTTTATAAGTCTTTTTGCACTTTTAAGATATTTATAATGGTCCGTTGAAATGCCAATCACATTAACAGTAATCCTATAATAGAACCACGATAATCGAAATACTCCTGCCAAATTTACTATAAGTGTCTTACAGGAAAAAGTGAGATTAATACGGTCTCAGCAATCTATATCAATATTATAAAGAAGAAAGATTTTTTTGTTTGTTTGTATGTTTGTTCCGAATAGGCTCTGAAACTACTGGGCCGATTTAAAAAATTCTGTCGCCTATGGAAAGCTACATTATTCCCGAGTAACATAGGCTATAATTTTGACGAAAGGAGAAGGAGGAAAAGGAAGGAGCGAAGCCGCGGGGGTCAGCTAGTGCTTTTATAAGTTCATTTTTGATCAGTCGTAGAACGCAATCGAAGTGTTTGCTTTGTGGACCTCGGACCAGCTCAGAAGTCTCTCTCGCGGAGGACCTCGCCCCTTCGATTATCAGCCGTTGTATCTCTTCATGGACCTGGTTTGACACCTGGTGGCTGATAATCCCCGTGCGAACACAGGTTACCGCGACGCACAAGTGGGCACTGGCAACTCGAGAGTAACTCGTCGCATAGGTCCGCCCGGACTGATCACGTCGCAGCCGCTTGTGCTCTTCTCGAGGCGACATGATCTTTTTGAGAGCCCGTTTGGCCACAGCCTGACCCTTCCGAGTGGCCTGCAGCGACGTGCCGGCCGTCTGTGCTGGTGACTGGCTGCCGTTGGCCGTAGTCTGCGACCGCTTCCCTTTCGAGAAGTTAAGTTTGCCGGTCTTAGCAGCCTTTTTCTATTTTTTTTTTGTTCCGGGCTGGAAAATCCTCATTGGATTTCCTTTGCCCTGGGGAGGAGCAGACCCCGCGGAGGGGTTTGTCAGACTCTCGCAAACTCTCGTCTTAGCAGTCTGCATCACTGGCTTGCGAAGTCGCAGTAGAGGGTGAGGCACAGAGAGCTTTGAAAGGTTAGGGCTGGCAGTGGAATGAGTCATCACCGGCCCCTTTTCTCTCGCCATAGGAGGGTAAGTTATTCTTTTCGTATTAATTTCGTTGCGGGATCCAAGACAGTTAAATTCATACTCCGGGGTTCGTCTCCGGAGTTTCATTGCCTGGGCGCTTTTCTGGTAGTCTCCACTGTTAATTCTGGCTTTCAGGAGTTGCAGTGGTTTGGAAATAGTGCGGTGGGAAGCTTGTTGACCTTTGCAGCAACTTTTGTAAATAAGATTAAAACTTTTTGTAAATTAAAAATGTTGTGTTATTAATCTATGTAAATAGGATCGAAAAATTTAAATGTTAACTACTAACTACCTACGTATCGTTTAAAGCGGGTCGTTGAACCTCATGCCGCGCGAAATGCAGTGTTGCCAGGTCTTGTTTATGTTTTACCCCAAGTCTGATCCCAATTTTAAGTTAAATGAAAAAATTACTCTAAATTTTTTAGTTTGCTTTTCTTCTCAACTTTTTATATTTGGTACATTTTATGCAAGATCATATAAAAGACGAGACAATACAATCTATAATATTTATAATTACAGACAAGTTTTACTCTAAGGATATTTGTATCTATTCCAAAGATCCTATTTGTAACACGTGGTTGACTACTTAATTGAAGCTATGATAGGCGTATCGAGAAAGAGAGCGATTGTGGGTTCAAGGGAAATATTTAAACTAAAGTCCATTTCATTATAAATTTTTATTCAAATAAGTTAACAATTTCTATTACAGCATCAGCAAAAAACTTACCCTAAAATTACCCTCACCGAGTTTGTACCCTAAAAATTACCCTGCTGATTAAACTTTACTCTAAATCTAGGGTAAATTACCCTAAGTTGGCACCACTGGCGAAATGATAACAGCCGTTTGCACATTTAATCATTAACCCGTAATGAAAATTATTGTATATCTTTGGAATTGTTGCTTTTTTACAAGCTTTTTTTTAACTTGCTATGTATGTATTTCTGTAAGTGTGTTCGGATGAAATCTTGCAACTGAATTTTAAAGCAATTATTCTCAAATGATTAAGATGCAATTTTGCATACACGTTTAGTTTGGAAGACAATGCATGGTTAGCTCTCTTCTCTTCTTGGTCGCGTTCTTCATTACTGAAGGTCGTGTCCCTGAAAGGCCCTCGTGGTTTTATGCACGATGTTCTTCCACTTCAATCGGTTCTCAGCTTCTCTCAGGGTGGTTGTAACAGAGTCCAGTGAGGGCAGTTACCTAGTCTGATCAGCAGTTAGATGACAGGCCGCGAGGTCTTTTCCCATCCACCTTGGCCATTCAAAAATCAAAAAAAAAAAAATCAAAATAGTTTATTTCAAATAAACCTTAAAGGTACTTTTGAATTGTCAAACAAAAAAAAATATGACTCTAGTTGCAAATTCGCAAACGTCAGTAGATCTCAATGGAGAAGAATTTGCAAGAAACTCCACGGACACTCTTTTCCATCAGTTTCAATTACAAGTTTTTGGTTACATCATTCTTGTTAAAAAATAAATACATATATGTGAGAACGATGCAAAAAGACGTTCACGTAAAAGCGTCTAGAGTAACAAACAATTTCAACATAAAAATTCAATAACAGGCCGAGGCAGCTAAGTTATGACCAATCGCAACTGATGAACTGTTCACGAACATGACGCATGGATCGGCACCACTCAGCTCAACCATCATGAAGGGAACCGAGTGATCCAACACATGTGCCACCATCAGTGAGAAATTAGAGAGACCATGACACACTCAAATGCCAGGGCACACAGAAGTCAACGAACGACACATAGGTAGATTTACAGTCGGAACATAGTACTCACACATGTGCTGTGCAGTTATATAATACTAAAAGAAATTGAGTTTATACAATACAAATATAATCATACAGTCTTCAGCAGCTCCAACAATACTTCAAAACTTTTCTGCCCATCACTAATTGTTCTTGCGCCCTAATGGCTGCGGAGCGGGACCAGCATTTAGCCAAGCATTTTTATCAGCGATGTAATCATCCAACTTATAATATGCTTGCCTGCATAGTGTGCGTTTTATACAAGTTTTAAATTTCGTCTCATTCAGTTCTAGAATGTGGGGAGGTATTTTATTGTAACATTTTAAACAGTACCCCATAAAAGATGATGCCTGATTAGCCAGCCTAAAACCTGGTTGGATTAATTGGTCCCTATTTCTAGTAACATAATTATGTCTGTCGCCGTTTTTACTGAAAAGATGTAAATTTTTTCTAACGTACATGATGTTTTCATAAATTAAATATATTGACAAGGTACCGTCATGATGTTAATGTCCTTAAACAGTTCCCTTAGAGAATCGCGCCGGCGAAGATTGTATATCGCTCTGATGGCTCGTTTTTGCAGAATAAAAATTGACTCAATGTCTGCAGCCCTTCCCCATAGTAAGATACCGTAAGACATTATACTATGAGAGTAACTAAAATAGACTAGCCTCGCGGTATCTACATCAGTAAACTGACGAATTTTTCTAACAGCATAAGCTGCCGAACTTAGCCGCCCTGCAAGTGATATTAAATGAGGACCCCATTGCAACCTTGAGTCTAGCGTGATCCCCAAGAATACCGTTTTATCGACAAATTCTAGCTTCTCCCTACCCAAGATAATGTCACAATCAGTACTTTTGACATTCGGCAAGGCAAATTTTACGCACTTCGTCTTTTTAGCATTTAAAACTAAATTATTAGCCGTGAACCAATTTTGAACCTGTCGCAAGACGTCATTTACGTCGTCAACGTTACTCGTACGTCTATTTATCTTAAAAATCAAAGAAGTGTCATGAGCAAATAACACCATGTTTAAATTGTTATTCAAAAGATGGGGTAAATCGTTAATGTAGACTAGGAATAGGAAAGGACCCAAAATTGAACCCTGGGGTACACGGTTAACCCGTACGAATTGACACCGTTTATTTGAACTAATTGCTGTCTATCATTTAAATAAGATTTTACTAAACTCAACGCTGATTGGCCTAGCCCGTAATGCTCAAGTTTCAAAAGTAATATTTCATGATTAACACAATCAAACGCTTTCGGCAGGTCACAGAAAACACCAATAGCATCTTGTGCCTCTTCCCACGCATCAAAGATGTGTTTTAATAAGGTGACACCAGCGTCGGTCGTACAACGTCCTTTGGTAAAACCATACTGTTTATCGTGTAGGATGTTATTCGTATTAAAATGAATGAGCATTACCACCAACTTCTCTAGATTGTCTGGTTTCCGACAATGTGACCAAAGTAGCTGAGAATCCTTCGGTAGCACAGCGTGATTAGTCTGTGTCTTATGCCTAGTCGATCAAGGATAGATTTGTTCGTTCTCTTGGCGGTCATGGTATGCGAAGTATTCTTCGCCAACACCACATCTCAACAGCTTATATCTTTTTCCTTTCTATTGCCCGAATCGTCCACGACTCCGATCCGTAAAGGAATATCGAGAAAGCCAGTTTCCGGACTAGTCTCATCTTGGTGATACTGGAGACCTTTCTGTCCTGCCAAATACGTGCCAGCTTATTCATCGCAGCTTTGCCCATTTGAGTCCTTCTCCTGACCTCTCTTTCGGTTCCTACCTGGCCAGTAAGTAGCGAGCCGATTTATAAACTTGCTGACGAATTTTAGGCCCGCGAGTCCCTTCGTTCTAGAGAGTTGAGTTCTGTCGATGAGCATGACTTTTGTCTTCGACTTATTCATGGTGAATCCAACCAGTCCGCTCTCATATTCTACTCTGCGAAACAGATCAGCTAGCTCCTTTTCTGAAGCCGCAAAGCTTGTAGTGTCATCTGCACATCTCAGGTTACTAATCTTCATTCCCCTGACAGATACGCCTCCCTCCCATTCTTCTAAGGTTTTCTTCATTATGTATTCAACATATATATTAAAGAGAATAGGAGAAAGAATAGACCCTGTCTTACCCCTTTTTCTGGCTTGAAAGGGCCTGAGATGACGTCACTAACCCTTACCATGGATACCCCGTCTTGGTACAGATTAGCGATCAACGCGACGAGGTGTTGAGGTACGCCCATCTCTTGTAATATGGTCCACAGGCAATCCCATCTGACGCAATTAAACGCCTTCGAGTAATCGATGAAAGACATTAATATCGGCGTGTTGATCAACCGAGAGTGTAGGGCGACATACCGCCATGGCAAGTGTGCTCCGTATTATTAAATGTTTATAAATAGTAAAACCGTATATCCTGACGTAAAATAAGTACGACAACAAACTAAACTGTGTTGTGTACTTGTGGAAGTGTCATAAAAACTTAAATACTGCAGCGAACAGTTAAAAGTTAAGTATATGTATATCTCATAAACTCTACAAACTTATCAAGTGTTACAATCTATACAGAGTTCAATGTGCAATACATTTCAATAAAGTTAAATACAACCAACTTAGATACGCTAAAAATCTTAAAGAAGTGACAAAAAGTGACTATTTCGACGCAAACGTTGGTCAAACAATCATAATATTTGATAATTGATTCATATTTACGATATTCCTTCCAAAATCAAGGTGTTACGTGGTTATTTGCACAGTTTTTGAACGCACATTGCAACATTTGTACCGTATTAATGTTGGCTATGATTGGACTATACTAATTTGAAATAAGGCCATATTTTTCGGCCCGTTTTTCAAGCGCTGACCGGGAATCTAGTGTATTCTTCATCGAAGGCCTAACTTAAGAAATTATTACTTCACCATACAAACTACAGTTTTATGGGCCTACAATATTATGGCGCGATATAAAAAAATATGTTATTCGAAGTACTAATAGGAATAACTAAATAAACTTTGCCTTTGCCTTTATCTTTGTCTTTGTCTTATAGCAATGAATACAATTAAAAAAAAATCGAGGAGGATCATGTAGACGCGGAGACTCATAACACCGCAATTCAGAAACGTGCGTCAAATGAACAACGCCATAATAAGCTTGAAGGTAAACTTTTTGCTCGTTCGAGGCTTCAAATGATATGCCCCGAAAGATGGAAGGTGGGCCATTGTCGGAGAAGAGACACCGCATATACATTTGAGTTCTGGGCTTTCGAATATGTCTTGTAATTATATTTCTTATTGTCGACTTGTGTTCTGAGTCTATTTAGAAACTGCCAAATCTCCTTCGGTACGTGTGCCTAGATGAAGTCAGTCGGGTGGATTAAGTTGGGTTGCAGTCAGGGGCTTAAGCAACGTCTGCCTTCTAAATAATTATAGAATAATTCACGCCACCCAATCCACAATTTCCAACACTTTTAAGTTTCGCCATCCAATATTAGTGCGCCAGATACTTTTTAAACCGGAGATTTTATGGGTGCGTGCGTCCAGTCTCTGGCAGTTATGAGTCTCTAGCGCACTGAATGCACTGATATTTAGTGCCGAAAATTGACGGGTGGAAATTGTGCATTGGGTGGCGTTAATTATTCTATAATTAGTTAAGTACTTCCAAAAGAAATATTTGAAAAAATAAATGCAAAAAAACTTGGTTTTATATTAAATGCAAAAATCTTTTATATTTTTATTTGAAGATCAATTAGTACAAAAACCAGAAAAATTCTAAAAAAGAACATCATTAAAAAATATACAAACTCTGGAATTCGAACTCACGACCAACGATTTGGAAGTCTTGTATCCAAACCTCAGCATTTATTCCGTTGATAATTGATTAATATAGCAGTTCAAATACATGTCGCGATCTACATATTGCTATACTGCTAACTCTCCATAATATTAGCCTATAGACTGGTCAGACCATTAGGGAATATTTTTCTTGATTAATTACATTCTTGCGCAAAACAGTAGTAGAAAAATAGACATAATGTAAGATTTTTTATTCCCCCATTGTAATTACCGCGATTATATATTACCAGACGTGTAGAGAACGTTTTGCATTATTTTTGTCCAGTTTTTTCCCGCGCTAACCTACAGTAGAAAACACACATAATGCAACATTGCTTATCACCCAAAGCAAATAGCGTGATAATTTATATCTTATTATTATGTTGCTCTGATCTCTAAGGAATGTATTTGCAAAATTTGAACATCTGTAAATAGAGAAAAAAAAAAAAAATGCGTCAGTATCCTTCATATACCCCGTAGCTTTTACATTTTCTCAAAAATATTCAATGTACAGTTTTGATGTCTCTAAGATTTTAGACAATGAATTACATAAAGTATTCTTAATATTGTATAGTAGCATAGGATAGTTACAATAAATTAAAGTCACACACAGTTAATACTGTCCGCACAGGCCGCGGAAGTGTGGGGCTGCAGAGCGACGACTTGTTAATAACTGCTACTTTTTAACCGACTTCGCAAAAAGAAGGAGGTTCTCAATTCGACTGTTTTTTTTTTTTTATGTTTGTTACCTCAGAACTTTTTATTGGGTGAACCGATTTTGATGATTCTTTTTTTATTTGATAGCTGGCGTTTGTCATGTGGTCCCATTTAATTTTCATCAAGATCTGATGAAGAACTTCGGAGAAATACATCAGAACTCTTCAATAAATGACGGTAAAACACTCGGGATAGATACAATCGCATGTCTCTTTATTGTTTACACCATTTCATAACAAAATATCACAGTGGTACTCTCTAAAGGGGTACGCAGATGTGAACAGTTCACCCTAGTATACTCTCATTGCACCGGTTTTGTTTAAGTTTCATGTTATTGGGTTAATCTATTCTAGCTTCACTTTGGATACTATACGCGTAGGTACCGCCTATAGAACTGGTCCATTATGTACCACAACTAAAAAGTGAAAAATAAAAAACCTTTTTACAAAAATTATAACCGACTTCCAAACAAAAACACTACAAAGTGAAAAATAACTTCAATTTCGGAAGTCGGTGTCAAAAAACGAAGAAACGAAAACAGAAACACCGACTTCCGAAATTGAA
This sequence comes from Orthosia gracilis, assembly GCA_947562075.1. NCBI lineage: Eukaryota > Metazoa > Arthropoda > Insecta > Lepidoptera > Noctuidae > Orthosia > Orthosia gracilis. The sequence goes on from OX387265.1 coordinate 14,512,606, forward strand.
GTTATTTTTCACTTTGTAGTGTTTTTGTTTGGAAGTCGGTTATAATTTTTGTAAAAAGGTTTTTTGCTAATATCTTCTAGGACGTCCATTTTGCGTTCCACCGTGAACTGAGACGCGGTCAGCGGATGTAGCCCCTTAAGCGCACAGCTGTAATAGCAAAAAAAAAAAAATATATGAGATAAGCAAATCCTCAAGTATTTTGACATTGCCCGTTATGATGTCGACATGTGGGATGTGGACTCAGCGATCATTGTACCGATAGTCGTGTCAGCCACTGGTTTAATAGCCACGGGCCTCGACCAACACCTTAGGAGGCTTTCTTTAGGAGGCTGGGTCAAGGGCTTGATTCAGAAAGCAGATCTTCTGGACACGGCTCGTATTGTCAGGAGGTTCCTATCTCTGGTTCCCTGACCGCCGGTAGCTTGGACCCTATCCCCGATAGCGGGGGGCTCATTTTTTTTTTAAGATTTAAAATAACTTGTGTTTGATAAGATACCAAAAGTGTATAAAGTACATAATAATTCCAGCCTGTAACTGTCCCACCGCTGAATAAAAGCCTCTGCCCATACAGAGAACGCATGAGCAATAATCACCACGCCTGCTCAAGGCTGATTGGTATTTTCAAACTTATATTAACTACCAGCTGCTGCCCGCGACTTCATCCGCGTCAAACTCGTAAAACTAAAAAATAATGAAGGGCTTTATTTTTTTACGCGGATCCTTAATACTTATTTTAAAATAATAGTAGCCTATGTTACTCATTATAACATCAGCTACCAGTGATAGTCCCGTCAAAATCAGTCCGGCCGTTTCGGAGACTACCACAAACAGACAGACAAACAAAACTCACCGTGTACACATTCACATGCTTTCAATAAAACGTTGTTATTTTGACATTACATACGGAAACTTCAATTTTATTTATTTGTATTATAGAATTTATAGATAAGTACCGTACCCTTAACTTCAAAAAAAGCGAGTGCGTGTGCTTTCCTTGCATTTATTGCTTCGTATGCTTACATATCTGTCTATTCAACAGCGTAAAACACGCAATGAATACTGTTGGATTGTCAAAATGAAACACTTTGCGATCAATACCACGAAATTATTTGTTACGCAATTAGGCAGCATATTTCCTCACGATGTTTTTACTTCACCAATATCTAAATTTATCTTAGACATGACAAACTTAGAAAGTAGTTATATATGAATTGAAAAAGTAACATTGGTAGATACTTACCCGGGTTTGAACCCACCACCTCAAGAAGCACGAGGGGCCAGATTAGCCACTGGCAGGGTCCTACGAAATTTCCAAAAAATAGAATTACCTATCTGTTTTCTAAAGAAATCATTTCCATTTACTGCGTCGTTGCTCTTATCACTACAGTACTGCTAAACGTGAGGGTGGGTTCGAAACTCGGGTTGGACTTAAACATTCCCGGTAGTAAATTAATTTTATTAACTCACGCCAGACTCGCATGAATCACAGGGCGGACAGTGGGCACAAGAAAGCCGTTAAATTGTGTCGCAGACACCCGGGTATATGCGCCCATGTCGCGGAATAGCAGCCAGTCGCCCACATCCAGTGCTGGGAGATGCGTGTTGGGCAACACGCAGTCCACATCTTCTAACGTGGGACCCCATACTGAGCACGCAGAGCGAGGGGAGCCGTTGTCCTAAGTAGGACAAATGAAACATTTTTTTTTTTACATTATTTTATGTACATAGTATAAAAAAAGCTGTATCACGTCTTGAATAATAATTTTTAGAACTTTATTTTTATTGCCGTTTAAAAATGTATAAGAATCATGTCTATAGGTAGGACAGTAAACTCACATTGACTGGTTCAGCGGACACGTACTGCTTATAGGGCAGCACGCAGTTGAAAGAGCCGTACACGCCGTCGTTAATGAAGTACATCGTGTGCATTTCCCCGTTCTCGTCGCACTCCTTAAACGCCACCGCGGATAAAATAAGCATGTTTATTTATATGTCAGATAGCAACCGCTGAGGCTCTAGATAAAGTGACATCCTATCAGCAATAGCGTCGCCATCTATAAAAAACAGGAGAAGCAAGGGGTGCGTGTCGGTGTTCACGCGATATGGTCACAGTGACCATGTAATAGGCAAATTACCATTAATAATTATTGGAACGGAGTTCCTTATCGCTCGTTATAGTTCTGATTTGTTTGTGGGCTGAGGGGCTAGACCGAAAAAGTGTAACAAGAAGACCCAGGAGAACCAGGGTTACCGACATAGTTCAAAGAATTGCCAACTTTAAGTGGCAGTGGACAGGGCACATTGCTCGCAGAACGGATGGCCGACGGGGCAGAAAAGTTGACGACGAAAGGGCAACGACGGGGCGACCGCGAAAAGGAAGACGTTGCGTTGGCCTGGTGAAGGTTGCGGGACGCGAGACACACGGGACCGGTCAATGTGGCGACGCTTGGAAGAGGCCTATGTCCAGCAGTGGACGTCTTTCGGCTAATGATAATTAACAATAATCTGTGATTTTTACTACAAAGTACAAAGCGAATGCTCTATTAAAAAAGGATAAGTATCTTAGCTTAATTACTTACTTGTTTAATTATTGATTTATTTATCCAAATCTTACATTCTCTGTGGTGCAAGCGTTAAATCGACACTTTTCTGTCTGACTATACATCGACGTTTTTGCGCCTATCAAAACAGAAATATCTAGATATATTCTTCGGGTCGAGTTTAAGCGAGTCGAGTGGGCGCGGACCCCAAATGACTACGTGAAGTCAGGGTGCCCCAATTTGATTTTGGAAGCCCGATTGTCTGACAGGTAGTCTTACAAAAAAAGAATCGTGTTACTCCATGGACCATGGTAAACTGATAATGTTTCAACTGCTGGGAATTCAGACCTCCTCTCACAGAAAAGCCACTAATATGAATTCGGTGTTCCTTACGGTCTTATCCTAGCGCTGGACTTACCCCTACATGTTTTTACTCCGAATCAAACAACCCGATTTGGAGCCCAAGATAAGACATATTTTTAACCCCCGAAGGAAAAAGAGGGGTGTTATAAGTTTGACGTGTGTATCTGTGTGTTTGTGTATTTGTGTATCTGTCTGCGGCATCATAGCTCCTAAACGGATGAACCGATTTTAATTTTGTTTTTTTTTGCTTGACTTGAAGGTGTCTTTATCAAGAGCTTAGCTATGTTTTATTAAATTGCCTTTCAAAAGTTATTCGCATTTTACTCTGTGAACCTGGGCATATTAGCAAGATATCGTGTCATACTTATGTGTTTTGATAGATTTTCGATTGAAGCATCTGCATCTGGATCGGGGGCCTATTTTTTAAATCCTTGCGAAACGAAATAAGACTCAATCGGAAATTAGTACAAAATAGTAAAACTTAAAGCAATGGGCCTAGAATTTCTTAAACATGAATTATAACTGTTATGATTAAATTACTTGTGCCCTCAATCCAGACGCGTGCTTAAAGTGGCATAGCCTAAATCTCAGAAAGTTATATCTCTGGGTTAGTCATTTTTGTTTAGGAATTTAGTTAAGATTTTCTTAAATATTTTAAGAAATGTCCAAAGCTTTAGAATAATGACATTACAGATTTATAGCGGTATATATAGGCCCACAATTCATTAATGTTTTTTTCTGAGGAATCTGCAAAACATGTATTTATCTGAAGAAGTACAAAAGTAGGACTTTAATATCACTCTTTTACTTTTATCATCACTGACTCCCTTTTCTTTCATATCACTCCTCACACAGGCCATCCATCTTTTCTTTTCTTTTTCATCTTTTTGGCTCAACCTCATAGATTTCAGATTTAACATTTTTTTTAATAAAATGTACCGTATTGTCCGTTCTTCTAAATGCGATACTTTAAGAGAAAATAGATTTTTCATTTTTTATATGAGACAATTTTGTAGGGTAGACATGATTTTGTTACATGTTTTGGAACGAAAATCATATTATTTGTAACTAAAAGCCCGTCAAATGCCTACCCTACCCAACTTACCTAGACCTACCTACCTGCCCTAATTACCTACCTACCCAATATACCTAGATCTAACTAAATACTCAACTTACTTACCTACCTACCCTACTTAGCTACCTAACTACCCTACTTGCCTATCCACCTACCCTACTAGTGTTGTCCTCTAGTTGACTGGTGCGGACGCCCGGAGCCGTTACTTGGGACTGATCAATCATGGACTCGAGTAGGTGTGTGATCAGTTTTTACGTGGCGTCCCTGAGTGTCGCATTGTATGACTACTTTTGTTACCTTGGGTTCTACCTGTAAAAATAATTGTATGTGTATGTGTACTTACCTACCTACCCTACTTACCTACCTAACTACCCTACTTACCTATCTTCCTAAGTTACCTACCAATTATTTTTCTAGGGTCATTCTTCCAACCGTCATTCAGAAAATGACATCAAATGCACAAAGCCATCTATTGAATATGGAATTCAACTGTCCTAGTATCTTAATTGCGAGAATTGTGATATTTTAATGCTTGAACATTTCAAATTCATCTAACTTTTGATACTGTGAACCGATTGCGATGAAACAAAAACTTAGTAATACTTCAAGTGTTACGCACAATTATTATGTTTAAAAGTGTTTTGCATTGGTTTAGTACATTGTACGTGATGCGTGCACAAATAAGCAGACAAGCAGATAAACAGAAAAAAAAAACCAGAAAATGCTAGAAATGGATTCTGCTGTCCTTTAACAACTTGGCTATTTTTTTTTATGTTGGAAATGTTTTCGATGTACAAAAACGACTTTTCTGCAGATTTATTAAATGTATTAATTTAATGTACACACATAATAATTCACAGAGACATCACATACAGACAATAGAGGACAAAAGCACTGCTTACTTTTTAAGAAATTTTCTATCAGCAGACCCGCGAAAAGGAAAAATGACAAATTTAGACAATAGTGTGTGAGAACAGGAAGAGAAGAAAAGTGAACGAATTTAACTAAGATATAAATATATAGGCACTTATAATATACAAGTAGTGTAAAGGTAGACATATACTTATATAAATATATATAAAGGTCATATCAAAGAGGAGAGATAACTTTCTTTTACTCGCTTTTTGAAAAGCGAGAGAGTTTTTAGATCTCGAATGCTAGGCGGAAGTGAGTTCCACAATCTTACAGCATGGACGGAGAAGGACTGGAAATAATTTCTGGTTTTATGAGGATGGGATTTAAGGAGAGATCTAAGATGCGATCTACACGGCGCGTCTCTAGGGCGAGCGTAAGAAATCGCTCACGCACGTAGGATGGGCAAAACGGGTTGTGAAGAATGATGATGAGGAGACATAAAATCAGAGTGTTCCTACGAAGACAGACTGGGAGCTACTTGGATTGCTTGCGAAGATGAGAAACATGATGACGTAGATCAAAAACAAAGCGAACACACAAATTTTGCAAGAGCTCAAGCTTGTTTAATAGCTCCTCTGTGGCATCCAGGTAGCAGGCGTCAGCATAATCTATAATTGGCTGAATAAGAGTTTGTGCCAAAGAAACTTTACTCTTTAAGGGAAAGAGACTGTGAAGGCACTTCAGCGAATGGAAAGAAAAATGTGCCTTCCGACTGACCTCGTTGACCTGGCCACGAAATATTGGAGTTGATAATTGCTCTCAGATCCTTTGCGGTTTCGGTAAAGTGAATGCGTACACCGTCACGATATATTGGCATCAGGAAAGTGACGGCAGCCACATTGCGAACAAATTTGCTGCCTATGACCATGGCCTGTGATTTACTTGGGTTAATTTGCAAACCAAATGATTTAACCCATGGGCTGATACTTGCCAGATCTTGTTTCATTGCCGCAAATCGAAACAGATGCAAGTCATCTGCGTAAAGATGGAAACTAGACGAGATTACTCAGGTAACAAAGTTAATGAAGATTGAGAAAAGAAGAGGAGAGAGTACGCTACCCTGAGGAACACCCTCAGTAAGGCTACACCAATCAGAGAAGGACTCATCAAGGCGAACAGACTGAGAGCATCCCCGACGATAAGAGTTGAACCATGCTAAAGCGGAAGAAGAGAAATTGATAGATTCAAGAATATCTTATAAAATGTCGAAATCCACTGAGTTGAAGGCACCACTAAAGTCGAGAAATACAAGCACACCATGGTATTTGTTCTCCATAGACCAGCAGATATCGTCAGTTACTTTTAAAAGTGCAGATTCAGTGCTGTGACCTGCGCGAAAACCTGATTGAACGGGTTTAATGGTCGAGTTTGAAGTCAAGAAAAATGTTAACTATCCATGTACTAAGTGCTTGAAATCTTTAGAGAAAAATGGAAGAACAGATATAGGTCTAAAGTGTGTTAATAGAGATGGATTGTTGGTTTTAGGTAAAAGTATGATGTGAGCCTTCCAAACCGATGGAAAAGAGCAAGAGGTGAATGAGTGATTGAAGATGTGAGTTGGAACAGGGAGCAATGAGGGAAGGATAAGAGTTAACATTCTCGAACACAACATATCATCACCGATTGCTGACGAAGTTATTGCAAGTACAGATTTCTTAACGTCATCCTCAGTAACATCAATTAAAGATTGAACATTGCGGCAACAGCATATTAGAAAGACTATTTAGAGTAGCGGCTTTGACACGCGGAACAAAAGAAAAAGGAAGATGATAAAAATGTTTATTAAGATCCTTGCACTGGTTGGCAGGCAATTTGCCTATGCCTGCTGACTTATGGAATCTCCATACATCGGTTGAACTGCGGTTGTTGAGTTGTTCATGGAAGTAGCGTCTCTTAGAATCCTGACGAAGATGATTGCAGCGATTACCGGTTGTTGAGTTGTTCATGGAAGTAGCGTCTCTTAGAATCCTGACGAAGATGATTGCAGCGATTACGTAAAGATTTGTAATAAACGAGATTTAGGTCTGAAGGTCTGCGCCTATATCTGCACTTGGCTTTGTCCCTACGAGCCATATGCTTTTTAATATATTGTGTAATCCATGGTGTAGGATTGTGTCACTTTGACTCGTCGAATAGGGGCTTGCTGGTCATATAGATTGTGGACAGCTATGTTAAGACACTTCACCTTACCGTCAATGTCTTCGCACTCAACCAGAGGAAACCAATCGAGATCGTCGGCATCACGCCGCAATGCCTCCAGGTTTATGCTCTTGTAGTTACGGAGATATACGAGCTGGGGCTTACGCTTGGGGACACGGATACGAAACTATACGAAAGATAAATAAGATCGTGGTAAGAGAAAGTAGCTGTAAGCTGACCATGCGAAGCAACATTATTAGGAGAGGAAACAATCATAAGATCAAGTAAAAAGGCGTACAATTAGGAAAATAGTGAGTTGCAGGGAGGGGAAAGACTTGAAGATTTAATGAAGACAAGAGTGAAAGGAGTTTAAGGGAACGAGGATAATTTTTGATCAAAGAAGTAATAAAATCACCCTTTAAAGGGGGAGCTCATACATGGGGCAATAGATCGCTAGATTTCATGGGGCATAGATCGTTGCGAATTATGTATGTTGTCTGAAGCAAATAAATATGAAAAAATCGGCCAAGTGCTAGTCTGATTCGCGCACGGGGGTTCCGTATAAACAGCTATGTTCACCAAAATAAATAGATAACACTAATAACATTCATAAACAATGAGAGCACCGAACATTGCTCTAACGAAGGGACGAAATTAACTTTGCCGTTCGAAAACTGTTGTTCCCCATTCATCAATATACAACATGTTTACTTTTCTCTAAAGCCTCGTACTCGCGTCGGGGAACCGCTAAGTAAATAATATACATTACTGTAAACATTGGCTGTATAAATATTTAATTTCATTTTTATTAGTTACTAGCAGTTGCCCGCGACTTCGTCCACGTGGTATTCGGTTTATCACGCACTACGCAGGTGAGAAGTGTTGATCAATAGAAACTAGAACATACCTTTCTCTTGGCATGCACCATGGTAGCAAGAGTGAAGGCTGCGGTGGCAAAGTATGCCCCTGGTTCCGCGATCACGCGCACCGAGCGATCCGGGAAGTGTTCCTCTATAGACGAGTTGATTACTCTTGCCATCTGATGGGCACAACAAATAATTTAAATTATTTATACTATGAAGAGCCCGTGGCCCGTGGTCCTTCTAGGTTAAGCAACGCTTGCCGAGGTCGGACCGTGCATGTATGACCATCTTAACATACCGACATTCCCCCGTGCCTAGATGAGCACGTTAAGCCGTTGGTACCTGCTGTCGTTTGTAGATTTTTGACAGTCTTTATGGGTTGTAAGAAATCAGAAAACTTGACATCAGTCTTGCCAAGGGATAGGAATTGTGTTACCCAGTAACTAGTTAGTAGTTTGTGGAGGTTATCCCGATCTCAACATAATTGGTAATTGTAAAAAAGGCTAGAATAGAAATAACGAGTAAAGATTATGCCGTAGCAGACAGCCAAAAAATACTGTAGGTATCATAGACACTTGGTGCTACGGGTAGGATCCTCGGTATAATCCAAATGATTTAAAATTTAACGGTTTTTCTTGTGTTCCACGTCGTAACCTACTTGGAACCACGCGAATATTTTACAAATAAGTGTCACCTCGCAGATAGAAGAGTTGGTTTCTCCCGGGAAGCCTCCCCCGATGTCCAACAGATGCATGTTCTTGTGTCCCACATTGTGTCCTACGTGGAACAGGGCTCGCGACAGAGCGATGGCGCGCGCGTACACTTCTGTCTCAGTAGTGCCGCTACCCACGTGGAATGACACTCCGATTATCTGGGGACGTTCAATATACGTATTATAGTTTTTGTTAGGGATTTATAATGTAATTGATAACTACTTATTACGAAGTTACATCTCAATACTACTACGAACTTCAGAATCCGCGGCTCAAAACCCTTGAGGACAACATCATCAAGAAGATTCCCCCCATTTGAAGATCCAGGGTGCTGGGCCGGCTAAAGTTAACACAGTGGCAAAAGTTGCCGATAAGTTTCGGACATTCCGGGAGCTCCTATTGTCCATGTTTGGTCTGCTCTGAAGCCAGATCAATGAATGTGCCAAACAGGTTGATGCTTACGAGACCATGTACCGGCGGAAAACATTGGTCTTCCAAACACACGCCGAGGTGGAGAGTGAGGATTGCACAGCTGTGATCTTGGATGTGCTAAGTTCTATGCTTGCCCTCAACAATCTAACAGCAGCTATAATTTAAGCCTGTTACAGTCTTGGAGCCCCCAGCAACGTGCAAGCCATCTCGTTAGGTTGGCCACTGTTGACATCAAGGTCTCAGTTTGGAAGGCAAAGCTTCACTAAAAGGCTCCAAAATATCTGTCAAGGAGTTCTTGACGAGGGCGCAGCGAATTGTTTTAGGGAAGGCGCGCGAGCACTCCAGTATGCGGTCGTGTTGGACTCAGGATGGCGTCATCTACATCAAGGCCTCTGCACATTTCTTCAAGAAGTGAAGACCTGTTTTGATGTTACTCACGTATAAGCCTAGCTCGGCAGCCAGCTTAAGCAGCCTCGGCGCCTCGGTGACGGGGTCGCAGCCGAACTTGATGCCCAGCGGATATTTCGCAAAGGCGGCATCGCAGCGGATGCGAATCACCAGCCTGGTAACACAAGAGCAAAATTTTTTATCAACTGGAATACTGGTTCCTTTTTTTAGCTTCGCACGTTTTATGCATTTAACCAGTGTCACGTTTAGTTCATCTTATTTTTTATACAGGGAAATGGGTACATAATTATCATCATCATCATTATTTCGGTCGAAAGACGTCCAATGCTGAACATAGGCGTCCCCCAAGTGTCACCTGGTGATCACTGATCTGTCCTGTGCGTTTCGCATCCACCGCGGATGCCCACAGCCTCGATCAGGTCATCGCTCCACCTAGAGGGAGACCTTCTAACGCTACGTCTTTCGGTAGGCGGTCGCCGCACCAAAACTTTTCGGCCCCATCGACCGTCCGCCCAAAAGTGAGTACAGGGTAATTTTCCAAGTGTGTGTGTGGCTAAAGCCAAAACTATTATAAATAGCGATAAACACTTAAAGCGAGTCACGGGCCTGATTATGATGTAAACTAAAACTGCATCACTGTTGTTTTGAAAAATCAGTACTCCTAGCCAGGAATAGAATAAAAGAAAATGATTGACAAAATATTTTTAGTGAAAGATTAGATACATTGCCATGTCAGACAAACCGTGGGCCTTCCTAGCACTGTAAAACTGGTAGGAAAGCACGCACAGGGCCGAGCCGCCCCTGTGTGCTAAGTGTGGCGCACACAGGCGCCAGGGCAATAGGGGCGCCGGATGAAATGTAGGCACCAATTATTGAAATTATTTTAGTCACATAAAAACTTTTTCTTTACAGTTCAGTATCGATAATAAGTAGATATAAATCGCCCAAGTCAATATTCACGTTTGTGGTTTAATTTTACATTATTTGAACCGCCGCAGTCTTTACAATAGCCGACTATTTTATTACAAAATCCGTGCCGTGGAAGAGGTCCGTATTTACGCAAAATGGAACCACCCAACAAAAAGGCACTTCTGAGACATCAACAGATTTACAAAAAAAATACAGCTCTGTTAGATGTAAAATTAATATTTATTTTATTTACATTCATTGATAAATTGCTTATTTAACTATGTTTATATAAATTTGCTCTGAATACTCTTAAACTTTCTTGATAATTTAGTATTCTTCAATAAAAGCAAAAAATTAAATTTGTCGTGTGGTTCCATTTTGCATAAATACGGACAGTTTATGAACGCAACCCGAAGCGATACGACGCGCGCGGTCATCGGGGATTCCCCGATTTAAATATTTCAAGGTTCTACCGTCCACGTTTCGAAACAGAAGTCAGTCATTATATCGATGAAGGTGGTAAAACTGATCCAAAAATGCTTTAAGCAGTGGTATGTGCTTTTTATATATTTTTTATACAAATAAATAAACGTGTCTGTTTGATTGTTATGTCAAAATAATAGCTTTTCACTAAATGCATTATGAAGGTGTTGGATACGGGACAAGTAAAACGACAGCTAGCCGGAAACGCACTGACGCTTTATTATTTAAAAAATACACTTGCACCGGAGCGCGGGGTGCGGGGCGCTGCGCGGTGCCGTATGCGCAGGACGCGCATCGCTTGACTATGCATTATCTATAGTTGCACTATAGATACCCAACATCTCCCAACCCTATTTCGAAGATAGGTATACAACAATAATATAATCTTAATTCAGATACAACAATAGGTACTTAATAAAAATCTTAATATTATTAGCTACACATGAAAATCTTAATTATCATTGCCCAATGCAAGACTTCGGTAATCAACCCTTGGGAGCTGCCGCAATGCCATTTGGGAACGTCTGGGTGGCGAGGGCGGTGTCGCTGGTGACGTCGCACTCGTAACCTGACTCCCCTCCCCCACCTCGTCAGATTGAGGTGCGGGTTGGAGACTCGGTGATGTCGCTGGTAACATGCTATCGTCGTGATCATCGTCTTCCACTTCATTGGCACCCCCAGATGTCCCGTTTTGTAATGCATCGGCGTAGCCCTTATATAAAACAATTTGGTTTTTATGTTTTTTTAACACCTTTCCTGTTATAGGATCGTTAATTGAGTAAAGAAATCTACCCATTGTGTCTATTACTGTGCCTCTGCACCATGTGAATTTGCCATTTAAACTAAACTTTTTGAACAGCACTTCATCGCCGTGTTTAAAACGTTGTTTATTTTTGCCACCACTGTATTTACTCTGTAAACACTGCTTTGATTTTACTACTCTGTCCAGTGACGCGTTTGAGGATGACAACAATGGTTTGGACGACAACAGATCTAACCTTGATCTCAGCTTGTGTCCAAAAACTAATTGTGCCGGAGAGAACCCTGTGACAGAATGTATTGAGTTGCGGTAGTCAAAAAGATATTTTAATAGTTTGACCCTTCTGTCTTTTTGGCTGTCACTCGATAGAATGCATGTTTTTATACCTCTCTTGGCGATCTTTACATAACTTTCGGCCTGACCATTGCTCGCTGGATTATAGGGCGGTGATGTCACGTGCTCAATCCCGTTAACTGAGCAAAAGCGTTTAAAATCCTGTGACGTAAAAGCCGTACCGTTGTCACTAACAATTGTATTTGGTACCCCAAACCTTGAAACAAACTCGTATAGTTTCTCTACAGCCGCTGCTGAGGTTGTTGTACCACACATATCGTAAACTTCCACCCATTTCGTATACGCGTCCACTACAATTAAATAATGCCTATTATCTAACGGACCCAAGAAATCTATGTGTACACGGTAGAATGGTCGCGGTGGGTATTGCCAAGGTGCAATCGGGGCCCGTGGAGGGGTGGGTCGTAAATTAATGCAAACACTACACGAGTTGATCATTGTTTCAATTTCCTTATCAATACCCGGAAACCAAAACCTAGAACGAGCTTCGGCTTTTGTTTTTACGATTCCCAGGTGGGAAGTGTGAAGTTCATTCAATATTTTATTTTTTAAAACTTCGGGTAAAACTATTTTATGTCCTCTCATAACACATCCGTCTTCGTATGATAACTGATTCCTACATGCGTGAAACGGTTTTAAATTTACGTCCGTTAGGCTTCTTGGCCATCCGTTGTGGAGGAAATTAACCAACTTCGACAAGATAACGTCTCGGCTGGTTTCCTTACGAAGTTCGTCCCGCGTTACTGGCATGTGTCCGTCTAACACGAAGTGAACATACGAAGCGCGGTCAATGGGAGCAGCAGCGGCAGCCGCGTGCTGTGAATTTTTCCCGCCCTCTCGGTCCGAGGTCATTGACCGCTTATCAATATCGGGCAAACTCGCGCGGGATAAATAATCTGCACTGTTATTTTCACTACGGACGTATTCTATTGTATAATTATATGCACTAAGGAACAAAGCGTATCTTTGCAATCGGTTAGCCGAAACTTCAGGTATGCCTTTGTGTGGTCCAAAAATCGAAATTAAAGGCTTGTGGTCTGTGCGAAGGATAAACGGGTCTGACTTCCCGTACAAATATTGATGGAATCGTCGAATTCCAAAAATAATGGCCGTAGCCTCTTTTTGAATTTGGGAATACCGCTTTTCGGCTGAATTTAGAGTGCGGGATGCAAAGGAAATAGGACGCTCACATTCGTCTTTATCAATTTGCGATAATATCGCACCTAACCCATTAGGTGAAGCGTCTACTGTGAGGATTAACTTTGCAGATGGGTTGAAATGTGTTAAAACTTGATCCGACGTTAAATGTTTTTTTATTTCGACAAACACTTTTTGATGTTCGTCGGTCCAATGCCATTTAACATCCTTTCTCAAAAGATCGTATAAGGGACTAAGGATTTCGGACGCCTTAGGTACGAAATTACGGTAGTAGTTTACTAACCCCAAAAATGATTGAAGTTTGCCTACATCCGTGGGTACTGGGGATTTCTCAATGGCTAAAACTTTTTCTGTAGACTTTTTTAACCCGTCTTTATTTATTACATAACCCAAATAACTGATTTCGTTCTTAAAGAATTCACATTTTTCTTTTTGTAGGGTTAGGCCTGCATCTTGCAACCTCTGCAACACTTCCGTTAACCTTTGCAAATGCAACCCCGGGCTATCAGCTGTTACAAGTACATCATCTAATAGGCATAACACGCCATCTATACCGGACAGTAAATTTTCCATGGCACGTTGAAAAATAGACGGCGCGCTGGTTAAGCCAAAGACCATGCGCGTATACTGAAATAACCCGCGATGAGTGTTAATGCATGTAATCTTTTGTGAATTTTCGTCTAAAACAAATTGATTATAGGCCATGGACATATCTAACTTTGAAAACTGTTTCCCTCCGTGTAATTTTGAAAATAATTCGTGGACTGTGGGCAGCGGGTATTGTTCTACGACCAATTGTTTATTGATAGTAACAGAATAGTCTGCACACAGCCTAACACTTCCATTGCGTTTTAACACTGGTACTATGGGTGAAGCATACTCTGAGTGATCAACTTGTTTAAGTATCCCTAGGTTGACGAGACGGACAATTTCGTCATCTACCTTATCTCGCAATGCAAAGGCGATCGGACGTGCCTTAAAAAAAATTGGTTTTGCGTCATCTTTCAAACGTAATTTAACCTCGAATTTATTAAAGCGACCTAATTTATCTGAAAAGACGTCTCTAAATCTACTTTGCAAGTCCTCGATTGTTTTCGCTTCATTACTTATGAAATTACATGGTGCTAGTTTTAAATTAAATAAGGATAAAAAATCTCTGCCGAGCAATGGCGGGCCTTCGCTGCGTACCACGTAAACATTGAGCGTGTGTGTACTCTGCCTATACGTGACGGGTAGACGAACAATACCTAGACACACGATGTTACTACCTGTGTAGGTAAATAATTTTTTCTTAGGCGGTGATAAGGGCAACCTGCTAAAACAACTCTTGTATAAACTATTGGATATTACTGTTACTGCTGATCCGCTATCAACTTCAAATTTTAATATCGAACCGTTTATTGACACGATTTCTGTCATAGGTTCTCCCCGCCGTGAAGCTATGTTACGACAAAAAGCCTTACCATCATCGTCTCCCTCACTCGCGTCACTGGTCACAACACACTTAACTTTACACATTCTACGTAAGTGACCTTTTGTGTTGCACTTCCTACACGTAAAGTTCGCGAATCGGCATTGAGAATCGGTATGGTTTTTTCGGCCGCACACGGAACACTTCTCTTTTGGCGGGTCCTTCTCAAGAGCTGCACTTTTACTATGCACCTTATACACCGGATTTTCTTGTTGCACGGGTGACACAATTGAGGTCGAAACGCCGGCCGCGGCGGCACCTGCCCGCGCGCACTGGATGCTCTGCGCCAACTCCACTGCCTTCACTAGAGTCAAGGCATCCGTGTCCTTCGTGAACAGTTTGTCCCTTTCGGGACCCGCTGACATGCCCATCACGAACCTATCTCGGAGGGCCTCCTCTACATTTGCGAATTTGCAGTATTTTGTCAGGCCACGCAGGCGTGCTGCCCACTGCGCATGCGTCTCACCAACTTGTTGCGTTGCCGTGTAAAATGCGTAACGTTCTCCGAATCCGCACTTTTTCGAAGAAAAATGGTTATCTAGGAGTTCATAAATGTCTTCTATTGGCAACTCCTCCAGTTGTTTTGGCAAAGCTAAGTCCGCTGCGAGCTGGTAGGTCCCTTCTGTGAGTGCGCTTAGCAAAATGGCGCGCTTTCTTGTACCCGTTGAGTCGTTTTTTTCCGTAATATCGTTTGCTACGAACCACTGTTGCAGGCGACTTTTGTACGCCTTCCATTCGTGCACTGTGTGGTCAAAATTTCCCAAAATACCGAAGTTAAACTGGGCCATTGTAGCGTGGGTCGATTCGTCGCCACTGTTGGATACGGGACAAGTAAAACGACAGCTAGCCGGAAACGCACTGACGCTTTATTATTTAAAAAATACACTTGCACCGGAGCGCGGGGTGCGGGGCGCTGCGCGGTGCCGTATGCGCAGGACGCGCATCGCTTGACTATGCATTATCTATAGTTGCACTATAGATACCCAACAGAAGGAATATGCGGTACTTAAGTATAACGAAAACATTTTTTTTTCTGTACGTCTGTCTGTTTCTTAATATTCGAAACGCCTACACCGATTTTGACGGGGCTTACACTGGCGGATAGCTGACATAATAAAGAGTAGGTATCTACTATCGGGCCAAAAATTAAGATCCTCTGACTTTGAAAGTTTATTGCTAGGCTAAACAAATCATAGAAAAAATTGATAGAGATAAAAGTATTCAAACGATTATTGACAAATGGTGAAAATTTTAATTCATTAAAAAAAAAATATTTCATTACTTATTAATATTTAAAGTAAAAAAAAGTAAAGTTTATCGAGGTACCTACTATTGATCATAGTAAACTATAGAGGTTAATAAAATGATCAAAAATCAACAAAACAATATACTCATTTTTCTATAATATTCCATGTTCCATGCATCGAATGCATCTAATTCAATAATAGTATATTATGCAACTAGTGAATAAAGGACGGATTTAAAGCGAGGGCCATCATCATCAATTCATTCAAGAGTTGTATACTATACTTTATAACATGACTACGAGAAAAAGAAAGATTTCAGTGAAATATGTATTCGGCTATTCTTTGCACAAGGAGTTTGTATCGAGTATTTTTTGCGCAAGGAGGTTACATAGCATTGAGATGGAGGTCGAATATATTGGTGTGTTCTAAAGTCAAACACCAAAATAGTGACTAGAAGTGCTTTATATTCACTGTTTTCAGTGAATAAAATAAGCTTTTTAGAGAGCGAATGGTATAAATAAATTTTTGACGGTATTCTTTTTTGGTACCTACATTATTGTATTGTTCTATTTTCAATTCTACGTATTTTCCACTTTGTCTCAACTATATACGAGTGTTAAAAGCAAAGATAGTGTGTGGCAGTATGTAATCAACAAAAAAAAATGAAAAGAAACCTTTAATTTCTATATAAAACTGCCAAATATAATATACCAGTAAAAATATGAAAAAAAATAAAAATAATGTCGAAACACGACCACAAAAAAGAGGCGCTTCATAGGTTTCGCACGCGGGCGCTGCCAGGGGTCCCGGTCGGCGCGACCCGGATCACGCGGTCTCGCAAAAGATTAGAAGAAGTGGAAGGCGCGCTGTGATGTCCCATTCTAAAGCAAAGACCGCCCGTATCCGTCTTGAAGTGTTTTTCGAAAAATACTCACTGGGCGTGCGGCATGTATTGTTTGATCTTCATGAGCTCGCTCTCCGAGTCGAAGGTCATGACGTCGACGCCGACGGCCGAAGCGTAGTTAAGATGCGACGGCATCTTAGCGGGGTTCGCGAAAATAATGCGCCTATAACAAACATAATAATTAGACTTGCAACGAATAGTATATTTGGCCTCACGCCGAATATTGAATGTTGCTTGATCTTCCAGATTCTATACTCAGCAGTCGTGCTTACGAGACATTGGAGAGATACCTACATGGCGTTGAAGGTAGGTAGGTACTCACTCGGGAGCTACTCCGATGGAGGTGACGAGCTCGATCTCGACTTTGGAGGCGCAGTCGAAGCCGGTGCCGAGCGCTGCCAGCGTGCTCACGAGCAGCTTATCATCGTTGCATTTCACGGCTATAATCAAATAAAATATGCTGTATGTAACTACAATATAGTGCCGTCGCTTACGTACTTTGTAATGTAAATAACATGCATAGAATGCAAAGGCAGGTTTGGAACATTATCGCAAATTAAATGTGTTTTAAGCTGTAGACAAGTGTCATTCGAAGTCAGCGATGGCGATGGTCGAAATACCAAGTGCCATTTTCGGTATCGGTATCTCCATCTTTGGGTAGTTCCGTCTGGTGAAGTCTGTATTCGTCTACTCCCCACCACCCGGTGGGTATGGCAGTAAAATTCAGCGGATTGGGATGGGATGCGATCTTTCTTCGCATGCTATACTTGGCAGCTTACTTGCTTTATTTCGACTCATCCTACGTCGTGCGCCGACGCCGTGACGGATGTTTTGCGTCGGGGAATGGGGTACTACATTCCGTTCTCTGATGTAACAATGTCTAGCGAAGACCGGCCTTGGTTTGGCGCTGAGTGCAAAATCTGAAGCGCTCCGTGCTTCATTAATATTTTTCATATTCATTGATATTTAAATGTAAGCACGGAATGCAGCAAGGACACGTACAGCCGGCAGCATTTCATGTTAGTACCTACCTAAGTTTTATAGATTGTGTAAGTTTTTGTGATATTTTTAAAGACTTTTTATATCTCTAATTATTACATGTTCTCTGTGATAATAGCACTTTTTTCACAACTTATGTGATAACAGCACTTTTTGCACATCTTATTTAATAAATAGCATTTTTGCATTTTCTGAGATGACCAGAACCTTTTGTATATTATTGTATTTTACTGTGACAAGGAATAATAAAAATGCCCGTAGTTAGTTAAATAAACCCACACAGTATGCAAGAGTATGTAAGTAAGACGAACTACAGTATGAAGAATAAAAATGCGAGAGGAATGAAAGACGAATTGTATGAAAGAAGTCTGCAAATAATATTAGGGCCCCAAATTTTGTTGGTGGGGAATAGTGTTAAGGCGATATATATGCCTCAATGTTAACGCAGTACTCGCCGTGCGCCCGCTCGGACCCAGAATTTCAATATTGAACCTCCTTTTGAACAGTTTTGTTTGCAAAATAATATTTGATTTACATATGCTATTTCAGTTATGAAGAAATTCCAGCCATAAATTTTACTGTTTAAAAATATTTTTAAACATCGAAGTCGTTTTGGAGAAGTATCCAAAAGTTGCGAAAAATATCGTGTTGCTAATTAATTTTTTTAAAGCAAAACTATTTGTTATACGAAAAAACCATGTTTAAAAAATAATGTACATGAAACAATAATAAAAATATATTTTTTTCAAAGCTTTTAACCTAGCCGTTACTAAGGAGTATGCTTTAGAAAGTTACCGTTTTACTTGGATCTAAAGCGTATGTAGGTCTTTAAGAAAAAAAAAACATTACAGTACCTAAAAAAATATTACACTCAACTTAAGTAACTGTAGCAACGTTACTTTGAATTTTTCTTAAGTATTATTTGTTATAATTTAAGGATTGTCCTATATTCTGTATTTAACCTATCATAATGTAGTAGTTAATACCTAAACTGAAATAAAAGTACCTATCTTGTGATTGTAAATGTTTTTTTTTGCATTTAGTCATTTCCTCGCTGAGGTGGGATGAAAAGTTACGTGTTGCACTCAAGTGCAAAGATTTTTCACCTGGTGCTTTTTTTATTCCCTCGCTAACGCTCAGGATTCTAATTTCAGAATCCTTTGCTTGCTCGGTCATCAAAATTGAGCACGCGTTTAAAAAGCAACTTTGCACTCTTGTTATAAGTAACTATTTGCAGTCTCTTTTGTAGGTAATAATGAGTACTCTACTAATCATTTAGTACATAATTTTGATGTATCATCAATTAATAGTTTTCTCAGCGCACGCCAAATAATGAATTTAGTAGGCAATTTTTTGCTACTTTGGGTTACATTATTGGAATTTTCATAAGGATCTCTATTTAAAAAAAAAAAAAATTATAGCCCATGTTACTCCGGAATAATGTAGCTTTCCATAGGTGAAAGAATTTTTTAAATCAGTCCGGTACGCAAATTTTTAAAACCTGTTCATTTTGAAAAAAAAACAAATGCGATAGCATTATTACACCATTCGATAGTGTCGCTAATAAGGATCAAATTGTGGGAAGTTAAGGCATATATATACATTCAGTTTTGTAGTGCGCAAACAAAATGTTGCCATAAATGTAATAGGTATGTATAATTTACCATAGAAGAGCTCGACGCGCGGCATGAGCTCCTTCCAGCGGTGGTACCGCGCCACCACCTCGCCGAGGTCCATCACGTAGAACGGGTCCTCCTGGGTGCCCGACTTCACGATCTCGCGGATAACGTCCTCGGGCGACCACGGGCCGTCCATCACGGTGATGACCTGTTCTTCTTCTACGACCTTCATTGCGGCTGGGATGTTGAGCCTTTTGCGGTTACGTTAAGGTTGACTTTGGAGCCGACTTAGCCCCGGCAGTGCCGAATCGTGAGGTCGGCTATGCTGCGCCTGCTTGTCCAAGCCGGTTGGGTCGGTGTCAGGTGTCCGAGCCGGGTTGTGGGGTCCACTAGCGCTAATTCACAAGTATCAGCTAAAGTAATTTCATGTCTGTTAATTGAACACTAATGAGGTAGATTTATACCTAATTACCTATGCGGAGCGTTATCGGGATTAAGATTCGTGGGGTAGCGGTAGTGATTATACTAATTAAGGTCTAATCTGCCGACTCTGTAATTACGGTTAAGTATCTGTATTACTCGAAAGAATTACATTGGCATTCTCTTACATGAGAAACTTCCATATTGATAGAATTCAAGTATACAGGTCTACAGGAAAAGTCGATCTAGATCCTATAAGAGCATGTAGTTTCCATGATTCCTGACTGATTTGGTAAAGCATTATGGTATTACATTATCAAATCAGTCAGGAATGAAGGAAACTACAAGCTCTTAAAGGATCTAGGTCGACTTAATCTGTAGCCCAATTACCTACAGGACAAAAGTAGCATATATTAATTTTACAATTTGATAGATAGTTAACCTTTGTTACATATTAAAAATTGAGGTACTTAACAAAAACAAAATAAATGCAAAAAGAAAAATTAACTATCAAAACTTTAGTAGGTCAGTACCAGAAGTAAATAAATACCTACACAGAATTAGTGCACAGTTGACAAGAAGCGCAATGTTCAAGATGACAATATTATGCGTAGTCGATCAAAAGCTGCGAGTTATTATTTTTGTTGAATACTGTGTTGTTTTATTATTATTTTAAATAATAGTAGAGTATTTAATAAGTTTTGGTAATTCAATAAATATTTGTGCACCTTTGTGTGTTAATAGTACGAGAGCCCACGACCAAAACCGTATAAAATCGTTCATTACATCATCGCTTACCATCAGGTGAGATAGTGGTCAAGCGCGAGCCTATTGACAATAAAAATAAAATAAAAAAAAACTAGGTGAATCTGAACCCGGCTAGGTGGGTAGTAGGTACCGGCAAGAAACGTCACAGTGTTATAAAGTTGCTATGTCAAAAAAATAGCATACTTTTTTATTACAAACAACCTTTGTATATTTTTAATATCCGATAATAAAATATACATAGGTTTCGTTTCGGTTTCATTTTTATAATTAAAAAGTTAGTTTTAGAAACTTTCGAACAATTTGCGCGTCACATGTGGCCTGAGCGAAACTGTAAAAAAATGTTTTCAGACATTTGAAATAACTCCAATAACGGAAAGAATGTTTCGGAGTGGTTCGGCAAACGTGCGGTCTGGATAGTGATTTTACTGATGACGATAACATGATAATCCGACAGTGATTAAAAACATACATTTTTTCGAAAACCATTTTTTTAAACGATCCCAGTTTCCTTTTGTTCAATTTACTTAAAAAGACCTTCAATTTCAGTTCGATGGTTCCGGGTAAGCTATTTATTAATCAATCTGTGAATTTGAGAGCTGCAACTTATTCATTTGCTTGATAGATGTAAATATTTTTGTAATTTTCGTCTGATATTTTTTTTTCCTACGCAGGCCAAGTTTTTTTCCTCGTGTCCAAATGTTTTCAGACAGTATGTCATGTTAGGTAAACGACAGATTTTGTACAGCATACTCGCTCGCTCGCGCAGTCTTGAGGGAGGGCACTACAGTGGTGTTGATTCTCAAGGCAAGTCTGGTTGTTCTTTCTCGAGGTTGCCACCCTGTTATTGGTCTAATTCCTTAAGAATTAGACGTAACATAAATCACCGGGCGAATTAACGCAGGGGTGGCGAGGTCATGTCTCTTGGTGTCCACCATGGAGCAAGAGCAGATGGTAGATAGTAATGACCTCCCGCGTGTTTGTGCCGTGCGCGGGGACCCGTACGGAGGGATGAAGGTATCCTGGTGGTTGAGTGGAGTAGGTTGCACACAACACACCACTTTGGTCCGGATTTCCTCTCACACGGGAGGTTGGTTAGTTAAACACAATCAATCGGCTGAGGCATCCCATAAGCGGGCTGTCATGCGAGGGTCGGTTTAGGGAGGGGGGCAGCCGGCGCGGCGTTTGGTTTTGGGATGAGTTGCGGCATAGTCTCGTGTCGTATACAGTCCCGTGATCTTCCGTCGCGTGCGGGCTCGTCAACTTCTTGCTAGGCTGGCCCTATACCGAAGGATTAGCTCTGGCGTTGAACGTAGGACGAGTGACGTCCCCGACTGAAGGCTCTGGTGGGTGGAGAGCTCTAACGGTGAATTTATATAATACAAAGATATGGATACAGAAACTACAAAACAAAAGAAAAAGATGTGTCAATCACGTGAGTAAGCACAACATGGTTTTCTTCTTGTTTACGTCTTTTTAGTTCACTTCTAAAGCAGTCGAGATTTTAGACTTTTTATTACTTAACTTTTTTTATTTATAACTTTTTAGTTAACATTTTTATTTCGACTTAGGTACATTCAAATATATAAGAGTTACATATTTTTGAATTCATCTCTTAAAGCCCTTTATTTTGATATCCCACACGATGGGCTCGGCAGAAATAAAAAATTGGGCCTCCACAAAATGGCGCCCAAAATCCGGTCTTTTTTTTTTCAATTTTAATGTATATAATTAGAATCATCGAAATCGACCAACGCATTTGGTCTCCAGAACACCACATAGGAACAAACATACATACAAACATAGACTGATAAACACATTACCCTCTTTCGGCAGTCGGGTAAAAAAGGGCGGGGACAAACAAAAATTATAGAAAAACCAACCAAACTTCGTATGGCACCGCTGGCAGAACCTCATAATATTTAATGTATAAATTATATCTTTATTGTGATTTTTAATTACGTAGACCAAACTGACATTTGGGGGGTTGTCATTTTATCGTTACATAAAAATAGTGTCGTATCCTGACTATCCCGTGTGATCGAAAGTTGATCGAAAATCGAAGTAGATCGAAAATGAAACTATTTCACGGCAAAAGAATTACATTTGTTAAGAAACTACCGTACTTCTTTGGTTTCTACTAATTTATGTTAGACTTCATTTTATCAATCGCATTTATTATATTGTTGATTTCATA
The DNA here is from genome assembly GCA_947562075.1 of Orthosia gracilis. Lineage (NCBI taxonomy): Eukaryota > Metazoa > Arthropoda > Insecta > Lepidoptera > Noctuidae > Orthosia > Orthosia gracilis. The sequence goes on from OX387265.1 coordinate 14,535,340, forward strand.
TTTAACACAATAAAAGTGTATGTACTATGTGTATGAATACTGTTATATTTAAATATGTTACAATTATTATACATAAAACATTTATTTACACCAATTATTAAAATTAAATTGAAGAATCATGTCTCATCGATTCGATTAATCACTTATGATTGAGCCTTACCTACAACACTAAGCTTCATGCTTGCAACATTTAAAAAAAATAAGGTCATTGGCAGCTGTCAGTTTGGTCTACGATATTAAAAATCACATCTTAGTAGGTACTTGTTTTTCTCTTTTAGTTTAAATATGTAGCAGTCGGGTTTTTTGCTTTTATAATAAATTGATTTTGTTAAGTGTGATCGTTAAAAATAGTTATTTTAATACTTACCTTATTGGTCGCAATTGTTTTAGATCTCTATCTACTCCATCGTAAGTGGTACGTTAGGACGTTAGTAATAATTAAAATACTTAATAACTAAATCAATTGTTTATTTTTTAGTTCAGATCCACTCCAGAACTCCAAGAAAGGTAAGTGAATAATGATAAAATTTTATTTGCAAGAATTGCAAATAAAATTTTGCCTGTTAATTATTATCAAAATGATTGTAGTATTCAAAAACAAAATGTTATCTATTTAAAAGGTAAGTGATGTTGTTATTGGATTGACTTTAGTTAATTATTAGTAAGAAACATAATTGTGTCTTTTCAAGATAAATTATTTAATACTAACTTTTCCTCGCGGCTTCGCTCCCGTGACCGACCACATAGGACCTAGGACGATATTGTGGCTGAGGGTTGGAGGTCGTGGCGGTAGAGGCGTGACGGATTGCGGTGCGCCGTTCTCCCTACCTTCCACGGCCTTCACAGGGTAACCCGGTGGTTACCCGGTGGTTACCCGGTGGTTACCCGGTGGTTACCCTGTGGTTTGTGCGGACGTGGTGGAGCCGCAGGGGAGGTCCCTATCCCCTGCGGCTGAAAAGTGATAGGTGGTGGGGCCACTGACCTGACCCGTCACAAGGCGACCAAGGGTGCCATACATGGTGTTTTCTGGCGCCTATGTGCTGGTTTGGTCTCTGGGGCGGTCACGGCACAGTGTGTTCTGGTGCGCCGGTGATGGGGGTATTCTCCAGAGGACACCGTGGCACAGGGGGACACCGAGGAGCTATAATGGATTGGAGTCCCACATAACTGCGCTATCTCCCCGTGGTAGCGCAGTATGTTGGGTCATGCCGGTATTGATGTATTCTTTCGGAATACTCAAATAGACTCAAACGGAACTTGACGCCCTGGATAGGCGTGTCCATACACTGCTGATTGCATATCGAATGCATCACCGACGATCGTCGGTCATGAGATTGTATATCCCGCGGAAGTGTGGAGGCCGAGGCTTTTTAAATGCCAAAAACCTCCACAACCGCGAGATATACAATCTCAGGGAATATTTTCTAAACACCGACGTGGGTAAGCATTGAGATGTAGTAGCAGTGGACAAGGGACTAACCCCATTCTCCTTAGCGAATAAGAACTGGCGCAAGCCTATAGTTCTTGATACTAACGACTATGGCAGAGTAAGGAGCTTCACGGACGATTTTTCCGAGCCCTACATGGGCCCGATGTAGATCAATCAGCGTCCGTAGCCTGGCTGCGTTTCAGTGACCTCTTTGGGGAAACCGAAGGTTTTGTCTGTGCAATTATGGACGAAGTTATCATGTCGAATAACTACCGGAGATTTATTGTGAAGGATGGAACGGTTGACATCTGTCGGGCATGTCACCGCCCGGGTGAATCGAACCGCCACATTCTCTGGTTGTTCTCGTCTAGCTAACGAAGAATACTTGCATAGGCACAACCTTGTAGCCAGGATTATCCATCAGCAACTTGCTCTGAAATGCACTCTTGTGGCATCGGAGGTACCGTACTACAGCTATGTGCCAGACCCAGTTCTCGAAAATGGCAAAATCACATTGTACTGGGATCGGTCCATCATCACTGACAGGATTATTGTAGCCAATAAGCCTGATATTGTGGTGGTGGACCGAATCAAGAGGCGTGCAATAATTGTTGACGGGAAAAAGGATTAAATGTATACATATAATCTTAAGCTCGGAAATGGTTCCAACGATTTTCATGAAATTTAGTATGCCGGGGGTTTCGGGAGGGATTAATCGATCTAGCTAGGTTTCATTTTTAGAAAACGTCGTTTTCTCTATTTTCACCCGAGCAAAACTCGGTCGCCCAGATATTAAGAATAATATAATATACATATAATAAAAATATGTATATAGAATAATAAAAAGATTATAGTAATAGAATAATAAATATATATATATAGTGTAGGTTTTAGACCTTACATTAAGAATATGGTCAGTAAATGACCAGCAGCCTTATTGCGAAATGAATTCGGCATGGCAAAGGCCAAATTGTATGAATAATCGACAAATCACGTAGACGGAAATCCACATCGCGTCTTTCATCTTGCCATGTGATTGGACGATTGTTCATACTCTTTGCCCATTGCCTTGCCGAATTCATTACTACTGAACTGTGATCATCTATACTACCAGAATCTTCTATTTCATCGTCAGCCTCTCGTTCTTATCCTGATTTATTTGAATCACGTGTTGGGTTTTCTTCCTTCATACGTTTTTAAGCGTCTTCCCAAAAAGTAGCAGGTTCTCAATTCGAATGTATTTTTTTGTGTTCGGGCATAACTCCTTCGTATATAGACGGATTTGCGAAAATCTTTTTTTGAATGAAAGGGTATACTCTCGATGTAGTTCCATTGTCACCAAATAAGAATCTGATGATGGGATCCCATGGAAATCGATAGAACTCTTCAAATATTATAGGCAGACATATAGAGATTTTGATATTTTCAATAACATTTGCACTCAGAAAGTATCATTTGGCGAAGTGGAACTGATGAAGAGCACCACAGATGGCCACTGGAACACCTTAATAAGTATATCATAGGTATAATATATCTCGAATAGTTAAGCGACTATGATGTCGCAAAAACATATAAATAAATGGTATTGATGAAAATGGTACCATCGAACTGATCTGATGATGAAGCCGGAAGGTAGGCTATGGAACTTCGTAATAAAACAATGTATCTTATTTGTATTTGGGTTCATTGGAATTGAAATGAGATATACTCTGGCTGCAAATGATTTTCATGGTAATATCCTCATATTACCATGAAAATCATTTGTAGCCAAAGTAAAATTTAATAAAAATATTGTTGGTACCTCTACCAACAATATTTTTATTAAATTTTACTCTTTTGTGTAATTAAAACCTATTTAATACAAAAATAAACCGATTCTAAAACAAATGTAGTGTGAAAAATAACTTTGTCTTCCGAAGTCGATGTCTTTGGTACCTATTGTTTTTCGTTTCGTTTCGCTTTGTAATGTTCTGCTTTGGGAGTCGGTTAAATCGTTTTATTAAAAAGTTTTTTTTGAATTATCATCACAGTATCCCATTCTAGTCCTTTTCGTTGATAAATGATTTAAATTCAGCCATAGTTTTACGAGCTGATATTTTACAAAAACATTATCATCTTCCTGCCCTAGTCCTAAGTTACATGGGTTGTCGAAACAGGTTTTCTTCGACCATTTTTCCTTATCAACCGTCGGCTGATACTAGTAGAGGTAAGTAGGTTATTTCCAAATTTTATTTCACAATACCTATCTACTTCGTGATACAACGTTCATTTTGTACCTTTATTTTTAAGATAAACACTTGAAACAAGGGTTTTTGCATAATGATGTTCGTTAAACCTGTTTTTTATCAATAAATACATTACATATTAGTTTCAATTTACGTGGAACACGTTTTCATTAGAATTAGAAACTCTTTTCTTAGAAAACGAATTTAATATACTAAAAATGATAAAAAGTTTTCAAAGTAAGTTAATCCTAATTACATTCACATCATCAGCCTATTAATGATCCCACTGCTGAGACACAGGCCTCCTCTCTGTGAGAGGGAATGGGCCGTAATCCACCACGCGGGCCCAGTGCGGATTGCTAAATTTTATGTCACATGTCTTCGAATTTTTGGTTCTAGGACATGCCGGTTTCCTCACGATGTTTTCCTTCACCGTTTTGAGAGCAGTGGTGATGAAATAATTTACACAAAGTAAAGCGACTGCCTGGGCTCGAACCCACGACTTACCACTTGTAAGTCGCGGCCGATACCACTGGGCCACCATTGCTCTTCTTACACTTACTGCTCTTCTTTGCTCTAATTACATTGTTTTTAGAAAATTCACCTGCCGAGTTGGATTTTCCTTCTGAAATATCTCAGTAGCAGCCAAGAGTCTAGATTTGTGCCCGGTTGATGGCAATAGGCTCAACATAGTTTAGTTAGTTTAGATTCGACGGGCTGTTGCCGCATCTCCACGACTAAGCGCGTATTTTGCTTACGGGTGGGATTCAATTTCATCATTAGATCCACACCAGCTCCTCGCGGAAGGCCTGAGTACCTGGGTCACCGAAGTATTTCGCCAGGTGTGCTGCTGTCTCATCTTCCACCATGTATGCTTTGCAGAGTGGGCTGTCCGTGATTCCTATGACAAAAAGGTATATATGGTCCCGTATCCTGTAGTTACGATTGCCACTGCACGCTACTGAAGCTTAGTTACTCGTAGGGTAATTTACGTGAAACGACCGTCGATGAAGGGCAGTGTCTCTTTGGCCTGCTTATACTCGCTATGGTTAATCCATAGCTTGTTGTGTTGATACCTGGTGCTTTTCTTTACCAGACCGCGTAGGTACCCGAAAGGTAAAGGCACGGTGGGCTCCGGTCCTATCGGTGCTATACTAGAACCCCTTCGGGCGAGCTCCTCCGCAGCATCGTTCCCTCGGAAATCGCTGTGTCCCTTGATCCAATGAATGGTTACTTTATTGTGCAAACTGGCCTGGTTCAGGTGCTGCGCTGGTGACACTCGTAAATCAGCCCGTAGTTGTCCGTATGGCTATTAAGTGCTTGCAGGACGCCCATGCGAAAGTATACGTATAGGGAAATCCTTTACCTCCCTCGCTATGGATACGGAATGCCTAAGCATTCGACCTGGAACACCGCGTTGTGGACCCCCCCAGTAGTGTGGCTAAGTGGATGTTTAGGTCCTCTGTGAAGACTCCTGCACCTGTACCAGTATTTTAGATCCGTCTGTGAAGATCCGCAGCACATCGGGGCATAGCCCCTGGCAATTACACGAGGGGCTACGCCTCGTGTAATTCTCAAAGTTAGAAGTTAGAGTTTCTCTACAAAGTTAGAGTGAACAGGCTTCTTCTGGGTAAGCTCACTCCATCGTCAACTCTGTCTCTGTCATTGACCTAGACTAGAGTCAAGAGCAAACCCATCAAAAGTAAAAAAAAAAAAATGTGCCCTGCTCACTGCCACTTAAGTTTGGCAATTCTTCGGGCTATGTTGGTAACTTTGATTCTCTTGCGGATGTCTTCATTTCTGATTCGATCACGCGAGGAAACTCCGAGCATGGCTCTCTCCATTACCCTTACCAGTGTAAATTTAAGCCTTCTGATGAGGCCTATTATGAGCGACCACGTCTCTGTCCCGTAAGTAATCACTGGCAACACACACTGGTCATAGACTTTCGTCTCGAGACACTGTGGTAAGTTGGACGAGAAGATACCGCGCAACTTCCCGAACGCTGCCCAGCCGAGTCGGATTCGACGGTTGAACTCTTTCTCGAAGTTGGACCTACCTAACTGGACCGCTTGTCCCAGGTAGACATATTCGTCAGGCAGTATGGTAGCAGTTTATCATAGATTCGGTAAGTTCGTTTACCTGCGTATCTATCTGCATCATGTTCAGATTAGTCAATTCGTCACAAATGGGCGGAAGCTTAGAGGCGAGGGTGCTTGAGTAGACAGCTCTGTCTGTGTTGCGCGGATTACGCTGAGGTGGTGTATTATGTAATACGCAGACCTGAATGTCGTAGCTGATCCATCTGGGGTCCGAGCAGGACGCCTCACTGGAGACCTGCCACCCAGTAGTGATTTCCACTTCGCCTTCTGTGGCCAAGGTCAGCTCTATAATTGACCAACTGCGTCCGGTTACAAAACGTCGGTTCCGTGCCTGTGTTTAATAGGGAAAGGTTATGATGACCTCTTATCCGCTGGTATCGCATTGCGTTACAAGACGGACAAGTCACGCGGGTACGGTGCCTCTGCCTCAGTCATGTATACCGAGGCGAAGACAGTCGTCATCATCGTGGCTCCACGCTGTTTAGTCAGCCTAGTTATAGAGATATCTCTGCAACAGAAATCAATTAAAAGCTGTGCTCTAAGATTACCTGTGACATATTGTATACTTGATCTAGGGTGATCATGATTTGAGGTATTACGGAGCTTATCACCTTAATTTGACAGTCTTCGTATTTTGCCGCTACTAATTCACGGCTCCTGAATCAGGGCAATGGCCGTCTGTTGAACCTCCAGCCACCTGCGAAACTGGGCCGTCGCTGTCTGGCTGTGGTTGAAGTTCGCCTGCACAACTTTACAGGCTTACGAAGGGGTCGCCATCGCAGATGGGGCCCTCCTCGTCTGCGTCAAGCTGCCGACCGGCGACAGCGTCGCCTACCTTGTCGTCCTCCATCGTTCCGGAAGCCGGCGAAACCCAACAAGCCAAATACGGTTTTATAATTATCCTTAGACAATCCCAAGGCCAGAATATAAGGGCGACAGACGGGACAAGGGGACTGTAAGCGTATACAAGTCCGCAAAAGAGCCCTCTTTACAAGTCCATTTGCACTTTCAAGATATTTATAATGCTCCGTTGAATTGCCAGTTACGCTAATAGTAATCCTATACTCGTAATACAATCACGTTAATCCAAATATGCCTGCCAAATCTACTTTAAGTGTCTTACAGGAAAAAGTGAGATTAATACTGATCGGCGCTGATCTTCCAGGGCATAGTAAAGGTTGACGGTAAAGTTAGCGGTACAGTCGTCCTGGACATCATCAATAAGAAGCTGGCCCCTAAACTATTGGCTGCATCATCCATAAAGTCCTGTCATAGACTCGGTGTAGCCAATAAAGATCATCATAGACCAATCAAGGGTTCCTCTATCTCAGTTAAGAAATTCTTGACCAGGACCCGGCAGAACATCTTTGGGAGGGCGCGACTCCACTTCGGGATGCGATCTTGTTGGACTCAGGACGGTGCTATTGTGGTTAAGGCACCCGACGGGAGTAAACACAGGATAGCTTCATTCGACGAACTGAGTCCACTGCTGGCGAAGTATCCGATGGTCCAGGGAGGCGGTAACTTTCAAAAATCATAATTAAATATTGTTAACATAAGCAACAAGAATCAGAAGGCTAGTTTTGAACTCGCAACCGTGTCAAAATAGGTTAACTGATGCAACCACTAGACCAAATACACTTAACAAATATTGTTAAAATTATCAAGTTCATCATGGTGACAAAACAATATTCAAACGCTTACCTACCCTAACGTTAAGTGTTAAACAACTGGTTCTAGTTCGATAAGCTCATTCGTATCGAATAACACTTATCTACTGCTTATTGCAGAAGTTTCAAAATCGTCTAACTTTTAGCGGGTCAGCTAACGGCTATTACCGACTGATCCTAAAGGTTTGACAAAATACCCACAATAACTCGATTTACACACTGTCCGACACGGGAATCGAACCCAGGACCTCACTAGACCCACGAGGCTGTCTTATGTTTAAATATTTACTACTATATAAAGGTTTATGTAGCGTATTGAAAAAAAACAATAATTGAAAAGAAGCATTTATTAAACAAACATTACAGAGTTACTTAAACAGTACAAAATATATATTAAAATATCACTGTATTGAGAAACAATCAAAATGTCGACGCTCGGCGCCGATTTCTAACATTATGTTATAACAATCATACCTCTTTACGTTCAGACTTGAAACAAGCAAGAGATACTACATTTATTGCCATTAAATAATCAGAAAGAGTTCCGCCAGAGTAGCCCAAATAATTCAAATATTCTTAATTATTCTTTGCAATTTACAGTTCAGTATTCATTTCTATGGTAAGTTATTTGTGACAGTAACAAACATGAATTTAGCACCGAAGTCAATCTGTCAAGTACCAGTAATTACATGAAGACTGCGTTTCTCTACCTCCACAACTAAAAAATACAGCGTTCTGATTGGTTGAGACCACAGATATGAATCTAACTAGATGACGCGATTGAATGTACTTTGCGTGTCAAAAACCGGAGTAAAATTACGATCAATTACAGTATTCTAAGCTTTCATTTAGCATTATCGGCAATGGAAATCCACCGAAATCTAGAAAAAATCCTAATAATGCCATATTGAGCTGTAAAGACTGTATAGAAAAAGTTCGCCGGGGCATTTGAAATGTTTTCTTTCATTGGTAAGTTAATTTGTTTTTAAATTGTGTGCGAAAAAGTGGCACGCTTGGTTTTCATACAGATGGAGGGACTTGCGTTATCTAGTTAGATTTATGTCTGTGGTTGAGACTGCTGAGAAACTACCAACCAGACTGCTGTATTTGCATAAACTGAGTTTCGTTGAACTAATCGCGATTAATTTCATAGGTGACATCGGCCCTTAGTAACTGTGTAATAAAATCTCTTGGTGAGAATGGTGTCAGACTTTCGTTGGGTTCTGACTACTAGTAACGTCTGCCAAAGATATATAAATGACACTGGACCAACTGCTTAACGTGCTTTCCAAGGCACGGAGGAGTCTGAGTTTGTAATGAATGGTCACTCTCCAAGCATTTGCCATTTAAGTTTCAATCAATCATTTAAATCATGAAGAGAAATTCCTAAGTTCCAAATATCCGATTGTAGGTATGACTTTTTCATGAAATCAAATCATTTAAGGATTATAAGGACTCTTATAATTTAGACGTTTGGTGTTGGACTGCTAAGGAGACGAGGTTGTGGCTAAATAATAACAGCTACACGGATCAATCTTCAAGATACTGATCAGGTCTTGGGCGCGTTTGGCGCAGTGGTTGAGCGATTGACTGCTGCGCTGCGTGTCGCGGGTTTGATTCCCGCACGGAACGAATATTTGTATGATCTATGGATAGTTGTTCCGGCTCTGGGTGTTGTGTACGTGAGTTTATATGTTGGGAAAAAACTAGGAAGATCGATTTGGTCGTCACCAAACGTCTAAATTGAAAAACCCCATACTCTAAGAGAAATGTTTTGATGATTTTGATACATATTTGTTTCGGTAGCAAATAACTTTCATATATAAATTACTAATATTGTGCCATAAATTGTAAAACACATTAGAAAATTTTAAATTATGCGGGCTTCCTTGGTGTCCTTGAGACCGTCAAAAGAAAATAAGCCCCACTTATATCAGGGTTTTGTGGTCTGTGATGGCCTAGTACGTGGTTGGCGAACTTTCAAGTTGTCCGTGCCATTCCCATAAAAAAATGTGGCCATGACGTGCCGCCAAAGGATCTAGAATTCGTAATTCAATTGACAAAAAATAGATGCTATTAACGTAACTCCATATTAGAGTTATGGATAGGTTCGAACCCAAAAAGGCATTTTACTTAGTGTAAACTGTTTCATCACCACTGCTCACAAAACGGTGAATGGAAACATTGAAATTGGAAAGTAGGTAGAACCCGGGTGTTGGATTACAGCTCATTCCCTCCCAAGGCGTATGTCCCAACATTAAGAACATTATAGGCTGATTGTACTTATGATATGCCCAGTTTCTGAGGCCAATTTTCGTTTAACGATCATGAATTACTAAAATTAGTATTTCGTTTGTTATTAAACATAATTACAAAATATCTAACATTAAAATGCATAAGAAATGACATTTATTTCACATTGTATGGAATATTTTAATGTAATTACAAGAAACCAGCACAATTACTTTCATTATTCATATTTATTTCATCATTTATTCGTCTCCATTTTCTCAATTTTTCGGTGAGTCGGTCACCATTAATATTACTTTTACTCAAGCTCTAGTATTCTTATTCAATACGAATACAACTCATAATGGTTAACACATACCAAGTCATTACGCTGCTCGCACTTTTTAAGATAGCAATACAATATAGAATATTTTATTTACTACACAAAAAGGTACACATAACGGTGAGAGAATTTGAACAAATTCGAATTTTGAATTCCATAACGAATGCTATCACTCTAATGTGTACCTTTTTGTGTAGTAAACAAAGTTCTATACTGTAATGATATCTTAAAACAACATCACGTCTTGGTATGAGCTGACCAAATCACCGAATTATTGCAAACACCGTAACTTTGCACTGATAATAATCTTTATATATTGTGAACAAATCATTTCAAATACAATAAATCGCATACAAATTCAATAGTTTACAATATATCAGTGTCTTCTAAAGCGTTTACAATCTCATGCGATTAATTATAAACTAAGGGCAGTTACGCACTACGCGTCCGTGATTTGAGTTAAGAGTTCAAAATTTTCTGTATTATGACAGATAAGAATTCGATTGTAGTGCTTAAGAGCGGTCAACCCGACAAAATTTTCATACAAACGCTCGTACGTGATTATGCCGTTGTAACACATATATCTTTGATTTTTTTGAACTAATAGGTATTTTGTGCACTATATCTAGGTTTCTATCGAAGCAGAAATTAAAAATTTGGAGAAACCACTTCAGTATAAGCCTCCAAAAATCTGGTTTTTTGCACAAATTTTACCTGAACTTTGGTCGTTCATAATGTATTCATAAATTGTAAAAGTAAAGAAAATATCACGATAGAAACCTTACACATTTAATGGAGATTCTAAATGACAAATTTTTATTTCACAAACTTGTAAGGCTTATTCAAAAACACGTATTTCCTGGAACAAGTTTTATGAAATTTTCGAACACCATTTTTCGTTCAATGTTATCGCGTTCTCACTTGCTTGTTAGTCAACAAGGCGGTAAGAGGTGCGCGGGGAGACGAGTCGTGCGGGGTCGGCGCGGGGTGAGACGGCAGAGTTGAATGAAAATCGCCGCTCGCTCGGCTAGTAGGTAATGAATGAGTTTGTCGAGTACTGCGCGTACGTGAGTGTGCATCGTATCTCGTGAGTGTGCTTCATTTATTTAGAGAATTATGTTTTACCTACTACAACGACACTGATTTTGCTTTCAAAAAGATTTAGTAGTTTTATAAGAAACGAACCTGGCATTGGTGAATACGGATACCGAATTTGTTTTGATGGTAGGGTAGGTAGTTAGGTAGGTAGGTTAGGTACTTAGGTTGGGTAGCTATGTAAGTAGTAAGATAGTTAGGGTAGGTGAGTGCGCTGCGTGTCGCGGGTTCGATTCCCGCACGGAACAAATATTTGTATGACCTACAGATAGTTGTTCCGGCTCTGGGTGTTGTGTATGTGAGTGTATATGTTTGTAAACGCATACAGGAAGAAATTCCTAGTGTAGGGCAATGTTTTTTTTTTTAATGAATAATAGAAAAGAAAAAAAGAAGTAGGTAGGGTGGGTCGATAGATAGGTAAGGTAAGAAAGGCAGGAAGGGTAGGTAGTTAGGGTATGTCGATAAGTACGGTAGGTAGGTAGGTAGGTACCTACCCTATCTCGAATCACCCGCCAGATGTTCGCAATACTTCCTTGGGTATCGGTATAAAATTATCGATATTTTTATAGCTACTCAGTAATGATATCAGGCTGCAATGCAACGTTGCGAGATCGCATATCACCGCCGGCGCGGGCGAACGGTGCGCGAACTTGGCGCTTGAACTTGACGGAACGGCAACGGTGCAGTGTGCGGCGTAGATCAAAACAGAAGCAAGCATCACATTCGCAACAGTTTCTTACTCCGTGCGTTGAAGTTGCGAGTCGTGCGGGGTCGGGCGGGGAGAGACGAAGGAGTTGAATGAAAATTGCCGCCCGCCCCCGCTGCCCGCTCGGCTTTCGAAATTGTTATTAGGTAATGAATTTGTTGACTGCGTTTACGTGAGTTTGCAGCGTACCTATCTATTTCATTTATTTAGTGAATTCTGTTTTACCTACTACAACGATCTTGCTTTTTTATGGCTTGTGTTTAAACACCGCCCAAAAAAGTACCTATTTTACTACCAAAAAAATTCTAAACGGTTACCAAAATGGATAAATGGTCACCAAATAACGTTTCCTAAAATATGGGTTAGTAGCATTAGTTCCCAGTTGCGATAGTCCCCGAAAACAAAAAGGAATAACTAGTTGCGTTTTTACCCGGTTTCTTGCAAGGTACAATGGCGTTGTAAATGTAACTGTTTGTAAATTTAAGAGCAATTTAATGTTCTATAGTGGGATGTTAATTTAATACTTAATACATGTAATTTATAAACGTTGGGTATTAAGTTGAAATTAGATTGTGAAATAATGCTGTTAGAGCTAAATCTAGTCTCCGTTTCATTCTTAGCTCTAACATAAGTAAAAAAAATTGTAGGGCTCGTATAATTTTATGTTATTAAAAAAAAATTGTTAAGTATCTATTTGTTAAATAGCATGTGCCATGTTTTTCACAATAATAAATCTTCTCGCCGACAAAGGGTCGCACGCAGCCAAACCGGTTATTGCTTTCCTACTGAATCTACTGATAACACGGTCGTTCTATCTCTTTCACACGCGGTCGTTCTATCTCTTTCACACGTGTGGGAGAGAGTCCATTGTATTTGTCTATCTTTATTTATTGCCTATGCACTTGACCTACTCAGTGTGCTAATTGACAATGTCGAATGAAGGTGGTTCCCGGGGTGTAACAAAAAATTACGAAATATGCGGAACTGTGTTATTACATGCAGGTCACAAATATTATAAACATCGCAAAAATAAGAATTCAACAGTGTGGACTTGCGCCAATAAAAAAAAAATTAAGTGCAGTGGCATAGCTAATTTACACCACGAAACGGATTGTGTTGTAATAAAAAACAAGCATGTATCCCAATGTGTACCTAAGTTTGATGAGAATGAAGTGAAATTATTATTGCAACAAACTAAAAAAGCTATTTGTCAAGATTTTTCAGACACTGTACAAAGCGTATACGAAAAAAATATACAAAAATTAAAAGATAGAAAAGGTTTGGATAATATTTCTAAAATTCCGGACTTTCGAAGTGTAAAATATCAGTTTTACAGATACAGGAACAAAACATTGCAAGTGCCAAAGATAAAATTCACAAATCCGGATAGCGTTGTGATCCCCGAAAGGTTTGTGAAGTACATATTATTTGACTGCAAAGAAAACGAAAGAAGAATCATTGTGTTTGCATCACCAAAAGTCCGAATTAATGTGCAAAATATCAAACATTATTTTTGCGATGGAACTTTTAAGTCATGTGTAGAGCCGTTTACACAGTTATACACCATCCACGGCGATATTGGCAGTGATTTATATCAGTCAAATATAGTGCCGCTATTTTACGCGCTTCTAACCGATAAACGGGGCATTACATACGAAGCTCTATTTCAAAAAATAAAAGACGCTGTACAAGAATTTCGCCCCATTCAATTTACTATGGATTTTGAAATGGCAGCTATAAATGCTGTAAAAAATGTGTTTCCAAGAGCAAGTATTCATGGCTGCTTTATACACTTTCAAAGAAGTATTTATAGGAAAGCAACTTCGTTGGAATTACTTGAATATGAAGAGACTAAACAACATATAAAATTATGTGCTAGTTTAGCTTTTCTCCCAAAAGAAGACATAGAAGATGGTTGGTTGACACTAATGGAAAACAGGTAAGTCTTAACTTATAAAAATAAAAAAAATGTTTCGTAGTATTGTAATATTTAAATTGGATAGATTTTATGTTATATCCTCCAGGGGCACACTCACATACACTACAAACATAATGTATATAAAGATTGTGCTGCGACCCCGAGGTCCTCAAGCTCTAGCAGATCTGTCACTATCTATTGCTTTCCATGACATTAGTATCCTTCCCTAAGGTCTTTTCATTTTGTTCCTAAAATCCATTCTATCTGTATTCCTTAAACAGTGTCCGATTATTATTAGATATTACGTGGGGCCATTTATTTGAAAAGGCGAAAGGTGGGTGTTTAGCAATGGCTAGCCTGTTAGGGATACGACGTGAAATATGTATGTATTTAAACATAATTTAGGTACCTATGTTTATATCAGTCATCTGGTTGCCATAATACAAGTTCAATCAGTACTTTTACTGAATTAGGTTTAAATTGGAAAAGTAGGCTGTTACATTTCTTTTAATTTAGTTTAAATTTTCTTCAACAGTTTTCAAGCAGAACCAGTGACGATATTCAACAATTATTTTGTAGAGCAGTGGCTGGAACCCCCCGAAATGATACCACTTTGGTGTTGCTTTAAAGAACATCACAGATCAACAAATCTTGTTGAAGCGTGGAATGAAAGGTTCCAGCGATATACAGGCTGCAAACCGAGTTTGTTGCTGTTCCTACAAACCGTGGCAACAGATATTTCTACTCACGATATTGCACGAGAAAGGTATAATATAAAATCTCCTTGGCTTGTGTGATTAATTTCATAATATAAACTGTAGACCTTTTTTGTAATTCTAATTTATATTATTAAAAATATATCATTAACTTTCAGGTTACAAATGAATGGTATACCTATCCATAAAAGGAAAAAGACAAGCATTCAAAATGATGAGCTGATTAATAAACTGACCCATCAATATGAGAATAAAGAACGTTCTATTACAAATTTCCTACAAGAAGTTAGCAGTGTTTTAAAAATTGTTTTTTAAAAATATGATTATTATGAACATACTTATTAAGTAATTTTTGTTTCCTTTGTTATTTTTTGGTTTGTTTAGGTAAGTTGATTTTAAGATATTTTTTACCATTTGTTGATTAGTAAATATAGCATAATAATTGTAAGATAACAGCTCATTTATGAGAAATTATTAGTAATTAAAATTATATAACTTACTAAAGTTAGGTTATATGTTTATATATACAAACTGTGATTCTAGTGCTGTGATTTGTAATACCAATTTAGATATAAGTATACAATTATACGAGTATATATTTACCTCTCCACGAGATTTATTTTGATAAACAATACTCATTTTTTTTAAGTATTAATAAAGGCTGATTTAAATTTTGTAATACTTTTTTTATCATCTGTACAAACTTCTATTTGTTTAAGTGTTAATAAAGGCTGATTAAAATATTGTAACAGTTTTTTTATCATCTGTACAAACTTCTATTTTAATAGGTATAATTCTTTTCGGGGACTACCGCAACTGGGAACTAATGCTACTAACCCTAAAATATTATGAAATAAATCCATTTTTTCGTATTATTGACTGCCAAAAAAATATATGGACGCCTTTAAAATACACTTTAGACCAAATATTATATATTGTCACTACTTAGATGTTACCAATTATGTAATACCATGACTTCTAATTTGGTCATTTTTGTTAGGCTAAAAAAGCTAACGATCGCTAGAATATTTCCCAAATATCAATTAATATACTGGGGTTCCCAGACGTACGTCGCTTATTTATCGTTATATGGAATTCGCTAAATATATTGAGGTTCAAGGTTCAAGTACGATTAGTACTCTGGCAACATAGTCGACGGAGCCCCGCTGCGCGGGGCTCCTATTTCCGTCCGCAGGGTCTAAAGTAACCTAACACGAACGAGATGACGGGAGCCGAGTTCGCTCGCTTTGCTCGCTCACTTCAGCTCCCGTCATCTCGTTCGAACCTAACCTGTCCGTGTCGGGGTGCCCTAAGCTCCCGAGCTCGCTTCGCTCGCTCTTGGACTAATTCGTTAAAAACACGAATACACCCGGACGCCGCGCATTTCTAGTCGCACGACTAGAATTTTAAAATCGGGAATGGAATAATCACAATCCACTTTTTGTAAGCTCGTTCTGGATTTTATTATTAATCAATATTCGTCGTTACTTTAGTTAATTCTTCGCTTACTCTAATTCATACCACTCAAGTTATTAAAACAGTATCTCATCATCAGTCGCAAAGTTTTTTTTTATTCGATCGTTTTATAATTCCCCATTTAAAATAAGAAAAATCATAATCACTGGATCAACAAAGCTTTTTTGGTTTTAGCTGGCCGCCCTCTTTTTCTCTTCTCGCCAATGGATGACGACTTACTATTTTGGAGTAAGATTTTTGGTAGTAATATTAATCTTTGAGTTGGATAGAATTTGGTGACCGTTGATCCATTTTAGGAACCAAAAATAATATTTGTGCGAGGTTTGCGATTTTTCTGATGTTATTTTATTTATTTTGGATCATAATATTATATACTTTAGGGCCCTTTTAATAAAGTCAATTGATTTTTTTTGGAGTTGTTTATTTTTTTTGGTGCCTAAGCTTAGAGTCTTAAAAATATTTTTGGTGACCGTCTAAATTATACCCCTTTTTTATACCGGACATTGATTTTGCTTTCGAAACATTTTGTAGTTTTATATGAAAGGAACCTCTGGCATTAGTGAATACGGGCACCGATTTTGTTTTGATAAGGATTTTGTGGAGGCAGTTTGAAGGAGATTGATTTTAATTTTGAGAAGAACTAAAAACTCCTTATTGTAAAATGGGTAAGTATTTTTTTTTTACATAAATTTAAGATCTAAGTGTGAATAGTAGTAATAGTGGGCCGGACGCGAGAGGTTGCCACCGTCGATCGCCTCCACGAGGACACGGCGGTGCTCCGCCCAAGTGGGACAGACCTCCACCGTATGCTCCACCGTGTCCTCCGGGCGGTCCACACAATGATGACACCCGGGTGTTTCCTCCCGCCTTATCCTGAACAGGAACGTCCCGAAACAGCCGTGTCCGATGAGGACCTGCGTCAGGCGGAAGGTGAGGTCGCCGTGAGGTCTCTCAAGCCTCAAAAACCTACCGGCCTTACCGCCGCAATTGTGGCGTGCCCAGTACATAGATACCTACCTAAAAAACTATTGGTACTTATCGCGTTTTGTGTAGGTAGGTAGGTAAGAACGGTCAGTGGATCATCTTAGGGGTCAAAGTAAGCAGTAGACAGTTGACGTAATTCGAATGGGTAAGCCAATGTACGCATTTTTTCAAAAACATACTTATTTCAATATTTTACTATATTGAACCTTACAGATAACACTCAGACAGATTACCGAAAAGGTAACAAAAAACGCATACGTCTTTCGGCTCGAAGAAAAAAAAGGAATTGTCCCACAAAACAAAAAATAATTCAAGCGTAAGAATTTATTTAATCTACTTTGATTTTTTTTAGGATGCAGGTACGATAATGATATCAATACAGTATTGTGACTCGGCCTTGTTCTTGAAATAGGTAACTAAAGCCGCGCGGTACGGTAAACTCTAGGTATACTCTAGGTGCAAAGGTATGACTCGCGTTCCCACCGTTTGCATGAAGATTTCTAATACCTACTGTATAGATAGCATTACCCTGACGCAGGACATAATATACCTATCTTAAATTTTTGTTTACCATACCTAAACCAAAAAGGAGTCATTGTACTCATCATTATGAACTACTTTTACTAGGTATGGATATTGGACCAAATACTTATGCAATCGCAAAAAAACAAATAAGTACTTTTTATCAAACTCTGTAAAATGTAGGTAAGTATAGAACTTTTTATCGTGAAAAAGAAATATCAGCTAGAACAGCTGATTTATATCTTTTTTTGCGATTTCAAGGTTGGTCCAATAGTAAAAGATTTTCATATTTATTCGTAAAATGAACCCATTTCTCGGTTAGGATCTTGTTATCATAGACAAAAACTGTAAGGAGTAAAAATTTAATCGAAAATTTTCTTACCAGCCTACTAATTTAAAATTGAGCTCTATACTCCATTGAGATAACATTAGACATCTAAATAATCCCATTTTACAGCCCGTTTAGGCGATTTTGACTTCTATTGCGCTAGTGATATGACAAATGGCAGCTGTAGTAAACAGTTGGCATTGGTAACATGTTTGTGCTTTTTATGTCAGCTTTATGGTTACGGAATAGAACTCAAAATCGGTTGAATGGACTGTAAAAAGGGCTTTTTTTTAAATTTCTAATGTAATATGTACAAACGATCACATTCCCTTATTAGAAGTAATACGAAAACAATTTAAATATTTACCACTAACGATTACATTCTAGATTTATTTAGCCTGTTTAATTACTATTTAGGCAATGAACATAGGAATAAAGGTTCATTTTATCTTCCAGGTTTATAAATGAAAACAAAGAAAACTTTGAAAATAATGATGAATCACGGCTTGGGTAAGGCTAGATAAAGTGGAATATAATTTACCTTTGGATATGATTATTATGGTGATGAATACAGTGACTACCTATCTAATTATTTATCATTTTACAGAGCTAGTGCAGATGTTGAAGACATAGAAGAAGTTCCTGTGGATGATGGTGTATCTTGTATAACGCTTGAAGTACAAGCAATTGTACATAATGAACAAGGAGGCAAATGTCAAACTAGGTAGGTATAGTTGGTAATAATAGACATTGATCACAGAGAGATATCATTGATGATGATAATTATCTTGGTTTTGTGTTATATAAACCAAGTTATTATATAAAATAATTTTGTTCTTTCCACTTCAAGAAGCTACTGTGACAAATGAAGTACAGAACAAGGTTTTTGATGAAAACGAGATTGTGGGCTATGACCAATACAATGACAATATTGATCGCAGTCTACCATTATTGTCAAGGTGACTGTTTTCTTCACAGTTTAAATGCACATAAAAAAACATTTTTTACAAAAAAATACAACCGACTTCCAAAAAAGTGAAAAATCACTTAAATTTAGGAAGACGGTGTTCTTGTTTTCCTGTCTTCGTTTTTAGACACGTTTTGTTGTGGTACAAAATTTACTAGTTTTATAGGCTAAGTACCTATAAATACAGTTGAATTGATAACCGCCTCCTTTTTGGGAAGCCGGTTAACAATAGACACGTCTCGGTTTGCTTTTTGTTCATGTTGAAGATCTAAAATTGTGTTTATTTTTTGTAGACAACATCACCAACAAGATAACGAGATTATTAACAAAAATTAAGAACAAGCTGAACAATACAATAATCCGACCAACTGTAGCACACCATCGTTATCAGACAACGAGCTAATTGTTACAGAAGAACAAGAAAATGTCGAAGAAACACCGTCATTACATGGAAATCGACTAGTCAACATCGGTTATGTATTCAGTCAACTTGCAAGTATGTCGCATCATCCATTTGACTGTAATTTCACCTCTATGAATTTAATAAAAGAAAAACGGGTAGGGTTCATGTCGAGCTTTCATTTTGTCTGTAAAATGTGTAAGATAAAAAAGATAATACTTTCTCAAGAACCCGACCAAAAAGATTATATAAATGCATGTGTTGTAGAAGGCGTTTTCCAAACTGGGAATGGATACGCCCAGTTGGACGAAATATGTGATAGTGTAAATATGCCAAATATGTCTGAGCGTTATTATATCAAAATATGTAATAAATTAGGTGATATGCACAGAGATGTTGCTCTGCAACACATGCTTGAAGCAGGAAAAGTAGAAAAACAATTGGCGATAGAGCAAGGTGATATCGACAAAGACGGAATACCATACATAACCGTAATAACAGATGGATCTTGGGGGAAACGAAGCTATGGGACAAATTTCAATTCTTTGTCGGGAGTTGGTTGCATCATAGGGTTTAGGACTCGGAAAATATTATTTATTGGGGTCAGGAACTCTTATTGTTGCATTTGTGCTGTAGCTGCAAAGCGGAAAACTGAAGCTCCTACTCACAAATGTTATAAAAACTGGTTTGGCCCTTCAACTGAAATGGAAACTGATGCGATCGTAGAGGGATTCAAAGTTAGTGTTAGTATGCATGGAGTAAAGTATACTAAATTGATTGGCGATGGTGATAGCAGCGTGTTTAATGCTTTGAGAGATACAATGCCCTATGGAGCAAATACGTATATAAGAAAAATAGAATGTTCCAATCACTTGATGAGGAATTATTCAAATAAATTGAGAAAAATTGTGAAAAAGACCGAAAATAAGAACGGACCAGTACCTGTCACACTACGCAAAGCACTGAGTGACCGTATTCGACGTCTACATAAAGCAGTCACTGGAGCTGTAGAGCACTCTGCAAAGCTGGACTTACCATTACAGGAAAAAATAAAAAGCTTGAAGGAGGACCTACTGAACGGTCCATGTCACGTTTTTGGTCTTCACAATTCGTGCAAAAATTATTTTTGCAAAAATGAAAATACAGTGGAGACGAATTTGGTCCCTCAACTGAAAGTGTGTGGCATATGGACTGACATATATGAGAATCTGGGATGGTTGACACAGAATGCAGAAAGTCTCCTCCTAAAAGAAACGAATAACCCTGCAGAACATTTCAACTCAATCATAGCAAAGTTCCTTGCTGGGAAGCGAGTAAACTTTTCCCTTCGAGGAACTTATGAAAAAAGGTGCTTCGCAGCAGTTTCCGAGTACAACACCAAAGACTACAAGCTAGTGCAAGAGATACAGAAAAAGATTATGTGTGACGACAACATTAAAAATACATATACCCAAAAATTTGTGGCAAAAAAGCAAAAAGTAATTCAAAATAAAAGAAAACAAAGAGCTGAAGATGTACTGCGGGGGATAAAGCGAGCAAGGCGTTCAAAGCCGGCAGATCAGCATTACGGTAACGTAACTAGTGAGCCTGATATGCCGATGGACGAATTCATAAGAAAAAAAACTGAATTTCTTGACTCACTGCAAAAGACAAATTCGGAAATATTATCTTTAGAAAGAGAGACTGTTGACCAATCGAACTCCGATAAATGGATTGTGGAACGCAGAAAACGAATAACTGCTTCAACGATTGGCCAAATTTGTAAAATGAAGCCTACAACCCCATGTACGTCCATAATTAAAACAATGCTATATTCGACATTTACAGGAAATGATTCCACAAGATATGGAAAGTCGAATGAGATAACAGCCCTCAATGAATTATCAAACGAGCTAAACATGGCTATCACTCCTTGTGGGTTATTTGTTGATGATAGTTACTGTTTCCTTGGTGCAAGTCCAGATGGTTTGATTGGAGACGACGGAATCGTAGAAGTAAAATGTCCATCTTCAGCTTCTGCGTTGACACCATTAGAAGCAATAAAAAATAAAAAAGTTATCTTCTGTACAGAAGATGGAGGTGGAATCAAGTTAAAAAGAAACCATAATTATTATTACCAGGTCCAAGCCCAACTGAAAATTGCGAAGAAGTCTTTTTGTTACTTTGTTCTTTGGACGCCAAAGGGATTGTTGTATGAAAAGATAAATAAAGATCCAACCTTTTGGTCAGAAGATAAAATATTGAAGCTGACGCAATTTTACTTCAAATGCGTTCTGCCAGAAATTCTTGACCCACGTTTCCCACGCAAACTGCCAATGAGAGATAGATTCTAAAGATACTTCGTGACCAGTGCCGGTTATAAAAAATAAAGGAAATTAAAATTAAATTATAAAAAGCTTTTTTGCAGAAATTTGCAGAAATGTAGGTACTACCGACTTCCAAATAAAAACACTACAAAGTGAAAAATATTTTTCACTTTGTAGTGTATTTATTTGGAAGTCGGTTATATTTTTTGTAAAAAAAAAATATTTTCACTTTTTTGTTGTTTACCCGAATATCATAGAACTTGCCTTCATTTATTGAAGAGTTCTGTTGTATATCTCCGAAGTTCTTCATCAGATCTTCACCATATTATAAATGGAATCAACTTCGGAACATACTCTTTCAACAAAAATAATTTACAAAACCGGTCCACAATAATTGACGGAAAAATCAATGAAAATACACAAAAAAACAAACAACAATAAAATCAAACAATAATATATAATACATATATTCAATAATGTCGAACATAGAATCTCCTCCTCTTTGGAAAGTCGGTTAAAAATATAATACAATACACTAGTCACACTAGGGCCATGGGGCCCGGATGCTCGACTTATTGTTTGAAGACATCGGCAAGCGTTTGGTCGACTCTTCACGTGACCAGAGGGTATGATTGTACGAAAATAAATGCTAGAAGCTATAATAGATACCTAAACACTATTTGTGATAACATTAGACATTTAAAAAAATCCAATTTTACAGCCCGTTCAACCGATTTTGACTTCTATTGCGTTTGTGATAATACAAATGAGCGCGCGAATTGTAGTTCGCGCTATCGCGATAGTGTGGTCGCAGCATCCAGTGAGAGTACCATATGTCATATTACCCCCTCCTTTCTCCTCTTTTCTCCCTCACGGTAGGCAGCGGCTTGGTTGTGTTACCTCAGTTTTGTTTCGGCAATACTTAGATGACACAGCTATGTCAATTGGGTACGGTAACTGCTTACCATAAATAAAAACCTGTTGTAAAAAAATAAAACGAATACTTTTTACTGCTGTTGCTCTGGACTGCTACTACAGGTGATGGCAATATTTTTACTAAAATAATGTTCAATCAATTCTGACTGCTTGATTTGCTGTTTGTATGTTTGTGTTTGGAAATCGGAATCTACTCGATTTTCGGGTTTTATGTAAATATTGTTTTATGTATTTTTCTATAAAATAAAAAATATACACCCAACTGTTTTGAGACTACTTTATTTGATCAACCGCCTGCGACGGTACAATAGTACCTACTATTACATACTTATGGTACCTACGTACGTTGTAATTATAGAAATTTTTGCTTCCTCAGTAGGTACAGACAGAGGGGATAGATAAATAATATTGTGTTCTGCTTGTGCTACTCAATAAGCAGAATAAATTATTAACCTATACTCTTCCGTACTTTATGTAGGTATAAACATAAATTACGAAAAAAAATATATATTTTAAATTTAAACTCTATCCCATCTATCCTACCATTACTAACTACACCTGCCTACATACCTTCCCTACCTTCCTAACCTAACCTACCCTACGTACCTTCCCTACCTACCTAACCTAACCTACCCTACGTACCTACTCTACCTACCTACCCTACTGACCCACTCTATCTACATACCCTAACTACCTACCCGACCTACCTACCTACTGCATATCAGCAATTCATTTTTATAATACTGATTAAATTGATAGATATTTTCCATGTAGTAAAAAATATTGCACGTACGTAGGTACCGTACACCGTGTAGATTAATAAAAATACAAACATACGTCCGTCCTAAATATAGTCGTGCAGATGAATTTACAAAATTATTATGACATGCGCGTGTGAGGCCATAGTAACGAGGCGCGCGATACGATATTATTATCATGAATGAAATTGAATGAATGGCTCGCTCACTCGAGCGGCCGGCCGACCCGAGGCGATCGCCCGCGAGTAATCGGCGGAAGTTACCGAATTACAACCGAGCGTTCAGGCGCTATCCTTCTCTTTTCGCTTTGCCTCCTTTTCAAGCATTGCGCTGGATGAAACAACAAGCTTTTCGGCCGTGCTCGCGTTGGAGATAGACGGTTCGACAAGGGTCCTCTTAAGCTTCCCTACAAGAAGTACTACGACCAGGGACCGAAACCGGTACGACCAATACCGGTATTTTTCGGTTAGTTACAGGTATTTTAAAAGGTTACCTTAATTTTTAAATATTGAATACAGCCTTTATTATTACCGGTTACCGAAATAAAAATTATCTATATCTTATACGTGCCGTCCGTCGGTATTAGTCAAACTGTCAAAGGGCGCGCATCGCCTGTGTGTGTCAAAGAGTCGAGACAACCCACGCGCGCCGGCGAACGCCGATTAAAACGTTAACTTAAATAAAGGTAACATGTTTCTTCTTCTTGGGTTACCCAGATAGCGGTTAACTTAATCGTATAGGTAAACAAAATTCGTCGATACCTGTACCGTAATTTATAAAGGTTTTCGGTCCCTGACTACGACTACGTCGTAACCGAAATTTCAAAATTTCGAAATTTCAAATGCATAACTGCCCTTACGGTGTTTGCAATTATCCGGTGGCAACCCTAACACATAACCAAGACATTCAGACAGACAACTGACTTACGAAAAACTGGGCCTGCGTGGTGGAGTACGGCAACAAACAGTCCTGAGTCCCAGCATCGGGCAGATTATAGGCAGATATTACTTATGCATCTGCTAAGAAGATTTCAAATAGATTAATTATTTGCGCCTGACATCTGTCTAATTATCTTGGTCAGCTATATTTGAAAACAGAATTCGAGATAATTACCAAATTTTTAAACAACAAACTGTATGTCAATACAAGACAAAGTGCAAATTCCATTGCAACCTAAACGTTATTATGGGTTTTTAATAAAAATCTACTTTAAATAGACAATGCTAGACTCGATACTTGAGTTGGTTCCTTTGGATCAGAATTATCTCAAATTTTAAATTCTAATATAGTAAATATCACCAGACAAGCATTTCTTACTTACATACTTTACTCAACAGTCTTTAAGTTAACACAATTGTTCAATATTCTTTCTTGATTCACTTCCAAATTTCTAAAGTTCAAAGTTCACTTCATAACTTACTGCTTCGGAATTATAACCACATCACTAAGTGTTTTTACTTGGATTTCTTCAATGTTTGCAGTCAAGTGGCAGCAATGATGTTTTCAGTCAGTCTTTTTCTTAAATACATCTCTCTATCAGCCGTCATCTTTCATTAATTTTCTACTCGATGTGGCACATAAATCCCTTGATAACATGAATGAATTTTCTTTCACTGTAAAGTCTCCAATTTCCGTCTTAAATATTCTAATATATTTGAGTTATCAATCTCTATGTTAGCTTGAAAACTTGATACTCGAACATTTTCAATTCAGTAACCGGCTCATAATTTAATTATGTGACATGTCTTCGTCCAAAGTTCAGCGATTAGTTCCGGTCCTGTAGCCGTACCGTAGCGTGTCAACGCCATCATGAGTCTACTGTGAAAAAGGGATAGGGCTCTTCGTCCTTCGCTCCGTCTCTCTCTTACAGTGGAACCAAAATAATTTTGACACGTCAGAGTAAGGCCCCAGCGGGCCTAGACAAAAATACATCCGTGCGTTTATCCGCACACGTTTCGAAGTGAAAGTTAGCGGCGATACTGGAAATTCGCGGGAAGAAGGGTTTAAACGCCGTGTAATAAGCGTCGCTTACGCGTTCGATTCAAAACACTTCGATCGCAGTGGCACGTGACATTACGTGTTCTTCCGCAGGTAATGTGATTGCCATACATTTAGACGTTAGCGTCTGGCGTTGCCGCTATCAGAAAAGTTTTTTGTCTAGGCCTGCTGATGGTTGTTGATGCTCATGTCCCCCTGGTGGTGGGATCAGCAGATCTGCACGCTGTACGTGTTGAGGTAGTGTTGTAACGCTTGGCGGTGCGGTTCGTCCAGCGCGGCCAGTCGCGCGGGCAGCACGCCGGGGGAGCGCGCCGACAGCTCGCCCAGAGACACGGCCAAGAAGTTCACCGGAGACTCGATACCTGCAAAATAATAAGTTTATCGTTTCATAAATAGTGTATGCGGCACGTAAGTTGAACAAAAATGTACTACCGTGTTTTTGAAATTAAACGATTTAAACCGACTTTTCTTCGTTTTATTCATACATTCATTCAATTTGTACAGTGTCAACAGTTAGGTCACTTATAAGGGATTCATTTCGGTTTAAATCGTTTAATTTCAATAAAACATTATTATATATTTGTTCAACATACATGTCGCGCACTATACAATATTAAGATGTGACACTGAATCTTGCACTAGGATACTCTGCGTCGCATGATCTAGTCTCTCTCGACAAATATGGTTGTTTTTTAGATCTCGATATCAGCGTGCTCCACCATCGACCAAATCATCGCTTACCATCTGGTGAGATAATGGTCAAGTGCGAGCCTATATACAATAAAAAAGAAGCCATGGTTCTTGCGGCTGTTATTACTTAGCCACGAGATCATCCCTTGAAGAATAAAAGTATTCCCAAAACCTAATAGTAGTTTATGCAACGGTCACATAATAGGGGTTATTAAAACACGGGTGTGGGATAATAGTATCACACGAGTGTTTTAATAGCTAATTATATGCCGATGCATACACTATTTTATCTTCACTCATACAGTTAAAATAAAACAAAAGTGGAAATGGAAAAAATATGTGGTATGGCGGCAAATTTGAGAATGACACTATTTTTCTACATTAAGTCAACGAGCCCATACGCGCCAAAAAAATAAAAGCAAAAGTGAGCTATAAAAATTAAAAAGTTATTTTATACGTTGTGAGTGTAAATATAGTAGATTGTTGCATCGAGCGCAAAGTGCTTTAATTACTCACTTTAACGAGGTGCGTAATCTACTGGTCTTTCAACTACTCTAACTACCGTGATAAAATATACCTACTCAAAACTATGTAGTTGAAAGATAAATATTCGATGCGTTCTTTCTTACCAGCGAGCGGATCCCCTGCGGCTCCCTTAGCACACGTGAGCTGTGCGTACTGCGCTTGGTAGCCCGGAGTGTCGTCCACTTCTATGAAGTGGTCGTCAGGCAGCGCTGAGTCGTCCGTAGGGAGCTCGAATAGTGAGATGAGGGCCTGTGCGGGTAGAATACAACATAATTATAATGTCGTCAATTTACTATTCTATCTAATACACATCCATACTAATATTATAAATGCGAAACTAATTCTGTTTGATTGTTTTTCAAAAAATTTTTTTTTTCAATTTATTTCAATTAGACGATTAAACTTTTGAACGTCCAAAATTTAAATTTTATAAAATAATAATTGATTCTACTGTCCATTCGCAAAGGTAGATTGTTATGGAGAAGAACGAAAAAGAAACTCCACCTTGATGACATTTGGTATGGAGATAGTTTGAGACTCTGGGAAGGAAATAGTATTTTAACCTGGAAAAGTGCTGGCAGCGCTTGACGCAGCCGACGTTATGTTACGTACCTGCAGCAGGCGCGGCCACAGCGACGCGAGTGCTCCCTGCAGGAAGAGCTGCCTGGAGGACAGCAGCTTGATGCAGCCGACGTTACGTTACGTACCTGCAGCAGGCGCGGCCACAGCAACGCGAGTGCTCTCTGCAGGAAGAGCTGCCTGGAGGACAGCAGCTTGATGCAGCCGACGTTACGTTACGTACCTGCAGCAGGCGCGGCCACAGCGACGCGAGTGCTCCCTGCAGGAAGAGCTGCCTGGAGGACAGCAGCTTGATGCAGCCGACGTTACGTTACGTACCTGCAGCAGGCGCGGCCACAGCGACGCGAGTGCTCCCTGCAGGAAGAGCTGCCTGGAGGACAGCAGCTTGATGCAGCCGACGTTTCGTTACGTACCTGCAGCAGGCGCGGCCACAGCGACGCGACTGCTCCCTACAGGAAGAGCTGCCTGGAGGACAGCAGCTTGATGCAGCCGACGTTACATTACGTACCTGCAGCAGGCGCGGCCACAGCGGCGCGAGTGCTCCCTGCAGGAAGTACTGGCTGGTGGTCAGCTGCTTGATGCAGCCGCCATTATGTTACGTACCTGCAGCAGGCGCGGCCACAGCGACGCGACTGCTCCCTGCAGGAAGAGCTGCCTGGAGGACAGCAGCTTGATGCAGCCGACGTTACATTACGTACCTGCAGCAGGCGCGGCCACAGCGGCGCGAGTGCTCCCTGCAGGAAGTACTGGCTGGTGGTCAGCAGCTTGATGCAGCCGCCATTATGTTACGTACCTGCAGCAGGCGCGGCCACAGCGACGCGACTGCTCCCTGCAGGAAGAGCTGCCTGGAGGACAGCAGCTTGATGCAGCCGACGTTACATTACGTACCTGCAGCAGGCGCGGCCACAGCGGCGCGAGTGCTCCCTGCAGGAAGCGCTGGCTTGTGGTCAGCAGCTTGACGCAGCCAACGTTATGTTACGTACCTGCAGCAGGCGCGGCCACAGCGGCGCGAGTGCTCCGTACAGGAAGCGCTGGCTTGTGGTCAGCAGCTTGACGCAGCCAACGTTATGTTACGTACCTGCAGCAGGCGCGGCCACAGCGGCGCGAGTGCTCCCTGCAGGAAGTGTTGGCTGGTAGTCAGCAGCTTGACGCAGCCGACGGCCGCCGCCTTGCGCTCCAGTGCGCCCGACACGCGCTGCAGGTCCGCGATCAGCACGCGCTCCACGTACATCGCGAACATTCTACAGGGAAACGGTTGAACGTTAGTCGAAAAGTAAAAATAAATGCCGTGGATGGGTATCTTTACATACCCGGATCCTCCGTGACTCAGAAACCTGTTTGTCCCGAATGTCATTTGTAGCTTTTTGACAGTCGTTACGAATAGTCAAAATGAGAAGCCAAGTCTTCGGTCTTGCCGAAGAGGAATCGTGTAAAACCCAGATACTGGGTTGTGGAGGTCAGATAGGCAGTCGCTCCATTTAAAATACTGATATTCAGTTGCATCCGGTGAGAATAGAAGCCGACCCCTGTCATCGACAAAAAACAGCTGCCCATACATTTATGTACGTACGCATAACTCGACAAAGCAACGATTGTGTGAAGTGGGAAGCCCGTGGAGAATGCTCCAAAAACGGGAGTACCTGCGCACTTGATAACATTTACCGCGAACTTGTACGAGGATGGGGAGTCGATGGTCGGGATCAGTAAGGTGGTTTCAGGACCATTTAAGCCAAAAAAAGGGGTACGCCAAGGTTGTATTCATGTTCCCTCTTCTCTTTAACATCCATGGCGAATACACTATGAGAAGATCCTTGGAAGAGTGGGCGGACGGCATCGCGGTAGGTGGCAATAAGATCATTAATTTCCGATATCGATATGACACCACATTGTTTGCGTCTTCAGAGCACGAACTTGCTGGGCTATTTGGGAGCGTGAGAGCGAGATGGTAGGACTGTTGATCAACAGGTCACCAGTAGAAAGATATTTTTTTTTTTAGTGACATAGGCTGAATACGGGTCCTGTGGAGGGGACCACGGGAGCTAAGCTGCGGTGAAAAACTAGTGTAGAATAAAAATATGAATGAATGAAGTATCCCTTACCCAGCCTGCACGGAATCGACGAGGTCTATCAGCGGGTCGGCGCCGAAGTGCGCAGCGTAGAAGCCGAGGAACGCGATCAGACCACGTACGTACTTCGTGGTCTTAGAAGAGGAGAGCCTCTGGAACAGCAGCGTCATTATCTGCTTCGTGTACTGGGACATCACCTCGCTGCGAACATGAAATGGACGTGGATTAAATTTAATCATCATTCATCATCATTTCAGCAGAAAGACTTCCACTGGTGAACATAGGCCTCCCCAAGTGTTGCCACATAGACCGGTCCCGAGCTTCTCCAATCCACCGGATTCCCGCAACCTTAACGAAGTCATCGGCCCACTTAGTGACGAGGCCTTGCAACGCAGCGTCTTTCGGTACGCGGTCGCTATTCCAGAACTTTTCGGCCCCATAGACCTTCTGTTCTGCGAGCAATGTGTCCACTGCCTCTTAAGTTTGGTTCTTCGGACTATTCAGTAATATTTTATCGAGCCTGACGGTTTTCACATTTTAATGTTTTTAGTGGGATCATTATTACACCATTGTTAAGCCTTGTTACTAACCAATCTTCGTCGTATGTGGAGTCTTGATCTTTAATGGATATTTGATGCTTTGTCTACCCTCTAAGCCATGTAAGCATAATATGATGTGTGTTTAGACGAATAGATATATTTATGTTAGATTTTGCAACCTACTCTTTTTTTTAATTCGTGAATCTGTCAAGTTTAGCTGTCAATTTTTGAAACGGCGTGGGTGGCCCTTCTGTATACTTTCTATTTTGTGGTTGGGCGAAGGCTAGGTAGATTGCTAAAGAAGTAAGCTGAAAGCAATGTTTTGTGTTATTTGATTTACCTTCGAATTTCTACCACTGGGCGGGCACAAGAAAATTTTAATGCACTGCATGACTTACCCTCCGAACTTGAACAGCATAGTCTGTATCAGGTAGAATCCTTCATGGTCGTTAGTTTTGGATGCAATCAATTTCTGGAACACTCCCAACATTGCGTTCTGGAAGCAAATCAAGTTTTATTTTTAACAAAGATGGTTTGGATTCTGTCGTTATTATATATTTTTTCGGCAACTGGGCTTTTGGCAAGCCTTATTTTTAATTAGTATTGTCCGGTGTGACAGCTTGTATATAACATTAGTGTTGACTCACGAGACGTCCGGACTGCAGTACTTGCTGCGAGCGGTGCGCGACGAAGGCGCACAGCAGACGCACGAGCGGGCGCACGTTGGCGGCTCGCTCCCACAGCGCGGGCGCCACCACGCACGGCAGCAGGGCTGCGTAGGCGTCGCCTCCAGGCGCACTGCTGGCGCCGCGCAGCTCCAGTAACAGGGAGAGCATTTGGAACACGTACGGCATGAATTCTAAAAAAAGAAAGGATAGATGACAAATTATTGTGCCAAACTACCCGCACAGGACAGATACAGACAGCCTAGTGCGAGAAAATTAAGGTAACCGATCCTACCTAAAGTTGGATAGAGCTAGGAAGAAGAGATATGAAATAGTAATTTATGGACGAAGAGAGACGTCATGCCTTTCTAAAATTTTTAAGTAAGGCATGACGTCTCGCGAAATTTCAACGCACGGTATAGTCGTCATTTTCAGTTAACAAAAAAAGAAGAAGTGTCTAATATTTGTTATTTATTAATCAACCTGAGGGACAAAAAAAAATGTAAATGAAATAAAATCTTATTTTCACCTTGCACATCATTCTGCAATATATCTTGGAATATCGGGAACAGAGCGTCTTCAAATGCTGATATGGCATTCGGATTGGATTTCGTCACCAACCTGCAAAAATAATGTAGGTACAGTCAAGTGCAGTCATTACAAGCTTACTTTTACCTATATCGGTGTCTGTAATGAAATGGTGCAAGTTTAATTTGATCGACTTCCCAGTGTCCGATTGACCTAAAATTTTGTAGCCACGTTTGTTTCTTGTGACAATGCAATTATTTATATTAAACTTGTGACAAAAAATAAATAATATATAAGCTTGTTTTAATTTCTGCCATCTTGTCAAAATATTATTCGCTATTAAAATCCTTCACCTTCAACCATTATTTTAAATCCTGTAATAATATTCCCTTGGTATAAAAAAAACACTTTTCACGCGGGCGAAGCCGCTGGCAGAACCTAGTAATAACACAAATGTTATCGTTTTTAGGTATAGGCCTTTCACGCAAAAACTACTGAACGGATTTTGATGAAACTGTACTTTTATGTAGCTTTTTCATCAGAACACATAGGCTACCTACATATATAAAAAGGAATCCCTATTTCCCTTGGTCGCGCCATAACTTGAGAACGACTAGATCGATTTTGATGAAATTTATCTGTGGATATTCGAATGTTTCCTCGAAGGTTTAGGTGTACAATTGGACCCGATAGGTGGCGATGCAAATGAGTAGAACAATCTCTGCCGGAGCAGCTAGTAATTTATAAAAATATTGGGCAAAGTAGTAATTCCATGCGGGTGGAGGCGCAGGCGCTAGCTAGTCCATACATATTATAAATGCGAAAGTAACTCTTATCTGTCTGTCTGTCTGTCTGTTAACTTTTCACGCTTAAACCACTGAAACGATTTAGATGAAATTTTGTAACGTTATCCGGGTAGCAAAAATAAAAAATACCTATTTACGCTTGCAGCTGATTTTTTTAACTGGCAATACTGCAATGACTAATTAAATACTGTCGCAAACTTCGCGCACGGAACTGGTTGTTGAATGTTGGTAGTTGACTTCCCTCTCAATACCGTATGACTAACGCTCGCGGACTTCCTGCAGTTCGTGGAACAGTCTCGACCGGCGGTCACTTGGCACTGCGCAGCAGCTGAGTGACAGTGTCTGCACAATAGTAATTGTACCTCTGCCACCTTCCTTATCGTCACCTCGAACGACATATTTTGTTTACAACAACTGTTTCATTATTTACACGTTACCGTGAACAAATAGTCAAATAATTAAACTCAGTGTAACCCCTGTCGGGTGAGTGTTGCAAAACTTCTATTACATTAACTAAACTAATATTATATTGCATTATTGACTTGCTACAATATTTCGCTATTTGTAATAATGTCAACTTTGGACACTTGAACTGTTGATTCACATAAATTGGGCTGATGTATCAACATTGATTGTTAATTTAAACACCATATTTTAACTTTTATGTTTTCACAGAATGACCGTTACATAGGTGTCATAATGGGTCATGACAGTTACTTTGAAATAATCTTCATTCTTTCATTTATTATTTTCCTTGTTCAAAGTATTATTGGTGAGTTTTGTAATTGTCTGTAAATCATTATTGTTATTTTTTCCATCTGCCTCACATCACTATACTCCATTTGCGATAACATTATACATTTAAATCAGCCCATTTTACAGCCAGTTTAACCGATTTTGACTTCTATAGCGTTGGTGATAAGACAAATGGTAGCTATAGTAAACTGTTGGTTTTGGTAACATGTTTATGCTTTTTATGTCATCCTTATGTTTACGGGTTAGAACTCAAAATCGGTTGAACGGACTGTAAAAAGATTTGGATACATGTCTAATGTTATTTCTAATGGAGTTTTGATGTTAATAAACTGTCAATAAATTAATACTATTTAACACTAATTATTAACTATAATTATTTTTTTAAATAAATTATTGTATCTATCCTCTCTTCGTTTTGAGAGTTTAATTTACCTGCCTGGCCTTTTACCGTTACAATTTGGTGTGGAGATGGTTTGAGACTCTGAGAAGGAATGTTTTTATGCCGGTAGTACGTTCCCTTGGGATGATAAAACACATCTTACGCGGGTGAAGCCACGGGATATAGCTAGTAAATAAAATATACTCACGACACAGCCAGCGACAAGGTTTCGAACAGGTAGTGGTTGAAGTGCGGCTTGCAAGGGTTCTTGGCTACCACGGCAAGCATGTGAGCCAGCTTTGGTAGCGCGTCGCCCAGGTATGCCAGCGAAGCTTCTTGTAGACACGACAACGTACGGAGAACCGCTGTCAAATAAATCGTACTTTAATATTAAAAATGTGAAAGTTTGGATGGATAGATATGTGCGTGGATGTCCATTTGTTGCTCAATCACGCCAGAACGGCTGAATGGATCTGGATGAAAGGGGATTGCTCATACACAGGCCCATTTTGAGGTTTTCATGTCTGCGATTTCAATAATATCCAAACGTAGGCTTTATATTTTGTGATTTTTTCCATCCGTATCTTTTACTTTGTATGTACAGACAACAACAGATCAGGTTCCTTCACTTGGACATTTGTATGCACCTCATTGCATTGTAATAAAGATACATTTCAAGAACAGAAACATCGTAATATTTCGTGAACCCCGAAAAATAAATGAAAAATGTTTTCTAATTATGAATATAACGTGTTTTTTCTACAGTATACAACCAAATTTATCAAGATACAACCATTTTTTCAAAGGGGCCCAAGTTCCCTTACAAAATGGACATTCTCCTTTATCACAGAGATAGATTATAGTCAGGAATAGCACATAGGATACTTTTTATCCCGGGAATATCTATACTAATATTATAAAGCTGAAGAGTTTGTTTGTTTGTTTGAACGCGCTAATCTCTGGTACTGGTTGGAATTGAAAAAATATTTTTGTGTTGGATAGCCCATTTATCGAGGAAGGTTATAGGCTATATAACATCACGCTACGACCAATAGGAGCGGAGCATAAATGAAAAATGTACCAAAAACGGGAAAAAAAATTTTCCTTTTGGAGAGTTTCCGTTGCGTGCGCTGCGTAAACGGTTTAGATGGGAAGGTAGGTAGCCAGTTGACGGGAGCGAAGCCGCGTGGGACAGCTAGTATTATATATAGGGAATATATTCCCTCGGGATAATTTTCGACTTTCACGCAGGCAAAGCCGCTGGCAGAAGCTAGTAAAATTATAAGATTAAAAACACTTTTTATTTTTTCTGTAGATATTTTACAGAGCTATCTTAAATACTTTTTAAAAAACTGTCTTTTAATGTTTACCTAAACAACTTATTTTTTTTTGGTTTTAATTATTAATTCCTCCGTATCGTCAATATTTGAATAACAACGATGAATTATAAAAATGTAATCTAGTATGTAATGTAAAACGCACCCTTCATCACGTACTCGTTGTGGTCGAGCGGCGAGTTCTGCTCGCCCAGCGCCGAGAACAACGCACTGAGCAGCGTGGCGGCGTGCGGCTGTAGGGTGGCTCGATCCACCATACCGCCCGCGATGAGCTTCTCTATGGCACATGCGCCGTACGTGCACACCACGCCTCGTCCGCGAATGTGAGCGATCTGGTCGGGGAAGTTACATTCAATTAACAGAACATCATGCCTGTTGTTCCAATTCACGAATGATTAGGCAGAGGTAATAATAATAAGAGTCATTGGCTTTTTGATAAGTCAATACTTCAAGCCAGGAATCGAACCTGTTGATTATGAAAAAAAAAACCACATGCTTTATTATTATACCATTCGATAGTGCCACTGATTATCAAATTCTGGAAAATGGAAAATGCAAATTTAATTTTATCCCTCAATTCTGTTTATCTTATCGTAAGAGCAATGTTCGGTGTCCTCATAGTTGATAATAAACTTCAGTTATGTTATTTAATTATTTTGGTGAATGTAGCTGTTTTTTTATGAGTAAAATATTTACTGTTTCACTTACCAGCAGAGGTACGGCGGAGACGATAAGATCCTTGGGCAGCAGCGAACGGAATGTCATCAAGTACTTGAGCGCATCTGCCTTTAGTACAGGCAACTCGTTCACTGGAACAAAAGGTACACGGTTATCTACTGGTTGATAATCCAAGGGTCACCCTTGGTTCTAGGGTACCCTAGTGTCTAGGGACTCTAGGGCTTAGAAGGACATACGCGGACATACACTCTGTGGCACGTCGGCCGCCTGCATGCTGCCACGCGACGCCAGTGACGTCACAGAGTACATCACAGTATGATATGCTCACCTTCCGCTCTCTGCAGCTCGGGCAGTATATGAGCTAGTGCGAACTGCGCCAGGTCGACGAGCGGCGAGGCACACTTGACGCCGGCCACCTGCGTGCTGCCGCGCGACGCCAGTGACGTCACAGGTACATAATAGTATGATATGCTCACCGTCCGCTCTCTGCAGCTCGGGCAGTACATGAGCTAGTGCGAACTGCGCCAGGTCGACGAGCGGCGAGGCACGCGTGACGCCGGCCACCTGCGTGCTGCCGCGCGACGCCAGTGACGTCACAGGTACATCATAGTATGATATGCTCACCGTCCGCTCTCTACAGCTCGGGCAGTACATGAGCTAGTGCGAACTGCGCCAGGTCGACGAGCGGCGAGGCACGCGTGACGCCGGCCGCCTGCGTGCTGCCGCGCGACGCCAGTGACGTCACAGGTACATCATAGTATGATAAGCTCACCGTCCGCTCTCTGCAGCTCGGGCAGTACATGAGCTAGTGCGAACTGCGCCAGGTCGACGAGCGGCGAGGCACGCGTGACGCCGGCCGCCTGCGTGCTGCCGCGCGACGTCAGTGACGTCACAGGTACATCATAGTATGATATGCTCACCGTCCGCTCTCTGCAGCTCGGGCAGTACATGAGCTAGTGCGAACTGCGCCAGGTCGACGAGCGGCGAGGCACGCGTGACGCCGGCCGCCTGCGTGCTGCCGCGCGACGTCAGTGACATCACAGGTACATCATAGTATGATATGCTCACCGTCCGCTCTCTGCAGCTCGGGCAGTACATGAGCTAGTGCGAACTGCGCCAGGTCGACGAGCGGCGAGGCACGCGTGACGCCGGCCACCTGCGTGCTGCCGCGCGACGTCAGTGACGTCACAGGTACATCATAGTATGATATGCTCACCGTCCGCTCTCTGCAGCTAGGGCAGTACATGAGCTAGTGCGAACTGCGCCAGGTCGACGAGCGGCGAGGCACGCGTGACGCCGGCCGCCTGCGTGCTGCCGCGCGACGTCAGTGACGTCACAGGTACATCATAG
Organism: Orthosia gracilis; assembly: GCA_947562075.1. Classification (NCBI taxonomy): domain Eukaryota; kingdom Metazoa; phylum Arthropoda; class Insecta; order Lepidoptera; family Noctuidae; genus Orthosia; species Orthosia gracilis. Next base: position 14,571,346 of record OX387265.1, read on the forward strand.
TATGATATGCTCACCGTCCGCTCTCTGCAGCTCGGGCAGTACATGAGCTAGTGCGAACTGCGCCAGGTCGACGAGCGGCGAGGCACGCGTGACGCCGGCCGCCTACGTGCTGCCGCGCGACGTCAGTGACGTCACAGGTACATCATAGTATGATAAGCTCACCGTCCGCTCTCTGCAGCTCGGGCAGTACATGAGCTAGTGCGAACTGCGCCAGGTCGACGAGCGGCGAGGCACGCGTGACGCCGGCCACCTGCGTGCTGCCGCGCGACGTCAGTGATGTCACAGGTACATCATAGTATGATATGCTCACCGTCCGCTCTCTGCAGCTCGGGCAGTACATGAGCTAGTGCGAACTGCGCCAGGTCGACGAGCGGCGAGGCACGCGTGACGCCGGCCGCCTGCGTGCTGCCGCGCGACGTCAGTGACGTCACAGGTACATCGTAGTATGATAAGCTCACCGTCCGCTCTCTGCAGCTCGGGCAGTACATGAGCTAGTGCGAACTGCGCCAGGTCGACGAGCGGCGAGGCACGCGTGACGCCGGCCGCCTGCGTGCTGCCGCGCGACGTCAGTGACGTCACAGGTACATCATAGTATGATATGCTCACCGTCCGCTCTCCGCAGCTCGGGCAGTACATGAGCTAGTGCGAACTGCGCCAGGTCGACGAGCGGCGAGGCACGCGTGACGCCGGCCGCCTGCGTGCTGCCGCGCGACGTCAGTGACGTCACAGGTACATCATAGTATGATAAGCTCACCGTCCGCTCTCTGCAGCTCGGGCAGTACATGAGCTAGTGCGAACTGCGCCAGGTCGACGAGCGGTGAGGCACGCGTGACGCCGGCCGCCTGCGTGCTGCCGCGCGACGTCAGTGACGTCACAGGTACATCATAGTATGATATGCTCACCGTCCGCTCTCTGCAGCTCGGGCAGTACATGAGCTAGTGCGAACTGCGCCAGGTCGACGAGCGGCGAGGCACGCGTGACGCCGGCCGCCTGCGTGCTGCCGCGCGACGTCAGTGACATCACAGGTACATCATAGTATGATATGCTCACCGTCCGCTCTCTGCAGCTCGGGCAGTACATGAGCTAGTGCGAACTGCGCCAGGTCGACGAGCGGCGAGGCACGCGTGACGCCGGCCGCCTGCGTGCTGCCGCGCGAGGTCAGTGACGTCACAGGTACATCATAGTATGATATGCTCACCGTCCGCTCTCTGCAGCTCGGGCAGTACATGAGCTAGTGCGAACTGCGCCAGGTCGACGAGCGGCGAGGCACGCGTGACGCCGGCCGCCTGCGTGCTGCCGCGCGACGTCAGTGACGTCACAGGTACATCATAGTATGATATGCTCACCGTCCGCTCTCTGCAGCTCGGGCAGTACATGAGCTAGTGCGAACTGCGCCAGGTCGACGAGCGGCGAGGCACGCGTGACGCCGGCCGCCTGCGTGCTGCCGCGCGACGTCAGTGACGTCACAGGTACATCGTAGTATGATAAGCTCACCGTCCGCTCTCTGCAGCTCGGGCAGTACATGAGCTAGTGCGAACTGCGCCAGGTCGACGAGCGGCGAGGCACGCGTGACGCCGGCCGCCTGCGTGCTGCCGCGCGACGTCAGTGACGTCACAGGTACATCATAGTATGATATGCTCACCGTCCGCTCTCTGCAGCTCGGGCAGTACATGAGCTAGTGCGAACTGCGCCAGGTCGACGAGCGGCGAGGCACGCGTGACGCCGGCCGCCTGCGTGCTGCCGCGCGACGTCAGTGACGTCACAGGTACATCATAGTATGATATGCTCACCGTCCGCTCTCTGCAGCTCGGGCAGTACATGAGCTAGTGCGAACTGCGCCAGGTCGACGAGCGGCGAGGCACGCGTGACGCCGGCCGCCTGCGTGCTGCCGCGCGACGTCAGTGACGTCACAGGTACATCATAGTATGATATGCTCACCGTCCGCTCTCTGCAGCTCGGGCAGTACATGAGCTAGTGCGAACTGCGCCAGGTCGACGAGCGGCGAGGCACGCGTGACGCCGGCCGCCTGCGTGCTGCCGCGCGACGTCAGTGACGTCACAGGTACATCGTAGTATGATAAGCTCACCGTCCGCTCTCTGCAGCTCGGGCAGTACATGAGCTAGTGCGAACTGCGCCAGGTCGACGAGCGGCGAGGCACGCGTGACGCCGGCCGCCTGCGTGCTGCCGCGCGACGTCAGTGACGTCACAGGTACATCATAGTATGATATGCTCACCGTCCGCTCTCCGCAACTCGGGCAGTACATGAGCTAGTGCGAACTGCGCCAGGTCGACGAGCGGCGAGGCACGCGTGACGCCGGCCGCCTGCGTGCTGCCGCGCGACGTCAGTGACGTCACAGGTACATCATAGTATGATAAGCTCACCGTCCGCTCTCTGCAGCTCGGGCAGTACATGAGCTAGTGCGAACTGCGCCAGGTCGACGAGCGGTGAGGCACGCGTGACGCCGGCCGCCTGCGTGCTGCCGCGCGACGTCAGTGACGTCACAGGTACATCATAGTATGATATGCTCACCGTCCGCTCTCTGCAGCTCGGGCAGTACATGAGCTAGTGCGAACTGCGCCAGGTCGACGAGCGGCGAGGCACGCGTGACGCCGGCCGCCTGCGTGCTGCCGCGCGACGTCAGTGACATCACAGGTACATCATAGTATGATATGCTCACCGTCCGCTCTCTGCAGCTCGGGCAGTACATGAGCTAGTGCGAACTGCGCCAGGTCGACGAGCGGCGAGGCACGCGTGACGCCGGCCGCCTGCGTGCTGCCGCGCGAGGTCAGTGACGTCACAGGTACATCATAGTATGATATGCTCACCGTCCGCTCTCTGCAGCTCGGGCAGTACATGAGCTAGTGCGAACTGCGCCAGGTCGACGAGCGGCGAGGCACGCGTGACGCCGGCCGCCTGCGTGCTGCCGCGCGACGTCAGTGACGTCACAGGTACATCATAGTATGATATGCTCACCGTCCGCTCTCTGCAGCTCGGGCAGTACATGAGCTAGTGCGAACTGCGCCAGGTCGACGAGCGGCGAGGCACGCGTGACGCCGGCCGCCTGCGTGCTGCCGCGCGACGTCAGTGACGTCACAGGTACATCATAGTATGATATGCTCACCGTCCGCTCTCTGCAGCTCGGGCAGTACATGAGCTAGTGCGAACTGCGCCAGGTCGACGAGCGGCGAGGCACGCGTGACGCCGGCCGCCTGCGTGCTGCCGCGCGACGTCAGTGACGTCACAGGTACATCATAGTATGATATGCTCACCGTCCGCTCTCTGCAGCTCGGGCAGTACATGAGCTAGTGCGAACTGCGCCAGGTCGACGAGCGGCGAGGCACGCGTGACGCCGGCCGCCTGCGTGCTGCCGCGCGACGTCAGTGACGTCACAGGTACATCATAGTATGATATGCTCACCGTCCGCTCTCTGCAGCTCGGGCAGTACATGAGCTAGTGCGAACTGCGCCAGGTCGACGAGCGGCGAGGCACGCGTGACGCCGGCCGCCTGCGTGCTGCCGCGCGACGTCAGTGACGTCACAGGTACATCATAGTATGATATGCTCACCGTCCGCTCTCTGCAGTTCGGGCAGTACATGAGCTAGTGCGAACTGCGCCAGGTCGACGAGCGGCGAGGCACGCGTGACGCCGGCCGCCTGCGTGCTGCCGCGCGACGTCAGTGACGTCACAGGTACATCATAGTATGATATGCTCACCGTCCGCTCTCTGCAGCTCGGGCAGTACATGAGCTAGTGCGAACTGCGCCAGGTCGACGAGCGGCGAGGCACGCGTGACGCCGGCCGCCTGCGTGCTGCCGCGCGACGTCAGTGACGTCACAGGTACATCATAGTATGATATGCTCACCGTCCGCTCTCTGCAGTTCGGGCAGTACATGAGCTAGTGCGAACTGCGCCAGGTCGACGAGCGGCGAGGCACGCGTGACGCCGGCCGCTTGCGTGCTGCCGCGCGACGTCAGTGACGTCACAGGTACATCATAGTATGATATGCTCACCGTCCGCTCTCTGCAGTTCGGGCAGTACATGAGCTAGTGCGAACTGCGCCAGGTCGACGAGCGGCGAGGCACGCGTGACGCCGGCCGCCTGCGTGCTGCCGCGCGACGTCAGTGACGTCACAGGTACATCATAGTATGATATGCTCACCGTCCGCTCTCTGCAGCTCGGGCAGTACATGAGCTAGTGCGAACTGCGCCAGGTCGACGAGCGGCGAGGCACGCGTGACGCCGGCCGCCTGCGTGCTGCCGCGCGACGTCAGTGACGTCACAGGTACATCATAGTATGATATGCTCACCGTCCGCTCTCTGCAGTTCGGGCAGTACATGAGCTAGTGCGAACTGCGCCAGGTCGACGAGCGGCGAGGCACGCGTGACGCCGGCCGCCTGCGTGCTGCCGCGCGACGTCAGTGACGTCACAGGTACATCATAGTATGATATGCTCACCGTCCGCTCTCTGCAGCTCGGGCAGTACATGAGCTAGTGCGAACTGCGCCAGGTCGACGAGCGGCGAGGCACGCGTGACGCCGGCCGCCTGCGTGCTGCCGCGCGACGCCAGTGACGTCACGAGGTACATCGCCGCGTCTTTCCCGCGCCACGCCGATGCGCCGATCTCGCCGTACTTCGCTAGCATCAGCTGTAAACAATATATTTGTATTATTTTTTGTAATATCGATAAATTTTATTTCAAGTTCGTGTTGAATGTTAGTGCAGAGAGTAATTGCTGTGAGGCACACTCTCTCATGTTTTTTTTATTATTTTGACTTTTTTCTTATTTTGGTTTCTGTGTTCATAATTTTTTTTCTGATTTGTGCCAAATAAATTTATTTTCTTTGTTCCTTTCTTTATTTATTTTTTTATTCCTTGAGTTATATGATAAATCCGGAGTTTTTAGGCAATTCGATTGGATGGCTCCGCTCCGCGCCAAAGAATAGGCAGCCTTAGTCATGCGGCGGCGCTGCTTGTCCACGTGACCGAGAGAGAGACGACCCGGCTACAGCCGTAGCCGCCTTTAACGTAGCGTAGTAGCCGCCTTTACGTATCTGTCAAAATCTCGATAAAAACCTATTCGAATTTTTTCCAATATTCAGACTACAAAACAACAGCAGCGTCCCCTGCAAAGCAAGCTGGACCAAAGACACATATCTTGTACCTGCACGTACTGGCCGAAGATGTTCATCATCTTGTCCTCGTAATGCACAGCCAGGGTGCGCACAAGGTCGCAGGCGGCGCGCCGGCGCGTGTCCACGTCTGAGCCTTCGATGTCGCGACGAACGTACTCTTCAGGGTTGTCTTCAAATAACTCCATGTCGGATTCTAAAATAAATAAATATCATCTTAGTGAAGGATTATCTGTGATCCAGGCCAGGGGGCCTACTCCCTAACTCCATCTACAAAGTAACATGCCCTTCGTGCTTAGGGAGTAGACACTCTGACAGTAATGTGATCTATCCTCCTTTTTTTGAGATAGATGTAAAAAAAAACTTTTTTTTATTTTTTCGGTAGTTTATTTGGCTTTTAGTTTTCCTTCAAGCGATGTATCAATTCAGCCGAGAGATCCACTTCTGAACATAGGGCTCCCACAAGTTTCTCCAAATCGACAGGTCCTGTGCATATCGTAACAAGCGGATTCCCGCAACCATAACCAGGTCATCTGTCCACCTAGAGGTCTTTCAACGATGGATCGATCATTCGTTCTGCGAGCGATTTGATTACTAGCTGCGATGTATGACTTATTTTTCATACACTCCTACCAGTATATGCCTCAAGCAGTTTCAGTTTACAACTTACAGCTTCCGTGACTATATTTATAGTCACGGAACTAGTAAGAATTTAACGAGAGAAATAGCTATATAAAATTAATTTTCAATCACCTCTAAACTCCATGTTGGGTATGACAACTTTCTCACATATGCTGCTAAGGGTTGCTGGGTCCTCAAACAAACTCTTGTAGTTATTCTTCTCCGCTATTTTCGCGAGGAAAGTCAATGCGTTCGACACCAACTGAAAAAATATGGAAATATTTCTTTATTTAGTATTTCACCGCGCTTAAGACCTTTTTCAGCGAATTTCTAGTGTCATGCCTACAGATATAAATCTAACTAGATGACGATATTGTATGTACTTCGCGTGTCAAAAAGGGCGTAAAAGTGCGAGCAATGATCGTACTTTTACCGTATTGATCGGATTGACCAGTTTCATTTAGCATTATCGGCACCGGAAATCCACCGAAATCTAGAAAAATGTTTATTATGGCCATATTGAGCTGTAAAAGCTGTATAAAAAAAATTTGGCCAAGGCTATGGAAATGTTTTGTTACATTGAAGTAAATTTATAGTGTGTGAAAAAGTGGCACGCTTGATTTTCATAAAGATGGAGGGACTCGCGTTATCTAGTTAGATTTATGTATGTTTGTGGTCATGCCGCTCTGCATCTTAGTGGCTATGATATTTGATTGTATACTGACCGCGTCATACTTGGGCTGCGGTCCGGTGGCCAGCAGTACGGTCCAGACGCAAGTGACGAACGCGGGCGCGTGGGGTCCGAACTCTTCCTCGTACTTAAGTGCGTACAGCGCCGCGCATTCACACACTTCTGTTCGGAGCTGCTCCATAACGCCCGGCTTTTCCTCGTCATCCTGCAAAAATACGTATTGCCACTGAACATCAAAGCTTCAGGAGCCGTGCTTGTTGCTGAAAGTTGGGGCAAGTGGAGAAGGATAATTAAGGATAAAGAACAATGGCAGGTATAAATTGTTTAATTATTAATACATTGGTAATACATTGTTTTAGCCGAGATTAAATTCCTACGTCATTATATGATAAATATCTGGTTTAACTCAGGGTGATGTTCTGAATTAGTTTGTGCAAGAATTTTTGTTTGAGGATGTCGAGAATAATAGATATTTAGTCAAACTTTTGTAGGTTATTCCTGGGTAACTTTTAATAGGTTCCCTATCCATTTGCATAAAATTTTAAGACCTAATATATCTTAGCATAATTTTGTTTGGCATAATTATATTTTCGCATAATATAATTACGCATAACAGCTTACGCATAATTTTTTTAAGCATAATTTCTCTAACCATAATAATGATTAAGCAGAATATTCTAAAGCATAAATTTATTAAGCATAAAGTTCTAAAGCATAACTTTTTTAAGCATAATATCCTAAAGCATAAATTTATTTACACATACAGCATGCAAGCAAGCGTACAGCATGCAAGCAAGCATGCAAGCAAGCATGCAGCAAACAAGCAAGCATGCAGCATGCAAGCAAGCATGCAAGCAAGCATGCAAGCAAGCATGCAAGCAAGCATGCAAGCAAGCATGCAGCATTCAAGCGAGCAGGCAACATGCAGCAGGCAGGGTTTCTGTCTCGGCTCCGGCGCTGCGGGCTTCCGGCGGCCCCACGCGTGCTAATCGTCGCAGACGGCTTTCGCTCACCACCGCAGCTTCGGCTTGTTGGCCGGCTTCGCCGGCAGCCTCAGCCGCGGCGCCTCGCTCGCAGCCGCCTGCTCCTCAGCCCGTGGGCCGCCTCGCCCCTACGCGCCTACGCGATTTTAAATTACACTCTAGGGGTAGGACAAACAAGACTACTTAGAGTCGGTTTTGCAGCAATTCGGTTCTGTCACTAACTTTTGTTGCACATCATATTAAATTTTTAACCAACAATATTATTTAATTGTTACAGAAACTATAACAAATTGGTTTGATCAGAATTATGTATGGGCACTACAAGTTCACCACCACCATTTCCACCCAAAGTCTGGAGTACGTATCTACTAGAAAAGGAAAATAGACCTAGGACACAAAAAATCATGCAGAGGCATGGCACAATAGAATTGCACATTTTGTGGGAAAACACCATCCTGGATTTTATTTTTTGGCAAAAAAGATCATTCAAGAAATAAAACATCAAACCATTGAAATAGATAAACTGGATGTCGGAACATCACTTATACCAAAAAAGAAAGAAAAAATACACGGACAAAACCAAAAGAATTGAAAAATTATTAGTAAAAAAGATTAGTATACTTCTAAACTAGCATATTTACAAGCAATTGCTAAAATTATACACCTAAAATAAATAATTATAAATAATTAAGGACCATTGTTGCAGCAGGAATAACCGCCATATTTATTTCTCATAATAGAAGTTAACTGATTGACATATTTTTTTATACAAAAACTGTCAATACATCTAATATATTCTTCAGATAAAAGTTATCTCGCGATTGAAAAATCGTTTAAGTTACATAATGTTATGTATAATAAATCATTTGCATGAAAAATTTTTTTGTTATTTATATTAATTGTATGCCTGAATATTATTATGCTATCAATAGGCCTACTAACGTTATGCTAATAGTCATTAGGCCTACTAACGTTATGCGAATCAAATTTATGCCAAAACAAATTAGTCTTTAAGATGATTATGCCAACATAAAATGTATGCCTAAAAAAATTATGCCGAAGTATTATTATGCCTAAACAAATTGTGCCAAAATCGTTATGTCGAAGTATATTAGGATAAAGAACATTATGCGAAAAGAAGGGATCCCCTTTTAATAATGTGTTTAATAGGTAATATTATTCAATTTCGTGGCAGTAAAAGGACAATATCGCATTAGTATTTCCCTTACCTATTTATTTCAGCATAAAATGTATAATATACTCTTTGGAAAGAATATATTTATTTAAACTAAGCTACTTTGACTTGTAACGTGACGCAAAAGGTAGTTATCAACAACCAAGCTATATATTTTTTTAGATTTGGATACTAGTCTGCCAATAATTAATTGAAAGTAATTCATTGATTTCTACTACACTACAATATTCTTACCTACCTGCAAGGAACATCTACACTTAGACATAAACTGTATTGTTAACGCATTTAATGCAATAAATACAATAATTATATTATTGCTTAATATAGTTACTACTTGTCACTTAGCAGATAAAATATATAATGACAACAGTAAGCTAAAGAAATTAAGTAAAAATCAAATAACATTTTATTTACTATGATTTTTTTTATCAGTTTTGAACAACCCAATTATACTTTAAAAAACCTAGACAATTAATATAATTTATTTCGTACATAACTCACTTTCAGACGCTCAAATTTAAGTCAGCTAGAATTTCGCCATTGTTCTTTTTGATACTATGATGTGACAATAAAATAAAACACAAATTTAAACATTCGAGTGGCGTGCCTCGGAAATTTAAGATGGCGCCATCTGTTGGAACCAATTTTAAATGATCCGTTCAAATAATCTTTGTGAGTATTTCTTAATTTTTTGCTAGTAAGAAAGTTAAACAAGATCACAATATATGATCAATTCCAGAAAACGTTAATTTTACACACAAATCAATAAAAATCGATGCACCGCGCCATCTAGCGACATTTATTTAAACCAAATTTTGTTTGTTAGCGCTGGGACCCCGTGGCCACGGTAAGAAGCAGAAGAACATAGATTTTAAACTCACATCCGTCTCCAAGCAGGGTACTTTGACTTGTAATAGATTGAGTAGATTTGGCATCCAAATAGGCATGTTGTCTTCGAAGAATTCTGGCAAGTCTTGATAGTTAAGAGAGTAGAACACCTTGCATATGAGTACTAAGGAGCTATAGATCACGCGCAACGCTTGCGGGTTATCGGCGTGTTTCGACGTCAGGTCGATTGTGGCCTGTAATTTAAAAATAATAATGTAAACATTACAACTATATGTATGTGTATAAGTAATTATGTTTCTTAGTATGTATTTAATGTATTTTGGGTTCGTAATTCTCAGGACAAGTAATTTTTGGGTAGATCAAACGAAATTAATATATTTAATAAAAAAGTGTACTTACCACAAACAAATCAGTAAGTGGTTTTGCAAAATTCTCAAGTACATGCTTAATTTCTTCCCAAAGCTTTTGTGATTTAAACTCATACCGGTAGCGCTTGAACAATGAATGGGCTGTTCTCAAAACTCCATTGATAATGTGGAAATCACCTGTAACAACAATATTTAAAGGAGGTTAATGACCAGAAGCATTCAATATAATGTAATGGTCAGCTCACACCTAGATGCCTGCCTAGTTTAAAACTATATTGAGGTCAGCTTCAGCCTTACTCTGAGAAGGAGTGACTTCCTATCAGAAAATACAGAACTGGGTTATACAATACCCCTTGGCAAGACTGCTATCAGATTGTCTACCTTCTGACTACTGACAATGGTGTTCAAATGGCAGCTTTCCAATGGGTTTACATACTTCCCAAGGTCCCATACCTATCTGTAATGGATGGTCACACATTCACGGTTCGACCTCGGCAAGCGTAGCTTACCCCGACAGATCGACCAGAGCGACTTAATTATTTAGCCACACGCACTCATGCGCAAAATAGCGATAATATAGAACTTTATTTAATACACAAAAAGGTACACAATTCAGTGAGGCAATTAAAATAAATTCTAATTTTAAATGCCGCAAGATGCGCTCGAATTCTCTTACTGCCTTTAAATGTGTGCGTTTTTGCAAGATTCGATATCAATGTAGGTGAGTACCTAAATCAGATTAATGAAAAATTTATTTTCCATAAGATATCTTTCAGATTATACTATGATCATAAAGTGCCAGTCAGAAAACATACGTAATATAAAAAAATAATATAAATAGTAATGTATTTATTCGACATAGGCACAACAGCAACAAACATGGAGTAATAGACAAAAAGAAGTGTAATGAGTGTAATGTTCTTTATGAGAAATAAATATTTTCACTATGTATGCGACTTATGCGAGTAGAACATATTAAGCGTTCAAAATATTCGATTTCTGAATGATCCTTTATTTAAACTACATTCCGTGAGTTACAGTGTTATTTTTATAGATTGATACTTTTGTTTGTATGTGCTTCATATTGTGTGATAAATGTTATTCTTTCTTGTTTTTCCACAAGTTGATATTTGATTGTCAGTGACATCTGCGCATAAAAGTGACTTACCAGTACCAAACTTCTCAACCATCTCTGGTATAAGGCTTGGCCACTTTTCAGGGAAATCGCATTTGCCGATGATGGAGACGGCATCACTGAACTGCCTTTGGATGGCTTCAGGAGACTTCAGCATCAACGACACAATTAGAGTCTTGATGGTGGCTCTATCTGATCCATGAATGCGGTCCACTCCATCTTCTTCCTGCATAGACCACAAATAATTTTTAATTTTTTGCAATCATCGTCTAACTTCGAACCCCTAACCATATTTAGTGATTAGATTTTTTTATTATGACACGTAAACATAAGTGACGTCGACATAAGGGGTCGTCCATTAATCACGTGATGTTTTTTTAGCATTTTTTAACCCCTCCCCCTTGGTGATACGTGGTGAGGTTTAAGACTAACTTTTCTAGACAGAAAGGTTGCAGGTTGTTTTTGACTGGCATAAAAATAATAATACGCGCGTAATAATATAACACGCCGCTTTTCGGTTTAGAAATCGCGCGTTTGACGAAAAAATAAATACGGGTATTATCTTACTACACCCCCTCCCTCCTTATGATATTTAGTGATTTTTGTTAAAACCCCTTCCCCTCATTTCAAACATCACTTGATTAATGGTTGGTCCCTAATGCATTGAATATCGTGAAATGTCACGCTGCTAGTACACTTTAACGCCTAAGTGAAGTCACAAGCCCCCACTCCTGAACTTTGATGAGCTTTAACTATGAAATTTTTTATTGATTGGGAAAGCAAAAAATACGTGTCAATGTTATTTGACATCTCACTGACGGACTGAATAGAATAATCATTTTTCTACCCAGAAAACATCCCTATTGGAAGGGTATAACTTGCTGACAAAAAAAGGCAGTGATGTAAAAAACAGGACATAATTGAATGAACACTAAACTTACCCCCTTATTAATAAACGCGGAGTAAAGTTACGCCAAACTTAAACCTAGAAAAATGTATGGTTAATACTTAGATGGTCCAAGGTGTAACTTTACTCCGCGTTTATTAATAAGGGGGACTGTGTTTAATTGAATGTAATAATAACTTTAAAACACAATTTATTTGTTTGTAACATAACTTAAACAGTGGGTATCCCCACTGTTTAATGAAATGATGAGATAAAAGGTGGATTAATAAAATTTTTAATTGAGAATTCCAATTTTAAGGCTACCTATTTACCCGACTGCCGAAGGAGGATAATGTGTTTATCAGTCTATGTATGTATGTTTGCTCTTATGTGGCGTTCTAGAGACCAAATGCGTTGGCCGATTTTGATGGTTCTTACGTCAATGTGATTGTCACTGGCTACAATAAAATTGGAAAATAGAAAAATGACGGCTTTTGGGCGGCATATTGGGGGTGCCCAATTTTTTTTCTTCCGTATCTATCGTGTGGGGTATCTATTTATAAATTCAGAAACTAACTAACTAATAAGACGTAAACAAGAAGAAAATCATGTTGCGCAGTCAGGGAATACATATTCGTGAGCTGATTTCAGAAACATTAAACACTTGTATGTTTAAATGTACTAAATTCAAAAAAAATTGTTATCTAAAAAGTTATAAATATAATAAGTTAAACACATAAATGTCATATATTTTTGTAATCACCTCTTAAAAGCCATAGTGGTGAATTTGTTGAATAAAAAAAAAAACGAAAACGAATAATGGTTGAAAAGAAGGTCTACATTCAAATACATTATTCTTGCTCGCCATTTTGCTAGATTTTAATACACAATCCTATGCTACACCGTGACTGAATGATCGCGATCGCTCCAAAATTTAAGCACGCTCAAGCTCTTGTTCAATCATTGCATAATGTTTCAATACTACCCCTACACACCAAATAATATTGTGTAATCACCTATATTGTGCAATATTATTGTAGGTGTATGGTGTGCCTTATACTTACAACAGGCCAGTTTCGCTTGATGAAGTTTTTGAAAGCAATAGCGGCCGCCACTCTGATTGTAAGGTCCACTGACTCCTTGTCTATGAGATGCAACAGCAAGATAGCGTAATTCTGATTTACTTCTACACTCTCCAAAAACTTTTCAGCTGCAAAGAGAATTGATACAATTGAGCAAAACATGGTTTTGATAGTGTTGTTGGCTACATCAGTAAAAGCAGCTAAGTATCTGGTTCAAACAAAACCAATGACAATGTCTTTCTTGACTTTAATTTTAGGTTTTTACAAGTAGAATATCTCAGGTAAGTTTTGGTTAGCGTAAAGCCATTGTATCAAAAATATATTTTATCAAAAAGTTCAGACTCATACTGACAAGAAAAAACATCTAGACTTTGTGTTTCTGATTGTTTTAAACACGCATTTGTTCTACTACAGTAATTTCTTAGTTATTTATTAACTAAGAAATTACTCATTTGAAAGCAGTCGATAATATCTATGCATCTATATTTCTTTGCATTCAATCACCAGAAGTAGTGAGCAATGATTTCGAACCCAGCTTTTAGGTTATCTTATTGGTATATTTAATAAAATAACGGCAATATTAAATATGCCCGATGTTAGCTAGATCAGTAATAATTATTAAAATAAAATCAAGAGCAAATTAAAATATTAACAACAACAATTAATGTTTGCTTTGATAAAAACAAAGAAAATCATACATACCCGGTCTCCTTATATTGGTGTCTGGGTTCAGGGTCTGTTGGAGGTAATTCGCTAGTGTAGCCAAGTTTTCATCCGTAACCTCCATGTTTGTAATAAGTGAGAAGTATTTATCTTTTTATAAAATGAAATTTTTGATAAAAATGTGACGATGGACAAATTTTATTTCCAACGGCCAGCGGGCGAGAGCGAGTGCACGGAATTTGACAAATTGATTGAATGACACTGACAGACAAGATTAGGTTTTATGCATGTTTTATGTCAGTGGCAATGACAGTCAATCATCAGTGTATAATAGTTGACAGAAGGAAAAGCAGTGTGCCAAAACTAAAAAAATATAGAACTTTATAAATGTTTCATAACTAGCGATGCTATGTATATTAACTCGCGACCCGACCCGGCTTCACCCGTGCACACAAAAAACTTCCTCGTTACTAACTCTTTCTATTGGTGAAAACCGCATGAAAATCCGTTCACTAGTTTTTGCGTTTATCGCTTACTGACGTGGTGGGAGACTTTATTTCGTAGTTATTGTGATGGAATACTCAATATTTATATTGATTTCTTTGAAAATCTCTGGGCCCTCCCGATTCTTTGAAAGGTGTGCGAGGAGCCGAAGCCAACTCGTAGAGGCCCCGTTAGGCATGTATCAGGAAATGAGACACCAACCGACGATTATCCCTGTATGCACTACGCAACTGCAAATCCCCGGTTAGTGCAAGAGTATTGCAAATTATGGAGACAAATGTATTGGGCTATGGATTTTGAAGGTTTAGTGGATCGATTAACGAAAACTATAGGAGGACTACGGGCCCCTGCCCGACCGCTTTTGAACTAAACGGCTATAAAATGGCACGGGGTGACTTGCACACTTAATCGGGATGTCAACTACCAATTTTTCGCGATAGGTGTCGCATCGTCGCTATGGCTATTGAAGGCTGTCAAATCCATACGTTTTGTAACCTATCATTCGGTAAATTTTAATTTTCTCGAAATATGCCTCAGCGTGCTGCACCAGGGTGTACCAACACCGGTGCTCATTTGTTGCCCAAAGATACAACGCTAAAATAAACTAGGAAAAGGCTATACATATTTATAGGTTTTGTAATGTACCTGTCAAAGTAACCCTGATTATGTTGCTTGGTAATCTTCGGCGATATAGTAAAGCTTTTTACGTATAGATAAAGTTCTATAGCAGGAATGTCATTTGCTTGGGCTTCAGAAGCTTGAGTGCTTTTATTGCCGAAAATAAAATAAAACTTCTAACCTAAAACGTTAAATACGCTAAAGAAGAATACCAACACATTAAAGTAATGTATTATCATTTTTTGTAAATTTTCCTACCATGAATAAAGTAAGAAATAACTCGTTACAACTAAAAAAATAGTCAGATCTGGAACATGTTACCGATGAAAAATATTTTAATTAAGATCTGCTTTCTTTCCAGTTATCCTTGCTGTTCATTTCTTCAGTTCGTCTTTCATTTCCCTAATCTTCCAGGGACAACACATATTATCAATAATGATGGTTGACGGGTTAACAAAAACATAAAAAAATAACAAAAAAGCGTGATGTAAACAAAGCAAAAATGA
Source organism: Orthosia gracilis (assembly GCA_947562075.1). Classification (NCBI taxonomy): domain Eukaryota; kingdom Metazoa; phylum Arthropoda; class Insecta; order Lepidoptera; family Noctuidae; genus Orthosia; species Orthosia gracilis. The sequence continues at coordinate 14,586,575 of OX387265.1, forward strand.
TTTGACACCAGACATTGCGCCGCCAGCGACATCTGCGCTCAGCTTGCGTTCACATCCCCATTAATGGGCCCCCATAAAGGGTCGCTAGCATAGCGCCAAGGTGCAACATACACGGAGGTGTTTGAGGAGTGGAGAGGTATACCACGGCTATCAAGATAATCCCGGCAGTACGGTCAAAATCCCTACCAGCACCTTACTGGGTTAACTTCCTTCCTTCGAGCACGTTTGCTCTAGCGAATCTCCACTCAAGCCAGCCAATTAAGGGAAGAGAGATGAGAGCTCTGGACCCCGTCAGTTTTCACTCCAAGCGGCCATTATTATTGACTATTGTTACAGTATTTGTGGCGCTTGATAGCTCCAGCAGCCACTGCGGCAGCACCGGTAAAGTTCGCCGTACTTGGAACATAAGATATCGCTAGAGTGTCGACACAGGTTGTCACTAGTGGTGATAGGGTAGGGCGCTCTTGGGCGACCGTCCAAAGCGCTGGATATAAAGAGGCGCCACTGGTGCCCCTAATAAGCCCAGTGACACACGTTGGAAAGCAAGAATAAGCAGTGTTAAAGCAGCTTTAATTACTTTAGCTAATGAAATTTAGAAAACTGATGTTCAAGTCTCTCAAGACATGAGGCTACTACTCTAACCAAACAATTAAAAGATTTCAGCTTAAAGTTTCATTGGTTGTTTGGTATGACATACTTTTTCAAATGAATGCTGATAGTAAATCTCTACAATCAACAGACATGGATCTCGGTAAATGAACAGAAATGTTGAAAAAATGCTGCACTTTCTTGGAAGAATATACAGACAAATGCCATTTTAACTGCGAAGCCATTGGCTGAAGAGAACTAGAAATTGAACCTGTGTTTAGCCTCAACAAGAATTCTATGTGTTTTGCGTCAAACTGGTGAAACTGCCCGCGATGAGCATACAACTTCTCCAGACAAAAAACTTGAGATTGAATTTTTCAAATGTCCTTCGGACACTATACATTAATTTCAGTCAATGATAAATTTGAATAGTTAGATAAGTCTCAATGACTCTACGCCAATACTCATAAAGAGTTTTTGGCGGGATTTTTTCGAGTGAAGTTCAGCGGGTGTTAATATTAATTGCAAATTGATTCCTAGTGGATTTTGTGATATAAAATTGGTGTAGTTTTGTGTCTCAACTGGCTACGCAATTGGAAAATATATGAAATCATTGACAGAATCGATCTCGGGATAGCGGAGCGGAGAATTTTATTGTAGTATTGACTACCTCCGCAAAGCTTACTGGGAAGTATGACTCGGTACAGTTTGCTGCCAAATACTCCAAACAACATTAGAATCTGTTACATCCGCATTCTAATGCATACTAAAGAATGTTAAAACCCATTTAAGTATCCGACCGAAAGACTTGTATCTATGGTTATGAATAATAAATAAAATATAAATATATACTCTGTGGAAACATAGTAATATAAATAAAATATAATAATATAATAGTAATCTAATCATTGATTTAAGTGGCATTATATTATTAAAAGCATATTTTAAAAATCACCATGCATTTTTTGTGACTATAATTTGAAATTGTGCCTAAAATAAATTGAATGTGGTGATTCTAAAGTCTTTTTAAGTATTGGTTTGAGACTGGTCGTCTTTTCTACAGAAACTTTTTTAGTTGCCAATGCCAGTTTCAAACTCCAGTGCGCTCGACAGTAAAAATCATCGATGTGAAAACGGAGTTATGATTTCTGCTGGATCTTAAATTTAATTTACAAAAAACATTGTTCGTATTATAAATTATTGGTCAGTCATCTTCGTAGTGGGTTGTTCTTCCTATTTATCTTTCGAGTCATTTTTTCATCGTGGGTTTCCGAGTTGTCTTTGTGTCTTGGGTTTCATCTTGGTGTCAATTCGTCGACCGTGTTGTTTTGTTTCATTTACTGTTCGTTTGAAACTTGATTGCATACCAAAGTTCTTGGTGTTTGAATGGACACTTGATAACCTTTATTCCAGATTGTTCTCTCGAAATGTATAGCAAAATAGTATGGGAAACATATAAACAGTTAAGTATTGAGCAGTTTGGCAGAACTAAAAAGTGTAGGTTCATACTTATAATTGGACCCTGTTAAACAGAAAAGATCCAACTAACATTTTGTTACTTTTGAGTAAACGCGATTTGAAGTTTAAGAGTGAATATAAATATAACAAGCAGAGGAATACAAAAATGGAAAGTTACTAATGGTAACATAATATATTAGCATTTATTGAAATGAAATACCACAGGCAAGTTGAATACAGTTTTCCTGATTTTCTTAAAAAACTACCCATGGATCTTTTATGCAAATAAAAAATTGTCGGTAACATTTTTACACTGTGGTTCCAAACAAACAATATATTGATACCTTAATCCGCAAACCAGCCAACTCCATTTTGCTATAGTTTACAGGAGACACTTAAAACTTTCTAGTTTTTATTTTGAATAAAATAAAAAGAAACTAAAAGTCCCGTTGGTGCATTATGTCACAAAGTTAAATATTTTACTAGGTTTATTACTTAATAACTCTTCATTCGCAAATTAAAGCGTTATTTTGGAGTTGGCCCTTTTGCTAAACACCGAAAACATAGCAATCTGTAGTTATCTGATTTTACTGCAATAGGTAAGTAATAAAAAAGGTTGTTTTCTTTTAAATAATATTTATTAAAATAGTATTAATGCCATAGTTTAATACAATGTAGATCAAGGTATGTTTATTCTTCATAAGATAAGTTGTCATAAAAATTTCGGTAGTCTTCAGGCATCGTATTTTTTAACTGTTGCAAATCTAAATACTTTTTTTTTGTTATTTTTCTGCGTTCAGTATGTAGCTGTGGTATGTTTTCAAAAGGAGTTTTATTTAATGCCTTATTTCGTCGTCGATTAAGTAATGCGAATTCATCACGAAATCGAAGCTTATAGAACACTTGACCATCCGGATCATACTTCAGAGATCTTATATCGGTCACCTGGAAAACGAAGAGAAGTACGAGTAATTAGATTAAAGGCAAATAGGTTCATTTACAAAACGATAAGTAGGTAAAAAGCACATAAAGTTCTACCCCACACCCATCTACCCACTTCTACAATGGTATGGTAGGTATAATTTGAGCTCAAACTTGGTTTGGTACAGTTTGTCGTTTTTGTTAAATAAATGCTTACTTTTGCATCTCCTTTTAGTTTTCCCGGTCTTATTGATCTGAAGAAATTGAGATTTTTAAAACTTTTAAAGTATGTGTGGGTTAAGTATTTCACATGGTAAGGTTTTGTCTTCTTCGCTTTTTGGCAGACAGTTATATACTCAGCTGGTACATTGATGGTTTGATTTTTTAATTTTTTTTCTATCATTGCGTGCATACTATCGACCTCCATCTGTGTATGGCCGACTTCTAAATATTTTTGAATGATTGTCACATTATACAACATTGCTACATTAGAAAGGGCATTCGCTAAGACAATGTTCCTATTTTGGTAACAGCAACCATCGGAGAATAAAATAATTTCACGATTGTTATTGCCCATTTTGGGAATAACAGTTTCTATAAAGAATGTGGCTATTATGGTGGCGAATTCGTCTGAATTAAGACTACCCTCGGTCTCGTTCCAAAGAAAGCAATACCCTTCACTACTTTTCATATCATAAATACAAAAGTTGTGTACGCACAACTTAGTTTTACAATAATGTGACGACACATTAGAACGAGGTGACATCAAGACCGCTTGCAGATCTACAGTAAACACAAAGTCTTTATGCTCTTTATCAGAATCTTTTTTTGCTCTAGCTTCTTCTTTCTTAGCAATATGAAAATCGTATTCCTCTTTTCTTATATTTTTTAGCTTGTATCCGTTGCAGATCTCACACAAGTCTTTTTTGGGTTTAAACAAAGACATTTTTTGGACTGCCAGGGCGTTGGAAAATGTAGCTATCGATAGTGAGTTAGTATTGTTGTCCAAGCAGTATTGTTTATGGGCCTTTCTCTACTAACTGGAAACTTGTCTATTGACAGTTGTCCCAACCCTATTTTTCTAGAAAATTAAAAATATTATATGTTAAGTCGATAGATAGTTATAAGTACATACATATAAACAAGAAACCATTGTAATTTTCCCTTATTTTTCGAATTATAGGCAATTTTGTAAAAAAATGCGACAGAGGACTGTTTTGCCACCCAGAGGACTGTTTTTTCCACCCAGAGAACAGTTTATGTCAATGTTTATATGAAGAAAAATACAATATTAATTATTAAATGTAATCAAATAAATTCTCTTCTTTATTTAATACTAAATCACATACAGAATTTAAATACTTATAAGTATTGATGATAAATCAGGAACAAATTGCGAGCTTAGCTCTCTAAGTAACAAATTAAAATAATTATAATCAAAATTAAGCTTAGGTACTAAGAATCAGTCTTGTTTACTTATCAATGCAGACTTATTTCTCAAAAACAGGTACAGGTATATTAAAATAATAAAATATTCGTTTCCCTTTTAGGGCAACATCTGGGTTTGGCAACTTCTTTATTACTTGGTCAAAGGGCACATCAGAAACATCATTTTCATTGACTCTGAATGTGTGTCCTTTGTCATCACAAATTTTTAAGAAGGTTACTGTTAGTTCGCCTTCTTCCGTGTCTATCTTATTGATTACTGCAGCATAACACTATTCAGTATTTCTTACTAGAAATTTAACCAAGACGTAATCACCGATGGTGTAATTCTGTTGGTTGATTGAACTAGGTCCAGCCAGTGCACCGTCGTCTTCGGTTTCCATTGTGGAATTCTGTGAGTTGTCCATGTTTTCACTTTCAGAGTCTGTGTAAATATCATCTACGTTAAGTTTTGTCTTGTTTTTGTACTCTAACACTCCTAAATTGAAATGCTGGCACTCGTCTTCACAAGTGCAACTTAAACTTTTCATTATGAGTTTAGCGGCCTTTGGAGCTGATTCCAGAGGACTTCTTAATATTTCAGCCTTTACTTGATGTATTTTAAGAGTGCCATTAAAGCTTTTTAAATTAACTGTTTCATTTTGAAGGCCGTCTGTCAATTCTTGGATGGCTTTATCGTCGATTGTGAACAAGGTAATTGCGGAACATCTTCGTTGAATGGCCTCTACAAATGATTCCAAGTTATCAATATCACCTCCTGTAGCGACGACGGCATCAGCGGTTCTCTTGCAGGTCGCTCCAATGCCATCAGGGGCCCCTTTGCCATGGCCACTCTCTGAATAGTTCCAGGTAAACTTCTTCACATTTGAAACCACTTGTTGAAGCCTTGATGCCAGGATGTAAAACATCGTTTTGTTTCTGTATTGAGTTACGGGTCCATCGCTGACGAAGTGGATGCTCTTTATGTTAGGTGGGAGAGTTTTAAAGATTGGCCGCAAATGTGCCCATATAGCAGCTGGTGAATGTGTGAGATTTTTGGAAACGGTACAATAAGACTTGATAGACTTTTTGGTATACATTACCACAGTATGAAGACTTAGCTGAAGTCTCGACCCTCCAAAATGAAATGCTTGTATTTCTTCACCGTATTTGGAAAAATAATTTTCTGAAAAATCCATATGTATGATAGCGTCTTCGTCGGTAAGGTTTTGTTTGTATTTCTTGATAGCATTGTATTGATGGGTAATGTTTCTCTCGTGTTGATAATAGGCTTCCAAATCCTCGTGCAGCTCTTCTATTAGTTCTCGAGGGCGAACCGTGAACATTTTCTTTAGGTATTTGGTAACTGTTCGAGCATTCTTGGTCTTGGGGTCGTTGTAAGTTTGTTTCTCAGATATCCATTGTTTAAATTCAATAGGCTTGCTGTCATCAAACTCCCTGTAGTCAGGATTTTTGTCAATACAGCGTTGACAGGTTCGTGACAAACATAGCTCGTCATAGCGATTACAACATGTCTTTTCAAGCAGTGCAGTGTGACTATTGTAAGTCAAAATTCTTCTTCTGTGCAATGCTGACAGTTTCAGATCGATGTTCGCGTGCTTAATGCAGAGGCACGTGTTACGTTCGTTTACATTTGGTGTTATGACCCAGAAAGGACGTAGACGACAAAACGTTGGGTAGCTTATTTTAAAATGTTCAGCTTGAAACTTCTTGTATAAATTTCCAATGCTATCCGATAGATATCTTTTCTGTTTTTTAACCCCTTTTCTGGTCAGGCATTCTCGTTTTCCTGCGCCAAATCTGCTGTTGTCATAATTTTCGTAGAAGGTTCGTACAGTGTTTATGCAATCAGATGAAATTTTGTCTTTGCGAGTCCGAAGCTTGGGTACTAAACCCGATTGACGCGCTGACTTCTGAATTGTTTTATAAGATATGGAACTATCTTTGCTTCGCCATAACTTGTACTTGTGTATTAGTTTACCGGACACGACTTTTCCGAATATTTGTTTCTCTTTGCAGGTTTTTAAATTAGCGTAGTTCTCTTTCAGCTGGGCATTCAACACTTCACCGAATAGCGCCTTTTTGACTACTTCTCTGCGAGCTCCTGGCGAATCACACATTTCGCTCAGTTTAGTGTTAGGTGTGTCTACATTTTTCTTTGTCTTAGCTTTTTCCAAACGTTCTAATCTCTTCCTATACTTCTCGGATTTTTTTCTGTAATACTCGATCTTTTTGTCTTTATCCTTTATAATTTTGTCACGTTTCTTTCTAGCATTACGCTTTCTCGCATTACTTGCATCACTTCGTGGAGTGGTCATAGGTAGTATTGATGGAGCGACAGAACTTTGAGGAGAAAGTGAACCCTCGGATTCAGGCGTATTATGTCGTACAAAATTGTTTGTAATTTCTTTTAAAGCTTTTTTTTTTGCGCGATATGTAGCACAGTGCTTTCTCCATTCTTTAGTCACAGCTTTGTGTTCACGTCGACTCATATATTTAACTGACTTTCTTATGCCTTTTTCCTTCTTTCTTTGGTAGTTTCGTCGTTCTTTTTCCTTCAATTGCTCTCTTTTTACAGGGTCATTCTTTAGCCGTTGATATCTTAATCTTTCTGCAATTCGTTTCTGCTCTTTTATTTCTTCTTTGGTTTTAGGTTTCTTCTTTGGTGGCATTGCGGCAATACTAAAACAATAAAACATACTTTCAATATTAAAAAAAAACCGTAAGGGTTTAAAAACAGGTAGTTACTAGGTACGTATTATTTTATATTCCAAAATCCATAATAGAAAACAAAAGACCTGAATTAGCGTGACAGGCCAATGTAAGAAAGAAAGAGGCTATCGGCAAGCAGTAGGTTAGTGCAGACTATAAAGAATATTAATAAAATACACGGACGTCAAATAAAACAGTCCTCTGTCACATTGAACAGTCCTCTGTGTTATAAATTTCCAGAGGACTGTTGCACAGAGGACTGTTATTTTTACGTAAAAAATGTCATACCACGTATAAGTTTAAATATTAATTCATAACACAGAAACAGCTATAAATTATCACACTGAGCAATTTTTTTTGTAAAATAAATATAATTAAAACACATAAAATACCGTAAAATAGACTTACCAGAGGAATGTTCACTCAACACTACAGAGACGTGGCTCCCACACAGACGCGGAGTTGTCACTGGGAAAAATGGCGGCGACTTGTTTAGGATGGCAACCGAGCAAACTTCACACTGTTAATGTTCCGTTTGACGCGAAATGTAGCCACAATTAGTGTTTAATATTTTTGTGGCGCGATATTCAAATTGTGACAGAGGACTGTTCAAAAATGTATCGGACAAAATTCAAACACTAGTTTTTAGTACAAAAAAATTCTCTAAAATTATAATTGTTTTTTGTTCACATGCATTCAATATTCTTTATGTTCATAGAGTAATAAGATTTCACATTTTTAAATACAACTAATAAAAACCGAACCGAATCATACTCGATCCAGAATTAGGACATAACAGAGGACTGTTCTTAGTGGCTTTTAGACCGAATTTATGAAATGATTATGATTCTAAATATTGATTCAGCTTGGCTCCTTAAATAACAGGTTATATATTATGTGTTTTGATAAATAGAACTATGCACTAATATAGCCAAAATAAAAAAAAACATGCTTGGACCATGATTTTCCTGTTAGTAGAGAAAGGCCCTTATAGAGATTGTAGAGTTGCCGTTTGCTCTCAATGTCTGGTTGTAAATAAATCTGACTGGTCCTTTTCCTGCAATAATGCGAAGGCATCTTCGGTAACTCGTCCAGGAAATTTTGCATTGTTTGAAGTTCATTCTGAAAAGGCGCCTTTTTAGGCTGTGTTGTTTTTGTTTCATCAGTTGTGGTTTTAGCTTGCGTCTTCCAACCCCAGATACATGATTTACCGATTGATAAAGTATTCAAAAATAATGTTTTACAAACTCTAATCGGCTCATCTCCTTTTTTCAAGTAGTATACAAAACTTTTCGATTCATCGGGGTTTTTTCTGTCCCTTTGTCTGTTAGTGGGAATAGTTTTTACTAAATTTTCTACATAAACCCGTTTTTCATTCCAAGACATGGTCCAAAATTTATCAAAAATCTTTTGTCTGTCTTCTTCCAATAAGAGGTGGCACTGAATCATTCCTTTCGTTTTTTTACATGAGCATCGAAGTTTCATGATCCTATTAGGTCTCATAATATCTTTTTTCCATTCTCCTTCAATTTTTTTCTTACCTAAGTATTTTTTTCCAGTTTCTCTCTTCTTTTTATTAATTTCTTCCGCCCAATCTTCTTTCTTTACTTGGCATCGTTTTTTCCTTTTTATTTTTGGTTCATCTGCTTCAGATTCAGTGTCACTGTAATCAACGAGTTTGCGTGTATCTGTGATAGGTGCATTGGGGGTTTGAAGTAAGGTCAATGGAGGCTATTGTAACTAAAAAAAAATATGTTGAAACTTGAACCTTCACCAAAAATGAACATTGACTCTATGGGGTAATCTATTAAATCTATATAATTAAGCATATATCTGAGATTACTTTCGATATAATATAATGTTATAAAGCCTTAGGATTTAGTTAAAATCTTATTAAAAGATCCATGCAGTTAGGAAAAGTTACATTAGCCTCATGTTGGGGCAAATGCGACTATTTAAACTAACTCATTGGTTTTTGTAGCTTATATGCTCATAATCGAAGCACATGTCACCCAGTGTGAAATTTACGCAGGTATGTTCTCCGAGTTGAACCAGTACAGTCCCGATCAAACTAAAAGTCAGTTTCGTAATGTTTGGGGCTAATGTGACTATTTTCTATAGAGTTAGTGTTGTGTTGACGTAAAAAATATCGATAAATTGTAAAATGTGTAGGCAATCGATACTGATAGGTACATCTATATATATAAAAATCAATGCCACTATTCGTTGTTATTTTATAACAAAGAGTGAGCCCGTCACCTATGCAAACCAAATTTTTAGGCTTTATTCGGACTAATCAGCAGATGGTTTATGTGAAGTTTGGTAGGATAGAGTAGGGTATAGTAGGATAGAGTACGGTAGAGTAGTGTAGAATAGAGTAGTGTAGAGTAGAGTAGTGTAGAGTAGAGTAGTGTAGAGTAGAGTAGAGTAGTGTAGAGTAGAGTAGTGTAGAGTAGGGTAGAGTACGATAGGGTAGGGTAGGGTAGAGTATGATAGAGTAGGGTAGATTAGGGTATTGTAGGGTGTAGTAGGGAAGAGCGGGAGCGAAGCCGCGCGGGCAAAAGCTAATAAGTAATATAAAACCATGCTTCGTTTCTATTTTTATTTGTAATCATGACATCAAAAATTATAAGTTTTAGATACTTCTCAAAACATAATAAGTACAAAAATTTCTAAGAACAACAAAAAATAATCTAAAATTATATAAAATCTTTAAGGTAACATTTTTTCTAAACTGCAATATTAAGTTTGTCTTTACTTAGAGCTATACTTGAGAGATCCTGAAATAAGTAGAGTAATTAATTCTAAAGACAAATACAAAAATAATAGGAACCTATACTTTGGTTTAACTTCACTTTGTATTTAAACAATGTAAAATTTAATTTTAAACCGTGAAAGCCTAAAACAGTGTTACAACAATATTATTAAAATTAACTTCACTTTATACTAAATCAAAGGCACATATTTATCACATTTTCTTATGAGATCCTAAAAAACTACTTATCTCAATTCTAAATACAGATAGATACACAACAAAAATTACACTTCATACACGTCAATATTATTAAGAAACTTAAATAATTCTCCATCTAAGCGCTCTGGTTGTGGAAGATAAGTAACAATATCTTTCAAATCAATAATTGAGATATCACCTTTGATTATACGAAAGGTGTTTTTTCGTTTGTATGATTTCAGCCCTGTAACTACAATTTTATCATCTAAAATGTCATGTACACGGCATACGTATTTGTAAGTTTTTTTGGCCCGCACAGAACTAAATTTTGCCAAAATAAAAGTGCCTTCTTCTGGGAATTTTGGGACTTGAGCTTCTTCCGAAAATGATGCCAATTTTGAAGCCGATGCCATTTCTGTCGAAGTAGTCGCTATTTCAGAAAATTGCTCATAAGTTTGATCAGTAAAGTCTAAATTATCGGTAACTTCGCCGGTTAGTACGCTTTCCCAAAAAGATTTTTCGTCTTCATCTGATTTATCATCTAATTGATAGGAACAACTGCTGTTACTGTCAGTTTCACAATGGTTCTTTTTTATTTTAGTATTTCTTTTAATGCCTCTCTTTCTCTTTTTGTTTTGCTTTTCAATTTTTGTTTCTTTAACCTTTTTTGGTTTATTATCTTTTTTTGTCCTTTTTTCTTCTTGTTCCTTTTCTATTCTCTCAATGACCTCCTTATAAGTTAGTATCTCCGCTCCTCTCGTCACGCGTTTTATTTTATTTTTTGGAATATCATTGCGAGCTATTGAATTTAACAGAAGTTCTTCAAATGATACGTTAAAGTTCTCTTCATTTATCTGGTTAGTGGTATTTGCTGCCAGAATTAACTCGTTTCCAAAAATCTGAATTTTATTTGAGTAAGTAGTTTTTCTGTTACAATTTGGAAGCGGTAGTTTAAATTTAAGAGGGTCTACAGTTTTTGGAAATGTGATTACTTTTTGTTTTTCTTGTTCATAAATTGTTTTATTTTTGTTACAGGATTCTGTTAACGATGTCTCTTCCTGCATTTTCTCAATTTGTTTATAGGTTATTGTTTCTTTATTTGTTTCTTTTTTACTGTTAGTATTTGATTTATTTCAATATTTTTAGTTTTTTTATTCTGGTTAAAATATTGTATTGAATTATCCTGTTGTTCACTATCGTAATTTACGTTTTCTTTATTTTGCAACTTGATTTTTGTTTGATTTGAAGCTTTACAATATTTGAGGTTTTTATGTTCCGGTTGAGAGTTTAACGTTTTAAGTGCCAATGTAGCGAGAGTTGGAATATTGTGAAAAGGTTTGTTGACCAATTCTTGTGTACTGTGATCAGATGTTGATTGGATAATTTCATTAAAGTCTTCGCCGTAGTTGCCCTGCTTAGATGCTTGAACATACTGCTCCCATTTAGACCAAGTTAAGGGATCAAAATTTTTCTTTTGGTATCACTTGCCGATTTAAGGGATAGATACCGGTTTTTTTAAATCCATTGGATAGAATAACAGGATTCAAAACATCCCATATATCAGTAATGATTCTTGCGAACTCACTTTTTGGCAACTTTGCTCCAATATGAAGCCTTTGCCATTTAACCAAGGCATCTTCCCACCGATCTTTCATAGGCTTCATTCCACTTACATCTAGCGGTTGAAGGATGTGCGAAGAATGTGGTGGTAAATTTAAAATGGTAACATTTTCCGAAATGGCGAGTTCAATCACTTTCAAATCGACGTGTGTGGAGTGACCATCATAAATTAGTAGAACGGGTCGCTCATTTCCGATCGCAGGTAAAAATACGTTTGTAAAATATTTCTCGAAAATTGATGTTTCCATACAGCCCTTTCGGCTGACGGCGTATGCTGTTTTCACAGTATCATTTTTGTAACACCACTCGTTCCACAGGTATTTTCCTTGAAAAATTATAAGTGGTGGGATTTTATCGCCGCGTGCATTAGTTGCCAATAAGACACTCGTGTTATCACGCCCAGGAGAACTAGTTGTCCTGGTAGAACTATACCCTCTTTGACCAAGGACTTTACTCTTTGAAGGATCATTACAAAAACTGGTTTCGTCTAGATTATAGATGCGCTCGGGTTTCTCGGACAGGCCCAATTCATTTATGGCATTTTCCAATAAATCGAAGTATTCATAAATGGTAAACGGGTTGCAGGCTTTTCTTCTAGCAATTTCGACTGATTATGGTTTTTTTAATGAAAGATTATTTCTTTTGCAAAAGCGACGAAACCAATCATCTCCAGGAATATTATTCTTAAATGGAGTTATCCATCCGTTTCTTACGACGTATTCCGATACTAATGTTTTGACTTCTTTTTTAGTTAGAGGAAAGCCATACTTTTCTAAAGTATGCAAATACGAAGCTATTTTCTGTTCTACATCAATTGAAAATACAGTCTTCATTCCAGGGTTTACCTGTTTTTGACCACGTGTGCCATATAAATGTGAAATTAAAGTAGACCTCGGAATATTAAACGTCTTTGCTGCCTCATAACTATTTAACCTTTTGCTTTTAACCAACTGGAGTGCCTCTAGAAGCTTTGCTTTTGAATAGCTCCTTTCTTTTTTCTTAATATAATTTCGGACCATCTAAAACAAGTCAAATATCAAATTAGTTCAGAGTTTTTAAGTAGTATGGGTTGTTATAGTACCTACCTACGCACGAAGTCATGAACTAAATGCATTAGGTCGGACCCCCTAAGTAACTAAAGTATTTAATCATACAACAGTATTTCCATCTTGAAAGGAAAATAGATTTGAATCTTAGTTGAAATGGTAATAAAACAAATTATAACATTTATTTACGCAATTTATCCCAGGCTCCGAATGGATTTAGTTCGAGAATTTTTTAAAGTATGCTGTAAGTATATCGATTTACAATTATCGATATTCGACATCACTGGCTTTATTTTATTTTATACAAACACGAAGGGGCTATTGTAACCAAAAAAACTAGTTGCAATAACCCCGCAAAGAGATAAGTATGAGGCTAATGTAACTACTACATTATCTTACGAAATATAACATATAATAATAAAAACGTAAGTGTTTAGAGTACTTACCTTTACACTTTCTTCGTTTCTGCATAAAACCGCGTTTAAAATGCACGAAAAGTATTTTTTTTTGTTTAAAATTGATGACTCGTCATCAAACACGTGTTCAAAATGGCGACTAACATAAAATCTCTGTAGGTCAAACAGTATTCATCCCTCTGACGCCATCTGTTTATTATAGGTTAAACTATGACTTTTCTCCTGGCCCATAGATGGCATTGTATTTAAAAAACATGAGAATGGAAGATATCACTATTAGTTGCTTTAGCCCCATAGTTGCAATAGCCTCCATTGACCTTATTGAAATACCTTCCTGTATATGATTTGAATTTGAAAATGTTGAAAGAACTACATCGTGTGAAAAGGCATTGAAAGAGTCAACTGCACTAACAGGATCAATAACCAATTCGTCGTTATTTGAGTACCTAGACTGGTCAAGCTGTGACAATAAACTTGGGGATTTCTCTTGAAATCTTGGTTCAAACACTTCTTCAATAATAACTTCGTCAACAATGCTATAAGGGTATGTATTGTTGAGTGCAAGCATCCGGTCATGAGGTAAGTTTAAAGTCTCAGCGGGTACTTCAAGCGCGTAGCATAATTCAGAGCTGTTGTTGTTAGAAGAAGTATTGTTGAGTGCAAGCTCAGGTAAGTTTAAAGTCTCAGCGGGTACTTCAAGCGCGTAACATAATTCAGAGCTGTTGTTGTTAGAAGAAGAAGCAGTTGAAGGCAAAGTATATTCATCATAGGCTGTAGGAAACTGGTTATTCACAAATAAAGCAGAGTCTGGGTTATTTTGTTCATCTGTGCTTTCTTTTTGCATACTATTAAATATTTTTTTCCATCTAGCGTAATAAGTACAATACATGAAACAAAAACAAAAAGGTTTTAACACACACACAAGCAGAGAAAACAAAAAAATATGTATGCATTTTTATGACAGTTAAAGTTTTTACTTTTCTGCTGCTAGCGAAGCGGACACATTAACCTTTTTACTTAGTCATACAATATGATGACGATATACCATGCAGTTTGTATTGAAATTAGAACTTTTAATTGCAAGGTACATTATTGCAAAATAAAATGAATAAGATAAGCTAACTCCCACCACATATACAAAAACCACAAGGAAAATCGGCCAACTCCAAGCAAAAAATAAAAACACAAATTACCCAAAATTTACAATGCATTTAGATAAATAAAAGTGATTAACACTTACCTTGAATCCTAATAATATTACTCTGCACTCGATTTCAATCTTATACACTGTTTTTGTTCAATTTACGAAAATACAACGCAACTACAACGTACTCGTGCTGTACCACCATACAAAATGGCCGACTGAGCGGAGTTAGCTGTCAAAATTGGCGCGTTCCGAAACGCTTGGAGCTGTCTGATTTTCGAACACCAATTTACGACAAAAATAGACTTTAAATGGAGTTACTGCTTTTTCCAGGTTACGCGGAATTATTGTAGAAAAAAACGACATCATAATATTTTTTTTGACAAAAATGGAGTTGGCTGGTTTGCGGATTAAGGTATATGAAGGTTTAACAAATCTTTATTAAGGGAAACACATATTTTTAGTTACATTAACTTTATTATGTAGTCCAACTTTTTAAACACTTGCCCATTGACCAAAAATCGTAAATAGTTCGGAAACTATTTACGATTTTTAGTCAATGGGCAAGTGTCAAGTGGCAAAATTTAAGCAAATAAAACGAGATAGTTCTCGAACGAACAGTTCTAGATATCTTTCGATCTGATATCAATGCGATCTTCTTCCATTTCAAGCTCAAAATCGGGTTCCCCCGAAAATCCATCTACATCATCTTCTATATTGCTGTCACCAGTAATTTTTTTGTAGAACAACTGAGCATCGTTCGGGATCAAATGCATTAAGCTTTTGATGTCATTTAATTTAGCCTCTGGTATCTTCTTACCATGAGGCCAAAGCATTTGCATAAGATTTTTTGATATCAAGCGTGTTCTACCGCGGACTTTTTTTTTCAAATCTACTTCTACAAAAGAATCATCTTGGCTGTACCGCATGAACAAAGAAAACATAGCCTCCTTTTTTAGCAAAATTTCTTTCGTCTTCAGCCACGATACTTTTTCTCCAGAAAGTGTTTTTTTTCTGTTAGTTATAATGTTCTCCAGTGCATGTGAACTAAGAAAATCTGTTGATTCCATGCGGTGAACTTGAAGAGGCTTATGTTTCTTACAGGTTCTCATGATATTTATGTAGTCCTCAGGCGAATACACTCTTTGTTGGTACTTCAACGCATTTTCCACTTTACCGAAATCTGTATCGTTCGGCAAAAAGCTATGTCCTGATTCTAAAAACTTCATGCTTATTTGCTGCAACGTTGGATGGTCTTCTAAGAAAGCTTTCAGCATAAGAGTAAGCTTTATATTGCGATTTTGGCCGCCACAGGAATCGCTCCACAGAATAAGGTGCGTTACACCATCTTTAAGTCTCTCTGAAAGGTGTTTGATGAGACAAGATCCGACTTCTTGTACACCTCTGCCTGCATCGCCTTCGACCCAGACGTTGCAGTAGCCTTGATCATTGGAACCTGAATGTATACCCAAATTATACAACCATATCTGGCGTTTATAAAAAACTATGTTTGTTGGGATACGTGGAAGTGGCAGTGTTTTTTCCATGTCAAATGTTATAGTTTCTAAGTTAGGATCATTTTTGGCCAGAATCATGTCATTTTTCATACATTTTTGGAGGTCTTCTGCAGTTTTGAGATGCGTTTCATGTTCTTTTATAATTTTATTCTTTTCTTCTATGTTTGTAGTAGTATTCTTTTTATTTACATAGTAATCACATTTGTTGCAGGTGTCTTTGTTTAAAGGTTTAATGCGGAGATTAAACTTTGTTAAAAATATTTGTTTAGCTTTAGGGTATGAAATAGGCTTAATTCCTGCAGAAGTTGCTTCTTCACAGTAAAGTTGGTAAATTTTTGAAAAAGTCATGTCAGCTCTTAAAAATTTTGCATCTCCTGCTTTCTGGCGAAAGTAATGAGAAAAATACTTTGGTAGTTTTCCTATTAAGTTTATTAAAAAGTCTTCGCACTCTGCAGAAATTTTATTGTGACCTCCGTTTATACCCCTTTTGTCAGTGATAGAATCAGTTCTCATTTTTTAAGAGCAGTGTCAATTCTTTTTGGAGTGGTTTGAATGATTTTCACGAACATATCTCTACATACCAAAACATTTTTCAAGAAATACTGACGTGAATATGTTTTTTTTTGAGATATTGTGGGACATGTAAGGTCGTTTCACTGGTTGTTCTTTCACACAAGCCACAATGTACATATTTTGCGAATGATATGTCCCCAAATCATAAAATTTCTTAAATTCTGCTTCTTTGTCTTCTGCAGAAATTTTTGCAGTACATTTCTTGGAACAACCATAGTCAAAATTTATAAATGATTTTGACTCCACCTGTTTCTTGCGATAGTTTACATAAGGTAGGTTTTTATATTTATTTTGTTTCCTTTCTTCTCTAGTTAACTGTCCAAACCTCCGTTTTCTTCCCCTACTAGGCCTTCCACTTGTGTTACTTCTTGTAGAAATGTTTTCATTATTACCTTCATCACTATTTATTTCTCTCGCTAATAGCTGTTGTTCATGTTCTTTATTGCAACTAGTGACATTTTCATTTTCTACACCAGAATTTAACTCTTCCTGAAAGCTATCGACGGGGCATACTTTTTGGTGCATTCCCGAATCACAGAAGTTCTGATTTTTATGTGTGGTAATTTCTTGGTCCGGTTTATCTGTGGTGTAATTATGAACGAGAACTTGTGTAGTAATTATAGAAGTTGACATATCTGACCCTTCACTACAACTAGTATTATCCATCTCCGGGATTTGATAGTTTGGATCCCGAACAGAGTCATCACTACTAAAGTCTTCAAAGCCTTCTAAAATATTTAATAGCTCTTTAGTTTTAGGTGACATCTGAGGCATCGGCGATGGTGAAAAAATTCAGGCATTTTACAAGCTAAAGCAGGAGATGGTTTCGACGGAACTGGTGACAAAGCTGGGCGGTCAATGTTATAGTCTGTTATTTCCACTGCTGTAGTTGGTGTGGACGCCATTAAAGGAGAGCCCAAAGTTTCAACAGACGATACTTGAGTCGTCAGTGACGGTGGAAAACATGCAGGACCTTTGATTTTGTTATTTGATCTCAAAAGTGGAGTAAGCGGTGAAAAAGGAGGTGCTTCAATGCTAGATTCTATTGCTTCCGTTAGTGGTGTGGATGCATTTAAAGGAGGTCCCAAAGTTTCAGCAAGCCTTTCACCACATTCAAAACCCATGCAAGGCGTTAAACAGAAGTCAACTGGAGCATCAATGCTACGCTTGCCAGTTTCATAGCTAGTTGTATTGTTCAAATTTTCGGGCGTGGTTTATAAGCAAGAGACATTAATGGACTACATACTTGAGCTTTTTGGCTGCTGTAAAGTAGATTTGGCTTCACCTTTATTGCAGTACTTTTTTTTGTCTAATTGAGTACCTGAATCAATCAAAACTTATTATGAAAATGAATATTATATTCTTTATCTAAACTAACGCTTTGTACTAAGGGCCTTATCACACTAGCTATTTGCAAGTGGTTGCGGACTGGAAGCGGATGTGCAACCAATTTTTTGCGCGCCCGTACCGTATTCGTCGCGCACCCGCTTCCGCTCCGCAACCGCTCGCAAACCGCTACTGTTTTAAGGCCCTAAAATTTTGCTGTATCCACTAGCCAATAGTTGACGCTCAATACGTGACGTAAAATAATTATGTTCGGCAGCGCGGTTGCACATCAACGCGCCATATTGTCAGCTGGCGCGCAATATAACGCAATTCTTTGTTTGTTTGCGCACAAAATTCAGTTAAGCATCAAATGTTGTGGTGTAGTGACGTCATTTTTTTTTAATTATTACCACCAATAATGATATCAATAATGTTCCAATGGCGGCATACTGTTAACCATTGATGCGAGCAAACTCATGCTGAGACCGACAACGTCGCTAAACCAGAGTTCCGTACTAATTTTCAATACGTTGGGCTACGGATGAGTCTGCTTCCCAGTATAACTATCAATTCAACCCAAATTAATTACCAAATAGATTGGTAGTTAAGTGTAAAAACAAGTAGGTACTTACATATTGTCAGGCAAGAAGGTGGGCTATTTTGGGGTGTGTTTTCAATGATATCTTGTAATAAAGTATCTGTAAGTATAAAGCGAACAAAATATTAGTCAAACTTCTAAGAATTATACCTTCTTGTAGAAGTATTTATTTCATTAAAATTAGTTTAAAACTTTTTGAGGTTAAAAATGATTTGGTTTTAGACTTACCATCTTTACTTTCATCTTGAGTGTCATCGGAATTATAACCCAAGCAGGCATTAATTAACACGCTATTAATATTATGATCCATCTTCAGAGTATAATAATATCAAAACACCCTCTTGCAAGAACTTAAAACCGCAATGTAAGTAGTAACATTGATTAATTTTAAAATAAAACTGACTGTAACTTCTTCAGTTATTTATAAAAAAATACAAAAAAAAATACTGTAATGGCGACTCATGGTTTTTTATTGATAAAATTATTTATTTAATTTTTACACCCTGTAGGTTCCGAGAAAAAAAACATTAAGTGGCTTATCATCTTTATACTTGATATGGGGTCGCTTTGATTGCCCCCGTTTTCCGTATGTAATAAGAAAGTAGCCCCTAACAGGAAATAAAAACAAAAATTAAAAAAATTGTTTTTGAATTAAAACACTCCAAAGTTCACCGGGGTGTGTTTGATAACAGGGGTAACATTGAGAATTGATTTTAGAGCTATATTATGGTAAAAAAACACGTTTTGTAGTATAATCAAATATCATATTATGAAATAGACAAAATGTAGTGAATTAAACACAAAATCTTAGTAACAAAACAACAGATTCCTTACAAATAAACAGCCTTCTAACAAAACAACAGATTCCTTACGAATAATCAGCCTTCTGCTTTATTATTGCACTTTAGTGCTTACAAAAATTACTACAAAAATCGTCAAAATCAACGTGTACTCCTAAAGTAGTAATAAACTTTAAAATTATATTTAACTACGATAAGTATCACGTACAGTCTTTTAATTTAAACATTGAGATCAACATTTTACTTAATTTTAATACAAGAAAATAAGAAATTATAGCTTACAGCTCTTTTACATTTATATTTTGTATAAGTCACTTTCATGTTTAGGTTTGGGAAGATAAGCTATGACATGAGACTGATCTATAATGGAGATATCATTCTCTACTGCATGAAATATAGTTTTATTTTTCTTGTGAGATTTGAATCCTAGAACAACGAGTTTGTCTCCGACATTTTCTTCAACCATGCAAACATACTGATAAGTTTTTTTTCCTTTGGCTGAGTTGAATTTTGCCAAAATAAATTCACCAGTTTCTGGACCTTGCTTAACATTCCTAACATTTTCCCTTTGTGTTCTTCGGTCATCTGCAACCGACTCGCAGTCTGTTGCATCATCGTCGTTATCTAGAACGCTTTGGCGCAAATATCGCTGGCTTATGCTATCTTCCAAAATAATTTCGCCGATATCAGGTTCATTAATGGGTGAAAATGTCAAAGGTTCAGCCTCGGCAGTGGATGTCGAAGGTCCAGGCTCATCGATAGTTGAAATGCTCTTTCCTGAATCTTTGCCAAAACGTTGTTCTTTCAAAAAATCAGTCAATGAATCCCTCACAGCCGCAGTTACGTCTGCTTCGTTTTGAGACGCAGGGATTTTGTTTAAAACTTTTGCTCTATTCAAAGGATAAATTCCCGTTGCATTGAAACCATTGATCAAATTTCTTCTAATAGCAGATGTGAACTCTTCATTGGCGTCACCAGGAGTTCGAACTTTGTCCATTTCTGTTAAGTTTTCTCTCAGAAGTCGTGGGAAAACGTCCTTTGGTACAGCTGAAGCTTTGGGGTTACTAAGCTTCCGGGTTACTAAGCTTCCATTGTTCGAGGGTCTTTCTCCAAGCGGCTTTCATAGGCCGAAAAAAACTAACATCCAAAGGTTGACAGATATGCGTAGAGTTTGGCACAAGACATACAAAACTAATGTTATGTGATTGGCATGTTTCTAATACCTCAGAATCTAAATGTGACGACAAATTGTCTCCAATTAACACTTTTTGGCCTTCGAGCCTATTAGCGTGAGGTAAGAAACAAGTCATAAACCAGTCTCTAAAGGTTGAAGCGTCTATCCACCCGCTTGCAGTCCTATTATATCTGCTGCCACGACTGCAACATGGTTGCTGACAGCAAGGATATCCAGCTATGCCTCTTTCTTTCCATGTATCGTATAAGTGCATGCTCTTGTAGATTAAATATGGGGACAGTAAAGTCCCATCGGCAGATCCACAAATCATAATACTAGTACAACTCTTCGAGTGGTTCATCACCTTTTCGGGGTATTTAACACCGCGTCTGTAAATGCACTTTTTCTTACCCGGGTCATCCGATGAATTTGACTCGTCATAATTAAAGATGTTCGACGGTGGTACGTTTTCTATAACCTTTTCAAGATTATCAAAGTAGGCGTTGATCGAATCCCGGCCTACTGCAGCCCTTGCTCTTTTTATATTGGTGGCAACTCTTTGACCATATCCATTATTGTGGCGTTTTAGGACACTCATCGCCCAATCAATGCCAGGAATGTTATTTGTGAATTTAGCCTCATATCTTCCATGCTGTTCTAAATATGATTTTGCAAACATTCGTAAGTCAAAACTGGTGAGTGGAAATCCCCAATCGGTACAAGTTGCGGCGGCTTTTAAAATTGCAACTTCCTCAACATATGTAAATACAGGTTGCCCTCCAGGAGTTGATCCATGCATTCCCTTATATCTATTGTATAAAGTACCGAATAGTATTTTATAATTTACCGACGCTGCGTTGATGCTCAAATCTCCATCCGTAACTTTTTGCAGAGCTTCGAGGGTTTCATCCGTATAGTTCCTGTAGTGGCGGGTACCCGGCGTCTTCTTGTAGTTTCGCACCATTTTACCTTTAAAAAGGATGACTTTGATAAGCAGTACTTTTAGTATGAATACACGCAAATTTTGTTTCTTGGGGTCACTTTGATAACTATCAATGTCGCCTCGTACCGTTAATCAATTTAACCCCAAGGAATAAAACTCAACACAGAAAACAAAATGGTCGTCATCAATCGAAGTTATCAGATTTATATTATTCTAAAGAAACCGTATAATTATGAAATATAAGTTCTGAAACTACAATAATAATACTTACCCTTGTACCACTGAAGTTCTCCAGCTCCACTATTTTGCTAGTTGTCGCACTATTAATTTTAAATCATTATTATCATGGGATGTCACAGCTTAAACCGCAGCCATTTTTAAGAAATATGGCAAAACTGTCAATGTTGCCAACCCAAAATAAAAAAAAAATTCTGCAGTCCATAGACTCCGAGATTTTACTAAAAAATCAACGAAAAAAGTAATCATTAAAGACACCCTGCTATTCAAATGTCACCCCATTTTACGGTACCTGTGTTGTTAGTTGTTACCAGGTGTATATTTTTTTTTTACGTTCAGAAACGATTTTATTTTTACGTAATAAGTAAAAAAAAAACCTTGCAAAGTAATTTCTACTAAGATAATTTACAAAAATAGTTTATAAAAATAGTTAAAATATAAAAAAATAAATCGGTCTTAACAGTTAAGGTATCTATAAAAAATAAATCTGAAAACTTCATATTATGCAATAAATTGTCAAACTTCTTGGTTCATAAGTAATCAGTAAAATTCAACAAAACTATTTTACATAAAAGATCCGAGGCGCTTGGTATACTTGATAAAGGAAAATATATTTTGCGGAAAGGATCCAAACCGTTTGGACTTAAAAAATAATAAATTTCCTTTTTTTTGAGATCCAAACGGTTTGGATCCTTTCCGCAAAATATTTTTTCCTTTATCAAGTATACCAAGCGCCTCGGATCTTTTATGTAAAATAGTAAAAATAATATTTTTTTTTTTTTGAGATCCAAGAGTCATGTATCTTTTTTGCTTTTCTTTCAAAACGTTAAATGTGTTTTGGTACATGTAGTGTCATAGAAGTTTGTTTAGTGAAAGTGATCAGACTGCTAGGATCTTTTTTGCGTATATAAAGTTCGATGTGTAGATTCTAACTATATAATTAACTCGATTTTCAACAAATTGCTGGTTGGATCTTTTCTGCTTAACAGTGTCCAATTAGTGATGGGCGACTCGGAAAGTTTCCATCATTCCACCCGGAATATTCCTGGGAATATTCCCAAAACGGGTATTTACCCGGGTACGCTCCCAAATCGTGGGTAAATTAGTTTCTATGACGATTGAATTAGTAAGTACTGAATAAAAACAAAAACACCAACTTCAAAATCATTTAATCAACAACAGGATGGTTCAAATATGAAAATTATTGTTTAAATATCAGGATAAGGGTGACAAAAATCACTTCAAGTTTAATACTCTTATAAAAGTAGGTAAAATGTTATTGAGATTCATTTAATCACCGTCTAAATCACTGTCATCGGAGAATGTTTTTGTCATATCGCAAAACTCTATTTCTCTTGTATTCCTTCCAGAAATTGATGGTTGAGGTTCAATATTGTTTATGGTCAATGGGCTAACCATAAAAGGACTTGAAGTGGGTTCCTCATCTTCTTCATCTACTTCTTCGTCTTTTTTATTGTGTAACAAATTCCAGTTATAAGATATGTCGGACAGCTTTGCAGCTCTTTCTGTTGTTAACCTATTCCGTTTAAGGCTGTGGATATTTCCATGAACGCTGAAGGTACGCTCTGTTGCAGCCGAGGTGCAGGGAGCTGTTAAAAGACAAGCTGCAACTTTGCTCAGAGGTTTGTTTTTGCAAATTCCTTTCCACCAAGTTAAGGGATTCATTTTCTGGAGGCTGGTCCAAACAAAAGATTTTCCCCACAAACCTTCTCTTGCTCTATAATTAGCTAAATCTGTCATTATCTCCAAGTGTAACTGCCTTCCTTTCTCATGAATGAAATCCATGGCAATGATTTCTTCATCTTCGTTGAGTTCGAGCCTTGAGATTTTGGATCTAGCATATAGACTGCTAGATGAATAGGCTTTATGCAGTTCCCTCTGCGTTTATCAACTGCATTTAAAATCCTCTCCCTGACATTATTGTCAACCAAAGAAGAAACGCCAGGAAGCAGAAAGTGCAGACGTGATTTTATATCTTTGAATGACAAATTGTACATGACAAATTGTACAAGAAGCGCTCGAAGGAGTTTCAGTTAAAACTTGTGCTACTTTACCATCAATCATGGTTAAAAAAAGGTTATGAGTATTTTCAATTACTTCACCATTCTTATTTATCACGGAAGGAGACAGGTTTTTAATTTGATTTTTGATATCAGCCACAACAGACGGTTTTTTCAGGAGTTTCTTTGGCAAATTCAATCAATATAGGTCTGCAATATCTTACGGATGAGCAAGTTTCATTTTTCCAAATAACAATATTAGTTGTCTCATCTATGAGTTTAATGGGTACAAGTGAAGCAATAAAAAGGTTCGCATCTGATATGAAATGGCTTTCTTCGGCCAAAACTTGCTTGTATTCACTTTGCCCTGATGACCCGTCACAACCCCATTTGCAGAATAGTTTCAACTGTCTTAAACCGTTTTTGTAAACTGAACCAATTAGTAATATACGTGCCACAGTATGATCCAATAAGTCCTGCAGATTGACTTTTGCACTTATGTTAGTAATGGTTATGCTCGAATCTGGTGGGTAACACATCTTCTTCGCTTCGGCTAAAGTTGGATAAGAAGGCAACACTGAGCAGTTTTTGTCCGCTAAACAAATTCGAAGTTTCCCATACTGTTCTTTGTTAAGGTCTAATTCAATAAATATCCGTAGTGCTTCTTCCTTTGTAAAAGGTGTAACATCTTCAGGGTTCTCAGTTATGAATTTAAGAAACTTTTTCTTATCATTTTTTGATGCAGTTCGTATAATATTAACAATTGTGGCCTCCTCCGTCTCACCCATAGACCGCAACTCCTGAGCATATGCATTGAGCACACAGTCCAATCCGTACTCTTGTATTAATTCCATGTTTTTTCGTTTCTTTGTTTTTTCTGAAGATGCTTCGTATGGTTTCGATGGTCTGCCACCTGCACTGCTTCCAGACGTATTAGGGTCATTAACTGTGACTCGACACTCCAGTGGAACACGAAATTCACCATTTAACCAGTCGACGTTCTTACTTTCAAAGCGTTCTTTTTTCCGGGATGCATTTCTCCAGCGTTCGTTACATTTAGATACCAAGTTTCTTTGAATGTAGGAGACCACAGTAGCCATATCCTCTGGTGACAAATTGAAATTTTCTTGCAAGTAGTCTTCTATATTATTCCCATTTATCAACAAATTGCACAACTCTCATTTACTACGAACAAATTCATCCATTATTTTGAAGTCAGATAACTTCTGTGAATATTTGAAAATAGGTATGCTTTTTTAAGGCAACTGAATTTCTGACGAACAACTGTGGATGTTTCAGGGTTCGCCTTTCTTTTATAAGCAATTGAAATAGTGCTATGTGCAAAAAGATAAGAAACTAATATTTGCACTCTTATCATAACCAACCTGTTTTTAATTTGACCCTAATAGATAAAGTGACCATATTTTATCAAATAAGGTCAAAACCATAATAAAAGGTGGTGAATAATAAGGTGGTCAAAACTATATCAAAACCACAAATAACTATTAATAATACTCATCACTGTAATGACCATTTTATCAATTTGACCTTAATAGATAACAGATGATATGTGAGTAGTAAAAAGATATTGGAAAAAAATAATTTATTTATCTCGCGATATGTTTTGGCACCGTGTCAGAAAAGGCGCAAGTATGCGCAACTTTTTTTTTTCTCCTTGTGTAAACTAATGTATAAAGATCGTAATACAACAAATATCTCGACATCGGCAAACAGCGGCAACGGGTAACAGTCTCGTTAAAAAAAAAGTAACCCGAAAATTAAACCATCTTAAACTATATTGGTTAATTTTAATTTATTTATTTATTATACATACTATTATTTAAGAACCGTTATGAGGAGATTATAAGCATTTCAAAAATGTATAATACTTACACATTTATATCAAAAACTTTCGAGTAATGTGGCGTTGAATTGTAGTAATGTATTGTGCCAAAATCACATCATTGAACATGAGTTAGCTTTGATGCCTTTTTATATACATTATGGTTAGCAAAAATAATTAAAAATATATGGAAAAGAAAGCTTATTTATAAGACTAAATTAATTAATTAGTTTTACTCCATAACAAAGACTTTCTCGTGAAACGGTTTTGAGACGGCCTTGTATGGGGCTTTCCCATAGTGCGGCGGCTCAAAAAATGTGTATGTTTACACTCGAGTTCTGAGAACTCTGTAGGCCAAGTGGCTTCAAATGCTATTGTATTACATAGTTTGGTACCTAATCTCATCACACACACAGTTTTAGCTGTTACAATTGTTTAGTTTACTAACAATGAGTCACAATGCAAACACTTGAAAAAGAGCGATAAAAATACCCCTTGTTTATTTTGCTCGCCGAGCAAGTACTACTGCATTTATTTGAAATATTATTTCACAATCGTCGTGCTAATGATTTTTACTACTGGGAAAACACAACACAACGGCATGCTGCTATACAAAAACATTACAAAAATCAACCACCAACATGAACAATTTCACGACAAAAACACAAGTACAAGGGACACAGAATAATAAAAAAATAGATACCTGACCGATGTTGGCCCATCTGAACAGGAACTATGCAATTAAATAAAAATGACTCTAAATTGACTCTAAATGAAAAATAACAAAACATCTCAAAGCATGGGAAAAAACAAGAATCTTTTGGAAAAAAAAAAAATCAGAAGGAAGCTGTCTAGTGATTATTCACTAGATATTCCGGTACAATTTACTTTGAATTTGTAAAAAAAATATATATGTAAAAAAAAGTCATTTATACCATTCCCCCTCTAAAAAGCTTATTTTATTAACTGAAAACAGTGAAAAAAAGCACTTTTAATCACTGTTTTGGTGTTTGAATTTAGAACACACCAATATATGTATATTCGACCTCCATCTCAATGCAATACAACCTACTTGCGCATAAAATACTCGATACAAACTTCTTGTGCAAAGAATATTCGAATTTCAAACTCCTTCGTCGATTTAATTTTGAGTTTGTTTATAAAATCTTTGGATTTTGATAATGATTTTGATTTTGGTCTAGGATGTTTAGTGAATACTTATTTGGATTGTAATTCTAATATTAATTGCATTGGTGTTTAATTAATTACAATTATGTAACGTAACGGAGATGGTCACTGGCCCCTGAAACACATGTGCTGTTACCTAGCTCAGCTTCAATTTACAAAAGATGTGAAGCCCTGAGGTTTCTCATTTTTTGTAAATTTTGAATGTAATAAACCATTTATTTATTTATTATTATTCCTTGTGCTTTTGGCTTAAATCCTCTTTTTCTCGTAGTCATGGTATAAAATATAGTATGCAACTCTTGAATAAAACGGATTTATATCGAGGGCCATGAATCACTCGCGTCGCTCAGGATTCTAACAATTGAATCAATCCTTCACTTGTTCGTGATTCATCTATGGCCCTCGATTTAAAACCGTCCTTTATTCACTAGTTGCATAATATACTATTGTCTCGGTATCCTTGTAATAGATTCTCATGAATTGTAACTAACGCTTAGTCTCGTTTGCCAGGTACCGCCTTAACACAGTCAAAGTGATTATGCACTCATTGCCATTTTCATAATATTTTGACATGAAGATGAAACCGGCACTGTCTGCTGAGGATTAAAGTGTCCGCAACGGACAATGTAATCATGAGCGGACTGTGAAAGTTTTATCTTCATGTAAAAATGTTATGAAAATGGCAATGAACACAATTACTGTGATTGTGTTTTGGCGGTAACTGGCAAGCACTCTGAGCGATAGTTACAATTCATGTTTACCTATTCCAAGGTACCGTGAATTGATAACTCCACTATTTATTTTGAAATAAAAAAGAAAATGGACAGAAATGGGTAATGAAAACAAATGAATTTGAGGACAACAAAGCTGCAAACAAAGGCATCACACACACGACCTCCGCATCAGAAAATCCACTAGAGAACGCTACACGGTACGCGTTGGGAGCGCTGAAAGGTCTGGACCACAAAACACAACATAGTGGATGAACAACAACGACAAAATACACCGTCCACGAAACGAACAAAGGTGTGGTACAATATATATACAAATATATAGATACTATTTAGGAATAATATATAAAATATATGTACATTATTATCTTGTATGAAGGGCGAGGAAACAGGTATCGAGGCAGCAGGCCTTCTGGCAAGCCACACAGAACGTCTGCACGATCTTGTGACAGACCCCACACGCCCGCCTCTGCCTCCGATTGTTAGCAGTAACTTTCGGGTAGAAGGCCGAGCGGTGGGTTACGTCGTGCAGCAAGATCTGTGGGACTGGCACGGCCCGCAAGGGTGCATGTTTCGTTAAAAGAGTTCTAATAACATTAATACGGAATGATCGATGATCGAGGACAGGATTAGCAAAAGCTAGGGCATTGGAACGATGAATGACGTGGGAGTTCAATATGGAAACGTTCAAAAGTCTCCTGAAGAATTTCTTGTACCAAAACTTTGTTCATTGCCGCTCTATCGGATACATGGATGGATTTTAATAGGGTAGATATAATCCAACTCGTAGCACAATGCAATATGCTAATAGAGCGCATATTCTAATAGAGTAATTGTTTCAGACAGTTATTAATATAATATATTCCTTTCACAGCATTCAAATAAAAACATTGGGGAAAATATGTAGCTTGCTGCATCCAAGGATCGTCGTAAATCTCCCAATCTTCTATAACACCACCACATGAGAAACACGCTGCTTTATCATTTACACCATTTCCACAATAAAAAAATCCGGCTTCAGCCATTTCCATCACCAACCTTATTCTTGAATTAGCCGTTGCCCAATAATGTCTAAACGAAATTTCACGCATTTTATACGTATTATAGATATCATAACGAGGGCTACATTTATTTTGAGACATGTTCTGTTCACTCAATGTATAGTTCTTCATACAGATAATTATAAAAGTGAAATGATATCGTACTGCTGTAGCCAGTAACTTATGAAGATAATAATTTGATTGGTGGGGGATAGAAGATTTGAAAATTAAACAAGAAAATAATTATTTAAAAAATATATTATTTATACACCATTTATTTAAGCACAATACATTTTTTAAAGCACATACAGAGTCCTGATAAATACAGTTATATAAATCTTGAGAATATTTATATTGATCGTATAAACTTATCAAAGGGTCATTCCATTATCGCGGGTGCAACATCTAGACCCATGTTTTAGTTTCATGGAATTAAATAAAAAACAATTTTAATGAAAAATAGTCTTAGAAAGTCTACATTTTAATATTTTCGCTTTAAATTAGTTAACAAGGATTTTAAATTATTATTTTAAAAGCCAGGAGAAAGGTTCAAATCGCCATCGCGGGTGCAACAAATTTGGCCCAATCTTTACAGATCTTATACAAAAAACTCACATTTCTGTTAATTGTGATACATACAATATGTTATACCTTAATATTTTGCAAGGTGTTTAAACAACAAAAAACATAAAATGAAAATTCTAAACAAAACAAAAATAATAATTGAATTATTAACGCTTAAACAAATCGCGGGTGCAACATCAAATTATCACGGGTGCAACCTGTCTAATTTAAGTGAATACAAACATCAATTTAACTTATAAAGGAACAAAATCTGAGATCAAACTATATTTATTTCTTATTATTATACTTTTGCTGTCACTTATATTACTTATTTCTTTTCAAATACATCAATATTCGTCGAAAATTCTACGAACACACTATTTCCGTCAGTCTTACTTTCCGGCGCTTCCAACTTCGCGATTATATCATCAAACTGCACGTCTCACAGAGGGGTATTTGACCCAAAAAGGCGATCAAAAGTCGAAAACTCGAATTTTGTTATATTGCGTTACAACTATTGTATCGTGAGAGCCCAATAACTATTACGTCACTAAACGGCCAACTTGGTCCCTTCCCGCCCCTCCGCTAACCGTAGCAGCAGTCGGAACCCAGTCGTTGCGTGAATCGGTATGTCTTTGTTCTCGGCACTACTGTTAAAACGTGATTTTTAAATTCCATTTAGTCTGTGTTTCGTGATATTGTGTGGCAACCATTACGGATATTTTGGGAGAAGGTATGTAGTTACTTTATAAAAGCATGCTTATTTTGGTATTACACTTGATTTAAGTGACATTTTGCACCTTAAATGTACACCATAAAAAATGCAACAATTTTTTAGTAAACTGTAATTAAAGATGTTTTTGTTTATGAGTTTAGCCTAGTTAACTTATGATTTTGGATGAAACATGTAGTTTCGTTATTCCTGATAAGGTTTTTAAAAAAAAGTGTCCCGTCTATTCACGCCATTTTTTTTAATATTTTTTTTACCGAAAAGTCGAAATCAGCTTTTATAAAATACGTTTTATTTTTCTATTCCAGAACTTCCAATGACGTCGATGGAGATGACTAGAAAATCGCTCTATGAAGTCATAAAACAATGTTCGGGCAGAACAATGGACCAGAAGTTTGAGTTTTTAGAAAATCGGCTTAAAATAATCACGAAATGCCCTGAAAACAATCAAGGTTCATTGAGAAGTGCATTAAAATCATTTAAGTATCAATTTAAACAAAAATGGACTGCGGCCAGTAACAAGGAAGAACGCTTCTTAACAAAAAATGAGCAATGGCTCAATGCCTTTGTTACACTACCTGTGTGGACAACAAAAAAGGCCGGCCGACCAACAAAGGAATTCAAGGAATTGAGCGATCAAGCAAAGAGGCGCAAAACAAAGGATTTGAGAGAACAAACACCCTGTGAAGAGTTAACCTACGCAGCTCAAATGAGCCAACGTGCTGCAGGACATGGTGATGCAGCTAAAGTTATGAAATATATGACTTTAACACCAACAAGAGCCAAAAAGTACAGAACACGGTATAATTCTGCTCAAAACGAGGTAGTCAAAAAGCATTCCCCATCACAAGCATTAGCTATTTTCGTGGAAGCTGATTTGACAAAAAAACAATACGAAGTTATTCATGCTGCTAACAAGAATATTTATCCATGTTACTAACTTGTTAGAAAGGCAAAGAAAGACTGTTATCCGCGTGAAGAGTCAATGAGAGTTACAGAAACATGTGCTGAAATAAACTTGCAAGATCTTTTAGATCATACATCTGTTCGGTTATGTATGTACTTAAATGAAGTACTCGAAACTACAAATGAAGAAGACAGAAGCTATTTAGAGCTAATATCAAAATGGGGTTGTGATGGTTCGCAACAACAACAATTTAAACAAAAATTTGGGAACAGTACAGACAGTGACTCATTCATCTTTCAGAGTTCGTTTGTGCCCATACGACTGATTTGCAATGACCAGAATAAGATTATTTGGCAAAACCCAGTACCTTCTTCCGCAAGATACTGCCGACCTATACGAATACGTTTTGTTCACGAAACAAAAGACATCACGAATGAAGAAATCTCCTACATAGAGAATCAAATAAAAAATCTGAAACCAAGTGATATACCGAGAACAAATGGTGGCATAATAAAAATAAAGCACAGATTAGCCTTTACCATGATTGATGCAAAGGTTTGCAATGCTGCGACAAACACGTCATCTACCATGAGGTGCTATATAATAAATGTGGCCAAACATCAAAGGACTTCAACAACCTGAATAAAAGAAACGTACAAAAACCAGATACTCTTAACCCTTAAATGGACGATTTTTGTTTCACGTTTTAAAAAAATATATTTGTGTAATAGACAAGTATTACTGTCTAGGAAAAATGAGTAAAAAAATCTAGACATGAATTTACTACCTATACTTTTTTTTGCAATAATGTGAGTGTTGTTTATAAACTACATTGCGCATTCATTGAGATTTTGCAAGTATGGGTAAAATAAGAGTGGATATTGTTTTTGAAATGTATTTATTAATTCTTCATTATGATATTTATAAAAACAATTGCTTTTTTTCGTATCACATAAAGATACACGACATTTTTGGCACGTTTTCCTCATAGAATCCTCTGGGTACGTTATTTTTCATTACAGTGTTTTTTTCAGGCAATTTGGAGTTTCTCAATCGGTTTACTCTTACTGTTCCCAGTGAGAAAATTCCTTCCTTAGCTAAATAGGTGACGAGAGGCACAGAAGTATAGAAGTTATCGAAGTATATAATGTGATTCACATTGCGTGGTACCATTCTAGCTAACCTGACGACTGTATTGCCAGACTCCCAAATCTGGCTCACCAGGTAAGATTTTATTTTTGGAGCCCCCTCCACTGTTAACCTCAAATCTATGAGCATATCCTTGTAGACTGCAGATGAGATATAATTTGAACCCCCACTTGTGGGGTTTATTGGGCATGTATTGTTTTATGTAATGGCTCATTTTGGTTGCACACATCTGCTCGTCTATGGAAAGCCTTTGGTCTAAGGGAACATTCCCAAACTGGCAGTTGAGCGTTTCCTCAAGAGGTCTTATTTTGAATAGCCTGTCATAGTCTGGATGATCTTTGGGCAAGCATAGCGTATCGTCGGCAAAATGGAGAGTGGATCTTATTTTTTCAATTTTTTTTAACGGCATGGTATTTTTTATGTGATCATAACCAAATTTTTCACTCCAGTAAGCCCTGGTGTTTGGAAATTTTATAACTGACGTGTAAATCAGAATGCCTAGGAATTTATTTAGGATATTTTCATTTATAATTTCAGGATTGGAGATTTGTTTCTGGGCTGCATATATGTTACTTTGTTCTACAATTTGCTTTTTTAGATCTGATGTAAAATAAAATGAAAAAAAATCATACGGCGTGTTACAAGACATCAATGCTTCCGTTATCTGAGTTTTTCCCCTAAAAATAAGGCTGTCTTCAGCAGTAACAAGATTCCGTTTTCGCCAAACCAGAGGTCGTTTAGAAATCCCTTGTGATCTACTCTGGGGTGCTGCTTCTTCGGCTTCCAAAATAGGAGGGTCTGGCATATTTTCATCGTTGTCGATTACGAGAGGAGGATCAGCACCCACTTCATCAGACTGGGCATTCTCACCTTTATCACTGTTTTCAAGGTCTCGAAGAACATCTCGAGCTGTTTGATAATAGTGACCTTCATCCTCTACTTCGGAGTCTGACCCGTCTAAGCCATCTTCTGAATCTTCAAGAGTTTCTAAATACTTTGTAATTTCGCTTTCTAGTAATCGCGGCATGCTGAAAAGCAAAATAAAATCCTTCACCAAACATGCATTTATTTAGCAGGCAATGCGCATTGTAGTTTTCCTACAACATACCAGATTTCGCCTAATTCGACAGTAGCATCAAGTGAATTTCAATGTTTTACAACATGAACATGTAATTGAAGATATAATCAAGCAAATAAAAATATGTTATATACTTACATTATATTTTATCAAAGTCCGAACACAGCTACAAAACTTAGTTTCGCGCCACTAGAAAAGTTTTCTTCAAAGTGACATTTGACATTAACTTATTTTCAATGCATAAAAATATTGGATAGTGCCAACATTAAAAAAAGTACAAAATTCGTTCAGAAACAAGAACTAATTGTCAAAATTAACAAAAAATTAAAAGAAGGTCAATTTTATCTGTGATGTTTAGTATGTTGTTTAAAAACAACATTGTCCATTTAAGGGTTAAATTTGGGCTATCAACACTACATGCCAAAATTCGATTTTTTGAATCACTCCTTCATTTGTCATACAAAATACCTATAAAAAAATGGCAGGCAAGGAGTCAAGAACATAAAAATATAGTGGCAGACAGGAAGAAGAAAATTCAGGATTCTTTTAAAGAAGAAATGGGGCTGCTAGTGGACATTCCGAAGGCAGGGTTTGGGAATACTAATGACGGGAACACATCAAGGAGATTTTTCTCAAATCCTGAAACTTCTTCCCGCATCACAGGTGTGGACATTAATTTAATAAAAAAATGCAGTGTTATATTAGAGGCCCTCTCATGTGGATTGAAAATCGATACAGAGAAATTTGAAATCTTTGCTGAAAAAACTGCAAACCTTTATGTAGAGTTGTACAAGTAGCGGCACGTAAGTCTAGCGCTGAGCGATACGTGGAAGGGATTGCTGCGCATGTGTACTGTCGCGCACGCAATACATTTACAGTTATAGAGATAACTATGATGATAAATCGAAAGAACGAATCCCAGATATAGAGGCTTCCTTCGTCCCACTAACAGGGGAAATTCAGTGCCAAAGTGTTGGGACCTCAGCATGAGTTCCAGTTATGGAGATTTCTCACTTATTCAGGTCCCACTTAACCAGTTTTCACTGTATTAGCAAAATAATGTTTATGACATTATTTTTATGTAATGCCAAATAATAGGTCTGGTGCTAAACGAAATGTTTACAGTTTATAGTAAGTACCTAATATATAGTTTTAGCAAGTTTTGTGGGGAGTAGAAAATAAAAACATTATTTGGCAATTTATTAATTTTTATTTTCCATTAATCTGAATCTGACAATGGTGTCACGCCTTCCATGGTGTCTTGATAGAGCCTTTTACGTGTTGACGGCCCGGGCTCAGGACTGCTTCGTTCGTCAGCTCTAGCAGCGTCATCTTCATCAAACTCACTAATGCTATCGTCTGAACTGTCTCCATTAACGTGAATGATAAATTCTTCTGTTACCAAATCCACGACATGATCACTCTTTGCATATTGCTCTTCTATATCCTTCACCTTTTTGCATAACTTTTGCCAATCCCATGCACCCATCAGTAAAACTTTTTCTTGTATGAGGTCAATACATTTAGCAACACTCCATTTAACATTTTTGCTGCCTACATACTGTTTAATATCGGACCATGCCATTTCGATGGGAGTTAGATCTGGGTGGTATGGTGGTAGTCTGAGCACTTGATGGCCTTGTTCAGCTAGGATTCGATCAATCGAAAATGTTTTAAATTTATCCTTGTTAGCCCTTATTAAATTGTACAACTGAGGTTTCAAAAGTGTTTCCTCGTACTTTATGCCTTTTTCAGTTAGCCAAGCCTGCATGTCAACTTTTTTGGAAGTAGAAGCTGGTGCCCGATCCCACTGTTTATTGTGATACGACGCGTTATCGACTACCACGACGGAATTGGGTGGTAAGTTTGGCATTAACTGTGTTCGGAGCCACTTCTCATAGTTTTCGAAATTCATGTTGTCGTGGTAGTCGCCTGATTTGGTACCAGCTTTAAAAGTCAGCAACGCATTGGGTATAAACCCAGTTTCAGACCCGGCGTGGACTATGACAACTCGCTGTCCCTTCGAGACAGGTTTTTTTAGGCCCTTAGTAGTACCATCGGTCCAGGCTTTTGAAGACGAGTGCGATGAATCTACGTAAGATTCGTCTGTATAAACAATAGGCCTTCGCTCTTGACGATATCGTTTTATTTCTTGTAAATATTCGATACGTTTCAAACGTATATTTGAAGTCTCAATCAGCACTTTCCGGTTGTTTTCGGTGTTTTTCCACCGAAATCCCAAACTCTTAATTATTCGCCGAAGACTTCGTTCTGAGCCTTTGAAATTAATGTCTTCCTCTAGCTTCCTTTTAAGTTTTCCGACGGTAGGAAGTTCATTATTTGTGTTGTGAAAGTTATGAATGCACCTCTTTATTACTCCTTGGTCGAAGTTATCAATGTTTGTAACCGGTTTTGTTCTGGACCGTTTTTTGCCAGGCGTTCTGAACACTGTGATCAAATCAGAACTATTGGCTTGATTAGAGATGTTTCTTACTGTTGCAATTGACGTTTTAGTAGACTCTGCTGTCCTTTCTTGGGTTTTATCACAATACGTCGAATCCACAAATATATTCACTAAAACTACACTAGAATACGATGGCACATATGTTTACACATTCATAACATACTAAATATCACTACTAAATACACTATTTGCATGACACAACAACTTATTCTGTCAACCGATAAAAATTCTCCGGTCGCTGGCGTGCGCCGGCCGCCCATTTTGACATGCTATTACAAAGTACTCTGTGATTGGCTGGCCGGTAACGTTTGCAAAAACCGTTTGCAAATATAATTCAATGTTATTATTTTACTATTATTTTCAAGGAAATCATGTTATTATGATTATTAATGATACATTTTCTGTTTGTCATGTCAATTTATTCTAAATAATGTTATTATTTTACCGACTTCAGGATAGTAGGAGGTTCGTCTGGATTGTTTTTTTTTTTTTTATGAATGTAGATATTTACTTATGTGATTTATGAACCGATTTATTTATATGTACTAGTTGTTGCCCTCGGATTCGCTCGTGGTTTCGAGCAAGTCTTTTTATAGCTCATTTTTAGGGTTCCGTACCTCAATAAGAAATAAAACGGATTACTTTTTGTCCGCTGTTTTGTTGATGTGGCGTCAACCTTGCTTACGCAATCAAAAGATATAGACGTGAGAAATGTGACATAAAGTCACATTTCTCACACATTCGCAAAGGGAATCAAACCAACAGGGTACTTCGCGTTGACCTCGGATCATGAAATTTGGCAAGAAGCAATGATAAAAGCTGCTATTAAAGCGCAACCACATCATTGTATACACAGGGTGTAAAGGACAGCCCTCCCCGCAAACCTTTATTATCTCAAAGTACCTAAAGTACCTAAGCAATAATTGCTAATTTATGTTTGAAAATAAATTAACAGGTAATTATTATTTGTTCACTTATTTACTTACCAACAGCAAATCTAAGAAAGGGCTTCGAGAGGTTTGAAATAAAATGCATTTTCTTTTCAAGGAATGTTTAAAATTATTTAATAATTAAACAATAAAAATATACATTTTTGTACACAAAAAAACCATAAGATAGGTACACTTTTATTGTAACAGCTATTATAATGAAAAGTTTGCCTAGATTTTACCCAGACTTTAGCAAAATTTACCAATGTTTTCATACATATAAGAACATAATTATGTTGTGAAAACATAAGATAGTTACACTTTATTGTAACTGAAGGGTTTGTCCTGATTTTAGCCAAACTTTAGCAAAATTTACAAATGTTTAAAAAAAGGTTTGTGCCGTACCAAGATAGATACACTTTATTGTAACAGCTAGTATACTGAAGGGTTTGTCCTGATTTTAGCCAAACTTTAGAAAAAATTACAAATGTTTAAAAAAGGTTTGTGCTGTACATATCGTGGGTTTTATTTACAAAATCAGATTTGTCCCGTAAGATATTATCCACAATGCACCAGACTGTTATCTGCCCCGTAAGATATCATTCGCAATGCACAACCCCAGTCTGATATGTGTCCCGTAAGATATCATTCACAATGCACAAACCCAGACTGATAGACGGCGCTACCACGCTACCGTTTCGTCCCCGATAGCTGTAACGCCCCCGATAACAGCAACGAAAGAAGTAGTAAACGAGATACATAAACGGTTAGGCGTCCCGTCAAAACGTGACCCTCATGCGAGAGCCCCGGATCACGATCACATTCAAACACAGTCGTAATCCACACCCACACCCCAAAAACGTTTACTCTTTGCGCTTCCGTTTCCGCCCACGTATATCTACGCCTGGGAGCTCTTTTGCAGAATGCCAAATTCTCCAACAGTCCCCAAAACAAAGATATGCGTCACACGTGATGCACCTTGAGTGAACGGCTTTGGATTTCTTCTGCCGTTGACAAATCACACATCTCTTTGTATTCTCACGTCCCATCAAGTGCTCTGGCTCGTGCATGATATTTCGCCTCAGCCTCACGTTTTCCACTGGTGCCTGACTGATCCCTATTGAACAGGGGCGATGCCGTTTAAGTAGAGATTCAGCAAGCGCATAGCGGAACTCACGATGCGTCACGGGCAATTTATCAGTTCGTTTCAGAGAACTTTGGTACATCACAAGCGCATTATGTATACTCACATTCAGTAGCCTTTTAAACATTTTCATGTACCATTTCACGCCTCTCTTTCGCTCCAACAGATACATGGAGAGTTTTTGATCTTTGAGATCAACACCCCCCATGGATTTGTTGTAATCTTTTATACATACCGGTTTCTCCAGTGGATAACCAGCCCTAGTTCCATTATAGGTATCGGGTCTGTGATAGGTGGATATTATATTCACCATCTTGGAGTCCATCCATGCAATGATGGATACGTCTCCAGAATGGCGAGATATAATAGTCCCCTTCTTCACTTTCTTCGACACCTTTAAGTCACTAGGGACGTTTCGACGGTTTACACGAACGGTTCCTAAACAATCAAAGCCCAAACTCTTGAGGTATCGTGCTAATGATGGACAATTATAATAATTATCCATCACCACACAATGCCCCCGATGTTCAAGACCTTGCAGTAGTTCAAGAACCACTTTCGTGCTCTTCCCGCCCAAATCGACGCCAAGTGATAGATCACCGCCGGAACTGTCATCCTTGCCCGTGTAGATTTGGAACCTAGCCATATAGCCAGTGCGGGACTCACATAGCTCATATGACTTGATTCCAAATCGCGCAGCCTTTGACCTTATTGTTTGGGCCCAGGACAAGCGGCCCTTGAATAAGGTCAAAGACTCGTCGATGCTGATGTCAGGTCCTAGGTTGTACAAGGCTTTGAACTTTTTTCCGAGATGTTCAATAATAGGTGCCAACTTACCCAGCCTACGTGACACCCCTGCTGAAGAAGATACTCCAGATTGAGACAACTGCTGACTCTGGACAGCGACATTGTCTACAAAGTGAAGACACTTATTCAGCAGAGTATACCGATTAAAGGACATAAGACTTTTGAACCCCGATAATTGGAGAACTTCGTCTGATGTCCAATATTCAGTTATCGACGTACGCGGGTCGATAGCCATATACATCAACATCGCGAAAAAAACCATTATTTCGTCTGCATTAGTGTCAGTGCACGAACGAAGGCGAGATGATGGTTTCAAAGTCCCTGCGTTACGCATGGTCTCGATTGTCTGATGGGCATATCGGTTAGTTTCCGTGGCGATCAACCTTATGATATCCTCATCCCATATGTCGGTGAAGGCATCATAAGGCGTCTCGTAGTCTTTGATTGGCCCAGGGGTAGGACCTGAGAACTCCCCACGAACACCCCTAAACGAATCAAAGTCCGGTGACCACGTGAAAATAGCCGACGTACCCAAAAGAGAATCGGCAGCGTCATCCATCCCCGTATCGATCTCGTTTACCAAATCTTGTAACGGTTCGTCTAACTCCTCGGTGTCAGGAAGATCCCTCCCGACAACTGGCATGACCGGGACATCGAATTCGTCATCGAAGTCGCTGTCCAATTCACTGCCATCACGCCTAGGCACCGTCTGTGAAAGTGCTGTCACCGTCGAAGTTGATGGACGAACGTCAACTTCGGCAGCGACAGTCACCTCAGATCTGGCGCTAGGCGCGAGAGGAGCAAGAAAAACCGTGTTGCTGCTCGGCGTGTCGCTGGGCCCCGGCGTGTCGCTGGCCCTCGGCAGCTCGCTGGCCCCCGGCAGGTCCCGCATCCACCTCTTAACATGCCAGGGATCCGTCTGCAGCAGCTCCGCTGCTTCGTCCTCAGACATGTCCAATGCCTCCACACGCTCAACCACATCGGAACTGTCAATAAATACAATATCGTAAAAATATAATCATATTACCATGTTCGTTGCCACCCACGTACCACGGAGATACTCTAGGAAGGAGAGTTAACTTACCAGAGAGACAAGTCCAGGCTGGGTTGCCTGGCTTGTCTAGCTTCTCCGATGCGCAGGCGACCACCTGGGGTCTCCTCGAGCGGCACGGAGTCGCCGCGCACATTGAGCGATCCTCCAGGTGTCGCCTGAACGGGGAGCGCGTGGAGGCTAAACAAATAAATACAAATTACTCCACTGTAACTAAATAAATATAGTAGGTAACGCTATGAAAAAGAAACTTACCGTGGCGGTGGGGAATCTAGATCGCGTACTGGGGTGGCCCGAAGCCTTTCTAACAATAGGGCCCGCCGAGCCGCGCTTTGCCGGTTCGGTCCGCGTTCTATACCCGCTACGGGGGTCACACTCCTGGACCGTTCCGTAGCGGCGTATTTCGCCATTCTAAAAACAATATGAAACTTCACTAATTGTATAAGGTCTGATCAGCTAACCCGACCACATTACCGGCCTAAGTAAACAAAAAAAAAAATAACAAAAAAACTCGGGCACATAAACTCCACGTAAGACAATAAATCGATAAGAAATGTTTACATAATAATAAAAATCCAACCATCATTTAAAAATAATAATCTTACAAAAAAAATAATAACATAAACTCCACGTAAGACATTTATAAATCGATAAGAAATGTTTACATAATAATAAAAATCCAACCATCATTTAAAAATAATAATAAGTTATTATTATAATAAGTTTTTTTGCAGACCGTACTGTGTGCCGCCAACCGTCATGGTTGCCGCCAATTTTACGACTTTTTCTCTTTGACACACAATTATGATGTCGATACGTGATTATATTTGTATATATTACTTTTATTTTGTTCATAGATAAATATGCTAACTACTTATATGTATTTCAAACTATTTACGAGAATATTTGTAGCAAAAACATGTCATAACACAACGGCCATTATGGAAAAAAATGTTAAGTCTAAACTTTCGTTACTTTTTTCGCCTGTATAATCATTACTTTTTGAAAAACAATTACTCAATACGGAATCTACACTTATTTCTCAGTAATTCTTTATAGATTTTTATAACAAAACTTACCGTTTTCTGCCACTATTCATCGTATTTCTCTTCTCCGATTGCGCACAAATTCACTTACACGGCAAACGTCAAACGGTGGAATTTCAGATGAATTTATTTCTTTTTTAGTTCGTTCAAAATAATGTTGTTGCTGTTGAAAAATACTAAAATAAAGAGTGAATGAACCATTTCTTTCATATAAATTCAGAACATATTGCTACTTGCAACACAACCACAGATATTTAGCGACCAATCCTGACCAAGCCCTTAAGTGTAACTGTCCGACATAAGACACTTGGAGTATTTTTTTCTTATGTCGCACT
Organism: Orthosia gracilis; assembly: GCA_947562075.1. NCBI lineage: Eukaryota > Metazoa > Arthropoda > Insecta > Lepidoptera > Noctuidae > Orthosia > Orthosia gracilis. The sequence goes on from OX387265.1 coordinate 14,627,074, forward strand.
GTGTAACATAAGACATTCGAGAGGGTCACAACACAACAGAAACAAACTTAAACAACGCACAATTGCAAAGCAAACTTTCAAAATCTCCGTATATTACAATTGGCATTCTTTGCGTTCTCTCAAAGTTTGAAAATTGTAATTTGCTACCTTCATCAGGCAAAACTGTTTTTATTTTGCTACAGTTATGATTTAATAATTTATCTTCATTAACATGATACAAAAAACACTCATCACATATAAATACTTTAGATTTATGTTTGGTTAATTGTCGATGCACAAGGGGACCAAAATTTTTTATTAAACAAAAATGGGCTTTATCACCTTTAGTTATGTACAACACATTGACATGTATAATTTTTCGCTCACGTGTCAAATATAATGGGCCTGTTACATGATTACTAGCTTCAAGACCATATACATTTACACTTATAGAAGGATTATTTTTCTCAAAGATTTTAATATCATCGAAACTTGGTGGAAAAGACATCATTTATGTTTAAAAGAAACGTATAGTGCGGATATGATTGTATTCTATTAGCATTCAATTTTTTAGGAAACATGTGGGCAATAATACACCACAAAAAACAATGATTGTTGTTAAGAACAATCTAAACATAGACAATAAAAATGTATAAATTATTATGTATAAACTTGCAACATTAGAAGAAATTTGCTACATTTTTGTATTGTGGCAAGTCTCTCCCCTTCCTGTTACAACGATTGTTACGAATGGCTGTGTTCTGTGACTGTAAAAATAAAATAACCAAGTTTTCCAAAGTTAACACACATTTTATTCCATACAATTGTCATTGTTACGTATATTCAAACATGACTTTGTGTTTTTTATAACAGTAGGTAGCGATGGGCCGAGTCGACTTTTTGATAACTCGAGTAACTCGAGTTGACCCGGTAACCAACTCGAGCTGCAACTCGAGTTGACTCGACCCGGGCTGCCTTAAGGTACGTCGCGACGCAGCGTCGTCCGTCCGAGGCAGTTGTATGCTCAACTCGGTGCATCGTTCCGCGGGTTGCTAGTTTGCTACGTTTACGGTTCACCGGGTCGGGTCCGACGGGCTCCGTGGCGTCGAGTCAATGATAATGTTAGCAAATAAAATTGAGCCTTTAGGGGGTCCTTCTTCGGGGTAAGTTGAGCCTAGTAGTGCGAGGACATGGGCCCCTATTTGAGTACTGCCTCGTCGAGCTGTGGAAGGTTGCGGGTCACGAAATCAGACACGTGTTCGTAGGTTATGGATTGTCACGTTTATTCCCCAGAGTCCCGTTTAGACAACCTTCCGCTCGGAGCAGCGCGCAGTAACTGCCCCGCCGTTCATTCGTCTCGCTCGCATGCAATTATGCTTACCTAGCATTCTGCCTTCCACGTTTACATTGTGTCCCTACACTACATCCCCCCAAAATTTGAAAAAAATTTACACATTTTCTTAAAGGTAATTGCCACTTAGATCTAAGCTTATACAATAAACATAATGTGCTGGGAACTTAAATTGTTGCTACAATAAATCTTTTACATAGTTATTACAGTTGTTTCTTAGTTCTGTTGCGGTTTTGCCTGGCTGTTACACATTTTGTGGGTTGCACCGTTGGTTTTCGTGTGTCGGTGGCGGTCGGCTTGCTCTTTATTAGATAAGTAGTATTAGAAATGCGGTGTCGTGCAGCCCCGACAACGAACGGTTTGCGTAATTGACCTACCAACGTGAATGCTGACATGATATCTTGCATATATGTACTATGAACTGCTGAATAATAAAAATTGTTTATGCAATGCGACGACTGTGGTGACTATGGCTATGTATGTTACATTATGTGTGTTACTTTGTTTGTACGTCCTGGAATTTGTCTTGCGCCAGTTCTTGCATTCTACGGAGCAGTTGTGAGGGTTTTTGTTCACCCAGTTCGATTTCGCTGAGTAGTTTCTGTACCTTTCGAATCTCGGATTCCTCGTAGACGGTCAAGAGCCTTTCTTTAAGGGTAGTGTATGGTTTCTCTTCTGGTGGTTGCAGGATTAGGTCTGCGACTTGTTGTACGCTGTCCTTTTTCAGTTTCGCCACCACGACGTTGAATTTTGTGCGCTCCCCTTGTTTCTGGCTTGCTACTATGGCTTCAAATTGGCCGAACCATAGTCGTGGTTGGTCTGTCCAGAAGTCTGGTATTTGTGTCTTGACGGTGATTTGCGATAGCTCGTCGTCTTCCATCTTGGCCTGTGATGCTTGTGCCGGGCGTTGCTGATGTTGTTCGTAACTCATTTTATTGCGATGTTCACACTAGCGATGTAGACGTGGCACTCGCGGCGTAGGCACTTTTCACTGACTGTCTACGTGTACTTTTGACGCGGGTCACCAATTTAGGGGGTCCTTCTTCGGGGTAAGTTGAGCCTAGTAGTGCGAGGACATGGGCCCCTATTTGAGTACTGCCTCGTCGAGCTGTGGAAGGTTGCGGGTCACGAAATCAGACACGTGTTCGTAGGTTATGGATTGTCACGTTTATTCCCCAGAGTTCCGTTTAGACAACCTTCCGCTCGGAGCAGCGCGCAGTAACTGCCCCGCCGTTCATTCGTCTCGCTCGCATGCAATTATGCTTACCTAGCATTCTGCCTTCCACGTTTACATTGTGTCCCTACAAGCCCGTTCAAAAATCCGACTTTTAATATTATTGAAAGTGTTTACAAACATCGAATCACAAAGCGAACTACATAAGTATAAAATAAAAAAATCTTACTAATTAATGCGCATCGTAAACAATCACGAAGTAGGACCGCGATAAAATATGAATTAAGATATTCAAGACTTCCCTTTCTCGCTACAGTACGAGTTCAAGAACAATATTTGGTCCAATTTTTTTGGCTTAAGCCTGTTCCTCCTTTGGTTTGTAACCAAACCAGCCTTAGAAAAAAGTCGCTCTGATGGGACAGAAGAAGCCGGTATGCACAAATACTTAAAGGCTATTCGATAAAGGGTTGGAAAAATATGTTTTCGCTGTTCCCAAAATTGTAGCGGATTTTGTTTTCTGTCTAAGTAAGGCAAATCTAAATATTGTTTCAAAACCATTGAAGCGGACGATATTGGTGTTTGTTGTGTTACAGTTTCACTTAGTTTTTTGTCAAAAAAATCCCAGATTTCATAATCTGTAGAAGTTTGCGCCGTTGATATAGTCGCCAACCGATTTTCTTCTTCTACTGGTTGGTGTTGAGCAAGGTATTGAGCAAATTCCTCAAGGACAAATTTAACCGCATTTTCGGCATTGCTCTCTACACCGAAACCTTTTTTTTAAAGCGTGGATCCAATAAGGTGGCCTTTGCTGCTGTTCTGTTGGACTCATAGACACTTAATCTTCTATCAATGACTTCCAGCAGCGATAATTTCTCTAACCATAATAATGATTAAGCAGAATATTCTAAAGCATAAATTTATTAAGCATAAAGTTCTAAAGCATAACTTTTTTAAGCATAATATCCTAAAGCATAACTTTTTTAAGCATAATATCCTAAAGCATAAATTTATTTACACATACAGCATGCAAGCAAGCATGCAAGCAAGCATGCAAGCAAGCATGCAGCAAACAAGCAAGCATGCAGCATGCAAGCAAGCATGCAAGCAAGCATGCAAGCAAGCATGCAAGCAAGCATGCAGCATTCAAGCGAGCAGGCAACATGCAGCAGGCAGGGTTTCTGTCTCGGCTCCGGCGCTGCGGGCTTCCGGCGGCCCCACGCGTGCTAATCGTCGCAGACGGCTTTCGCTCACCACCGCAGCTTCGGCTTGTTGGCCGGCTTCGCCGGCCAGCCTCAGCCGCGGCGCCTCGCTCGCAGCCGCCTGCTCCTCAGCCCGTGGGCCGCCTCGCCCCTACGCGCCTACGCGATTTTAAATTACACTCTAGGGGTAGGACAAACAAGACTACTTAGAGTCGGTTTTGCAGCAATTCGGTTCTGTCACTAACTTTTGTTGCACATCATATTAAATTTTTAACCAACAATATTATTTAATTGTTACAGAAACTATAACAAATTGGTTTGATCAGAATTATGTATGGGCACTACAAGTTCACCACCACCATTTCCACCCAAAGTCTGGAGTACGTATCTACTAGAAAAGGAAAATAGACCTAGGACACAAAAAATCATGCAGAGGCATGGCACAATAGAATTGCACATTTTGTGGGAAAACACCATCCTGGATTTTATTTTTTGGCAAAAAAGATCATTCAAGAAATAAAACATCAAACCATTGAAATAGATAAACTGGATGTCGGAACATCACTTATACCAAAAAAGAAAGAAAAAATACACGGACAAAACCAAAAGAATTGAAAAATTATTAGTAAAAAAGATTAGTATACTTCTAAACTAGCATATTTACAAGCAATTGCTAAAATTATACACCTAAAATAAATAATTATAAATAATTAAGGACCATTGTTACAGCAGGAATAACCGCCATATTTATTTCTCATAATAGAAGTTAACTGATTGACATATTTTTTTATACAAAAACTGTCAATACATCTAATATATTCTTCAGATAAAAGTTATCTCGCGATTGAAAAATCGTTTAAGTTACATAATGTTATGTATAATAAATCATTTGCATGAAAAATTTTTTTGTTATTTATATTAATTGTATGCCTGAATATTATTATGCTATCATTAGGCCTACTAACGTTATGCTAATAGTCATTAGGCCTACTAACGTTATGCGAATCAAATTTATGCCAAAACAAATTAGTCTTTAAGATGATTATGCCAACATAAAATGTATGCCTAAAAAATTATGCCGAAGTATTATTATGCCTAAACAAATTGTGCCAAAATCGTTATGTCGAAGTATATTAGGATAAAGAACATTATGCGAAAAGAAGGGATCCCGGCTGAGCAGGCTCAGGAACAGAACCGCCAACGGTATTATTCTCGTCCCGATTCTCCGACACACAAACACCGGACACACTTGGCATTGGCAAGTCAATTCTTGAAAACTCACGCTCACTACTTGCACATTCGTTTCTGGGTAAATTTGCGCCAACGCCAACGGTTTCACTGTATTGAATTATATGTTTCTTTTTTAAGTGGTTCACTAAAGTAGTGGTATTTCCACTAAATTTGTATTGATAGGAGCATAAATTGCATACTACTTTGGTATTATCGTCTATTTTCGAAAAAAACTCCCACGCAACACTTTTTTATTTCCTGGAGCCATTCTAAACTTATTAAACAGACAAACAACACTTAAACTAATAAAAAACCGTAACAAAACAATAAATAACGAACTAAGTCATAATAACAAAAAGGTAAACAAAACAAATAATCTTCTATGTTAAAACTCTCTCATCAGTTCTGTCATAACCGTCTGATAAGAAACCAACAACGAGAACTATCTCTTTCACACGCGGCTCGCACGTTCGTTCGTTCGGGCTGATTCGGCTCGCTCGTAATCGTTCGTCGGGCCTCGCGACTCGCGAGCTAGGCGGTTGGCCGCGGGCCGCCAACCCACCGCACAGCTTGCCGCGCGCGCTCATCGGGTCAACTCGGGTTGCAGATTATATTAACTCGGGCTGACTCGCTTACGGTCTGACCCGAGTTACTCGAGTTAGATAACTCGAGTTGCCCATCGCTAACAGTAGGCAATCCTAAGTAAGAACCAGCTCTTAAAGGATTGTACTTGTTTATGTTTATTCCCAAATGGCTTATAAAATTAATAGTCCACCCAGATTCGGCACCTTCAAATTCTAAACATTTAGATATTAATTTTTCAGAGCACTTGAAATAGATATCATAAATATTTGTATTCGGAACTGCTATCATATATTTGGTGTTGAAAGATTTCATAGAGCTTTCATTATTTTTTGGCAAAATGTATGAAACAAATATTTCAAAATTGACTTTAATTGCTTTGTTTTTGAATCATAAGATTGATAATATTAAATACAGATTTTGAAATTTGATTTAAAAATGTTTCTGGAGTTATTGTTATGTCACCAGGTTTAATTGGATTCACTTTGTAACTAATGATTATATTCTTAAAGGCAGTAGCAATAATTTGAACATTATCGAATTCGGAGCAGAGCAATATATTAAATTTATGAATATTTGTTCTACTATGTGCTGATAATTTTGAAACATAAATATTACAGTCTTTAAAAAAAAACATGTTCATTAACAATTGCCAATTTTATAATTTCCCAGTTTTTAATTTTAGAATATCTTATTTCGGGTTTTTTAATTTCTTAGTTTGAACCTCTGAAAAAGCACATGTGTAATATAAAATAATTATTTAAAATTAAATAAATATCAGATTTGAATTTTAGAATTTCTTATTTCGGGTTTTATAATTTCTCAGTTTTAATTACTTATTTCGGGTTTTTTAATTTCTCAGTTTTAATTACTTATTTCGGGTTTTTTAATTTCTCAGTTTTAATTACTTATTTCGGGTTTTTTAATTTCTCAGTTTTAATTACTTATTTCGGGTTTTTTAATTTCTTGTTCTGAACCTCTGAAAAAGTACATGTGTAATATAAAATAATTATTTAAAATTAAATAAATATCAGATTTTAATTTTAAAATTTCTTATTTCAGGCTTTTTAATTACTTATTTCGGGTTTTTTTAATTTCTCAGTTTTATTTACTTATTTCGGGTTTTTTTAATTTCTTAGTTTGAACCTCTGAAAAAGTACATGTATAATATAAAATAATTATTTAAAATTAAATAAATATCAGATTTAAATTTTAGAATATCTTATTTCGGGTTTTTAATTTCTTAGTTTGAACCTCTGAAAAAGTACATGCGTAATATAAAATAATTATTTAAATTTAAATAAATATCAGATTTTAATTTTAGAATTTCTTATTTCGGGTTTTTAAATTCTTAGTTTGAACCTCTGAAAAAGTACATGTGTAATATAAAATAATTATTTAAAATTAAATAAATATCAGATTTTAATTTTAGAATTTCTTATTTCGGGTATTTTAATTTCTCAGTTTTAATTACTTATTTCGGGTTTTTTAATTTCTCAGTTTTAATTATTTATTTCGGGTTTTTTAATTTCTTGTTCTGAACCTCTGAAAAGGTACATGTGTAATATAAAATAATTATTTAAAATTAAATAAATATCAGATTTTAATTTTAAAATTTCTTTTTTCGGGCTTTTTAATTTCTCAGTTTTAATTACTTATTTCGGGTTTTTTTTAATTTTTCAGTTTTATTTACTTATTTCGGGTTTTTTAAATTTCTTAGCTTGAACCTCTGAAAAAGTACATGTATAATATAAAATAATTATTTAAAATTAAATAAATATCAGATTTTAATTTTAAAATTTCTTATTTCAGATTTTTTAATTTCTCAGTTTTAATTACTTATTTCGGGTATTTTTAATTTCTTAGTTTGAACCTCTGAAAAAGTACATGTGTAATATAAAATAATTATTTAAAATTAAATAAATATCAGATCTAATTTTAAAATTTCTTATTTCAGGTTTTTTTAGTTTCTCAGTTTTAATTACTTATTTCCGGTTTTTTTAATTTCTCAGTTTTAATTACTTATTTCGGGTTTTTTTAATTTCTTAATTTGAACCTCTGAAAAGGTACATGTATAATGTAAAATAATTATTTAAAATTAAATAAATATCAGATTTTAATTTAAGAATTTCTTATTTCGGGTTTTTTTAATTTCTCAGTTTTAATTACTTATTTCGGGTTTTTAATTTCTGAGTTTGAACCTCTGAAAAAGTACATATGTAATATAAAATGATTATTTAAAATATATTCACATTTTTTATAAAGACTGTATCTCATGTATTTCAGTTTGCATAAATGAGATTAAACAAATTTATAATTAAAAAAGATTAAACAAATTATTATTATTATTATATTATAGTTATTCGCAAAATAAAAAAAAAACTCTCAAAAGGATGCATAGTACCTATAGACAGGGTATGAAAAGTAATCAATTTTTTTTTAAGATTAAATCTAAGAAGGTTTACTGTATAGAACAGGCTGGATTTCTTTAAATTCAGCCTTTCCAGTATTTACAAGGTGTGTTAAAGCCTTCCACACAACATTATCTTTTTCAGTTGATAACTTTAAAGTTACAAGAGACTGTGTCCAACGCTCGTTTTGAGCAAGTTTTTCCACTTCGTCAGTATTATAAACTCTTAATTCAAAATAATACTTTCCTACTCTTCCTGGATCTGACTGGAAGGTGTAGCCAGTAGCCACTCGCTGAGTGAAGCAACTCTTTAGGGTAGCAGCACGAATCAACGCCCGAGACGATTCATCCTGAAATACATAAAAATAACTAGTTTTAATTAAAATAATAAAGCGTGAAGGCAAGTAATTAAAAAATAGATAATTTTTAGACTTCTACGTTGTTTAATCTAATACTACTTTAATTATAGATAATTTATTAAAAAGTTTATATAAAATCTTATGTCCACAAACAAGTATAATTTTAATGGATAAAATCATCCACTGAAACACTAAATATTTCAAATAGTTCGTGAATGTTTAATCAATGAAATGATTGAATACGTTTGAAAAAATATCTTACCTCAGAATCTGATGCGGTGATATTCCGCTTTCTTTTTCGAGCTGAAGGTTCAAAAATTGGCTGCCCGTCGCTGTCAGACTCTGTTTCTGAAGCGAGTGGGTTTTTAGAAAGCAAAGCCTTCTTCTTTTGAGACACTTTTTTGTCTCTCTTCACAGCTTTTTTTTTCGAGCTGCCGCTTATTTTTCTTTAGTTGCTCGAGATGTTGAAGGGCCACCCCTTCCAGTCTCCCAGTCTTCTTCTTCTTCAACCCAAAAAGGATTATTCGTCGACTGAGCCCTGAAGACATAATTAAAATACAATAAATATTTTTGTTATACCAACATGAAACAACCTTTTCTCATGAATGTTTCGAATATCGAATAGGGAATAATATTTTAACAGTCTCAAAAAAAAATACTTTAAATTACTCAGAAATCGACCTCAGGTCTTATATTCATTGCTTGATAGAGCAATCAAATGAAAATAAGCATTCAAAATGACAGAATTATATAAAATATTAATTAATAATATGAAACTAAAAATACAGCGCAAGTACAGAATTTAAGTTAAATATAATACTCACATACTTTTTCTGCAACACTTGTACAACACACTCAACCACAATTTAATCGCGATACTCAGTGAAATGCTCTTCAGCACAACAATGACAAAATGTAAGGAATAATCTCAGATACTTACTTATTTGTATAGACCTAAATTGTAAAGCCATATTCATAATGTTACTTTCAAAAATAATTACTTGAAAATTATAATTGAAACTATATTTGTTAATAGAATTTCATCTCTATCACCTGAGCACTTAAGGCGCGGTGAATAGACGACTTTTATGTATTTGAGGGGGTGAAGCAGATGAAGTGGGACACGAGTAGTCCCGCCTAATGCGGGGTGCACCGCGCGAATTTCGTCGATGCCTGACATCCATTGCATTTAAGAGCGTAATTTCACAACCTAAACAAAATGTACGATTGGCCCAGCGCGTCACTGTCCGGATTCGCGCCGCGCTTCCGTGATGATAACCGAGATCGAATCTCATGGGATGCATTTCTTTTTTCTTATTTTTTAAACATTATATACTTACCTACATATTTTCGTGTTGTTTTTTTTAAATATATGTTGCTATTTTTACAATATAATGTTTTGTTTTCTTTTTTTTAATAATTCATAAAAAATATTGTTTTTATTAAAATAACAATAGGTAAATTGTTATTTTATCCTATTGGATTATTATTTTAATAAAAACAATATTTTTTATTACTACAGATATATTTTAAAGAAGAAAAATAATATACAGTGTGTTACAAAAGAGTGTAAGTAATACCAAAGGAGGCCATTGTACTCATCATTATGAACAACTTTTACTAAGGCGCCAACCTATTGTATTCCTATCCACCGTAATTAGTGAAAATAAAATCGCGAAAAAAAAAATGCTGTTTTATACAAGAAAGTTATTCACTCGGGAAAAAATGGTTAAAAATTTAGTATCCTTTGGCAGGCGGATGGGGGTGTGAGGTGGAGGGGGAAGGGAAGGGGGTCTCTCCTCTCCCCCGGTACCACTCCCGTGAAAAGGTAACGTACCATTTTTGAGAAAAACAGATATTTGTAATCTAACCTCAAAACACCTATTCATCATCATCATCATATCAGCCGCAGGACGTCCACTGCTGAAAATAAGCCTGCCCTATAGATTTTCAATAGGACCGGTTGGAAGCGGCTTGCATCCAGCGCGATCCTGTGGTCTTCATCAGATCGTCTGTCCACCTTGTGGGTGGAGGCCTATGCTGCGCTTGCCGGTGCGTGGTCTCCATTCGAGAACTTTACGGCCCCATCGGCCATCAGTTCTGCGTGCTATGTGGCCTGCCCACTGCCACTTCAACTTGCTAATTCACTGGGCTATGTGGTTCGTCTACGAATCTCCTCATTTCTGATTCGATCACACAGAGAGACTCCGAGCATAGCCCTCTCCATAGCTCGTTGGGCTATTTTGAGCTTACTAATGAGGCCCATAGAAAACGACCACGTTTCAGTGCCATGTAATCACCTATTATGGTCAGAGAAAATCACGTGCGGGTCTAAATTTGCTTCCAATCAATATCAACAAAAGCGTCGTCGACGGAGCCCCGCATCGCGGAGCTCCTACTTCTGGGTGGTTTAACAAAAACTAACCACGAAGGGGATGGCGGGGTCTGAAAGACCCCGCCATCCCCTTCTAACCTAACCTGTCCGAGTCGGGGTGCCCCAAGTTCCGAGCTCGCTTTGCTCGCTCTTGCGTACTAAAGAGGAGTAACACTGTAGACTCCATATCTTTTTAGGTTGTTATCAGATTTAACCACTTTTAACCCCCTGCGCCTGCCAAAGGATACTACGAGTAACCTAAAAAATGATAGGCAAGAAAAACAGCTGTTTCACAGCATTTTTTTTCTACGATTTTATTTTCACTAATTACGGTGTATAGGAATACAACGTGTGGACAGACGGATGCGTGGAGAGACGAATGAAAGGGTTGACATACGGACGGGGTGAATGGATGGACAGGTGAACGAAAAGGAAAAGCTTGTTTAAATTTGATGAATTATTTTAATTTAATTTTATATTTAAGACGTATTTACGCATACGGAGCGAAATGTAAAGATATAAATTGTAGAAAGAAAAACTACTCGAGTCAGAAATCTTCAAAATTTAGTCTTCTACTACAACAAGGGACGGTTTCTTTGTTGACGTCACTTGATGGGACTACTAATGACGATTTTTTTTCTCGCAGTGGCATTCCCCGAGCTCGCCGAGAATCGACTACTTCAGGCAAAAGCCAGTCTATGAAAAACGACACTAGCTTTTCCTTCATCTTTTTTTCCCAAAAATCGTCATCTTTTTTTATAATTTCTGTTTTTAATCGCTTGTTTTCACCACTCCACACAGCAAACAAGCACTTTTCTCTACGTGTTACATGGAGCTGCCCTTGAATTACCAATTACTATTTTTGTTCACTTCAATCAGTCCACTTTTTTTATTGTATTTCCATATTTGTATCTTGTTTTCCCTTATACATTCTTCTAGACCCTTTTTGAATGCCACTTAAGGACATTTCACTTCCACTACTGTGTCTTGGCCTATCAAACTATCGGGCGTTGCTCCAATAAAGGGATATTCGTAGTCCACGAACAACCCGCACGGCTCAATGGCGACTTTTTCTTGGATGGCAAGTTGCTGTAAAGCGAGATATTCATTTTCGACGCCATGTGCTATTGCCGCTATATTACTAAGATTGCATTTGTATAAAATATTTTCCACTAACTTGGCTTTGCTGGTATTCTCTCTTCTTTTCACTACTAATCCGATATTTGATGCTGTTAGCATATTTTTTCTTAGTTCTACCCAGTCATCGCTATCTCTCTGATTTATAGTAGATACTAGTATTTTTTCTTTGTCTGAAGTTAGTTGCTTTAAATTTTGTAGGAATGATTCTTTAGCGGCATTTAATTCATCCGGTGTCAAATCTGGAGTAGAACTTTGAGCCCCATAATCATGTTGAACAGCATTGTCTTTCTTTAGCATCCGATTTTTTTATGAGGTTTTGCTTTGTTTAATTTTCTTTTCATCAGTCTTCGTTCTTCAAACTTTTTCAGGATACTTTTGGGACTTTTCCCTAAAAATTTTTTATGAAGTAGATGCCTCGGGTGGGGGTTATTGAAAGAAACAACTGCAGCATTGCAACGCGCGTGGTAACCCCCACGAAGAGAGAAATTAATTCTCTTTCCCCCCACAACCTTTGCAATCACACTGTTGAAGCGCTCTACTGTATTGGTATCTACGTCTTCAAGAAGGCTTCTTGATTTTGAAAGTATTGACTGGAGTATTGTTTGTATCCTGAACCAAAATGTAGTGTTTTTTATTTCCATATTACTCTGTTGTTTTTTCTTTAGAACAGTAATAGTTCTTACAATTTTCATGATTACCGAAAGCGTGTAGAATAGAATTTTGTATTTCAGTCCTAAAACCTGCTACTGCTTCCATTTTGTCTTTTTCCAGCTTATACTCTTTTATTGATGCAATAACAACCTTTCGAATACTCAGAATTTTTGATTCAGTCAGCGTTTTTCTGTGCACCAAGGCATATTTTGTGTCTTTGGCTACAACCCTCAACTTATTGCACATATTGCGCAGCACTTGGTTTCGGCATTCAACTTTTTGAACGGTATGATTCTGATAAGGATTACGCGCCAAGATTTTTGCATAGGTAGCCGAGTCGCCGTCAGCAATTAACCTGCCATAAATAATATTGTACATCAATACAGATGTTTCGAATCCTTGGCAAATTATTTCCGACTCCATTCCGTTAGATGACGCAGTGTAGTTTTTGAAGCAAACGTGTTCTGGTGCAGCAGTTTGTTTTTTCTCTGCACGAGCACATACAAGGCAGTATTTGTTTTTAATGCCTAAAAACAATACTTCACCAAATCTGCGACCTACGATTGCTGCAGCGCCTGACAATGCCTTATAATTATTGCCGAAGGATCGCGATGACCAACAGGCGTCGGCATATACGTCTATTAGAGGTATGCCATCTTTTCTCAATGTTCCTTCAGCTACCGCTGCATCACGCTCACGCATAGCTGCTGCTGCCATGGATTCAACAGATGTTGACTCCCATTTTTCATAAACTAGGTTTTGAACTTGAGCATAAGTGGTTTTCGTAAATATGGGTACGTCCATACATGCTGTTATTTCTTCAAATTGTGAAAAACCGATGCCAGCAGAAGTAATTCCTGTAACGGCACCCACGTTAGCGTTGACATTATGTGTACTTGATAAATCTTCGCTCGTGACAATAAAGTCATCTTTACACATATTGCATCTAAACTTGAATCTGGAGATCAAGCCGATCCTTTTTTCTCCTATGAGTGACATTTGTGAGAAATTGCAATTGAACAAAGAACTATGGCCGGATATAGTTTGCAGCTGCTGGATAAAATGCATAATATCAACGACTCTTCGGCCATGAACTGGTGGGTACTGGTGCTGGTGGCTGGTGGGATTACCTTCTTGAGATTTGGTTGACGGTTCAACGAATAGCACATCGTCAGTGATTGCTCTGTAATAAAAAAACTCGTATTTTTTTATTTTATTATAAGCAAAAATAAACAAAATAATTACCTACCGAATGTACCGAATAGAGTTGCTGAAACTTGAGTTGAATGGCGTGCAATAGGAGAGGCATATGTCCAGCGGTGGACTGCTATAGGCTGATGATGATGATGATACGAATACAATGCGTGGACAGACAGACGGGTGGACAGTTGTTGACAGTGATTCAGAACAATTGGACTAGGAGTTGCGACGTTCGTCATGCTACCTCTTTGGAAGTTGACCGCGGAGTCATCGGCTATCCCGTCGGTTCGCATTGTGTGACGACCTGTGTCCTTCACCCATCTGTTGATACTTACTCATTATCACTTGATTTTGGATCGGATTCTGGAGTTACAACTGTTGCAATTGAAAGTGATGTCCCAGGGTTTTCGTGCTCAGAACCCTTTTGTAATCTAAAATTGAAACAAAATGATAATTTTAATATTATCTGTTTTTTTTTGAGAAAATTAGGAATTTCAACAATGTACACTTTGAGTAATTTGCAATTAGCATTTAGAAAATTTGCCATTTTGAGAATTAGGCATTTTGAGACTCGAGTGCCAATTTCAATTTATTCACTTTATGTTGTAGCCATTTTGCGCCTAAGCCCACTTTCTCATTTTGAGAAGTGGTCCTTATGCGCCTAGCCCATTGTGTTATGTTATAAATACCTACTAATGTTGATAATTAACAAAATACTATGTCGCGCAAGAGAGATAGGCCTGTAGTTACTCTTATCAGTAAGGTCACCAGTTTTATTCTTCACTACAGGCACTACCACGGTTTTCATGAAGTCCGCTGGCAGGTAGGAATGGCTCACGCACAGCGAGTAGAACATAGCCAAAACCCTAGCAATATGTGGTCCAGCGTGATGTAGGTGCTCAATGCTAAGGCCATCGTGACCCGGGGACTTACCTCTTGAGATAAGCTTTATGGCTTTAGCAACATCACTCACCCGGAACTCAGTCCCCACCTTCTGCCTGTTAACATTAGCATTGAGCACCCCCGACGCTGTACCCAAAGGAGACTTCACCGAGGAGTGGTTCATAAAAAGATTCGCAATCTCTCTTGGGATATTTACACCATCGATGCTCACAGGAAGACCAGGGCGTAAGGTTTATAATATATACATATAATATTCTGTAACACCATGTATAAGCTTACTCATGAAAAGTTTTTTCCGATGGTTCATCTGCTGACGGATTGCTCGCCAACCGTTTCTTTTTACTATAAAGAAAAAACAATAAAATTGTATTATAATTGTTACAAAAATAAGGAAATCAACAAAAGTTATAATTAAAATTCCAAACAGAAAATCGGCCAAAAATAAAATAATCAACAAAAATATTTATTTCAAACAAGAAAATCAATAAAAAGTATACATATATCACGGTGGGGTTTGAACCCGGGGCATAAGACACTTACGTCAATGCACGAGACCGCTAGACCAATCGAGCTATGAATTTGTCTACGAAATTACGCATCTATATAAACAAAATAAGGTGTGCACAACAAGGTAGGTACTTACTTTACAACTTCCATCATGTATTTTTGTTTCGTCGAATAAGATCTCTTTATTGCTCTCCGTATATTCTTCTTGTTGCCCATTTTTTATACACTGATTGTTTAATTACACAACTTATGACAAAACCGAAATCAAACAAAAAATAACACCAACTTACAGCACAACTTAGAAAAAACTAATTGTTTATTTACATAACTTATGACTAGAACCGAAACCGATCAAAAATTTACACCAACAACACAACTTAGAAAAAACTAATCACAAAATAAAATATAATAAACAGCGATCATCAACAAACAGATACGTAAATGATTATTTTCGGAGCAGAACAAACTGTCATAGGTCCATCAAGCAGCGCGCCTCAGCGGTCACTGCTTTTTAGTTAGTTTTTAGTTTTTGTCACTGTTGCTCCGCGTAGAAATGAAAGAGAAGCGAAAAGACGCCGCGATGGCGCGACGTTTCGTTCGACTCGTTCGAGTTATTTATCATTAAATACATTAATCTTTACAAATATCTTATTCCAATCGATAAATAAAAACAACAGTTCCCTTTATTATTATATATTACATCACTGTTATTATTAATATCAAGATTTGTTTTTAAATAATACAGTTACAATTGCTTCAATTTCAATTTAAATGGTTATTTTATGTTTTTTTTTTATCGAGAAAATTTACCGAAAACGTGTTTTGAACACAATGGTCCACCCATAAATATGATCAAGATTAACATATATTTTTTTAGCTGCTCTAAAATGTATACATTTGGCTAAAAAACTGTTTTGTGAAGCCTATTTTGACTAAGTACAGCGCCTTAAAGTAGATTTTATTTTAATGATTTCTCGTAATGAAATCACACTGTGAATGCTTCCGAATACTCTCGTTAAGGAAAGTGTTCTCGCAACACTTTATCCTTATTCAAGTGTTTGAATGCAACTGGAGACGAAAATCTTAAAAGGAGTGATATGTCAAATAGCTCTGGTGGAATAGAAACAAACATATATGAAAGACAATAAAATGAGATCTCTGCTAGTTATTTGTTATGTATAGACAAATGCTGGCTTATTCTGTTAAGTCTCAAGTTGTACGGGCTGTGTTAGATATAGGTATCCTGTTTATTTTAATGTTAATAGAAAGAGATTTCAATGGATTTCAAAGTGATATTTCGTTATACAACTCATATTTGATGTTACAGAATTAGGCTACATGAATATTGAACTTTGGTAAATGAAACAAACTAATTTTATTTTTAAAATAAGAATAATAGATCTTCTAAAATATCATTTAAAAATATCATATCACATTATTTCGAATATGTTTGGAAATTAACTAAAAAAAAAAACGATTACAAAATTTTAACTTATCAACTAGGAGTTTTGTTGTACAATAGATGTATCGAACTTGTCGGTACAAGGAGTCGTATTTAGTCAACAATACCAGCAGCCAAGGACCCCCGAAATTGACACCCATATCAGATTATTAAATAAAATAAAAATATCCGCCACTAGAGATGCGCAGAATGTGTCATTGAATTGAAAAGATATATACATATCTTTTGACCATAGTGAAGTATATCACTCTTTTAGTCCAGTAGTTCATTTAGTTCAATGGCTCAGGTCTTATCTCATCGATGGTTTTCGATTCGACTTTCGTTAGTTACTTCAACGATCAGTGCGATGTTTTCGAATCTTATAGTTCAGTAGCTCATTTAGTCCAATGGCTTGTGCAGTGTTTTCAATTACTGAGAACTGCGGACGAGATTTTATCTTGGCTGCGACGAGATACATATTTTTTTAATGTTACTGTGAATAACAGATTTCCCTTCATACTTTTATTCAGGCTTAGGACTGACAATCTAGATTATTTTTTTATCTATTGAATTACATATCTATATATAATTATTAATTAATTATGTAGGTATTTTATTTTAATTGATACAGATAATGAACGCTAATTAAATAAAAATGACCATCTAGACTGGCGTATTTAAAAATCTGATATTTACAATGATTTCAATATATACAATTATTTACATGTTTTCGCTGTATTTCTATTCTGCATTACAGCTGATGAAGAGCAGCTGCGACACTTTTGCTGCCTTCAATTGACTACGTCTGGCAGTCAAAATGTTCCCTGCCTTAGAAAAAATTCGTTCACAGGGAACAGATGTGGCCACTATATTCAGTCTTTTCTGCATGTATTTAAACAGCAACGGGTATATGTGTCGGCGTTCTTCCCACCATAGGAAAGGATCTCTCGTCCTCTTTAATAGTGGCTCCTGCAAATATTTTTCTATTTCCACAATACCAGCTGCTGTGGGGTTTGTAGGAGTCAGTTTAGCTACCTCCTGGTCGAACTCTGCCCATATTGATGTTGATGTGGACGTCGAAGGCACAGATGTCAGTGGGTCCTGTGGTAGAGCACTTTCTTGTGGTATACGGTAGGAACCAACTTTTAATCTTAATTGGGTCACTACCCTTTCAGCTGCACTTTTGTTGAAAAACCCTTTATTTCAGCTCTTATGACCGCAAGAGTTGCCGTAATAGCATCTTTAATTTCTACCAAGCGTCTTAACATGTCATACGTTGAATTCCAACGCGTTACAACATCTTGCTTTAGTTTCAGCTGTGGAACATTTAATTGGCCCTGCAGTTCACGTAACCTTGCTAAAGCTTGCGAGCTCCTCTTGAAGTATTCCACAACTTGTTTGACCTTTGCCGTGATCTCTGAAATTGGCACAAGTGCATTCTGGACGCAAAGATTAAGAGTGTGGGCGAAGCACGCTACATGACGCCAATTCCCGGCTCTAATTGCGGCGACCATATTAGCACCATTATCACTGGCTATAGCAGTTACTTTGTCCGATATTTCCCATTCTTCCAAAATATTCCTCATGTGGCTTGCAAGGTTGGCAGCAGTTGCCCTGTCTGGATACTGTACGCAGCCTATCATTGTCGCACGAAGTTGAGAGTTTTTTATATAGTGCGCTGTTATAGCAATGAAGTGTTCGTTGTTTATCGATGTCCATCCGTCTGTTGTAAAAGATATGGCTGAAACACTGGCTAATTTAGCTCTCGCTTTTATTAATTCTCTGTTGTACATTTGAGGTAACAGGTTGTTCGAGAGTGATTTCCTGGTAGGTAGCGAATATCCACCACAGAGCATTGACAATAACTTTTTAAACTCGGGCTCCTCAACTATGGAGAATGGTTGGTGGCCTTTTGCTATCATTTTTATTAATTGTTCGTCGACTTTCTCAGAACGTCGAGGTCCGATAGGTTTTATGTTATTTATAAATTCCACCATCGATTGTTGGGCTGGAGTAGGAGTAGGGTGCACTGGACATGCACTTTGCACGGAGTCTGTTGAAGTGGAAGGAACAGAAATAGTTTCTGTGACTGGTGGTGGTGTAAGCTCCTCCTGACGGGCCGGAACAAGTGAGACGGTCGGGTGTTTAGTTTTCAAATGCCTATTCAAATTACCGACGTTACCACCGGAAATACCTATGGTATTTGAGCAATAGGTACACCTAGCCTTTTTGGGATCCACTTGTGAAAAGTGGTTCCAAACAGCACTTCTCTTCCTTGAAGACATTTCTGTCTCATCAAAGTTACGTAACGGTATAAAACACTATACACTAAGTTTAAATACACTATTTAAAGTATTTGAATATACACTGAACGTTTATAAACACTATTTATTTAAGTAAAAAATTACAGTTTATATATTTACAGTTAAAAATATACAAAATAACATAAAATCAAAGCGCGCGTAACTTTAAAATGAAATACTCTCTAGCCGTTTGTTTTTGTATTTATTACATTCACAGATGACAGAGAGAGTACTAACGGTTACATTTTCCAATGCAATTTATGAAAGAAATCAGTATTAGAATCAAAATGACGTTAACAACTATACATGACTATACCAAAATAACTATTATTGTCTTGAGTTAATACTCATTTCTACGAGCGAAACGATATAACTCTCTCTGTTGCTCGCTTCGGGAGCAATCGGGACTTCGGGAGCGGTAGGTACGACGTCGCCGCCGCTCGACGACGGACGGAGGCGAAGATTGCCGAACGCGGCCGGAGCTGCGTTCGGTTTAGTTCTCGCGAATCGCGTCGTCCCCCGCTGGCTGCGAACTACGTGAACTAGTGAACTAAAGATAAATGTTTGTATTGGAGATGGACTAGTGAAGGAAGAACTAAACGTAACTGAAGTAGTCCAGTTGAAGGATTCATTCGCGAACGACACATAACTATACGCCACCTTTGATTTAAAAATATATGTATTATCCAGCACTATAGTTAAATGGTGGCTTGAAAGCTCCAAGTATACTTTTTCGATCATGATAAAACATTTCTTTTTTTAAATTAGCTAACGATGACATGGGAAATTTAACATTCATTTTTTTTTTTATATGTCTCTAACACTAGATAATAAGTTTTTTATATGTTACTAACACCCTATGGATATTTGCGTCCGAAATAAAGATATTCTATTCTATTCTATTAACAGGCAACCTATTAAACAAAAATTAACCGTTAATCTTTTGATAAGATTTAACTTTATTAATTTGTTTCTTAATAATAGAGTTATTTAAAGTTTACTTACCGATGATAGGTAACTTTTTTAGTTGTTTTCAATCGTCCTTTGTAATTCCTGCACACTTATAGCGCAAATCGTCAGTTTTATATGTCACTGAACACATGTTCACCGTACAATGACAGTATCGCCATTGAGCGGGCGGGACGAGCTTAACCCTACAGTGATCGTGTACCTAAAAGTGACATGTTTGGTCGCGTGGTCTACATGGGTATACCATATTTAAAACAAAAGAAAGTAGACAATAAATTCAAAATACCTGTTGATTTGTTTTTAAATCTTAGGGTCTGTTTCACAATGTACCGATAAGTTCTGCACAAGTTTCGAATAAGCTATGCGTTACTTATTTGTAGGATAAACACAATTGTTACGTTTCACGACTGTCAAATAGCACTATTTGTGACATAAAGTCCACCATAAATTATGGGTCAGACGAAGTGGCAAATAGCACATTTATCTTAGACATAAGTAGTGTGTTTGACAGTTAAAATTAAATAATATTGTTTTTCTGTGTTTTTCTTTCGTTCGCGTTGTATTTAATCTAGTTATATGTTTACGTAAAAAAACATTTCGTGTGAGTAGGTACCTAAGTTTTATTACGGACATAAGTAACTATCTGTATCTATTATCGGAAAGGAATCAGCGTGGTGTTTTGTCTTACTATCCTAGATAAACTACTTATAACGATAATGGAGATTTTTGAGACTCTTGAAGATGAGTTTGATGAAGATTTTTATAGCCTCACAATACCACGTAGAAATCCTGTGTATCGGGAAAGAATAAACTACATGGAGACATTAGACGAAACGGACTTTAAGGCGCGCTTCAGACTCAATAAGAAAGCTGTGATGTTTGTGTATGCAATTATTGAGACAGCAATATCTGTCACTACAGAAAGGTAAGTAAGCGCATACCTACCTACCTACCTAACCTACCAACCTGCATTTTTTATGATGGCACGCCTCCTCCTCTTTTTATACCTGATCTAACTCAAACTATGTATGTATTTTTCAGCAATCGGGCTATAAGGCCGATTACTCGTCTACTGTTAACGTTGAGGTTTCACGCGACGGGAAGCTTTCTCACAGTAGTAGGTGATTTCTCTGGTGTCAGCAAAGCTTCTGCAAGTCGCATTATATGCCTGGTTTCACGAGCTATTGCACGACTGAGTCGGGAGTTTATCAAATTTCCAACCAACACTCAATTTATCCAGCAAGAGTTTTATAATATAGCTAAATTCCCAAGACTTATTGGTGCTATTGATTGTACCCATGTTCCTATAAAATCTCCAGGTATAAAATAAATTCTTTCAAACTATACTATCTATATGGTTAAATAAAGCTCCTGTGTTTTATAAATAATGTTTTCGTTATTTTCAGGTGGAAACAATGCAGAAGACTGGAGAAACAGAAAGTCACAATTTTCTTTTAATGTGCAAACTGTAGTGAGTGCAAATTTAAAGATCATGGACATAGTGGCTAGATGGCCAGGAGCAGCACATGATCAAACAATATTTAATAATTCTTATATAAAGCAACGAGTTCAAAGTGGAGAATTTGGAAACTGTATGATTGTCGGTGATAAAGGCTATGAAAATACTTCGTACCTACTTCCACCGCTACAACTTCCCAGGACTCCAGCAGAACATCTGTATAATGAGTCCCAAATAAGAAGTAGAAATGTAGTAGAAAGAACCTATGGTGTTTGGAAAAATAGATTTCCCATTCTATCAAAAAAAAAATGCTGTCTGTATCCCGTGTACAGGCCGTAATAGTGGCATGTGCAGTATTGCACAATATTGCAATAGATATGCGGGATGATCATAGTTATCCACCCAGTAGATGAGCCAGATGAACATGATTTGAATCAAAGTAGACTAGATAATGTGGGGGATGCAACGGTGCGAAGTAATTTAATTAATGATTATTTTGCTTTGTTACTATAATGAAAATAATCATTTGCATTTCATTATGACAGCAAACAATTTAAAAATATTGTATTCTGTGTTAAGTTAAATAAAAAACGAATTATTTTTCAAATTTATTTAAAAGGTATTTTTTTTCCAAAGCCCACATTTCTCTTTTGTGCTCCCTTTCTTCCTCTTCAAAGGCCCATTGTTTTCTTTTATTAATTAATTCTTCCTCCAGAATCTTCTTTTGCATATCTGCAATCTCTATTTTGGATTCTGCTACTTTTTCAAATGGCCTTTTCACCTTCTCAGCAGCTGTAACAAGATTTTTATTTAATTTGAGAATTGGTAAAAATTACACAGGCTAGTATCAATATAATTATTTTGACCCATACTGTCTCACTGCAGGATATAATATGTAGGTCTCCTCTGGAGGAGGAGTTTATGGTCACATAATGCTACATGCTAAGACAAATCAAACCCCGGCTTTTAAATAGCTGTCATTGGTTCTACCATTAAATCACCAACTTTGTTAAATCAAGTTATGTTGTGTATATATAAGTCATCTAAATAATAATATAATCTATAATAGGCATTTTGTTTGTTCTAATGATATTAAAAGAACTTACATAAAGCAGGATGTTTTTTAGAACGCAGAGATTTTGGTTTCCAATTTGTCCACTTCTCGTCATTAGCAACTCTTTTGGGTGTAGTATGTTGGCCTGAAATTAAAAAGAATTGGTGAGGTATTGGTGAAGGTGTGCTTATCAACAATACTAAGGCACACCAGGAACACTACTTACTTATCTTTTTTCTTGATGACACTTCTCCATCAGAATCGTCATTTTGTGAAGGCTGATCTTCAACTGAAATCCAAAAAGTAGGGGCGTTTAAAAAAGATGAAAAGTTATTTGGTAGTAGTTCATTTTTGTTATTAACAACTGGCAATCATATTTGAGTTAACTGGGCTTAACATGTATATAAAGTAGGTAACTTACTTGTGTGATACTCTATATCCACTGATTGGCCAAATTTTTTTTCTGCAACAATCTATGTGTTTTCAATGTTTTGTGAACCTATTGTAAAAAATATTTCTTGGCTAGGAAGAGGAATTTCTGGTTGTATTTGTACAAAATCTGCAACATAAAGAAAATTGTGTAAGCAAGAGAAGGGGCGGGACAAATGTATTATTTTGCTTCACCATTAGGCTGAATAATTCACTTATATACAAAATACATATTGGCTAGTCAAATTGACTAGTACACAACTGATAATAATTTAAAACTTAAGATCTTACCAACACGGTCGGAATCAAATTCACTTTCTATTCCATCAACAGACAACAGTATCATGTCTTTAACTTTTTCTTCTATAGGCGTCAAATGATGTACATATGTTTCAGCACGTATTAGAGCAGACTTTTGCCTTGTACTTCTTTTTATACCTTCGTATTTAGCCTTTAAAGTTTTAGCACTCCGAAAGTTTGTACCGCTTGTGCTATTAATTAAACAATCCCTCCAGTGTCTTCCAGCACTGTTCTTTTTCCTGCCAAGTGACTGCGTCACTCTTCTTATTTTCTAATATACTTTTATGTTGAGTAAAAAGCGAGGTTAGAAGCTCAACTTCTTCCCGGCTGAAGTTAACACTTTGTTCACGTTTCGGTGTCGTCATTTTTCACTTTGAAAGAATATCAATTTCAAAAAATCACTGCACAAAATGTATTTAACAAGTACACACAAATCAAGTCTAAAGTCAAAAGAATCAAGATTAACAAACAAAACAAAGAGAAACACAAATAGACGAAATAGAATATAAATACCACGGTACGGATACGATAATAGTGAATTTCAATTTATTGTCATTGTCAAACGACATCCCGTTTCGTTACAAGCAATTTTCAATTACCATCAAATGGTTTATATAAGTTTATTTATAGAATATTAACCTTTATGTAAATAATAACTAATTATATACGAATATTAAACTAAAACAATACTCCTAGTGTAAATTAAAATATATTTATAAGTAGTTAGTGTTAACTTTCTTTATACTCGATGAAATGACATCAAAAAACAGAGCGTAAGTATACGGTGTTGCCACCGCGCTTACAATAAGTCTCGCATAGTTATGTGTCAGATAAAATAAGCTTGTGAAACGCAAAGTTTCTTAAACAGAACTTTTATCTTCCGTATAATTTATGTGTAACATAGGTATTTGGCACTTTATCCGTACATTGTGAAACAGACCCTTAATATCGGAGATCTGCTATGCTCAAAAAATCAACTATAACATAAAATGCCTCTTTTTTTAACAAAATATTACAAATTTTACATTAGATGAGATAAAAAGAAAACTATTTATTATTATTGTAATCTAGCTCTACCGCAGTCATGGCAACGACCAACGTAATTCCTCCGCGGTCCTGGTGTCGATGGCTGATTTTCTTGTTGCGAAAGACCCAAAAATCTTTTATTTTGAAGGACAGACTTCGTGGCAACGTTTTTTTGTCCAGTCTTTGCTGAGCCAGGGGTTTCATCCAAGCAAAAGCCAAGTCAATGAGGAAATCACGGTGTCGAACAAATTCAAAGTTTTTATTTGCCGAATGTATGCATAGTGCGTTGAGGGCACTGATGTTGATTAGATTATAGAAGACTGTAACAGGCCATCTTCTTGAGTTCCTGGAGACGTCATAAAGTGACCACATTTTATCTACTAGATTCACACCGTTTTTAGTGCGGTTGTAGTATGTTATTATTTCTGGTTTTCGTTTATCACCTATCTCGGCATCAATTGCTGCGTCGCACAAAGGGGTATTTGATACTAAAATATGGCCAAAAATATTTTTTTATTTTTTTCTCAGCAAAATTGTTATCAAAATCGATTGGCATTAAATAAAACCCAAAATAATAGATACAGACTTATACATTTTAATAAAAGCATACTTAATACAAAATCTTCTTTAATCACTATCACTATATTCATCATTTTCCGAATTTTCCTCGTCCAGAATATCTCCACTTTCATCTCCAGTGACTCCAAATTCCACAGGGCGTAGCAGTTCAATAGTTTCCCTACAAAATGGTTGAGTTTTTTTTCTTGGCAATTTGCGTATGCAGGAAAGGTAAGGATCCGAGCTTAAAAGTAATCTGCTGATTACGTCTTTATTGCAATCTTCCCGTGAAAATTTGCGTGCAAATCCTAGCCGGTAGGACCGAAAATGTTTGTTTCGGGCTTCTGCTGCTTCCTCGGAAAGTTGCCCGATTGGTAATAAAGCATGAGAAATTATCTCCGCACCATGCACTAAAATTTTGTGCATGGTTGGTGTCATTGGGTGCCAGTTATATAGTCTAACATATAACTGAGCCGTTTGGTAGGCAAAACTCTCAAATTTAGCGACATCAATCTCATGTCCGCTTGAAATGGCCTCCAAAATTACCTTTAATCGATATATCAATGTTTCATTTACCCCGGTTAACTCACTTGATAATTTTGTATCCGCAAAAAATCTGCGAGCTGAGTTACCATCGTTGGTGTTTCCGAATCCTGCTTTCGGTATATCAATCAAGAGCCCCATCGTGTCTTTAAATTTCTGTTTTTATCCTCATGAGATCTAACTTGCCATTTTCCGATAGGGATCTTATAGGCTAGGTGAAGAATAGTTTCAAACAATCTTATTTTAGCATGAAGCACGGAAAGCCCAAAATTTAATGATTCGAAGATCACCTTTTTTTTCACTGTTAAGTCATTAAAAGCTTTCGTGGTCGCACCACACAAATAGCATCGCATAGTAGATAGTGTATTAGTTGCAGCATTGCATATTTTTCCATCTACGAGGGCTGCACTAAAAGTATCGGGAATGGAATATTTCCACTGTTCCTGTCATATTATAGTATATTATGCAACTAGTGAATAAAGGACGGATTTAAAGCGAGGGCCATTGATGAATCACGAGCATAGCGAGTTATTCAAGTGTTAGAATCCTGAGCGACGCGAGTGATTCATGGTCCTCGATATAAATCCGTTTTATTCAAGAGTTGCATACTATATTTTATACCATGACTGCGAGAAAAAGAAAGATTTAAGCAAAAAGCACAAGGGATAATAATAAATAAATAAGTGCTTAATTACCTTAATTTTTTTGGAAAAAATGAGTAACCTCAGGGTTCCACATTTTTTGTAAATTTAAGCTGAGCTAGTGTGTTTCAGACGCCAGTGACCACCTCCATTACGTTACATAATTATAATTAATTAAGCACCAATGCAATTAATATTAGAATTACAATCTAAATAAGTATTCACTAAATATCCTAGACCAAAATCAACATCATTATTAAAATCCTAAATATAAACAAACTCAAAATTAAATCGACGAAGGAGTTTGAAAATCGAATATTCTTTGCACAAGAAGTTTGCATCGAGTATTTTATGCGCAAGGAGGTTGTATAGCATTGAGTTGGAGGTAGAATATGTATTGGTGTGTTCTAAATTCAAACACCAAAACAGTGATTAAAAGTGCTTTTTATTCACTGTTTTCAGTGAATAAAATAAGCTTTTTTGAGGGGGAATGGTATAAAAATCTTTTTAATTGAAAACTCCTTGGTTTTAAAAATCGAATACCATTTATTTATTTAAAAAAAGATTCTCGGTCTTGTCACAAGGTTTTGTCAAACTTGTTTAGTCGTTGAGAAAATGGAATTGACTCGAGAAAATTCAAGAGCGATGATTTATTATGACTTTCGAAGTGGTTTAACACAAAAACAGTGTGTTGACCGGATGATTTCAGCATTTGGTGATGAAGCACCATCCAAAACCACAATTTATCGCTGGTTTGCTGAATTTCAACGTGGACGTGTCAAGCTCAGTGATGATCCCCGTCAAGGTCGTCCAAAAACTGCAGTCACCCAAGAAAACGTTGATGCTGTGCGTAAGCTGATTGAGGAAGATCGACATGTGACATACCGCGAAATTCAGGCAACTTTAGATATTGGCATGAGTCAAATACAAATAATCTTGCATGAACAATTAGGTGTAAAAAAGTTGTTTTCCCGATGGATACCGCATTCGCTCTGTGAAGAGCAAAAAGCGGCTCGCGTTACTTGGTGCGTCAGAACTCTCGAAAGATTCAACGCAGGATCCTCAAATGCTGTATACAACATCGTATCAGGTGACGAATCCTGGATATAAGCGTACGAACCCGAAACAAAAAACCAGTCACGAGTTTGGGTGTTCGAAAATGAGTTAAAGCCAACAAAAATTGTTCGTTCACGGAGTGTTGCAAAAAAATGGTGGCCACGTTTGTCTCCTAAACCAGCCATGTTGCGACTATTCCTCTTACGGGATAAAGAAAGGTTAATGCAGAATGGTATGCTAGCATTTGTTTGCCACAGGTTGTTTCTGAACTCCGTAAAGAGAACTGCAACCGCCGTCGTTGTGCATTGTTGATATCAATATTACCACTTTGTTAGGTTTTGCCTTGTAAGACACCAATGTACATGGTGGGTGGAAACCAAATTTTGATGAATATATTGTCCTTCCGTTAATCTCTTTTGTCCTTCCGTACAGTACCAACCATGGTGGTTCCATTTTCAAACATTTGTTTAGCAACAAATGTTTGAAAATGGAACAACTGGTAAAGGAACACTACCTGTCACTGTGATCTTATTCTTATTGGAGCTGTATTGTTTTCTTGCCTGTATATTTATATGTATGTATGTATTTATGTATATATTTTAGTATTATATATTTAGTGCTTCCTATGTTTTTAAATTATTATTTAATTTTAAAATTGCACCAAGTGCATTCCCATATTATGTCCAGGCTATCTCTTTCCATTCTGGGTTGCCTGGAAGAGATCGCAGAAAGCGATAAGGCCGCCTGTTGTATGTTTGTGTCTATTTGAAGGTTTCTGTATGTATTGTTTTTATTATCTTGGTGTACAATAAAGCATATATAAATAAATAAACTTGCAGAGAAGAAAACCTGTCTGCCAAGAACTGGACGTACCACTCTCATAACTACGTCGCTTCGTTCGTTAAGCGGAATGGTCCTTCAGGTTGTTGGCCTGCGTATATTTCTAAGTTGAACGTGTACGGGTAGAGAACGTCGACTAGAGCAAAAACCTTCACACCATATTTTGCCGGTTTGCTTGGTATATACTGTCTAAATGGACAGCGTCCTCTGAAGGCCAAGAGTTGTTCATCTAAAGTCATTTCAGCGCTCAGGACGAAAAAGTTTTGGAAGTTTGCGAGAAACAAATCGAAAATTTCTCGGATCGGAGCAAGTTTATCAATTTTTACACGATCTTGACGGTCTCCTATATCATCGAATCGAAAAGCTCTGAGAAGGAACTTGAACCTTTGCTCAGATATAGTCAAATATATCGCGTCTACACCAGTGTGTTTTATATGGTCGAATATTTGACTGGTGCTCGAACGGCTAATTTTCAATACGCCAGCCATAAGTAAAATCCCAATAAAACCTCTTATCTCGATGTCATGTGTTGATTTAGCATCCCTTTCTCTCACATATTTAGCCTTCATGTGTTCAATTTTTATATTAGTGTATTTTATAATGAGATCAATTATATTATCATCTAAAAAAAGTGACATACAATCTGCTGGACTAGTTTTCTGACGTGCGATTCCTTTAGGACCAGGACAAAAACGATATTATGGCTCCTAGTTCTTTCCCTATTCAAAGGAGCTGTCTTTGTCCAGACAGTTTTTCCACACCAAGGTAAATATCACCACGCCTTCTGCTCTGAATTGGTTCACTTTCAGATGCCGAACTGTCAGATTCAACCTCACCTGGGATGTCTTGTTCTGATGCTGAGTCAGAAAGCTGCTCCTCAAGATGTTATATTTTACAGCCAGAGATTCAATATATTTTGTTTGACTTAAGGACATTCTTTTCCTATCATCACTATAATCAATATCTATGCCAATATAGCTTTTAATTTTTCCTAGATCTTTCATTAATCAAATCTTTCCATTAAACTAGTTTTTACCTTTTTTACTTTATTTTCATCCTTACAACAAATTAGAAGATCATCAACGAATATTAGTATATATATTGAATCTTTACTTGTAGGGGAGACCGGGTACAAAAGTAACATTTTGTACTTTAACTTTGATTTCTGGTTAGGTGTGATTGCTTTATAGAAACGAATATAACCATTTAAACATTCCGTTTATGGTCTTTACATCGGTATCTCAATTTCGCTTTTTATTGTTCATTTGATACTTCCGACCACGTAGGCAGGACGAAAGTAATACATTGTGGGTCAAAAGTAACAGGCCAAAAGGGATCGTAAAGAAAACAATATGACATATTAAATCAACATATTATTTATTTTAAGACTTTGTATTCAAAGAAGTTGCATTTAAAATGCTCAAAAATTAAAAAAAAAAAAAATTAAGAAAACAAAACAAATTATTATTCTAGTATTGTATCTTCTAGTAATGAGATCAGTATTTTTTAAAGTTTAAGTAATCATTTTTATAATCAGCCTTATTTTATTCAGACTCACAATTGTGACATATATAATTAGCATCATCATGGATACATTCGGCATGTGACCACATTTTGCACGAGAGGCATTGAACCCACTGTTCACTTGGCCGGCTATTGACAAAGGTTTCTAAACAAACGAGACAAAAGCAATCTTCGTCGTCTGATTTGTTTTCCTTCTCTTCAGCTGCCTTCTTTGTCTTTTTTCCTTTTCCCTTCCCTTTCGTAGATATCAACTTTTTCTTGCCATTTCCAGTATCAGGTGTTAAAACCGTTCTCTTAGCTTTATTTCTTTCTAGGTATTCTTCCTCAATTGCGTTTTTTTCGGGCGTGTCCGTCAATATTTCTGTCTTACGTTTTTTACGTCCTCTGCTTGATACAGTCCTCGGGCCTGCTTGTGCTAAGGGTCTCAGATCTTTAGGTGTTAAATCAAATGGCTGAGAAGAATTTGCTTGCTGTAACCCGCTAGGTCCTGGTGTAGGCGAATGGGATCTTTGATTAGATGATAATATATTTGACAAATCATTGTTAACTGTATGCTCGATAGTTTGGTCACTTGTCGCTGGAAGATTATCAACTGGAGTATCTGGATCAACTTGGGTGGTGGTCGTTGCATCAAAACTAGTCAACACGTCATTAGATGGATTTTCACTGTTTATTTGTAAAGGCCGATCAGTAACAGATGATGGTGCATAATCAACAGCAGTAAATATATTCCTATTAAATGGACTTATACCGGTACAGGTAAATCCGGCTATTGCATTTCGATCGGTGACTGAAGCAGGAAATGCTTCTCTAACAATGCCAGGAATGTAATGGATAGTCATTGTTTGACCAGGATGATTCCGCATCCAGTTGTCTGTTGCGGCGTTTATCATTTTTTTGAATGGTCCAAATACTGCTCTATCTAAAGGCTGAAGCTTATTGGTGCAATGGGGTGGAAACGACAGCAATACTACTCCATGTTTTCTTGAAAAATCTAGAGCTTGGATAGATATATGCGATGCATGATTGTCGAGCAATAACAAGCATTTTTGATCAACTGTTGGCTTGACTTGTCTTTTAAAGTGTTCTAGAAATAGTAAGAATTCTGCTTCCTGCATCCATCCACTAGCATTGCCAGCTCCGGCACAACCAACAGGTCCTCGTATCATGTGCTCTTGGTATCGCTTTAATGGGAAAACAAAAAAGGGAGGTATGTGTCCACCTTGAGCATTAATCGCAACAGCAACAGTTACTAATCTCCCACGTTCTGCTGACGTTATTGCGCCTACTTGTTTAATTCCTTTTTGAGCTAAAATCTTGCTAGGTCTTTGTACAGTGGTCACCCCTGTCTCATCCATATTCCAGATATCCTTAGGCTCAAATTTATACCTGTCCATTACTTCAGCAAGATTATCAAAAAACTTACTCACATTATGTTCGTTGAAGCTCGAGGCTCGCGACAGGCTTGTTGCTTGAGGTGTCCTCAAAGAAAGGCTCGGGTGGCGTTTCAGAAAACCCGTCAACCATTCCTTACCCGCCATTTGAGTATCATGCCACTTTTCAGGAAATGTTTTTCTATTTTTTACTGCCAACTCATATGCCAGTTTACGAACTTCAGGTGGAGATAACCCGAAATAAACTCCAGAGCACTCGATCAAATAGTCCCGTAGACATTTTTCCTCATCATTATTGAAAACTCTATTGACACAACGATAACCCACTACGGCGCTAGTATTTCCTGCTTTAATTTTTTTTATATATCTGTATAATGTAAATGTTACATGACAAACATTATATTTTTTTGCCAAGGCTCTAATTTTTGTACTATCTCTTGAATGCTCTTCAGCCGCTTTTCGGTATACTTCCGTGTCAGTGGTTCCTCGTGTGGTAGTTCTGATGCGTTGTCGCGGCATCCTGTTAAAATAAATACACACATAACAATGATAAGCAAAAAATAGTTAACAAATCAGTACGGGGACAAAAGTAACATGTTACTTGTGTACCCATAGGGCTATGTTACTTTTGTACCCGACCATATTTCTGTTAAAATACAAAAGATAACCTTAAAATGAAACGTGCTATACAAAAATGAATTAAAATACTGTGTAATCAATCTAATCAAGAATTAACATGTAAATATTCAGATTGGTATCATCTATAAAAGACTACGAAAACACTAAATAAGAAAACGACAAAATACTTACGTTTGGTTTGCGAAATCACAAAGCGTCTTCTCACATAACCTAACAGCGCGAGGCGCGCGTGGCGACTGAATGCAAGCGAGGGGGGTACCGCCCCGCTGTGAACTTACGACATCGATGCGGTGTTTGACTGTTGGATATATCTACAGAGCATTTGTTCTCTTCTTCTCTTGTGGAGGGGCCGAGAAATAACTCGGACACTTCGACCCATTGGGATCTATTGTGGTCCCCTAGATACTTTACTCCTCCCCAATCTCGTTGAAAACTCTTTTCATGAGTTTTACAACGAGACTAGGTGATATGAGCCTATAGTCTTCCGGTTTTGGATATCCAACCCCTAGGAGACTCATTCGCTTACCAGCCAGTGCATCGCATTTGCACAGAAGGTGCTCCATGCGTTCCGTATGTTCCCCACACAACCTGCACATGGGTGTCGCGGCCAGACCCATCTTCATGAGCATGTCGTTGGTTCCAAAGTGCCCAGTAAAGGCCCCAAGCAGGTAGCGGATTTGCCCCCTGCTCATATTCCAAATGCATTTCCGGGCTTTGAAAGTAGAGCCTAGAAATTTCTTTGAGTGTTGTAGACCGGTACTAAACAGCCAATATGTTCGTTGTCTGTGATCTGCAAACTCCCTAAATGCGGCTTTTACGAGACACGTCGAAATGCCTACACATGGTTCTGGGCCTACAAAATCATTTGCTGAGCCCTCTCTTGCCAGTTCATCTGCCACTTCGTTACCATGGATTCCTTTGTGCCCAGGGACCCATATCAGTCTTACCCTGTTATGCTTCCCAAGCCTGTTTAGGGTCCGGATAGCATGCAGAACAAGTCCGGAGTCCACTTTGTAGGATGCCATGGCTTTGAGTGCAGCCTGACTGTCACTAAGAATATATATGGATTTACCTCTGGTGCCTCTATCTATATTCTCTTGAGCACAGGTTATTATGGCATATGTTTCTGCTTGGAATACAGTTGCCATCTTACCTAAGCTTTTGCTACATTTGTAGCCTTTTGCGAATATTCCCGCTCCTGTACCTGATTCCATTTTGGATCCATCAGTGTACCACACCAGCCTATCTTGTTCTGGTGGATCTAGTCCCTTCGTCCAGTTCTCTATTGTAGGGATTTGGACCTTGAAAGACCTTTCAAACACAAACATAGTTTGCATTTTATCGGATATCATGCTTGTTACCCGATCCAGGCCTTCATTTACATCGAACTTTGTATGGTTAGTCTTTGGCTTAGAGGCATCCCATAGTCCAGCAACAGCAAGACGATGTAATGTCTTCCTTGCCTCGAATTCAACCATCATATGCAGCGGAGGGATATTAAGGTATCTCTCAATCGCTGCCGTAGGTGTTGTCCTGAAAGCACCCGTGATGCCGAGACACACTGTTCTTTGTAACCTGGTGAGTGGCACTTTGCACGAGGCAAGCTTTGTTCTTGGCCACCACACTATACTGCCGTATGTGATAATAGGTATTATCATTGTCCGGTACAGCCATAGTATCACTTTGGGCTTTAGCCCCCAAGTTTTACCGTAGGTGGAACGACACATGCCGAACATTCGTAAGGCCTTTGTCGTAATATTTTCCACATGAGTTTTCCACCTGAGTTCTTTGTCGAGCGTTACACCAAGATATTTAACTTCGGTGGACCAGGGCAGCTTTATTCCATTGTGGGAGGGCTCTCCTAGGTTTCCTAGTTGTCGCTTCCTCGTGAATGGAATAATGACTGCTTTGCTTGGGTTGATAGAGAGGTGGTTCTTTGTACACCATTCCTCTGTCATCCTCAATGCCTGTTGTAATAATCCAGAGACTATGTTCGGGAATTTACCATTAACCATTATAGCTATGTCATCTGCATAGCCTACTGTATAGAATGTTCCGGTATTGAGTTTGGTAAGTAGCGAGTCTACTACCAAGCACCACAATAATGGTGACAGCACTCCGCCTTGCGGACAACCTCTTGTTGTTTTAGCGCTAAGTCTGTCTCCCATCAGTTCCGATCTGACTATTCTGCTTCTCAGCATAGAGTCAATCCAGTAAAACAGAGAGAGAGAGAGCATTCGTTACTTTCGACCCGCCGTTACTTTTGTACCCGGTCTCCCCTGCTATTTACATATAAGCAGTAATCATAGTTACTTCTAACAAAATTTAGTTTTTCAATAAATTTGTTGAAACAATCATACCATACTGGCTTTCTCTGAGACCATAGAGTACCTTTTGCAACTTGTAAACTTTTATTATCTTCAGTTTCATAACCTTTAGGTTGATTTATAAACACTTCTGACTTTACATGACCATTTAGGAACGCTGTCTCAACATCCATTTGTTAAATAAATAAATTATTTTTGCAACTGTATGATAATAAAATTTTCAATGTTTGCATTTTACCTACTGGTGAATAAACATTTTCAAGATATTCTTTTTGCTGAAATCCCCGTACAACTAATCTAGCTTTGTAAGCATTGTTACTTTTCTTTTTAAAGACCCACTTGACATCAATAACTTTTTTATCTTTTGGTCGTTCAACAATTTGCAATGTGTTATTTTTGTTTAAGCTATTTATTTCTGAATCCATGGCTATCTACCATTGTTTATAATCGTGGGAGTTCATTGCCTCCTCGAATTAATTTGGTATATTTGCATCAATGTAATTTACATAAGTAAAATGTGATATTGGGTTACCATATCTAGAAACTGGAATTATCTTTCTTTTTGACTTTCTTTCTATTACAAGTTTGTCCCTATTGTTACTTAAATTATCATCATTAACATGATATTGCACAGCATTATCAGAACTAGTATCATTTGCATCTTCACAGTCTTCATCAATGTCGGTTTTAAACATTTCATTGTTTATCTTTGATGTTTTGTTGTTTTTCAAATCCCTATCCTTCTCATCATCAAGTTTTTCTACAAATTAATTGAGTATTTTCTTCGATGACCTGTACATGTCTAGCATTAATTATTCTGTTATTTAATAAGACTCTTTAACCATTTTCATTATAACCTACTTACACACCTAGTTGTGCTTTATCGTCCTATTTACTTTTTCTCAAAGCTTCTGGAACCCTGACGTAAACTCTACTTCCCTAAATCTTTAGATGCTCTACATTTGGTTTGACACCAAAAAATATTTCATAAGGAGTTTTATTCTCTACTTTATTAGCAATTGTTCGATTTTTTAAGTATGCTGCAGTTTTTATAACTTCGGG
Source organism: Orthosia gracilis (assembly GCA_947562075.1). NCBI lineage: Eukaryota > Metazoa > Arthropoda > Insecta > Lepidoptera > Noctuidae > Orthosia > Orthosia gracilis. The sequence goes on from OX387265.1 coordinate 14,661,698, forward strand.
CCAATACCTTCTGTGAATTTTAGCTTCTCTCATTAAGCATCTGCCTATATCCATAGCAGATCTATTATACCTTTCTGCTACTCCATTTAATTCATGGACATAGGGTGGACATGGTAATAACTCTATTCCCTTTTGTCTAATAAAATTGTAAACATCTTGATTTAAATATTCTTTGCCATTATCGCACTGTAATTTCTTTACTTTTTTATTAAGCTTATTCTCTACTAAATTAACAAACTCTATAAAACAATTTGAAGTTTCAGCTTTACTTTTAATACAAAAAATTCTGGTACATTTATTTACTATAATCGTCAATAAAGGTCAAAAAATATTTTTATCCAGCATAACCAGTTGTGCTGTGTGGACCATTTAAATCAGTATGAAATAACTATAAAATATCAGTTGTCTTGGTTTTATTATTTTGGAAAGGTACATTAGCCATTTTGCTTTCAATACAGTTAGAACATTTCATTTCTGTGCTTTCAATCTTACCTTCCACTAATTTATTATTTATCAACTTATTTAAATATTGAAAATTTACATGACCAAGTGCCCTATGCCATTTTACTTTATCAGTTAATTTTATTGTATTTATGTACATTTTATTATTACCAATGTTTGAAACAAAACTTTTGATACAGTACAAATTTTCTATTTTGTTAGCAACAACTATTAACTCTCTTGATTGAGTATAAATATTTGCATATTCATTTCTTGCTACTATTGTGCAGGTATTGGTTATTTTTGAAAAACTTAACAAATTTTGCTTAATACCTTTTACAAAATAGACATTTTTTAAATCAATATGTTTTTCATTATAATAATTTTTGAAATAAATCTTGACAGTACCTATTTTGGTTGCTTTTAACACTTTACCATCTGGCAGTTTCACATCAATAGGAATTTTTAAGTTTACATAATTGTGGAAAAATGTATCATTCTTTATAATATGATCTGTACACCCACTATCTAGCAACCAACTAATTTCAGTATTATTAACATCATATTCCCCCTCGCTACACCCCGTTACCTGATTTGCTTCATGAGTACACACTTGAGTTGTCCATGACTCTGTTGCAGGGCCGTCTCGCTGGTTGCTTGACGACTCACCTCTGGGATGACCTTGACCTCTGCCTCGGGCACGACCTCGGTGAAATCCGCCTCTGTTGTAACCTCTCTGTAGTCCTTGCTGGCGTTGACTGGTTGGATATCTTCCTTGATAGCTTTGTTGCCTTTGGCCATTTTTCTGAGCATGCCAACAGTCCTTCTTGAGATGGCCGGTCTTTCCACAGTTAAAACATTGTGCTTGAGTTTTAGTTGCGAACGTGCTCATATCGCTTTTCTTATCTGTATCACTTGCAGTCATATTCTTCTCTGTCTACGACATTTTACTAACTACTTTAATTCTATTATTATTGGCAACATTTTGGTACAATGTTGCATGATAAGTTGGCAACTCTGCTGCCAACTTCCCTTCTAAAAACTTAAATGTAACGGCTAGTATTGTTTTCCGTATAAAATATAAAATAAATAAAAGAAACTGTGGATTAATGTTCGAACTTTTGTTTTACTTAAACAAAATGGTGCCGAAACCAAAATAGATATTCAATGAAAAATAAAACAGTGTAATATTGAGAGAAGTGAAATTTACAAAATAAAACTCGAACCTTCCAATGAGCAAAAAAATACCAAAAAAAACTTCAGTATAGTGTCTAAAAACCAGTATAGTGATCAAAAAACGTCAATCACCGCATTCGCAGAAGAAATAATCAAAAGTTCAGTCCAAAAAAGTGAATACCTACATCTTGTGTGAAACATTCGCCGAAATAAAAACCGGAAGCCATTTTTTTTCGCAAGCGCGCGAGCGAGCGAGAAGGATTCCGAGAGGCAAGATCGCGGAACGTCAGTGCACCTGCTGTCAGTCACTAGAGTCATTACTGTCATAACGAAACACGAAAACAATTGTTTTGCAAGTTTTGAAACAATTATTCAAACTAATTCATGTCGAAACAATACGAACTCGTCAAAATGGGTGGCGCACAGAAAGACGACTTAGATGAACAGAAGAAAAAAGTCAAAGCGAGACTAGCACAATGCAAAGGATCACTCACCAAAGCTGAAAATTTTTACGAACAACAAAAAGATGCAACTGATAGAAACACACTAGCTATCTCAACAAGGATACAACAAGTGGAGAAAACATTAGAAACCGCAACCGATCTAGAGCTGCAGTTGTACATGCTGGAGGAGACCTTGGACGAAAAGGAATTGCAGAGTGACGGGCTGGAAGAAAGATGTCTGTCAATCTTAACAAACCTCAAAACATTGCTGCATCAAACGCCACAACGGGTCGATACTGCCACAGGTACCAAGATGAAACTGCCAGATATTGAAATTCCAGTGTTTGACGGAAAGGACTTGACTAAATATCAAGTGTTCATTGAACTTTTCATTGCGGTCATAGAAAATAGCAACAAATTAGATAATGTGCATAAGCTATTCTATTTACTTAAGTACACTAAAGGTGAGGCGCACTCCTTGATACAAGGATTGCCGCTGATAGGTGATTCTTATCAAGAGGCACTTAAATTATTGAAAGACCGTTATGACAATAAGTTTTTGGTGATTTCAAATCATGTGCAATCTTTATTAGATCTACATCTTGTTAATGGTACTGCCAGCAATTTGCATGATTTTGTAGCTCAGGCTCGCCTTCATATGGGAGCTCTGAAAACATTGGGACAGCCAACGGAGCACTGGGACATTGTAATACTAACCATCTTGTTGCGAAAAATTGATAAGTTTTCTTGTAGAGCATTTCACAGCGAAAGGGACAATACTAAGCTACCAACAATAGCTGACTTCTTCTTATTCTTGGAGAAGCGAGCTAGTAGCTTCGAAGAAAGCCAACTAAGTGAAGGTAAGAATACAAATAATTATAAAAATTATAAAGTTACCAATATTGCAAACAAAGTAACATTATCTTGCAGATTCTGTGACTCAAAAGAACATAAGTTATTCAAATGTAAAAACTTTGAGTCGTGCTCTCCTCAGGAGAGACTTGAATTCATAAAGAAAAATAACTTATGTCAAATATGTTTTAATGCACATTCTAAAAAGTGTCATTTTCATTTTAAGTGTTCTCACTGTAGTAGTAAAGAGCACAATTCTCTATTGCATATAGAAACAAGTGAACCAAAAGCTTCATTACACAGCAAAATCAGTCATAGTACAGTTCTACTGCCAACAATCAAAGCTAAAATTCTCAGCCAAGATGGTAACTTACAAATCATTGCTCGAGGTTTAATAGATAGTGGCAGTCAAGTTTCATTTATTAAATCTGATCTTGCCAAGGCATTAAATTTGAAGCAGTTCACAAATAACTTAAATATTTCTGCATTAGGCCAGCAAAATAAAACAATTTCAAAGGCTGCTAATGTGAAGTTCATTTCACTTCAAAACGGTTTTGATTGCCAAGTGACATGTTCCATAGTAGATATTATAACTACCAACTTGCCTCAGCACAAAATTGATTTAAAGAATGTCACAATCCCGGATTCTGTAGTACTTGCAGACAATGATTTCAACACTCCGGCTGATATTTCTTTCCTACTGTCAGCTGAGGTATTTTTTAAAATAATGCTACCAAATAAAATCAAACTCACCAATAGTGATCTTTATTTAATAGACACGGAGTTTGGGTCAGTTATATCTGGCGAAATAAAGGAAAAAAACTACACTAAAAATAGTAACTTAGTGACTATGCATGCTGTTGTTTCTAGTAGTGAGGAAAAGGTTGATCACCTCCTAACCAAGTTTTGGGAAACTGAAATTGTTCCTGAAGCAAATATGGAGGTTACAGGAAAGCAAGATCTTTGTGAAGCCGATTTCAAAAGATCGGTACAGTTAAATAACAATAAATTCACAGTTTCTTTGCCATTGACCATGCCTATTGATCAACTTAACTTAGGTAATACTTACCCCATTGCTGCAAAGACTTTAATCAGCATGGAAAAACGCCTAGCTAGAGATAACCAATTAAACAAGCAATATAAAACATTTCTACAGGAGTATATAGAGTTGGGGCATGCTAAGATATTACCAGTGAGCTATTTACAAATTAAAAATAGGTACTTCATGCAACACTTGCCAGTCATCAAAAATGACAGAAAAACCAATAAAGTACGAGTAGTATTTAATGGAAACACGAGAGCTTCCTCTCATCACAAAAGTTTAAATGAGGTGCTTATGAATGGGCAAAAGACCCAGAAAGATCTCTTTGATATATTAATTTTGTTTAGATCACATGAATATGTTCTTTTAGCTGACATCAGACACATGTATCGGGCTATTCAAATAGACCCATCTTGTAAGCATTTACAAAACATCTTATGGAAAGATGACAGAAATAAAACCATAATTCTTGAATTACAGACAGTCACATATGGATTAAAAAGTTCCAGTTTCCTGGCAACAAGATGTCTTCAAGAGCTAGCTAACAGGTACGAAGAAGAATTTCCTCTAGCGGCTGACGTCATTCGAACATCAATGTACGTAGATGACGCACTATTTGGGGCGCAGTCTGTAGATGCTGCATTAGAGGTAAGAAATCAATTTATTTCTCTGCTTCAACGAGCCAGTCTCCAACTGCACAAATGGGCGGCGAATGACAAGCGTCTACTTATCGACATCCCAGTTGATAAGCAGCATTTTGATGACCATGACCTCTGCCAGGAGGACTTGTCAATGAAGGCACTTGGTTTGTCTTACAATGTCAATTCTGACCAGTTCACTGTGGTCTGTCCTAGCAGAAATATAGAGTCATGGAACAAACGTTCTATATTAAGCTTTATTGGTTCATTCTATGATCCTCTGGGGCTGGCAGGGCCAATAGTAGTTCGAGCTAAACATTTCATACAAAGGTTATGGAAAGAAAATTTAAAATGGGACACACCCTTACCTGAACAATTGTTACAAGAATGGAAATTATTCTATTCACAATTGATTACCATGTTACCAGTAAAAGTTAACAGGAATATAAAAACATGCAAAGCTCATAGAATAGAGTTATTAGGCTATTGTGATGCCTCTAATATAGCATATGGATGTTGTATCTATATGAAAGTAATTCACAAAGGTAAAGTTACCATAACATTATTGTGTGCAAAATCTAGAATTGCTCCTATTAAAGATAAACTAACAATACCTAAATTAGAATTAAATGCAGCTCTAATCTTAAGTAAGTTGTATAACAGGGTAAACTCTATTTACACTAAAATGAAGATTGATGCTAGATACTTATTTTCTGATTTACAAGTGGTTCTATGTTGGTTAAAGTCAAATAAAACCTTACCAGTTTATATTAGAAACAGAGTTAAAAATATACACTCGCTTACCAAAGAATGTAATTGGTCTCATGTAGAGGGTACAATCAATCCAGCTGACTGCTTATCCAGGGGCTGTAATCCCTTAGAGTTATCAAGTAATAAGCTTTGGTGGAATGGTCCTTCTGATCATGCTGCACCCTATTTCAAGCCCCAAACACCCATTTCTTGTAATCATCAATTATGTTTAGAAAATATTGAACCTGATGAGCAGGATGTTTGTTTGAATGTAACCCTGGATATACCAGATATTTTTAAAAAGTTTTCCTCTTGGAACAAAACTGTAAGGGTGGTAGCATGGATAAGGAGATTTTCATACAATTGTAAAAACAAAAATAATATGCTAAAAGGATATTTGTCAACTTCAGAATTAAATAATTCTAGAAATAAAATAATTTCACAAGTTCAAAATTTGTACTTTGCAACTGAAATTAATTGTATTAAAAAGAACAGGTCTATTAAAACTCATTTAAAATCATTGACTCCGTTTGTAGATAGTAATAACGTTCTTCGAGTGTCTGGTAGATTGCAAAATTCTCCCATTCCATACTCTCAAAAGCACCCAATTATATTACCCAAAAAATGTCATATCACTAATTTAATTATAAGAAATGAGCACTTAGCTTTAATGCATGCAGGATTAAAATTAACAATGTCAAACCTAGCCTTAAGATATTGGATCATTGGTTGTAGCAGGGAGGTTAAAAATATTATAAACAAATGTGTAACCTGTTACCGTTTTAGAGCCAAAGTGGCATCTCAAATAATGGGATCATTACCTGCAGATAGAGTTACTGAAGCGAAAACCTTCAGCATCGTAGGTATTGACTACTGTGGTCCTTTCAGTATTAAACAATCAACTATTCGTAGAAGCGTCGTTTCCAAGGGTTATGTCGCTGTATTTGTTTGTTTTGTAACAAAATGTATTCACTTAGAACTAGTGTCTGACATGACCACAGAATGTTTTCTAGCAGCCTTAAAAAGGTTTATCGCCAGGCGCGGCCTGCCAAACACAATCCATTGTGATAATGCAAAAACATTTAAAGGAGCAAACAATGCTTTAAATAATTTGTATAAACTTGCTTCTGATGCCCATCGCCAGAGCATTATTGGCTTCTCTGATTCAAGAGGTATACAATTCGAGTATATTCCTAGTTACTCGCCGAACTTCGGCGGCCTCTGGGAGGCAGGAGTAAAAAGCTCTAAATTTCACATAAAAAGAATAATAGGAAATCAAGTACTTACCTATGAGGAGTACAACACAATATTAGTTGGCATAGAAGGAATATTAAATTCCAGACCACTAACTTCAATGTCGAGAGATCCTTCTGATCTTACATTCGTGACCCCGGGTCACTTTTTAATAGGAAGGCCCATAACGGCAATCCCTGAGCCTGATATTACTCACATTCCAGAAAATAGACTGCGCTTTTGGCGTCGAAGCACTCAAATACAGCAACACTTTTGGAACGCGTGGCATAAACAATATTTGTCCCAGTTGAACAGCAGACCCAAGTGGCACCTAAACCAGCCAAATATAGAGGAAGGCAGTTTAGTGCTTTTAAAGGATGAAAGATCTAGTCCTCTACAGTGGCCTGTGGCCAGAATTGTCAAATTATACTATGGTTCAGATCGTAAGGCCAGGGTCGCTGAAATAAAAACAGCTTCAGGAATATACCGTAGAGCAATAAGCAAATTATGTATTTTGCCTAACGTTAATTAACGGATGTAACTATTGTATCTTTACTGTAACTTAACTAGTATAACTATTGTAACTTAATTGTAATTGATTAGCTAATGTAATGTAACAACATTCCCCCGGGAATATGTCTACGACATTTTACTAACTACTTTAATTCTATTATTATTGGCAACATTTTGGTACAATGTTGCATGATAAGTTGGCAACTCTGCTGCCAACTTCCCTTCTAAAAACTTCAATGTAACGGCTAGTATTGTTTTCCGTATAAAATATAAAATAAATAAAAGAAACTGTGGATTAATGTTCAAACTTTTGTTTTACTTAAACATTCTCCTTTATTTTTGACTTTACATAATCTACTGTTCTTTGTTCTTCTGGAATGACATCAATGAAATCGCCAATATAACTGTAACTTGGAGGTAAAGCTCTGAGCAAGTATCTCATCTTCTCGGGTTCATCTATTTTACCACCAGCTGCTTTAAAATCATTCGTTGTTTTCTCGAAATCAACAAAAAACTCTTCTATATTATTGTAATTGTTTAATTTAATTTCTTCAATTTTTCCTCTACATATTATTTGCATAGCAGTAGACTGTGTTACATACATTCTGTCAAATTTTTCATCATTTCGTAAGCTGTTTTATAGTCACCAATATATTCTAATTGTTTATCTGAAATTGTGCTCATTACTATAGTCCTTGCTTTTAAATCCATTTTCTTCCAATTCGATTCTTGATTTTCATAGATTTCATATTTAGCAGGCATCATGCAAATGGCGGGTTCGTTGCATTCTTTGTATTCTAGTAAAGTTACTAACCTTAATTTCCAGCTTGAATAATTTACACCATCAAAAATGGGTATCGTTATGTCTTCTATTCTTGCTTGTTTAGCCATTTTAGGTAAGGTAGCGTCTCTTGACTCCTAATTTACTCGAGGCATAAACCACTTTCCACGTCGCCTTTTCTTGTTCTCACTGATTCACTTATTAACCACCCAACCACGCTCTGCTACCATGTTGGAGTTGTGGAATTTTAGGTGATGTTAATAAACTTGTTTGTTTGTAATATTAAGCAGCTTTATTATTTAAAAAAGAAACTAACACTTTTATATTTTTCTGAGCGTAAGAGGCCATGACAGTAAGCAGTGAAGAAACAGGAACTAAAGGTGGCGCTGTGTGTAGCATTACTAAATCAAGATCTGCCACAGATTACAACATAATCAAAGAGTTCAAACATAAAATGTAAAGAAAATAACACCTAAAACAATGAAAAAACATTAAAATAATGATTTTGGCGACGGAGGTCAGATTCCAAGTGGGTCAGTAACACCTAAAACAATGAAAAAACATTAAAATAATGATTTTGGCGATGGAGGCCAGATTTCAAGTGGGTCAGATCCCAACTAGGTCAGAGTTAGAGTTGGTGTTGGGTTTTTCTGGTGGTGCCTCTTCAGTAAAACAACTGGTACTACTAACACTATATTTTGGCTTATAGCATTTACATTTGCTTAATAAAAATAAGATGGATTTAAATATAATTTGGTAGAACGTGCGCACTTCGCGGCGGTCCAGAGGGTCTCTGCCGATGCGAGTCGCTGGCTCGGCGGTCGCAGCCACGCTCACACGCGGACGTTTCTAGCGGCGGCAACAGTTGGTAATGTACAATACAGTCAGTATCATAATTTTTATATATGAAATTAAGCCATGTAAATAAGAAATAAAATATTTTTATTCGTAGTAAGTTTTCATAATTATATTACGAAACCAAAAAAATACATTTTCCGTCTTGAAACATTCATACAGTAGCATTTCTATTCGGCGATGGATTCAAAATAGTTCAGATTAGGACAGGAGCATTTCTTCTATGCTTGAAATGTTGTGCTCCGAATCTGAGCTAAAAGATACGGTACTTTGGCTTTCAATTGAAGATAAAGTTGAATCACTTTCTGATTCGCTAACAGAACTGTCTCTCATATCTTCTGTTCTGTATTTTCTCCTGTAACTTAATTTGGATGCTCTTCTTAAAATTCGGATACAGTTATGTGCCCGTTTTTGCACTCTTCATTTAAAATTTTCATTGAGTCATCTTTCTGTCAACACTTCAAGATTTTTTTACCGGCTTATGTACCTCTGCATATTTTATATTTAATCATTACTACTTGATTCTTTTTTCAATTTGTAAACAACATAATGTAATGTATTGGAATACCTGAGAATTTTACGATTCATTTTGTTATGCCATCCCTCGCAAGTGATTTGTAGTACGACGTGTTTCCTTTTCGCAACAGAAAACGTCGACCGTAATTTGTTCCAAGCCTAAATTCTCAAAATATTAATGAAACTGATCAATTTTCTCAACTTTCTAAAATTTTATTTTTGTACATCAGCCAAGCCTCTGGAATACACACTTTGAGAAGTAACGGCGGTTTTACTAATAATCTTGTAAATCGTCTGCCCATTTTAGTATTACGTATTCCAAGCTCCTTTGACTTTCGCCAAACTGCTTTCTTAAAATGAAAAAAGCAACCAGTTCATTTTACTTTAGGAAAAACTTGTTCAACAGCGTTTATGACTGCCAATTCAATATCGCTTTTATAGAACTCGATATTTATGTTTAACTAAAAAAATAATTTTAGAAAGTTCGCGTTAATATATTATGTTCATATGCTTTCAAAACACACGGGAAAAATAAAATAAAAATCTTACCTGAACAGTTTCCTGAAAACACCACGTTAAGTATACTCAACAAAATTCGGTCATTAAAGAATTATGGTCACGTAGATCTGTTGAGTATACTTAACAAATCCGGCTCATCGGTAAGTTTATATAAAACAGTATTGAGGTATACTAAAATGAATTATTTATTTAAAAAAATGTTTACACGTAATAATAATGGTTAATTATGATGATAATTAAAGTGACAATTTCTGCCCTTAACAAAACACAGCCTAACCTTACATTTTAGACAAAAAACGGTAGTAAAACCTTTTTTACAGTAAGCACATCGACCATATTCTGTACCATGCCCAGGAAAATGGTCGATATTGTCATACTTTATATCATCTACAGGCCTAGGACGTTTAGGTTTTTTTATTTTTTCATCAGGGTTCAAATCTTTGATTGTTGTTTTATCAACGTTTTTACCCTTGTCAAGTAATGCTCTATAAATTTCGAGGCGAAACTCTTTCAAAGGTTTATCCTTTTTAATTCCTTTTCGAGAATTATCTCTCCTGTACATCAACCATGCGTTGTTGACACAGATGTCTAGTAACTGTGAAAATATGGATAGATACCAACGTCTGCTCTTCATTTCTGTGCGGTATAGTGCAATGAGCATATCCGCCAAATCGACGCCGCCCATGTGGGCATTGTAATGCTTTACTATATTCGGATAGTTCACTTCAACTTTGCGCTTTTTAATTTTACAATACCGCTTGACTTTGCTAACAGGATATGCATCTGAGTAACTAGATGCTAGAATGACACATTTGTTGTCATGTCTGATATCCCTTCTTAATACCTCAGCATAGTTATTAGGCTTTCTTTTATTATTATTGATAAATACAAATTTTTGGCCTTCATTGAGGTTTGACAAGTTCCTTGCCAAACGACGAAATCTGTCAAATGTACTGCAATTTAATATTAGGGGTTAAAGTATGAAATTGCCGATTTGTACTGAAAAATTGAATTTAGGATTTTTTTTTAAATTTAATATATTTATTTTATCAAAATAATTATCATTATTATCTGTATATTGCTGCCATCTAATAGGAAGGTCATTAATGGCTTTGCGATTGAACTCTGATGATCTGGATTCGACAAACTGAGTGAACGCATTTTGTACTGCCTCCTGAGAAGAAAACTTTTTATCACGCAGAAAATTTTCCAAATCATGAAAAAAATGTTAGTCCGTTGGAGCAAGGTCTGGCGAATACGGAGGGTGACGAATGGTTTCTAATTGCAGTTCCTGTAGAGTTAAACCGGTTTCTCGTGCTGTATGAGGTCTCGCGTTATCATGGAGCAATAATGGTGAAGATCGATTCATGAGTCAGGACTGTTTCACTGCTAGTTTTGCTATCATTGTTTAGAGTTCGGCACAGTAACCATCTGCCGTTATTGCTTGACCAGATCGGAGAAAGCTATAGTGAATAACACCATGCTGAGACCACCAAACAGTTACCATTACCTTTTTATTGGTAAGCTTTGCTTTAGGACACTGTTGCGAAAAAATACTTAAAATTTTCGAAGTATCCATTTTTCTTGTTTAAGCTGAATAAAAAAAAAAACTGAAAGTCGATAATCGAATGTTGCACATTTTTTTAAAGAAGAACTTTATAGGTACCATGTGAAAAAAGTTTCAATCAAAAATCTCAAACCATGAAGGTTCTATGTCGATTCGAAGTACCTATTACAATAAAACGGCAATTTCATACTTTAACCCCTATAATTAATCTCCCTCCTTTCTTCTTAATACCTTTTTTAGCTGCCATAACTCCATAAGCGCTACTACAGTGCCAGTGTGTAGGCGATTACGATACTCTGTTTTTAAATTCTTTAGAACGCTAACTTTTCTTTCGACAGATGAAATGTAGAGCGATTGATGATAATGAGATTTGAGAAAGCGATAGGCTTATTTTAATAATCATGTATGTTGCCATAAACTCTAAAACCTTCCTACCGGATAATTAGAGTTAAGATTCAAATAAATATACATATAAAAATACTTGTAGTACTACTTTTATTGCTTCTAGATTCAGTTCTAGTGTAAATGTCTAAATTCCCCGCATTTTCCTCACATAATCGCTCTCCCCACCAATTACCCGATCGGACTGAAAATCCGCAATACCGCAGTTTGGGAAATTCCCCACAGATTGGCAAAGCTGCACAGACGGGTATTTCGCATTCCTAGCCGGGCGAAATTATTTGTGCAGTTTTTTTTTGTTGTACCGTATAGGTAGGACTTACTAAAATGTACAGACGACCTGTCCGGAGCTCTGTGCGGAACGCAGGAAGTTAAAGAACGTTCATTGCAATATTGAGGGAGGCTTTTATAGCGGATGTATTAGATGTTAATTAAATAATATATGATGTTAAAATAAAGAAGTATTATTGATTTGGAATAGGCTTTATTGATTAACTAATTAATTAAAAAAATATTTGAAATCTAATTTGAAGAGGAAGAATGCCAGGGTTCATCGTCGCTTTCTTCAACCTCTTCGGTTTCCGATTCCGAATCTGAATCATCTTCAGATTCTGGAGAAGGTGGCAATAACATAGCTATCGCTTCTTTTGAAAAAGGATTCATCCTTCTCTTTGGCTTTGGCCTCAGACTTGTGAGCAGTGGATCCGAGGATAGTAGAAGGCGATTAATTACATCTACAATGCAATCTACCCTCGAAAACTTCCTCGCCAAATTATATCTATACATTCTGAAATGCTTAATTCTAGCCTATTCCGATAGCAGTCCAATAGGTAATAACCCTTTTCCATGACTGTAGCACCATGCATCAAAATTTTGTGCATAGTCGGGCTCATCGGATGCCAATCATAGAGCGAGACGTAGACTTTTGCTGTGTCCCAACAGTAATCAGCAATTTTTTTCAAATCACCTCTAGAATTATTTTAAGTCTGAATATTAGGTCGTAATCGATACCGGTAATTTCTGCAGCTTTCTGTGGGTCAGCGAAAAATCGCCTGCTGGTATTGCCATCATTGGTATTGCCGAATCCAGCTCTCGGCACATCTACAATTAATCCAGTATTTTTTCTAAATCTTCATTGTATGTCGGCTTTTCTTTCGTTTACTGTTGCTTTGTCTAAATCTGACCTCACTTGCCATTTTTTTATCGAAACCTTGTAAGAAAGGTGCAAAACACTTTCAAACAAGCGAATCCTAGCGTGAAGGATAGATAAGCCAAAGTCCAAGGCTTCTACATCAACAGGCATTTTGATGTTTAAATTATTGAATTGCTTAGAAGTAGCTCCGCAAATGTAACATCTCATTGTGGAGCTGGTTTGCGTAGCTGCATTGCACACTTTAGCGTCTACCATAGTTAATGTCAAAGTATGCTTAACATTAACAGACAAGACATCATTGACTTTTATCTAGTTTTCCTATTTTTGACAATATGTATTCGATTTCTTCGTTTGTCAAGTCAGTAGATTCTTTAGCAAACCTTATTCTAATTGGTCTACAATAACGTGGCGAGGAGGGAGTCGGATTTTGCCATACAATATTTTTCCATTTTTTAACTGCAGCGGTACTAAACAGCTTTGGAAGATTTTGAAGTCAGTGGAGTCTTCATTGTGCATTTTCTGTTTAAACTGGGTCTGCTGCGAGCCGTCACAACCCTACTTATAAATATGCTCCAATGAACCACGTTCTTCTTCTGTTAAAGACTTCCGCAATTGTTTCAGTCACAGTAATTGAGGACTTGGGTGGATAGCACTTTAGCTTTTCTTTCTGTATTACGCTATAGCAAGGGTAATATTTATTATTGTATTTTCTGATGATCTCATATTGTTTCCTTGAAAGATCAGCTTCAACAAACATTGATAGTGTTTTGAAGGGAGATAATTTTGTGTCACTAACTTGCAAACATTTAGAATAAGCTTGTTTGTATTTTTTTAGCTCGCTTCGGTGACTTCATGACTTATGACAGTAAATGGGATGCATTTCTATGGCCAGACGTCTCTAGGCTAGTTTTGGCTGCATGTACTAAGTACTAACACTTCTTGACTAACAGTTGACCGTAGTTCACTGGTTTTCTTTCGCTTGTTCCTGTCCGAGAGTTCATGAAAAGGTTTTAATGGGCGACCGGCATGCTTTTGTGGTTGCGAAACAATAGGTATCTCGAACGTTCCTTGAAGCCAAGAAGTATTGGCAGTCATAAATTTAGGAAGTATTCTTTTTCCCTTCAACCACCTTTTTTTTAAATCACTTTTGAAATGTCAAATTTTATGTTTCAAAACCGTTAATTGTTCTTCATTAAAGTTGTCAGACGATAAAAGGTAATGTTCCAAATAACTGACTTTATCGTCAAAAGTGTGTAACTCTTGTTGTTGCATTTTATTGAACAGGTATTCTCTAGTTACAACTTTGCAGTTAGAGCCCCCTGGTAACCCTGAAATAATAAAAAAGAAAACATTTCATAATTTGTTTGAAAATAACGAATAATACTTTTTAAATGACACCAACAATAACGCGTAAGTTTTGTCGAAAGTAGTAAAGTAGCACTCAATTCCTGATATACCTATCACCTGACACTTTTGTCATGCGTTACAACAGAAATCGTTACTCGGAAGCTCTTGGAAAGATTAATATAATCATTTTGAAATGTACAATTCAGATAAAAACTGCTTAAAAAATCGTGACAGTTATAAATTGACTTTGAACCCTACAAATACATGTTAACGTTAGTGAATCGTAATAAACAAAACTGTTCTTACCTGTATTATGATAATCCATAGTAGTTTTGATTAAATAACTCAAAATAAAAAAGCAGTGAGGTCTCAAACACGGTACGTTTTTAATGTAGCCAGTAACTGTCGCGTGCGTATGCGACAACGATCAAGTTCCAACTGTTTTGTGGCTGTTTGGCGAAGGCGCACGAGCCTGGAAAATATCGTCTATTGTTTAGCAGCTACCTGGCTCGCTGACAAGTATTCATTTTTTCTTTTGTGTTGGAATTTGGTTTCACGAATTTCGCCCGGCTAGGACTGCAAAATACCCGTCTGTGCGCTGGCCGTACTCTTTAGTAATTGTGTTCCATGTGCAAATTCACCGGATAAATTAAAATCAACTTCAAGAATGTATCCGTTTTCCGCGTTATCACTGATGTCTGCTAAAACCAATTGTAAAAAAAACAATTTCTTGTCTATTCATAAATCTAAAACCGGAATAGGGTAGGGATTGACATATGCTATAAATAACCATATAAATTATTACACTACAAATAAATTATAAATAAAGGACGGGTTGGATTGTAATTATCTAAATGTTTATGATTGGCTTTGACATGTCTTTTGGAACACATACAAACACCACCTCGAATATCTTTTAAATCATTCAAAAATTTCAACATCACTAATTATTTCTAAATGAACACCTGTTTTTAAAAACATTGCATCAAATGATAGACTTGGTGCTGTAACGCGAGATCGAGATTGTAATTTCGTTTACAAGTTTTTCGAAAATTTTCAAATACATCTGTTAGCAATAGAACGTCTGTTTTGAGATATAAATCGGTGTACATACCCATGTTTCGAATACTGACCAAACGGACTGAGCGATAGTCAATGATGATGAACTTAAACTACTAACTTAAATATGATTTCTCATTTTTTGAGGGTAGACAATTAATATATTTCAACTTAAATATAAACAAGACTTGCTAATCATAGACTATACACTTAATACAGAGATAGATGCGCATCTCTAGGTACAAAAAAAGGCGTGTTGTTTGATGACCCTAACTACCAGAGGGCGCTTTTAGTTCCAAAAAATTCCTGCTGGCCGCGCTAGTGTTCTTTTCTCTATTACGTACTTTATGAAAATACGTAAAAAGGTAATAAGATATTTGACAAATAAAAGAAATATTTATATGATAACATTTAATGCATCGAATAAATACAATTCTTTCTTAAGTTTTATGCACACAATTAGATAAAAAGAAAGAAGAAAGAAATAAATCGCACCCTCGGAATGAAGGGACCGAACTCAAAAATAGTCAATATACAAAAATGTATTCAGTCTTGAAAAAAATATACTCTATTTATATTTTTATGACTGACCTTTTCTTACTCTTAATTCGGGCTCTATTTCGCCACAAGGTATTAGAGTAGGTTTTTTAAGGTCAGTTTTTAGCAAAATCAGAAATAACAGGAATCATCATTCTAAGGAATATTGGTAATTTATTATTTTTTTCTTCTTTTTAAATAAAAGTCTAAAGCCCGTTGTTTGACCTGGTCATTCTTATCAAATTTTGATAGCTTTCCGTTTAATATTCTATTTACCCCTTTACACCAACTAACTGTGAATAATTAAATTAACAACGAGATTATTAATTAAATCAATCAAATCATCTTTATGTTTTTTACATGTAATAATTTGATAATCACATGCACAATTTAGTATCAGCTTTTTTTTTTTTCTTCATTAGTTTTGATTCAGGGCAATCACGTAAACATGCAACAGTTACATAAAAAATAGCTGTCATAAATTAATGAATCTTGCACTTGGGTGAAATAGAAATCTTTTAGTATAATCAATTTCGTAATTAAAAGATTTCAAATCACTCATGCAAAATTTTAAATTCCTAAAAATTTTTGTTATGCATTTCTTAATCACATACCAAATAACATACATTTTTGCCTAGGCATACACCAATTCATCATTATTTTTAATTTGACCCATCATCTTTAATTAACAATCAATATCACATCCAAAATCATCAGTATTTGAATCAGTAGATTTTTATCATTTAATAGATTCGCCATTGATTTAAATGCATTATTATCATCATTTTCACAATTGGCTCGCGGAGAATGTGATGAGTTAAAATTGTTAATAATCAGTGTTTTAAATGCATTACAAAATTGATTACAAGTAGGATTAACATTTCTAATTCCATTACTTCTAATACCACTAAAGAAATTTTCTAAAAAGAAATTTTCTAAAGGATCTTGATTGAAACTGCGGGTTATTAAATTTTTGATATCATTTTTCATGATCAGTAATCAAATAATGCCCATAATTGCTTAAAAATTTACATATTTTGGACCCAATTTTTAACAGAAAGAATTGATTCATACTTATTTGGTTCACGTCCATTTTTTCTAACAACTGATTTGAATTTAATTGATTCTAAAATCGGAATCAAATCATCCCACAGTTTGAAGTGCGGGGAGTTATTTTTTAAGCATTCCTTGTATGGCTTTTCTGATAATTTGTAAGAATGACCATTGAATGTATCAAACAATTTAGGATTTTTTTTTTAGAAAATCAGAAAAAAAAACAATTTTTAATGATTTTGGTGACTATAAAATTGTTGTTGCTGTTATTATAGTTATTTTAACATCATCATATTCAACTACTTTGTATGAAGTATGAACACACTACATGCAGGCTACATCTGTAGTGATGATGATGACATGTTGCAGTCAATAACAGAAAGACAATATTACATAACACTGTGCCCTGCCCACTGCCACTTAAGTTTGGCAATTCTTCGGGCTATGTTGGTAAACTTGGTTCTCATGCGGATATCTTCGTTTCTGATTCGATCACGCTAGAAAACTTCGAAAATAGCTCTCTTTTCATCAGTATAATCAGATGAAAATACTTATTTGCTAGAAATCTCATTGCACTTGACACCCTTTTACTTAAAACTTGTGCAGCATGTATGACTTTAATTTTTGGTATTTTTTCTTTTATTACATGCATTTCTATTAGCTTATTCAGTAGCCTTTTTTCATCGTCTCCATCATCTAGATCAAGCAAAAAGCAAAAGCATTTTGCACAAATTCAGCATCTTTAGTTAACAAGTTATTGCGAACTCCCTTCAACTAATGTGGTGTATAAATAGAGGAAAAACTTTGACATTTTCAATTTCAAACGCATTTGACTCAAAAACTATCGATTGTTGTCTTGTCTATATTTATTTTTAGTTTCTTCTTGGAGCAACTTTTACGTTAGTTGCTGCTTGGTCCCAAATGGTGGCCACAACCCTAAACCCAATATTATGGAGTTGCTTTATAGCTTCTGTTAACATTTATTTTAAATCGGATGCTTTTGAACAACTTATGCAAAATGTGAAACTGCTTTTACTTTTTATGCCTTTTATCATTAAGACTAGTGCATGATCAGCCTGAGTATTGTTTCTTCTGTCATTCCCCTTGTCTTCAAATCCTATAATTTGGCCAGTTGTCATATTATACTTTCTTGCTGGTGCCAAAGAGATTTCGTCAAATAAAAGCGTGAAAAGCTTTTTTTTCTGGAGGCAAACTTTGAACAACGATTTTAAGCTCTGTTAATATGGCTTCATTCAAACCAGGTTGCACAGTGAAGTTACTTAGCATATTTTGAAGACAAAGTTTTGATGGAAGCACAAACAATTTCTTCATTAGTTTGTAAGCTTTTGGACTTTGCTTCAAAATTGTCAGAGACAGAATTTTCTCTTCTACAGTAAATCTTCTACCCTTTAGTTTTTTCAAGCTTTTGAGCTGCAGTTGAGTAAAATTTGCAATATAAAAATACAATAATAGAATATGGTTACCTGGTGCCCCAACAACTTAAATATTTATTTTATATTTATACAATCACTATAAAAGACGGGCCCAGAGTATGTTAAAAAAGGGGTTTCCAGATCATATGAGATTTGAAAACCCCAATTTTCAATAAACACCTATTTTACATCCTAGTATTCAAATATACGAAATATTGTTTGTTGCTTTTATGGCCTACCTACTATTATAATAAACCGTTCATTGAATTAAAAAAAAAACATATTCAAATAGATTCTTATTACATTACATTCAAATTGAATAATGATCAAAGGTATAAAACTATGTGATTGATCTTAGAGTGTCACAAGGTTTAATTCTGATAATTAAATGCGCTCACACATTATCCGATGCTATCTTATATCGGATTTCTGATATACTTACGTCATTTCGTTCTTTTATCTCACGAAGCGATGTATGTGCATTATTCGATGCGACTTTCAACGTTACTATCATAGAAATTAAACTCTCATAGACCTTACTCTCACATGTCGTCGCTTCGTGACGTAAAATAACTATTAGATGAGAGTATGTATGTGAAAGGTTAAATAAAAATACTTTATCATTTATTAAGTATTATCATTTATTTTACGGAATATTATTCGATACCTGTACAGCAATTGCATGCTGCACGCACAATTCAGCATCACAATTACATAGCGAACTTATGATATCAGGGTAACATTCCACATAATAAACTTCGATCCTTATCACTTTAGCACCACGCGTTAGTTTTTTTACACAGGTGAATGCAGCTGTTGAACTCCTCTTGAGCTGTTTGCTGCTGGGGCCCTCCAGATTCAGTTGTTTTTCATTTTTCTGTCCTACTACAGTATTCATAGGAATGAAGTTGAAGTAGTCGTTTTCGGAGTCCAGAAAAAAATAAAAAAAAAAACAGAATGCAATTAGTCGTGTTGAACTAAGTGTATACTTACATAGAGGAAAAGGTGGTAATGTGGCCCCCTACTTTGTTTTTGAGACCTAATGTCAAAAATACTACTCTTATAAATCAAGTAAGTACTTTACAGTGTTTAGAGATGGGCGTTGTTGTTATTTTTCGCCATCGATGCGCATCGTTGCTCCGATAACGACATCCGTTGTCAACATCGTTGTTTCTGACAACGGTGTCGGACATCCAGATTCAGGCTAACGAGATGATGGATGTTGAACAACAACGGCATTTACGAAAACGCCATCGTGACCTTACGTTGGCATTTTTGTAAACGTTGTAATGTTGAAGTTCGATACTACATACAAAACGTTGGAAGCTAACTTAGTAGACGATTCCAATTGGTTGTTTCCTATGGAGGAGAACCGGCAAGAAACTCCATGGTTGTTTACTGTTTTAAAATAAAAAATGTTTTTACAATATTTCCATAATACAATATTAATAGTGATGAGAGGACAGTGTAGATTAGAAAAAAAATTACCTTTTGTGTTCAATATTGACAGCACAAAAAAATTACAATAAAAATGTGAATCGAAATAGAAAAATATCTATAAATTCACGGAGACTGCAGTATTCTCACATTTACATAAAAAAGTGGTTACATATATAAAAACTAAACTTATAAATCAATGAGATCTTTACAAAAATAAATCACTGACTGCACAAAAAAAAACAATAAAAAATATGAATCGAAATAGAAAAATATCTATGAATTCGCAGACACTACGAGTACATTAATCTCACATTCATATTAAAAAAAGTGGTTATATAAAAATAAAAACTAAACTTATTTATCATAAATGAGATGTTTACAAAAATAAATCACTAATGAAGTCAAGATCTAAATAATATAAAAAATAATGCAAAAAACAATGTAAAAATGTATATAAAAAAATATGCAGTGAAAGTAATATTATTGACGCAGTTAAAATATGATAATAGAACACTACCAAACTCTGTTCATTTATTGGCTATAAATGAAGCATTAGCATTTAAAAATATTAATTGTTCGAGTTTAGAGGTAGTCAACCGTGTCCTCCGTTCATTCAAAATATATCCAGCTTTGGAAAATATACGCTCGCACGGTACTGACGTTATAACTATGTTACACCTCGTGCGGTATATTTCTGCTAAAGTTGGGTATATTTTAGAATGGCGAAGCCACCAGTCAGTGGGATCGTTCCATTGCCCGTCAATATTTTGGCGAGGTAACATTTCGTCTTCTAAATACAGCTTCATTTCTCTTAAAGCTTTCGACAGAGGTGTGCCTGGAATTCTTGTACTATTTACTAGAGTGTCAACTTTGTTCCACACACTAGTAGAAGCACTTGAAATGACAGCAGATGGGGTAGAAAGGACTGTACTAATTGTTGCTGTTGCTGGCTGCCTTGAAATAATGTCTTCCATTAAATCTTGGCAATATTGTTTTATTGCCTTCTTGTTATTTTCATTTTTTAATGTTGCTAATTTAAAACGGGGATCTAATAATGTACATAAACCTAAGGACTTACTATTTTCGATGTTTTGAAATCTTTTCTCTATACCACTTTTTAATTTTAACAATATGTTTTGTACTATTGCAATATCAATAAATTCACTGTTGGCCAACATTTCATCGCAAATATCTAATAAACAATTAGTTAGGACTATTGCTAAGCCCCCTGTCAAATATTTTTCTCCGCTCAAACTACTAGTAATTTCTTCGAAAGGAGCTAACATTTGAACTAACAAACGCAATACAGCCCACTCCTCTTCTGTAATAATTGGCCATTCTCTATTAATTATGGCCATCGTGGCCTTGATAGCCTCACTAAGCTCTAAAAACCTTCTTAACATTAAATAGGTTGAATTCCATCTGGTGGCTACTTCCATTATCAATTTTTTTGGGTCCTCCATTCCTAAATGAGTAGTTTGGTATTTTTGCAATTTTTCGGCAGCTTGCGTGCTCCTTTTAAAGTGGGCGACAATCTTCCTAACCTTTTCTATGCTGTCTTGCACAGGTGTTAAAGCATCTTTAACAATAAGGTTCAAGGTGTGTGCAAAACAACCGTAGTGCTTCCATCTTAACTGCATTTGGATAGCATTACATATATTCGGTGCATTGTCGGACACGGCAAATTACTTTGTGGAATAAGTTCCATTCCAGGACAATCTGCTTAATTTGTTCTCCTAAATACTCGCTTGTGTGACTACCGGGACAACCTTTACACGTAAGTAAAATCGATTTGGACTTGAATTGGGGCGAAATATAGTGGGCGGTCACAGCAATGTAACTTTCATTATTGCATGATGTCCAACAGTCTGTTGTGATACACACAGTTGCAACTTCTGACTCCAATATTCCCCTGCATTCATTGATACTTTTTTCATATAACGCCGGTATTAACGAACTGGAGATGGTTTTTCTTGACGGCGGTGTATACCCCGGAATCCACGACAACAACTTCCGAAACCCTTTATTTTCAACAATGCTGAACGGCTGCATGTCGTCAATAAAAAGGTCCAGCAAATCTCTATCTACTTTTTTCTTAATGTCTTGAGATACAGGTTTGACGACATAAGAATGCAAAGTTCTTTGACGTCGTTGTTTAGTAATGGTACCATCTGAAGGTGGCACCGGTGCTGATGTCGAGCTAGTTGACGGTTGAGCTGATATTGAGCTTGTAGATGGAGTCTCAGTAAAAGTAGACGTTGAACTCGTCGTTGGTATAATTTCGAGTCCTGAGCGGGTGAAAATAATGTATTATTGAATAAAGCTCCGATTCTTCCTAAGTAGAGTACCGGTTAGGTAAATATTAAATTTGGTTTTACTCACCAAATGGTTCGGTTGTTTGTGACTGCGCTAGTAGCTGCGGCGGATTAATATCAGACTGTGGTATAACTTGAGCCAAAATATGGGGATGCTTAGATTTGAGATGACACCTCAAATTGCCAGTTGTCGATTTATAGCTAATGTTCATACTACAGTATTTACAAACTGCGATAGCATCGTCCTTTTTTTCGAAGTGTTCCCAAACAGGATTAGCTCCTCTTTGCCGCCTTGACATTGTCACTAACACTAATTTATTTATACTAACACTTAAATTGAGCAACTATACACTAAGATGAAATTATTTGATAAAAGTATCTATAAAAGTTTATATAACCGAATTATTTATTTAATTAATTCACTAAGAGAGTGCAGGTCACAGGTACAGTTAACACTAACACGTGCAGGAGAGTATTAGTTAATTTAGTTAATATGACTTTCAAACAAAAATCTAAAACGCGCTTTCTCAATTTTTTGTAAATAATGAAAAAATCAACAAACATCAAATTGTTCATCGTAACTACAGGAAGGGACCTGAGCGCACTTTATTATATTAATAACGAAATCGTATTAAAAACCAAATTAGAGCAGTATCATATTACTCTGCGAAGTTAGTTTAATAACTTAAAATAATTAAAATACAAACATTTTGTTTTATATTGTAATATTACTACCAAAATATATGGGCTAATTCTAATTCATGTCATTTCTAGTCATTCTAATTCCATAATACGCTTTAAAGTTCGCTCCATTTTCGACACTTGAGCTAAGTATCGGCTGATTGATGGCACTTGATGGTTTTTTGTTTCTTTCAAGCACGCAGTTTTGTTGACATCGTTTCGTACGTTGTTCGGTCGGGTTCGTACGTTCTCGCCATATTGTTGCTGCTCACAACGAAACATCGGTCGTTGTCGGGTATGGTCGGGATTATTCGGCATCGCATTGAGTTTGTTGGATGTTAGCGGTGTTACTCACATCGGTTGTTCAACATTTCGACATCGTTGGCCAACATCATAGACTGACATCGTTGGCCACCAACGTTTTTTTAATAACGGCCACCTCTAACAGTGTTTCTTACCTATTCCTCTATGCATACCTGTCTGTAGAATAAATAAAATAACCACAGAATTACCAAAAATCTATTTATTTTTAAAAATGACAAATTTGACCATATGGCATATGATATTTGGCACCCGGGGGGCCATATTAAACATATTGAATTTTAATTAAACATTAACGGCAAAAATCACAAATATAATATTCGCCTTCAGGGCCTGCACAGGCTGTATGGGCCCATTAATTGCAACTCAAGCACTGAATCCACTCTTCTCCAGGCCTATCGCTAGAATAATTTGTTTCACAAAATATACAGCTCGTATCGATATTTTCAGTCATCCTATCTGGATCGACTTGCTCGTCATATTCAGAGTCAGATTCAATAATTGCGTCACTTTCAGAGCTACTGCTGGATGTATCAACTCTCTGACGTCGAGCCCTGTTGCCACTGCCCATTCCACTTTGGTTTCGTCCATGACCGCGACCGCGCCCTCATCCACGTCCACCGCCACGGCCCCGTCCACGAGTCTCAGCTAAACGCAAAGATTCGGTTAATTGATTTTTGTAAGGTGATGATGTGATCACTTTTGCTGTTGTGGATTTTCTTCCACGATTAGATGTCCTAGTCTTAGCCACGGGGATGGGCAGAATGTCTTCTGGCAGGATCAAATCAGTCGGCATCTCTTGTACCCCTGTAATCATTTCTGGGGCACCTTGGTCAGCCACAACGCTTGTACTTTGACCCTCTGGATTGTGGCAAGACTGATTATTGTTTGATGCTTCCGTTATAAAATCAACATCTGTAAAAACTTGGGGACTGAATGGGTAAATGCCTGTAGCACGAAAACCATTCACTGCAATTTCCCCCGTAGTACACTTGAGATATGCCCGGCCAAAAAGCTCAGCAATATCGTAAGGTTTAAGCATTCGTTCAGAATGAATAAGAAACTTGCGAATCTCCTCACTGTAATGACTCTTAAGTGCACCCATGAACGTCTTGTCTAATGGCTGGAGTTTATGGGTCGTATGAGGTGGTAGACTGATGATAGTGACATGGTTTTCACGGGCCAGCTCTATTACCTCCAAATTACGAGTGTGACTGTAGTGTCCATCAAAGATGAGAAACACTGGAGAGGCCTCTGTTGGATTTGTTTTTTCAATAAAATGCCTGAACCATTCGGAAAACAAATTTGATCGAATCCAACCAGATGGATGAACTCTTCCTATGGCTCCGGGTGGCGCACCTTTCATCAAAAGATCCGTAAAGTTTTTTCTAGGGAAAATCAACATAGGCGGTACAAAGATACCTGATGCGCTCATGCAACAAACCAAAGTACATAGGGAACCTCGATCTGCAGCAGTCAAAGCTCCTATCTGCTTCTTCCCTTTTTCCCCACCACCTGTGGTATTTTTGACTGCACAACTGTAAGCCCCGTCTCATCGACATTGAAAATCCTGTCGGCAGGATAGTTTATTTTGCTCATCTCAGCTTCTAAGATGTCAAAAAATTCTTTAACTGCTTCACGGTTAAAGCCTTGAGCGCGAGCATACGAAGTCCCCATAGGTCTGCGTAGGGACAAGCTGTCTTTATGTCGCTTCAGAAAATGGTCCATCCAAGCACGTCCTGCTACTTCATTTTTAAATTGATTTGCGATCTTATTTTTGACAGCCAACTGATAGTATATAGATTCCATATACAAAAGATACTCCACTAACCTCTTTTCCAGGTGAAGTGGAAGCACGGGTTTTCTACCAAGCGGTTTATGCACCAGTAACTCTAAAGATTCTTGAGAGTCCTTCACCAATCGTTTCAATGTGGATCTTGGTACAGAAAACGTTTTTACAGCCTTTTTATAGCCCATGACCTTTGTCCTTACAGCTTCGATTGCCTTCTTCATTTGATCAGGATCCCACGTTTTCCTTTTTTTCGAAGATGGAGAGAGCAGGCTGACTCGAGGCATCTAAAAACAAAATTTAAAAAATGCAAGACTGATACATCAATCAAACATTTTATATGGCCCCCGGGGATCACAATAGGAACACTGTGAGGGGGTCAAATTACAACTATTAAGGAATTTGTAAACATGCGAAAATACATATATTTATCTAATGTTTTTGTATAATTACCTTTAAAATCCAGTAGAAAAACGTTTATCAAACACAATGTTCAAATCACTAGACGTAAAACTTAGTTTTTCTAGAAAAAAATAATAAAATGCAGAGCGGTTTCAAAAGTTTGACCGGTGCGTGTAGCGACTTGTTTAAATAACAAACGCATACACACACACACCATCTCATGGATTTTGTTGGTTATATTCGATAGCTGTCAAAAGAGCTACGTATTTCACGCACAATATACTAGATGGCGTTATTCTAAGTTAAAAATATTTAAGGGGGCCAAGATATCTGTAGGGGCCACATTACCACCTTTTCCTCTACGTTTTTTATTCGAAAAGTCTAATGTCAAGGGGTTATAATTATGTTTTATTTTAATGCAATGATATCCTCGTCTTTTAGCCAGTCAGGACTCGGCAAGAGCACAAATTGAAATGATTGATTTAATATATTTTTTCAATTTATATAATAATCGATTTTTAATCTATAGAGTTCAAAATCGTACAATTTTGTTAGATGTCGATCCGGACAAAAATTGTATGGTGAAATTGAAACCTGAAGACATCACGGCGCCAATCATTTTATTGTTTACTATAAATCTATATTGATAAAACAAATACTTACTGTACGTTTGTTCACTGTAATTTTATCATACATTTTTATTGAGAAGATCCCGGCATGCGAAACCATCGCATGTAAGTAGTATGTCTGATTTGCAACGTAAGTTCTAATTCTATTTAAGGAGATGGATCAAAACAATAATATTGTAAGTATTGCAATATCGACATACTATTATTACTCCTGGTTCTGCCTGCTATTAGTCTTTTTCTTCAAACTTGTAA
Organism: Orthosia gracilis; assembly: GCA_947562075.1. Taxonomy (NCBI): domain Eukaryota; kingdom Metazoa; phylum Arthropoda; class Insecta; order Lepidoptera; family Noctuidae; genus Orthosia; species Orthosia gracilis. The sequence continues at coordinate 14,687,834 of OX387265.1, forward strand.
TTTTTAAATCAGCAAAAGAAAGGTAATAAAAACCGATAACAACACCGTCTTTTGCTTGACACAGCCGGACACTTCACTTACAAGTGTATCCTAGGTACCTAGTAATCCTATTATAAGTGTGAAAGTTTGTGAGAATGGATGTATGGATGTTTGTTACTCTTTCACGCAAAAACGGCTGGACCGATTTGGTTGAAATTTTGTAGATAGGTTATACCCTGGATTAACACATAGGCTAGTTTTTATCCGGGTGCGGGAAATAGTTCCCTCGGGAAGCGGGTGAAACCGCTGGCGGAAGCTAGTATTAATTAATTAATATGGTAATGTTTTAATAAAATAAATATTACATAAACGAAGTCGTGGTATTTACCTAGTATGTAAGACATCGACTGTGGCTAAATATACCTAGTCAAATATTAGTGTACACTTTAGGTATCATAATTTAAGGTTGAGATTTGTACATTTGGTTATGATTGCAAAGCATTAGTCCCGTGAAGAAGTCCTGACTCAGGATTTTAGGTTAACGCGTGCATTACATATACGGCTATTTAAATATTGGACGGTGGATTAGGAGGCACACTTCAGCTACCAGAAGCTCCAGATAAACATCAAGTACCTACCTACTTACCAAGAATCAACCTACTATACGAAAAATGTAGGTATTCTAAGTTCTTTAATAAAACATAAATTAATAGACCTGCTCTTGTATTTATATTTTATAGTTTTATCTAGCGTGGTATAGTATTGTGGTTTAATAGAGTAATATTTCTGTGATAGTTGTGTTTCAGTATTCTAAAAGATGTACTTATTTCAATATTAAATGAACATAGATAGATATGTGGGATGTACGCTTGAATAATGATTTAATTGTAATAATATATGTTTCACTCTATTTCAGGTCGCACGAAAACGCCGAGACCCTTTTTCCCTCTGACGTCGACGAGGAACCTCAGGTTCAAAAAAAGAAGCACGACGGGCGAAAAAGGAAGCACGCATCATCACGTACGTCTTCACCATTGAGAGCAAGTCCGGTGCCCGGACCGTCTACTTCTGCGATGTCTGCCGTCCCGTCGTCGGCGAAACTTTCTGCGCCGTCCCGTCCATCAGCTTCAAAGAAGCCGTATATCAAACCCATTCCTCCGAGGAAGTGCACGGCATACGATCTGTTTGGAACCGATAGCGAGGACGACGAGAAAGAGCCCCCTGCAGTTACTGGTAAAACACCATTAGCTTCATATATAATACGACGCCTTGCAAATGGCCATTCGCGCCAAACCTTTGAAAAAAAGCCGGGAACGCACTATATTGATTTAAAAATATATTCGTGCGATGAAATAGAAAAAGTTCAGCCAATGTATAGATGGTGCCAAGCAATTGTCACGCTTAAAAATCAAACTTTTGACAATACAGATGCTTGGCAACATTTGTCTAATTTTATTATAGCAACACGAAAAGAGTACGTTAAGTGCCCACCAACATTTGTTAGTAACTACTATTAAAATAGTAGGTACTGTATTAAACATGTACTATTATTCAGTAGTACCTACTATATTACTTACTATACTATACTATTATTAAGCTACTTATTCCCCAAATATAACCCTTTTTTGTGTTTCTGTTATCGAAACTATTAGATATCCTGCATTCATTTATTCAATTATTCAAATATTATCTTTATATTTCAAGTTTATACTATTGCTATACCTACTAGCTTAGTTTATAAATCATTTTTTATTTTTGTAATCTACATATGAATAAATATGTAGATGTAAATCTACTATTATACTATATACCTTAGGCGGTACCTAGTTATTACATAGGCATATAAATAAATCATGTAATCAGTTATAGAAATTAAGTTGTATAATCATTTACCATATTATTATTACATTTGATTTAATGCTCATTGTTTTTTTTTCCTTTATTACAGTTTCAACTAGGAGTCAGAACAAATAACAAAGATATAATAATATGTCAAAAATGACACATTGAAGTACCTAAAATTGAATATCAGTATCATGTAAGAACGAATTTTCATAAATCTAATTGCATACTAAAAACAGAAATTGAAAATATCGATATAATAGCCACGGCTTTTAAAAAGAGAATAATAAGTTTCAGACTGAATCCATCAATGGAATACATAACACCTGAGGAATTCCTAATGGATAATCGGCTTAAGGGTTAGGGTTCGTTACGCCGGGGAGGAATGTACGAGAGAGACTGACAAGGGCTGCGTTCAAGGGTCAATCGGCGGTCCAATCCTGTGGAACCTCCTTCTAGACCCACTTCTAAAAGACCTGGAACGACGGGGTATCTTTGTGCAGGCGTTCGCGGATGACATCGTCTTGGTCGTGGATGGGGACACGGCGACTGAAGTCTCGAGATCTGCCAATGCAGCCCTCGCCCATGTTCAGGGTTGGGGCGTCCGAAATAAGCTGAGGTTTGCACCGCACAAAACCTGTGCGATGACCATAACCAATAAGCTTAAGTACGACACTCCAATGCTGAGCATGGCCGGGGTCGACATCGGTATGGTCAAGAAAATGAAGTTGCTGGGTCTGACCATAGACGAGAAGCTCACTTTTAGTGAGCATACCGCGAACGTCTGCAGAAGGGTAGCAGATATTTATAAGCAGCTTTCTCGTGCTGCCAAAGTAAGTTGGGGTTTAAATGCTGAGATAATTCGCGTTATATACACGGCAACAATCGAGCCCATAATCACGTATGCGGCCGCAGCCTGGGCTCCTGCTACGAAAAAGCAAGGGATACGGAAGAAGCTAGGCTCGGTCCAACGAGGATTCGTCCAGAAGATCTGCAAGTCTTACCGTACTGTCTCGCTGAACTCGGCACTGGTACTATCTGGGATACTACCTCTAGACCTGCGCATACAAGAGGCAGCCGCCCTGTATGAAGCAAGGAGAGGGTCATCCCGGTTCGTGCCAGAAGACCGGGAGATCGAGGGTATGGTGAGATTTGCAGAGACTCCTCACCCTGCCAAACAAATGGCCTTGGAATTCATGTGCCTGGCAGACCAACAGCTTGTGGACAGCCAGAACGTGCAGACAGTGCGAATATTCACTGACGGTAGCAAGCTTGAGGGGAAGGTCGGAGCCGCATTATCCCTGTGGGATAATGAAGGTGAAATCCAGAAGCTCAAGCTTAGCCTCGCCGCGTACTGCACTGTCTACCAGGCTGAATTACTTGCCATTTGCAAAGCAACGGACGTAATCCTCAAGCGCAAAGAGACGAGCTATGGTTTGTACAGCGACTCAATGTCAGCATTGCAGACGCTGGCGAACCATGGCTCTCTCCATCCTCTGGCGGTTCGCGCGCGCGCCAACTTGGTTCAAGCTCTGGGCCAGAGCAAAGTTGTATCTTTGTTCTGGGTCAAGGCCCACGCGGGCCTGCCGGGGAATGAGCGTGCGGACGAGTTGGCAAAGGAGGCAGCATTGTCGTTGCGGAGGAAGCCGGACTATGACCAATTTCCGATCTCATTTATCAGGCGACAGATCCGTTTGGAATCGCTTGATGAGTGGAATCGGAGATATGTGACTGGCGAGACGGCCTCTGTGACGAAAATGTTTCTTCCCGACGCCATAGCAGCATTCCGTATTGTACAACAGGTGCGGCCAACAGGCTTACTCACACAAGTTTTGACAGGGCACGGTGGGTTCTCTGAATACTTGAACCGTTTCAAGTGTAAGGAGAGCCCAGCGTGCGCCTGCGATCCCAACATATCTGAGAGTGTCCAGCACATAATCATAGATTGCCCGATTTTTACTAGGGAACGCTATCAACTTCAATGTGAGCTGGACATGAGACTGTCGTGTGATAACCTATACGAGTTTATGGGTAAGAAATATAGGGAAAAGTTCTTAGCATACTGCGAGAATGTGGCCGTAACAGTAGTAAATAGAAATAAAAGTTAGAGTAAGCTATGTTTCATTTATATTGTTAGTATACATATAAGATTAGAAACATAGGCAAAATAGCACATAAATTGAGAAATAGTAAGTAAGTAGTATACTAAGAAAGTACCAAATAAGTGTAGATGTAATATGTATTAAAATAAGTTGTACCTAGAAATAAGTAGTTAAGAAAAATGTCAAAATAAAATGTAATAATTGTGTTATTTCCCCTAACTATTTAAATAAAGTCTGCCCTTTAGAGATGAGTGATAAATCACGTCACGACAATAATCACGTTGCTATTTCTCTCCTCAAATGATCACTGTGACTGGTAATGAAATAGCAACGTGACAAAATCACTACTTTAGTAAGTTTGTGTGAAATGAAACACATTCGTCACTTCATTCACTGCGTTCACTCAATCGTCCAATAACAAAAGTCACGAGTCCTCACGATGCGAAACGAAATTTGCCGAGCGCGGATTGTGAAGTGAACATAGACTAGCCTATGAGTGTGATAGTGACAGCGACTGTTTTCCTGTTTCTGTCTCGTTCACTCGTGGACGCCTTGTAGGTCTACGTTTATAGACATAATTACTGTCAGATATGGCGGCTTGGCGGCAGGCTTAAATTATTTCTTCGATTAATTTTCAAGTTAATTTATAAATTCATTAATACATATTTTTGAAGATTATGATGATAGTTGTTTGTAGAAATAACTACGGAAACAAAATATTTCTGTTTTATAATGCTACGTGAAATTATTCTTCTATAATTTTATGAAATTTCAGTTTTTACGTACCTATTTTTATTTTAAATGAAAATATGTAAATACTTATTTAATTATCAATTATTATTGAGGAGTATTTTTGTCTTTGAAATAAATATCTGTTTATTATCATTAATGTATTATTTTTGTATTTTCTACTCTAACCCTTTTTAATACTATGCATTTCTTTGACCTTGATTTCGTACACAAATGAGTCACTGTGTCAAGTGCACTTTATCTGGAAAGTAATAATAATCCAATGCACATATTTTTTTCGCGCGTTCGCGATAATTCGTTTTTGTTTTGTTTAGTTTTACGAAAGGTAGTGTAAAACTGTAAATAAGTGTTGAATACACGTTCAGTTAAAACTTTATTATAAGTGTTCAGTATTTATTGACTAGTTGTGTAAATAAAAAAATGACGGATACACGTAAAATGAAAACCAGTAACATTTGGAACTGTTTTGAAGACTCGGGTGACAGTGTAAATAAAGTGGCTATATGTAATATATGTAAAACTAAGTTAAGCTATAAAACTTCGACAACAAACTTGAAAAAACATTTAGAACGTAAACATCCAACCGTGCAGTTCATTTCTACAAAAACTCTTCCATCCCAATCGACGGATTTGAATCCTGGACCATCCACTTGTAATACGGATTTGAATCCTGGACCATCCACTTGCAATGATAATGCTAAAAATGAACAAACCTCAACTTCAAGTGCGCCAATAGCTCAAAATCCAAATATTGTGAATCAACAGACAACGATGTCTAGATTCATCAAAAAAAAAATTACACCAACAGAAAAGAAAAAGCTTGATGAGCTACTAATGCTATTGTTTATTTATGACTATCAGCCGTTTTCGATAGTGCAAGATAGAGGTTTCAAGGCATTTGTGGTATGAAGGCTTAAATCCTTCATACCATTTACCAGATCGGAAAATGTTGTCCAACAATTATTTACCGGCACTTTATGAGTCCTGCGTAACAGATATAAAAAATAAAGTGGAAACTGACGCTGAAAGTGTTTGTTTGACGACTGATATATGGACATCCAGTGTGAATGATGCGTTCCTAGGGGTCACGGCGCATTATATAGACAATAATTTTGAACTCAAATCAGTGCTTCTGGACTGTTCAGTTTTACCAGGTTCGCATACTGCGGATAATATAAAAGACAGTTTGGTTCGTACCATAATTAATTATAAGTTAAAAGAAAAAATTCTAATTATTGTATCGGATAACGCCAGCAACATGAAAAGTGCAGTAGAAAAAATGGGCTACAGACATTTTGGTTGTTACGCCCACACGTTAAATTTAGTGGTTAAACACTGTACAGTCGAAAGTACAGCTGACGAAAAAGTACGAGACGTAATCGGGAAAGTTAAAGGTATTGTCTCCCATTATAAAAAAAGTGTGAAAGCGACAGAGAAATTAGTGACGTATCAAAGACAAAACGGTGTAGCTGTTCCATTAAAAGTTCTTCAAGATGTGTCTACTAGGTGGAACTCTGTTTTAAAAATGTTGGAGCGCTTTGTCTTATTGGAAGAGGCAATTAAAACCACAATAGCTTTATCTGACGACAAATGGGAAACTTTGACACCTGAAGATTGGCGAATATGTCGAGAACTATGTATCATATTAAAGCCATTTGATCAATTAACAGAGGTAATGAGTGGGGAAAAGTATGTGACTGGAAGTCAAATACTTATCTTAACAAGAGGATTAGTTTCAGCTCTAAACAAAATGTTGGAAATCACAGATGACCCGTTTCAAGAGGACTTCGTTGACACCTTGCATGAGGTATCAAAAAAAGTTGCTTCGTCGTTACGTTCTGAGGTTGAGCGAAGATTTCCTAATCTCGAAGCAAGTAAAACCATTGGTGTTGCTACAATGCTTGACCCCCGTTTCAAATTGCATGTGTTCAAAAACAAAAATAATATAGCAGAAATAAAAAAAACAGTAACAGAGCTAGTTACATACAATATTAAGAAAACAATGCCGAATAGTTCTGTTCAGCAAGATTGTACGGAGTCTGAGGCTGCCGAATCTGTAAATAAAAAAAAAAGATTCGACATATGGGGTGAATACGACTCCATTGTCGCAACAGCGCGTCCTGAAGGAACCCCTACTTCTCAGGCTATCTTAGAAGTGCAAAGGTACTTGGAGTTACCACTGCTGGACAAAAAACAAAATCCCTTAGAGTGGTGGAAGACTTTTAGTCACAGCTTTCCACATTTATCGAATTTAGCCAAAACTAAATTAAATTTTCTTGCAACTTCTGTACCCTGCGAGAGATTATTTTCCAAGGCGGGCAACATAATAAATGAAAGGCGTACAAGATTAGGTGTACGCAAAGTTCAACAGCTTTTGTTTTTAAACTCTAATTATAAATAAATAAAAAAAAAAAAAAACAAAAAAAAAAACAAAAAAACATTAAAAAAAATTACACAAAAAAACAAAGTCTGTAAATAAATGTAAATAATAACTGTGCATAATGTATATATGAAATCAATGTATATTAGTTGATCCAAATAATAAACACGCCACACATCTTTGTGTGACAGTCCTAAGCCTGTAAAAAGTGTGAAGGTGTTTGGGATCAACTATCGCAGTAGCAGTTTAAGTATAAAATACGTTAGCCAAACGAAAAGCCCGGCCGGCGCACTATAGTTAAATCACTCATGTGACAAAGTCACAGTGATTTATCACTGTGACTTTTTTGTAACCGGAACGACAGTCACAGTGATAGGAAAATCACGCTTTTCACCATCTCTACTGCCCTTAGCATAGTATTAATTAAAGTGGGAGTCCCACCCACTAGAATGCAAGATGAAGAATGAGAGAAAGATAATGTATGCTGAATAAAAGTGCGAGAGGAATAAAAGCGAGAACTTGTATGAGTGAAGTTGAGCACAATATAGGCGCTAACGCCGTTAGCGGGATTAGTATTAAAAAAAAAAAAAAAATTAAAAAAAAAAAAAAAAATCGGCTTAAGGTCATAAAACTAATTAATGATTGTTTGATAAAATATAATTTTTTTAATTAAACTTTGGACTTTTCGCTTATTTCACTCTCCCAACATCTGATGAGCAACAGCTTAAATCATTTAACACAAAATATGAAATCATATATAATAATAATAATAATACAGATATAAATGAATTATATTTGAAAACAATAAATACATTTGACAGAAAGCTCTCAGAGTTCCAACATTGTGGATCTGGTTGGACTTGTTTCTTTATATCTGTACCTGAGAGGTATACAACATTAACTGATAAAACAAAAATTTTACAGGACAGGTAAAAATGCGCGGAACGAAACTTTGAATGCAATTTTGACATAGTAGCTTTAAAGATATTGCAACAAACTTAACATTATTTTTTATTATTATTTGTTGGAATTATATTGTATTACATAATATTATACTAAAGTTATTTTTTATCTGATTTTGTGGATTTGAGGTTATTTACCTCGCAACATATACTAACTAAAGTGTTTTAAGATAGCATTAAGATATCATACTTTTGTTTACCTCTAAATAAACCTTGTGGATGTTATTGGAATTTGGCATTCAAAAGCATTATGTCTCTTGTCAGTATATAGCGTAATGGAATTATTAAGGAATTTCTTAGGGGTTTAATAGCAAAATGAAACAAAAGTTACTTCACAAAACTAAAATCAAAATACAATTTATTTTAAATAACCAAAACAGCTACTCGCACGCTTCAGGTAAGTCCGGGACATCTGCGCATGGAAGATTCCTGTAATAGTCATGGAACATGGCTGGTATCCACTGCAACGATTTTTGTAAGTCGTTATACTTGAGTCTCGAAATAGGTCTTGGGTTTTCTCGTATAGGTTTCGGCGTGGGTATAGAAAATCTTTTCCGTTTATTTCTTACGAAACTAACTTCTTCGAATGTTTCCTGGTCAAAAGAAGTTTTGTAAAACATCGAACCAATCTCATTTTTTCGGAATTGCATCCATACAATAGCAGAATATGGTACAGACTCTCCCGCAATCGATTTTTTTCTATGCACAAAAGGAGCTGATGACCCGTTGCAGAAGGCTGAAAAATCCATGAAATCCATAGTTTCCATATTCACCACCTTAATTTTGCAGTTCCTTGAACAGCTTTTTATAAACTGTTGCCAGTCCCAGGGAGTCACGATTGAAAACTCTTGCATTTTCTTTTTCTCTCTTTCTATTATAGAGTGAACAACGTCCACTTCCATGTGTGTGTGGCCCTTTAATAAGTATTTGTGGTTTATTACCTCTATATTTTCGTTTTGTGACAATATCCACAAATAAGCCATCATTAAATAAATATTTTTATTTTGCCCCGCACAGTTGTCGCTCCATACTGTTACTTCTTTCAATGCGCTATCGTTTAGCTGCTCAAAAAACTTAACTATTCCTGACGCCATTTCGTTTCCGCCTCATCCCACATAAAACACCAACTTTCTTTGGGAACTGAATCCATAATTGTGAAGTTAAAAGTCCACAACTTTCTGTAATAGAAACTCTGCCCATTAGTTAAATAGGGTGTGGGTAAACATTTTTGGAGGTCCACTGTCAGCATTTTTTTGGCACCGTGGCTTTCCATAGCTGCAACTTTATCAAATCCTTTCAAAGTGTATCGTAGACCGCTTTCCTCAAGGTGTTTATGATGTAGAGCTTTAATATTATTTTTTTCAGTTTCATCTGTGGCATTTTTGTATTTGGTAACATACGTATCGCAATCATCACAAGTATCATTAGCAGGAGGATTGAAACTGAGATTAAACTCTGTATTAAAAATATGTCTGTATAGCCACGCCTTTGCCATATTCTCTTTCGGTATACCCTCTTCAGTACAGAACTCTAAATACAAAGAATATAATTTATCAATATTTAGGTGGGTTCCAAGATAATGTCTTTCTGTTCTGTTTCGACTATAATGGCTCTCATATTTAGGTATCTTGCTAATATGTTTTCGTACTGTTTCTTTAACTATATCTGCTGTTTTATTAGGCGGTGGATGTCTTCCTCGTCTATCTGCTTGAACAAATCCTTGTGTAGATTTTTTTACCGCGTTCCGCACCACAGTTTCTGAAATAGCCAACGTATTCAAAAAAAATTTTTTGCAAACCTTTTCGACTTTTTCATCAATTAAAAACTGTGTAATTTAATGTGTATACTCTTTTAGGTGGTTGATCAGGGTCACGGCGTCTGGATCTAGCAGTTTGAACTTCTGAGACTCTAGATATAATAAATTGTCTTTTTAAATCCCACGTCATCTCTTCCGCGTAATACTTCTGATAAATGAATTGTCTAATAGAGTCGTTTATACGTTCATTACATTTCAATCTGCAATCACATGCTGGTTTCATCTTCTTTTCTGGAACAACTTTTCCTTTCTTAGAAGTATAAGATTCGCCTGTGATTGCGCCTTGCTTTCTTAAATTGCATTTCCATTTTAATTTATTTAAAGTTCTTTTACGACTCTTCTTTACAGGCTGAATATCTGAGGGAGTATTGTTCAATGATTGTGTCGTTCCGTCATGTCTAATATTTTCCAGCTCATCGATGGACGACGTATCTGATTCTGGTATATATATCTGTCTTCGTTTCTCAAATTCACGATCTATAGAGTCTTCATCACTGTTTGGAATATACTCTTTATCTGATGGTGAAAAATCTTCCTCAGAGCTCACATCTTCAGTTCTCATGCGATGAAAGCTAGTCAATGGCACGAGATTATTTGAAATGTCAGTGAGCGAAGCAGAAGTTGACGGTTGTGTATCATGGTCAGTAACATCATTGATAGTATGCATTACTTCGGTTGGAGCCGGAACCACGTCTATGTCTTGAGGTGGCCTTGAAAACGAAACTTCGGGCTTTTCCAGGAAAAGCTGTTCTTCTCTCTGTGATCCTAAAACAAAAATTTCTACATTAGTTACTTACATAATATGCTATCAATGCATATAATATAGAACGATTGTGGGCAATAGCTCGTAATCCTTACTAATATTCTAAATGCGAAAGTAATTCTGTCTGTCTGTTAAGTTTTCACGTCTAAACCACTGAACTGATTTTAATGAAATTTGGTACGGAGATAGAGTTGACCTTGAGAAAGAACATAGGATAGTTTTTATCCCGGAAGTATGTTTATCAGTTGTCTAGTACCCACAATACAAGCTCCGCTTAGCATGGGACTAGATGACGTTGTGTGATAGTCGTGGAATATAATAATAATAATATTATAATTTCATCAAAATCCACTCAGTAGTCTCAGAACGACCTACTTTAGACATTGCTTACCTGACCACCCGTTGTGTTTATGACACTTAAAAATGTAACTTAAAACAAAGTATTAAAGATAAAAGAATGCAATTATTATTTTGTATTTAATATAGAAACATACATGACATGTAAACAAGAATCCACTTGAAGTAATACATATTTTGTTAGGTACTGTAGAAGAGACCCTACTATGAGTTAATACTACCACAAGAATGATGTAAACCAAACTACTAACAATTTTTGTTATTGTAAAAAGTATCTTAACACTAAGAAATAAAGATCAATCGCATAAGATGTTTAATGGAGATGCTATTGTTTATCTCTCGTTGTGTTGTCTTTAAACTATTTTATTATAATTATAAAGTACTTACCATATCCTGAAGTTGTGTCGTGTTGATCCTCGTTATACACCAGGTCACACAGTAATTTTCCGCGTGAAAACATGACTTTAAAGCACTTTTCACAATTTTTAAAATCACGCGGATAGTTTTGCACGCACGACAACTGACGCACTGATGCAAGTGACGTTCGTACGAATAGGCGCGCGCGAGTTTTAATTCAGAGGTAAAGAACATTAACTCCAATGAATAACATTAAGTTCGCGCAAAGCGTAGAGGTAAATAATCTTATGGTCATTTGAGGTCCTTTACCAGTTAGACATTAGTGGATTTAATGTCATATACGATTGAATATTTCTTTTTATAGTGAGGAGTGACTTTTCAAAATGGCTTATTTCTGTATGGTCATTTTTTTCAGGACCAAGAAAAATACGAAAACTTTTCATATATGAATATTTTTAGTAACAAACTTCTATGTACATAATCTAGGTACGTTAATAGATCGTTTCACAGTGTATATATTTTTTTTAATACTCTAAATTATGAGTTATTATCATATGATTTAAGGAAATAAGCCATTTAGTCGCAAACTCCAAGAAATAAGATGTTTTGTTTCAGCACTCCTAAGAAATAAGCCATTTTGTTTTGGCACTCCTAAGAAATAAGCCATTTTGTTTTGGCACTCCTAGAAATAAGCCATTTTGGAGGATGGGCTAGCAAAAAAAATTGTTTTCTAAAAACTTTTATTTAAAATCTGAAAATCACACACGGACTTCTCCTACATCCTCTTCATTGCAGACACAATCATATTCATGTTCCTCAGCTGGTTCCTCCGTCACATGTAACAAAATAGTTTTGTACCATTGAAGTTCAGGCAAGGCAGTCCATTCTTCCCCAAATTGTTTTTCAAGTAAATTTATTACATCTTTTTTCTTTTTTTCTGAAACTGGCTGCGGAATAGATTCTGCAACATCAATAGTTAGTGGAATACGTTTACCCCGTTTCAATAATGACTGCCAAGGATCATTTCCATCAAATCTATAATATTGGGCAGCTTTTATTTCACAACCGATAGTCATCTGTCTTTTAACAGTTTTTTTTATCCAGACTCTTTTTATTTTTTGTAATCCCTCCACATTTTTAAAATTTTCCTTTAAATTCTTTATTTCAAGCAGTTGCCAATCATTTCCTAATAACCTTACATTGCCATGGTTTTTGAAGATATCATGGTAACCATCTTTGGTGGTGATCACTGGTATTTTTCTTAATTCCTTTTCCAGTCGTCCAAAAACGCGATCGGCGGGCAAAAAACTGTGACCCCGCACTGGAAAAAATATATGTATTTCCTTCACTTGAGCAGGTGATTTGGAGTAAAGCCATTGTATTAGTGAATGTATGATATGATTATTTTTATTTTGGCCTCCACAGCCATCACAAAATAAACGTATAGTATCAACATTATTGTCAATGTTCATGGAGGATAGATAATCATATACAGCTGATCCTATTTCTGTTGGCCCGCGCTTGGCAATGGTTTCATCCCAAGTATAAAACCAAGGATCTTTTGAATTTAAAGGTACTACACAAAAATTATAAAGACTTATTTGCCTAGAATAAAAGGCATCTTGAATAGGCGTTTTTGGAAGTGCTTGGACTTGTTGAAGATCAAAACAAAGTGAAATGGAGTTTGGAGGATTACCTTTCATGTGGGTATAAAATGCCTTGGCCCTTATCTTATGTACCCGAAGTTCTACCATTAATTTTTGCTTTTTTTCACTGTCTCTTTCATTTTTGATTCTATTTCCCCACAGCACACACACATTGCAAGCATCAGAGGATGGCGCAGAAAATCCTACATTAAACTCTTCATAAAATATTTTATAAAACATGGTTTTTTTTACTTGCAAGTTTGAGGCAGCAGAAGAATTATACAACTCCATTAGTTTCTTACAGTTTAAATCACTAGACAGATATATTCTTTTTGATTTTTGTCTGTTGTGGTGGCTTTCTCTTGCTGGTAGACATTTTATGAAATTCCTTAGTGATTCCTTTTTATCAATAGATTTGTATGACTTACGATCCCCACCACGCTTTTCTTTAGGAATGTTTCCTCTGACTGTAGTTCTATTGATTATATTAAGCCTTTTTTCATTGACACTAAAAACTGCAATGAACATTTTCTTACACACAGGTTTAATTTTATTTTTCTTACAAAATAAGTTGTAACTGCAGCTTACAGTTCTCTTTCTCATATTCTTTGATGGTTTGGTTTTATCCTGTGGTTCATACGAATGTAATAATCTACAAAGATAGGTATCCTGATCAATTTTGGACGTGTTAGCATAAAACGCACTACGGTTTATTAGAACTTGGCGCGTAGTGAAAGAACTACATTTATATTTACTGCCCTCTTTGTGCCGACATGGAATCCTGAATTCTAAACCCAAAGGATCCTTATCAATGTACCTGAAGCAATAATAAATTTAATTGTTAAGAAATAGGTATCTAGTAGGATTAAATTACAATTGAAACGAGAGCCGTTTATACATTGCTGAAAACTACTTACGATTTTCTTGTTCGGCTGTTTTGTCCTGATTTCCTTTTTCTGGTGCCTGAATTTAACTCCTCCACGGTCTTATCTGCCATTATGCACCGTTATTTACTCAGAATTATTCGGATTAGCAACAAAAACACCAACGAGCAACGATACAAGAAAATATTTTTCACCTTGACACTCAGCCTTGACATGAAAGTATTGAGAAGTTGACAGCAAGGTGACACATGACGTTTAATATTTTTTTAATTGGCCGTAGTCAAATAAAAAGTGTTGCCAATGTATAAAAATATATTTGCGGATCCACTTCCAGATATTAAAGCTATCTTTCAACCCTCCAAAATAACCTGTGATACCAGATTAGTAATAAGCCATTTTGATACGTATTAACAAAATTTCCATACAAAATGTTCTAGAAATGAGCTATTTTGAAAAAACTCCTATCACAATTTAGTAGGGCCGAGAATTAACGTGAATTAAGCTATTTTGTTGCGGAAAGCATTTTCTATGGCCATTTTTCTTCGAGATTAAAGTACTTTAGAACCGGACACTTCACGTCATATAATGTGAGTGTACATAAAGTCCCGATTGGCATTAAAAAAAAAAGTAAAATTGGAAACCCAAAATAAGCCGTTTTGAAAAGTCACTCCTCATGTAATAGGATTTAATGTCGTATACCATTAAGTGGAATTGGTTTTTGCGATTTTAATGGTGTAAGAAACATATTTTCAAAAAAAGTGGAGTTACTAGAGTCTGTCAAGTGAGTCGTGTCCACAACCCTTTTACTGATTTCTTATAATGGCAATACTATGATCTGTCAAACAGATTGTCACAACAAGTTTTTTAATGTTATAATGCCGAAACCTATTAAAAGTAGTGTCAGGAGCTTGTTGTTTACAATGATTAATAAATATAATCATGTACAGAGTGAATCTGACGACGTGTTATCGCAAAAACGACGACTTTTGGATGAAATCGTTTCAACATCAGGTAGGTTGGCAACAACATATTGATACTTTCAGCACAATAAACTTATCTGACTTTTTTTATTTTACTGTGATGTGATCACGATTTCCATTTTGGTTTAGATCCAGACGTCGTGTTCATGACCGTGAAACTTACTGAGGCATCTGTATGTGAAAACTACTATAAAGATTGTTGTCAGTGTTGACACCTGAAAGATTTTTGAATTTGCCGCCTTTTTCATGGGACTAGACTCGCTTGACAGACTCTATTGTATACCTCCGAGGTACAGATATGTCATCTAGAAATTAACATTAACAAATACTCTCCTTTGAAAGGCGGCACCTATATAGATGTGCCACAAGTAATAAAAAAAACTAGAAGTTGTTAAAATATTAAAAACAGCGATAACAACTGCTTTTTATGGAGTATTGTCGCAGCATTATATCCCTGCCAAATGAATGTTTGCAGGACAAGCTCATATCCGCATTTTTCAAAAGTTTTAAATACAGATGGGCTATCATTTCCCCCACCATACAGAGATGTTAAAATATTTGAAAATTTAAATCCCCACATAAGTATTAATATATATGGATTAGATAACAAAAATATGGTCACTGGACCTTTATATGTTACAAGTTTAAGAAAAAATCAGCACGTCAATTTATTGTACTTTGAACAGAAAGGTATCTATTGATATTAATCAAACGTCAGATAAGTAAACATAAAGGTAAAATGTATCTATGTGAGACATGCTTACAAGTTTTCACGAGTGAAACGAAATATAAGGTTTTGACTGTTTTACCTGAAAAAAAATAGTATTTTTCAATTTAAGAACTTCGAAAGAAATCAAAAGATTAATTTCGTTATATACGCTGATTTTGAAAGTCTTTTACTGAATACTCGTACCTATAAGGTTCACGAACCTTCATGTTTTGGTTACTATATTTGTAGTTCACACAATACAGATCTGAATAAGTATGTTACTTATAGAGGAGCTGATTGTGTAGAAGTATTTATAAAAAAATTAATAAGAGATTTGGCGTATATTCACAGTATCTTATTAAATAAAAACCTATGGCACCTTTAACTAAGGACCAAGAAAACGATTACAAAAATGCCACTACATGTCATATCTGTAATTATTTGCTCTTTGACGATAAAGTAATGGATCATGATCACATTACATCACAATACCGAGGCGCAGCACACTCACATTGTAATTTAATGTTAAGAGTTTGTCTATTTGTGCCTGTTATTTTTCATAACCTATCCGGCTATGATTCTCACCTAGGGTAGGGCGGGGCTTGTTCAGCAATTTTTTACTTGATCGTTCATTGCTCCTTAAAGATAGGTCCAAATTGCTGGTAATTTGTACTTATAGGTAAGTAAGTTATTCCTTCTTAAAGTCTTCATAGTAATTTATTATCAAGATATAGCATTTAAAAGTTACTCCCGTTTAAGTGCAAAAAGTCAGATATGCTCAACGTGCCCCATGGGTGGGGTAAGTAGAGCAAGGGTATGGGGTACATTGAGCAGTTAGAAATTCTAGTCTAACCAAGGTTTCTAAAAAAGAAATAACAATTGTATTTGATAATCAACTGTTTATTTATTAATCTCTAAACTAAATCTCTTAGTGAAACAAAACTTAAAATTCTTTTGAAGGTATTTTTAACATAAAAATAGAATCAACAAAACCGCAACATATTATTAGATTAATTTTTGGATTAGATTCAGCCTTTCCACTTCAAATCAGACTTTTTTTTAGGAACTTTTGACAGGAATTATTATTAATAGTGACTAAAACTAATCATAATCGTCATCGGAATTGCAATTGATGCAAATGAAATGAAGGCCAGTAACTTGGACACATTTATTATGTGCCCATTCTTTACATTCTTCGCATTGGATCCACTTCTCTCCTGGAATGCTGTCAGACCAAATTTCGCCACAAACCAAGCAAATACATTCTTCTTTGTCACTTGACTGAAGTATTTGTTTGCGAACACTCTTTTTTCTTTTTTTTTCAATGTTATTCTTTGGCTTCTTAACTTTTTTATTACATTTATTTTGTTGTTCTTGCAACGCGTTTTTCTCAGGGGTATCTGTGAGTATTGCAGCTTTTCTCTTTCTTCGGTTAGTTGTAGTTATGTTTCTTGGAGCTGCCTTTGGGTATGGCCGAACAATTTCTGGGGAGAATGCCTGTGATGAATCGAACTGTTAATTTTCTTTGTTGCTTGTACTAGGTTCAGGTTCAATTTGACTGGTAGAGGTAGACGGAACGGGATCAGGTTGAATTGTTTGAGTGGTGCACATTGCTTGCTCTGGATGATCTCTTTCTAACTCAACTGATTTTGGATCTGGACGGTCGGTTACAAATGATGGTGAAAACTCATCATCGCTAAAAATGTTGGCGTTATATGGGAAGATGCCAGCCTTTTTAAAACCATTCATAATATTCATACTTGTCTGAGCAAATGGCAGTGAATCAGCGACAATTTTTGGGATATCGTAAATGGTTATTGTTTTCCCTGGGTTGTTTCGTAGCCATGTATCTTGTGCAGAGGCGCAATATTTTTTGAAGGGTCCGAATACTGACACGTCTAAAGGTTGAAGCTTGTGGCTACAATGCGGGGGGAAAGATAACATAACAACGCCATTATCTTTAGCCAAATTCAATGTCTCCACGTGTAAATGTGACGAGTGATTGTCTAATACAAACAAAATGCGGTGATCTTTAGACGGTTTTACATATTTGATAAAGTGTTGCATAAACTGAAAGAACTCATCGTCTGTAACCCATCCACTGGCCTTTCCAGCTCCTATACAGTCAGGAGGACCGCCATTAATGAAATGACTCTTAATTTTTTTTCTGGGAAATACAAACATAGGAGGTACTGTGTTTCCAGAAGCAGATACAGCTGTTACGACTGTAAAGCCTTGTTCATATCTGTGTGTCGTGTTGTGTTGTGACGCTCTCTGACGTGATGGCTACTGTTCACATTTGTATGACGCGTTATGACGCATTCTGATGCAATTTTTAGTTCAGTTCAAAGACTACTATAGTATACTGGCTATAGACAGGCAACTCTACCGTATTTTTTAATATTGGGAAATTGTCGAACTCAGCGACATCTAGTTTTTCGTTAGGGGAACTATTCATATAAGTAAATGTATAGCTAGGTATACACAGCTACAGTCCAATGTAGCTAGCAATAGCACTATATACGATATTATGTATATATATTGTATGAGATTAGGGTGTCTGCTTTAAACAAAATGTTTACGTACTACGTAAACATAAAAAAAAAATACAGAATTGTATTTATGTTATTTTATTTTCTCCTCGTCACACATTTACAATTAAATTTTGTGTTCGCCTTTTTCGTCCTTTATGACTTAAGTAGTGCCGGTTAGCTTTTTCTTTCATTGGATCGTTAACATCCCAAAAGGTAATTTTGCCAGTGAGGACACTATTAATATCTTTGCACCAGTTATTAATGAAAAACATTGTGCTTTTATTTATTAAATAATTTCTTAAATTATCAGCATGATCTGTACAATTGATAAATGATACATTCACATTTATATTTATTATTAGTTTGATATAAACTGCAATATTTTTTTTAGTGCAGTGCTCCTTTAAAATTTCAATACAAATGTTTTCCACTTGGGCAAAGAAATCAAATAGTGCTCTTGTAGGATAGCACAACCACTTTTTGTTACCAAACTCTTTGCGTTTTATAAATTCATGGAAACTTTGTGATTCTTCTGCTTCCATATAATTCCTGCAGGTCACACAATTTTTATAAAATTTTTTTTTGGCAAGTTGTGCTATCCACCCACTGCAATACCCTATCGCTGCGCTTCTTTCAATTAGCATTGGAGTTTGGCTCTGTATTAGCTGGTCAGTATCTACCATCGACATATCTAAATGGTCACTTTCAATTTCATTTTCACATTCAGTTGGGTGTGTATTTGCTGGATTTTTTAAAAAATATTTTAGGGATTGGAGACAAACTCCATCGTCTTTCTCACAATTTGACCCAACTGAATGTGAAGACGAAATATTATTAATTAATAATGTTTTGAAGGCGCCTTCAAATGCATATGTCGTAGGCATTATGTTGCTACAGCCATGAGCTCTAATTGCCCCAAAAAAGTTTTCCAATGCGTCTTGATTGAAATTGCGCAACAAGATAGAGTTAATTCCTTTGGAATTTAAATAAGCTACAATTAATTTAAAACCTTCTATGGTTTTGATCCAACTTGACAAAGACGGCACTACTCCTTGATTACTGCCATTACAAAATTTCATTGATTTCAGAATTGGTATACTGTCATTCCACAATTTGCGATGTGGCGAACTTGGGGTCACTGCAGTTCTATAAATTTTTCCTCCTCTTATTGCGCTAAAACTGCCGTTGACGCTGTCGAATAATTGATCGAAAAAGATCAGAAGATCTGCTGTGTCCGTGCTGTCTTTTTCAAGAACTCCACATCCTGCAAATGAGAAAAATATAATTTTAACAGGGTCATTATTTGTCTGATTTATTCAATATCTTCCTAACTATTAATTTTAGGAAAAATATAGCCTAAATTACTCCTCATAAGCTACCAGTCAAAGGAAGTCTGTCAAAATCGGTCTAGCCATTTCAGAGATTAGCCGGAACAAACAGACAGACACACAACAATGGTAAAAAAAAAATTGACACAAAAACAGACACACCAATTTCATATATATGTATAGATGTATAGATTTAAAACCCAAAGTGAACCAATTTCTTATTTTTGTGACACATCATATTTTGGTCACTGAAGTACATATTAAATATCAAACTGAATTGGTCAAATTAAGAAAAAATGGGATATAAAGGCTGACAAGAAAATGATCCAACAAGAGCTTTTTCATACAGAGGTTCAGAACCCTAAAATTAACTTTGAAATATTAACAATTAATTATGAATCATCATCATCATCATCATTTCAGCCGAAAGACGTCCACTGCTGGACATAGGCCTCCCCCAGGCGTCGCCACATTGACCGATCCCGTGCGTCTCGCATCCAGCGCCTTCCCGCAACCTTAACCAGGTCATCGGTCCACCTAGTGGGAGGCCTTCCAACGTATCGTCTTCCGGTTCGCGGTCGCCATTCCAGAACTTTTCGGCCCCATCGGCCATCCGTTCTGCGAGCAATGTGCCCTGCCCACTGCCACTTAAGTTTAGCAATTCTCCGGGCTATGTCAGTAACTTTAGTTCTCCTGCGGATATCATCATTTCTGACGTGATCACGCAAGGAAATTCCGAGCATTATGAATGAATAAACTGTTTACCTGCCATAAATCCAAGTGCTACTCCAACTGATTGGCTGAACACCTGGGTGCAATGTTTCACCCTCATTTTCGGAATCAGTGCAGGCAACACATGATGTGCTGTTAGTTTTGGTACTAACTTAACACCTTTATAACCAGGGCACCTGTTATAAAGGTTCACAATGTGGTCCCATTTTGCAATGCATTCTTTGCCTTTAATGGTAAATTTAAGATTTTTACTTATCAAATTATTTCTAATCCCCTTTATTAGGTGAGGTGGATCATATATTGGAAAAATCTGTTCCTTATTCACCAGGAAAAAACCATCTTTACTTTCTTGTCCATTGCGTAAAAATGTTTCTCTGGTTTCTTTCAGCAATGCATTTATAGCTGCCACATTGGAGGTGCCTTGGTCACATACTGTTGCCACGACTTTCAGCCCTGTTTCTTGCACTTTTTTTATTATGGCTTTTATTTGTTTTTTTAACTCCACTGTTTTGGTGCTTCCAGTGCAATAGTAAAAAGCCAAAGGCTGTTTGTATTTTTTTACAATGCCTCTTATCATGAAGACTAGAACATGATCACAATATTCTTTTTCCTTAGTTAAGCCATTGTTAACGAATCCTGTTATTTCGTCATTTCTTTTATCATATGAAATGCCCGCTCCAATTGCCATCTCATCAAATGCTAAACAGCAGTATTTATAGTGATCAGGCATTTTACTCACTCGAGTTTTTAAATTATCAAATATTATGTCATTGATTCCACATTTTAGATTCACCTTGTGCAGTAAATCTTGCAGAGTTCTTCTGCTTGGTAAAACGCATATTTTGCTTAGAAGGCGATATGCTTTAGGAGATGGCTTGTATAAGGACAATGCCAAAATCTTTTCGTCCGAACTGAATCGCCTTCCTTTCTTTTTCTTGCCACTTTGAGAGGCTTGCATTTGGCAAAATAACTTTCTAGTGTAGGGCATATTCTTACAGACAATATTGAATGCAGTTGTTTTTGTCATTTTTTTGGCCATCATGTATTTTGTCTTAAATTTCTTCGTATTGCTTTCGCATTTTTGTAACTTCTTTAAGACAGATCTAAATTCTTTGTGTTGCGCCAAAGTAACACGAGAACCTGAAAAATACATTTATCTGTTATTCCAGTATCTATCTTTTTGGTTTAAGAGACCTAGATGCCTTGACCTCCATTATTATTACGCTTTAGTTTTATTATGCAACTAGCTTTTGCCCGCAGCTTCGCCCGCGTTTTGAAAACAAACTTTACCTCTTTATTATATGAGTGCAGATTTAATCATCATTATTATATAGCCGAAAGATGTTCACTTTTGGACAAAGGCCTCCCCCAAACATCGCCACATCGACCGGTACTGCAATGCAATTAAATAATTCAGTGTTTTGCCGGAGCTGTGGGTTCTTCGAACGAGATACCGTAGCCCCAGGCACAAAGGGCTAAGAAGGAACATGGGTGGTTTTTAGCCAGTAGAAGTAAGACACTCCCTCCTGCTCGAGGAGGAGCAGAGTGATTCAATGACATTCCATCCTCCAAAAAAAAAAATAGCGTTTTACTTATTTTAAATACAGTACATACTTTTTGATTTAGTTGTCTCTATTTTCCTCCTTCTGCATTGACTTTGGACAGGTTGTATAAGTCCTGTAAATTAAATAATAAGTTATTGTTAAAAGTTTTATTATATAAACATGTTTACATTCTATTGAAACAATATATAATAATCAAAATTAATTTATATTATAAAATTGCATAAAATACATATCACAATTCTATGTTAATTAATGTAAGTGGGCATGTACCATTTTAATTGATTATAAATAAATAAACATTATCTATGAAACAATAATGATTGGAACTTGATTATGATAGTAGAGATTAACTCCTACTAACCTGAAATCAAATTGTTTGACTGTGTCGCATTAGATGTGGAAGCTAGAGGTGGCTTGGTGATCATAGCCTCAATGTGTGGTGAAGCATAGGCTGATTTACTGATTGTGCTTAAAGCTTCAATGGATACTATTCCTGAAAAATAATAAAATAACTTTATTCAGTTGAGGTTTAAATAGGTAATCCTGCACTACTTTTGTTTATACTTATGAAATATTAAAAATTAAAAGACATCCACACAAACAGACTACTGTTTTTTTTTTTTTATTAAGGATAAGAAACCTGTATCTAGATTCTTTTATATTGCAATGCAATGTTTGAGATTTATATGAGTATTCATGAAGCTTGTTGGTCTCCATGAGCAATTATAAAAGTTAAAAACCGGCCAAGTGCAAGTCGGACTTGGACAGAAAAGAATCCATATCATTCTCTACATGTAAAAACACAAAAAATCACGATTGTTGTATGGGGAGCCTTTAAATAATTTTGAGTATTTATAATTATTGCAGCAACAAATACATCAGTATACATTTTTACAGTTTATGAGATGCAGCCTGGTGACAGATGTACAGCGGAGTCTTAGTAATAGGGTCCCATTTCACCCTTTGAGTATTGAAGGAAATAATTTGTTTGCATGATTAGATACATACCTGATGTGTCAAAACCAGATTTTGTATCAGAGTTTGATACAACCATTGCTTCACCAAGTGATTGTGCTTGCAGATCTAGAATAATACAAAAATATTTGTATCAATAAAATAAATGCATTGATAAATATTATATTGCTAATAAATATTAGTATTACCTGGAATATGCATTGTTGGAATTGCCAATTTAGACAGTCTACCACTTGGATACTTATGAATATCTTCAAAATGTCTGTGACAGACCCGTCTGTTGTCATATGTATCTTGACGATCCATTTCAGCTACTTCACCACCAATATTTAAAATCCAAGATGTAAATTTGTCTCCACTTGTCTCTGGATTTGGGAATCGGTGTAGATTCACACCTGGAAATATGAATGATTATGACTATTAGTCGCAATACATTATACACAGTTTTGTAATGTAAACTACTGAATCAATACATAGTATAAAACAAAGTCGCTTTTCCTGTCTGTCCTTATGTATGCTTAGATCTTTAAAACTACGCAACAGGTTTTGATGCGGTTTTCTTTAATAGATAGAGTATTTCAAGAGGAGGGTTTATATTCAGTTTTATATATAAAATACATGCGTGATATAGTAGAGGAACACTGATAATTTTAGAAGTTTCTAATACGATGTAAATAAAGCCATTTTTTGCACTTCATTGGAAACATTGATTTAACGGTACTAGATAGATCAAAATAATGTACTACAGTATTGTACAGTTTAAAAAGGTGTACAAAAAAGTCTGCGATGGGGTATGTCTACCTCTTAGGGATAACCCACAATGAAAATAACATTTACAAACATTCTGTAGTACTTATATTAGTATCAGTATTGCACCCGTGTAAAGCCGGGACGGGTTGCTAGTAGTCATTAAAGTACAAAATATAAGTCTGTAGTACTATGACATTTGGATAGTAAGTGATAGTTTCCCGGGAATTAGTGAATAAAAACAGTTGAGAATTCAAACAATAACATTCATAGCAACTTTGATTTACATCTTATCGTTTCTGCAGTTATTACATAGGTGTATGACGATATGTGAAACATATCTTTTAGATCTATAAGTTGCATTGTGATAAAAATGGTGGAGTGATATGCCAGCTCCTTTAGAAAAATGCTAGCACCACGTTACTTACCGTCTCTCCTAACCACAGCACATCCAGGTACACAGCAAGAATTTTGAGACATGGTTAAGAAAACTGTTAATGCAATTACAGGTCCAAACTCTAAAGAGTGCCTATGCAAGTCCACAGTAACTTCACTAGAATTCGATGATGAGCATACACAACTCAACACGAACGTACGAACAAATTGTAGCGCGGCTCAAAACATACGAGGAACGAAAGCTCAACTCGACATGCAGATGCACTAGCGATACAACAAATTGCAAAAGGAAAACAAGAAATGCGTACGAGTAACACTCTCACGCAACCATGCAGCCATTTGCAATTGAAGTGTAGCCATTAAAAAACCAATCTTTGCACGTTTAAATACAATAATATAACTTTTCAAGAATGAATATGATGATAAAAACCTAATTATTTAATAATTTATGTATTCTATTATTTATGTATACGAATAGTGTGAAAAAACATTTTTTTTCTTGACTATTGTTATAAAGTAATTTCCAATATAAAATTAATATATTTAAATGTAGCAACACCGTAATTTGTTTCCCTTAACGTTTTGATAGATGGCGCTGTTTTAAAGATAAAAAATGAATTTTCGTTTTGTTCTAAGTTGCCATAGCATGGTTCAGTTCGGTCTCAGCGCTCGGATAGTTGACACGTTCACAATGTTTTTTCAAGAATCATCCGATTCAGATTCCGATTTTGAAGGTGAATTGGAATTGTTGGTGCTTACTATGATGACAAAAGAAAGAAAAAGACGGAGATATTGGATTCATCCAATAAATAGAAAAAGGGAGCCTAAGGGCGAGTTTCATAGTCTCGTTAAAGAGCTTGAGAGTGATCCTGAAAGATTTCATCAGTATTTTAGAACGTCTAAGGCACAGTTTGAACAAATTCATAGTTTGATTGCAGAAGACATCAAGAAAATACAGACAAAATTTCGCAAGCCTATTGCTACAAAAGAAAGACTAGCAGTATGTTTAAGGTAAGATTGTACATAATATTCCGAAAGACGAGAATTATGTTCTTCCGATTCCAATGTTTCTATAGGTGCTGTGGATGTACGTGTGCAGAAGTCTGATGTGCTTGGATATGACGGCGTGGATGTAGATGGGTGACCTTGTGACTGCTGTCCTTGTTGTTGCGGTTGAGAAATAATCTGCCTAGTAATATGGATGGGTAAGCGAATTTCGGCCTGTGATATCGCAGTGTGCAAATCCAATTTTATTTTCGTCTGTTCGAGTTTAGGAAGTTTCTTTACGGCTTTGCTCATGCTTTGAAAGAACAAGTCAGTCTCATCCATTTCTTTGTCTTGCTGCTTATTTTGTATTTTTTACAGTCGTAACTCATGCGAAGATTTCATCAAATCGTATAATTCCTGTAAATTTGTTTTATTACGTAAAGGTCTGCCTGTTTGTGAAGAATTCGATCGAATCGATTGTGGTGTTGGTGAGCGGTTATAAAATGAAGATCGAGTGGCATCTTCATCGAATCCTTCCGAACGAGTATCTGGTAGGGATTCTGTTGAGTTTGGTGGTGACACTGGCGATTCAAGATTTGTTACCGTAAGCCGAGATTCTATATACACCTGCAAAAAACTCATCTGCTCTTCATATTTCCACGGTATAATAGTTTTAGCAGCCTGCCCACTTTTTTTAGTTTTACGCCGTTTCATTGCATTCAAATAGGCATTTCGCAATTTAGTCCATTCATCTTTCCATTTGTCCGCTGAAACAAAAAAAAAAACATATGCTTTATTTTACAGATTTTTGGCAGCTGGAAACTCATTCAGGTCAATGGCGTTCAGCTATCGCATGGGTGTTTCAACAGTAAAAACCATAGTCGAAGAAGTATGTACTGCGATATGGAAGAATTTGTCACCTATTGTAATGCCTAAACCTACAGAACAAAAATGGAAAGAGATTGCAACAGGATTTAAAAAAATATGGCATTTCCCTAATTGTCTCGGAGCAATGGACGGAAAGCACGTTACTATGATATGCCCAATAAATGCCGGCTCAACTTATTTTAACTATAAAAATGAGCATTCTATTGTTTTGCTAGCACTTGTTGACGCCCATTACCGATTTATTACGGTGGATGTGGGGCATATGGTAGAAATAGTGATGGTGGTATATACCAGGACTCATTAATGGGGAAAATGTTTGAAACTAATGAGTTGAATGTGCCACCGAATAAACCGTTAAGACAAAATACTGAACCTTTACCACCCTGAACCTTTTCACCTTTACTGAAACCTTACACTATTGTAGCAGATGCGGCATTTCCTTTGAAATCTTACTTGTTAAAACCGTACAGTAAAGTAAAATTAGTTAACAATGATCCAAACAAAATTTTGAATTACCGTTTATCACGTGCTCGCCGCACAGTAGAAAATGCATTCGGAATATTACGAGCGAGATTTCGAGTATTTCAAGGACCTTTACAAGTACAACCGTACATGGCGGACAAGATCTCGTGACACGCAAGAAAATGAAGAAATATTGACGGAAGAAACTGATTGCGGCAGTACATTCAGGAATATCGGCCCTACACATAGGAATCCGTCCCAAGAAGCCGTCCAAGTTCGCGAAGCATATAAAAACTATTTTGTTAGTTTAGAAGGACAAGTTCCATGGCAAATTCAAGTATTAGACAAGGTAGAACTCGGTATGATTAAATAAAAACACTTTACTTACGAGGTTGTTTCATTTTCTCTGCTATTTCCTCCCAAACAGCTGCTCTAATAGCTTGATCTTTATACTCCTTACACTTTGTATTATAAATTACATCGTATTGCCGTACGTATTCAATGAGCAGCTCGAGATCCATCCTATCGCATTGCAGCTCTGACGCGTCACAACAGAATACTGGCGCGTTCACACTAGCAAATGGCGCTCTGTCGTGTCGCTGCCCCGCCCCCCGTACCTCACCCAATCTGACGCGGACCGGGATCGCTTCTGATGCGACACATCAGAAGCCGTCACAACACAGAGCATCAGACAAATGTGAACGCTCCTATATTAATTGTATGAAACCGATACCGTTCTGATGCGTCACGACACAACACGTCAGACAAATATAAACGCGGCTTAACGTTAGTACCTCTTTCCCCAGAAGTCATAGCGAATATGGATTTATTTTAGAAGTTGATTTACCTTATCCTGAGAGTTTACATAATACTCACAGTGATTTACCTTTTGCGCCCGAGAGGTTCACACCTCCTGGAGGTAAAACACCTAAATTAATTGCTAATTTATACGACAAATTCAACTATGTCATACATTACATTCATTTAAAGGCATGTTTATTAAATGGACTAATTTTGAAAAAAAATCACCGTATTTTAACATTTAGACAAGAAAATTATTTACAAAAATATATTGACTTAAATACTACTTTGCGTCAAGCTTCAACAAACGTAGGTATTCGAGAAAGACTTTTTCAAACTCCTTAATAATGCTATATGGTGTTGCGGATGCGGTTAAAACAAAAAATGCGGGAAAAAATATATGAGCGGAGGAGTTAAGATACGCCAAATAAAAACCCAATCAGACAAGCGTTAAAGAAAAGCAATCAACTCACCATGCAATGCCGCCACGATGTCCTGAAGCTTCTTTTTAGCGACAGCGAGCCCAATGCACATGCACAAGCGGTAGATAATCGTCTTCAGTATGTGTGATGGTCGCGGAAGGTGGCGAGAGCAAGCGAGGGTTATAGGTTTTTGTTGGCACGGAAGAACTAACAAAATATGGATTTAAAAATGGCGGTGCGTGGCGGCGGCGCGGGACGGTGTGTTATTATCAAGTCAGTCTGGCAACATGTCTAAGTGTACATGTAGAAGCGTTCGTCGACTCAGTTGAGATATTTTAAGAGTGTTCGTCGGTCAATGATGACCTTGCTCTAAGTGGTCTAACCATGCTGCTCCATGCTGACGAGCAGAACGGAGAGCTCGCGGATACATTTATCGTCAGAATACGTGGTATGATGTCTAACCTGACCGCGGTAGCTCACCGGTAGGAACTTCAGTCCCCGCATCGTTCGTCGTCGCCTTCGAATCCAATCAGCAGTGCTATTCTCTAAGGAAACAGCCTTGAGCGCAGTGCTGTGCCAGCGACGAATCCACAGTTTGGTATTCGCTAAGCCGCGAATAGCGACACTAGCGCTCTAAGTTGTGACGGTCGTGAGTTAGAACTACTCAACGTCGAGCAAGTTGACAGTTCTTCATACATTTTGGTATTCCGTAAGAAAAAACAGCGTCGAACTCGCTGATAGCCTCACTCACAGCCACGATTTTGTTTGCCATATCCAAAAGCCACTATTTTATCGCGAAAATTCTTGAATTTGAAAATAATATTTTATAAAAATGGCTGTTAAATTATAAAGATACATTTATTACATGATGCTAAGAAAAGCGATAATTTAAGAAAAGCTCGACAGGCGAGAGAATTAAGAAAGCTAAATCTACGAGTATTATTCCGGGACAGAGATTTTATTCACATTTACAGACTTTCTGAGGATCTAATTAATATTTTGGATAATGAATTAGCTCCATACATGCAACTGCTTCTTTTCCTCCAAACTATCTAATAGCATTTCCACTTGGACTTGAGAGGGAATAGCACTTCTCGGCATGCTTAAAATAAAAAATGCAACTTTACATAGTTAAGATAAACTTAATACTATAAAATAAATACCTAAATATTTCATGGACAACAATAAAATTGTTTCATGTAATAGCATTGAAGCAACAGTGAAGTAAATATAATACTTACATTTCATACACCCACAGAATTAAGTTTAAAACAATTTATTGTTTAGCAAACATAGATGTTTTTAAACTTTAAAATTGTAATAAAAACTGACAAAAAAATGCGAATTGACTGCGAGTATTGTGTATGTGACAGGACAGGACAGCCCGTTGCATAGTTACGAAATAGGCAAAGGCATTTAATTTTCAT
Organism: Orthosia gracilis; assembly: GCA_947562075.1. Lineage (NCBI taxonomy): Eukaryota > Metazoa > Arthropoda > Insecta > Lepidoptera > Noctuidae > Orthosia > Orthosia gracilis. The sequence continues at coordinate 14,716,625 of OX387265.1, forward strand.
TCAGCCATTCATGTAATAATAAAAATACATTATTTTAACTCTTGTAATTATAAGAATCGTTAGTAGTTTCAATCAATTCCTTAAAATACTTAAAACTAGACCTATTATACATTTTATTCCCACAAAACTCTCAGTCGGGATTTATTGATTATAATTCAAAGAATTTGTTTCATGCCCTAATTCGTCTACGAAATTGTGACGGTAGATGTCAGGCCTAGAGTTCGTCGACGACCATAACTGCGCTAGAGAATACCGTTTGAATCAGCGCTGCACGATCGGTCGATCTCTAGGCTGTCTCAAGGACGAGCTCGTCGACGACCACAGCCATGAAACTGTCTCTTAGAGAATAGCATGGCAGTGCCGATAAAAGTCATTGCGCGAGTAAAGTGAAAAGTGATACGAGTGATAAAAGGCTATTTTGTGAATTTTGTAAGTCGCGATTCGTGCACGAAAACAGACTCTAAGGACTCAGTTAATTGTAATAAGTCTACTTTGTATTGCTATGGTTGTGGCGAAAAGGGATATGTTCGAGCTTATTGTCCTACATGTAAAAAATAACATTTCAACTTGCGATATTGTAGATTTTAATACGCCACAAGCGCAGAATAATGTATTTTACTCCCTTAATACGATATGTAATGGTAAGTGTAACGATACCAACATTATTGTAACTCAAGGCGGACCTATTTTAAATATTGAGATTTAAGGGCACAATGGTTCTGCGCATAAAGATACCGCCGCCCGGCGCAGTATCGCAGTTCAACTTTGCACTCACTGTTGTTGCGTTTAGGCATTCAATTTAATTCGCAAATTATTTCGGTTGAGCTTGCGGATGGTAGCATACGTACGAATAATGTTTTGTTAGCGTGTATAAATGTCAATTGTATGTCTATGTGTATACCTATAGATTTTTTTATATTTCCTGATGCCTCAAATAACGAGACTCTTTTAGGGATAGATTTCATTAAGAAGTTTAAGTTGGTCTTGAACTTTTCGTCAATGTCATGGTTTACAGCTGATCGGCCTCAGGAAATTCACCCCTTGCTAACAGAGAGTTCACGCGACGTGGCGGAGTGCGCCTCTGTCAACCTATTGAGGGAAGACGAGAACACGTTGTTGACTCAGAAGGAGCGTTCCAGCTTAGAAGATCTACTCGCTGAGTATTCTGATATTTTTTACACTGTCGGGGATCCGACGCCATTCGCCGAGCATCACATGGATACGGGTGATCATCCCCCATTGCTGTTCCACCATATCGAGTCACTCCAGCGAAGATGGAAATTATTCGCGTGGACCTCGATCAAATGTTAAAAGAGGGAATCGTTGAAGAGTGCAAGTCTGCCTGGTCTGCACCAACTGTTCTGGTACCAAATGCTAATGCTAATAGTGGGTATAGGTTTTGTATAGATTACAGGAGGCTCAACGCAGTGACAAAAAGTGATGCGTATCCTATGCGACGAGATGCTGCAATCAACCAAGAGGGGTTGCGTGATGAGCGCCTGTGACCTTCGAAGTGGTTACTGGCAGTGTAGCATCAAGTATCAAGATAAAACAGCATTTATCACCCCGTTCGGTACGTATCGCTTCAAGCGTATGCCGTTTGGCCTTTAAAATGCGCCGGCTACATTCCAGAGGCTTATAGACAGATTTCGTTCGGGATCCACACTTAAGGATGTTACCGTGCTAACATATCTCGATGACATTCTGGTGATATCAGAGTCGTACTCCCGTCAACTTTCTGATCTCCGTGCGGTATTTGACCGTCTCCGCTTGTTTAAGCTCCGTGCGAATCGAGGCAAGTGTGTCTTCGCCAGGGAAAAGGTAAAGTACTTGGGTCACGAGATCTCTCAGTAGGGTATATCACCGGATGAGGACAAGGTGCGTGCTGTTTTGAATATGAAGGAGCCTACGTGTCTTCAGCAAATGCGCACCTTCCTTCAAACATGTTCTTGGTTCCGCAAAATTATCCCGGAGTTTGCGAAAGTAGCTGAACCACTCACGCGCTTGACCAAGAAATCGCACATATGGGATTGGAGTTTAGAGCAAGGTAAGGCTTTTGAAGCTCTTAAGAACTTGCTGACCACGTCTCCTATTCTGGTCCAAGCGGATTACACGAAACCGTTTTTACTAAGGACTGACTCGACCCCATGATGAACATCCCATAGAGTACGCTAGCCGTCAGCCGTCTGCTCACACCAGCCGAGCAAAACTACTCGACTACTAAGAGAGAGGCTCTCGCGGTAGTCTGGACTGTCAAGCGATTGTAATGACTGACCACCAACCTCTGAAGTGGCTGTTTTCCCTCTAGTCTCCGAGTGGCAATTGGTTCGATGGGCCATGAAGCTCCAAGCTTTTGAATATACACCAGATAAGGCCAATGTACAAGCCGACACTCTTAGTCGACCCGTGACAGAGGATGGTGTACCACCGGGTTGTGACATCTGCCCGGTTGTCGTGGACATACCACACTGCGATGCAACTTCGACCCGGGAGGCTAAGTTGGCTGATCCGGATGTTGCCAAGATCATCCAGAACTTAGAAGGTAAGGATGAACTCGCTACTACTCGCTGGACTGAGAGAGGTTATCTCTTGAATCAAGCTGTTCTGTATAGGTACGTGCCTGATACTGATTCCGAGAAACCTCAACTTGTCATACCAGAAAGCCTGCGAAGCAAAGTCATGTATGAGTGTAATGAATCACCCACTGCCGCTCATGGTGGTATCGATAGAACATTGCATCGGATCTCGCAAAGGTTGTACTTCACTGGAATTAGACGGTTTTTAACTCAATAAAAACATGTGTCGAATGTCAGCGGTACAAACCGTCAAACATTAAGCCAGCTGGACTTTTACAGGCACCAATCCCAGCTGAGAGGTTTGAAACCCTCGCAACTGACCTTTTTGGTCCGTTGCCTAGAGGACCACAAGGTGAGAGATGGATCCTCATTGTGGATGACACAACCAGCAAGTGAGTGGTAGTTTTTGCTCTCACGGAAGCTACAGCAGAGATATGTGCTAAGACTCGTCAACGAGGTATTTATGAGATATGGTCTCCCTCGGCGCTAGATTTCTGATAACGGAGTGCAGTTTGTAGCAGATGTCATGCAGAAGGCCATGTTCGTTTTAGGTGTAAAACAGACGGGCTCTATCACCCGGAGTCAAATCCGGTTGAACGAAAGAATTGGGACCTCAAGGCTCAGCTTCTTGGTTCTTCTTCTTGGTTTTTCTTCTTGGTTGAAGGTCGTCACCAGAACTGGCCAGAGATATTGCCGTTTGTAAGGTTTGCTTTTAATTATAGTTCTCTATAGTAGTATATAGTTGTCAATTGACAGATTGCGACTGAGATGCGAATGCGAATGTTGCTTAAACATTAGTAGAATTGGCCCTCTATAGGAAGTATTTCTTTTTGTAACTATCATAGATAAATAGATTCATTTATTTGCGTGAAATATGGTATTGTACAGATCTTATAATACACATACAATAGTTCTTCATATTCCGCCTACTAAATTCGGCATGCAAATTTTGTGATCATAATAATGATTCTAATTTACTTGCTTTAAAAAAAAAAAAATAATAAACTCCATTGTCAAAATTAAATAAAAAAATTGCCATAATACAATAAAAATCAAATTATAAATGTCAAAGAAAAATAATTAAATTACAAATTGCATAGATTTGAGGTTGTTATAGATAAAGATAGATAGATAAAGTTGACACTTTAACATGACAACCAAATAAATTAATAAAATCTAATTTAGTCAATAAGAAAAAAAATACAATTGAATTCCAATGTCAAAAAATAAAGAAATGATAAATGAAAAATTATATACAATACAATAAAAATCAAATTACATCACAATCACAGTAAAAAAACATTAAATTACTAATTGTATAGATTTAAATTAACATATCAAAATTTAATTTTCATGTCATGCAATTTTCTCATTTGTCCTAGAGTTCATAAATTCCTCAATAATATAAAAACAAACCTCGATAAGCCATGCTCTAAGATGCTTTTGAAGTAAGCTGGTTCGCAGTTCTCTAATTATCTAACTCATAATTAAATACTACTTATTACTTATTTCCAGATGTGTCAATGCATGGTTTTCCGAATAAAACTAAATACCCTGCCCTCTTTGAAGCACGGGCATCAGTCATACCCGAAAATATAGCTCATATAGATCCTGAGCAGGTTGCAAAATCAATAAAAGTGTGTGACTACCATTTTAAACCAGAACAACACGAGGCCATGGCATTTTTAAAACAGCTTTACCCTGTCTACATTCAGAAGGTAAAATGTATTTTGATTATTTGTTATATTATCCACCACCTTTTATACTTAATAGGCATACATTTGAATGATTATTTTATTTTAATTATTTGATAACCAGTTGCTGCATGCGCTTTTACCTGCAACTTAGGGGAACTGTGGGATAAAAACCCTATGCGTTAATCCAAGACATGGTCTACCTGTGTGCCAAATTTCATTGAAATATTTTTGCTGTCTAGACATCGTCGATACAATAGTCAACTAACCAAAGTGTAATTTTGACAGTTTGGACTTAAATACATAGACATTATTATTTTCTGACGACATAATACTTTGCCAAAATATTGTATCTGTGGCACTTCAAATCCACAAGATACAGACAAATCGTTTTCTACGTAACTGCAAAAAAAAAACAATTTCAGCAGAGGTAAACTAATCTATGTGATTTGGGCCACAATGCAAAACTAGCCAAATTGGCAGATTGAATACTTTACTCTAGTGCAATATAAAGCTACAAACAAAAGCCACAATGCGCAATTAGCCTAACTGGCAGATTAGATACTTTACTTATGTGCAATAAAACCTACAAACAAAAGCCAAAATGCTCAACTAGTCTAAGTGGCAGATCTAATACTTTACTTTAGTGAAATATAACCTAGAAAACAAAAGCCACAGTGTGTAACTGGCATATGTGGCAGATTGGATACTTCACCTCAAGTCAAAAGTAACTTAATTTTTAAAAAGTACAATGATTAAACAGTGTATGTGGCAATTAGTGGTTCTAAAAGTTATTAAAATATGAAGGTGCTGCAATGAAGTACCCTAATTGGCAGATTGAACTCATTAACTTGGATCAGAAATAATTTAAATATTTTTCTACTAATCTTAACGTTTTACAAACATAATTTCATAGCATTTTAAAGAAATAAATATTATTTTTATTTACCCAGCTTATTCGTTATTAACAACACATTTGAAAATTTTAGTGTTAACACTGACGCGTACGAGTTTTTCAAACCATGGCACAAAAGCCAAAAAGCCATGCCATAAAATTATTAAAAAAAAGTCTTGCAAACCATAAATAACGTTTTTTAAGTTTGTCTGTTACTGGCGAGTGTGCTGCTGTCTGTCAATTTGTTAAAATATTAATTAAATTGTAAATTTATGCTACAATATAATTACAATGTAATTTATTCGAAGAAATAATCGTGTGTGTCAGATACTTAAAAACGCAGGTATTAACAGTTCTAATACAGGTATGTGTTTTATATTATAATCTATAAAAGTTAGTTTTTCAACAAGTACCTATCTTTGCTAAGGTTACTTATTTCGTTGCTAAATAGTGAGTTTGCAGTACAAGGGCGAGGTGTTGGTGGGCTTTATTTATTCAGAATTATGTAAAATAAGTGGTTCTAATTACCAACACAATTTGTATTTTATCATAATGGCATGTTAGTTTGCACGGTGTCTATTGGCGAGAGTAGCCTGAAAATAAATTGATGTGTTGATGTATAAATATGACTATAATCCTGGTGCTTATCGAATAGGTACCTACTAACTTCGGGGTTTAATCTATAGCTTGCTCTTGCTTTTATTGCATTACAGATATAATAGAAAATACACCTACAGCTAGTGCAGAATTCAACTGCGGTAAAAGCGATTCCCATTCAGGTATTTTTGTTTTTTATTAATACAAATAGGATATCATTTTTGCTCTGCTGACTAACAGCAAACAGCCAAAACTTTAATTTTAATTTATTTGTTCTTTTAAAATGCCTTCAATCTTTATCTCGTACGATTTTATTTGAAATCCGGTACCCGGCCGGATACTAGCTCCCTATTCGGTATTCGGCCGGATATAAAATTTGAGCCGGATAGGCCGGATACCGGATAGTTGCCGGATATCTGTTTAAACTCTAGTCGAGAATCAGAAATTTGCAATGGTACTTATGTGTTCTAGGTGAACACTAAGAAGTTTTTATTTTTCACAGATCTGAAGTTTTCTAAAGAAATGAAAGAAACAACAGCTACTATTCCACCTTTAACACCGAAAAATACTCACGAACTTGGAGAAACAAGCATAGAAGCTCCTGCCTTTTCACCACTAACTCCCTTATTATTTCAAATTTCTGAGAAAAATATTCTGTCTTTACCACACACAACTACTCACGAACTTGGAGAAACAAGCATAGAAGCTCCTGCCTTTTCACCACTAACTCCCTTAATATTTCAAATGGCCAAGAAGAACATTTCACCCCTACCACACGAAACTACACTCGAACTTAGAGAAACAAACATAGAAGCTCAAGCATGTTCGCTACTAATGACTAAAAATAATATTCCGCCCCTTTCACCAGCTTCTTCCCCTTTACCACTAATGTCACCGGAAACGCTTAACGGCTTTAACATTTTGAGTAACGAACAGCTTAATAGTGATGATTCCGTCCAAGACCCTAATTATTTAGAACAAAATCACAATGAGTCAAGTGATACTACGTCAGATGAAGATATTACAGATAGAGTAGAGAAACATAGACGTAAAGGAACATCTAAAACCAGCCGAACAGTCAGTGAATCACCTTCGATATTAACAATTGAAGAATTTGATGTAGAAAATACAGACGAGCAAAACGATAGTCAAAATAATCCGAAAAAGAGAAAAGTAAAGGACCCGTGGAAAATGAACATAGAAAAAAGTAAGCGTTTAAAAGGTGAATCATATAAAACAAGGAAAGGAAGAATAATACAAGCCAGACCAATAAAACCAGCAAAATGTTTGAATACTCCTAAACACAAGTGTATTTCGGATGTCCCTCAAGATGAGAGAGAAAAAATTTATTCTCAATTCCGAAAAATGCCAAATCTTATGGAACAGCGTCATTTTGTTGTGAAGCATGTGACTAAGAATAAAAAAAATCGGACCACTACCAACGGTCCTTCCAGGCGGAATTTTACCCTAGCTTATACATTAACTGTTGGTAATGAAAAGAAAGTGGTGTGTCGGGAGTTCCTTTTAGATACTCTCAATATTACCGGCGGTTTTGTAAAAGGAGCTTTAAAAAAACTTAATGAGCACGGCCTCTTACAACCAGACGAAAGAGGGAAAAAGACACCTCCGAATAAATTAAAACCAGATGAAGAAAAATTTCTTAGGGGCCACATACTTTCCTTTCCTGCTGTAGAAACGCATTACTGTAGACGTGATAGTACGGTAAAATATTTAGATTCAACTCTTAACGTAACAACAATGTATAACGAATATAAAAACTATGTTTAATTAAAGCAGTAAAAGTTGTATCCTTTGAAAAATACCGCAAAGTTTTCAGAGAATACAAACTGAGTTTTCACAAGCCAAAAAAGGATTTATGCAAGCACTGTTTAGCATTTAGAGAAATGAATGATGAAGAAAGAGCCAAAAAAATTGAAGATTACACACGGCATCTATCAAGAAGAGATGAAGCACGCAAATGTAGAGATGAAGATAAGCTGGAAGCACATAATAATGAAACAGTTCTTGCATTTAACTTTGACTTGGAAGCAGTACTAAATACACCTAAAGGTGCAAGTGGCCCATTTTTCTACGTACGAAAGTTAGCCGTTTATAACTTAACTATTAGATAATCTAGGAAACCAAAACGTTGAATGCTACACTACAATGGGATGAAACTGAAGGAAAACGTGGGTCTATTGAAATTTCAACGTGTATAAATGCATTTATTGCAGCACATAAAAACATCCAGGCAGTTAAAATGATGTCAAATGGATGCGGCGGTCAACAGAAAAACTATCATTTTTCGTCCATGTGCTTGCTCACATTAAAGGAACATTCGACATTAAAGATGATTGATCACAAATTCTTTGAAACCGGACACACTCATATGGAATGTGATTCAATTCATTCAAAGATTGAATTGAAATCAAAAAATATACCTGTGTAAATATACTCCTGATGGTTGGGCACAGGTTGTTCGATTAGCACGTACTAATCCTCGGCCATACGATGTAAATACATTACTTCATGATGATTTTAAAGACTTTGGTATGTTAAACCAATACAAGGCTTCGAATGAAGAGCATAAAATTGGTATCAATGACGTACTGTATGGATACAATATCGAAAAGAGGTACCTTATACAATATTTCTAAAACAAAACTTTGACAGTAATGAACCATTTACAGCATTAGAGTTAAAGAAAAAACGAGGTAAAGCATTAAATTATCCTATAGCAGCCTATACAGGTAAATTTCAAATATCAGCTGCGAAGAAAAAAGATCTTTTAAAATTGTGCACTGACCACCAAATACCAAGAATGTATCATAACTATTACCAAGACCTTCCTTTTTCTGATACGACAAGAGACTGCCTCCCGGAACCCGATATAAATGAAGATAGCGAATAGCTCCGGTGATTACGCTATTCATCCAAACTGTCAGCTGACTTTGTTAAAATTTCTGTGTCAATTTCTTTTTGTTTAATTCATTTAATTTTAAGCGTAACACTTTATATTATAATTATTATTTTTACATGCACAGACTTTCATTTTATATCATTATATACCTACCTATATTTTAGAATAAATAGAAAATAAAACTTAACATTATAACTTATATTGCAGTTAAGTGTCGAGGTGGGCAGGCATCTTTAGACGATAATGCGGAAAAGAAGTTGGCTGACCGGCTATTACACTTAGCAAGTCGTGGCTTCGGAATTACACCCAAAGCGGTTCGTAAATACGCGTTTGAATTTGCAGAACGTCAAAAAATTAAACACAAATTCAACAAAAGAGCAGGAATGGCCGGCCAGGACTGGTTTCATCGTTTTATGGAAAGGAATAAAAAATTAACTATTCGGAAGCCGAAAGGTCTGTCCAGAGCAAGGATTGATGGGATGAAAAAGGAAAAAGTGTCAGAATTCGTTAAGACTTTTGAAGCTGTAGTGGACAACAACAATTTGAGAGGAAGACCTGAATGTGTGTACAACGTGGACGAAACGGGGATACCCCTGAATAATCGCCCACCCAACATTATAGCCCAGAAAGGTGCAAAAGATGTCGTCAGCATGACGAATGTTGAAAGAGGTGAAAATGTAACCGTCCTAGCCTGTATGAATGCAACAGGTCAATACATACCACCATTTGTTCTGTTTAAAGGAGTGCGTAAACGAGACGATTTTCTCATAGGTATGCCATCTGGTACTGAAGTTGTCATGACAGAAAAAGGCTGGGTAACTGAAGAAGCTTTTAAGTCATGGTTGCAACATTTTAATCGCTACCGCACTCAAGGGAAGGTTATTCTGGTTTTGGATGGGCACGCGTCTCACACGAGCTTCTCAGTGGTAGATTTATGCGAGTCTTAGTTTGTGTAGTCTTGAGTTTATCATCAACAAGCTACATCATGGCAACATTCACATCCAAATCAAGGCATCACAAAAGTCGCTTTCGGAGGACTTTTCAAACAGGCTTGGAACCAAGCTGCCACTGTTGGGAATGCTGTAAAAGGCTTTGAAAAGACTGCAATATTTCCATTAAACGCCAATGCAATACCTGACCATAAGTTTATTGGTGATCAAGATTCAGACATTCTAGAGTCCCAAGTCCAATCCGCGAGTACTCAACAGGTGCAACCTCAAGTGCAATCCTCAAATACAGAACAAGTGCAAGTACAAATCCAAGCCACAAATACACAACCACTTGATGATGCAGTGCCTTCCACAAGCTCACAATAGTCTGACAAGGACCAGTCACCCAATGCAGGGATTATAAAAGAAATTCTTCCGTCACCTTTGAAGTCACCAACCACGTCTAAGAAAATCAATAGAAATTCAAAACCGGTTTTGCATTTAACATCGCCGCAGAATAAGATTAATCGTCTCGAAAAGGAAAAGAGGAAACATCTGAAAACAAATAAGAACACCCCTGAAAATAAGAGAAAAGCTGAAGGAAAGGAAAATATAAAGAAGAAACTGAAGAATAAAGCAACACCTGGTAAAGAAAATTAAAAGTTCTTCAGGAAAACAAAGAGAGTGGCATTGTATTTACTGTTCCGAAATATTCGTTCATCCACCATCAGAGGATTGGATTCAGTGCAATTCCTGCGAAGAATGGTGCCATGAAAAATGCGCTGATACGGGAGGGAAAAAAGGACCATACATATGTGATTTATGTGCCAATAACTAAAACTGATCTCGGTTAATTATAACGATATTTTTTTAATGATTCCAAAGCTATTATGATAAGAAATTTAAGTTTTAGTTGACTTGTTATGTTAGATCCGATTCGCCCCACATATCCGGGGTGAATCGGATATTTTCTTTTTTTAGTTTTTCATCAATAATTAAGAGAATTTATAAATGTTTTAAGTTTTGAAAATTTGATTGCATAGCTGATTAGTTACTGAATACCTTAACGTCAATAAAAATTACAGTTTTGTATGATTTTATTATCCTCAAAAAAAAAGTGATCCGATTCGCCTCGGTCTACCCTAGTTTAAGATTATTTCTTAATTTTTTGCACATGTTTGCCCGATTTGAAATAAATAACATTAGTAGTGAGATAAGCCGTTATTCTCAAAATACCTCCTTTTTTTATTAAATTCTTTTGTTATTTTTTTACACAGGTACAAGCTCCAATACCTTGTTTGTGACAAGACGAGAGCTACTTATGATTATGAAGAACTCTGGTCATAATAAACTTGAAGATCAGATAGATTCACTTCAGAAGGACATTGAAAAAAGAACAAACTGTGACGGTGAACATCGGATAGTTATTTTGAAAACGATAAATCGTTTTAAATCTGAATACAAATCACGATGGGAAGCAGCGCACCGCATGGAGGATAGATTGTCCGATAAAAATAATACGTGGTTAGATACATCACTTTCTTTTCCTAAAAATACAATAAAACGAAGTATTCCCGTTCGTCCAGCAATACCTTTTGAGGAAAGCACAAACAGGATGAAGCGACAAAAGACTCAAGATTTGAGAAAAGATACACCTTTATCTGAGCTGGTTTATTCTACGCAAATGAAACTGAAAACTTCAGGACAGGGTGCAGCTTCAAAAATAATGAAAGATGTGTTATCTTATCTAATCCATCAAAGCCTATTGAATATTTAAAAGCTTATAAACAGTCACTAGAAACAGTTACGATGATGTCTGGAGAGGATGCTCTAGCACTCATAGTCGAAGCGAACTTATCTCGTCATCAGTACAATATATTAAGATCAAAATCGCCAAAAATCTACCCGACTTATAAAATTGTACAGATTGCAAAAAAAGAATGCTACCCACAGCCTCATAAAATCTTTGTTAGTGAAACTTCTGTACACGTTGATTTGCAGACAATACTTTTAATATTACCACTGAACGTTTGGTATTTGTTCAGAATGAGGTTTTGCTTACACTGAACAGTGAAGAGTTACAAAATATGTCTTTATTTTCAAAATGGGGATTTGATGGCAGTAGTGGCCATAGCTCCTATAAACAGGCTTTTTATGGTCCTGAAGTCAGTGATGCAGCTGTTTTCATAACATGTATTGTGCCCCTACGCTTGACATCTGGATCTAAGGTCATATGGCAAAACCCTAGACCAAGTTCGACTAGATATTGCCGACCATTAAAATTGAATTCGTCAAAGAAAGCACCACAGTTTCTGTGGAAGAAAAAAAAAAGGTCCACGACCAAATAAAAACTCTTCAGACAAGTGTCATACAACAAGATGGGCGCACTACGAAAGTTTAACATAACTTGATGTTTGCTATGATAGACGGAAAAGTCTGTAATGCAATTACAAATACAACATCAACACAGATGTGCTATATATGTGGAGCAACATCCAAAGACTTTAATGACATATCCAAAGTCCTTAGTAGACCAATGAAAACTGAAAATTTGGAGTTTGGCATTTCAGTGTTACACTGATGGATACGTTTCTTCGAATGTCTTTTGCACCTGGCATACAGACTGCCAATTAAGAAATAGCAGGCTCGTAAAAACAAGAAAAATGTAACAGGAGTTTCAGACAAGGAGAAGGTCGAAGAAACCAAGAGAACAATTCAGGCTCAATTCCGAGAAAGACTAGGCTTGATAGTGGACAAGCCCAAACCAGGATTTGGAAATACCAATGATGGCAACACCGCGAGGCGATTTTTAAAAAATGTCGCAGTGTCTGCAGAAATTACAAAGCTGGATTTACAATTAATACAAAGAATGCATAATATATTAATTGTCATGTCATCTGGCTATGACATTGATGTAGAAAAATTCCGCACATATGCAACTGACACCACCAAATATTTTGTGCAAATGTACCCTTGGTATGACATGCCTCCAACTGTACACAAGTTTTTTATTCATGGGCCAGAAATAGTAAAAAATGCTCTTTTGCCAATAGGCCAACTAACGGAAGAGGCCCAAGAAGCCCGGAATAAAGACTTTAAGAAATTCAGAGAACACCACTCTCGTAAATGTAGTCGCGAGAAATCGAACACTGATATTTTCAATCTGTTACTCATATCATCAGATCCTGTCATAACCAGCAAAAGGAAACTGCCAAAGAAAAAGCTGACTTCATTGCCTAAAGAAGCTCTAGATCTTCTGATACCACCATCATTACAGCCGCCAAGAGGAAATTCTACGGATGATGATACAGAAGGTGATTCTGACTGTAACGATGACAGTGACTATAGCGCTGATAGTGATTAGTTTTGTTATGACCTATATCTTTGTCGTTGCCAAGGGTAGTAATAATAATTGTACATATAATATATATATATAAGCATATACGTACTATTTTCTTTTTATTTCAATAACCTTATCATGTCACCATCGAAATATCGACTCTAAATCATCATTCTGAATTAACGACACATTTTAATAATCCTACCCCACTGTGCGTCGTTGTGTGAGGCTGATGTGATCGCAGCGCCGGAGCCTGCGATGGGTGCTGATGTCCCAACTCCCACATAAGATGCCATAAGGATTCGACAAGCTGCCGATTCGCTTCCGTCTGAGTCTTCGCGAAGGCGGTAAGGAATGGAGTCAACCGGTCCCCAGACATGAGTACTGGCGATGGTCTCGCGGCTTCATCTTCCGAGCTGGATTTTGCTTCACTGACGTTAGCGTCGGTAGCCGTACGTGCTTTGCGTGGCGTCATCTTCTATCCCTATTAACCGTATTCTTCAGTAGTATGTACGAAAAAAGATCTCACACAGGTACAGGAATTTCACAGGCAGTCGGGCACAAACCGGTTGTTTAGACTGGATTCGGGGCCACTAGATGGAAGCGCCACTTATAACGTTCATTGTTCGGGTTCGTTATTTAGTACGAAAACACACTGCACGTTTCATAATTACGTTTATGAGGTAAAACACAAATGGTAGACATATACAATAAAACTAGGTGTTTAAGACTTAACTCTTTGTAAAGCTTCCGACGTGCTCAATAGATGGCGTTGGCGTCGAATTAGAAGTCGCTATGGTTTTGTTACCGCGAATAGGGTATAAGCAAATGGTTTTTTTAAATAAATGAGCCATCACCTCAGTTCAGTACACAGCGGTTTTATTTACATCTCTCGCTAGTGTACCTTCAGGTCAATTTCCACCAAATACCTTCAGGTATTTAACACTAGGTATTACTTAGATTAGATCTTAAGCCCAACGGTCGCGAAGACGCGACCATTATAATATTAAAACGTGCTTGCTTCCGAGCCTTCCCATTGATCGACTGTCGACCGGCTCGTGGAGCGAAAGCACCTTAGCCGTTGCGCTTCGTTCCCGCCCCTCACCCCGCCGGAAACACAAATGGTAGACATATACAATAAAACTAGGTATTACTTAGATTAGATCTTAAGCCCAACGGTCGCGAAGACGCGACCATTATAATATTAAAACGTGCTTGCTTCCGAACCTTCCCGTTGATCGACTGTCGACCGGCTCGTGGAGCGAAAGCATCTTAGCCGTTGCGCGGCGTTCCCGCCCCTCACCCCGCCGGCTTTCACCCTCGCGGGCCCTTCGCTGTACTAGGTAGGGATGAGTTATAATATACATATGTCAGATCCAGGTTTATAGGATCGTGATTTGATCGACTTAGTGACATACAGGTGTCAGATTATAGTCGTGGGCGCAGAATTTAGGATACGGGTGAACTTGAGAAATATCTTCTGTAACTTCTACACAGTTTCAATTCGTTACAGAGTCAATTACTATCACATTGGTACTAAGTACTACTCTGAACTTTAAAGGAAACACTGAGCAGTTCCTAAGCCAGTATGTCTCATGTCACGGCCATGTCCGAACGATCACTGTCGCTCTCCATGAACCATATCGACACTAGAGTCTACTCAGTACCAAATAAAGGCACTTGTGTTACATTTTGGTTAATGAGCTGGCATTGCCTTTTAATTACCAAAAGACCCAGTCGATTGTATATGACATTTTTTTATATTTTTCTTCACATATCTTAAAAGTAGCATCACAGTTGACGATAAATAATGTTGTTGTCAGTTGGCAAATATTTAAATAATGCAGACATGGCAAGATTTCATTTTCAAATATTATACAGGCTGCCTCAACCTGTGTAGGTACACAGGTTTTTTGTAGGATATGTCAGCGACAATTTCTCTATCCGCCATTCCCTTAATTTTACGTAACTAAACATGGACCCTATGTCATTGGGATCCTCAATCTTCAAACAATTTTCATAAATGTCACTTTTTTTTAAATTATTGAAGCTATGTATCCACTTATATAGACAATAGGTTGTTGTTCCATTTATGTTAGATTTGTTTCCATAGTCTCAATCACTTGCACAGGATAGTCCTTATTGGAGCTTGCAGCAACACGTTTACCCAATCCAACTTGCTTTGAGATTGTCTCACAAGTACTTCTTCCTGTCAGCTACTCTTTATTTTCGGGATCCTCAAAAACTTTGTGAAGATTCGACCCCCTATTTTGTGGAGCTGTCATTCTTGAAATGATTGCCGTTTTAAGGGCTGCTTGCTATAAAAGAATTGCAAGTCGGGTTTCTGTTTGTAGGATTGTGCTGTCTAATCACTCCAAATAAATTTTCAAGTGTATCTTGCTTCGCAATTGACGCAAATTTAAATATTGAAAACCGCAAGCTCTCACCTCCGCCCAAATATCACGCAATGATTTTAATGTAGTTATATACTACTCAAAATAAAATAAGAGCCACGAGGTATTTAAGGTAGTATACCGAGAAATATAAGATTATCAAATTGTTTAATTTACGTAAACATAAAACAATGTTATTGTTTACCGTGTAGTAACTAGTAGGATAAAAAACACAAATAACAAAAAGTCACTAAATCCTAAAAAAAAAACCGGCCAAGTGCGAGTCGGACTCTGTTGAATTAAATTAAAAACGTAGTTCTATTTTTGAGAGAGAATTTAATCAATAGACCGAAATGACAGGAATATTAGAGAGGGCAAGTAGCCGACCACAGATAGTATACTAATAAACTAAAAATGTAATAAGTTACAATATTAGTCGGTAAACTAGGGTTCATTTTACTAAATCCAACACTCACCAAATTTGAACCCTGACTTAAATACATACGTATTTTAGAACATAAACAACAGTCTGAACTCAAAAATCTTAACTTAAAACACAACTAAGTTAGCAAACTCTGACCAAAATTAATAGTAAGTTTTATACAGTATTAACAATTTATTTTAGTTTCTTTACTCCTAAGATACTGAAACTTATGTCTAGGCAGAACTTTAGTAAATATATCAGCATATTGTTCTTTGGTACTAACATAATATAAATTAATTTCTTTTTCATTCTACTTTTCTGTAATGAAATTATACTTAACAACAATGTGCTTACAACGTTTGTGATAGTCCACATTTTTAATTAAACAGATTGCACTTTGATTGTTAATATTTAAGCATATAGAATTCTGATTAAATTCACCAATATCTAGTAACATTCTCTTTAACCAGAAAGCTTCTTTTGTCGCAGAACAAGCAGCCATAAATTCTGCCTCTGTGGTGGATTAAGCAACACTTTGCTGACGTTGTGTTGCCCATGTTATGGCAGCTCCATTTTTAATAAACACATACCCAGTTAATGACTTTCGAGTGGCAGTGTCTTTAGCAAAATCTGCATCACTATAAGCTTCAATTTTATTTTGCTGACGTTCCAGTGAGTGTGATCTAAACAATTGAGATATCTACTCTCAAGACTAACTCCATACGACGTCAGGTCTGCTTACCACAGCGAGATGCATGCATGCAGATGATTCCACAGATTCAGCGCTCTTCTCCAGTGTGGTGTGTGGGTCTACATATTTGAATTGGCATCCAAACCTTCAGGCGGTGACATATATATGTCTTCTTTGATGTCACCATATAAGAATGCAGTTTTGACATCAAACTGAACAATATTCAAATTATGTAGTGCTGCTTCTGAAATAAAACTCGAACTGTGTCATATCTCACTGTAGGAGAGTATATCTCTTTATAAGCAATGCCTTGTTTCTGGCTAAATCCTTTAGTACATAATCTTGATTTATAAAGCGGACCAGATGGCACATCTTTTATTCTAAAGACCCATGTACAGCCAATCAGGCATGCAGGTCCCACAGGTGCACAGACATGTTTGTGATTGAGTACCCAAAATTAGATTATGACTGTGTAATAAATTTTGAAAGGTCAAAGAGGCTTTGCTATTTTTGCAGATTAATCTCCACATAGTATGATCTTACCATTTGGTTTCAGACAAATTTATTTTAAGATCATGTCCAAATGGTCAAAAAACATAGCTAGTTTATCTTTTTTTATTATTTGGCGGTCTATAAATACACATAATTATGATAGGGTGAGACAAGAGGTTCATCGCACAACATTCTAATAAATTGGGTATGGCCCATTTCCTTACATTAATAACCTCAAATGTATGTGTGTTTTTGATCAGAATGCATGACCCCCCATTTCTATCATTCCTAGTGTAGGATGTTGCTAGTGAATAATAAGCAATATGTAAATGTTGATGTTCACCCTATTTCATGTTGTGTTCCGTTATACAAAGGATATCAATTGACTTACCCTACTAGATCCGATTTACTTTTTGGATTATTTTTTTTTGTTGGAGAAACAATAATTGTTCTACTTTTCGACTCCCCAGTCGGGATCTCCTCTCTGTCAATATGTTTCCTGCTACAGAAAACAGTCGTTCACAAGGCACGCTAGATGCCATTGCGTCTTATTTTATTTGGGCCAGCTTGGCTAAATTAGGATAAATTGGTTGATTTATTCGCCACCATTCCAAAGGCTTTACGTCTGGAGCTACATTTCTTAACTCCTCGGCTAAATGACGTCCCGTGTGACTGGTCTCCAATACTTTACATTCCAGTAAAATCGACTGAATCGTGCATTTTTTATCTATGTAATGACCACGTGACGTCCACATATCGGTCGTTAGGCATATACTTTTACATCTTCATTCAAAGCTGCTTTTGTATTAGTTTTTATTTCTTCATAAAGCCTTTGGGAATGCAAACTTGATTAATTCACGAAACCCCTTGTCTTCAACAAATATAGGCAGGCTATAAGTCCCATATGAACTAATTCATTAACTGGTCATCAATTTGTTTTTTTATTTTTTGACAATCGCGCCGAAGGAATGCAGTAATACTTGATGGATTCGAATTGGACCTTATCGTACTATATGCGACAGTTTGTAAAACAGTATTGGCTCCCGTAATTTGTGCAGTTTGAGAAAAATGCGCCTGTACCTCTTGACGCTCCACTTGCTCCCTTCTCACTAAATTCTCAGCAATATGTTTTCTTTGTACATGCTTGGTAAGTTTTGACACTCCCGATTTGTAGGAAATAATTACCTACTTTGCACATTTTGCATTCAGCTTTATTTTCACCTTTGTCTGCAAAATTATCCCAAGCCAAACTTTTCTTAGGAGCCATGTTTATAGATTTTTTTTTTGTTTGTGACTATTATTATTTATAACAAGGTACCTATCTAAAATATTGTCTATTAAAAACACTTATGTCTGGGTTTGCAAACTTACGCTTTGAATTTTCAGCGACAGGCCTCGTAGGGCTTGGCTTTGTAGATGCAGTCCTACCTTGTCTGGCTCTTTCAGACACAGCAAGGTGGCGTGGTCTTGAGGGAGACCGCTAAGGTCGTGTAGATCCTTAATGCAAGTGCGGTGATTTTCCTTCTCGTGGTTGCCGCCCTGTTTTTGGTCTAATCCCTATGAAATAGACGTAACAAAAATCACCGGGCAACGTATCACAGGGGTGGCGAGGTCATGCCCCTGGGTGTCCACCTTTGAACAAGAACAATGTTGGATAGTAATGACCTCCTGCGTGTTTGTGCCGTGCGCGGGGACCCGTATAGAAGGATGAAGGTATCCTGGTGGTTGAGTGGAGCAGGTTGCACACAACACGCCTCTTTGGCCTGGATTTCTTCCGACACGGGATGTTATACACCTTTGAACAAGAACAATGTTGGATAGCAATGACCTCCTGCGTGTTTGTGCCGTGCGCGGGGACCCGTATAGAAGGATGAAGGTATCCTGGTGGTTGAGTGGAGCAGGTTGCACACAACACGCCTCTTTGGCCTGGATTTCTTCCGACACGGGATGTTATAGGAGTAGCTTACCCACGATCAATCGGCTGAGCTCTCCTTCTGAGAGTATAAGCGAGGTGCGTGGGGTCCACTGATGTGGTCTTCGGACGGCTGAAGGGGTGGTGAAGGTCACGCTGACGGTGTAAGGGAGGGTTGTTCTGTTCAAGCCAGCCCAAACAAGCACCTGATGTCGCACTGTAAAACAGCCCTGCGCACCTATATCTCAATGGTAGTCCTAACGGCCCACCGTAAGTAGTGGGTCGTTCTCAGTTGCGGGCTCGATGGAGGGTGGGAGTCGGAGAGATTAATTTTTTGTTTTAATATGGTCAAATTAAAGACTTGAGTACATTAAGGGTGATGTCGGCGAAAGCTGACAACACTCCTGCCCCTGGACCTGCGGTTTACTCTGCAGAATCCAGCGCGGGTGCCCCCAAGGCTGCAGTGAAAACTGCTGCCGCCCCTCCGGCTGCGGTGAAAACCGCAGTCAGGAGTGTAAATAAGCCCCATGGGCAGACTGCAGCGAAAGCTGCAGGTCCCTCTTCACTGCTTCCAGTCGTTACGTCACAAGACATTCATGTAAAATACTGCCTTAAAAGTTCAATAGCGTTCACAACTGTGAAACGCCAAGTCAATAGTACCAAAACTCCGCAACATTGATTTGATATAATAAGCCACAACAAGTTATAACAAGGCTGTATTAGCTCCGCATCATCACGATCATCAGCATCAAAATGATTATCACAATAGATTACAAAACTCACTGGTTAAAATTACTTTTGGGATAAACTTGATATTTGGTCCAACAAACCAAGTCTCATATAACATG
The DNA here is from genome assembly GCA_947562075.1 of Orthosia gracilis. Taxonomy (NCBI): domain Eukaryota; kingdom Metazoa; phylum Arthropoda; class Insecta; order Lepidoptera; family Noctuidae; genus Orthosia; species Orthosia gracilis. The sequence goes on from OX387265.1 coordinate 14,736,336, forward strand.
TTACACAGGCACATTTTGAATCAATTTGCCATAAGAAACAGCTAGACCTATGAACCGTCTAAGTTATGTTACATTTTCAGGGTATGGTAAAGCCGCTAGTGACTATCATTTGGCATGAGTTTTATCATCGCTACAGTATTCTATCTCATAGTCTAAAACTGAATAAGTACTTTCAGTAAAAGAGCAATTCGTTTGGTTTACAAACCATGTAAATACGTCGACTACATTATAGTCTTTCTAATCATTGCTCTATCGATGGCGACCCGACAGTCTCTCGGCTCAACTAACGTTAACATTTACTTAGTCCAGTTCCTAAGGGTCCGCAACAATGGCTCTTAGAGCTATGGTGGTAATGTTACAAAGGCGCGGATGTATTATTTGGAATTCATTTTGCCTATCTAAAGTTAAAAGTAGTAAAAGTAAAGAGCAATCGATTCTACAATACAAAGACTTAAGCCACCATAATAATCAAACTCTGTAAAACTTTGTTTAGATTAGGCATTGAGTTCTCAGTGGTTCAACATTTATAAACAACGAACAATTGTTATTTTCATGACCTATCATAATAACATCTCACAATGAAATCTGTTATGTGAACTTTATACTTTTCCATGATTGGTGCAGCAAACAATTTCTTGATAATACTTTCTGACTGGGCTGCCACTGAGTAATTTCCAACGGAAAATCCTAATAAAATCCTGCCCGAACCTGGAATTGAACCCAAGACCCCACTCTCAGCAGTCACGCTAGATGGCACGAGATCAGAGGGGCAATTAACAATGTAGTTGATGTAAACTAAGCACCTACACACACAACCTACCACTAACCACAAATTTAGTTGACGTATATACGTATTGCACGCCGAAGCTCAGCTCGCCACAATGGACACCCATCCTGGATGCACGACAACTCGCCATATCCTACTGCTTCTCAAGCCCTAAACAGTCGCTTGCTCGTTTATCTGCTGAGTGGCTTGTAAAGGCCTCCAGATCAGCGCTCACATCGATGGTTTTTTTTTCATCCGTGTCACTTCCACATCGATGTTTTAGACAATGTTAATTGCTTGACTGACACCGACGTCGCCATTATACTCTAGGTACACACATTTTTGGTTTCTATACGTAAAAGCTCATAAAATAACAACAAAACATCACGTCCGCGCTGTTCGTAGGGGAAAGCAGAGTTTTTCAAGCAAAACGCATCATCAAACCTTGTAAGTGGCTGTTGAATACAGGCCTGCAGATCACAAGCCAAGAGGCAACACTGAGGCCCATGAGCAATGCTGCTACTCTTGGATCCTACAAGGTCTGTACCCGCGAAACCGCGATACGCGGCAGCGATAGTTACACTTTTTGCGCTGTAGCATGGTGCGGGTGACAGTTTCAGTAACATTTCGTTTTACTCTTGAAAGTTGCCGCGATTTACAAATGATGAAATAGTATTTCAGCTGCCCCACATTCGTAATACATTAAATCATTAATAAGTGTAGTAAATTAAATTAAACCCAACCAGAATGTTTTGGTCCACAAATAAAATCAAATTGAATGAAATATTAATCGAAGTGTTATGCGTATGACGTAAAGCCATAGACGTATTTAGTGATGTGATGTACTGCTACGATGCATAGTCGATATTTTTGACCTCTGCTTTGTCAGACCCGCACGCCGAAATCGCCAGTACCCCAGAGCCATTTTGCGCTATGGGCGCGGTGTCAGTAAAACGCCGATTTCTTGAAAATTTTGTATGGGAACCATGTATGAAACTTATGTTGTTAGAATCTTTATGAAATGCTATCATATTTCAAATAGATTTATCCAGTTTTACCTTGTAATGTATTGGTAATTGTTGTGTAAAGTCAGTGTAAAGGAAATTTTTCCAGTTTTTGTGTACAAAAGTAGATAGAAATAAAAAAAATAAACCATTGTTTAATATTTATTTTATTTTATTTGCAGTAATACACCCTAGTCCACAATAATCAACGAAAATATCACACCTCCCCATACATTTTTTTCATACCACAAGCTTTACAAAATTACGCCGGCAAAAAATGGCCCGGCCGGCGGCACAAAAAATGGTTATGTTTACACTCGAGTTCTGAGAACTCTGTAGGCCAAGTGGCTTCAAATGCTATTGTATTACATAGTTTGGTACCTAATCTCATCACACACACAGTTTTAGCTGTTACATTCGTTTAGTTTACGAACAATGAGTCACAATGCAAACACTTGAAAAAGAGCGATAAAAATACCCCTTTTTTTGCTCGCTGAGCAAGTACTTCTGCATTTATTTGAAATATTATATCACCATCGTCATGCTAATGATTTTTACTAATGGGAAAACACAACACAACGGCATGCTGCTATACAAAAACATTATAAAAATCAACCACCAACATGAACAATTTCACGACAAAAACACAAGTACAAGGGACACAGAATAATAAAAAAATTGATACCTGACCGATGTTGGCCCATCTGAACAGGAACTATGCAATTAAATAAAACCGCCCCTAAGACTGACCAAAATTACTCTAAATTGACTCTAAATGAAAAATAACAAAATAAAACATCTCAAAACATGGGAAAAGACGAGAATCTTTTGGAAAAAAAAAAAAAACAAATTCAGAAGGAAGTTGTCTATAGGTATTCCGGTACAATTTACTTTGAATTTGTAAAAAAATTGGAATTAAAAAAAAAATATATACTTAAAAAAGTCATTTGTCTCGGTATCCTTGTAATAGATTCTCATGAATTGTAACTAACGCTTAGTCTCGTTTGCCAGGTACCGCCTTAACACAGTCAAAGTGATTATGCACTCATTGCCATTTTCATAACATTTTGACATGAAGATGAAACCGGCACTGTCTGCTTAGGATTAAAGTGTCCGCAACGGACAATGTAATTATGAGCGGACTGTGAAAGTTTTATCTGCATGTAAAAATGTTATGAAAATGGCAATGAACACAATTACTGTGATTGCGTTTTGGCGGTAACTGGCAAGCACTCTGAGCGATAGTTACAATTCATGTTTACCTATTCCAAGGTACAGTGAATAGATAACTCCACTATTTATTTTGATTTAAAAAAGAAAATGGACAGAAATGGGTAAAGAAAACAAATGAATTTGAGGACAACAAAGCTGCAAACAAAGGCATCACACACACCCGACCCCCGCATCAGAAAATCCACTAGAGAACGCTACACGGTACGCGTTGGGAGCGCTGAAAGGTCTGGACCACAAAACACAACATAGTGGATGAACAACAACGACAAAATACACCGTCCACGAAACGAACAAAGGTGTGGTACAATATATATACAAATATATAGATACTATTTAGGAATAATATATAAAATATATGTACATTATTATCTTGTATGAAGGGCGAGGCAGCAGGTATCGAGGCAGCAGGCCTTCTGGCAAGCCACACAGAACGTCTGCACGATCTTGTGACAGACCCCACACGCCCGCCTCTGCCTCCGATTGTTGGCGGTAATTTTCGGGTAGAAGGCCGAGCGGTGGGTCACGTCGTGCAGCAAGATCTGTGGGACTGGCACGGCCCGCAAGGATGCATGATTCGATAAAAGAGTTCTAAAGCTGGGTATCCATTTGAGGCAGCCTCGGGCCGAGCGGCTGCCTCGACCCGAGGCAGATCTAGTGGAGACCGTGCCGCGATTCGAGGCTTGCCGCGACCTGAACCAAACGAAGCGGCCGCGCAGCGAGCCAAATCGTGTCGGTAAATGGCCATGCTCAAAGACGCCTCATTGTGAGGCGTGCGTTCAGTGGAGACGGACGTACGTGTGCTCGGCACGCGGCAAAATGGATAATGAGAAATGTATCGAATTAATTAAGTTTATGAAAACCACCGACATTTGTGGGATCCAACTTCACCGCATCATTATAATAAACAATTGAAAGAAGATTCTTGGAAAATAATAAGCAAGGAAATGAAACTACCCATTTCCGAAGTAAAAAAAAAAAATTACTTCGCTTTGTGGATCTTTTCGGAGGGAAAAATCTCGGCATAAAAAAAGTCTCGTCACGGGATCAGGTAAAAATTCATTGGTTTTTGAAAATAAGTTGTATATTTCTTGTCATTTATTTTATACTCATTTTACTCACGTGTGTAGTGTACCTCTAAAAATTTTTATTCTAGGTCATAATGAGGTGTATATGTTACGGCTAATAACCGAAGTGCGGCTACACCTAGTTTTAGCCGGTTAGAACTAGGTGTAGCCACTTACTCTTGGTTAAACCTAGTACGAGCCGATTGTTTTCGGGTAAAACTAGGTCTAGCCTTCATCATGCCGGCTACAACTAGGTCCAGCCATTCCCTGTTGGATAAAACTAGGTCTATCCGATATCATTCCGGCTAGAACTAGGTCCAGACAATCCCTGTTGGATAAAACTTAAATGCGTGTCCCGCCAAGCCTTCCGCCCCGCGTTACACTCATGACTCACAGCATCTGCAGCAGCGGCGCGGGGTGGAGGGCATAGCGAGGCACGCGCCTCTGCAGGTTGTGAGCGCCAGGTGCTGCTGATCTACTGCAGGTCTACTAGCGAGTGTGACTCACAGCGTCTGCAGCAGCAGCGCGTGTCTTAGTTTTATCTAACAGGGATTGGCTGTACATAGTTGTAGCTGGCATGCTATCGGCAGAGCTTTTTAAGATATTAAAAAAATATCCAATAAAAAGAAACGTAGAGAGTTTTTTTATTCTTATAAATCACATTGTAATAATTAACACAAATTATTAGGAGTACAATTTTTAATATAATAGGAGCAAACAGGAACATTTTTTTAACAACAGACAATAAGTAGTTGCATATTATAATTTAAAGAATGTTATTATAATTATAAATCACACTTTTATAAAGTAACATAAACTATTTATTAGAACAACTTAAACTTGAGTGACATTTTGAGTTGCACAAAATACCAGCAGCTTTGCAGAGGCACTTTTTGTTGCCACATTTGGTTTTGCAGTGGCATCTTTTATAGCCTTGCCCACCAGAGGTCGATTGTGCATTGGCTATTTGGCGTAGTGATTTCTTTTCGGGTGAAACCATGTCAATATCTAAAAATTTTGAGTCACACACAGTGAACTGATTTCTTGAAAATAGTTCTGTTATAGTGCCGTATTTGTTTCCTAATTTGTATAACCCCTTGTCGTTACATTCAAGTACAACCATTAACACATTGGGAAAGTCGCCTCTACCTCTGTCCACGTCAGGAATTTTTACTCGGACTGTATCACCGACTTTACATGGGGGAAACTTTTCATTTGATGAAGCCGTCATTTTTATAGCTTGTTTTACCAAAACTTCCTGTGCGCCTTTCCTGTTAGTGTCAATTTTTAGTTTCTTTTCACACAGCTTACATTTTTCTCCTCATTCTGGTCACAGAGCCCGCAATATGTCATTTCGTTTTTTTTCTGGCAACTTCCTGATGTTGATGGCTCATTCTCTTTTGATGGCTCATTTTTTTTAGTAGCTTCGTCACTCTCATCATCAACTAACTCTCTAAGAATTTTCTCAAGATCTTCCTCACTTTCTATATTTGCAAGGACTTCAGGTGGTAGATCAGATGATTTCAGCCCGACCTTTACATCAGAGCCGAACATTGCCTGGTACGGCGATCTTTTAATTCCGTGATGGTAAGCTCTATTTTTCATTAGCTGAATAAATCGTAAGCCTTCTAACCATTTTTGGCAGTTCTCGTCAGCCATCCAAGTCATAAGCATTTTTTCGATGTCTTGATTGGCACGTTCAACACTACCTTGTGACTGGCTGTGTCGTGGTTTCCCATGCACAATCTTCAAACCTGGCCACATCTGCGTCAAACTTTCTACAACTCGATTCGCGAACTCTCTGCCATTGTCGGATTGAAGTATTGAGGGTGATCCAAAGATACAAAATATATCAAGTAATTTCTTTGATACTTCTTCCGCAGTCTTACTTTGTAACGGATGAAGTTGTACGAATTTCGTGAGGTGGTCCTGATAAACTAGTATAAACTTGTAGTCACCATCTGGGTTTGTCTGCATGTCTATCAAATCTACTTGGCAACGGCTGTTTAGCTCACTGGATAAAAGTAATAGGCTTTACAACAAGGCCTTTTTTGGTAGATTTTTGTTTCATTTGACATGGCTTACATAAACGAAGATACAAAAGAATCGCCTCCTGAGTAATATTTGCATACTTCTTTTTAGCTTCTGCAACCATTCTGTTTCTTCCGCCGTGCCCAACACACAGATGTATTTCATGAAGAACATCAAACAAGTCTTCATTCTTGACAAAATATTTGATATTTTCGGAATTTTCGGTGCTCGGCACAGGAGAAATTAACTTTTCGATGTCGCCAATACAACAAACATCGAAGCGCTTCAAACGGCGATATTGTAACGTAGAACGTTTCGTGGATATTTTGGCAGCTTTAACGTCTTCTATAAACTTGGAAAACTGCACATCATTCATATAGCTTTGATTTTCACCATGTTTTGTGGCTAATAAACACTGAAACTGTTCCAAAAAACTTGACTTCATAGTCTGTAGGTCTTCATTCATAGCCATTCTGAATTCGAACGTATGAGTGCGCAAAAACAAGGAAGTACGTCTGTTTTGTACAACGGCATAATGCGTACTAAACTCAAAGCGCAAGGGCAAACGCGGGTGTACGGGAGGCGGGGCGGCAGGGGCGCGCGAGCGCGACGCGTCTTGCGTGAGCCAGGCGCCTGTTACTTGTTTAAACTTGTTTGCATCTAGTTTTATCCAACAGGGAATGGCTGGACCTAGTTGTAGCCGGCATGATGAAGGCTAGACCTAGTTTTACCCGAAAACAATCGGCTCGTACTAGGTTTAACCAAGAGTAAGTGGCTACACCTAGTTCTAACCGGCTAATACTAGGTGTAGCCGCACTTCGGGTATTAGCCGTAACATATATATCGAAATGGTTCGCTTATGAGCACTTTTACTTCTTGGCTGACAAATTCTCTCCCCGTGAGACTCAAAACTCAATGTCTATCGACACATCGTCGCCTTCTGCAGCAACAGACACAACAAATTCAGAACCGTCGCCTTCTGTAAGTATCTGGGGTCAGTTAGCTTTGGGCTAAAGGCGGAAACATATTTACGTGTCGTGGCGTGTCATGGTTCTTACTGTCGTAACGGTGAGTGTGCACACTTATGTGTCGTGTCGTGGCGTGCTCTGGCGTTATTTCTTTCATTTCTGAACAGAACCTCGCAGTGTTTAAACGTACATAATGTTTTCTTCTGATTCGGATAGTGATTAGTGCTAATTACATTTTATATTTAACATCTATGTTGCCATGTTATTTGTCCATTTGTAACGAAGTGTGTAGCCAAGCGTGATCGAATTGCTTTTGCGTCATTTGCAGACCTTCGAGGAATTGCACGTAAAGGCACAAAAGAAGTAGAATCTGGTTCATTCCTCCACGACCCTTGTACGAAATTTCCATCGATTTCAGAGTCCAAACTTCCTGGTGGTGTATAAATATTTGCCCTTGTTTTTCGTAAAAGTTATGCAAATAAACAGTAGCCAGTACCACTTTCGTAGCAATTTCTGGTTCCAATAACATTGGTTTTCTTAACACTCTAAATACAGAACTCATGATGCCAAAAGCATTTTCTACTACCCTTCGTGCTCTAGATAGACGGTAATTGAATATTCTTTCCGGAGAACCATTGTCTGGGGTTCCTTCAAACGGTTTCATAGTATAAATTGTTTAAAGCAAATGCCTTGTCAGCTAATATAACATAGGGCACTTTAATCAAATATGGTGTCTGTAATATACAGGATGCTGGTAACTTTAATTCATTATTTTCCAATGATTTGTACAATGCACTGTTTTTAAAGAATCCACCATCGGATATGCGTCCTTGACATCCAACGTCTACATACATAAAATTATAATTAGCATCCACCAAGCCAAGCAATACGATGCTGGGTTTTTTTTTATAATTTATGTATTCTTCGTGACTATTAATTGGTGATTGAAGAATAATATGTTTGCCAACGAGGGCTCCCACACAATGAGGAAAATGCCACTGGTTTTCAAAATCTTGTGCTACTTTTAACCTTTCTTCTTCTGATGATGGTATCTGAAAATTATGTCACATATTTTACTGTTAGGCTATCGTACTGCTAAAACATTATTTGATGATTTTATTTATTTAAATTTACAGAATGAAGAATTATTCGAAGAAAATGAATCGATGCGTGAAACTTCTTCTTCCGAACGATCATCTTTGCCCCGCGATGATCAACAACAGACGCAGCCCGAAACTTCAAGATCAAATAAAAGAAAAATGACTGATGCTTGTGAAGATAATATAGATCTAGATAAAGCTATGGAAGTGTTAAATTATACAGATGATAGTTATGATACGTTTGGTAAAAATATTACTGCAGAACTTAGAAAATATGATCCAATTACTTTAGCACACGTTAAAAAAGCTATAATGGATATCTTATTTCAAGCTGATACCGGGATGTTACCAGGTAGACGACAACAAGGATACTACACCCAACAATACGGCCAAACTTCTGCGAACGTACAAAATTCCCAACAATATGGGCAAACTTCTGTGAACTCACAAGATTCTACTGGAAATACTGAACAATTTACTACTCTGTCATTATTGTAACTTTGTACTTTACTAAAATTTTGATTAATAAAGCATTTTTAACATACCTGAACATATTCTTTGAGCACTTTTACCAAGGCATCACATGTTTCGCGAACAATTTTTGAAATAGATTGCTTTGACACTCTAAAAAGGTATTGCAAACTAACAAACGAATCATCACTTGCTAAAAACCTCAGGGTAATGGCCAGTCGTTCTTTTGTTGTGATTGCTTTGCGAAACGATGTATCTTTTTTCCAATTATTGGTTCAAGCTTGATACATAGATCTTCAAAGGTTTCAGAGTTCATTCTGGTAAAATTTTTAATAGTTTCTTCTACGCCTTCAAAGGTCATATCTGACAACAATTGTTTTGCATGAAAATTTCGCTGACGATATATTTCCTTAATCCACCATCAATGTTTCCGTTTCTTATGTTGCTTCCTTTTGTAGTGACTAATTACTACTAATGCTGCAGCGACTTTACGTGCGTCAACCATGGTGGTTAATGAGGAATTGAGAAAATCGTGGCTCGGGTTGAGGCTTGCCGCTCGATACGCTATTTTGTGTGCTCAAGTGGAGACGCATGTACTTTCTGCAGCCCGCAGCACGCTCAGGATGAGGCAGCTCGCCACGAGGCTGCACAAATGGATACCCAGCTTAATAAGATTAATACGGAATGATCGATGATCGAGGACAGGATTAGCAAAAGCTAGGGCATTGGAACGATGAATGACGTGGGAGTTCAATATGGAGACGTTTAAAAGTCTCCTGAAGAATTTCTTGTACCAAAACTTTGTTTGTTTCCGCTCTATCGGATACATGGACAGTATCAGGTCCTTTTTGTCCACCCCACCCATCATGATATTGTAGTCATTTATCAGGATGGGTTTGATGGCTCCTCGGTAATCCTGGACGGCGTTGCCATGGTATGTCGAGATCATAGCCACACGGGTAGAATCTCTCCATACCATGACATCGACATCCCCCATGGTAAGGCCAGATAACTGTCCACGTCGCATGCCGCGCTTGGTGAGACTGTGCAGGGCATCCGGAACAAACTGACGATTCGTCCGAAGGGTTCCTACACAGTCAAACCCCAAGCACCTCAGCCGACGAGCGAGGAGTGGCGAATTGTAGAATTTGTCCATCCACAGTGTGTACCCTTTGTGCTCCAGACCTTGCGTGAGCCGCAACACAATTGCCGGTGTAGTTTTGTCCAGCGGATTTTCCGGCTCCGGCTGTCGGACGACTGTCTTGTGGCTGTGAATCTCGAACCGCCATAGGTAGCCGGTTTGAGATTCACAGACCTCATAGGTTTTGATACCTTTGGTCGCTGCTTTATTGGGGATCACCTGGCCAATGTCGAGCCAGCCTTTCCACATCAGAAGACTCTCGTCTAGAGCCAGGTTTTGAGACATCACATACAACGACCCGAATTTCCTGTTGAGATGGTCCAACACCGGGCGCAACTTAAAAAGTCGAGCCTCGGAGACGTCCTGATTTAGCGCACCCATGTCGTTGTTATCTGTAAAGTGCAAATAACGACTTAACAGAAAAAATCTATTTATCGACATGCGTGCTATTATGGGTCGACATCAGGAATGGTTGCACCATCATTTATTTGGGAAAACGGTTCCCTCCTCGATGCAGGTGGAATCGAGGGGTTCGGAAACGCTCTCCAATTAAAATCAGTAAAACTGCAGGGCTGCTCTGTCGCAGTTATTTCAGAGTCTACAATATCGAGTGCTGCAAACTCTGATCCAAGTGTTAACTACAGTTAAGATACACTATGATATGAACATTTTTTTAAAGAGAGTTGATATGGCATACACACAATTCGACCTCAATATTGCAACTTAATTTATTACAAATTAGAATATTGCCTAAAAAGGATTTAGCCTTTTTTCTCATTAATTTTACTCATTCCGTACTACTACTTGAGAGCAGTGGTGGCCCTGTGGTATTTCTCTCAAAAAATGGTGAAGGAAACATCGTGAGGATAACGCCATGTCTTAGGGTGAGGCTACACGGGCGGGTCTTCCGCCGCGGGAAACCGCTCGACAAAGCTGCCGCAGACCATCAAACTACACGGGACGCGGTTTATCGCTGCCTTTTGTTCATTTCAACATGGATCCGCCAATGATAACTGCGCTTGCAGCTCTCATATTAATAGAATTATTAAAAAATAAAGTAAAGCGGAATGAGTGGGTGGAACCAGTGTTATGTAATCGTTTAACTTTGGGAATATTTCATTCAATGTTTAGTGCACACCGCGATAACCCTCATAAGATCTTCTCATACTACAGAATGTCTGTGAACTCATTTGATGAACTTCTATCAATTATAAGCCAACGTATCAAGAAACAGGATACAAATATTCGAAGATCCATCACACCTGCAGAACGTTTGGCTGTAACTCTCAGGTAAATAAAATAACATTATTTTATTATGTAATCTTTTTTATTAGGGTAAGTACTGCAGAACATTAAAATAATCATTATTTTCCGTTGATGTGTCCGAAGCAGTATCGTTTTGTGGCGATGCGACACTGTTCATTGGAGATAATGTCTCGTGATATGCTCTAGAGCCAGAGCTCCCAGATGAATCCTGGTTTCTCTGGTAAAGAAATTCAGACAAGTTGCTAGGAATACTGTGGTTTCTTTCGTTTCTTTGTATATTTCTGAATAAATTCGTAATTTCATATCTGGTTTCCATAGCCAAATCTGGAGTCATAGAATCCATAATGGGTACAAAGGACATAAGAAATGCTCGATTTCCTTTTGCGTCACTATCGTTATTTAACTTTTGTAATTGTAAACTTTCGTTCAAAATTTTTGTTATTTGAGGAATTTGGGTACTTTCCGTTTGTTTATTTTTTTTGGGAGGAACTTGGTTTTGTCGAGGTGGTCTCATCAAATTATCTTCTTCCTGATTTTGTGATAAAGTCGAAAGTATTGGAGATACATTGGACTCTCGTTCATCTACAGTACTGACAGTAGGGCGTAAAAAGGACAACAAGTCAAAATAAATATATCTTTTTTTTTTGGAGCCGATTGACCCGACACTGTGGTAGTTTCTGATTTTACTTCTTTCATAAAACTATCTCTAATATTCTTCCACTTCTTCATTAGATCTTTAATTGCAAAAAAGAAGAAATATGTTAATGTCGCATCTATTTCTTTTTCAGATGTTTGGCTTCGGGAGCAACTTTCACTGATTTGGAATATGATTTTCTAATTTCTCGAAAAACCATACCATTTATTGTAAAAGAAACCTGTCAAGCTATATGGCAAGAATTGGCACCTTTAGAAATGCCAACACCAAATAAGGAAAAATGGATAAACATTGCTGAGAAATTCTACAAAGAAGCGAATTTTCCTAATTGTGTTGGCGCCATTGATGGCAAACATATTAGAATTATTTGTCCTCCGAATGCTGGATCCAAATATTATAATTATAAAAAATATCATTCGATTATTTTATTGGCAGTGGTTGACGCAGGCTACTGTTTTACATTCATTGACGTTGGTGCTCCAGGTCGAGAAGGTGACTCGTCAATTTTCAAAAGTTCAAATTTCGGGCAAAAGTTAACTCGTTCTCAGTTAGATTTACCAGAGCCAGCTCATCTTCCTAACAATATAGGAAAACCTCCTGTGCCTTTTGTATTTATAGGTGATGCTGCGTTCGGTTTAAATAAAAATGTTATGAGAACAAAAAATGTTTCTTTACGAAACATAACAACGCCTAAGAAAATTTATAATTATCGACTGTCTAGAGCTCGCCGCTTTGTGGAATGTGCATTTGGTATCCTCAGTAACAAGTGGCGAATTTTTCATTCAAGTATCATGATCAATCCACTGAGTGCCAAACACATTATAAAAGCAGCTTGTGTATTACACAACTTCGTAAGACGCAGAGATGGTTATCAATTTGAAGATACGATTCGATATGATATTGAAGAATTCGATGGAGTCCAGGCAGTTGGAGGCCGATCTAGTGGCATTGCAGTAAGAGATTCATTTGTTGAATACTTCAATGGCCCTGGAGCCGTTCCTTGGCAAAACAGGATGATTCATTAAATTAATGTAAACAAAGTGCTTGACACTTTATTCAAGTAGGTCTTATGCACAGACATGTATGTCTGTGGTCTTATGTGTATAAACTATCTGTGGAGTTTTTATTTGTACAGCTGTCAGAATGACGTAAAACAGCATGCATGCGTTTTTGAGGTTATGAAAATTAATATTGTAATTCATTGTAAATTTGTTGAATACTTCAATGGCCCTGGAGCCGTTCCTTGGCAAAACAGGATGATTCATTAAATTAATGTAAACAAAGTGCTTGACACTTTATTCAAGTAGGTCTTATGCACAGACATGTATGTCTGTGGTCTTATGTGTATAAACTATCTGTGGAGTTTTTATTTGTACAGCTGTCAGAATGACGTAAAACAGCATGCATGCGTTTTTGAGGTTATGAAAATTCATATTGTAATTCATTGTAATTGTGTCCAGTGCGGTTCAGAAGCGGTTTTCCGCGGCGGGAGAACCGCCCGTGTAGCCTTGGCCTTAGAACCAAACATTCGAAGACATGTGACATCCACCAACCCGCACTGGGCCGGCGTGGTGGATGTCCATCCTCTCTCACAGAGAGAAGGCCTGTATCTCAGCAGTGGGTACATTAAAAGGCTGATGATGATGTACTACTATAATAACAAAAAAATAGCGATAGACTGATAACGACATGACTTTACTGTCTTATGATATGATGCCACCAATTCGATTGACATAAAAGTAGCTTATAGGTAATTACTAATAGTGTAAACACTATTGGGGTCCCTTTTAGTATTGTGGTTGATTAAGATAGAGTTTGAACGATGAACAAAAGTTAACCTTTAACTCATCGCGTCTTATACGTGCAACTGGAATGTATATTGAGCATACTGAAGCATATAAAGATACGACCGTGCCTTAAGGATTGTCATATATTCCTTAAGGACTGTCATATATTATGTAGGTAGGTCAGTGTCTTGTCATTATAAAAATATTAAGGTTGTGGGTACTCAATAAAAATCAGTCTTGGTCAACCCGTCTTTCATTTACTACATGGTGGCAGCGGTGCTGAATAAATTTAATAAATTAACAACCAATATATCCTAGTTTATGCTCAAAAAGACAGTACAAGTGACAGTGACTAACATAAACAATTGAAAACAATGGAACACGCGCGACCTCCGGCGGAATTGTGTTTAGAAGGAGGGCCGGCCAGTCGGGCCGGGCCGAAGCGTGGCAAAAATGGTTGAAGCAATTTAACGTGCTTCTAAAAGCGTCTGGTGTCCACAAAGAAACAACTGATGTCAAAGCAAGTTTGTTGCTGAATATGGTCGGATCGGAAGGATATGACGTGTATACAACTTTCAAATTCACCAAAGACGAAAACAAAGAATGCTTCGATACTCTTGTGCAAAAATACAATGAACATTTTGGTACCAAACAGAACACTAAGATGGCTCGATTCAAGTTCTTTACAAGAAACCAGGCAGAAGGTGAATCCATAGACGACTATATAACTACACTAAAGGTTCTCTCACTCAGCGATGTGAGTTCGAGCATTTAGAAGAGGACCTCGTGCGAGACAGGATCGTGTGCGGAGTCCGAGATGGCAAGCTGCATGATCGACTGCTCAGAGCAGACGATCTCACTCTGGCAAAAGCTGTAAAAGTCTGTCAAGCTAACGAGATGTCCATAGAGGAGCAGATGCAGATAGAGGGCACCAAGACTCGGGTGGTAGCAGTGGACGCAATGTACGCTCGTGGCGCGGACCGCGGAGGCTCGGGCGGCGGCGCAGCGCGAGGCGGCGCAGGCACAGAGGTAGCGGCCGGGACGTCGCGGCGGCAGGGCCTGTGCGCGCCAGCCGCAGCGCGGCGCACAGGCCGGGATGGGTGGTGCACCCGTCCAACAGCGCAAGCCTGGAAAAGTGTTGTGTTCTGCGTGCGGTTTAGGTAGTTGTGATAGCTATAAATGTGCGGCTAAAAATGCAATGTACTTCTGGTGCAGTGAAAGAGGACATTTTAAAAACATGTGTCCGAAATTGCGTAGGCGCGTGTTACAAATCAACGCCGGTGTCGAGCCCGACGCCGAGGTGATTCACGGCGAGGACGACGACGGGTTGTACTATGTTTCTTCGCTATCGGGAAAGATGGATCGTAAGGACTCTAAATGGTATGAAACTTTGATTTTTAAGAGTACCGGTGCTAGTGAAAATTTAAGTTAGATTCAGGGTCAGATTTAAATGTAATCTCACTTAGTACATTTCAGAGACTACAGATGCCAGTCGAAATTATATGTTCAGATAACACGAGGGCGCAATCATTTTGTGGTAATTATATTCCGATAGCCGGTTACTGTTATCTGAAATGTACTTATAAAAACATTGACTATACATTACGTTTCACTATTGCCGACTTCGCTTGCCAAAGTGTTTTAGGTAGATATGCTTGTGAAGAGCTGGGAATGGTGAGGCGTATATTGTCCCTCAACCTAGATTCCTATGCAGACTTGTTTCAAGGTTTAGGCAAATTACCCGGTAAGTATACCACTGTAATAGATCAATGCGCCCAACTGTCGGTCTGTCCGGTTAGAAAAATACCTATAGGAGTTCGCGACAAGTTATCGCAAGAATTGGTGCGCATGGAGAAAATGGGAGTGATCCGTAAGGTGGCTCACCCGACACAATGGGTGAACGGTATCGTAGTGGCGGCCAAGAAGGACGGCACCATCCGCGTGTGCCTCGACCCGCGGCCGCTTAACCGCGTCGTGCGGCGCGCGCACTACCCGCTGCCGACGCTCACGGAGATCGCAACCAAGATCCAAGGAGCGCAATATTTCAGTAAGTTAGACGCTCGTTCTGGGTTTTGGATGGTAGAAATCGATGATGCCAGTGCAGACCTTTGCACCTTCGGAACACCGTTCGGTAGATACCAGTTCTTGCGTTTACCGTATGGAATCAATTGTGCTTCAGAAGTTTTCCATCATAAAATCCGTCAGATACTCGAAGACCTGGAGGGAATCGACTCATTCATCGATGATGTGATCTGCTGGGGCTCCAGCAAAGCCCAGCACGATGAGCGTTTAAAGAGACTGCTAGATAGGGCGCGAGAAGCAGGTATAAAATTTAACGAAGATAAATGTGAGTTTCAAGTTAGGCAGGGGAGTTACTTAGGCCACGTTTTTAGCAAGGACGGCATGGCCATAGACAAAAACAAAATAAAAGCGATAGAGGAAATGCCTATTCCGGAAGATAGGCCAGCACTTGAGAGATTTTTGGGCATGATAAACTACCTATCCAAATTTATCCCCAATTACTCAGAGTTAGCATTACCGCTCCGCAACCTGTTGAAAAAAAATAGCGAGTGGGTATGGGACTCGGCGCAGGAGTCGGCAGCGGCGCATCTGAAGCGCGCGGTGTGCGCGGCGCCCGTGCTGGTGCTTTACTCGACACACGAGCCCGTGCTACTGTCTGTGGACGTAAGCGCGCGCGCGCTGGGCGCCGTGCTGCTGCAAGCGGGACGTCCGGTCGAGTTCGCCTCAGCCACGCTTACCGACACGCAGACTAGGTACGCACAGATAGAGAAGGAGCTGCTCGCGATTGTCTACGCTCTCGAACGGTTCCATCAGTATGTCTATGGACGTCATGACGTCACGGTTTAGTCAGATCATAAGCCGTTGGAGGCGTTGTTTCAAAAATCGCTCGATTCGATACCCACGCGTCTTCAACGCATGATGCTACTCGTACAAGGCTATGATTTTAAAGTTATATATAAACCAGGGTAGAGCGCCATTACCGGAACGCACATCGGAAAAAATAACTGAGGAAGTAGAAGAACAATCGTGTTTTTTAATAGAAAACATTCGTTTCAGTGCCAGCAAAGTAAATCTTATAAAAACGCCATGAAAGAGGACATAGAATGTCAATTACTTATAAAATACATACAAGACGGATGGCCCCTGAATAAATATTTAGTTGACGAACGCGTGAGAGGTCAGTGGTCGTATAGAGGTAGTTTTGGTTTCATTGATGGAATCATATTTAGAGATAACTTAGTTTATATACCGAAAAGCGTTCGGTCGGAAATGCTGAGTAGGTTACACGACGGTAACATGGGCATAGACAGGTGCAAGCGTCACGCTCGCGAGGTGATGTTCTGGCCGGGTATGTCACGTGATGTGGAAGAGATGGTGTGAGCCGGTGTCACGCGTGCGCCGAGCGCGCTCACCGTCCCGCGCGGGAGCCGCTCATGCCGCATCACATACCGCCCTTGCCTTGAGCCAAAGTGGGCTCAGACATATTTCAGTATGCAGGCAAGTATTTTTTGATACTAGTTGATTACTTTTCTAATTTTATAGAAGTGAATCCGTTAACAAACATAGGTACGAAGGCAGTAGTCACTGCCATGCGAGACCAGTTCGCGAGACATGGGATCCCGCAGGAGTTAGTATCTGATAACGGTCCCGCGTACGCATCAAAACAGTTCAAAAATTTTTGTTCTGAGTGGGGCATTGAGCACACTACTAGTTCGCCAAACTATGCTCAATCAAATGGGCAAAGTGAAAGAAGTGTTCAAATAATAAAAAATATTTTGATAAAGTCCATAAACTCGGGGACAGACTTCTACTTAGGACTATTAAACTATCGAGCCACGCCACGTAATGGAATCAGTTCGCCATCGGAACTGTTAATGGGGCGGCGACTCAACACTAGGTTACCATCGCACGCTGAAAAGTTAAAACCAAGTCGAGATAATGACATAGACTACAAAGAGATGTTACGTAAACAGCAGGCCGATAAGACGTATTATGATAGGCGAGCGAAACCGCTACCAGTGTTAAAGGCCGGTCAACCGATACTCGTCGCTGACGATGGCAAACGCAAATATGCACGAATCGTAGGGCGCGCAACTCAGCCTCGTTCTTATTTTGTCGTAGACAATACGGGTAGGCGATACAGGCGGAACCGGCGGCATCTGGTTGAGCTGCCAACCGAAGGCAATGCCCCCCCTCGTCCTTCTCATGAACAGATGAGCGATGATGAGATTTGGAGTAGTCCAAAAAGCGGCAGCGACGAGAGCCCCCGAACAAGTGATGACGTTGTCATTCCCATTCCACCACAAGGCTCACCAATTCAGCGCAATCGCAGACCGACGGCTATACTAGCACGACAAAAAATTGAAAACTGTATACAAAACCAATAAAAAATTCTACCTACTTACGGTATGGTATGTCTATTATGTATCTACCAGATGTGATCTCAGTTTGTTAGTTTTTTAAACATACCAAATATACAGCTGGATTGAGTATTACTGTTTGTATGGTAGTTATCAGTGTTATCTACTTGATTTTGTACTTTATATGTATACTAGAAAGTATAAATTACATAAGTGCAAAAGTAACTAGGATCAACCGGTTTACCACTAAGATAATGATTATGTTACAGTTATATTATACCTACTAAAATTGAAAAAATAAAATATTATGTATTTTATATTACAATACTTCAAGGCATAGTAGTAGTAGAATATGGAGCTAAAAAAAAAAAGAAAAAAAAAAAACATTGGACATGTCATATATTATGTAGGTAGGTCAGTGTCTTGTCATTATAATAATATTAAGGTTGTGGGTACTCAATAAAAATCAGTCTTGGTCAACCCGTCTTTCATTTACTACAAGGACTATTATGAAAAATATTTGTGTCACTGTGTTTGAGTGTGTGTGTTTTCGGTGTATTCCGGCTGATCGAGTGATTTCCGGATATTCGTTAAGAACGTTACTTCATAGCGGCGTGCTTCAATTTTAGATAAATTTACTCACACAGCTTTACAGTTAGCATGCACACAGCTGTCTGTATTGAAGCGCATGTAACCGAGTGCTTTACGCCGCAATGATATTTTGATACTTTGACAACGTATTTAATTAGTATGAAATGTTTTGGTTTTTTTTTTCGTAAGTAGGGACTTAGTTTTTTTAGTTTATTATAACAAGTGAGGAATTATATAACTATTACCTTTAAGTAAATAAAAATAAAAACGTGTAAAATAAAATTTTAATATTTATCGTCTATTAAATTCATAGACCTGGCTTTTCGGGGATCAACAATCTCAGGTAAAAGACATTTATTATAAAAATTAACCAGTCGCTGTTCCATACATTCTTTCCAAAAATTATCGTCCTTAATTATTTTTTCAGTCTTCAATTTGAAATTTTTGCCTGTCCACACAGCAAACAGACAATAATTTCTTATAGTTATGTGCAGCTGCCCCTGAATTTGGTAAAACCAGTCATGTCGACGATTTACAGTTCCATCTATTTTCCAAAATTTTATTTTTTTCTGGCATATAGCGACATCTGCCTCCAATCCAAATGCCGAACTAGGACACTTAATTTCTACGATGCTGTTCCGTACTGTTCTTTGTTTTGTAAACATTCTAAATATTAGTAGTTTTCTGAGAGTGTCTTATCAATTGTGTGTAGTAAGAACCAAATTACGGTGGATTTGAAACGTCCCGCCATCGTCTCTTTGGATACTCGCTAACCAATCCGAACGGCGAACCACAATGCAGCGCCATCTTTATAAAAAAAAATGGATTGTCTACGCACGTCGAACGAGCGGCGGACCTCTCCGCGCCCTTTTTTTTGTTATCCCGGTTTTCTGGTGGTTTAGTAGTGCTCCAGGTGAACAATTTGAAGGACTTATGCCTATGGACTTGTTTTGATGACGATATCGTGTGTGTGAACGGCTGGATCCAGACCCTCGCTGCCTGATACGACGCCGAGCCCGAGGAGCGCGAAGCAGTATACCTACGGAGGCGAGAGGTGAGTGCTTTTCGAATCCACTGTTCACAAATCTTCTACACATAATTGTTTGGTCCTTCGAGCCGGATTGTTCATATTTTTTCACCTGTGAGGTTTTCCATTCCATATTCCCTTGTTGTTCGAATTTCAAGTTACGCTGCCACGCGTCTATCAATATGGCGGAAATCCAACAAGATTTTTTTGAACGAGAAATAATTCTCGATGAGCTTCAACGAACATTACAGTTCATAGATTCCGATGAACAACAATTTAAATCTCGATCTAAAGATTTAACTTCACAACAGCGCAAGTTTTTCAAACTTCAAGCTAAAATTGAAAAATCCCTCATTAAGTCTAATACTTTTGATAAAGAGGAACAGCTAAGAATTCGTAACAGTTTTAATGATTGCTATTATGCTATTGTGGTACATTTAAATAAAATTAAAGAAGATGAAATTGAACATAAACATAGGATGTCGTCATTCGGATCCCCTAATAATTCTGTTGTTCACGTGCCATCGTCTAGTAGTTGTGCTAGTAGATTACCTACTCTTCCAATGCCTACCTTTTCAGGAGAAATAACAGATTGGCCTGCTTTCTACGATCTATTTCGGTCACTAGTGCACAGCAAAAATACCTACTCAGACTCGGAGAAGTTCCGCTATTTGCTACTTTCTTTGAAAAATGAACCCTACAATCTAATTAAATCTATTCCAATAACTGACGAGAACTATACGGTCGCGTTAGGTATGCTACAGTCTAGGTATGATAACGAACGAGCCATTGCTTCCGCTCATCTAGAAAAAATATTCGATATTGAACCTTGTCAGTCCGATAAAAGCGACAAATTAGTTCAAGGGTTAAGAAATTTATTGAACACTTATCATGAAAATATCAAGGCTTTAGAAGTAATGCACTTTCCTACGAAGGAGTGGAGTTTCATGTTAGTGCTTCTTTTCTTACGTAAGATTCCACCAACATTACGTAGACGTTTCGATTTGTCGTTGTCCCAACCATCTAAGATACCCACAATTAGTGAATTAATAAATTTCTTAGAACGCGAGTTATCTGCAAGTGAATTTGCGTATCAAAACAAACCCATTCATAATGCGGAAAAGATAGGTAGTTCTAGGACTCCGCCCGCATCGAACGCGCGCCGTGCGCTCTCGGCCGGCGTCGCGGCGGGCCCGGAAACAAAGTCAGACAATTCACAGTCCAACAATTCAAATAGTAAAAGGATATCTTGTATTAGTTGCGGTGCTCAACATACGTTGACGAAATGTGCGAATTTTCTAAACTTATCCCCTCAAGATAGGTATTCTTTCATAAAAAACAAAAATGTTTGTTACAATTGTTTAAGTGTAGGACATGATGTGAAACATTGCAAATCTAACTTTGTGTGCCGTTCGTGTCATAAAAGACACCATAGTTTAATTCATTTTAATCAACAGCATAGTTTTCCGGTTGTCAGTCAAGCAGATTCGAACGCTAGTGCTGTCTCACCTACCGTGCATCAAACGACAGAGACAGATGCGCCCGGTACCGCGCCAACCGTACTGACAGCGGTAAATCACACGTCGAGGGATAACGCGATCGCTCCGCAATCCATTGCGCCTTCCGTGCGCGCAAGTACAGTGCTTTTGTGTACAGCGCTAGTTAATGTACACGTAGGCTCGCAAAAACACACCGTTCGGTGTATTATAGATACCGGTAGTCAAGCGACTTTTATTACCGAGCCTTGTGTTCAGCGGTTAGGATTGCAGCGTAGGCATGCGCGCGTTCCCGTGTTCGGTATAGGAGGTAGTGATCCTGTATACCCTAAGGGTGTTGTTTCTTTTTGCGTCACACCTACTCATGTTGATCAACCATCCCTTTCAGTTGATGCATTGATTTTACCTACACTTATGTCACGCATGCCTTGTGTAACATTACCATTTAGGGATTGGCCACACATAAAACACTTACATTTGGCAGATCCGAAATTTTATCTTCCACAGTCGGTGGAAATGCTTTTAGGTGCGGATATTCTATCCCAGGTGATATTAGGTCACGTGATTACGGGCCCTTCCGGGTCCCCAATGGCATTAAATAGTATCTTTGGTTATTTATTAATGGGTGATGTTTCTTGCAACCAAAATACGCCTTCTTCGCTTCAAGTGTGTTTCAGTAGTTCTAGCTCATCCTACGATGACGTCATAAATCTGAAACGATTCTGGGAATTAGAGTCCCTTCCTGAAAAAAGAGTTTCCAGCCCTGACGAAGCCTTGTGTGAGTCTATCTTCGTAAAATCACACACTCGCGACGAAAATGGGCGATATGTAGTTTCGCTTCCATTTAAACCCGATGCACCTGCCCTCGGCGAATCACGAGATACGGCAGTATCTAGGTTTAGAAAATTAGAGTATAGGTTAGAACGTAATCCACAACTTAAGGTTGATTATCACGCGTGCCTCCAGGAATATTTAGATCTTGGTCACATGGAGCCCGTGAATTCCCCTCCTTCTATCAGTACCTATTACATTCCGCACCACTGCGTGGTCAAAGATTCTAGTGAAACAACTCGTACCCGTGTTGTTTTTGATGCGAGTTGCAAAACTTCTAATGGTATTTCACTTAACGATGTTTTATTAACTGGGCCTAAATTGCACCAGGACATCGTAGATGTTTTATTAGGGTTTCGTATTCATGCTATCGCTGTCACTGCTGATATTAAGCAGATGTACAGAAACATTTTGTTACAACATTCTGATTGGGACTATCAGCGTATTGTTTGGCGACAATCTCCAACCGAACCTTTGCGTGATTATCGGCTGCGAACCGTCACTTTCGGTGTTAGTTCATCACCGTACTTAGCACTTCGTACGATTCAACAGTTGGCGGATGATGAAGCTACTAACTTCCCGTTAGGTTCTAAGGTCCTCCGCGACCAAGTGTTTGTTGATGATGTGGTCACTGGCACATGTGACGTCACACATGCTCTGATTTTACAACGAGAGTTAGTAGGTATTTGTTCATCGGCTGGTTTCGAACTGCGAAAGTGGCAGAGCAATTCGCCAGCGTTACTCGCTGCTGTACATACATCAGAGGCTCATGGCGAGCGGCCCGATAATGTGAATGGTTTCAAGGATCGACTGGACGTCTCTTCCCCAAGTTCTTTTTGACAATTCAGTTATTCCCTTCAGTGAGAAAGTTAAGAACTTGGGGATATTCTTCGACAAGAACTTCTCTTGGACTGCCCAACTGCAGGAGGTAAGCCGCAAGTTATTTGCATCTGCTGCAACTTTGAGGAGACTGCGGAATTTTCTTCCGACTGCCACCAAGATTGCGCTTGCACAATCTCTTCTTCTTCCCATCCTTGATTATGCTGATGCCAGCTATCTTGACCTTACTCAAGAACAACTCGATAAACTTGAGCGGCTCCAAAATGTTTGTATAAGGTTCATATTCGGTTTGCGCAAATATGACCATGTTTCCGATTTCCGTGTGAAGCTCAAGTGGTTGCCAATTCGCCTTCGCCGGAATGCTCATATTCTTTCTCTTCTATATAATGTGCTCTTTACTCCTTCCACCCCTCGTTACCTCAAGGATCGTTTTCAGTTTATCTGCGATTCCCACACGAAATCACTTAGGTCATCGGATAACTTGCGACTTAAAATGCCAATGCATTCCACCTCTTTCTTGGATAAATCTTTTACTGTCCAAGCTGCTCGTCTGTGGAATGCATTGCCCGACCCAATAAAACGCGCCCAGTCATTGCCTGTATTTAAAAGACTCGTAAAAGACCATTACCTGTCACTGTGATTGTCGTTGGTCAACATTTACTTACATTGCCTATATATATTGAATATGTATGTATTTATGTATATATTATACAACATATGTATGTATTTGTGTATCTGTAATAATATTATTGTATAATTATTAAAGTAAATATTCGTAATTTTGTGTGTTACACCAATGGCAACCCCATTTCATGTCCAGGCTATCACTATCCATTCCAGGTTGCCTGGAAGAGATCGCGGTAAGCGATAAGGCCGCCCATTGTATGTATTTTATTTTTAAGTTTCCTTTTCTATGTCTTAACTTGGTGTACCTACAATAAAGAATATATAAATAAATAAATAAATAAATAATGTTTCATTTGCATTAATGGAAAGCGATAAACAAACAAAGGTTTTAGGACTCCAATGGAACCCAAAATCAGATACATTTTCCTTTAGTGTTCAAGCAACTTTAGATAAAATCTCCAAGCGGACCATATTATCCCAAATAGCAAAAATTTATGACCCTATGGGCTGGTTATCTCCTATAGCTATTTATGCAAAACATCTTATTCAGCTATTATGGATCTCCGGTGTCAATTGGGACGAGTCACCTCCCATAGATATAATTAATTCATGGTCTAATTTCATCAATGAATTATCATTGCTATCAAGTTTTCAAATCCCACGTTTTGTTTTTCCAAATGTAAGTTCTATTCAGATTCATGGGTTTTCGGACGCATCTGAGCGTGCTTACGCTGCGTGCGTCTACGTTCGTGTGACTGATAGTAGTGATAACGTTAAAACATTTCTTTTACTAGCGAAAACTCGCGTAGCGCCGCTCAAACCGGTTCTCACTATTCCGCGTCTCGAGCTGTGTGCGGCTGTTTTATTGTCACAGCTAATTGATAAAATTATGAAGGTGTACGGTGACCGTGTGAACTGCAATCATGTCTATGCATGGACTGATTCTCAGATTGTGTTAGCGTGGCTTCGTTCGCCACCACATGAATGGAAAACATTCGTCTCTAATCGTTTGAGTGAGATTTTATCCCGGCTTCCTGCCGATTGCTGGAGACATGTTCCCTCTGCTGATAATCCAGCAGACGCACCTTCTCGAGGAATGCTGCCTGCTAGTTTTATTGAAAATTCTTCAATGTGGCTCCAGGGGCCCTGGTGGTTGTCACGTGATTTTAAGTGTTGGCCAATTCTTAAAGAGGTATCTAAAGTTACCGAGGAAAAGCGTAATTCCCCACTATCGGTGGTAACAAACTCGTCCATCACGACGCCGGCGCCTCCTGATGCTACGGATTACATAGAAAGATTTTCTAGTTTAGGTAAACTTGTTCGAGTCACCTCACTCATATTTCGATTTTATAATAGATGCAAAAAAGTTCAAATTCAATATCCAACCTACATAACAGTTCCCGAATTTAATTTTTGTCTAGGTCGACTTATTCATTTAGTTCAACATTCATCTTTTCCCGAAGATATAAAAAATATTGCATTAGGTTATCCTTCCCTTAAACTACGTAGGTTAAAACCATTCATTGACAAACAAAATAGTTTACGTGTCGGTGGGCGGATTCATAAGTCATTGTTGCCGTTTGTTTCTACAGTCCGTCAAATCTAAGAAGTCCGATGACGTTTCTCATTTAACTTGCCGTGATAACTTTGTATGAAAGTTTACGAATAATCAAATTCATAATCCTAATTAATTACTATGCTGCCTATACACTATAACAACGAGTATCATTCGTAAGCATCAACTTAAGTTTATACAACGTATTTTTATAGCTGTCAAACGGTACTTCTTAGATTTGACGGACTGTAAACATCAATTAATTCTGCCTAAAAGGCACCATCTCACCAATCTACTTATTGACCATGCCCATGTCAGTCACTTGCATGCCGGTCCACAGGCTGTACAGTACATATTATTACAAAGGTACTGGATCGTGTCTGGTCGCGACGCTATACGTATGCGTATACATCGCTGTGTTCGTTGTTTTCGTGCGAAGCCCACGCACCCGCAGCCAGCTATGGGTACCCTACCCGCCGCAAGAGTGCAACCTGAGCGACCTTTTCTCAAGACATCTGTTGATTTTGCAGGCCCGTTTTACGTTCGGGCAAATAAGGTTCGCAATGCAAAAATAGTCAAATGTTACGTTGCGGTTTTTGTGTGCATGTCCGTCAAGGCCATTCACCTTGAACTCGTATCCGAGTTGTCAACTGATGCCTTTTTGGCAGCTTTGCGACGCTTCACGTCCCGCAGAGGTTTATGTTCTGATATTTACTCGGATTGTGGAAAGAACTTTGTGGGTTGTAATAATTACCTACAAGATTTATATAAATATTTACGTAACGATTCTGTCCAAACCGTTCTTCACAGTAAGACATTAGAACAGGGTATCACTTGGCATTTTCAACCACCATATGCGTCACATTTTGGTGGTCTTTTCGAATCTGGAGTTAAAAGTTTTAAACACCATCTTCATCGAGTACTTGGCACTCAGACTCAAACCTATGATGAGATGCATACTCTTCTTTGCCAGATAGAAGCGGTACTAAATTCGCGCCCACTTTGTGTGTTAAGTGCTGATCCGTTAGACCCTTTACCCTTAACCCCTTCTCATTTTTTAATAGGAGGTCCTCTGACGGCCTTGCCTGATATTTCTTTATGCGAAGACGTGTCAAATCGTCTCACTAGATGGCGTAGAGTGCAACAGTGCGTACAGCATTTTTGGAGGCGTTGGAGTCGTGAATATTTACACGAGATTCAACAACGCAATAAATGGTTTAAGGATAGCGGCTCTCCACTCCGAGAGGGTATGATTGTTGTCGTACGTGAAGACAACCTGCCACCCTTGCAATGGCGATTGGCTCGTGTACATGCTCTTCATCCAGGGTCAGATAATATCACCCGCGTCGTAACCCTTCAGATGGGCAAAACTTTTGTAAAACGTTCTGTAGTTAAAATATGTCCTTTACCTTTAGAATAATTAAGAATACCTATTTCTTACTGTTACGTTTCTTAGCTAAGTACCTACCTCTTAAGTATTAATTATTTTTAATAGAATTTATTTCAGTTTTAAATGCGATTAGCGACTATTTTCGTTTAATCTTTCATTATTTCAATATCTTTAACTTAAGGTTAAAAGAATTACATTCTTTTAAGGCGAGCGGCATGTTCCGTACTGTTCTTTATTTTGTAAACATTCTAAATATTAGTAGTTTTCTGAGAGTGTCTTATCAATTGTGTGTAGTAAGAACCAAATTACGGTGGATTTGAAACGTCCCGCCATCGTCTCTTTGGATACTCGCTAACCAATCCGAACGGCGAACCACAATGCAGCGCCATCTTTATAAAAAAAAATGGATTGTCTACGCACGTCGAACGAGCGGCGGACCTCTCCGCGCCCTTTTTTTTGTTATCCCGGTTTTCTGGTGGTTTAGTAGTGCTCCAGGTGAACAATTTGAAGGACTTATGCCTATGGACTTGTTTTGATGACGATATCGTGTGTGTGAACGGCTGGATCCAGACCCTCGCTGCCTGATACGACGCCGAGCCCGAGGAGCGCGAAGCAGTATACCTACGGAGGCGAGAGGTGAGTGCTTTTCGAATCCACTGTTCACAAATCTTCTACACAGATGCCATTAGATTCGATGAGCCCATCCGGTGAAGCACCTGTAATCAAATTAATTCGATATTCAATTCTCTAATTACATCATCATTATTTTAGCCGTCAAGTGTTGCCACAATGAACGGTCCTGTGTATCTCGCATCTATCAGATTCCCACAACCCTTATAGGACGCAGGCCCACCCTGTAAGCCTGTGAGGCTGTCCAACGCTTGAGGCTTTCGGTACGCAGGCGCTACTTTAGAACCTCTCTGGAAATGACGGTTGCCTGACTCACACCACATTGCATCGCATAAGTTTCAGCAAACGCTTCGCTATCTAATTATTCGCTATCTCTCATAGTTTCGAACTTAACCCGAAAAATTCATTCCTTGTATTAAAATAAATGTAATGGTAGTACATACCCAAGAAAAACAACTCTTCATCAACAAATAATCCGCATTTTTGTATTGTTATATTTTCTTGGACCTGCAATTGCTCTAAAGCCACCTTTTCATTTACTTTCCCATGCTCAATACTGGGGACATGGTCCAGTGAGTATGAGTAAAGTAATTGCTTTACCAAAGGTGCTGGACTAATTGTTGATCGCCGTTTGCATACTTTGCTGAAACTAGACGCTGTTAATAAACACCGTCGTAGTTCAAGCCAAAGTGCACTCTCTGCCTGAAGTACAGTGTCCCTTTCTATTTCTTGTCTATTATTTACCTATAGAAGAAAATTCGGAAACAAAATTTATAAATTTATTAATATCAAAAACAATACACAACACAAATGACACAACAAAGGTATATTTGAACTTATGAAAGTATAGTGTAAATATTCACCTGTTCCTGAAGGTTTTTTAAAAACTCGTCTTTTGCCATTTCATAATCTTCATGAAGCATATCCGGCCGCTCACATTCTCCTCCATAAGATGTTTTATCATAATCAAATTGTATTCTTCTTTTCAGTGTTCGATGAGTTTTTGGCCTTAGTTTTCTTTTTAGACGGGCCATTTCAATACGCTTTAATGAGTTTCCTATAAATAATGGATATTTAACACATCTTCAGTTATAACGTATCATATAATTTACATAGTGATTTATTTTAATGTGTAAATTTTTAAAATAATAAGTACCTGGACTTCTATTAAACTTTGATTTATACAAGACGTATTGTGGCCGAGCGGAATTAAAAGATATTACAGCAGCGTTGCATCGTGCGGTGTATGAATTTTTTAACGAATAATTTACACGCTTGCCACCAACGTGTTTTGCAACGATACTATTAAATTGTTCAGCCCTATTATTATTTAAATCGCACAATAAACTTTTAGAATGTAAGGCAATTTGTGTCGTATGTTCTATGATTTTTTTATACATTGTTTTTACTTTTGGTACTAAATTTTCTTCTTTTTTCTTTTCTTCTGTACAATAATATGCTTCGCATTCTTTGTGGTCCCCGAAAATATGCTTCGGGCTATTTAAAATATCTTTTTTCAAGCTTATAATTTTGTCTGACAAAGTTGAATTTTGTGCGTTTCTAAAACGTGCAGCTGATCTTATTGCAGTTCACAGTCGCTTCATTCGATCCACTGTTAATAATTTTCTTTATGCTAATGGTACACCTGTGTCTAAGCTTACCACTGAAATTACGCAGTAAGTGATTCGTGCATTCAATTTTTTCAACATTTTCTTTATGGTATGGTCGACTTTTTAATATTTTCTTATAGGTACTCGCATCTCCATCGGCTATCAATGTTCCGTATATTAAATTTCTCTTAGCAACTGACGTCTTAAAACCTTCGACAATACCAAATTGTTCCATGCTAGTGGAAGATCCAGTATGATTTCTGTGGCAAACATGCGCGACTGGCGGCATGTTTTTTGATGCTGCTTTGGCACAAGTGGAACAATGTTTATTTTTTACAGCTACGTGTAACCTTGCCTGTTTCATGCCCCACAATAGCAGATACTCAGGATGATGCTGAGTAGTTATTTTTATAGGATCTTTTTGACCAACAACAATCAGCAATGGCCTTGACAATTGGAACCCCATCCTTGACTTGACCACGTGAAATTGCTTTTTCACCTTCTTCTTTTGCAGCTTCCTGCATACTTACTTCTGCAGTTTCTGCCCACCATTTAGCGATTTCATCGTGGTATTTGGTATACCTTTTTTGACCTATAAGTGGCAAATCTACAGAAGCAAGAAATTCGTCTAAATTTGACTGACCGCATCCAATCATTATACCTCCCATGACAGCACCATGATTTGCATCCATACCACTATTTGAAAGATCAGAAGTTTGTAACTTTAATTCTACATTACACATATTGCATTTCATTAAAAAAACTGAATGTAAACCACTCTGGACTTCTTTCACAAAGTGTAAATTGCCTATATTACAACCAAAGGCAGCATTGTGATTATTTAAAGTCTTGATTTGATCCATGAAAAACATTAAATCTATTATTCGGCGTCCTTGTAATTTGTTATCTAATGAAACATTATCTTCAATAGCCTGCAAATATATAATAACATAACGAAAAGGTTTCATTTGTACTAAAATATGTATATAAATGATCAAATAACACTTACAGGGTTCTCTACACCAAGATCTTAAGTTGGAGACAATGATACATCATTCTGGATGTGTAAAGTTTTATCAACACCAATTTCACACGTTATTTGATTCTCCTTAATAGGATTTGCTATTTCTGATGCCTGCAACTTTTTTCGGATTTCCATTGTGTCTTTACTAAGGTTTTCTTTTGGTTGTGTCTGAAAATATGATGTAAGTACCTATAATTTACAATAATTTAAACAGTATGCACCACATCATAATCGATGATTAATTCAGAAACCAAAAATCTGGCTTGAGATAAATAAATAAAGAAGAAATGTCTTATTTATTTTCGTTAGTAACTCCTCAATCAAAATCAAGAACATACTGTCTCTCGGTATACAATTTCAAAAAGTGCCAAAAAATATAAATAAGTAGAAACTCAAACTTACAAGAGCATTTTTATTGATGTCTTGGTTTTCAAGGATTTGAACTTCTCTTTTCTGCCTATAAGATTAAACCGATTATAAATAATTTCTAATAGTTTAAAAAACTAAAAAAAACACGCTTTTAGCACGCACTAAAAATCACAAAATTTGATTGATACCCATGACATGATAATTTGGTAAGAAAATGTCATTCATCCTGTCTTTCATTTGATACCCATAACATGGGAGTGCATTTGAAATAGCCGGTCCGCCATCTTGGACATCCACCATATTAGATCTAAGTCACGTGACTATTTTTTTCGTATTCTTGACAGCAAATCCTTTCATTTGATACCCATATCATGAGGGTGGATTTTTTATTTTTTTTTATTCGTATATTCTACCGCGGACATAGACATCCGCGCCCTTTTTTACAGTGTTAATTTGTTTAATAAATTTTTATAATATTACAGTTATTGGACTCCTACGTCGGACATTATTTCTAGTCTTACTTAAATAACTTAAGTCTACGTGAGTTCATCTTTCATTAAATACTATGGGTATTTTTTTTTTTACACTCTGGCATTACAATTTTATATTTCTATTTTCTACTTATCTTTATATTATTAACTATTTTGTTTACTGGTTTCTATTGATACAATGCTTATGTTATTTACTATTTTGTCTACTTATTTCTATTTGTACACTTTCGGGGGAGATGCATGGCAGTGCGAGCAGACCAGTCCCGGCCGACGGTCCCCGTTCTAGAACCCCGTCGTTAGGACGTTAAGCTGAGTATGACTGACTCGTTCCACCATGCAGCTTTACATGTATATTTTTCATTACAGGATTTAGACAGGATGATGGTTTGGGAAGGTGTTTGGGTTAGAGTTGTTGGATAGAATTTGTTAGGTGGCGTTTTGGTGATGTCTGCTGACCAGGGACTTCACTAGCGTGAGCAAGGCCTCTATGACGACTACGTCTCGATGCTGCATGGCCGTCTTAAGATTGTAGTTGACGACCGTTTTAGTTGGCGCATCCATCGCCCTCTTAGCAAAGCGGCCTGTGGCGTCATCGGCGTCGTCGGTGTAATAGACGCAACTAACTGTATGTCTGGACACCGCCACTACCGCGTGGGAGATGCTGTCGTGGACCTGAAGCCTTCTGGACTTGGTGTTGATGATGATGACACTTTCGTAGGTCAACCCCTGAGCCTCGTGTATGGTTAGCAGGCGCGACCCTTCGCCGGATCCAAATCCCTGGCTCGCAAGAGAAGCTTTCTCCCCCTGCGTATGAACCAGGAACAGGGTGTTTTGGGCAGTGCTCGGTATTTGCGCCCCTGTGTAACCTTTCACCTTCAGGGAGTGGACCCGCGACAGCGACGACTTGGAGGAGTATATACCGGGGTATATCTCACTCAGTACAAATGCCACGTCCATTGGATTGCGGTGTGTGCAGAGAAACTCCTGGGTGATGCCAGCCACCAGGTCTGGACGGGTATACCTAAGCTCGAAAAGGTTCTCTCTGTCCAAAAATGGAAGCTGGTTAACGTCTCCGACGAGGACAAGCTCGCTTGCTCCAGACAACTTTACTGCCATGACTATGGCCCCAAAGTGGTTCATAAGAGCCTCGTCTACCGTAAGACGGTAGCATTTGTCTTGACTCTTGAAACCGTTTGCTAGGATTGAAGCCATAGTGCGCACCTTGGTCTTTGCTCGGTCTCCTAAGCGGCGCGCAAGCTTTTCCCTAAGATCTTTGGCAGCTTCTGTTGTCGTGGTGGCTATCACGTCCCTGTCCTCGTCGAAGTGCTTTACCAGCCAGGTTGTCTTACCGCAACCCGGAACTCCGTTAATCCATCTGATATTGGGTACCGCCCAGCTTTCCTGCGATGCCGGGATACCTGAGGTTCCCGAAATGGACTGTGCCATTTCCAGGATCTTATCATCCGGCATGATTTTGGTACATTTGGCGGTAACCACTATCGGATCGTCATTTGGCACGCTGAACTTGAGTTTGCCTGAGCGCTCCGTCTCCTCCTTGTCCAGGGCCACAAAACCACTCCTCGCGCTGTAGGCTGCCATATACGACCCCGTCATTTCCCCTTTGATGACTTGGCATGTGGCGGTGTACGACACCGCTGCCCCTGCTTCCTCGAGCAGTACCCTTAACAGACCCTCTGTGTCTCTCTGGTAGGTCTGCAGGATCTTCCTGCATGTCGTAAGATTGACCTCTCTGGTCGCTCTTGCAATTGCTACGTACTCGAGGAACGCGCTCTTTACGTGGTCCGTGGTACCCGACTTTAGTGCGAGGGTCGGCGGGCTGACTTGCCCTTTGTCGGCTCGTGTTGGCTTAGGCTTTTGCTGGGTTGGTTCCTTTGGTGTTTTTCTGAAGAACCTCTCCAGTGCTGTCCCCTGCTTGTGAGATGGTGATGCGTGGCTAGTGCTTGGGAGCAGTGCACTGAGGAAAGTACCGAACGCTTTCAGGCGACTCCTCGACCGGGCCCTGTCCTCCGGGTTTGTGGTGTTGCACTGCTCCTTTGCAGCTTTTTCGACTGCTGCCTTCTGCTGGGCCCTTTCCGATCCGCTTTGAGTGGTGGGGCTTGTTGTGGGGCTTGTTGTGGGGCTCGTCGCGCTGGCTGTTGGTTGTCTGGGGGCTTTGAGGAAACTCAGGGTTTCGCCTCTGTCCTCATAGACAACGACCTCATGATGTTCTGAAGCCTTTAGATAGCCAAAGCGGTCTGCGACGTCTCCTCTCTCTCTTCCCACCACCATTGCGTCCACGCTTATGATTCGGGCCGCGGATGACATGTAGTCTCCTGCCTCCCCAATCTTCTGAAGCAATGAGCTTGCCTGACCAAATCGAGTAGCCTCCCCCCACTCTAGCAATGCGATTGTTTTCCCTTTAAATCGCATTACACGACATCGGTGAGTGGCCACTTCCACTTGAGGTAGTGCAGCATACTTGCTGCCTTTTATGCTCGTTTTGGTGGTGCTTCCGTTAAGGGGGTGGATTTTGGATTGGCTATAAACTGTTTTTAAAAGTGTGTCGATAGCTTACCTTTTGGCTTCATTAGGCTTGTCCAAATTTCCATATTTTTTTCTTTTTTTTCCAATATAACGCCTTTTGTTAGCCATATCTGAAAAAAGCAGGTAAAATAAAAACATACAAATAAAGGTCTGATTACATCTTGTTACATTATTAAACTTCATTAAAATAAAATATATATACTCACCAAAGTTTTGTCGTATAATAATATAAAATATCGACTAGACTAATATTTTACGCAGCGCGCGGCGAAGCGAACGGCACACGTCCTACCTCTGAAAGGCGTCGGCCGGCACTGAGCGCAAACCCAATTCCGCGTCTATTATATAGTGATTCTAAATAATTCATTGTAAATTAAAAAAATAAGTTATTGAAAAAAAAATGGTACCATCGCATAGAGCGTAAATTTATTCAATTATTAGGTCTAACAATAAATAAAACTACCTCATATTTTATCCCAAACTAACACCTCGAAAAATAGAGAAAAGTACAGGTTTGAGTTAATTTTTCTTGAATGAAAACCTACAGTAATCGTGTTTTTATTTGTATCAGACACTAGTTAATGTTATCAATTTGTTTAAGTTTAATTGTTGTAAGTTTATCATAAACAGTTTTACTACTATCTCTCATCTGCGTAGACAGTCGACGGCTAGTTTTGAAAACGGCTTGCATAAGAACTGTTCTGATGAGAAAACTATACGACTATTTGAAAATGTTCTTGGATCAGACACTAGGTTATGAAATTCACAATAATATGACGTGTAAATCTTATCTAGAAATTAAACACATTATTGTTATATTGGCCGTCGGAAATCATTAATTTTGACCTCAGCGTAGTTTTAACGGATGAATGCTCTTAAGAATATCATGAAACCGAGTCGCACCAGTCAGGACTTTTACAGATTTAACATTTTTACAATTATAATAGCGGCTATTGTTGTTACTAACGTCAGGTTTTCGATCAACCGCTTCTTGCGGCAATCTACAAAAAGATCATAGTGATTTTAAAAAATCAACGCCAATTGTTGGCTTCGTGACGTCAGCAACAACAAATCGACATACAAAAGTTCGGGGCAAGCCAAAATCTAATTTAAGTTAACATATAAGAACCATAGGCAGTACAAAGTTTATAACTAGTCGGTGTGCGACGTTCACGTAGAAGGGACTTCGGGAAAACGCAGAGGTCGCTTCCTGTGTCGACTAGGAATTGAGTCTTCGTGGAGCGGTCTGTCACGAACAGGCGACCGGTAGTTGTTGCGGGGCAATTGTCGGCCGCCATTACCTAAGTCTTGAAGTCGCTTGAAGTCGCAGGGTTTAACGCACGCGCTGGCTTTTTCTCCTAACTTGCTATGGTACCAGCAGAGGGGGTATTTTCTGTAATTGGACTGGTAACGTTCCCTCTGAGCGTTGGGGTTGCGGGGTCGGGAACGTGCTCTGGGCGTTCTTGCTGTCGCCATTTGCAAACGCTTTATCTGCTTTCGTAGCTCGGCGGCTTCCCTGACAAGGTTAGTGACGACGGAAGAACCGGGACCGGAAAATGATGCCTCGGCCACACGGTGTGTTGTCCTAGTAAGGTCATTGACTATTATTTTTAGGGTGCAGGACTTCAATGAGAAACACTTGTAGAAAAAAGTAAAATTATATTATTTTCATCTTACATCTGAATGAAGCAAATTCATTTTAGGAAGTGACAGACATCAAAGTAAAATTATTTTCTATTGTCAAAATTAGCTTTTATAGAACAGAGTACGGATTAGAGGTTTTACATCAAAACTTAACACGCTTCCTTAATTCGGCACTGTATCTATAAATCAAGACAAAATAAAAGTTTCGGCTTCGGAACTGCTTTTGTTAATGCATCAGCAGGCATATGCTTAGTATCACAGTACTCTAGTCTAATTTCCCTATTTTTAACTAAACATTTTATAAAATTATATCGATTATTTATATGTTTGGTTCTCTCATGGAAATTACTATTTTCAACTAATTTAATAGCACTTTGACTATCTGAATATACAAGCACTGGACTAACATCACAAGCACTGGACTAACATCTTTGCTCAACAATTCTTTTAAAAGACCTTTAACAAAAAGTAACTTCTTAAGCTGTTTCTGATATAGCGACATATTCAGCCTCAGCACTAATGAGAGCAACGCATTGTTGTTTGCGGGACTGCCAACTAGTCACTGCCCGACCAAGAGTAAACAATATCCAATAAATGATTTGCCATCACTATTACTACCCCAATCGGCATCAGAAAATTCTTCTAAACTTCATATTTCCAGTCTTTTTAAATACTTAAGATAATCCGACAGTACCTTTTAGGCCACGTCTGCACAGACAGGCGGCTTGCTTAGCGCCTAGTGCCTAGCGGCTTTCATCTTGGCTATTCGCTTGGATACACGGTGGCCGCACTTGAGGTGGTTTGCGTGGTAGGTCGCTAGGTGCCTTGGGCATTTGCTTGTCGGCACTTTGGCGAGATGTCACTTTCAAAAATAGCTCTAAAACTACTACTCACAGAAAATTCATCTTTAAAATATATTAGTTCACGACCTTATCCATCATTTTGGGTTCACGATATAAATAAATCACGGTCAAGTTATGGGGAGTTTAATGTTCTATATAAACAATTGCGTAATTTTGATGATAAATTTTATGAATATTTGCGTATGACCAGGGAAACGTTTGATCTACTTCTTAGTAAAGACTAACTCATTTGGATACCCATCTTAGAAAAAGCATACCAGCCGAAGAACGATTAGTTGTTACATTGAGGTAGGTGAAACTCTAAATACATAATATTTTTATTTATTCAAAAACTTATACAAACAATTCCTTATTTAATTATTTGTAATTATTTATATAACTAATCAAAGTTGAATCATTCTCCATTTGCATGGGTATATTATGAATTAAATTTTGACCGGATGAATCCTGAACATGCAATTCATATTCTACTGATTGTTGATTATTTATTTTCGGTACAGGAATATGCATCACTGGTACCGATTGTTGGATATTATTTTCTACAGCTTCCATTTCAGCCAAAATGAGATCCTGAATCTTCGATCTTAACCTTAGTTTACGCCTTAATGGAATAGTTTCCATATAAGGCAAAAGACTCTCCAAAAACAATAAATCGTCGCTTTTTTCTTTAATACTTTCCCTCTCAAGAATCTCAAGTTTCTTCTTTTCTATTGCTAAAAGTTGATCATTGTTTTCGGTTCTGCTCATACGAATTTTCTTTCTTTGTGATGTTTGACCATAACTTTGAGATTCGAGAGTGTTACTTGTAATTGTTTCTGAAGTAGAATTTGTCTGCACAGAATCTGTATTCTGCACCTCTTCTATTGTTGTGTCGGTTGTTGTAGAATAATTATCACAATTATCTACACTCAAATTTGAATCTTTAATGGAGCTCTCGTTCATCTTGCTCTTTAAAAACAATAAATGATAGTAGTACTGCCACGTGCTTTTACATATTTTATCTATTTTATTAAATAAGGAATTGTTTGTAAAAACAATAATTGATCGTAGTACTGCCACGTGCTTTTACATATTTTATCTCCACTCTTTGAGAATCCTATAGGTCTCTTGCTTTTCATTTCCGGTTAGGTCGCACTACAGTTTCTGAGATTGTAAGCGAGACATGCAACATTTTGTGGAATACACTGAAAGACGAATACATGCCAATTCCAACGATGGAGAAATGGTACGAAATTGCAGATAAGTACTATTACAAGTGGAATTTCCCCAACTGCATTGGTGCAATCGATGGGAAGCATATAAGGGTACAGTGTCCATGTAATAGTGGATCTTTATACTATAATTACAAGCAATATTTTTCAATTTTACTTCAAGCTGTAGTTGATGCGGACTGCAAAATTATTTTAGTAGATATCGGAACTGAGGGGCGTCAGTGTGATGCTGGAAATTTTAGAAGTTCATCTTTGTTTCACATGTTAGAAACTAATGGCCTCAATATTCCACCGGAGAAAGAAATTCCTAATACAAATATAAAAATACCATTTGTGTTAATTGGAGATGGTGGATATCCATTATTGAATTATTTGATGAGGCCTTTTTCATTAAGAAATATTGATAACACAAAAACTATTTACAACTACCGACTCTCAAGGGCTCGCCGAAGTGTGGAGTGTTGTTTTGGTATAATGGCAGCAAAATGGAGGATATTGCAGAAAGCTATTGAAACCAAGGTCATTACTGCTATTTCAATTGCGAAAGCTGTATGCATTCTACACAACTTTGTTATGACGGAAGATCGATCATCGCTTCAACAGGACATGGATTCTACTATTAATAGTGCGCCAATATCCACCAGGACTCAATATAGATTTTCAAATAGCGCATTACAAATTAGAGACATTTTATTGAATTATTTCAATGGAATTGGATCTGTTACTTGGCAGAACAACTCATTGCCTGAAAACGTAATCCAACTCCATAACATACATTCACAGCAGTAATTTCTCATTGTAAAAAAAAATTATCACATCATAAATAAATAAATCACTTTTAGTACTTACCATCTTTTTCTATTTCGATTGCTACCTCTTCCCATAGTTTCTTTGAGATTACTACATTTTTATGGAGTTCATGAGCTGGATTCCACAAAGGTTCTCTTTTAAAAACTGAAGCAATCAATATTTCTTCCATTGTTTTTTTCTAACCTCCTACCTCGCGCCTCGCAACAAAAAACCAACACGTTTGTTTACATGGATGCATGCCAAGCGACTAGCTAGGCGCTAAGCGCGCAGTGCAGCCGGTCGCGTTCATTTTAGAACGTTTGTTTTACTTAGCTACTCGCTAGATGACGCGCTAGGCACTAGGCGCTAAGCAAGCCGCCTGTCTGTGCGGACGTGGCCAGATATCGTATTATTCGCTTAAGTGCAACAAAAACTGCACTAACTGATTGCAAATGCAATATCAATTTCGTGGAAATCTCTATTGTCAGTTTTAGTGGTCTTATTTAATTTCAGCCCGGTTTCAAGAAGAGTGTTAACTGGTTTACAATCTTCCATCCCAGTTTTATTGAGAATCTTCTTTATATAGTTCTCCTGGCTAAGATAAATTTCATGCTTATTCCGGTTTCTTGAAATTGACATGCCTAAACAACCTCTTGCTTCACCTAAATCTTTTATCTTAAACCGTTTACTAATTTGCGTGGTTAAGGTACTTGCTAAATTGGATTTACTAGCAAAAATATACCACATAAGTCCTATAGCTAAAAATCCCTCTGTAACAACTTTCTTCATATAAAACTCATTGGTCATATTTGGATGTTGTAAATCCTAACTCCAACAAATAATTGGTAATTTTTTATTCCAGCAACGAGCTGCTTGCTTAAGCCCATAAATAGCTTTGACAAGCTTACAAACCTTTCCTTCATAGCCTTCATTCACAAATGATTCATGTTGTTCCATGTACAACTCTTCATCCAGTTCCCCGTTTAGGAACGCTGTGATGACATCAATGTGGTAAATCTCCAAGATCATTTCAGCTGCCAATCCTATTAAAAGCCGCATCGATGTAAATCTGACAACTGGAGCAATTGTTTCGAAATAATCTTGACCATAAACTGGCGAAAAACCTTTTGCAACAAGACGTGTTTTGTTTCGCTGTATGGTTCCATCAGCACCACTTTTAATTTGAATACCCATTTGCATTTCACTACATTCTTGTCAGTAGGTCGATTTACTAAAATCCATGTTCCATTTTCAATTAACGAATTGTATTCTTCTGTCATAGCTTTCTTCCATAAATCTCGAACTGTCCTTGTTCAAGCATCTTTGACCGAAACAGGATCTGGACTGATGTCATTAGTTGATACATGAAAATCGTAAACCATGTCATCATACCCGAAACAGGATCTGGATTGATGTCATTAGTTGATACATGAAAATCGTAAACCATGTCATCATACCGATTAGGCCTCCTGACTCTTAATGGGTATCTACGCTCTTGTTCAGTTTCCCCTTCTATAACTACAGGAATATTATTTTCTGGTTCAAATATATTCTGTTGAGGTGACAATTCAAAAGCAATAGGATTTGAATTCTCTTAATCTACATGCTCAATAGAATCATAGAAATTATCGACGTCTTCTTGTTCAGGTATGTGAATACTGCATCTCTGGCCACAATAATCTTTTTCGGATTTATACTATCATCTACAAAACGATAACCTTTTTGTGTTTCGCTGTATCCCACCATAGTCAGCTCTCGAGATCTTGGATCGAGCTTCGCACGCTTACTTTTAATTAAGACATGAGCCTTTAATCCGAATATTCTCAGATGTGAGAGGTTCAGTTTCTCCATTGATCGGGTCCAAACGGCTTCTGGAACTTTGTCAGATAATGCTTTTTTAGGTGACCGATTCTTTAAATAAACTGCACAATTAATTGGTTCACCCCACCGACGCTTGTCGAAGTTCGCATCTTCCAACATACATCTAACCTTGTTAAAAATTGTACGAAAACTGCGTTTGGAAAGACCATTTCGCTGAGGTGTGTGAGGCACAGACGACTGGTGTAAAATACCATTCGCTTTCAAAAAATCATAACATGTTTTGTTTAAATATTCAGTACCATTGTCACTGCGTAAACAATTAATTTATTACCACTCTGATTTTCAGCAAAGCTTTTCAAATTTATAATCATTATATAAAGCAATTAAGAGATGTCTTTCTCCATTAAAAAATCCGTCACACTATAGTACTTACTATCTTTGTCAAAAATTATTGTATGACCTTAATTGGCCAACCTTTTAACTGAAATGAGGTTTGTTACTAGCTCTGGCGTAGCGCATTATTTAAATTAAGTGCCTGCTTCTCTTCTCCTTTTATAGTAAAATCTCCTACTAATTTTGAAACAATTTTGTTGTTATTTGCAGTAATTATAAGATTATTGCAAAATTTGACATTATGTAAATTCTTTTTAGATAATTATAAATTCTTTTTAGACCCGGTGACGGCGTCGCTAGATTCGAACCCAGTGTTGCCGTCAATTGAAAGTTGGCGATTTTTAGGGTACCTACAATTAGTTCGGTCCGGTTCGGTTCCTTAAAAAACTAGATTAACCCTTTTCTTGGCAAAAAAAAAAAAAATTAAAATACTGTTTTTTTTTTCAAATAATCTCTTTTTATATGAACATAGAATACTGGGAAAAATAATTTAAAAAAACATAGAGTTTTGTTTCCAGAGATACCCTCCGTGTCCCGTGAGATACATCGCCATGTTCGTAAGGAATGATTATCTCAGGCGAATGTATCTCACGAGGCACATTGCCAAAATGAGGTAATAATACAAATATATATAAAATAATTATTTTTAATTAGTGAGATCACATATTTGTACTAAACATGAAATTACTAGTGGTGAAAACTATAAAAACAATTTCTGCCAGGTACCAAGCATAATCTGACTCCACATTTAGTACATGATACAGTAGTTTGACCTTTAGTACATAGTTTGCACCTGCCTTTTGACCCAAAAGTCGCGAAATGGCCAAGTTGGTCACTGCGAATTTCTGGTGTTGGTCTTGGAGCAACCGGTGCCTTTATTACCTTTGATGGGGTTGGACCCTTCACATTGTCCGTATATTTTATGGTGGTTCTGTGGCGTGATAATAAGTTTATGGCAATGTTGTACCTGAATTTCTTCAGACTCATTATTTTTCCATTACCTATATTTCTCCGGTACAATATCCAACTATTTGTAATACACATGTCTAACAGCTGCGATATTAATGGTAAGTACCAGCGGTGCCCTTTTAGCTCAGTTCTGTAGAGAGCTATTAGCATATCAGCTAAATCAACACCGCCCATATGGGCGTTGTAATGTTTTATAATTTCAGGACATGGCACTGCTGACCTCATCTTTTTCTCCTTGTCGTACCTTTGGATCGTAGATATAGGGTGGATATCTACATAGCTGCTTGCGGTCGTGACACATTTATTGTCGTACCACTTGACGACACACACTTTCGTATTATTGCACACGACTTGCGAATGAGAACCCCGTGGTTTCTTCTTGAGTGCTTTATCGGTGATGAGCTTCTTCTCAGCTCCGCGTAATCTGTTTGCCCTTATAGTCCCAAGGGAAAATATACCCATCTCTTCTCGCAGGTAGTGAATCAATTCGAGGCTTGTAAAAAAGTTATCAAAGTACACTACAGAACAAGCTGGATCTGGTATAGTTTTACATAATGCTATCACAACTTTAGCACCCATTCCGAGAGAAGACTCTACTGGTGAAAAATCTATTGATCTAAAAGTATCTTCACCACCATAAATAAGAAAATCGTAAACAAAGCCAGTTACACCAGCTCTAACAAAAATCTTATAACCCCACTTTTTAGGCTTATTTTTGACATATTGCTTTCGATTACCAGCTTTTTTCCCTTTATAAGGCACCATCATCTCATCTATGCTAAATTTCTTTTCATGAGGTACTTTCAAAAAGTTGGCGCGTAGCATATCTGCCAAAGGTCTGATCTTGTAGTAGCGATCCCCATCATCAAGCAAATTGTTATTAAAATGGATATAACGACGTAATTGTTGAAATTTTTTGAGGGGCATGATATCTGCTATTGAACTGTATCTAAATTCTCGGGACCAATAGTCTGTATACGCAGGCATATCAATTAATCCCATTAGAAGATTTATTGCAACAAAGTCTTTTATGTCTTCGACTGTAAAATTCAATGATCTATTAGTTTGTTGGGTAGAATATAAGTTAGTTTGTTCCTTTATGTAGTAGAAAATGTCGTCAGTAAAAAAACTGGAAAAATATTGAAATGGATCCTTGAGACACGCCCCTTCTTGAAAATCAGTATTGGCTATTTCTGCTCGATGACGAAATCGTTGTCCAGTCCATCGAAAATTGAGAGGTTTCACTTTTACTCTCGCCAGCTGAGGACGTCGTGCTATAACCAACCGATAACCAATTGCTCTGGAGCGTGTTGATGTTGAAGGAGTAGCTGGAGACTGTGGAGCTGTCGGAGCCGGAGCTTGCTGTGGAGTCGCTACAGATTGTGTCAAATTTTGCGCAGCTAGTGGAGTGAGTGGGGATGCTTGCAATGGTGACGCAGTGACCGCTTCTTGGACATCAACTATTTCATCGTCGGATAGCAGGTTGAGATTTTCCATCGACGATGGTAATGAAGGCGCTGGTGATGATTCTTCGTCTGCCCTTTGTCGAATTGGAAAATGCCGGATTTCATTTTCAGACTCCGTCGACGAATTATCGTTCGATGATTTTCTGCCCGATTTTGGGATAAGCGCGCAGAGCTTTCTGCCTCTTGCGAAGGATGGCTGTACTCCGTCCTAAGATAAACAAGCTTAATTTACCCTCCATGCTAAGCGAAAATCAAAACGTGCACAAATTCCATAAAAAGACCAGAAACCAACAACCACATTCGAGAGCATACAGTATACCTACCGAGACTAAAAGTATGTACAGAGCTGTAGCCATGCTATACTAGACCGAGAATCGAACCCAGAACTCTTTATGCTTTAGCTTAACACCATCATCACTACGCCACCATCAAAGTAATCAGCACAAAACAATATAAATAAAAACACCATAAACGTGGCAGTGTGCACTACATGATACATTACACCAAAACATAAAAAACCAGTAAACATGGCAGTGTGCACTGCGAGATACATAACAATTTGGCCCTAGTTTACTAAACCAAATATATAGTTTAGCATCAAAATTCACTCAATTGAC
This sequence comes from Orthosia gracilis, assembly GCA_947562075.1. NCBI lineage: Eukaryota > Metazoa > Arthropoda > Insecta > Lepidoptera > Noctuidae > Orthosia > Orthosia gracilis. Next base: position 14,779,002 of record OX387265.1, read on the forward strand.
ACGTATACACTAATGTACTTTATCGTGATCTGCTCAATTATTACATTATTGAGTAAAAACAATATAAAATATAAAATTTCTTACCTTTTTCGGCGGGATTGCTCTGAGTCGGTTCATCATTTTGATTAGAATGAAAAACGGTTATATGTCAAACTGATATGACATGACGTAAATGCGTTCAGAAACAGTTACTTCCTTATACAGTAGGAACTTTCCGTTTTAAGCAATAACATTTTTCTTGGTATGATTTTTCAAAGTTGACTGTATCTAACAGTGCACTCCGTCAAGAAAAGGGTTAACGTTGATAAAAATATTATGTAGTGGAGACTTTTCAAGGAAAATACGTAAATACATACATATTAAATAAACTAACTGTAGGGAAATCTTTAAAGGAAGTGTTTTAAGGAAATCTTTATAGGAAGTTTGAAGTTTTTAAGCATGAATAAAAAATTTACTTAACACAAAAAAATTACCAATTATATTTTAATATTATAATTGTGATCAAGTAAACAATTAAATGGTTTAATTCCAGATATTCCCGAACCCGAATCACCTGTTTCATCATCCTCAGAATTGCTACTTTCACTTTCACTATCATTGTTCAAAGTAATGATGAACGGTTCATCTAATTAACCATCTTTATCTATATATTCGTTTTCAATTTTTTTCACATGTCCACAATGCTTTTGCCATTCTTCTGCCGATATTGCATTAAATCCATTTGAGATTAATTGCGGCATTTCTGAATCGCTTTTTCCAATATTGTGGTCGGCAACATGACGTTTCATGGAACTCCAAATCATTCCTATGGGGTTCAGATCACAGTGATATGGTGGCAATCTAAGAATAGTGTGTCCGTGATTTTTGAGCAAATTATCAATTTCGTACTCTGGTGCTGGTTTGTGCCTCTTTATTAATTCATATAGCTGGGGTTTTGTAAAACCCTCATTATATTCTACATTGTTTTCAGTGAGCCATTTTTGCATGTCACCTTTTTTTGTGTTTAAATTAGGGCATTTGTTTATGCAAATGCTGTGATAGGGGGCATTGTCCATCACAATAATTGTATCTTCGTGTAAATTGGGAAGAAGTTTTTCGGTTACCCACTTTTTAAAGTTCGCATTATTCATCTCATCGTGATAATCACCACTTTTTGTATTTGATTTAAATGTCAGTAAACCGTTAGGTACAAATCCTTTTTCTCCTCCAGCATGAACAACGAAACAAAGAAACGGGGTTCATAACACCATCCATGCCATGACTCTGCCATGTGCGTCCGACAGTGTGCGACGAATGAATATATGTCTCGTCCAAATATACGATTGGTTTTTGTTCGCCAAGTTCGTTTTTCTTAATTTTTTGGAGGTATTTTGCTCTCCAAGCACTTATGTCATTGCGTTCAATGAGAACTTTTCTGTTTGATTGAGTTTTCTTGTACCGAAAACCAATTTTTCTCAATATTTTTCGAGCGTTTCTCGGCTTCCTTTGAAGTCAATTTCTTCTTGTAAAACAAGGAGCAGTTTTTGAAGAGTGGGTATTTTTTCTTCTTGTAAAACAAGGAGCAGTTTTTGAAGAGTGGGTATTTCTTTCTTCATGGAGTAAAACTCATGAATTTTTCGTCTTATGACACCCAAGTCAAATTCGTCAACTTCAATCTTCCCCTTCAATCTTAGCCGTTTTTTCCCGGGAGTAGAAATTTTAGTTCTGGTAGCATCAGCCTGTTCTTTTTCTTTAACTAATTTACGCACGAAGCGCTCACAAACAATACTTAAATTCTATAATAAAAAATAAAAATTAACAATAGGGTTCAGGGAAGTTCATATTACAATATCTGGCAACACTAACCTGTGGCAGCCGCTACTCGATCATACAGTTTTTGAAATGGTATTATTGGGGCTTGGAGACGTTTTTCTTCCTCCATAAAGGCCAACACTTTTAAATGTTACTATGTTTCTCGCGTCACTTCGCAAAGCTTTCGGCATTATTTCTGACAATTTTATCACCAAACAAGGAAAAATTACCACGACGTCGCTCTCAGATTTACAATGACACACAGACATTCACAGAGTGACATATTCAAGATAGCAACTTTAGTTCCTGTTTTCGCCACCGGTTCAGATAAGTTTGTAGCGCTGTATGTGATTGCCTATTCATTGGTGAATGCATATACGTACTGACAGCAGTTTCATAAGATAGTAAATTAGCGTTAACTTTATTTGCCTTCAGTTTCCAACGGCTAGAAATAGAATGTTCTTTTTTTTTCTAAAATTACAAAAAAACACATTTCTTAGTGTCCTTAGTTTTAATAATATTAGCATTTGACACCATAATAGATTCACTCGTCATCTTGTTCATTTTCTTTTGTCCTTCCTTAAAAAGCGCCGACATAACTGCTTCCGAAGATATCTTTTGACCGGAATGCTCAATCGCCACTACAAGTGGGTCATAATCATCGGTCAAAGCAGCTTGCATAATTATTCCAACAAATTCATCTTCTAATCCAGCTTAAATGTTTTCTAATGCTTGCTTTGTAGACTGAACAGCACTACAGTAATCTTCAATATTTGAGAAATTCTTTAGTTTTAAATCAAAGAGCTTACGCAACAAGGTAAGTCTGCCAGTAAGCCCACTGTCCGCATAGGCTTGTTGAAGAGCTTTCCAAGTCTCCTTGGCAGTCTTTACATTTTGAATTAGTGGATAGATATTTTTATTGCACATTAAACATATCTTAGATCTTTCTTTAGGCATTTCTTTTTCTAGCTTTCTCAACATCCAAGTTCTCCGGTTCGTCTTTTACACAATCCCACAAATCACAATCTGTGAGTAACATTTGCATAGCAAAACTCCAGACATTGTAATTGTCCTGACAATTTAACTTACTGAATGTGTAAAGATTTTTATCGCCCATAATCTATTATTATTAGGGAGCAGGACTTCAATGAGAAAACTTATAGAAAAAAGTTAAATTATATTATTTTCATCTTACAACTGAATGAAGCAAATTTGTTTTAGGAAGTGACAGACATCAAAGTAAAATATTCAAACTTATTTTCTATTGTCAAAATTAGCTTTTTTTTTTTATTTGTTTTAGGCTCGCGTTTGACCACTATCTCGCCTGATGTTAAGTGATGATGTGGTCGAAGGTGAAGCACGCTTGCCTAGAAGTAACCTATTTACTCTTGACTTGAAGACCCCTAGGTTGTAGCTACCAGGAAACAAAGACCCCGGCAGGGAATTCCACTCCTTAGCTGTACGCACAATAAAATAATTTTCAAAACGCTTTGTGCGTATGGGTGGGATATCAACCATGTAACGATGGCGCATTGCCGTACGTCTTGTAGTCCGATGAAGGAAAGGGCTAGGCGGAATCAAATTGTGCAGTTCCATCGCACACTCCCCGAAATGTAACCGATAGAAAACCGACAGGCTGGCAACTCGTCGTCGGTGTTCAAGGCTCTGGAGCTTTGAGTCGACCAGCGCATCATTGCCGATAAGTCTCCTAGCCCGCCTGTCAATCGACTCAAGTGCGTCAAGTTGGTACCTGGCAGATCCGTCCCAGAGGTGAGAGCAGTACTCCATGCATGACCGAACTTGCGCTTTATACAAGTTGAGCAGCTGTTCAGGCGTGAAGTACCGTCTCACCTTCGCAAGGATCCCCAACTTTTTTGCAGCTAATTGAGCCTTTGCCTCAATGAAAGGACCAAAATTGAGGGTCGATGTAAACGTAACACCAAGAAGGTCGAGATGGTCCGTTATCGGCACGGTTACACCACGGAAGGACGGAGCCGGGTGGAATTGGCTCTTTTTTGCGGAAAAAAGACACGCCTGGGTCTTAGCAGCATTGAATCTAACTAGATTGCCATTGCCCCATTCGGAGACTGCCTCCAAAGACAGGTTCAAGCGCTCAACCATGGCATCCCGAAGAGACCGGATTTGAGGCCCAGTAGCCCGTGCGCCAGACACGTATCTCTCAGCAACAGTGCTGTCGTCTGCATACCCAAAAGTTTCGGGTTTTAGCAGGTCATTAATGTGCAGCAAGAATAATGTTGCCGAGAGCACTGACCCCTCAGGGACTCCGGCGTTAATACCTAACTGACCGGACGAGCAGCCATCGATAACCACTCGGATGGACCGATCCCTCAGGAAGTCTGCAATCCAGTCACACAGACCACTAGGCAGACCGAAGGAAGGAAGCTTACCAATAAGGCTCTCGTGCCAGACCCTGTCAAAGGCCTTCGATATGTCAAGGGAGACAGCAAGCGCCTCCCCGTGGTTCTCGATGGCCTCACTCCAGATGTGAATGGCATACGCTAGAAGATCCCCAGTTGACCGGTTTCGGCGGAAGCCGTATTGGCGGTCACTAAGAAGGTCGTTGTCTTCTAGGTATGCCAGGAGCTTATTATTCAGTTCACGTTTCATACTCTTACAGAGGATGGACGTTACCGATATGGGTCTGTAGTTGGCCGGGTCAGCTCGACTACCCTTCTTGGGCACGGGCTGAACGTTAGCTTGCTTCCAAGCCTTCAGCACTTTTCCAGTCACCATCGAAAGGCGATATAGGCGTGTCAAGATTGGAGACAATTCAGGCGCACAAGTTTTAAGTACAATTGCCGGGATCCCGTCCGGGCCACTAGCCTTGTTCACGTCAAGGTTACGCAGCACCCTACAGACCTCTGATGGATGCGAATGTCCGACATACTCGTCTCACATCGAACAACAGAAGGAGGGGGCCGCGTGCCATCAGTATTCAGACGCGAAGATTCCGCAAAGAGGGAGGCAAACAAGTTTGCCTTGTCCTCAGCGGAGTGGGCCAGCGACCAGTCGGGTCTCAGCAATGGTGGTAGTGAGGGGCGACAGAAGTTTGATTCAACCGATTCAGCCAGGGACCAAAACGCCTTGCTACCTGTGGGGTGTGAAGCAAGTTTGCCCCGATTCTGCTAATATGGTCAAACCGTGCCCTTCGCATCGCCTTTTTGCAGGACTTGGCAGCCCTGTTGAAGGCTCTCTTCTTCTGACTCACGTCATTTGCCTTGCGCACACGAGCGTCGACCCATGCTAGGTGCGCCTTGTGTTTAACCGCGTTTGCGCGGTCACACTCGGCACCAAACCATGGACGGCCAACGCTGGACACCGTTACGTCAGAGAACGGAATGTAGTTCTCCATCCCCCGACGCAACACATCTGTCACTGCGTCAGCGCATGACGATGGGTCATCCGAAGAGAAGCAAGTGGGCCGCCAAGGATAGCATGCGAAGAAAGAACGCATACCATCCCAATCTGCTGACTTGTACCGCCAAACCCGCCGGGTGCCTCTTGGGCTGGGATCGGGCGGCGAGTAGACGGATACAGACTTCACCAGACAGTGGTCGGAACTACCCAAAGGTGATGAAATCGACACTGAGTATCGGTGTGGATCAGTTGTCAGCAGAAGGTCCAAGCAATTGGCTGTATGTGAATCAACATCCGGCACCCTAGTAGCCCCTTGGACCAGCTGGGTGAGATTTAGCGCAATCGAAAGATTTCGCATCTCTCGTCCAGCATGGTCAGTGCACTGGTATGGGAAGAGCCACTCCTGGTGGTGGGCATTAAAGTCCCCCAGTAACACTAGTTGGGCGGAGGGATACCGTAGCTGAGCCACATCTGCCGCCTCACTCAGGTACTGTGCGAGCCTGGTTGTCTCCAGATCACCGCTATGCGATCGGTAGACACCAGGGCCCATAGCACTGAATAGTTTGAGTCTTCAAGGTCACGGAGACGCCGATAGCAGATATCGTCCATGGCGTACATGCATACACCAGCGCGTGGCTTGAACATGTGCTCCAGGGTAAACCCCGGGTAAGATAGGTACGCCACGTCTGACGGGCATCCGATCTGCGTCTCCGTAAGGAACAAAAGTGCTGGTTTCTCAGTCTCAAGGTGGTGATGGACTGCGACAAGGTTAGAGTGCAGACCTCGGATGTTGCTGAGGTGCACCTTATGTGAGAGTGAGTGCTGCCGCTGTTCAGCTTTTTTCTCTTGTTCCTTTGCATTATTGCTGTGAGTGAAGAGGAGGGAGAGGAGAAGGAAGTGAGATGAGGTTCCACGCTTGCAACCTACAGACACCCGCCGATAGGACGCCATCATTGGGTGACTGGTCTGGAGACTGCGGGGACGCCCGAGCCCCCCCAGGAATGTCCATCGGGCACTCTCGTCTGGTCGCCAACCAGCACGATGGCGCATTCCGGGATTTTTCGACAGTTGGCGGGGCAGCCTTTCATGTGGTGCTGGCACACTACATGGGCCCCCAACTACCTGCGGTCGGCCAGCGGCACACCGTGCCTCGGATCCCGCTACCCTCCGCGACCAGTCTTCCGATACGTCCATAACAGCACGAGTCAGGCCGGCCTGCCTGCTGTGGAACAACTATCTCGACCCAACTCCTCTAGTGGCTGCACCGAACATCATACCGGAACACGACTAGGCCGCTTGGCCGTACGTCTTTGCCCGGTGGGTGGTCGCAAGCCTTCGGCCGAAGCCTACCACCAGTTTGTCACCTGATTTGCACCACACGGGGAACACGTGTAGGGAATCGAATGGGGTACATTCCTACGGACGCGGGTGACTCAGCCCCCAAAAATTAGCCCGCTTTTATATAACAGGGTACGGATTAGAGCTTCTACATCAAAACTCTAACATTGATCCTATCGGCTAGGTCCGCAAGAACGGCTCCTTTCCGGCGTTGTCTTTGAGGTGGCGGAGAAATTGAGATGGTTTTCGGACTCCTAGGTGTTCCTCGAACAGTACCTGCTTTATTTTGTTCTCGTTGGAGGCGCTGAGGCGCTTTATTAGCTCGGCTTTAATACTTTCATACTTGTTGGTGTCAGGTGGGCTAATAATGACGGCCTTGACTTCTTTTGCGAATTGTCGCTCCAAGTTCGAGACGATGTAACTAAATTAGTGGCGTCACTAATGCCTGCCTGAATGAATTGTCCTTCAACTTGGGCAAACCAAATCTCAGGTCCGTCGGGCCAAAACAGTGGTACTTTTACGCTGATCTTACAAATATCTTTAAGTGACGACATTTTCCCATCGCTAGATCCAGTACGATTCTCCTCTGCATCTCTAAATTCATGATGCGCCCTGTTAATGTAGGTCTATGTGCTCCAGGAGGTCACCAATTTAGGTACGGGAGATGGTGTAGGTGGGGTTTCGCAATAAAAGTCAATGTGGGTACTGGCGATTTGTGTTGACCGAATACACACAAACACGTAACACATATAATTGTTCAGAAGGAGGACAGACACAATATTAAGGCGTTCACAACACGATACAAAGGAAATAGTATATTAAAAATGTGGATTACGTAATTACATTTTTTCCAGTCTGACGTATTTGTTTTTTTGTGTCTCCTAACAATCTGAATGAAGTAAGTAACCTACGTTTTAAGAATTAAATTATTCCCAGTAGTTACGAATTTATGCGTAGGTAACTTGAGGAGACTTGCCGAGTATCAGACATTACGCCGTGCTTGAATTAACGCCATCTAGCTTCAGGCAAGAATAGAACAGTAAATGGAGAACTTCCCTTGTTAGTCGCTCGGCGTCGCCAGCGCTTGCATGCTCGTAGCACACACCCGAGCAGCCATTCATTCATAAAAATCAACGAAGTAATTTTCGATAGCTGGTATAGGTATACCAGTTATCGAATATTACTTTGTTGATTTTTATGTTAGTACTAGTAGGTACTAAGCGGGCATATTGCCGCGAAAGTAGATAATTACTGGTGACTGTGAATTAATATTATATAGTTACTACCATTTATACATACAGTATATTGTTTAGTCATACAAAACACGAGTGTAGGGTGAGGTGTCCAACAGTGAACCATGAAAAAGTTGCACATTCAAAACTGAAGTGTTTCTAAACATAATAAAGATTTTTTTAAACTAAAATGCTTCTCATGTATCTGACTTCAATTTAGCATATTAATTTTCGACCCAAACGTAACAGGATAGGATATAATATTTTTTTTGGAAATGGCTCACTGAGTCCACCTCGTGGGACACTCTGAACCGGGGGCTAGGTCAAAAGTGAACCAACATGTACACAGTGAACCATCATATTAATGCTACAAAACTAAAGGTAGGTAAAGCAATAAAACGTCTTGTATATGTTACCAAATAATCAACTTTAAATGTATAAAATATTTATTGTTATAAAAAATTTAACAAATATAACATGTACACATTGAACCAACCTTACATGTACACAGTGAACCATCATATTAATGCTACAAAACTAAAGGTAGGTAAAGCAATAAAACGTCTTGTATATGTTACCAAATAATCAACTTTATTAAACCTAAATATTTTTAACAATGTATAAAATATTTATTGTTATAAAAAATTTAACAAATATCTTAGGCTCACAGAGATCAATTGCTCCGTCGACTTTGTACTAATCAGTCTTAATAATAACAATTATTATTCTTACGAAAGAAAAACTTAAATACAAAACACAAAAAACAAAAATTCAAAAGAAAAAGCATCTAAAAATCAAAAAGGGAAGTCCAAAAGAGATAGATTAATTGGAAATTTGAATGTTGCTGTTCGGCGACTGCTGCCGTCTACCTTGGGGTTCGGTAATATATATTTTATATGATTTTTTGTAACCATTGCGATATCTGGCTCTATAGGCTCACAAAATGTGTGATCAAATTTGCTTTTTAATTTTAAATACGAAAAGGAGTAGTCATATTCAGGTTCAGGAGAATCATCAAGAATCTTCGCAACATAATAGCATTTTATCTTTTTTTTTTTCTGATTCAATCAAAATAATTACAAAATTATACGCTTTGGGTTTTCTACGAAGTGGTGGAAAGTCTTCAGATAAAATAAGTTCATCATCTTCACTGACACTGACGAAATTTTCTCCACCAGATGAAGAACCACTAGCATAGAAAGTGCCTTCGGAATTAGAGTCTTCATCAATAATTGGAGTTTCTTTTTTCTTTGTCTTCTTTTCTTTAAATAAATTACTTTTTACTTTCTTAGCTTTTACTTCAACTTTTTTTTTTCGCGATGCTATTATATCTTTCTCAGGAGTGTCGGTGGCTATCATACTCCGGCCTAAGGGTCTGCTTCTTTTGGTAGACTTTCTTGGGCCGGCTTTCAATGGCAGCCTAAACATTTTTGGCGAAACAAAACTTTCCACTGCTCTCGAAATGGAAGCTTGCTGTTCATTTTCATTGTATTTGGATGCCAGATCATTACATATTTGTTGTGATGGTAATTCTTGTAAAATTGAAGGAGAGGGGGTCTTAGGAGGTGAACGGTTTTCATTTATTTCACATTCTGTATCTGTTTCATCTCTTCCTGGATCGGGTCTATCTGTCACAGTGCTTGGTAGAAAATCCTCTTCTGTGAAAACTGATTCGTCGTATGGATAAATTCCACATTTTCTAAATGTGTTGGTGATGTTAATTGGAGTCATGTCTTTTAAATAGGCCTCGCCTGTGCATTGAGCTACATGGTAGATATTGAGAGTCTGCCCGGGGTTCCGGAGTAGCCATGAATCGACGGCAGAGTTATAAAAAGTTTTAAATGGACCATTTAACCCCACATCTAATGGTTGTAATCTTGCGGTAGTATGAGGAGGCAGTGTCAACACTGTAACACCAGCAGTTTTAGCAATGTTTAATGCTTCTAATGACAAATGACTTTCGTGGTTGTCAAGAATCAAAAGAGCTGGATTTTCTTTTGAGGTGGAAGTATGTTGTATGAAGTGTTTCATAACATCAACGAAGATGTCTGCATTCATCCATCCAGATGAAACTTCTTTCTTGGAAAGACCATTGCTGGGGGCAAAGCATGACCGGTGGCGGAAACAATGCAGCAAGTTGTCACTAAAACACCTCTTTCTCCACTCGTAACTTTGGATACGTTACTCCCCTTAAGAGCTAGGACTTTTTGTGGGCGTTGTACTGTCGTGGTTGAGGCTTCATCCAAATTATAGACACGTGTTCCGTTACCGAACTTAGGAGACCGTTGCATGGTTTCTTTTAAGTTTTTAAAAAACGTTTGAACATTATATTTGTTGAATGCCGAGGCTCGTGCCAAGCTGCACGGTTCAGGTTTCTTGAGACTTAAATCCGTGTGTTTTTTTTTGAATGACCTTAACCACTCCTTTCCAGCAATATGTTTCTCTTCCCATGAAGAAGGTACTTTTATTTTATTAATAAATGCCATTTGGTAAGCTAGTCTTCGTGTATCTTTAGCAGTAAGCCTATAAAATTTTAGTGAACAATCTATAAGGTATTCTTTTAATTCTATTTCCTGTTTACGTGTAAAAACAGCATTTACTTCATAATTGGGTACTAAATTTGTGGTTTCGTCGGACTTAAATTTTTCTACGTATCTCCGTACAGTTGGGTAGGGTAATCCGCATTCTTTTGCTGCTTTACGAATTGATTGTCCATTTTTTACAAGCATGATAGCCTGCAACATTTCTTCTTTTGTATGACCTCCAATTTTCCTTTGCGCTGTTTTAATTCGCCCCATGCTGAAACAATAACATTATAATACAATGTAATGTTTCAACTCAATATAAATTATGTATAAATTTCAAAACCTACCCACATAAAGTAGCAATATAGAGGTGGTACACAGTGAACCGGTTCACTGTTCAGTCTACGTTCGTGGTTCACTGTGTACTACACCCACCATTCAATATTTAAGGTTATGTTAAAAACAAGCAAAAAGAGTTACCGTAGTAATTTCAGTTTTATAGGATACCCCAATAAACACTATAATAATTATAATAAATGTCACACAGAAAAACTATACATAACAGAAGTAATAAGAAAAGATAGTATTTACGTTTTATTTTGTTTTGTCGCCGAAAAGTATAATGCGGTCCGCCACACGGACGTCTTTGGCGCTAGCTCACTCGCGACTGGGGAGCGGGCGGCGCGGTTACAACTGAGTACTTTCGTGTCCACGACACGGTTTGGCAACGTCGCGTTTACAAAGTAGGAAGGGTGGCTCAATGGGTACCACTGGTTCACTGTTGGACATCTCACCCTACACTATAATAAAGTTTTTGAAATACATGACATATTCTTTTCCTTGGTACTTTTCTTCTCGAAATTTTCATAAAACATATTACATACTTCGTTACATGCATTGTTTTTTTAGTTCTATTGGAATATTCGTAAATCCCATATAATCGATCGTGATTGTATTTCGCTTATAAATCGGTATCGAATGGTTCCATTTTTTAACTCGCGTTGCGCAGTCGCACAATACAAGTGCGTTCTGAATGAAGTACGAACGGAGTGTGTGCCGTAGGCCTCTCCCTCGCCCCTTTCCTCGATGTCGGTCGGTCACAAAGCGCACACACGTTTCCAGCGCAATACAAGCTCGTTCGCGCGCTTCCTACGCGATTTTTAGTTTGCAAGGAGAATCGCTCATCCTTGTCTGTAGAGCGTTTCTCGTGAGTTTGCAGCGATGCAATCGCAAGTAATCTGCCTATTTCAAGCACATGAGTAAAGAAATGGAACAGAGACAAAGCTACATACGAATGCGCTGTGATAGGTACATCACTACAAGTGCAACGCGTGTGTGTGCGTGTCCACTGGCCGCTTGTCACGTATGAGCCGAAACCGCTTCAAACTAGATCAGCCAGTGGTCAATCTCAGGGCGTGCAGGCGTGACGCGACGCTCGAATGTCGTGCGTGTTTTGTTTTTGTTATCGAGTTTACACACATAATACGTAGTAAAATTTTTGTTTTAGTATTTAAAAAGTGTTGTAAATATGGTTGTACATTGTACTGTGTGCATGAATAATAATAGAAAGACTAAAAATATTTCTTATTTTAACTATCCCAAGGAGTCTACTAGGTAAGTTTGCACTTGAAACTTAATTTATATTTATAATTTTATAATGTGTTATGTAGAATGAAAGGTATACAACTCTATAATCATAACTACTCAATACTCATTATTATATATTTTACGGCAAATTTTACCAGATATTTCGGTAAAATTGTGTAGGGAAGAACGAGATGACGGGAGCTGAGTTCGCTCGCTTTGCTCGCTCACTTCAGCTCACGTCATCTCGTTCGAACCTAACCTGTCCGTGTCGGGGTGCCCTAAGCTCCCGAGCAGGAATATTTGGTGCACGATCAGTATTTTTCGGGGAAGAATAAAATAGTTATTGTTACAATAGAATATTTGCAGCGCACTACAATAAAAAAGTGTTATATCTTGGTGTTAATTTGGAATTTGTTTGATGTAACATATTTTGTTGGCCGAGTAGTTTAATTATAGTAAAACAATTAAACGGGTTTAAGATCAATATTTTAGAAATGCATACATAGTAAACATATTTGGTGAACACAAAAATATTATCCATTTAATATACGTTCGTCAACATTATGTTTTATTAATATTTCAGACGACATGAGTGGTTAAAGGCTGTCGGGCGGGAAGATCTCCTAACAAAGCTTATGGATGATAAAACACGACAACAATACAGAATCTGTGAGGATCACTTCGAAAGAACCTGTATTAAGCTTTCTAAAAACAGAACTGTGAAATATTAACACGACAATGCGTTTCCAAAACTCAACTTGCCGTCAAATGACGGTGCATGTTCGAGTTCGAGCCAATGTGCGAATGTGTCGACTAAAGTACTAAATCAGGACATTCAAGTTATACCTGCATTTGAGACATCTTCAAGTTCCAATCCTTCAAAAAAAATTGTTATTTTGAAAGATCAATCATCTCGTGGCATTCAAACGGATAACCAGAAACACATTTCTGAAACTAGATCGGCGCAAACAGCACTTCACCTTTCAGCGGACACTCCGAGAAAGAGGAAACTGGCACTTGAACTTCGAAAAGCAAAAAAAAGAAAAGAATGTGATTTTGATAGTATAACTAAACAGGACTTTTTAAGATTATGTGATAAGTTTATGTCTAAAGGTATGTCTCAAATAATTAAATGGCAAATAGATTTGAAGTCAGGTTCTAGTGGAAACAGGTATAGTCAAGCTTTCAAATTTTTCGCACTCAATCTTCATTATTCCGGTCCGGCAGCGTATAGATTTCTCACAAATTCATTGTGTTTACCATCATTAGTCACCCTGCAAAAGTTAGTTCAGCCAATAGGTACTAAACTAGATGAACGTTGATAAAATGACGACGTAGACGACGACGACGACGATGATGACGTAGATAAAATGGGTTCACAAGAAAAGATTTGTAGTGTTTGTGTGGACTGCATGTCTTTAAAAGCTAATTTGTTTTATGACATCAAAAATGACAGGATAGTAGGATTCCATGAAATAAACGGGATTCAAAATAAAGAACCTGCAAAATATGTCATTGTTATGATGATCCGCGGTATTATACACAATTGGAAACAACCAATAGCTCATTCCTTTCTGTCACAGTGTAAAAATTATCAAGAAGTTAATGACTGGATTGACGAAATTATAACATCATTACTAAATATTGGGTTAGACATACGTGTTTTTATCTCAGATTTAGGTTCAAATTTTTTAAGCGCATCAAAGTCGCGTTCTGTGAACAAGGACAAAACATATTTTGAAGTGAATGGCCATAAAATTTATTACATTTTTGATGTTCCGCATCTATTGAAATGTGTTAGAAATAATTTAAAAACTTGCAATTTCGTTTATGACGATAAAGTAGCGAAATGGTTACATATTTGATACTTTTATATATATATTTTTTTTTTTTTTTATTGATTATAGGCTTGCGCTTGACCACTAGCTCACCTGATGGTAAGCGATGATGTGGTCGACGATGAAGCACGCTTGCCTAGAAGAAACCTGTTCACTCTTGACTTGAAGACTCCCAGGTTGTAGCTATCAGGAAATACAGACTCCGGCAGGGAATTCCACTCCTTTGCTGTACGCATAATGAAAGTATTCCCAAAACGTTTGGTGCGTATGGGTGGGATGTCCACCATGTACCGATGACGCATCGCCGTACGTCTTGTAGTCCTATGATGGAACGGGCTAGGAGGAATTAGTTCATGCAATTCCAACGCACACTCCCCGAAATGTAACCGATAAAAAACCGACAGGCTGGCAACTCGGCGCCGATGTTCGAGGTTCTGGAGCCTAGATTCGACCAGTACTTCATTGCCGATGAGCCTCTTGGCCCGTCTTTCGATCGACTCAAGTGCATCCAGCTGGTACCTGGCAGATCCGTCCCAGAGATGAGAGCAGTACTCCATGCATGATCGAACTTGCGAAATGAAGATTAAAAGCAGCAAATTAGATTGGCACCAAAATTAACGGACATTCATATCAATCCGAATAATTTTCAGAAAATGCGTGTTAAAGTCGCTTCACAGGTCTTAAGTCGTACCGTCGCATCAGCAATTAACACCTATGTGAATTTAAATCTTATCGAGGTTGCTGCAAGAGATACTGCTGATTTTGTAAATTAAATTAACAATTTGTTTGATATCTTAAATTCGAGTACACTGCGATCTCCTAATAAGTACAAAAGGGCTTTTAATGGCAATAAATATCAAACCGAGTTTTTAGAAAAATGTTGACATTTTTCAAAAACTTGAAATTAATAAAAATTGATACGCAGAAAGATGTAACGAATATTATGAATTTTATTCACGGATTTCAAGTTTCTATAAAATCTCTATTGAAACTTCACGAAGACTTAAAATCAGAAGAAATTAAATTTATATTTACCAGACGCCTAAATCAAGATTGCCTTGAGAATTTCTTTGGTAAAGTCAGACAGGCAGGTGGTAATTGCCAGGAACCAACATGTCGCCAAGTTAGTATTGCCTTCAATAAGATGTTTATTACAAATATTTTAAAGAAACCCCAAAATTCAAATTGTGAACAGGATTTTGATAGCTTGCTTATGAAACCAGACGACAGTCGCATTTTTAATACACCGTCACAGGCTTCGCAACGTGATGATACTGTCCCTGCGTTAACAGTGGGTACAAATGACTATAGATTTAATATGCCAGAAAAGAATGGTTTAGTCTATGTATCGGGCTATTTATACAGAAAATGTCTGGAACATCACAAATGTGAGAAAATAAAGTCCTATGTTAATAGATCCGAACACCCCATAAATATGGGAAAAGATTCTTTTTTTTGCCATTATAAGGACTTTAATGAAGGTAGTGTGAAATCAGGTTTTTTGATAATACCTCCTGACAATTTTATTGCATTTGTTGAATTGCTTGAGCAAAAATTTCGCGAATATTTTGATCTTCATGTACAGATTGTTAATATTGGTAATGACATATTAGCACGTTTGCAAGATTGTACATTTCATATGCCATGTGAGTGTTTCCCATTGGATTATTTGAAAAAACTTTATATTAGATTTAGAATTTATCATTCGATTAAAAGACACAACAAATTATTAAAAACCAAAAGTAATAAAAAAAAATATTTAGAGTATGTAATTTGTAGAAAAATAACCTATTTTAATAAAAAATGTGAAAAAAAGAACATTTATATTTTTAATTTATTCAATTGTGCCAACCCTACCAAAATAGGTATAAATTTTGCTAGCTCTTTAGAAGCTTTGTCTCTGTTCCGTTTCTTTACTCATGTGGTATACAGCTAAATAATAATGACAGAAAAGATGATCCTATTAATATTTAGATAAGTGGGAGTTAGTGCTGATAACAAATAAATTATGATTTGTTATGAAATAGTAAGTAAGTAATTTTAAAGTTAACTAGAATCAGATTAGACATGGGCAAAATGTGTCATTGAAAAGAAAGGATAGATATGCATCTTTCAATCACTGGGATATGAATCACTCTTTCATATCTTTATATCAGTAGCTCAGTATGACTCAGTAGCTCATTCAAACTCGCAACTCGTGTGCGGCTCACTCATTCAAATAGATCATTCAGATATAGTGATAGGTTGGTTGTTTGCATCTTTCTGATATATTGAGCGGTTGCGATTGAACAACTTTATCTAATTAAAAAAAAAAACTATTCTTATGACTGTAGGTACAACCTACTTCTTTTTCAATATGGGAATTAGTTCAATGAATAGTTAATCCCAATCTAGTATTGAGTATAAGCATTAGTTTAGTAAGTACTAGAAAATAAAATAGAAATAGCCTTCTGATTTCCCTTCATACTTTACACAGGCTTAGGACTGTCTACCTACGTATTTACGTGACAATTAAATTTTAGTTCAAAATGTGTATTTCAAGTCAAAACATGTTTGTTAGGTAGGCGTATTTAAAAATCAGTGGCTATATACAATTATTTTTGATTATAATTTAAAACTTAACTATACCTATTTATTAGGCATACTTTAATATACTATTCTTATCTGTACCTTATTTACGCAAATAAATGATTTATTATTTATTACTCCTCATTCTGAGTTGCAACTTATGAAAAGGAGTTGAGACAGTTTCTTGGTGGTCAATCTCCTTCTTCGCTCATTGAGGGTATATCCGGCTTTAGAAAATATCCGCTCGCATGGAACAGATGTCGCAACCAGATTTAGTCTTTTTATTACATAATTAAATAAAAGTGGATAAATATTTTTCCTGGCGTGCCACCACTTGAGTGGGTCTTCTGTGCGTTTTAGAAGCGGTTCCTGTAGATATTTTTCCCGCTCTACAATTCCTGCTGCCATTGGGTTTTCGGGCATTTGTCTGGCTACCTCCTGGTCAAAATCAAACCAAATCGATGTTTCACTGGTACTGGGACCTGGTATCACCGGCTCTGATGTTGCCGTTGTTCTTGATGGGACCGAAGAAACACGTCCAATTTTCAATTTCAATTGTTGTATGGCCTTATCACATAATTTTTAGTCACGAAAGCCTTTTTGTTTGAATCGTGGATCCAAAATGGTTGACTCCGTATTCAAAACATTTATTTCAGTGTTATTAAATCGATGGCTGAGCTCCTTGTAAATTTTCAATTAGTGCCTTTATTTCAGGAATATCATTAATTCTATTTTGGAGTAAGTTTTTGATTTGGTTTAACATGATGCGACATATAGGTATCACTTTAGATAAAGAAACGTTTTTCTCTGCACTTATCTCTACTGTGATGTCGTAAAATAATATTAAAACCGGCACAGCAGATTCGATTACCAACCAATCATTGTCTGTGAGTAAAAGGTCATTCCTTGTCACTGCTAAAGTCATGACAATGGCCTGTTTTGCTGAACAAAATCTTTGCAGCATGTCATATGTGGAGTTCCACCTGGTGGAAACATCCTGTTTTAATTTGAGAAGAGGCAAATTGAGCTGTTTTTGTATATCTGTCAGTTTATGATTCGCCTGGGAACTTCGCTTGAAGTATTCTACTATACTCTTCACTTTAGATACATAAGGGCCCAATTGTTGTAATGCCGATTGAACACACAGATTTAAGGTGTGGGCAAAGCACGGAATTTGCCGCCAATCACCCTCTCTTAAGGCTGCCGTGATGTTGGCCGCGTTGTCGCTGATTACCGCGGTAACTTTGTGCTGAATACTCCACTCTCTCATGATGCTTTTTAAGAATTCGGAGAGATTTTGGCTAGTGTGCCTGTATATTCAACACAACCAAGTAAATTTGAGTGTAATTTAGTTGCATCTGCCGTGGATATTAAATAATGGGCCGTGACTGCTATAAAGCTGTCGTTATTATCAGAAGTCCAGCCGTCAGTTGTAAGGCAAACTGCGTTCGCATTTTCCATTTTAAGCTTAACATTTTCCTCTTGTTTTTTGAACATTTTTGGGATTAGTGATTGGGATAATGTTTTTCTTGTAGGTAGCTTGTAGCCCGGGCACAGCATATATATAATTTTTTTTAAACTCTTCATCCTCCACTAAACTAAAAGGATAACATCCCTTCGCAATCACGCGCACAAGCTGTTCGTCATAAAGTTCCGCACGACGAGGTGGCACGGATTTCATGCTGTGCGCAAATTCCCTGATGGATGGCTGAGTACGCACTGAGGGAGGTAATCCAGCGATGGAAGGTCCAGCCCCAGTGGCACTGGAAGTGACTGAATCAGTCGCTTTTGATGTCGATGTATTTGTCTCCTGTGGGGCCTCTGAGAAAAGTGACGGCTGCGATGGCTGCCTTTCAGGAACTAGGGGCACTGTGGGATGTTTGGTTTTCAAATGTCTGCCCAGGTTACCAACATTTCCACCGGATGTTGTTAAAATGTTCGCACAATACAAGCATTTCACTTTTTTTGGTTCCACTTCATCGAAATGGTTCCACACAGCACTTCGTTTTCTTGAACCTGATGCCATTTTTAATTGTTCAACTACGTAACTCCTAAATACCTAACTAAATAACCTAACCTAATTAGCCTAATTGTTTAATATTTACACTGTACTAGTCACTTATTTTATAAGTACCAAACTTAAATTAAACGTAACTGAAGAAAAAATAAAACTGCAAGTAACTGTTACACTTTGCAATAAATTAGAGACACGACCCACTAACCAAATACTACTTATTCTAAATATTAAAGCAAATTGTTTAATTTCGTTGAATTTTCTTACTATTGCACTCAAATTGCACTTAACCTCTATTTGTTTACTTTGTTATCTAAAGTTTTTAAAAGAAAATACATTTGACAAGATTATAATACCGAAATATTCACTAAGAACAAACAATTATAAGCCTTATGCGTCAGCAATAGAGTTAACAACTTATCATTGGGTGTCAACTTATTGTGGTCAAAGTTACGTCATCTCGCCTTTCGCGATGCGACGAACATTCGTATGGGTGCGAGCGAGACGGCATCGACTTCCTGAAAGGTTCCATCCGAACGCCCGCCGCCCGGTCGTTCGGAGCAATTCGGCAAAATTCGGCTTGCTTGACGTTCAACCAATGGCGCGCGCCGAAGCTATCCGACGCCACAGATTACTAAATAGTACCCGACGCGATGACCGACGAGTGAGTGAGGTGTAAAGAAAGATATACTGAACTACTGACACATTCGGATATGTAAAGATTGATTGATTCAAATGAATCTATGAAGAGTGATTGATTCAAATGGAATGATTCATATCATTTGTATCTATCACTCCTGTCCTGAGTTACCCATCTCTAAATCAGATGACACTGAAAGGAATTACTATGAAGATTGCTGCATCACTTATGACGGTGTTTGCACTAGCTAAACATTAATGTTAAAACATGTTGAAAACTACTTTTAATGATGCATTTTTGCATACCACACACACAACATGCTTTGAAAACCTATTTCATAACAAAACGTTTACGTGTGAATAAGTTTGAATACAAGCTAGGTAAAAAGTTGCAAAACAAAAAAAGAAAAGAATTTTATTGAATGCTAAAAGTGACAAATTATCAAAAAACAAACCTGTCTTTTAATTCTTTATATCCTATGCAAATGCACCCAATAACAAGCTTTGAAATCTGTCAGAAATTACTAATCTATTTACACCCATGTACCATAACGAGTAAAATTCAACTAAACACATTATGAGATTCAATTCATTAGGAAGGTTCTCAAATATTGAATGATTAAAGAAACTTTATTATAACAAACTTAACTTGAACAAGTTTAAATCATAAACTTATAGAAGGCCCTATCAGTATCAAACTGACAGTCTGTACCAAGAATGTAGGGTCAGACAATTTTTCATTAGAACCAACTTATACCTATCACTGACAAGAACCCCATACCCAAAACAAATCTACCAGATCATGTAGGCAGATAAGATAGAACACAGTAATCACATTAGATTCACTCAAAGATGTCTTACGTACATAGGACCATTAATTAACCAAAAATCACAAGGTCCATACATAGTTGGTTACTCAAAGCGTTCTTGTAAATTAAAAGTTACCAATTCGCTATCAGCTTATGACTATGCATGGCTCTCCTTCACCCAGGTGTATCACAACCCTTTCACCCATTCACACAAACAAATTTATATTAGACGCACACTACACTCTGCACAAACCTCTTATTAATATTTTAAATTTTGTTAAAATATTATTAACCAAACTATTTGTCTCATCCCTAAGTGCAGTTATACTATGACATTAAAGACAAAAAAAAATTGATCACGACACAGGGTATCCTGGTGTGGGGTATCTGTGTAAAATTTATGCAACTTACTCGTATTTTTCTAAATTGCCTGTTATGTGTAGTTGGCCCTGTATTTGATACCACCAATTATGTTCCTTGTTTATTCTAAAATTTCCATTTGGCAGTTTTTTATAAAACAATTTTTTTTTTCGTCAATACCGTTTTCCAACCCTAGTTTGTAAGCTGTAATCGGACATTTTGTTTCAGCAATGGTATTTTCATCTTGGTAACTGGTGTCGCGATCGGGAACGAGCACTTGGTGACCGGGTATGGCGACGGTCTCTTGGTGAACGACTTCGTGAAGACCATCATAACATTGGGAGGGTGGGTATTACACTTTTGCTTGTTGTCCGATACTCTGACAGTATAGCAACTACAGGAAAAAAGGAAGTAATTTGCAAGATCACTCACACGACACGCCTATAGTTAATTATTGAAAAAATGTCAATATTAATAAGGCACTTTTTGACTTTTGTGTCTTGACATCTGTCGATAAAAAGAAACATGTTTGTGCGATATAAACAGACATGACAAAGGCGTTCGACTTTGTGGATCATAAAATATTACCTCAAAAATTACATGGTTATGGCATAAGAGGGAACATCCTTAAACTTTTAGAATCATACCTAAGTGATAGATTACAATGTACGGACATCTCTAGAATATGTCCTACAACCAAATTAGAAACCACATATACCTCTGAACCAAAGTACATAAAATATTGCGGTCGTAGGTAGCGTTCTGGCACCACCGCTATTCCTGATATATATAAACGACCTCCCAAAATCCACAGGACAAAGAATGTTACTCTTTGCAGACCATAGCACAGCTATTGTAGAATGTAATAATCTAAACAATTATCAAAATGACATTAATAATTCTTTAAATAAAATAATAAATTGGCTTAATGGTAATAACCTTATAACTAATTTAAATAAAACCAAGGTAATGCACTTTCACCAACGGCTTGAGAAACCACTAGTTAATGTTGCTTATGATAAATGAAATAGAAGAAGTTAGTGCTGCGAAGTTCTTGGGTATAACTGTATATGATACTTGGAAACCTCATTTGGAGGAAATTTGCATGCAATTAAGTAAATCAGCATATTTGCTATATCAACTTTCAAAGAAAGTAAATACTGAGACACTGTTAACAGCCTATCATAGAAAGAAAGAAAGAAAAGAAAGAAAAAAGTTTATTTGCGCCAGGCACGACGCATACCATAAAAAAAAAACAAGGAAAACTTAAAATACAAATACAGAGTATGCGTCACAACCACGCAAAACGGTCATCGCTCAGCATTATGCTGGGACTCGCGTGCAAGACAGAGCCACAACGCTTGTTTTTTAGCTATAGCCGGTGTCGTCATGGACTGGTCACCTCAATTCTGGGGTATGGTGTTATTTTTTTGGGGCAGTCAACAAATAGGGAACTTGTTTTCAGGTTGCAGAAAAATATATACGGTCAATGTGTGGTTTAAAAACAACAGAGAAAAATATTACCTCTACCGGCTTTATATATTCTAGAAACTGCATTATTTGTAAAAATAAACCTCCGCAGAAAACTCCGATACGTGCTCAATATATTAATGAACTATGCCTTGTGAAATGTAAAACTTCTCTAATGAAAAAGAGCTTCTTTGGTGTTGCTCTACAAATACGAGTATATAATAAAATACCCAATGAAATAAAATGTATGCCATTGCAGAAGTTTAAAAACACGCTTAACGGGTTACTGCTTCAAAGATGTTATTATACTCTAGACGAGTTTCTTAATGACGAATCTCTTTAACTGTATAATGCTGACATAAAATTTTAATTTTTCCTTTAATATCTTAATCTTATTTTTTTTCGAATTGAATAGACTTTAAATTTTGACATGGAATTAAATTGATTATAAATAATAAAATTTAACTTGCATGCTTGTGTTAATACAATCAGGTACTCAAATGCGTAAATAATTATATTGTAGTAAATTTCGTAGTATATTGTAGTATTCTCGTATCAGCACAGCAACAGCTATCAAATTATTTATTTAATGTATTAATTCACTTTAATGTTACTTCTCAACGATAAAGAACATAGACGGAAATAATAAAAAAAAAACTATCTATTACGGTAAAAATAAAAAGGGTAGAATGGCGCCATTGGCGTCTGCCAACTAACTTTTGGCTCTTTCTTCTAATTTTTCAATTTTCCTTTTCAACTTCTTTATAATTCTTTCCATATTGTGTTTACCCATTATTTTATAAAAACACTGTGTTATAGCGGTTTCAGAAACCTTATCATCCTTGTGTCTATTATAAAAGTGGACTGTAATTGAAGGGTTCTGGCAATAGTGCGTTGAAAATAAGTGGGAAAATATTCATGGATCAATTCGGGCGATCTTGCATGGGTGAGGGAAGTAGTACGCCTTACCTTTGGTGATCGATGCTAGCCCATATGAGGCAAGGAGCTGGTGTTCTTCAACTCCAAAATGGCGACGACGACTTTCTGATAATTCAGGATCCACACACTTCACACAATTGTTTTTATACCCGCGAAGCGGGTTATTAGACACGGTTCACAAGGTTCTCTGCAATCTAACTAATTAGATGCATCAGTCTCCAGCCATGTGGCTAGGAAAGCTGGCGGTTGTGACACGAAGCCCGGTCACATTGAAGTTTCGGTTCGTTCTGGCGACCCGCCATCAAGGCGTACATGAAGGGATAAAGAATGAGGAAGGAACGAGATAATTAGGATATCGATCGCCCGCGAAATCTCAAATGCGTCATTGATTTATGACATTAACAAGAGATGGACCATGGATACACTGTAAAAAAAACTAATTTAAAAAATATTTTTGTGGGAGCGGCGACGCCTCGCGGTGACATAAGAAACGAATGAAATCCACAGATAATAGAACGGTGAGCTGGGAATAGGAGCGTTCGGATACGGTAATTATTTTTATTTTGCAGATTTAAACTTTATGTCGCTCCCAGGTAACCAGGAAATATACTACCTTAGTAACATTCTTCATCATCGAGGACGAGACAACAATAGGTATAGTCACAAACTATACGGGGCTTAGAGCCGAAGCAAAACAGTGCTCACATCACTACAATAATGGAGCAGACAGGGTCGCGTCCTACTCGCAGGTAGAATATTTGGCGACTGGCTTGTGCCCTGCGCCGGCGTCTGCCCTGGTGGTCGTGGCGTTGCCAAGGCAGACGACAGGACAACAAGTTCGATATGGCACGCTCACACAAGGGCGACAAGGACAGCAATAACGGTGCAATGTGAGGCTGCCAGCTCGCATGCCATAGGTAACATTATAAAACTTCAGCTTACACAACACAATAGACAACAAATGCAGAGTAAATGCAAAATGAGTTGCCTATATTCCACCCCTTGTTCCTGAACACTAACGTTAGTAGGCACAATAACTAAACCATATTATTTACATTTTTCTTAATATCTATACTTATAAAGCTGTAGAGTTTGTTTGTTTGAACGCGCTAATCTCAGGAAATACTGGTTGGAATTGGAATATTCTTTTTGTGTTGGATAGTCCATTTATCGAGGAAGGTTTTAGGCTATATAACATCACGCTACGACCAATAGGAGCAGAGCATAAATGAAAAATGTTGCAAAAACGGGCAAAAAATATTCCTTTTTGAGAGTTTCGATCGCGTGCGCTAGCGTAGGTAGCCAGTTGACGGGAGCGAAGCCACGTGGGATGACTAGTCCTTAACCCCCTTAATTTGGCAAAGCATACAATGCAATAGAAACAGATTTTTTTAACTGGAAATGTAATTGGCACACATAAAACTATAATGGAAAAATAATAAAAAAAATCGGAAAAGTTCAGTTTTCCTGAAAACTTATGTATGCCACCACACACATTGCTAACTCCTCAAGACTACATCTTGTAAATGTGTTGTATGTAGGGGCATACATTACCAGGAACTTTAGGAAGTGAGTATAAAAACAATAATTATTTTATTTAGTATTTTTTATTAGCAAAAAATTACAAAAAAATAAGCGAAAGCGAGTTTTTTTTCACTACTAGAAGTAAAAAAAAAAATTACGCTTGTAAATGGTATTGAAGTTGACAATTTCTAGAATTTTTTCCTGTCACAAAACAAAGGCGAACTTGGCATTTCATGCATTGCACAGCCGTCAGTTTAGAGCACAGTCGACATCGACCTTGAGTGGTCATTGTCATGAAATAACCAATGTTGTCAAAACGTGACGATTCCACTGGGCTGACCTGTGGTATTCTTTTTTGTGTTTTTGACTTCATTCTCAGTGCGTTCGTATTTTCTGAGACCTTCATACAGTTCAAATCGGAAGTCCTTCAAAGGGATTGATGGTTTTCCTGATTTTGAATGGGGTTCTATACAGGGTGGCCAAAAAGTCGTGGATCAAACGAAACAGGGAGACAAAGGAGGTAATTTCCAACAAAAAATCTTTCTCCAGCATGGCCATAACTTCATTGCACGAAAAGATATGAATTATTTTTGTTTTTCCATGAAACTACCGAGATTTTTTACAATTTAATCAGTAGAAAATTAAATTGATTAAAAACAATAAAACAAAAGGTGTTGTATTATGAATCGATTATGTATCAATACTACAAAAATTGTATTGCAGCTCTTGGTATCAAACTTAACGAGCAATGAATTTTTTTCCGTAAATTTTGAAGCGTTACAAAAAATTACTTCTCACTTTAAGACCACCATTTGAAAAAAAGATGTATTACGGAAAAGTGACCCTGTATTAAAAAAGCTGGTTTAATGCTGATTCGAATGAGGTACAACACTTTACTCTTTGATCTTTAGTTTTGGTTTTACGGTTGTTTTTTCATATCAAGGTGCAAATTTAATAAAATAGTAAATTTAAAGGAAAGTTTAGATTTTTTATAAAAACAACGATTATGCTTCTTTTTTAATATTTTCTCTCAAGGCAGAATTTTTTCTGCACCTCTCAATCTGTTATTTCTGATGGTTCCTAATCCAAAGATTCCATAGTCTTGCCTAAGTATGTGAAACAACTCCGGACAGGTAAAAAAAATATCGCAGAAAACAAAAGCAGGTTTAGATTTGATACTTTTGCATAAAGCGATTACCACTTGCGCTCCGAATCCAATGGAGGCTTCCTTTTCTGTAAAAGTATGAAATCTGAACGTGTCCTCTCCACCATACAAAACGAAATCGTATATCATACCTGACACACCAGCTCGGACATAATTTTTGAAGCCCCATTTATTGGGTTTATCTTTCATATATTGACGACGCTTACCCGCTTTTGTCCCTTTGTACGGGATCATCATCTCATCGATGCTGTATCTGGTTTCATTGTCTTGAGCTAAACAATTATTACGTATTTTTTGTTAATCAAGACCCGCGTACTAGATTTGAACTAGTAAATAAACATCATTTCTGTCGTAATTGCCTAGGATTTCATTATACTAAATTCTGTAAATCAATAAATACTTGTTCCACATGTCAACGCAAACATCATACGCTCTTACATGTAGAAAACTTGGAAGTCGAACCTAGCGCACCGCAGCTGATCTATCAGTGTGTCAACACGCAGCCCGCGCCCCGCGCCACTCCCCTCACTACCGCTCTGCCTGCCGCGATCGTGTCGAATGTTTCTTCGGTCGCCGCCGCCGCTGATAAGTTTGCGCGCCAAAATTTAAATGATCTTGCGTTATCAATGACCGCTTCTACTTGTAATATCGATAGTAATAGTACTACAGTTTTATTACCTACTGCTTCTGTATACGTTTATAAAAATAAGAATCCAAATAAGGTTCGCGTGTTTCTAGATACAGGTTCAATGAGTAATTTTATCACAAAGTCGTGTTGTGAACGCCTTAATTTAGTCATTACTCCCGATAACTCAACCATTCTTGGTATAGGCCAATCTAAAATATCTGCTATTGGATTTACGAAATTTAAAATATTTTCCCGCTTTGATTCACGCTGCTCGTATATTATCCATGCTCGCGTAATAGAAAATATTACCGACGGCTTACCTAGTCTACCTATAGATACGTCAAAACTAATTCACTTACGCAACTTACCTATGGCTGATGATGCATTCCATTTACCGGCCGAGATCGATTGTCTAATTGGCAACGAGTTATTCCCGTTCCTATTAGGAAGTGGAAAGGTTACAATACCCGGTTCATCGGTCGTCGCTGTACAGACTACACTAGGTTACATTGCCATGGGTAGGGCAGATTGTGATAACCGCTTAGACACTCGCACCCCTATCTTCCAAAATAATAATACATATAATTATAAATCTTTTTTCTGCGCTACCGCTTCTAACTTACTTGAAACTCTCACTCAACGCTTTTGGGAATTAGAAAACGTCCCTGATAAAGTTCACAGGAGCCCTGATGATGAGGCCTGTGACCTTATCTTTAACGCTACGCAATCACGTGATGGTACTGGCAGATATACTGTACAGTTACCGTTTAAAACTCCATATTCTGAATTAGGAAATTCTTACGCTATTGCTCACCGACGTCTCATTAATTTAGAAAAGAAATTAGATTCGCATCCCGATATTCGTAAAAATTATAACGCCACTATTCAAGACTACATAGATCAAGGATATCTGTCAAAAGTTGATAATCCCCGCTTCGCATAAAAATCCACAAAATATTAATTTCGACACAGACGCTAATTCAAACGTGAAAATTGTAGGTATGCAGTGGAATCCTGTAGAAGACACCTTTCAATTTAAAATTAACGCTATTTCTCTCATATGCACAAAACGCACAATTCTCTCCGCAACCGCTCGTCTTTTCGACCCGTTAGGTCTTATCGCTCCCGTGACAGCATTTATGAAGTTACTCGTTCAAGAATGTTGGAAACATGAACTTGACTGGGATAGTCCAGTACCTACGCATATTGAAAATAAGTGGAATCAATTCCACAACGAACTCACTTATCTCGAACAAATTAAAATCCCGCGTCATGTAGGTATAACTTCGGATACTCACGTGACACTCCTCGGTTTCGCAGACGCTAGTGAGCGCTGCTATGGTGCAGCCGTATATTTAAGGGTTAGCGCTAATGATATAGATCACGGATCTGTTACTCTACTCACCTCGAAATCACGCGTCGCCTCACTCAATAAAATGCCGCTGGCTCGCCTGGAACTATGCGCTGCACTCTTATTAGCTAATTTTCTCACCGCTGTGAAAGATACTCTAAGCAAACGCTGTCAAATTGACAAAATTTACGCATTCTCTGACTTAACCGTAACACTAACGTGGATACACTCACCCGCATTTAAATTTCACACATTTGCGCAAATCGGATAATGGAAATAAATTCTAAATTACCCGCTAAACATTGGTTTCATATTAATGGACAAGAGAACCCCGCTGATATTGTTTCTCGTCCTATAACGCCGAAATTACTTTCAAAACTAGAATTTTGGTTTAACGCTCCTCATTGGTTCTCATCTCCCATATGGCAATGGCCTATTAAAACATTTGAAATTAATTCTAATAATTCGGCATTCATGGAAATGAAAACTACTACTCTATCCGCTAAGGTCATTCAACCTGAAACTACTCGTCCTATTCAAGAATTAATTGATCGCGTCTCTAGTTACTCAAAATTACTTCGCACCGTGGTATTTATTCTGAGCTTTTCTAAACGTCTTAAATCTCATGGATCTATAACAGTCTCAGATTTAGATACCGCTGAAATATATCTCATAAAATATGTCCAAAATTTACACTTTTCGGAAGATATGGTCAACTTAAAATTAAATAAACCAATAAATAAAAAAGTCTTAAAGCTTAATCCATTTATCGACTCTTCTAATATCTTACGAGTAGGTGGAAGATTAACTCACTCTCCTCTCGATTACGGCCAAAAGCATCCGATATTACTACCGCAAAAAGATCGCGTAACTAACCTCATAATTGGTTATTATCATATCGTTAATCTTCATACAGGTCCCGCTCTTTTATTATCTATGATAAGACAAAAATTTTGGATAATTTCCGCTAGAAATTTAGTAAGACAAATAGTTCACAAATGTAATAAGTGTTTTAGACTCAATCCAAAAATACTTACCCGCCAATGGGTGATCTGCCCGCTTTTCGAGTTTCAGACGTAAAACCATTTGTTCACACCGCTGTTGACTACGCTGGTCCTTTTTTCATAACTCATATTCGCAAACGTGGAATCAAAAGCCAAAAGGCTTATATTTGTTTATTTGTATGTTTAACGACTAAAGCATTACACTTGGAACTTGTTTCTGATCTCAGTTCTGATATATTTCTCGCCGCTTTTAAGCGTTTTATATCTCGCAGAGGTCCTGTTTCGCTAATATATAGCGATGGAGGTACCAATTTTATTGGAGCAAAACGTAAACTCAACGAAATTTACTCTCTCATACAGTCCAAATCGCATATTAATTATATTGGTCAACAGCTATTGTCTGAGCATCGCGTACAATTTAAGCATAGTCCGCCTTATGGCCCGCATTTTAACGGACTCAGCGAAATAAGTGTTCGTTGTGTCAAAACTCATCTTTACAAAGTCATAGGATCTCAAATACTCACTTACGAAGAATTTAGTACTGTGCTTGTTCAAATCGAAAATTTGCTAAATAGCCGACCTCTATGTGTCTTGAATTCGGATCCTTCCGATATTACCGCATTAACGCCTAATCATTTTTTAAACATAACTCCACTCAAATTCTTACCCGCTGAAGATGTTACCGACATCGCTGATAATCGCTTATCACGCTATCAATTACTCAATAAAATAACGCATTCATTTTGGCAACGCTGGAATAAAGAATATCTTACGTCTTTGCAAGAAAGAGAAAAATGTAACTCTCCCTCAAAACCTATCGAGTTAGGTACTATTGTCGTAATTAAAGACAATCACTCTCATCCTCTTAATTGGCCTCTAGGGATAGTAGATGTGGTTTATCCTGAAAAGGACAAAATTGTAAGAACAGTTAAAGTAAAAACCGCGACTGGTTCATATATAAGGCCAGTAGTTCGGATTTGTCCGTTACCTTCGCAGTAAATTTAATATTACTCACTATTTTTTTTAATATTACTACTCTTATTCTCTTTTAATATCTTAATTCTTAAATTGTTTAGAGGAAACCTCTAGTCCGGGGGAGTTGTCTGCGCCATATTAAAAATATAAATTAAATATTATAAATATTTACTCACGCACTCAAATTATTAAAATAGCAACACTTACATTCATTTCACATCATTCAATCAAATACACGAGGACCAATCCTTAACTCCCGCGCACACACCTTCCTACCTCCTATTTTCCATCATCCGCTGTTCATCTCATTCCGCAGTTCAGTTGTCAAAAAATCGCAACTCCGGTAACGCGTGTGCGCTCCCGTTCCTCTCGCTCTCAAAGAAAACTCAAATATAAGTGTTGTGTGTGACAAACAGACTCTGTGGGTGGCTTACCAGCATTCAACTATAGTGAAAACTCCACTGCTAAAACTATCGAAGGACATTATTATTCAAAGCTCCAATCCTGCACCCGTAAGTACCTACCTACTGCCTTTTTTCCGCTGCGCCCACAGTTCCTAACGAACACAACAATAACAATCAAGCAATATCGTGTTACCTGCCACACCACGCTGTACAACGAGCTGAGTCGACAACAACGAAACTTCGTGTCGTATTCAACGCGTCTGCCCGGACGTCTAGCGGGTACAGTGTCAATGATCTGATGTTGAAGGGACCAAATATGCAACAGGACTTTCAAAAACTCACCATCAAGTGGCGTCAATACCGATACGCATTTACCGCCGATATCGAAAAGATGTATCGGCAAATAATGGTGAATAAAGCAGATCGTCGATATCAACAAATAGTGTGGAGAGATTCGCCATACCAAACAATCAAAACATATCAACTAGCAACGGTTACTTACGGCACTAAATCAGCACCCTTTTTAGCAATGATGACCTTGCGACAATTAGCAAAGGATGAAGAGCAGAAATATCCGGAAGCATCCAAGGTCTTAACAGAATCATTTTACATGGACGATCTGATCCATGGTAGCCATTCAATACAGGATGGTAAACTACTTATAATAGATCTCAACAAGCTACTAAAGTCAGGAGGTTTTCGATTACGAAAATGGTCAGCAAACAGTTCAGAACTCCTGGCAAACATTGATAACAATCAGAGCGAGGGAGAAATTATATTTAATATCAAAACAGATAACACAGCAAAAACATTGGGAATACGGTGGAATGCACCAGAGGATGAATTTACTTTTAAATACAATTTAGCAAAAAATTACACAACATCAACAAAGCGAATGCTTTTCGCTGAGATATCCAAACTATTTGATTCGTTAGGATGGATATCACCAGTGACAACAAAATTAAAAATACTATTCCAGAGACTATGGAAAAACAACCTAGACTGGGATGAAGAAGTCCCTGAAAACATTAAAAACGAATGGAATACGTTACAAACAGACATAGTAAACATTAATAACTACAAAATACCACGATGGATCGAATATCAGCCTCATAACGTCATCGAACTGCACGGTTACTGCGATGCGTCGACTAAAGCTTATGCTGCAGTTATTTATGCGCGTATCAAAAAACATAACAAATCTTCAGTAGTATTGGTTGTGGCTAAATCACGATTAGTTCCCGTTTCGAAAAACGTGTCATTGCCGAAATTGGAATTGTCAGGAGCGCATCTACTAGGAAGATTGATGAACAAAGTTATCAGCTGTTTAGGAGACCTTAATTTGCAATTATTTGGGTGGACAGACTCGATGGTTGTCTTGGGCTGGTTACAAGGCGATCCCGGACGCTGGAAGCCGTTCGTAGCAAACAGAACGAGAAGCATTACTGAAGTCATAAAACCAGATTGCTGGCGATATGTGAAATCAGAAGAAAATCCAGCGGACGCAGCAAGCAGGGGAATTTTACCATCTCAGCTAAAAAATCATAGTCTGTGGTGGCAAGGTCCTAGCACCTTGAAAACATTCGATGCAAAGGCATCTTCAAAACCAATTTCTTTTACAACAGACCAAGAACTTAAAACGAAATATAGTCAAGGTCACAAAACAAATACGTTAACAAATCAGCATCTAACGACCGATTCAGAGAGCATTATTGTGCAACTGTTGGTTAAATACAGCTCCTTCAGTAAAATTGTCAAAATACTTGCGTGGTTATTACGCGCTACAAAAACAATGCCATTATATAATAACGCCACAACAATTAAACATAGTTCACTGCCGTCGTATCTCACATTACTTGAAATGCGAAACGCCAAGTTATTAATTGTTAAGCATGTACAAAGAACAGTATTTTTAGAAGATATAGAACACTTAAAAAAGCATGGTAAACTAAACAACAAGAGTGATCTATTGAAACTAGATCCGTTCATCGATCGAGAAGGTATCCTTCGCGTAGGTGGGCGTCTAAGAAAGGCGGATATTGGGATGGAGATGAAACATCCAGCAATACTACCAAACAACAGCCGATTAACAACACTTATTATCAACCAAGCTCATCTTCTAACTTACCATGGTGGGCCTCGTTTAACACTAGCAAACATCCGACAGAAGTATTGGATAATCGGAGGTAATAGAGCTGTCAAGAAAGAAGTTAGAAACTGCGTTATATGCAGAAAACATTCACCAAGAATGCAGCATCAATTGATGGGAGATCTGCCAGAATCCCGCAGCACACCCGCTCCCCCCTTCTATCATACCGGTATAGATTATACCGGCTATGTTGAGGTAAAAAGCAATAAAGGACGCGGGATAAAAACAACAAAAGGCTACATAGCAATATTTGTGTGTGGTGACCAGAGCTGTTCATCTGCTAACTTTTGAGGAATATTCAACTATCTTAGCAAAACTGGAGTCATGTCTAAACTCTGTGTGCATTATCCGAAGATATAGATGATTTAGAAGTGCTAACTCCAGCTCATTTCCCTGGAAGGGCAGGAATATCCGTCATCGAAACGGAGCAAGACGCACGCACTAGGTGGACTCTGTCAGCCAAAATTGCACATGAAATCTGGAAAAAATGGAAGGCAGAATATTTACCAGAACAGTCAGTGCGCCCTAAATGGATGAAAAATCAAAACAATATTGAAATAGGGCAACTAGTAACTATACAGGACCGTTGAGGCTCAGAATGTCAACTTCCCAAAATGTCTCCTGGTACTAAAATGTCAACTTCCCAAAATATCCCTTTCCCAAAATGTCTCTTTCCCAAAATGTCCCTTTCCCAAAATGCCGCTTTCCCAAAATGTCCCCCATTCTTAGAATTAAGCGTTATAACCCAACTAAAAAATAAAAAACAAAATAATAATCAAAATTTTTATTTTTATTACTTTGTGGTATCAACTCTTTCGTCATTTTTTTATTAGAAAAGGAATTTGAAATGAAATATAGTTATATAGTGGGTGATTTTTTAAGAGGTATAGGATTTTATTTTCAAAAAAAACACAATAAATTTGAAAAATTTGATGAAATCTTTATTGGAATCGATAGAACGATCAATATAATTTAATGTTTGAAGATGATTTCATGCAAATGCTGGCCGCGGCTCCGGTTTAGATGGCCCATTCGCAAGGCCCAATTTCGGCACACTCTCTCCAACATATCAGCCGGTATATCACGAATAAATGCTTCAATATTGGCTCCCAGTGCGTCAATCGTTACTGGTTTATCCCTGTAGACATGAGCCTTAACATGGCCCCACAAGAAATAGTCCAAAGGCGTTAGATCACACGATCTAGGCGGCCAATTGACGGGCCCAAAACGTGAGATAAACTGTTCACCGAAGGCGGCTCTCAATTGGGCCATTGTTTCGCGTGCCGTGTGGCATGTGGCACCGTCTTGTTGAAACCACATGTCAGGCATGTCCAATTCTTCCATAGCTGCCTCAGTAGGCCGACCAAACTGCCCATAAATTGGAAGAAGTGCGCGATGCACTCTCTTAACCGAGCATGCATTTTGATAGTAAAATTCAATAATTTGCAAGCGTTGTTCGTTCGTAAGTCGATTCATGGTTAAATTATAGACCAAACTGAACAAGTTTGACAATGACACAAGACACGATTCACGCGTGATCTGTCAAAAACAGTGTTGCCAAAAAGATACCAGCAAAAAAACACCCTTTACTATAAAAAAAAAAAACAATAAAAAATAACTTTAATTACAACTAATACGTTCAAGTACACAGTAATTCAATAGGATTTCAATAATCAAATACAGACTGATAATTAAGCGTTACAACTATTATCAAATTTAGAAAGAAATTCAATTAAATAAAGCAAGTCTCAAAAATATCAATTTCTTTAGAAATTGTTGAATTGTGAGATGATTTCCTTGTAATTGTTTTAAATATCTTGCATATTTTCTATCGAACTCAATATCTCTGAGCCTTCTTCTGCGGTTGCTCTGCTTAAATAGTGAATCCTGTATACGACCATCCCAGTATTTGCTCTCTTTTTTTATCTTATATAAAAAATAATACAAATTTGGATTCTTTGGTATAAGGCTATTTACACGTCGGTGCCATCCTTCTAGAGCATTGGTTGTTCTATGGCGTTGGCCAGCGCAGCTTAATATTAACGGTGATTTTCTGGGATACCAGGTAGACTCGAAATAACTGCGAAAACGCCTCATCTCTGATGTACTTGGCGCTGTTTCCAAAATATAATTCCATGCGCCTGGTATATGATTTGCCGTCACCAAAGGAAGAATGGCACTCATTCTAGTCACGTTACGACCAGCTCTTGATTTATTCAATTTTGTTTTTTTTGAATATTTCCAAATCGCTGCATTGAAGTGATGGTAACAACCAGTCACTCTAGCCTGCGGAAAAACCGCCGAAACTGCGTTCATGATGGCAATTTCATAATCCGATTTGAAAGTTTTAATTTGGATCTGTAAATTCTCTTTTATGAGACTAAATAGTCGCATATATGTTTGTTCCGATTTGTTTGGTAAGAGGGCGTATATAACCGGTACTATGTTTGTAGTATTTTCATCCGATGCTAAATCCATGTGCAATACAAACATTTGATAAAATGGTTTTGGAGCTGATTTAAACGTCCCATCGGCATAGTATGAACCTGGCTTTCTCATTATTTTTTTAGCGATAGTGCTGGAAAAAATTATATTTTTTTCCGTACTGCCATCTTCACATACTAAAAACTTTTTTGCTAAACTTTGTGGTATTTGAACTGTTTCAGTATTATTATGTACTAGCAAGTCTGTATTCAAATATTTTTTTCGCGCTCGGTAAAGAGAGCTTTTTAAGGAACGAAATGTTGGTATCAAGTCTCGATCATTCTCATTGCTTAGGTCTGCCAAAGTAGATTCGCAAATTTTTTGAATCGGCCTTAAATTATCACACACTTCCTTCTTCAACCTCATTTTTTCTTTTTTAATATTGATGGCGACAATATTAAGTTCACAAGTATGCGTTGATTCTCTTAAATCAATTTTCCTGCTTTTATCTAATGTCAATGATGCATTACATACGGTTCTATTAATACATCGCCATAACGTACTGTCTTCATTAGTTTTGTTTTTGTTGTACTGAAATCCCTTCCATATTAGTGTTTGATTTCCTTTTTGGTTACATATAAAGTCTAATTCCTCACTCATTTTCAAGTTATTAATAAAAACACGTCACAAACAACAAAAATAAACTGTCTCACGTAAGTATACACAATAACATTGAATAGAATAAAATGTCAATGAAATACATATTTTTTTTAAAAGTACCCAATTTTGTGAGATATTTTTTTTTCTTGATAGTTTCGTTTAGTTTATGCAACATACATTCTAACAAATACATTAAAAAAATACATTCTAACAAATACATTCTGCAAATACATTCTAACAGTTATGATCTTGGTAGTTACATTTATTTACATCCAACGAGTACAGCGCAACAAGCGAGGACGATTATAATTATTATTTTTAATTTTTTAGTTGGGTTATAACGCTTAATTCTAAGAATGGGGGACATTTTGGGAAAGCGGCATTTTGGGAAAGGGACATTTTGGGAAAGAGACATTTTGGGAAAGGGACATTTTGGGAAGTTGACATTTTGGTACCAGGAGACATTTTGGGAAGTTGAAATTCTGAGCCTCAACGTACAGGACGACAATCTCCCGCCAGGGAAGTGGATGATGGGCAGAGTAATAGAAGTTCACCCTGGACAGGACGGTCTCGTTCGAGTAGTATCTTTAAAAACAAAAAATGGTGTCATAAAACGACCTATTGTCAAAGTATCGACTCAACCGATTCCAACTAGCAAACAGGAAGAGTTGGAAAAAGGACAAGACAAGAATAAAGATGGCGTAAGAGAAACAAGAGGTATTCCTCGTAGCGCTCCCGTTTTGAAACGCTCCCATCTAAGCGCTCCCGTTTTGTTCCTCCAAGCGCTCCCAAAAGGAGCGCTTCGAGGAACGATTAAAAATATTAAAATTTATTTCCTCGAAGCGCTCCCACGTTTAAAAATAGGGAAAAGCATGAAGTAATGAATTGTATCGATAATTTTTAAAAACTCATGTGTGTTTCATCGACATCGAAGTTGCTTAACCAAATTACGAAATTAAGAGAATAATATCTTTTTGCTTTCGGCACTCTTATGTGTATACAAGGACCAATGTTATTGTGTAGGTATTCAAAGAGGATGTTATAAATAAAACGCATAGATATACTTAATATAAATTATATACGTATAATAATCACATTGCAGTAGACCTACATAATAATTACATTAGTACTTTGTGTGTACCACTGGCGACGGGGTGTGGACGAACGGGAATAACCCCTGGCGACTAGCTCCACGCCACGGTACTGTGACGTCATACGCATTAGCGAGTCTGCCAGCGCGACTGAATATTTGACTTGAAACTTTAAATGCTTATAAAATAAAAACTACTGGATATTTTTGAGAGAAACAAAAAGTTGTTAACTTGTATCCATACAGGCTATATTATGACAAACTTTCAGGCGATTTGGCAAAGTAACATTATCCATTACAAATAGGATATAAAAACATATTCCAAGTTACAATCACATTAAAACAACATTAATACTAAGAGTAATATAAGTATGTATATTATAAAAATCTTTAAAATTAAAAATCACAGATCGTTTCATAATCTTAATTATTACTGACTAATTAATAAGTGTCCATTGGGGTTGCACAATTTGATCCCGCCAAGTCCGTTCCATCATCGGACCACAAGACGTACGGCGTTGCGCCACCGTTACATGGTCGACATCCCACCCATACGTACAAAGCGTTTTGGGAACACATTCATTATGCGTACAGCTAAGGAGTGGAATTCCCTGCCGGAGTCTGTGTTTCCTGATAGCTACAACCTAGGAGTCTTCAAGTCTAGAGTGAATAGATTGCTTCTAGGCAAGCGTGCTCCATCGTAGGCCATATCATCGTTTAACATCAGGTGTGATTATGGTCAAACGCGAGCCTATCGCCAATAAAAAAAAAAACACAAATGGTTCCTTCATGTTTAACAATTACAAATTACAAATAGGATATAAAATAATATTTTATTTATTAGTTACAATCACATTGAAACAATATTAATCTTACTAAGAGTAGTATAATAATATAAAAATCTTTAATATTAAAAATCACAGATCGTTTCATAATCTTAATTATTACTGATTAATTAATCATTACTAACAGGTGCAAGAATACTTATTAAAATCTTAACATCTCTAGGCAATGCCCTATAGAAAAGCGCCAGACACGTATTGATGTAATATATTTTCAATTACATTGTTTTGTTCTTGGGCATGTTTTTGATTTTCAGAAATGTTCATTTTTAATCTTATTTTAGCAAAATTGTTACAATAGTTTTGTAAGTACCTTAGCAGTTTGGCTAAATTTACACCTTGCTTTTGATTGTTTTTTTTATTAATGTCTGAATAATGTGATTCCACGAAATTATTTGTTTTATTCTTTTCACCGTAACATGTTAATTTGTTTTTCCAAAATCGGTGTTCTTACCATTGGGAAACCATATAATCATTGAATTTTGTGATATTTTTGTCCTGTGGAGACTGACTCATTATATAAAGAAATGCATCATCTAAATCTGAGGCAGGTAAATGAGGTAATACAGTACACAAAGCAGCATGCTTCCTAAAAATACTATTTTTGGATAGACCTAGGTCTCGAGATTTTCTTTTAAGCGCTTGTTTGTAGTGAAAAATACACCCACTTGCAACTGCATTTGGAAACTCTGCTAAAAAACCGCTGGTTGCGGCTTCCTCAAAGTCGCTTTTAAAAAAATCAACCTGCATATTTGGTACTGTTGTTTTCAGCAACAGAAATAATAATTTATATGTTGACTTCTTTTTATCACATAATAGAGCATATACTAGTGGCTTCACAACGCCATCGATTTCTCCATGGATGCTGTACAGCTGCTTAAATGGTTTTGGCACACTTTTGAAAGTCCCGTCGCAGTATAAATGACGACATCTTCCTAATTCCCCTCTACTCTTCTCGGTAGCAAACAAAAGGATCTCCCTTTTACCGTCATCATAATCCGCAAGGGTGAAGTTGTGAAATGATTTTGGCACCTAAAACAAGAAATTTATGGTCATTGGCAGTGATCGGTATTTACAAAAACGTTGACGAAAATAACGATTATGTTTAGATAAACAAAATTTATCTAAACATGATACCAACATAATTATAATATATATAAAACACATGTAACTTTTAAAGATTTTTTTTATTTTACCTTCATACTGACCTCTATTTATCTAGATGTGTTGATAAAAAATATAGTTAAAACATAATCACAGTTCTCAATAACATAAACACAAAAAGTTATGTTAAATTAATTTTATCGAAGAGCAGCCCTGCGATTGCTGTGGAATCGCTCGATGCGAAGCAATTACAACTGTACGCTTGAGTATTTAAGCACATTTAAGCATGCAGTGGTTGCTGACGCGACGGAGTAGGCTAATATAGCAGTAGGTTTTATAAATGTTCTATGGAGTGAAGTATCTGTACGTAATCTGTGCTAGAGCATAGATTAATGTGACTCTAAAGGGCAAGGCATCAAATAAAATATACATATTTTTATGTTAATTACTTACTTGCACATCTGTTAGACATTTCCCAAACAAACGCTTAACTCCAAAACTTTTATTTCTTTTATTATAAAGTCCAGTTTTAATATTTTCAAACTTTGGTATTTGATTTGTCAAATTAATTCCCTGGTCTAATAAACAATTAAGTTTTCTTTTATAAACCTCAGAGAGAGGGTCTAAGGTGGACATGGCTTCTTGGTGAATATCCTCCACTACTTCTCGCACAAATTGTGATGCCTCATTACGCCGACAAGAATGTTCGTTCTTTTTTAAAATATCTTTATATTTATTAAGAGTTAGGAAGGCACCACACGTCTTTATTGTACACCGCCACACACTGTTCCCATTCTTATTAACTTTTATAGGTCTGTATATATAATTATCACATAACAACACTTTCTTTCCTTTTTTACTTTGGACGTATTTAATTAGCACGTTTCCAGTACTTGGTCCAGCAATTGGTTCCATGCTCACACAATTATTTCACAAACTTTATTAGTAAACAAACTTGCTTCCGTGACACATTCGCGCAACTTGCGATAACAACAAAACGCAATTTTACGTAAACACAAGTTCGGGCAATGCTCGGCTGGGTTCGTGTGAATTCGTTAAACGCGACTCTCTAGGATACAATGGGGAGGGTTACGGTTTGTATGTGTGTGTGCAGGACTCACACGCCGCGCGCGCCGCATCTTTAACTCTTAGTTAAGAAGTTAGTATCGCTATTTTTGGCAAAAATTAATTATAAAATTGTTTTAACCATTTTATCAATCGCATAGGTAGCATCACCGTTGAGCGCAATACGTTACTGGATCCCGGCTCAGAGCAGGTGATTTTAGTCAGTAGGTGGTTTTAGTCAGTAAGAGTCTGACACTCTCTCGCCCCGCCTAGGACAAGGAAAGTCATTCCTACCATTGACGTAAACGATAGACACCTCATTGCCTTATTTCTACGAAAAACTTCCGAAAAAAAACATTGAGGTGTGCGGGGAAGGGGGTAGTAATGGGAAACATAATGGAGAGAA
Source organism: Orthosia gracilis (assembly GCA_947562075.1). Lineage (NCBI taxonomy): Eukaryota > Metazoa > Arthropoda > Insecta > Lepidoptera > Noctuidae > Orthosia > Orthosia gracilis. The sequence goes on from OX387265.1 coordinate 14,818,281, forward strand.
ATCATAAGCTTTCTAAACAATAAAAAAATATGAATAGTTACATATGTCGGTAGATTATATTCATCTATTTGGTGGACTAAAGGATTTACAATAAAACAAAAAAAAATAATTACCAAACCCGGGCGAAGCCGGGACGGGCCGCTACTTGTATATTATAACAATGTGTTCTACTTATTATCGATAATTTCAGTTAGTATAGTCCCATCTCTATCCGAAAGTTAATCATGGGAGCGCTTCGAGGAAATAAATTTTAATATTTTTAATCGTTCCTCGAAGCGCTCTTTTTGGGAGCGCTTGGAGGAACAAAACGGGAGCGCTTAGATGGGAGCGTTTCAAAACGGGAGCGCTATGAGGAATACCTCGAAACAAAGATAAAAGCAAGCAAACCTAAATCATTGTTTACATCATTAGCGATGTCTTAGATATTTGCTATGTCATTGATAACAACATCGCAAACAACAGAAATAATATCACCATTACCTAACAACATTTCGTTATATTTCGACTCAATCAATAACATGCAACTTGTACGAGATAAATGGACCCTCGTTGTATACTACAATATGTCTCCATACTGGGATGGCATGACAACAGCAACTAAGTTCCTGAACTATTTAGATCAAACATGCAGCACATGAACAGAAACAAGTCGCTGCGGTATGTTACTCCTCCAATTACATCACAGAGTACATTTTATAATAGGGTATAGAGACGTCACTCGCTTAATTTTTCGGGATGTATGGCATTTAGCGCCATCTGGTGCTTTGTGCAAGGTACTTTCGCAATAGGCTTTTGTTTTATATTTTTATTTTATTGTTATTGAAAATTAAATAAAACGAAGTAGTTAAAAAAATACATTTTTGTTTTTTTAATCTTTTTGTACAGTATAAATGTGCCAATTTTTGAATTTCGTCTTTTTCATCGTAATCAGTTCTGCAGCCTGATAATAACTTATTTGTGTTTTTACACCAGTTGTAGACAAATAAATTAACAGAAATTTGCTCAATTTTTAAAATTAATTATTTTTTGTGCTCACTCATTGGTTTGTATATTACTATAACCTCGTAAGGCCCAACGACCTAATTTAATGACAAAAAAATTTTGACACTCCGGCCCGAGACACTATTTAAAATCATTAAATTACGGCCCAGCGACCTAAAATTGTGACATGATATTTGAACGTATTTTTCTGTTTAAATAATCCCGCCAATTCAAATCTGCCATCGACAAATTATTAACTTTGAACGCATCTCTAATTTTGACAATTTCAACTTGACGTTTTAGAACCAATAATCTGTCTATTTGACGTTTCATCTCGTGTAAATGGAAGCCTCGTGGATATAGGTGAGTAAATCTATTAATATCTTTATAATCATTACATGGTGATGTCTGAAATATATTGTAAACAGTTGCGGAAATGTCATATTTTGTTCCTACGCATTTTTTTCAATGTAAAGTCATTTTAATTCAGTAATAAACGAACGATAAAAACTATGTCCCAAAATAAAGTCGGTGGGTTTTTATTGTAAAAGTTAGCCTAACTTCTATGTCATAATTTTAGGACGTTGGGTGTTTACTTTATGTTTTCTTTGTTTAAGCCATGAATAACGAAGCTATCGAAGCTGAGCTTAATCTGGACATATCCGAGTTTGAAGATGATGAAGACAACGATGATATCGATGATGTGGATTATCGACCACCTCAGGGTCAAAATCGTCAGTCGGATAATTCAGCAGAATCGTCTTCGGATTCTGAAGGCGAGCTTTCAATTTCAAGTCCTGCGATTTCTAATTCTTCTGTTATGCGAGGGAGGAGCTTACAGCGTCGAGGTGGCCGTCGTGGTCGAGGAATTTCTTTCTTCTCGTGGAAGAATGTGTCAGCAAGTGGAAGCTGTAGATAACGAGGATATTGGCTTTAACGACGGACAAACTGGAGATTGGATAGAAAAAGATTTTAATCCAGATGTAATTCCCTTTATGCAACCATCGTATTTACCTCTTAATGACGAAGAGTTTAGTAAAATTGATTACTTTCGTCGATACGTAAATGATGAGCTGATGCAAATCATCGTGGATAAATCCAATGAGATGTATCTATCAAGAAACGGCCAGTTATTAAATTTGACACTTACCGAGTGCTACATTTTTTTCGCAATTAATTTGGCTATGTCATGTATTGGATATCCGATTCTCCGCATGTACTGGCAACATAAGTTTCGTGTCGCTTTTGTAGCTGATCACATGTCGCGGAACAGATTTTTCACTCTTCGAAATTCTTTAAAACTCGTCAATGATAACGACTTTTCTGCCGAAGATAAAAGTAAAGACAAGCTCTGGAAAGTTCGCCCACTTATCAAAGAAATTCTTAAGGGTTGTCATTCCATACCAAAAGAGCAAAAACTGTCAATTGACGAAATGATCATTCCTTTTACGGGCTCCTGTGGGATGAAGCAATATTGCCCAGGTAAACCTAATCCTACAGGTTTAAAAGGTTTTGTCTTGGCGAATCCTGCAGGAGAAGTGTGTGATTTTGATATATATCAAGGGGCAACCACATATCCTTCTTATGCTGACACGTCATTCGGGTTGGGAGAGAAAGCAGTTCTTGCCTTAACGGAGGATTTGATACCGGGACATATAATTTACTGTGATAGGTACTTCACCACCGAGACACTGCTTTTGCAATTAAAAAACAGAGGCCTGATGTGCGCTGGTACATTAATGAAAAATAGAGTACCTAAGCCCGCAAGATTAATACTCAAAGAAGACAAAGACTTAAAGAAAACAGGGAGAGGGAGTTATCAAGTATTGGTCAACGATGAGAAGAATATAGCTATAACTAAATGGCTTGATAATAAACCAGTCACTTTTCTGTCTACTGTGCACGCTGCCCAAACTTCTGACACTTGCCAAAGGTGGTGTAAGCAGAATAAAGTTTATGTTACTGTCCACGACCGGAAGTAGTACAACAATATAATTCAAATATGGGAGGAGTCGATCTTGCTGATCGTCTCTTAGCTGTGGCACCGTCGAGATATCGGACAAGAAAATGGACAACGCGATTTATCGCGCACATGTTTGATTTGGCTATAACCAATTCTTGGTTAAATTACAAAAAAAATGAGTTACGCAAAAATGTCCCGATAAAAAAAATTCAACAACTGAGGAGTTTTAAAATGGAAATAGCTGAAATTTTAGTATCTGCAAATGTCTCCACTAGTTCCGAAACAGAAGAAGAAGAACAGCCTCGGCCTAAAAGCTCTAAACCAACTATACCGCTTCCCAGCGCCAGTTCAAGAACTCATGGTGCACTCCATTTGCCCTCGGCTGGAGAAGTTCAAAACAGATGCAGAAGACCAGGATGTAACAAGAAAAGCACAATTATATGCAAGAAGTGCAACATTAACTTGTGTCTCACTAGAGAAAGAAATTGTTTTTTCAAGTTCCACACTGAGATTTATTGATTTTGATGTTTTTTTTTTTTTATTAACGAAGACTATAATTGTGATTGGTATGTGCAATTGTCATTGATATACCTAAAGATTTTAGACCAGTTTAGCATTTTCTTTAATTTTTAATATATCTAAAAATATTATAATTTGAAAGATTACCATTGATTAGTAGGTAAGTACCTACATTATGTTGTTAATTATGATTAGCGCAAGTGTAATGCTAATGATACATTGTTTCCTAAAAAATGAGACTGATTTAGAGACATTTGTTACGTAAAATGATAAATTAATACGATTTAAAATAAAAGGAGAATAAACGATTTTTTTTCACAAAGTTCCTTTTTTTTCCGGTATAATTTGTAACATTTGATGATAAATAACTGCATAGATTTGATATATTCAAATTAATATTATACTTAAAACTAAGGCCCAGTGACCTAAAAAAAGGACAAATAATTTCAAAATATTTTTTGCTTGAAATAGTTAACTTTAGGTATAAGAAATACCCCTTAAAAGAGTTTAGCCAAAAGTATTACATTTAAACACTTTTTTACTAAATCAAAGTTCTGGGCCGCAACTACTTGCACCTATTTTTAGCACATTGGGCCGTTATATGTATCGACCTAAATTTAGGTTGGGCCTTACGAGGATAATTTGAATAAGTGTTTCTGCATCAAGGCCAGGAGGAACTCCACCAAGGGCATATTTTGCATATATGTATATTGTAGTTATCAGAGATATATGTCTTATGTTTTGCAGCATATTGTTTGATAACCTTAGTGATCATCATGTTTCTCACATTTAGATTTGTAACCCTCTTGGTAGCATGGATCATTGCTACAATGGCACATGCCATATCAGAAGATGGCAAGTACTGACCACCACTACAGGTACTTTCATTAATAATTCTTATAACCTCAACCTGCTCCTTCTTAAGTTCTGCTGCCATTCCAGGAATGGATTCCCTAGAGAACACTGCACCACATAAGGGTGTCATAAGAATTGATGCATCTTTTGAGAATGCATAAAATATTGCCTTCGAAAATGTTACAACAGACAATAAGGCAGCTTGCTTAAATGTCATAACCATCTTATCTCCATCTTCCATTTTTTGTAAACCATATCCCTAAAAGTCGTAACAATCACTACTTTAATACTAACTGCACCTGCTTTGCTGTATGGGAATCTGAATCTTATTGCTTTGTCTCCCTTGCTCTTCTTTTCATTCCTTATATATGTCCCTAGCTCAAACAGCATTTTTGCAGAAAATTCTAGAGCATATGATGGCTTATTATCAACAAGTTCATCATTGTAGTCTTTACAATACTTATTAAATGTTGACATAAGAAGATTAAAGTCAAACTCTACTGATGAGTATGTTTTCACAAATTCATCTGGAGTGATTCCAAAGATTGTGATAACCTTCTTAATATCAGTGCTGAGTATGGATGCTGGAGTAGTACCTGCAATGTTAAATTCCTCACTCGTCACTTCCGTCTGAGCTAAATTCAGCTTGGCTATGATTTCTGAGTTTGTCAAATCTGTAGCCATGATGATTGTTTAGTTCTCTCTTCACTCTATTTATAATATGTTGAATTACTTCAACTGGAATATTATGGTGTGAAGATAGAAGATGTACTAATGAGGTTAACTCAGGGTCAGATTGCTCTGATACTATGTTAACCCCTGATTTAATCCTATTAATTCCTTCTATGAATATTTCAACTTTATGTATTCCGTTGTCTAATGATATTATTGACTCTGGATAGAATATTCCACACTTACAAAGTTTAAGCTTAGCAGAGTAAGAAACCCTATTCTGTATTACACAAGAATACACCAATTTACTACTTTCTATGTGTAATAAAATAGTATATCTGTTAAACATTAGAATCCCTGCGTGCTGCTTCAAATTGTAATGTCATCACTGCATTTTATAAAACTGTAGTCCATTACTATTGACAATATAGTTTTGATATATTGTACTATATTATTTATATCGGATTTTTTTCTTAATATACCCATTACCACATCTTGAATATTTGAAAAACACTTTTAGTTTTGATATATTGTACTATATTATTTATATCGGATTTTTTTCTTAATATACCCATTACCACATCTTGAATATTTGAAAAACACTTTATCAATGTGAGTGATGGATATGTGAGACAAGTTTTACTTTTAAAATATTCCCTTACCTTTATTGCACTTTCATTAGTGTCTTTGTTATATAAAGAGTCTCTACATAAACTGCACTTGATTTTTAACTTTCGCAGTACATATCCAGTCACATAGTCTATTTGAGCTCTTATTTTTGGATCACTCCTTTTAATCTCTAAATCTTTAAAGATGTGGTCACTGTTAGCGTCTTCAAAATCCACTTCCGTTGAACAAGCTGACCTCTCACTTATCTTAAAAAACAATATCTTTAAAGATTTAAATGTGGCGCAACAATCCACTTCACAGTTGGATCCTGGTGAATGTACACTACTCATATTGTTTATTAAAAGTGAGGCAAAAGCTGCTTCGAAGGCAGCACAAGAAGGGGAATTATTTCTGTATCCATGGCTTCTTATGCTTCCGAAAAAGTTCTCTAAAGGGTCTTGGTTAAAGTGGCGCATCCAAAGAGATGTCAGCTTGTATTTTTTTTGTAATACGTCTACTAGATATTCCATATTATCAATAGTGTGTGACCAATTTTTAATTGAAGGTACAGTAACTGTCTTTCCATTTTTTTTTGGAAATACATCGAGGACAAAACTTTTTTAGATAAAGACTATATTTTTTTATGCCTTGATCCTGGCGATACTGGACCCAGTAGAATTTTTCTTCTTTTATTGTAGTTGTCAAAACTGCCATTCATCGAGTCAAACAATTCGTCAAAGAACTTGATTAATGCAGCTGTTTCTTCGCATTCTTTAGGGAGTACTCCTTGACCTGAAATAACATAGCATTTGTTAAAATTAGTGCTGCGGCTGCTTATACAGCACTAAACTTATGCATATAAAGTTTTACTATTCAATTAGAGGCCTCCGACACCGGACACTTACAAACCCTCTTTTCTTGTAAACTAAAACTTTTATTTAACAGACATTTTGTATGCACAATCAGATAAGAAATATCTAGGGCGAACACGAAACACAAAAACGATGCGTTTTCGGGAATAAGAAACACTGTGTACTATCCACTGGGAAATTCTATGAAATTTACGTGTATGTGCGTTTTGGGTCAGTTTCTTCTTATATACATATAAAAAAAAGATATTTTATACTAACACGCTAATGATCCCATGTGACCAGCTACAGTCCGGCTGAATACTTGAGTAGCACATTTTACTTTCATTTTTGAAATTTTTTGTGGGATCACATGATTGTCTGTTAATTTATTAATTAGTCTTATGCCATCATATACGCCATCCCTTTGATATAACTCGACAATGTGATCCCACTTTCCAGTCACATTTCTCCCATTTAAATTGCTTTTAAATCTGCCTGTAATAAATTATTTCTTATTCCTTTTATAAGGTGAGGGGGATCATATAAGGGCACTACTACATTGCCATCTATTTCAAAAATTTTGTTTTTTATTTTTTTATGATTTCTTATATACTCTGTTCTTGTCTCATTTATTAGCCAGTTTATGGCACTAACATTTGTAGAACCTTGGTCACAAACCGTTGCCAATACTTCTAAGCCTATGGACTTAAGTTTTCTAATTATAGTTTTTAATTGAGTCACAATATCCATAGCCGACGTTGTTGAGGCACAAAATGTATATGCCAAAGGCAGTTTATAATTTTTGAAGATCCCTTTAATCATATAAACTAATGCATGGTCAGCTATCTTTCTCTTCCTGTGTTCCCCATCGTCAACAAATCCAGTTATACAGTCTCGTCTCTTACTATAATCAAAGTGCGGTGCAAGTGCGACTTCATCAAAAAGTAGAATGCATAATTTGTCATTGTCCTTCATTTTATCCACTTTGCACTTTAGCTGTTGAAACAATTTTTCATTCAGTCCTGGCTTGAGTCCTGCTCTCGTAATCATACGACTTAGCGTCAATGGTGAAGGTAAAACAAAAAATCTTCTAAGCCAGCGATATGATCTCGGACCCTGTTTGTAAAGGGCTAAGGCCATTACTTTTTCATTTTTCGTAAATCGCCTACCTACTCGTAATTTCTTCTTCCCAATTTCTCTAAATTGAAGGAGAGTAAATAATGTCGCCGCAGATGTAAAATTCTTAATGGCCTTTTGAAAGGAGGTATTTTCAGACAATATTAATGCCTTTTCCAGCTTATCTGACATAGCAGCTTTGGACTTTTGGAGATATTTTATTTTCTTGTTCAGTGCCGTCACTTCAGGATTATACACAACAGTCCTTTTCAATTTACCTGAAAAAAAAATTGTGAATACTAAGTGACAGTCTAGAATTCAGGGTGTCTTCATGAGCACTCAACCTCACTATGATCCTACTCACTGGCCAATCTCTACACTACGGCATGAGCAATTTCCATGTGAAAATACAATGTTAAATGTAATGTAATATACACTTGGGAGCAAATAAATCGAGCCACTACCTTTTTTCACGTAAAATGGTAAATATTTTTGGTAATATGGAACGTATCAATTCGAACTATATATCGCCTAAAAGTTTAGTTAATAACCTTTACAATGAGGGTAAATTATTGAATAATAACCTTATTGAATGATAAATTATTGGCTCTGCAAGAAAAATGGTAATTTTGATAGAAAATTTAGTAGGGCTAAAACAGTCCATAAAAACAATAAAAAACAAAATTATTGCAAAAAAAATATTCTTAATAACTGGTATTACCCCCCCGGGCCCTGATACATTCTTGTAGCCTATTAGTCATCGATCTGATCAGCGTTACGATGACATATTGTGGTATGTTCTCCCACTCTTCAAGCACAGCGACTTTAAGCTCGGGAATGGATGAAACAGCGGGAACCCTGGCTCGGACTCTCCGTTTTAGCTCGTCCCATAGGTGTTCGATCGGGTTCAAATCAGGACTTCGTGCTGGCCATACCATTTGTTGAATCCCGATCGCAGACAAGTAATCCGTAACGATCTGCGCGGTATGAGGTCTCGCATTGTCATGCATAAACAAGAAATTTTCTCCGACAAAACCAGCATACGGCATTACGTGGTTTTCAAGAATGTCAGTTATGTATCGGTCAGCTGTTAATCCACGTCTACCATTGCCATCGTTGGCGGGGTCGACGAAGACAAGTTCCGTTTTTCCGTCTAGAGAAATTCCTCCCCACACCATACAAGAACCACCACCAAAACTCACCGTTTCTCGAATGCAACATTGGGCAAATCTTTCACCAGGACGTCTATACACTCGGTTTCTCCCGTCATTGCTAAAAAGACAGATTCTTGACTCGTCAGAAAACAAAACTGACCTCCAGTCTTCTAACGTCCAATTAATGTGTTCTCGAGCAAACTCCAAGCGAGATCGGCGATGAGCTACAGTCAATTTTGGGCCAGTTGCTGGTTTGTGTGATGTTAAATTTCGTTCTTTTAGTCTTCGTCTCACTGTCCACCTACTGATTGCGACTCCTCGAACGTCACGTAACGCTTGCTGTAGCTGAACAGCATTAAGTCCACGGTCGCGCAACGAATTGGTTGCAATAAAGCGGTCGTCACGTTCTGTTGTTGCACGTGGTCGGCCAGTTCCAGGTCGCCGAACAAAAGCACCAGTCTCCAGATACCTGCGGTATACCCGCTGTACCTTTGAACGACTCAAATGAAGTCTGCGTGCCACTTCACGTTGTCCGTGTCCAACCTCAAGTAAAGCTACAACTTGGGCAGCTTCCGTCGGTGTAGTATCCATTTTATCAGGTTATTTTGATTACACAGACACAGATAAAGACAACAATAACAAGTAATATGGGTATGATTAACAAAAACCTCAAATTTAATCTTTTCTTAACAGAGTACAATAAAAATGTCATAAGCAAATTAAATGCGATAATTTTATTCTACCCTTTAAACTTTAATAAAAATGAAATTTTGACAACTAACTACCCTCATTGTAAAGGTTATTAAATACCCTTTTAGGCGATATATGTTTCGAATCGATGCGTTCCTTAATACCAAAAATAATTACCATAATGCGTGAAAAAGGAAGTGGCTCGATTTATTTGCTCCCAAGTGTATAATAATAATCTGTTTTATAGTATGTTCAAACATTTTATTGAACAGTGAATTGGATTCATTCATTCAAAAGTATGTAAGGATCGTAGCAGGTGGCATTCTGTAGTTTCTGCCTACCCCATGAGAAAAAGGCGTGAGTTTATGTATGTATGAATTAGATTCCAGATTGGACTTGCTTCATCATCATCAGTCACTGTAACTCAAGTCTTTGAATAACAATGTACTTACGCCTTGGCAATGAAGTTACGGGTTTTGGTGTATATCTAATATGTTGATCAGACAATCCACATCTTGATGTTGATGGTTGAGCAGTTGATGTTGGTGGTTGAGATGTTGATGGTTGAGCAGTTGATGTTGGTAGTTGTACTGTTGATGTTGATGGTTGAGTTAGAGAGTAATCCTGGTTGGATATGTCTTGCAAAGGAGTTCTTGTTAAAGAAGTTCGAAAAGGAGTTCTTGTTAAAGAAGTTCGAAAATCTATAAGGCATAAAATATCCCCTTAGTTCTTCATGTACAATAATAAAATAGGTACTATCATGTCTATGATATTACCCATAAGGTTAGGCAATGGTGTACTATTGCACAGACTACAGTCAGAAGGTAATGTTTTTAGTCTATCGCCATTCTTCTTCTTTGCATGTAAATTTTTAAACTTTTATATAATTTCGACCAGTGGGCTGCCATTGAGAATTAACAGGAAAACCTAAAATTACTCTGCTCAACCTGGAAATGTCGCTCAAAACCTTATACTCAACAGCTCTCTTGGAGCCAGTTCATGTACCTGTTACAAAAAGAACTATGAAATGTTTAGACAACGTTATTATTACCTCGCAAGTTTAATGTAGGTACTGCATTTGGGCTGAGTCTTACTCCAGGTGTAGTACTTTTCATCAAAATGTAAGTGACACACTCGATAATAATCGAAAATAGTATCTTCCATTAAAAAAAGGTCACCACCAATAGCATTAACCCATAATTTAAATCTGTTTGGTTCCTTGTTTGGGTTGGGAAATAAATGCAGGATAACATTATCTGCTCCTGTAAAGGAAAAATATTTTTATTTTTAGTATAATAATCATACTAAGAAATAGTGGGTTTGGACTAGGCGTGGGTAATCTTAACTCCGGCAAGTGAATTGATTCACTTATTCCGACTCCGAGTCCGGTATCGGTTCACCTTAGTTATTCCTTTGGCTCCGTTTGGCTCCGGCACTCACTCGGTCATTTTGGTTCCTCCAGATCATTTGATTCATTCGGTTCGTTGGATCATTTGGCACATTTTGAATTGAACAGTTTACAGAATTTACAATAGGTCATTTTATTTATATGATTTAAATTTCGGACAGCGTTAATAATAAGGAAAGAAAAATAATAAAATAAAAATAAATGTTTAGTAAGTACTTTAATAACTAGCTGGGTAACCATTTTTGTTTTACTAACTTTACCTACTGTGGCGTTATAAAATAAAACGTTTAACACTACATTTAGTACGTATAATTTCGTAATAAAATAAAATATACAGAACATATTGAACATAGAAAGGGTAAAAAACATTATTGAAAAAAAGGAAAAACGCAATTGACAATATCGTATTAATTATTAAATAAAACTTATAACACTACATTTATTACGTATAATTTCGTAACAAAATAAAATACACAGAAAATTTAAAAAACAGAAAGGTTAAAAAACATTATATAAAAAAAGGAAAAACGCATTTGACAATATCGTATTAGTTATTTTAAATATTTAGTATATTTCGTAAGATTAAAACTGATGAGTGAAATTTTAGCAGTATTTAAAGGCTGAATACACGTGCCTATCCTCAACGCAGTTGCAACCGGTTTAATGATGGCTTAAGCATACACTTAAATAAAGTACGATTTCATAACGTAACATTGGTTTTCTTTTTTTTTCCTTTTCTAGTGTTCATCAATAGGATTGACCCTAATCTTATTACAATCTAGCCTTATAAATAGACTAATAAGTAATTAACAAAAATGAGGTTTTGTTTGTAAAATAAAGGTGTAAATATGTATATACTTAGACACTAAACAAAAGTAAATAATACTAAACCTAACTACTTACATTACTACAACCTAACTAATTTCTTAATAAAATAAAGTATTATGTAATTTAATTATAACATAAAATATTACATTGTTTTTAAGCTAGTAAAAGTTTTTAAGAACGTAAACTTAAAAGGTAAACTACGTAATTCTAACACAAAAATTAATACTGAATAAAAATATGATAACAGACACTTGTTGGGGAACAAAACCGCCTTCGGAATTCATTCTGTCAGGAAAAAAGTTCTGTTTCTCACTTCTAATCGAACGATAATTTAAACACTTTGAAAACTGTAAATAACCAGTGACAAATAAAAAAAAGGGTAAAGATAAGGTTTTTGTGGCGCATTGCCACAAAAACTACTAACTAACTAGCACTACATATTATGATTTAAAAATAATAGTTTTCTAACTTTTGAAGAGGTTATTCTGGATCTTTTTTCACTAATTATTTGACCCGCTTTTGAAAATATTCGTTCGCAAGGAACTGAAGTTGCTGCCACGCATAATCTTTTTTTCATTAAATAATATATGTGCGGGTACATCGATTTTCTCTGCTCCCACCATTCTAGCGGATCTTTCGAGCGGTGCAGATAATCTTCCTGCAGGTATTTTTGCAACTCTCTGATGCCAGCGGCTGTAGGATTTTCCGGCACTAAATTTGCAATTTCCGTGTCAAAATCATCCCATATTGATGGCACTCTTTGCTGGATGGATGTCGATAGGTTTGTAGATGGTTGTTCTATTGTTGTAACGGAATTATCCTGCGTTTCTCTTCTTATTAGAGCAGTCAGTTTTCCCTTCAAATGATCTACAGCACGATCATAATTGTGTGGGAACTTAAAACCCTTCTTTTTGAAACGTGGATCTAAAACCGTTGCCTCAGATGTTATTATTTCTGTTTCCAGACCTTGGAAACGTCCATTAAGCCCTTCTTTCAGATTTTCTATTAACTGAACAATTTCAATAGGTATATCAGTATTTTCCAGTAAATTTAATTCTTGTTTATGTATGTGGTCTATCATTATTCTGTAGTATAATGGTACTTTAGATAGAGTGACGTATTTTTCCCCACAAACCTCTGTGGTCACCTCATAGAAAATTTGTAGTATAGGTACTGCGCATTCTATTATTGCCCAATCATGCTGAGATAGCGATAAATCAGCTCTTATTATTGCCAAAGTAGAAATTAGGCATTCCTTTACTTTGAGGACTCTATCTAACATTTCATAAGTGCTGTTCCACCTGGTAGGTGTGTCTTGTTTTAATTTAAGTTCCGGTATACCCATATTTTTTGCCATTTCTGTATATTTGGCCTTTGCTTGAGAACTTTTTTTAAAATATTGCACTATACTCTTCACTTTAGATATAGTCTCGCCAATTGTGTTGGGAATAGGCCGCTCTAAAGATTTAGTGCCCAGGGCATCCTGCAATATAAGATTTATCTTATGGGCAAAACAGCCAATTGATTGCCAATTTCCATTTTTTACAGCTGCTAATATGTTAGCGGCGTTGTCGCTGACGATAGCTACAATTTTGTCTTCAATGTTCCATTCTCGGAAAACAGATTTCAAAAAAGATTTCAAATTACTGGCCGTGTGATTATCTGAGTATTGCACACAGTCTAAAAGATAATTTTTCAAAATTGTTTTCCCATCAATAAAATGGGCTGTAACCGCAATAAACGAATCATTATTCATAGAAGTCCATCCATCTGTTGTAATGCAAACTGCTTGTGCCTTTGAAATATCCTCTTTTACATATGATTGCACTTCACAATAATATTGAGTCAAGAGACTGTTTGACAATGTTTTTCTTGTAGGCAAGCTATAATTTGGATTCAACATTTCTACAAATTTTTTAAATTCCACGTCTTCAACAAGTCTAAAAGGTTGATACTCTTTTGATATTATTTTAACAAGCTGGCGATCAAGTTCAGCCGATTTTCTAACATTTAACGGGTTTTTTTGAATAAAATAATCTGTTATCGTGGGGGCTATATTAAAATGAGCAGAGGCAGTCGGCGACGGGTCAACTTGAGCTGATGTGCTTGGGACTGGAGCCGTATTGTCAGTGTGGGTTTGTTCACTGCTCATACATTCAGGATTTCCTACTGTAGAAGCTGTAGTAGGTTGTCTCACTTGTCTCTCCACTACAATGGAAATTGTGGGATGCTTACGTGCCATGTGTCTAGTTAAATTGCTAGACGAACCCATCGAAACACTAAGTATTTGGGAGCAATACACACATTTTGCCTTTTTTTCTTCTATTTGAGTAAAATGATCCCAAATCGGACTTCGTTTTCTTCTTAACTGCACTCGATCACTCATTGTTCACTCTCACACACAATCAACTGATTAGATATTTCTATTAATCTTTTTGACAGTTTATTTTTAAACTAAGTTCACAAAGTCTATTTGCAACAGTTTTAAGTTAACTTTCGGGAGCGTTGCCGGAAATATTTTCAAAGCCTTGCTTTGCTTACACGACGGTTTATTAAAGACTGAAGTTTAAAATACAAAATTTTGAATCCTAATAGTGCACTTCACTTATCGCTATGTTGAAATTTTACTTAAGTATAGCCGAAAAAATCTGTAGATTAAACAAACTAAAATAATATAAATCAATGTCAAAACAAATTAGATACTTATTATTTATCGTTGTGGCGGCTCTCGTACTCAAGTGGGACACTTGAGTAAAATTGCTTGCGACCGTTCGTAGCGCACCTGATATAAACAAAAATCTAAGTCCCTAAATCCTAAGAAATGTACTTTAAATAACTAACTAGTGTTCTATTTACAAACAATTTGAAACACAATAAAATAACCATACTAAACTGCACTCTACTGTTCAGCAATAAAACCGCGCGTAGGCAATGCTGTTTCAAATACTAAAAAAATATTCGCAAGATTTGAAAATTCATAAATATTCGCCAGTACTGCATTGGAACCTACAATAAAAATTGGGTGACCATACTGACCGTTACTACTTTTATTGAAAGCCTAGTGTAGTGCTTATCTACGCGATCATAGCTATAAAGTTCAATAAACTAGGTATCATGTTTTCAATATTTTTTTTATTTTTTTTTACTGATGGTTTTATTGTTTCCATTTAACTTCCTTTCCCGAAATAAAAAATGTATACAACTAGAACAATGTTAAAGTCGGCATAAGAATATCTAATAAAATAAATAATAATAATATAAGCGTGGTCAAACTTTTAGGCGACTACAATGAAACAGAAATCACATTTTATGCGTGCCAGTCAATCCATATTAAACTCTAACCTCATAGGAATAAGAGCGCACCGTACTGTTATTATGATCGTCAAATCGTCAACGCATTGCTCTCTTGGAAGATCCAAAATAATTTTGAACTCTAATTTCATGATAACAAGGCCGCTTGTCATTGCTTCGCGTCCGTGTTGTGTCTGTCTACCAACCAAACCAGACACGACGTACCGAGGTATATAATAGTAATCTATGGCTGGCACGGCACCGAGTGAGCGAGTGAACAAGAGCGAATCCGCGCTCCGCGAGTCCGGCGCTCGTCCGCTCGCTCTGGCTCCCCGGAATCATTTGATACCGCGGTGCCGGTAAGGATTGTGAGGAATAAATAAGGTTAACGAATCCGCGTTCGGAACTGGCTCCTTTGAATCAGTAACTCCGGAGTTACCCACCGCTAGTTTGGACCCCCAACCCTTAAAAACCCCAAAATGGAGTAAACGGACTCTAAATATTTCCCGGAGATTTGTTTAATAAGTACCAAGGAAATTTTATTTTTAATCTCTTTTAAATATTATTTACCCATGACTTGTACAGGACTAAAATTAACTAATAATAACACATTGATTGTAATTATAAATGCACTTACGGGTATTACTGCAGACACAACATCTTTTCATAGGCACGGTCGATAAAATCCAATTCACAAAGCAAAACAATACGGTCCTAATTCTCAGCCACAGCTTAAAATATTAACTCCCTTGAAACTTTACAAATTAAAAACACCATTCACCTCGAAGAAACGAAAGACATTTGAATTTTAAAACAGTCAAATAAACAACGTTTCATTCCATGTCCATTATGAATGAATATTATTGATATTCATTATATTAAATAAGTTATAGTTTCTACTCAATGGTTGTCAATCAGTGGTTATCTAATATTTTTTTGAGTAAATAAATTATAAAATTAAACATTATTTCTTTTTGTTTTAAAAGTTTTAAATGTCTATTAGAAAGAATATTCTGCGTGGAATGAAAAAAATACATGACAACAATGTTTGATGTAGCCACAACCAAAAAAAAATCAGTAATACCAGTTTAATAAATATTTATTTATTATTATTTTTTGAAATAGCTCCATCTATTGATAAGTGCATCGAACTTTTCGAAGATTGGAAGAGGTTGTTAGAAGTGATGACACCATGAATTACATCACGAGTACTCAGAATTACAACATTACAACCGACTCCTATTGAATCAGCATTTTGATACGCACGACAGACAGCGTCGCGGTCTTATCAATGGGATAGGTAGCATTGCAAACGCACTGTTCGGGGTATTAGACGAGAGTTTCGCCGAACAATATAAAAAAGATATAAAACTTATCAAACAAAATGAGCATCACCTAACAAACTTACTTAAAAATCTATCGTTGAGGCTGAGTATAACGTGCTAAAACGGACTGAACAACATATACAACTGCAACACAAAATCATCAACAAGCATTTAAACGAGCTAGATCGAGCAACCAACATAATTAAAGAAAACATGGACAAGTTAAGCGATGGTCAGGATTTCACGCTGTCAGCACTAACAGCAATCAATTTACTTCACAATCTAAAAGAAATTCAGGATACTCTACTAGATACCATAACAGACGTTTATCATGGCAAATTCAACACTCATTTATTGACTCCTGATCAATTAAGAAATGAATTACAGTTTATATCTGGGCAGCTGACCAAAGACGTGACCTTACCTGTGGACAATATACAGTCAGACCTTAGGTCAATCTACAGCATGCTGAGAGTAAAAGCAAGAGTAATGACAGACTATGTCATATTCGAAATAACATTTCCATTGTCTAGTGGAGACGGTTACAAGATTTATAATATCCTCTCAGTTCCTCATCAAATCGGTACCAACATGCTTAATGTCATGCCGAAAACAGAGTACGTGGCAATAAATTTGAGAAAGGATGCTTATGTAACATTATCATTCACGGAGCTTCAGCTATGTCAGCATAATGAGCATTCATATTTATGTACAATCAACAAGCCAATGAACTATCTTCCCATTGACGAGAAGTTCTGTAAAATCAACCACGACAACAATCAATGTGCAGTCAGCAAATCTCCGTGCAGCGATATGTGGATTGAACTGAGCAATCCATCTAAGTATTTATATTTTTGCTGCAACACTTATCCGATCAGGATCATCTGTCAAGATCAAGTTACATACAAGCAAATCAGTGGAGCTAGCTTAGCTTGAAACCTAAGTGCATGATTAAAGGCAAAGACTCTATACTCTGCTCTATACTCCCGTTCCCACTCGGAAAACATCTTAAAAACTGACCCTGAAATAGAAACTCCACAGATAACAGAATTCCATCATTTAGTAAACATTTCACTGTCAGACTAAACGGAACCCATAGATCCGCTAAATCGGACATTAGAAGACATCGGCAAGCAGATAAAACAGTTGAAAACGGCTACGGCAAACGCTTCCGAAGAGATCGACAGAAACAATCAAAACTTATCAACACAATCATGACGTTAACCTGCTGGGCATGGCCATCGCAGCAGCAGCGGTGTTCCTGTGGCGCTGAAGGAAGGAGTCTACCAAGGGGCTTCACGCAGACGGAACCGACAGTTACATTTTCGCGAAACATCAGTTCTAGTGAAGTGAATCATGTGAAATTTCCGCGAAAGCAGAGCATAGTGGCTGACCGTCAGCCCAGTGAAGTGAATATGATAGCTAGTAACGCTGGTTTAAATACTGTACATGATCAAGCTACGTCCCCTAGGCCACAAAGACGTAAATTTTACCCTGGGGATGATATTGTTTAAATTTTTATTATCTTTTATATTTTTTATTGTGTATCATTTTCGCCCGGGAGCATGTACGGCGAACCGCACATCAGCATTTTATTGTGAAAAGTCAAATCATCAGTTTTACGCGCTAACGCCAAACGACCCAAATTACATATAACTTAGTAGGTGTTCAGATAGCAACTAGTGCCGTCGCGCGTGCTCCCCCGCTCTATTAACAAACATTTGTAACATTTTGAACAATACACAGTTTCTGTGAGCATTTCAGTCTATCATTTGTAACATCCCAAACAGCAATCTCTACAGAGCCGAAGCAAAACAGGGCTCAAGAGTGGCAACATTGGCGACAGGGCAACAAGGACGATATGGCATGCTCACACAAGGGCGCCCAGGACAGCAATAACGGCGCAATGTGAGGCTGCCAGCTCGCATGCCATAGGTAACTATGTATATAAAACTACAGCTAACATAATAGACAACAAATGTGGAGACAATGCGAAATGAATTGCTTACATTTATCGTGAATATTATTAATGTTTGGGTAAATTTTAACAATAAGCTTTTCTACGGTAGGCAGAATTATATTATTTTCCAATTTACGGAAAATTTAATTTTTCCAATTTATTTTTTTAATTACGGGAAATCACCATGTTGGGGCTGTGACCTCGTCCCGGTTGGTTTTGGGTTGGTGTGTGGAGATAAAAGAGACTCCGAAGTGTTTCCAATTATTGACTACATTTTATTAGTTTGGGTTACAGTAGATGAATGGACCGCGTCGCGACAGTTTAGAATCGTACGTAAAATTTATGCAGAACGATGCCCGCTATTAGCGGCTGCTGCGGTCACACGTCTGAGGCGGCGCTGGCGCTCGTGTGCGAGCGAGAGCGCCGCGGCTGGGGAGCGCGCGTGTGGGAGCGAGACGCGTAACTATTCTCCGCCCGCGTCCCGCTCATGCGTGGTTGAGGCGCCTGTGCGCGCCAACAGGCTCCCCCGGTTGGAACTTGTTCCAACGTCTGTAGTGGGCAACAGGCAGAGCCTATTGTAGGCTCGTCGAAGCACTCCCGATGCTGTCCTGACGTCAGCGACACGTGCGACGCCGTCGGAGCCAGGGTGCAGGTTTATGATGCGACCGAGTCGCAATGGTTCGGTGGGAGATGGTCATCCTTGACCACGACCAGGTCTCCCAGTCGTAGCAGCTCCTGTTCATGCCGCTGCCATTTTGCCCGTTTCTGTAATTCTGAGATATATTCTGAATGATATCGGGTCCAAAAATGAGCCACCAAGGCTTGTATCCTCTTATATCGAGACAAGGAGCTGATCCTTGTCTCTCTTTCTATGTCTACCTGAGTGGGCAACATCATGCTCGTTCGTCCAATCAGAAAATGAGAAGGAGTCAGTGGAGTCATGTCGTTGGGATCAGAAGACAATGGAGTAAGTGGGCGTGAATTTAAAATCCCCTAAATTTGAATTAAAACTGTGTTTAACTCTTCGTAAGTTAAATGGGCTAGGGATAGAATCCTTTTGAGAAGGAGTTTAACAGACTTAACTGCGCCTTCAGCTAAGCCGTTGAAATGTGGGCTATAGGCAGGAGTGAATTTGAAATTGATTGCCTTTTCTGCTGCATTTAAACTAATGTCATTACACTTTGATTTTAGGAAGGTTGAGAGTTCATTATAGGCGCCTACAAAATTTGTACCGTTATCCGAGTATATGTTAACAGGCCGACCTCTGCGAGCGACAAATCTATTTAAAGCAGCTATAAATGCTTCAGTACTAAGATCCGTGACTAGTTCAACATGAACTGCCCTCACTGCCAAGCACACAAATATACAAATGTACGATTTTATAAGTTGACTACCCCTACCTTTCCTGTTAGCAATTAGAATAGGTCCAGCATAATCGACAGCTGTGTTGCTGAATGGGTGCTCACTATGAACACGTTCTTTGGGCAGATCCGCCATGATTGGCTGAATCATTCTACCGGCGAATCTACAACACTTATGACACTCATGCGTGATTTTTCTGGCTAGACTGCGACCGCCAATTACCCAGAATCACCTTTCCTGTTAGCAATTAGAATAGGTCCAGCATAATCGACAGCTGTGTTGCTGAATGGGTGCTCACTATGAACACGTTCTTTGGGCAGATCCGCCATGATTGGCTGAATCGTTCTACCGGCGAATCTACAACACTTATGACACTCATGCGTGATTTTTCTGGCTAGACTGCGACCGCCAATTACCCAGAATCGTTGTCTTAATGTAGCAAGCAGTAATTGAGGTCCTGCATGCATTAATAATGTATGATAATGTCTGAATAAAATCTGGGTAACATGATGAGAAGCATGAATTAAAATAGGATGTTTAACATCATAGGTATAATTTGAATTTGATAATCTACCTCCAACTCTTATTACATTTTCCTGTGACATGAATGGGTTAAGATTAAGAAATTGTAACCTTTTTAAAGACTGGCCTTTCTTTAACATGGAGTATTCATCTGAAAACTTATCTAGTTGAATAAGTTTACATAAAAGTAATGTGGCTGAATTTAATTCTGAAATAGTCAAGAACATATTAAGTTTCATTATGAGGATGTCTACAGTTGTTTATGAAGAGTAATTATGTAAGCTGTGACACGTTGTAATTTACTAAATTTTGAAAATCTATAAATAAATTTGTTTTCTTCACTAACAAGATTGCACAGCACTTTAGTTTCTGGTAGGGTACTGGGTATTGTATGGGTTTGAGTTGGCCATTGCGATTTTGGTTGTGTTAAAAATTGTGGTCCTGACCACCACAGTTTAGAGCCTTCCAACTGAGTAGCAGTACATCCTCTAGATCCTATATCTGCTGGATTAAGTTTAGTGGGAATGTAATTCCAATCCTTTGCATTGGTAGCATCAGTTATTTCATTAATTCGATTGCAAACAAATGCTTTTAAAGATGACCTTGGTGTTCGTATCCAACCCAAGACAATTGTGGAGTCGCACCAGAAAGTCCATGAATGTATATCTAATCTTAGAGCATTTTTAACTTTGAATGCTAAGCGAACTGCCGTTAGTGCTCCACTAAGCTCTAATCTTGGTATAGTCATGCCCTTCAGTGGTGCTACCTTGCTTTTAGCCATGACGAGATGGACCATAATGTTGCCATCCTTTGAGACTGACCGAATATAAACACAAGCACTATATGCTTGCAAGGAAGCATCACTAAAGGTATGTAGCTCATAGCGTACAGCTTGATCGCATAAAATAAGCCTGGGTATAATAATGTTATTTACTTGTGACAGTGATTTCAAAAATTTCGACCATCGTTCTGCAAATTGCCGGTGGCAATGTGTCATCCCACGCAATTTTTGAAGCCCACAATTCTTGTAAAATTACCTTGGCCTGTAAGATGCAAGGATTCACAAAACCTAATGGATCAAAAACTTGTCCCACTGTTGACAATACAGACCGTTTGCTCATTGTATTCGTAAAAGGATGGCTAACTGTTGCAAAACTAAAGGTGTCAGCCATACAAGACCATCGTAGACCTAATATTTTGGCATGATCACCATTAACTAATTTGAGCAAATGATCATCCATTTTACCTTCATTTATGCTGTTTAATATATTCATGTTATTAGAACGCCATTTTCTTAAATTAAATTGTCCTTTTTTTAATTCTTTAATAACACCTTGACATATTTGTAGCAATTCAGCTGCTGAATTGTGGCCTGATATAAAGTCGTCCACGTAGAAGTCATGCAATATTGTTTCACGTATTAGAGGAGAGGAACACTCCTGACCTAACTGTACTAGACACCGTGTGGCTATATAAGGAGCAGCTGCGGTGCCATATGTCACAGTGTTAAGTTTGTAAGTGTCTATCTTGTGCGACGCATCAAACCGCCACAAGATTTTTTGAAGGCAATGTTGCTCTGATGCTACTAGTACGCAACGATACATCTTTTCGCAATCAGATGTAACAACATATTTGTGTTGCCTAAATCGGATTAATATATCGATCAAACTATCTTGTACTGTAGGACCTACATACTGTATGTCATTAAATGACAACTGTGAAGTAGTCTTTGTTGACGCATCGAATACAACTCTTAGTTTAGTAGTTTAACTAGTGTCTCTAATCACACCATGATGTGGCATGAAATACGACCATTTATCGGTACTATGATTAGCTAAAGACATATGACCGAGGTCAATGTACTCTTTAATGAAGTTTGAGTATTTTTCTTTGTATAGTGAGTCACGTTTAAACTTTCTTTCTAAAGACTGAAATCTAGATAAAGCTTGTTCATATGAGTCACCTAATGTTTCTGGTGAATGTTTCAAAGGAATTTTTTGTTCACACTCATTTTCCTCTTTTGTTGCTGTACGAGTTGATGAAACTGATTCTAATTCGAAAAATCGATTTAATTGTTGTTGAAGTTGGCAATCATTCATAAAATTACATTGTGCCGTGTTTGAATAGACGGTGGGCTTATTACCTATAGTTTCCTGATTATGCATAACGCCTGATACTAACCATCCCATCCTTGTATCAATAAGAATTAGTTTATTCTTGCTTAAAGATATGCGTTTTGTGCCTAATATGTTCCAAAAGGTTTCAGCATTTAACAGTATGTCTATTTCTAAAGGAATGTTGAAACTAGGGTCAGCTAATTTTATGATCTTTGGAATGTTAAGGTGTGAGATATCAACACGTGTGGAGGGTAATAATTGAGTTATCCGTGGCACAATAAAACAATCAATGAGATGTGTGTATGACTCGGTACATGAGGATATGGTCAAACTAGAACGTTTAGTTACGTGTAATGACTGACTTAAACCTTCCACTGAGATTGAAGTTGACTTAACCGGTAAGTTAAGTCGGTGACATAGCTTCTCTGTCATGAAGTTAGATGTGCTACCGTTATCCAGTAAGGCGCGGACAGTATGTTTTTTACCATTACAATCAATAATGTCTATGAGTGCTGTCGACAGCAATACGCAACCGTTATGTGTTGATGACAAGATGACATTAGCTTTATTTGTTGAATCTATGTTGGACTGGCCATCCTCCTGTGCGGCTAACACAACACATTTGTCTTGAGACATAGTACTGTGAAGGGGTAACTCAGGAAAACTAATAATAAGCAGAAATTACTTTTAACTTATATTGAACCAACAACGTGCCAGCCTTCGGGCGGCTTTTTTACAGAAGTCCTAGCTAAACAAAAACTACACGCGTTCGATATATTTCAAATATTCTGTATTCGATTTCCTTCCAAACTTATAAGTCGCCAGTATTAGGTGTCAGCGGCCGAACAGGTTGCTTGTCCTATGTGGAAAGCCTCTACATGAGCTACGCCCCTACGAATAGATGCGCAGAATCATGTGAAGCGCAGCTATTCTCAACTTTGGAAGGAAAATCACTCTTACCTAACACCTTTACCTAACGGAGGAATTAATCTAAGGTCCTTCCCTTACAAGGGGAAGGCTCAAGTCATGGCAGACGAATTACCGGATTCTCCGATATTTACTCTAACTTCAGCTAATAAGTGCACATGCATTAACAAGTCAACGCCGTCATGCTTGAACCTCCTTGCACAAAACCTCCGAAAAAGTAACAAGGCGGCCTCATAACTAACAGAAATGATGTAATAACTCACATCCACCCGGATGGGGTTTAATTATGTGAAATTCAAACGTGATACAATATTTCATCCTCAAGCATTTATCAGGCCAGAGAAGGAAAGGCTGGATCGCATCGAATCTTCTAAACCTATCATTGAACTTTATCCAGAGCTTATCACACTTATCGTATTTAATATTATCAATAAGTTATTAACTGAACCAACGCCATAAACAGTCATCAACTGGACCAATGATGCCAAATCAACATCCTTTGCGAAGGCTATGCCCCGTATGCAAAGTCGGTTTCAGTTATGACCAATACCTCTCCCACTCTTGAAATGCTTATATCATCAATGCACTGGATTAAGCTCAGCCTAGCTGAATAAAAAAAACAAATATTGCTTCGATGCGTAGTCAGCATTGCCAGCCTTTTCTTCCCCCGGCAGCTTACATCAGCTCATGGAATTGGAAAATAATTTGTTTTAATCACATCGATACTAATTGCAGCAAAAATCATCGATAAATATATTTTCTGCTTGCCCATCCCTACTAACTATGACATGTCAAATCTGAAAACTGTCTATCCTATATATATTTTTTAAACATTGACGTTACATAACCTTGCCTACCAGTATCTACATTACCTTTAACTAGCCTACTCTAACATTAAACGGTTTTAGCCTATTTATATGTACAATATCCCTAAATCTCCTATTATTTAACTTTCTAATTACATAATTAACATCAGATAATCGCCTAACTATTTGGTAGGGACCTTTATATAACCTACATAGTTTCAAACTCCTATTTATGGTCCGTCTGGGCGTGTAGAGCATTACCAACTGATTCGGCATAAACCTTCTGAACTTAGCTTTTCTATCATATCGCATTTTCTGTTTAACCTGTGCCCTTTTTATATTGGCTATGGCACATCGTGTCAGATTATTTCCTAGTTCATGACGTCCCACATAATCAATCATGTCATTATTTCCGTTATTTACTATCATGTCTGTCTGAAATAATGGTTCCCTAGCGTACAGCAACATATGGGGTGAAATTCTAGTGCTGGTCTGTTTGCTTGAATTATAAGCGAAACATACCAGTGGGACATAACTACACCAATTTCGCTGATCGGTGGAGACGTACATGGACAACATCTGACACATCGTTCGATTAAATCGTTCAACTAACCCATTTGTTGCTGGGTGGAACGCAGTGGTGAAGCGTGACTTGGCTCCGAAATACCTTACCGTTTCCTTTACCAAGTGGGACGTGAAAACTGACCCCCTATCCGATACTATTTCCTTAACTCCTCCAAAACGACAGAAAATCTCCTCTATCAAGAACTCACTGATCCTCTGCGCGGTCACCTTAGGCACTGCTCTGCACACTGCATACTTCGATGCATACTCTAAACTCACAATAATATACCTATTACCTCTCAGCGACTTTCTGAATGGACCTAAAACATCTATCCCAATCTTCTCCATCAAATGATTCACCACAACAGGTTGCAACTGTGCCACCTGGTTATCCTTCTTCCGCTCCTGGCACAGCATACAGCTTCTTACATATTTATCAATTACTTTCTCAGCATCCTTAATAAAGTACCTCGCTCTGAACTTAGCCAAAGTTTTCGCCAGACCTAAATGACCGCCTGACCATGGATCATCATGAAGTTCCCTCAACACCTCCTGCAATAAGCTTTTAGGAATGACCACCACCATTCTATCATCATTTAAAATTCTGATCTTCTTACACAAAATGCCGTCTACCACACTAAACCCTTTCACCACATTACACCCACTCACTGCTATCCTATCCAACCAATACCTACAATACTCATCTCCAAGCTGCTCATCTTTAACTCTAACTATCTCTATCCTATACAGCTGCATGCCATCGTCGGAGCCCTCTTCAGACTTTTTCTGGTCCTCATCTACTTGACCTAAAGGATTCCTACTCAAGAAATCTGCTATGACGTTGTCTCTTCCTGCACAATGAACAATGTCGAAGTCATACGCCTGGATGCACAGCGACCACCTAGCCAATCTTCCACTCATGTCCTTTCTACCTCTCAGCCAGCACAACGCCTTGTGATCAGTGACAACCTGGAACTTTAAACCCCACAGGAAATGTTTGAAATAATTCAACGCCCAGACTAAAGCAAGACACTCCTTCTCTGTTGTGGAATATTTCTTCTCTCCCTCACTCAGCTTCCTGGATGCATATGCTATAGGGAACATCACATCACTACCTTGCTTGAGACAGCAGCCAAGAGCCTCACCACTCGCGTCCACATGTAACCTAGTGGTTAATAACTTACTACTAGAATAAAAATGCAAGATCGGGGGTGATTCCATAATTTTTATTATCTTCTGGAAGGCTTCTTCTTCATTCCTTCCCCAAATAAACTTGATGTTTTTTTTCAACAATTTTGTTAAAGGCCGAACTATTTCAGCAAAGTTACTAATAAATTTTCTATAGTAGGAAAACAAACCTAACACAGATTTAACCTGTTTTGCACTGGTTGGAGTCTTTAGTGTCTTTAATGACTGTAATTTCTTATTATCGGGCTTAACTCCTTCCCCGGAGATTTCATGTCCCAAAACTGAAATTTTGTTATAACCAAAACTGCATTTGCTCGGTTTCAGCGTAAGGTTTGCTTCCTTCAATCTACTCATGACTTCTTCTAACGATTCTAAAAACTCTGGGAAACTATTACCCCAAACTAGGATATTATCTACATAACAAATAGCCTTTTTATATTTAATGCCAGCTAATACCTTGTCCATTATCCTTTGGAAAACAGCTTGACTCGTTTTGAGCCCAAAAGGTAAAACATTGAATTCATACAACCCCGACGCAGTAATGAATGCTGTTTTATGTTTATCTTTTTCGCATAAACGATGCTGCCAGTAGCCTGAATTTAAGTCTAAGTCCGCAAAGTATCGCGCCCCTGATAAGTAAATCATCAGATCTTCTATGATTAGTAACGGGTAACTATCGGTAATGACCTTTTTATTAAGTTTCCGATAATCAACACAGAACCTCCAGGACTGATCTGGCTTTTGTACTAGCACCACGGGTGAGGCGTATGCACTCCTTGACTCCCCGATGACACCATTCTTTAGCATCTCATCTATTTG
Organism: Orthosia gracilis; assembly: GCA_947562075.1. Lineage (NCBI taxonomy): Eukaryota > Metazoa > Arthropoda > Insecta > Lepidoptera > Noctuidae > Orthosia > Orthosia gracilis. Next base: position 14,844,808 of record OX387265.1, read on the forward strand.
CGTGTTTATTATGTCAAGTTGTTTCGGAGATACTCTATAGGGCGGATGATGGACTGGTATTTCATCTACAGTTCTAATAGTGATTTCTTCTACACTACAGCTGCCTAGCTCTGATGTTGAAAATGCGAAATTCTCTCCATAAGATGAAAGAAGTTTCGTAAGTGACTCTATTTCGCCCAGACTCAAGTTCGGGTTTATATCAAGCTCCCTTTTTACATTACATTCTTTAGGTACAGTTGATATAAAGTCCTCATCAATACTATTCGCTAATCTCGAAAAATATACATAGTCATTCTTAGATACGGTATGTACACTTTTTTCTTCTAAAGATTCTTGGCCGTTTACGACGTTATTATTATTTTTTGTTTTGTCATGACAGCTCCAACAAACCAGAGGTTGTGAAAATGACGTAACGTTTTGTTCAGAGTATTTACAAAACTTAGCAGAAAATTTTCCTTTAAAAAATACACATTTCTTATTAAAGTCAATGATGTCCCCGTTTTTATATAAAAAGTCTTGGCCTAATATTAGATTTTGGTTAATGCCTTTCATCACAAAAAAGTCATTCGTTAAAACACACGAATCCACGATGAAGTTGATTCTTGTTTTGCCCATAATCGTTAGAAAAGAACCCGAAATGGATTTCACAAAATGTGTCGCGTCAGCACTGGTTTGCTTCAAACCTAGCAGCACAACTAATTCTTCGGCGATGCAAGAGATGGAAGCACCTGTATCAACTAATGCGTCATACGATCGGTTACCTATACTAATTTTAATAAATGGAGTTTGATCACCGTGTTTATTGTTTTCAATCGGGAATTGCTCTCTCATGGACACAGCCCGCAACTCCTCATCCATCTTTATTGACTGTGTCCTGGTTCGTTTTGGGTGATCGGTTGGTAGTGGGCTTCTATATCTAGGGGCAATACGAAAGCGGTTAGTTCTGTTCTCGACGCGCTGCCTTGGGCGAAAATCGTACCTCGGCGTGTGAAAGGATTCGCCATCGCCTTCCCGATGCGGAGTCGCGCTGGACGTGGTTGGACCAGGGCCTGCTGGTCTCCTAGAGATAGGGGACCTTTGGTTGTTAGAAGACGTCGTTTCGAAACGCACGCGCGGAGGCTGCACCGGCAAATTCATCCGTTCACTTGGCACACCGCCAAATATCTCTTTCATTTGTACTAGTGTGTCATGCAGCTCTGTCCTGGAGCTGTATAGTTTCGTATCTAATTTATATTTGTAGTAGTTATTTACTCCTTTTAAAAACATTTTAATGAAAATTTTTTCATCGGTTATGCCTGCTTGCTGAGCATACTCCGACAGTCTAAAGAAAAAGGCATCTACTTCCTCTTGTCTGTCTTGTCGTGCGTTGTAAAATTTTTCGACAAAATCTATCCCCACCGAAAATTCCTTTTTGAGGCCATCGCAAATTTCTTTGAATGAAAGACCGTCTTTATAGATGAATTTAAAATAAGCGAGCGCCGGGCCGTCCAGGTACGCTCCCAAAATGAGCCCTAAGTCCTGTTCTTGCCATTTATTTATAGCGGCGATAACTTTGAACTGCAAGAGGAAATCCTCGAAACTGGACTTTGTTCCGGTCCCGGTAAAAATTGGCTGTGCCATTTTTAATTAAAATAGACCACTTATCTTTATTTTCTCTGCGTCTGCTCGTCGGCTGGGGTTCTCGCCGACAGGACTTTCGTTCCTCGTAACGACGCGACGTACACTCGTTGATAGGGCTTCGCGCACTGTTCTCGCCGTGCACACGCGAAAATATGTTTTTTCGTATTTTTCTTAGACTTTTATTTATTTACCCGGATTTTCTTTACGCGGCGCCTCCACCAATATGTGAAGGGGTAACTCAGGGAAACTAATAATAAGCAGAAATTACTTTTAACTTATATTGACTCAACAACGTGCCAGCCTTCGGCGGCTTTTTTACAGAAGTCCTAGCTAAACAAAAACTACACGCGTTCGATATATTTCAAATATTCTGTATTCGATTTCCTTCCAAACTTATAAGTCGCCAGTATTAGGTGTCAGCGGCCGAACAGGTTGCTTGTCCTATGTGGAAAGCCTCTACAGTACTGTCAGATTGCTGTGAAAGTGCAGGTGCGTCAATGTGTAATGCGGTATTATGTTGTTTGACACATACTCTGCATGGCCCAAATTTACAATCCTGAGGTCCATGTCCCTGTCTTAAACAATTGTTGCAAAGGTTGAGTCTTTTAGCCTCGGCAATTCGACCCGTCACAGACAATGACATGAATTGTGGACACATATAGATAGGATGGGTTTGCTTGCACCGAGGACATGTGTATGAGTTATTTAATGTTCGCTTTTTATGTTTTTGATTAGCAATGAATGTTTTTGGTTTAGCATTTACAGGTTCACTGTGTCTACGGGTGATCCTATTAGTATGGTCTACCGTCTCTAAAAGTTCAGCACGCTGTTTAATAAAGTCTATAAACTATTCTAAAGTGGGTATTTTATATTTTTGAAGATTCATGTGTTCCTTTCATGTCCTGCTAGTATAACTAGCCTGCTAGTTATACTGTCTAATTTTTTACACATAATATGAACAATGATAAGATCTCAATTTTGAATGACCTCTAACATTTTTAAAGACCTAAGGTTTTTATTAACAGTATCTTTGAGGCTCCTCAACGCTGGGGAAGATTCCTTTGTGATGTTTTCAAAATCAAATAATGCATCAATATGATTGTGGATAAGCAAGTTGTTATTTTGATAACGTTCACATAACAATGACCATGCTGTATCATAGTTATTTTCAGAAAAATCCAAAGAAGTAATAACGTTTGCAGCCTTATCCTTTAATGCCGAACGTAAATAATGGAATTTGCTAATTTTAGGTATTTTGCCATTATTGTGAATGAGAGATACATAAGTGTCGTGAAATTCTAACCAGTTTTCATATTGTCCAGAAAAGGTAGGTAGATGTATCGTAGGTAATTTTAAGTTTAAGCTTGGCCCACCTGCAGTGAGGACAGAACCTGTTACCGAAGACTCCAAGTCCGCTTCCGCAGAGACCGGCCTGCCCAGCACCTCTCGTGCCTTGCCGACTGCCGCGAAGTATTGCGTCTCGAAGCGCTCGCGTTCACTATATTCATCTTGACACTCAGCATCTGTAATGTCCGGCAAACTTTCTATTTGAATCTGAATGGAATCATATTCACCGTAGAGCTCTTCAATCTTTTGCAACCTGGCCCCAAGCTCACTGAGTTGAACGTTACTAGGCTTATCACATGTGCACATGACTAGCAGATATTCCTCAAACTGTGTGAGTTTAGCTTTGTATGAAGCACGTTTCTTTCTTAATTCTTTTAGGTTAGGCATTGCGAACAGTTAATTACCTAAAGTAATATTGAAAACACCAAGCACTCACAAATAAAAATGCACAGGAAAACGTGAAACTCTCAAGATAGGTATGTGTAAAAAGTAAAGTGTAATGACAGCAGGTTATACTTAAATGTAAGCGTGCAGATACAGGCAAGAAGCGGGAAGCTTAAGCTCGGACAGGCAAGCAGCCACCGTCCGACTTTAAAGAGAGGGCGTAGCTCCGGTGCAGGCGTAGACAGCAAGCAACGCGCGACACGTGGCGTCGTTGCTCTGCTTGGCGCAAATCCTGTTGGAATGCGATAAATAATGTTTAATACGGAAATAATGTAATGTAAAACGAGTTGGGAACGGGATATTCACAGTTTTTTAATTATTTTCTAATGACTTAATGCTCTAATGAGAATGACGCAATAAGTAAGTAGGTACTGTGTTCATGAAACGCAAAAATCAACAAATTAATGACTGTTGATCGTATTAAGGGATAATTAATGAGATATCCACTTAATGACTTTGACTTTAGGAAGATAATTGGAACGAACTCACAGGAATAATGCCCTCCAGGCTATAGCATTGCTCGTTGATTCTCGTTTAATGCGACGCCATTTTTGTCGTGTCACCACGCGGCAATGCTACCACGAGGTACGCATAACGGACGGCACGCTCGACGGACTTGACTCTTGACACGTTGACACGAGACGTGATGACTCGAATCACAGAACAGATAAAGAAGGTTAGAAGGGCCTTGTGGGCGGGGCACGCGCGCCGCGGTAATGAGCAAATGCTCAATATCAACCGAAGTTTACTTTACCGGCCAGCAATCACGCTCTTGTTTCAGCGTACGTAAGCTCCGCAAAAATATTAAATTATGCGCTTGCGCTATTATAACGTGTCGGAAACGAAGCCAGGTGTGTAGTGTAGCACGAGGAGGGATTTCTTTCCACCGGTAAGTCCAAAAACATTGAAACACTTGTGATATTTGTAATTATAACATTAGCATTATGAAGTTTGTAGACAAAAATGATATAATCGCAAGCAGACGAATAATTATGTATTGCTTGCAATAGATGGGTACCATTTTGCACTACTTGAGCGATCGCGCAATGTATTACGTTCACCGCGAGAGTCCCGAGACCAGTATTAAGTGTATAATCTATGGTCCCGAGGATTCATTTCCAGGAAATCTAGGCATCGATAGTGCTGTGCCAATTTGTAAACAATGTCGATTATTACTATGATACAGTTGATTATTATTAATAGTACACTTTATAACTAAAATAATATTATTTATTACGACCAATTAGTAACATAGATTTTGAGTGAGGTTTTTGTATTTTTTTTTGTATTTAAGTTGTATGTATATAAAAAATAATTTTTCAATTGAAACTGACATAATGATTTAATACGTTTTAGGTTTCCAACAGATCCACCTATAAGAAAACTGTGGATTGAGACAACTGGTAGAATTGATTGGATCCCCACTAAATGTAGCAATATTTGTTCGCAACATTTCGATGATGATAATTACATAACAACAAAGTCGGGGTAAAAAAACTTAAAATCAGGCGCTTATCCGCACAAATATATCGTTATGTGTTGTTCAGTAAGTAAACTGATTTTGTTCTAGAAAATTTCATTTTAGTCTCGTCAAATCAGTTTATTGTCTAAAAATGGCAATATCTGAATCATCTTCCGTAAATTTGATTTTTATAACACTTATGGTTGAAAATAAGGAAATTGAAAATTATGCCTTTTTTATTACGTTTTTTATACTTCTTTGATGACTGCTAATAAACATTTTTTTTACAGTCATCACTACCATGTACCAGTGATACCGTAACAAAAACTGCATCTACCCCCGACATAACTCAGGGTGCATCTAACGTAGAAGAAAAAACATGTCAAAACACGGTAATAAAGCTTTGCATTATTTTTCTTGATGAGATACATTAATAGCAAGTGTAAAATAGTCACGTTGTTTTTTTATTATAGCCGACTGTGGATGACCACAAACCAACTCCATCTACACCACGAAGAGATAAGTCCATAAAACCACGAAGCATTCAGGTAAAAAATTATGCTGTGATAAATTACACGCCCATACAATGTTATGTAAACTGTTGACATCTATGTAATGTGAATCTTTTTTACTTAATTTAGTTATGATAACTCGAAAGCGGCTGCATTGATTTTAATGATATTTTGTTGTTTTATTCATCCGCTAAGAAAGGATTTCCCGAAATTCCAAAGGAAACGGGAAAAAACGGGATGCGCGTACAAAGTTGTCAAAAAAAAGCTAGTAAATCACATAATTCGCAAAAAACCCTACCTAAATAATCATTTTAATATTGAATGTGCTAACACAGTTACAAAATAATATACATATATACTATTTTTTTATTTACAGCAACAGTTATTATCGCCTTCAAACGCAACTTCACCAAGAAAAAGAAAACTACAAAACATTATTAACACTAAGGAACATATCATTAAGAAGCAGAGATTACAAATAAAAAGAATACAAGCCCAAAATAGAAGATTAAAACGCAAAATTAATAAAATTGAAGACATTTTAGTTAATATCCAAGAAAAGTTTTGTTTGAAACATGAAGACACGAATATTCTGAAAAATATTAATTTACAGGTATTACAGACTCTTACACTAGCCGTGTTCGTATTTTGTATGCCTTTGTCGATCGTTTTCTTGCTTTCTTTCAATATTAAAAAGCGTTTCTACTTTTTTATCAACAGGCTCAAGAACTGACACGACGCATGGTTACAAAAAAGTCTGGAGGAAAATGCAAACAAAAATATAGCCCAGCGCTTCGTACCTTTGCGTTGACATTACATTATTATTCACCGACGGCCTACGATTACATACGTAAAACTTTCGATACCTGTTTACCAGAAAGGCGTACACTTAGAAAGTGGTACGAAAAAATCGGAGGAGACACAGGTTTTACTAAAGAATCCTTCGAAGCGTTGAAACAAAAAGCTAAAAATACAAATTACACCATAATTGCGGGGTTAGCTATTGACGAAATGGCTATACGCCGACGTATAGAATATGACGGTGAAAAATTAGTGGGACACGTTGATATCGGTACTGGCGTTGAAGGAGATCATGTACTAGAAGCTAAAGAGGCTCTAGTTTTTTTAGTTACAAGCATAAACTGTAACTTCAAAGTTCCCGTTGGTTATTTCCTTGTGGACGGTATAACAGGAAGTCAGCGGTCTGACTTAATTTTACAATGTCTAGAACTTATCCAAGAAACTGGTATAAGAATTATATCGTTGACTTTCGATGGATGCGCTGCTAATATAGCAATGGTGAAATGTTTGGGTTGTTCTATAGAAGATCGAAGAATTACTTTTAACCATCCTGTAACTAAAGACCCAATTTTGGATATATTGGATCCATCTCACATGATCAAACTATTGCGGAACGCTTTTCAAAGCTATAAAACTTTTATAGATCCAGATGGCAATAAAATACAGTGGATTTTTTTGGAAGAACTAAAAAAGCTTCAGGAAACAGAAAATTTTCATTTAGCTAACAAGTTACGTTACCATCACATACATTTTCAAAATCAAAAAATGAAGGTAAAGCTCGCAACACAGCTATTCAGCCTTAGTGTAGCGGATGCTATAGACTTTTGTTGCAATGAACTGAAACTACCTGAATTTAAAAACAGTAAAGCAACATCGCAATTTTTGAGGATAATTAATAATATGTTTGACGTATTCAATTCCCGAAGCACTTTTCAATTTAAATTTAAGAAAGCGCTTACGGAAATTAACTCAATGGAACTTTTAGGATTCCTAGACACAGCAGTCGACTACCTATCACGACTAAAATGTCTAGACGATAGGCTGTTAATACAAAGCCCGCGAAAAACAGGCTTTATTGGGTTCATTGGTTGCGCCGAAGCAGTAAAACATATTTATAATCATATAATACGTACTCAAGTACTTCTTTATATGCCAATGTATAAAATTAGCCAAGACCACCTTGAGATGCTTTTTGGCAATATAAGGTCACATGGCGGAGCCAACAATAACCCTACGGCGCGCCAGTTTAAGGCAGCATATAAGAAATGACTGGTACATATCGAGATAAAGGCTCTCGAAAGTGGAAATTGCTTGGCTCTGGAACATATTCTATCCTGAATTGCGCATCGTCGCCTATAGAACGCATCAATAAAACAACTAATAATGGATTAATAGAAGACGGTATTGATATGGTTTCCGAAAATAATGATGATGAAGACATAAATTTATTTTTCCAAAATTTTTCTGATTTTAGCCAACAAATTATAAGTCACATTGCGGGATATATAGCACACATTTTAATGAAAAAAATTGATTGTGCCATTTGTGTGGGAGCTTTATTATCAAGTGAAATAAATTCCGACCATAAATTTATAGTTGCAAAAGATAGAGGAGGTCTCTTGTACCCTTCGAAAGAACTGCTACTAATCTGCTAAACATCTGAAGCAGTTATAAAAAAGTACACCGAAAACCTCCGAAATATTAACAAGCATATGTTAACAGTAAAGATTATGCGCAGCTTCGTTGGGACTGATTTATTTAACAGCATAAGTCATCATCAGGTTGGCTTATATCCTAGTGCGAGCCATGTGACCGACCTAACTAAGGCTATTATAGAAAAGTATATTACTGTTAGATTGCATTTCATTTTGAAAAACTCCAATTTAAAGGAGAGCAAGCGTATGCTACTTAATAAATACGTGTTATTTCAGGGACAATATTTTTTTTTCTTTTTAAACTGGTGATAAGTACCGGAAATGTAAGGTTGAAAGGCAACCGACTTTCTCTAATAAACATGGTAAATATTCTATTTTAAATCCTAATGTTAATAAGTAATAAAATTGGTTTTAAAATTCAGTTATGTATTTTTTATTTGATCCACTTTTATTTATTTGTTTCTATATTCGCATGAATACAAGTTCACAACATGCATTACAGAAGACCACATAGTCAACAATACGTGCAAAATAAAAAGCAAGATTACATTAACTTTATCGATATCAACTATCGACCTTTTAGTCGCCCACCCTAGCGTGCTTTTATGCGTGCATGACGTACGTCAAACGCAGTGATTGCATTAGTGTGACAACCAATAGCAAATTTACGATCTAAGTGCGTGTTGTTTATTTGTGTGCGTAATCCGCTTAGGCATTGGTCTCTTGCATGTAGTGAAGTTAAAGAGTGGGAGACAACGGCGACGCGCGTTCTGATACAAATCAGGAACTATTTCCTTTCTAACCTTCTTTATCTGTTCTGTGACTCGAATCACGGGATGCTGCCTTGAGGTTCCACGTGGTTTTCCAATTCTTCTCCAATATCAGGGCTCCGAAGGACCAATGTTGGGGCTGTGACCTCGTCCCGGTTGGTTTTGGGTTGGTGTGTGGAGATAAAAGAGACTCCGACGTGTTTCCAATTATTGACTATATTTTACTAGTTTGGGTTACAGTAGATGAATGGACCGCGTCGCGACAGTTTAGAATCGTACGTAAAATTTATGCAGAACGACGCCCGCTATTAGCGGCTGCTGCGGTCACACTGCTGAGGCGGCGCGGCCGGCCGGGCGGCGCTGGCGCTCGTGTGCGAGCGAGAGCGCCGCGGCTGGGGAGCGCGCGTGTGGGAGCGAGACGCGTAGCTATTCTCCGCCCGCGTTCCGATCATGCGTGGTTGAGGCGCCTGTGCGCGCCAACACACCACTTCATATTTTAAGCAACAGGTCTGAGAACTGTCATATTTGTAACATCGCCACTCGGATGGACTCTTATATTTTTGTAAAGACTCAGTTTTGTAACTGAAGGCCACAAATGAGACCGATTCACGCAAGCTTTTACCTTGTCCGCTCACGTTCCTATGGGCACTCCTGGTAAAGTCTGCCGAAAATCGCCTGCTAACAATACAGTTACTCCTCCCATTTGACAATTATTACTCCTGATATCTTGTAAAGATCTATTTAGGGCTTCGAAACCCCTTTATGACCCAAAATACTCTCATCCCAAACAATTATTTTCGTTTTGCGGAGTACTTCTGCCATATTACTTTGTTTGTGGATATGCTATATTACTTTGTTTGGGTTTATTGCAGATTGGGGTTTCGGTTTGTATCAAATCGATATGAAGTTTAAACGCGGATTGTGCAGTTTTACTTCCTTCCAGCAGCGTAGCAGCATTCCGGATGATGCGACCGCTAAGTCGATATCACGATTGCTTCTTACTTTGGCCAACAGTTAATTTAATAGGAAAGTCTTGCCTGTTCTACTAGCATACAAAAAAAGACAGCACATACACCTGCGCCGATACTGGAAAATATTTTACAAGTCTTTGTTCATTGGTTGGAGAGCCTTCAGTGTAGTCTCGGTTATTGTGTAAGCCTTCAGACCTTTGAGGCTGAGGCAATCCGTACTGCTGTAGGCTTTATCCTCCTAATGCTCATAAAGCTTCTCCTATTGTGACCAGGCAATTATTGTAGATTTCATCTGCTAGATTTTCATCTGTAATGCGAGAAAGCCTTTCCACTTGTCGTTTGTATTGTTCTGATAGGCTATACCTGTATTTACCCAAAGACTTAGTGCGTCTGTAATCTGACAGAATGCCATTATAGAAAAAAGTACACACATTTTAAATGGCGACTCGCATAAGGCTGCTTCCTCTAAGGCAGAATCCCAATGTTTGTCGTCCTCTAGCAAGCCAAGTTTCATGGAAGCTTATTGAAAAGTTGGTTGGAGGACACCGTTGACAGTCTTCAATTCATCGAAGGATGATGGACCCCTAACCTTGTGCGTAAGTAAGCGAAGATGTAACACTTGGTGTTATTCGGGTGAACCGTGTACACTCTACCTAGAGCCTGTTCTTTCATTATTCCTAGCCAGCCATCTACGGGTTTTCCTCTTTTCCTTCTCACAAATTTATTTTTTTGCCTTACAAAATATGAAGGCACTTCCGCATATAGAAAGGTTTTAGCAAAATCATCAGTTTATCATAAATAAAAAAATGCTAACAGTGTCGTTTTTGGAGGGCTATTTACTTTGTCAGCGAGGTTGTCGGAATTTAAATAGACTCGTTGGCCATTTAAAAGGTGAACAGTTAAATGTATAACTGCGGGAAACCATTTATGTATGGAAAACCCTAAAATTCTCCAAACTGCCTCCGAACTACTCAAATAACGCCCACTCTCATATAATTTGACTTCGTCCTTTTTGTTTTCTAGCACGAAAGCCGCCTGATCTCCGCAGTTATTAATGTACTTTAATCTATTCCTTCCAATAACAAATATACTTTATCGATTTAACAGAATTGAAAAATGCCTTAAACGTCTGTGACAGAACCATATTATAGGGGACTACCCACATATTGTCTACTTCAATGTCTATTAATTTAAGTGTAAAGCCACCGTCAGCCGGAGATCGTCTTTTGTACTGTGGGTAACCATCGTCACCTGTCTGTGTATCTCTCAAAAATTGCCTGGGATATTTTTTACTACATTTATATATCTTTCATGCAGGGATAATTATTACTAAGGTTCCCACATAGGTAATAATAGGTAATATGTAATATGTTGGTTAAGTAGCTCTCGAAGAGAAGAGAAACTCAACGTGGAGTGTTGAATATGTTTATATTTAGGTAGTCTCCATAGTAAAAGGGACAGTAAACACATTACACTGTCTTTTATATTGGTAGCAAATGACCCCAATTCGTACGTCAATATGTTACGGTAATTACTATAAATGTAGCAGTGCAACAGTGAATTATGACATATGCTACATCTCCCCCGAAAAGACACCCTTTACACCCCCGGATTTAAAAAAAAATGTATGACGTACTGTTACAATGGGGATTTAAAACCACTTTTAAAAAAAAGGAAATTATTACTGCTGGAATTAAGGGATTTATTTAACTAGTAATTTACAATAATCGAGGATGCGCGGCACAGATACATGTGCATGGTCTGACGGATGGATGACGACTGACTAAGGGACTGAGGTTTGGACACGGGAAGCATGAGGAAATGATGATGAGGAGCTGACGATGCTGGTTAGGTGCTGGGTAAGTATATTAGGGTACATTGGGAAGATATAACAGCCCCCGATTAGGAGGAAACTTACAGGTTAGGGGTAAGTTGACGGAAAGGTTGAGTTTTCTGGGTTAAGTCATGCGGAGTCTAGGAGCAGGGATTTCGTCAGAGTCAGGATCTGGAGATGTCATTTCTATGGATACTTCAGGATTGGGAACATTTTTAGATCTCTTAACTAATTTACAATGTTTATATAACTTATACATAACTAATAATATAATGATTAAAATTATTACGATAGTGGCGTAAGAATAATAATCGCCAGTAAGTATTATGTGAGGTTTCGTCATAATATGATTGAGGTCTGTTTTAATGTGATCTGTTACTTTATTATAATCTGATAAGAGTGTCTCTAAATTTTCAATGTTTTTAAGTTCTACAAAGGGAGTTTTATAAGTATCTTTTAAGTAAGTATCAGAATTACAACAGGTGTCGTTAATAAGTTCGAAATGCAATACTATTGATTTTATTTTAATCTCGATGCTATGTTTGGGTATTAGTTTGTTATTTTTGCAATAAGCAACACAATTATCTGGTAAGGTTAGTATACCAGTACCGAAAATAGAAGTTTCAAATAGATCTTGTTTAAGACATTCTATGGTGAGTTTAGAATTTTGGCTTATTAGGTAAATCCATTGGTTATTATGTAATTTACGGAAAGCTTCAAAGTTGCCATTTACAAATTTAGTATTACATAGATGTGTAACTCAATGCTTTAGAAATAACCTCAGTTTCACATATAGGTACAGCTGATGTAGAATACACATTAGGAATTTCACATACATAGTATTGTGTGTTAATGACCTTGCAGTGGCTAAGACTGTTTGTTTTACAATAAGTTGACTTATCTCTAGTTATTCCAAGATATTTGGTAGATGGAACAATAATGGTATATAATGTATTGTTAACATGTTTAAGAGCAACAGGATAAGGTATGGTATGATACAAGTCGAATTCTTCAGTATTCACTAACGGTATTTGTAATACAAAAATAATTTTGTTATTTGCATAATAACTGAATACATCGGATATGTTTTCTAAAATGTGGATATTTTCTAAAATTAAAGGGGTTGGTAATTGTTTAGAGCTAGGGAGGAATCTATAGTTGGTTACAAGGTCAGTAAACAATTGTTCTGGAGTAATAATAGATGGGTATAAAATATTAGACTTACTAAACATTATAGCACTAATAATATCTTCTAACTTAAATGATAATGTTAACAAACTACTTTCTAGGATGTTCAATAATTCAGATATTCTAGATCTTAATAATAACTTATCAGATACTAATGTTAAGTTTTTAACATCTTGATTTAATGTTTCAATAGCATAACTTAAATTTGCTTCATTTGCATCAATTTTATCAATAATTTCTTTAAGTGAAGACAATGTTGATGTTGTAATCATTATATTTTCTTTCATTAGAGATGCCAGTTTGGTTTGATCATTTTCTACAGCTTGAATAGCTTTGCTGTATTTAATAGCATCATCTTCGTCCATATTTCCAAATAGATGTTTAATTACTGTACCAATTCCACCAAACCAGGCTGACCTTTTATATTTCTTTGACATAAGGTAAGATATGGAGTTATAATCTCTAACAATATCAGAGTAACGGGATGATAGCGGTTGAAACATGTAATGACATTCGTCTTCATAAAAAGCATTACTTTGTTTACATAGATGTTTGGAAGTTCCTAAAATGTCTTTAATATTTTCGAGGTGTGGCTGAATGAAGGAAATGTCTATCGGTATGATAATGTCTAAAGTGTCGTCAGTTATTTTTAAGGAGCCAATTGGGTCGAAATATATACCTGCGTCGTTTGATGCTGGTTGTATATATTCTTGATCAGTTGACGCCAAGATGGGCTAAATGTATACGATTCTGGAATAAGATATAATGTAGATTAACTATTTGTTATTAAGGTAGCTGGTTTCATTTCGTCAAAGTGGTGTTTGACATGACGACGGTTTATTAATAATGATGCGGTGTTATAACCGTGTATTTTTACAATTTTGTAAGGACCTTTCCATATTGGGGAAAGAGCCTTTCTGAGACGCACATGATTTTTTAAATATGCATAATCGCCAACATTATATTGGACTGGACGTGTACGCGTGTCATAATAATTTTTAGAATTTGTTTTAGATCTTTTTATATGTTCTATTGCTTTCATTCGCGAATACTTTAATCTATTTTGAAGAATGCGGACATATTCGGGGTAAGTAGCATTAGAAGTTTCTTCATATATAGAATCTGGTATATAGGGTTTATTACCGAATAGGAGTTCATAGGGGGAATAATGAGTAGTAGAATGGACTGCCGTGTTATAGGCCAACATAGCTGTATAAACGAAACGAGGCCAATTATTTTGTTCATTATTTATATAAGATTTCAAGTATTCTTTTAGTGTGGAGTGGCTTCTTTCTAGAGCACCCTGAGTTTGAGGATGATAAGGGGTGGACCATAGTTGTTTTATCTTCAGGAGATTACAGGTTTGTTTAAAAAGTTCAGCTGTGAAATTGCTACCTTGGTCGGTGAGTATAGTTTTAGGTATACCGAACAATGTTATAAAATGAACTAAACATTCACAGGTTTCTTCGGCCGTAATGTTGATTATTGGATAAGCAGCTGAAAACTTTGTAAGGTCGTCCTGAAGTGTAAGGATATATTTATATTTGTCAATACCAGCTTCGGGTAATGGTCCTACTATATCAAAGGCTACACGCTGAAAGGGTTGCGTAGAGAGGGAAGTTATCTGCATAGGAGCACGATTTACTTTTCTAAGTGCTTTATTTGTTTGGTATTGCGAACACTTTTTAACATAATTTTAAATGTCTGTTCGCATATTTTTCCAATAATATTTTTCTTGTATACGTTTTAATATTCTGGAAAGGCCTAAATGACCGGCTATAGGTAAATCGTGGTTTTCTTTCATGATTTTAGGTATTTCGTTTAACGATGGGTATATGATGGTATTTTTATAAATATGTATTGTTATTTCCGAATTGTGAAATAGATATAGGAGCATATTATATAATTTGAGGTACTGATGATTATCGAAGGGGTTATTAAAATCGGATATAGCTATTTCGGAATTTTCTTTACCTAATAGTGTAATTATTAATTTAATTCTTATGGTTTTAAGACTTTTATAGATGTCTTCATAAGTACAGGTATCAAAGTGATTAACTTTAGTAAAAAGGAAATAATATGCATATATCCATCCAAAGGTTGTCTTGAAAAGATCGCTTTTAGCGATAAGGCCGCCCATTGTGTCACCCAGTGTAATGTTTACTTCTTCTATACTTTCTGTAACTTTTATGGTGTACATAATAAAGAGTATTCTATTCTATTCTATTCTATTCTATTCTATGTTTTATTATCAAAATCATATTTCAAGAAGGAATGTAGTGACCTTTCTAATAATGCAAATTCGTCTTGGTTAGGAAAATTACATGTTACTTCTTGTATATAGGGGACAGATTCGTCCATATCTATGGATGTAGGGATGATAATTATTTTCTTATCAGTTTTAGGTAAGCTTTGGTTGTGTTCTATGATAGTTACATTTGGATTAAAATCTTTAGAAGCGGTTTTAAGGAAATCTGAGTAATTACCATCTAAGGTACCGAAGCTACTAGGACTTAGGACATTTGGAGGTGTTGGAAGGTCTGAAGTATCAGTGGAAGATAAAGGTAAGTTATTATTTCGATTTGTTATTTCTAGGTCATCTAGATTACCTAATTCTGGTAAACTTTCAGGTTGAACGAGAGGGTCTATTAGATCTTCAAGTTGGACGAGATCATCAGAAGGGAGCATTGGAGAGTTATTTGGGTTGGACAACTCATTGGGATCAGGTAGGTTCATATCCTGATTAGAGGGTTCAGGTATAGGATTTACGAGTTTAGTAGGAGGATAACGAGATAATGCATCTGCGGCGTTATTTAATTTTCCTTTGCGGTAGATTATCTCATACTCGTATTCTTCTAACTTAAGCCTCCACCTTTGGAGTTTACTGCTAGGATCGGAATGGTTGAAAAGCCAGCGTAAGGACGGTGATCAGTAATGATCAGGAATTTTCTGCCATATAAATAAGGGCGGAATGTTTTACAGCCGAAGAGTATTGCAAGCAATTCTTTCTCCGTTGTGCTATAATTACATTCGCTCTTATTTAGAGTACGGGAAGCATAAGCGATAGGCTTATCTTTGCCTATATCACCTTGAGACAGGATAGCGCTAATCGCGTAATTGGATGCGTCGCAAGTTAGGATAAATGGTTTTAAAAAAATCTGAATATATTAATAATGGGGTTGAAGTTAATTTATTTTTTAAGGTTTCGAAAGCTAATTGATGTTCATTTGACCATATGAATTCAACGTTCTTTTTTAATAAGTTTGTTAAGGGTTTGGCAATATTCGAAAACTCGGGGATAAACCTGCGATAATAAGAAACAAAACCAAGAAATGATTTTATGTCTTTAGGAGATGTAGGTACTGGGAATTCATGAACTGCTTTTAGTTTGTCAGGATTTGGTTTTACGCCTTTGTCTGTAATAACATGGCCGAGATACGAGACTTCTTTTCTCAAGAATTCGCATTTATCTGGTTGTAATTTTAACTGAAATTGACGGAGTCTATAGAATACATTAGATAGGTTATTAATGTGAGACGGGATATCATAGGAATATATTACAATGTCATCTAAATATACGAAGCATTGGATACCTTGTAGGCCGGATAATGCTGTATTCATAAGTCTCTGGAAAGTAGATGGGGCGTTTTTAAGTCCAAAGGGCATACGCGTAAATTCCTAATGTCCTGTAGGTACAGAAAATGCGGTTTTAGTGGAATCATTAGGATCCATATTAATTTGGTGAAAACCGGAAGCTAAATCTAGGGTACTGAAGTACTTGCACTTGCCTAATTGGTCTAGGATTTCGGATATATTGGGAATAGGGTAGGAATCACCAATGGTTATGTCATTGAGCTTTCGATAGTCGATTACCACACGCCATTTTCTTTGGCCAGAAGCGTCAAGCTTCTTGGGTACCACCCATATTGGTGATGACCATGGGGACATAGAAGGTTTTATGATATTTTGTTGTTACATTTTGTTAACTTGACTTGCATCTTAAGTTTTAGGCTTTTCAGGTTAAGTGTACTTTTTACATAATCGATTTGACTTGAGCAATCATTGAATATATCGTTACCGATAACACCATCGTAAGGAAGACTGATTTTGTCTATTACGTTGAAAGTGTGGGTTGAGTGATTGCAGATATTATTATCATCATATGTCGTAATGGATACAGGGATTTGTCCTAAAGTAGATAAGGTACTGTTGTCAATAGAATCAATTCCTTTTATTTTATATTTAATTGATTCGTCGATTTGTGTCATATCATCGATCACTGATTTTTTTATTAGACTTATAGATGCACCAGTGTCAATAAGTAGGGATAAATGACTGGTTGCAATAGGAGATTTTACTTTTACATAAGGTAAGTACCTACTTTTTGTATTGGATGTAAATTCGTATATTTTATGGTTAATATTTTTTTATTTTTCAGGTTTTTGGATATTAGATAATGATGAGTCTACGGTTTGGGGCTGGTTACCCTGTTGCTTGACTTTCATCGGAAGACCACGAGTTTCGGGCTGGTTACCGCGCCCATGGGTCTTTACAGGAATATTGGATAATGAAGAATCTACAGTTTGGGGCTGGTTACCCTGTTGCTTGACTTTCATAGGAAGACCACGAGTTTCGGGCTGGTTACCGCGTCCATGGGTCTTTTGGGTATTAGATAATGAAGAGTCTACGATTTGAGGCTGGTTACCCTGTTGCTTGACTTTCATAGGAAGACCACGAGTTTCGGGCTGGTAACCGCGTCCATGGGTCTTTACAGGAATATTGGATAATGAAGAGTCTACAGTTTGGGGCTGGTTACCCTGTTGCTTGACTTTCATAGGAAGACCACGAGTTTCGGGCTGGTTACCGCGTCCATGGGTCTTTACAGGAATATTGGTGTCGTCTTTTATTAGATAAGGCTGTCCCGTGCGACACCTATGCGGGACGTTTTCTAGTTTAAATCATTGTTATCCACTGTGTCATAGCCTTCTTCCTCATTTACATAATTTATTTGGGTTTTAAATTCTGTTTTGGGCTTAAAATTATGTGATGAGTTAGGTTGGGCGTTTTGGTTGAAGTACTTGTTTTTGTTGTTGTTATATTCCCTAAGTTTGCAATTTTCTAGATTGTGCCCTGGTTTTTTGCAATACCGGCAGACGGTCGAGGACGAAGGGAATTGAGGCTTTTGGATTTTATTGTTGGGAATGTTCGAGTTATTACGGCGTTCACTATTTTGATTGAATTTATTAAGTGCGTTTTGCTTATAGGTAAACTGTTGGATTTTCTCTTCCGAAATTGCATAGTTAACAGCTTCGTTCAAGTTCTTAGGGTCTCTACATCTAACAATGTTTGCTAAGCGAGGTTGTAAGCCTATGTTAAATGTGTGCAAAGCAAGGTCTTCCATTGCAGCCACCCTACCGGAAAGCTCGCTCTTTTTGGAATTGGATATTGTGACTTCAGTTAAAAGTTGGGACAAACATGTTTCAATCCGTAGGTGGAATTGGCTTACAGTCTCTTGGCTACCTTGCCTACATTCTTGGAGTTCGGTTAAAAGATGAGCGTAATGTTTGCGTTCACCAAACTGTGCTTTTAGGAATTCTTTAAGTGAGCACCAGGTATCGAACTCTTTTATCGAGCATGCACTTTGAGCCTTGTCTTCGAGTTAACTAATGATGAATTTGAAGACAATATGCTCTTGTGAGGAGGACGCTAGAGAAATTGCATTGTCGCAATTTTGTATAAAAGCATTTAATTTTTCTCTGCTTCCGTTAAAAGGTTTAATAAACTTGAGAAATACATTAAGAGGAATTTCGTCGTCTTTAACTTCTCTAAGGTCCTTCTTTAAATCGGTTTTCGCCATTTTAGTTGTTAAAATAGGTCGCTTAATTGGATAAATTTGGGGGCCGAGTCACCCTCGTCCGTAGGAGTATACCCATTTTTTGATTCCCTACACGTGGTCCCCGGGTGGTGCAAATCAGGTGACATTAACTGGTGGTAGGCTTCGGCCGAAGGCTTGCGACCACCCACCAGACAAAGACGTACCGCCAAGCGGCCTAGCCGTGTTCCGGTACGATGCTCGGTGTAGCCAAAAAGAGGAGTTGGGTCGAGACAGCTGTTCCACTGCAGGCTGACCAGCCTGACGCGCGCTGTTGGGGATGTATCGGGAGACTAGTCGCGGAGGGTAGCGGGATCCGAGGCACGGTGCACCGCTGGCCGACCGCAGGTAGTTGGGGGCCCAAGTAGTGTGCCAGCCACACACGAAAGGCTGCCCCGCCAACTGTCGAAAAATCCCGGAATGCACCATCGTGCTGGTTGGCGACCAGACGGGAGGGCCCGATGGACATTCCGGGGGGGCTCGGGCGTCCCCGCAGTCTCCAGACTAGTGCATCAATGATGGTGTCCTTTCAGTGCGTGTCTGTAGGTTAGCAACGTGCAACCTCCTCTCACTTCTTACTCCTCTTATCTATTCACTCTATTTTAAAACTATGCAAGGAAAAAGGAATACTGGAGTTAAACAGCGGCTGCACCCCCTCCCCCACAAAGTGCACCTCACCAATATTAGAGGTCTGCACTCAAATATCACTGCAGTCCACTATCATCTGGAGGCTGAGAAACCAGCGCTCTTTTTCCTTACGGAGACGCAGTTAGCGAATCCGTCAGACATGTCGTACTTGTCTTACCCAGGGTTCACCCTGGAGCACAACATTAGACCACGGGCGGGCGTATGTATGTACGCCCGTGACGACATTTGCTATCGGCTCCGTAACCTTGAGGACTCCAGATTCACAACCCTCTGGGCTCTGGTGGACACAGGTCTGGATAAAATTATCTATGCCTGTGTCTACCGTTCGCACAGCGGAGATCAGGAGACAACCAGGCTCACAGAGTACCTCAGTGAGGCGGCTGATGCGGCACAGCAGCGGTACCCTTCAGCCCAATTGGTGTTACTGGGGGACTTTAATGCCCACCACCAGGAGTGGCTCTTCCCATACCAGTGCACCGATCATGCTGGACGGGAGATGCGTAAGCTTTCGCTAGCGCTAAACCTCACCCAGCTGGTCCAGGGCGCAACAAGGGTACCGGATGTTGATTCGCACACTGCGAATTGCTTGGACCTTCTGCTGACATCAGATCCAGACAGATACTCCGTGTCGATAGCTTCACCTTTGGGTAGTTCCGACCACTGTCTGGTGAAGTCTGTATCCGTCTATTCCCCGCCCGACCCCAGCCCAAGAGGCACCCGGCGGGTTTGGCGGTACAAGTCAGCAGATTGGGATGGTATGCGATCTTTCTTCGCATGCTATCCTTGGCAGCCTACTTGCTTTTCTTCGACTGATCCATCGTCGTGTGCGGATGCCGTGACGGATGTGTTGCGTCGGGGAATGGAGTATTACATTCCGATCTCTGACGTATCAATGTCTAGCGAAGACCGGCCATGGTTTGGCGCCGAATGTAAGCGCGCCGACGCTATTAAACATGGGGCGTACCTGGCTTGGGTCGACGCTCGATCGCGCAAGGCAAGTGACGTGGGTCAGAAGAAGAAGGCCTTCAACAGGGCTGCCAAGTCCTGCAAGATGGTGTTGCGAAGAGCTCGGTTCGACCATATCAGCCGAATAGGGACCAAACTTGCCTCTTACCCAGCAGGTAGTAAAGCGTTTTGGTCCCTGGCTAAGTCGGTCGAGTCGAACTTCTGCCGCCCCTCACTACCACCACTGCTGAAACCCGACGGGTCGCTGGCTCACTCCGCTGAGGAGAAGGCAAATTTATTTGCCTCTCTTTTTGCGGAATCTTCACGTCTGAATCCTGGTGACGCGCGGCCCCTTCCTTCTCCTGATGGATGCGAGACGAGTATGTCGGACATTCGCATCCATCAAAAGGACGTCCGTAGGGTGCTGCGCAACCTCGACGTGAACAAGGCTAGCGGCCCTGACGGAATACCAGCTATAGTTCTAAGAAACTGTGCGCCTGAACTGTCTCCGATCTTGACACGCCTATTCCGCCTTTCGTATGAGGCTGGAAAAGTGCCGAATGCTTGGAAGCAAGCTAATGTACAGCCCGTGCCCAAGAAGGGCAGTCGAGCTGACCCGGCCAACTACAGACCCATATCTGTAACCTCCATACTCTGTAAGAGTATGGAACGTGTACTCAATATTAAGCTCCTGGCATACCTAGAAGCAAACGATATCCTTAGTGACCGCCAGTATGGCTTCCGCCGAAATCGGTCTACTGGGGATCTTCTAGCGTATGCCATTCACATCTGGAGTGAGGCCATCGAGAGGCACGGGGAGGCGCTTGCCGTCTCCCTCGACATCTCGAAGGCTTTTGATAGGGTCTGGCATGAAAGCCTTATTGGTAAGCTTCCTTCATTCGGTTTGCCCGGTGGTCTGTGTGATTGGATTGCAGACTTCCTGAGAGATCGGTCCATTCGAGTGGTTATCGATGGCTGCTCGTCGGACCAATTGGATATCAATGCCGGGGTCCCTCAGGGGTCGGTTCTCTCAGCAACTTTATTCTTGCTGCACATTAACGATCTGTTAAAACCCGGTACCTTTGGGTATGCTGACGACAGCACTGTTGCTGAGAGATACTTGTCCAACGCTCGTGCTACCGGGCCTCAGATTCAGTCTCTCCGGGAGGCCATGGTGGAGCGCTTGAACCTGTCCTTGCAGGCAGTCTCCGAATGGGGCGATGCCAATCTGGTCAGGTTTAATGCTGCTAAAACCCAGGCGTGTCTTTCTTCCGCTAAAAAGAGCCAATTTCACCCGGCTCCAACTTTCCGAGATGTGACCGTGCCAATAACTGACCATCTTGAGCTTCTTGGCGTTACGTTGACATCGACTCTCAATTTTGGGCCATACATTGAGGCAAAGGCTCAGCTGGCTGCCAAAAAGCTGGGAATCCTTGCAAAGGTGAGAAGGTACTTCACGCCAGAACAGCTGCTCAGCTTGTATCAAGCGCAAGTTCGATCATGCATGGAGTACTGTTCTCATCTCTGTTATTTTGTTGCAGACTAATTGGAATGCGGTTAGATAAATTGCACTATATGTTGTCACTCACAGGGTCCACAAAAAATGCATTTTTCTGGATGCTGGAACTGGACTGGAACACTGGAGTACTGGAAATCTGGAACACCGGAACGCGCCTGGATCTTCGTCGGTGCTGGGTGTAGGCAGACCCGTAGGCTGCACAAATAGTGCTGCTGCCTGTACCACTGCACAGTGGACTGGTGATGAGACGGTTTCCTGGTTTGTTGGGCTGCTTTTGGCCCGGATGATTATGATGAGTGTCACCCAAGGTTATATGCACTGCACAACACTGCAATCCTCTTGGTTTGGTATTTCGCGAGACGTTTTCCCGGATTTTTAAATATCCCTTTTACGCTGCCACCAATGTTACAATGGGGATTTAAAATGACTTTTTAAAAAAAGGTAATTATTACTGCTGGAATTAAGGGATTTATTTAACAAGTAATTTACAATAATCGAGGATGCGCGGCACAGATACATGTGCATGGTCTGACGGATGGATGACGACTGACTAAGGGACTGAGGTTTGGACACGGGAAGCATGAGGAAATGATGATGAGGAGCTGACGATGCTGGTTAGGTGCTGGGTAAGTATATTAGGGTACATTGGGAAGATATAACAGGACGCACTTGAGTCTTACATTTTTGTATGTTAAACTTAGGCTAGGTAAAAATAACACTGTCATATTAGTAAGTATACAACTTCATTTGATTTTATTAATAATGTTATATAATAATAATTAATTAATAAAAGTAAAATACACATTGACAAAGGTCATGGTTCACAAAACAATTTAGTATTATCTTTGTGGACAATATACGATTTATCATTTTTTAATACTTCAACATTAGGTGTTAAATCCTTAAGAACTTTGTATGGTCCTAAATAGATGTTGTCTAATTTATTTCCAGTTTGATTTTTCAAAAGTACAAAATCACCTGACTTATAAGTTATCGAATTTAACTTCCTGTCATATAATGATTTTCTCTTAAGTTTACTGATTATTAGATTATTCCTAGCATCTAATAAGGTGCGCTGTAGCCTATATTTTAATTCTAAGGGGTAACTGTCTGTTCAGTTTAAAATTGTCGCCTATAGATATAGATACATACGTATAAATTCATGTGTACTAGCTACTCATTACGTAGCTCATAAGCAGTGTCCAATAGAGTATTGAACAAACCACACGTCGTTTCATTCAAAACCTCCAACAAGCAAACCTCAACCTTATCGCCTCAACATATGGTCCATAATCGAGCCGGATACCAGTCCTCGCTGCCGACATCGCCGGCCGCCCGAGAACAAAGAGATCGTGCGATAAGATAAGAAGACCCAACTGTTCGAGTTGTTTAGTGCAAAGAATTGAATTATTAAAACTTGTTCATTTCATTACGTTGATACGATTGAAGTTATTACATACTTATGATGGCTACGGAAGTGGAAGAAGCGTTGAATATAGTGGAAAACCTTGCACATACTTTGAAGAAGACCCAGATCAATCTAAAGAAGTGCCCGAAGGCTAGATTAACCCAAAATTATGTTGAAGCCCGCATCAAGTGTGTAGAAGATTACTGGCGTGAATATAAACAAGCTTACGGTGCAATAATGCGAAGCGTACCGAAGGAGAAGCGCGAAAAAATACCTTACATAGTAAATGAAGAATTTTTTGAACATGAGGAGCTGTATTTAAGTTTGATGACAGACTTAAAGGATTTGTTGGTTTCTCAACCTGTTAACGTTGGTGGTTCGGTGCTTATACCTAGTGATATTCAACAAACACGAGTTGTTTTGCCGAAAATTCAGCTACCTACGTATAGTGGACAATATGAAGAGTGGTTATCGTTCCATGACTTATTTAATACACTTGTGCATAAGAACGAGTCATTAAATAACGTACAAAAATTGCATTATTTAAAAACGAGTCTTAGTGGAGAAGCCGCATCGATATTAAAACATATCCAAGTGACAGATGCGAACTACGAACAAGCGTGGAACATCCTAAAAGCAAGGTATGGCAACAAACGTATAAATATCGACGCAGTTATGAAAAGATTCTTTTCTCTGAAAAAAATGAACGTGGGTAATTCCAGTTCTATCAAGAATTTATTAGATACAACATTTGAATGTTTACATCAATTTAAAAATATGGATGTGCAGACTGCTAACTGGGATCCTGTGATAATATTCGTCATAGTGCAAAAACTAGACTGTGAAACCCACAAAGATTGGGAAGACTATGTGAGCAGCAATTGTGAGGAACCTGACAGCCTTCCCTCCCTCGAAATGTTTCGTAAATTCCTGGAATGCCGATTTCGTACGTTAGAACTTACAGAACCAACAAAACAAAAGGCAAGTTCAGTTAATGTTCGAGAAAAGTCATTTCACGCAGCAACTAATGTGGAGAATAGCAAAAAATGTCAAATGTGTAAAGAAAACCACACACTTAGCCACTGTAAGGAGTTTGGAAAAAAATCACCAACACAAAGAAGCGAGTTTATCAAAACCAACAATTTTTGCTTCAACTGCCTTGCACCCGGACACTCTGTGAGGCATTGTCGCATACCAACAAGCTGTAGAATATGCAGAAGACGTCACCATTCACTTCTTCATGAAAATAAGGAAGATACCACAATAAAACCAACCACAACGGGCAACACTGAAAGCAAAGAAACAAAACAACCCGAAGTGGCACTACATGCCAACGTGGAGAAGATTGAAGAAGCAGAGAAGGACATTACAATGGTGACATCACACGTTTCTACGAAACAAAGCACATCGTTGCTGGCAACTGCAATTGTAAAAGTGAGAAGTGAAGACAACCACACAACGATATTACGAGCTTTAATCGACCAAGGCTCACAAGCAAGTTTTATTAGCGAGCGAGCTGCACAACAACTCATGGCCAAGCGATATCATATCAAAGGTACAGTTGTAGGCGTGGGATCAACGAGAGAAGATATCAAACATGTAGTTCAGATCAATGTAGATTTAAGATGTGAAAATTTCAACTTGGAAGTTAGAGCATATGTTATGTCGAAGCCACTGACTACTAAAATACCATCCCGCACAATCAACACAAACTATTGGCCTCATCTAGAAGGGCTAGTCCTGGCTGACCCTAACTACTGTCAGCCAGGGTCTATTGATTTGCTTCTGGGTGTTGATGTATATGCACAAATTGTACAGAACCAGTTAATCAAAGGTCCGCCAGGGTCACCATGTGCTCATAAAACAAACCTTGGCTGGATTTTATTCGGCAAGGTAGAAGATAGAAAACAACAAACAGAGTCGGTTCTAGTTATGCATCATCAAATCATAGGAGAAGACTTATTGAAAACCCTCTGGGAGATAGAACCAGATTTGAAGAGGACATATACAAAAGAAGAAAACCTATGTGAAAGTTTCTATGAAAATACACACAGAAGAAACAGCAACGGACAATACGTTGTGAGACTCCCATTCCGTACCAGTGAACCAAAAGTAGCGGATGGGAACACGAGACAAATTGCAATGAGTCGCTTGATTCAACAAGAAAGAAGACTTCAAAAGGAACCTGAACTAAGAGAAGAATACGACAAGGTACTAGAAGAATATCTAACAATGGGACACATGGAGGAAGTTCCAAAGGATGAAGCAAACAACCGGTGTGTTTACCTACCACATCACGCCGTAGTTCGAAGAGATAAAGAGACCACGAAAATCAGAGTCGTATTTGATGCGTCATGCAGAGGAAATAATGGCTTATCTTTGAACGACGAGCTCATGACTGGCCCGGTACTACAAGAAGACATGCGAAGTATAATAATGAGATGGCGCATGAATAAGGTGTGTTTCGCAAGTGACGTCATCAAAATGTATAGAATGGTACTCGTGGACAAGAAAGATACAGATGATCACAGAATATTGTGGCGTGACCGCGTCAGACCCAACCTTGAACTTAACTGCCAACCACCTGAAGTCAAGGACTACAGATTGAAAACAGTGACGTTTGGTACAGCATCTGCACCTTATCTTGCCATAAAAACGTTAATTAAACTAGCAGAAGATGAAGGGGAGCAATATCCTGAAGCTGTCAAAATTATTCGTGAAGACTTCTATGTCGACGATCTGACGTCAGGTAGCGATACAACAGAAGAAGCAATTCGTGTTAGTAAGCAAATCATTACCATTCTGAAACGAGGAGGCTTTGAACTTCAAAAATGGGCGTCTAATGATACCGAGTTTCTTAAATCTATAGATGCCAACAGAGTCACTACAAAGGCTAACCTAGACTTGAAGCTAGACGGCACCATCAAGGCTCTTGGTCTGTCATGGAATCTCGGCAGAGATGAGTTTCATTACCAATTACAATTAGATCCTTTATCATCAGATCATATAACAAAGAGAACTATTCTGTCAGATTTACAGAAATTGTTTGATCCGTTAGGGTGGATAGCACCAGTTATTGTAACAGCAAAAATTCTAGTACAAAGATTGTGGCTAGAAGGAGTTGGATGGGACCAAGACATAAGTAACGAACTGAAAGAACAATGGAAGTTTATTAGAAAAGATTTAGAAAATGTCAATAAATTAAGAATCAGACGTTGGTTGAACACCATTAGTACTGAAAGGGAACAAATAACATTACATGGGTTTTGCGACGCGTCTGAAAAGGCGTATGCAGCTGTGGTTTATTGCCGAGTACAAACGAGCGAAGATAATATAAAGATAAATCTCATCGCATCAAGAACAAAGGTAGCTCCTGTTAAGACCATTTCACTACCGCGACTCGAACTGAGTGGAGCTACACTATTAGCTAAATTGCTAACCAAAGTGAGCCAAGCTATGAGAATTCCTTCACACAATGTGTTCGCATGGACGGACTCAACTATAGTCTTAGCGTGGCTGTCCGGAGAACCAAACCGATGGAAACCATTTGTCGCAAACCGAGTAGTAGAGATACTAGAAAACAAAAGCAGTAGCCAATGGTTCCATGTGCAGTCGGCATATAACCCAGCCGATATTGCGTCAAGAGGATCATCTTTATCAGAACTACAACAGAAAACGTTATGGTGGAACGGCCCTGACTGGCTTTTAGAAGAAAATATCGAATTCGCAAAACCAATAAAGTCAACTACAGATTTGGAAAGAAAGAAACCTATACAATCATACGTAAATGTAACAGAAGGAGAAGAGAACTTCCTAAAATTTGAAGAATATGATACACTTACTGAGTTATTGAGAGTAATAGTACATTGTAAAAGAGTTTTAAATATGAAAAGAAATCCTAACAAACTGGGTCAGGAGATGACAACAAAAGAACTGCAAAATGCTTTGGAATTTTGCATACAAAGAGTACAAAAAGAAGAATTTTCAGATGAAATTAGAAGAATAAAACAAAAAGCGAATGTAAAAACCACTAGCATTCTGAAGTCACTGAACCCATTCTTAGATAACCACAATATCCTCAGGGTGGGCGGAAGGTTGAGAAACGCAGACGCCGATGAGAACCTAAAATATCCTGTGATACTGGGCAAGAAAAGCAGCTTTGTATCACTAGTGTTGGCTGATGCACACCTGAAAACAATGCATGGTGGAATAAAATTGATGATCACTTACCTCATGAGTAAATACTGGATTGTTGGCTGCAAACGTCTGGTGAAGAAATACATTCATGGATGTCTTACCTGTACGCGGCAACGAGCTGCTAGTAGACAACAAATAATGGGTGACTTACCTGAAGCGCGGGTGACTCCTTCGCGTCCTTTTGCTCGAAGTGGAGTGGACTTTGCTGGCCCTGTATATGTATTAAATTTTAAGGGAAGAGGGGCAAAAACCCGCAAGGCATACATTTGCATCTTTGTTTGCATGGCCGTAAAGGCTATACATTTGGAACTAGTAGGCGATCTGACGGCCGATGCATTCATCGCAGCTTTCAAACGTTTCGTGGCCAGAAGAGGAAGATGTAATGAGATCTGGAGCGACAACGGCACGAACTTAGTGGCATCCAACAAAGAATTATGTAGAATGTGGAAAGAGGCGGGATTACAATTACCCGGTCCCATAGCTGATCAACTGGCAAATGAAGGAACCCAGTGGCACTTTACACCGCCATATAGCCCAAACTTTGGAGGACTTTGGGAAGCCGGCGTTAAGTCCGTTAAACAGCATCTACAAAAAATATTGACTAAAAACTTAACATTTGAAGAATTCACCACAGTGCTCACACAGATAGAAGCCTGTCTCAATTCTCGCCCTCTAACGCCGATTAATACTGATGTGGATTTGATCGATGACATACAAGTACTCACACCTGGACATTTCCTTGTCGGAGAAGCACTAGTTACTGTACCCGACCGTGACTATACCACGGCCAATATGAATCATCTG
This sequence comes from Orthosia gracilis, assembly GCA_947562075.1. Taxonomy (NCBI): domain Eukaryota; kingdom Metazoa; phylum Arthropoda; class Insecta; order Lepidoptera; family Noctuidae; genus Orthosia; species Orthosia gracilis. The sequence continues at coordinate 14,872,805 of OX387265.1, forward strand.
TCCAGATGGCAACATATGCAAAGACTGGTTCAAGGATTTTGAAAACGTTGGCAAACGGAATACTTGTCGCGCCTAAACCAAAGAACAAGGTGGCTGAAAAGAACAAAAGAGTTTGAGGTCGGCGACATTGTATTACTTAAAAACGTACATAATATGCCTCCTAGCAAGTGGGCATTGGCACGGATAGCGGAGAAACACCCTGGACAAGATGGAATAACTAGAGTATATACAGTACGTCACAATGGTAAACTGACACAGAGATCAATCTCAAACTTATGTGCGTTACCGATTAGTACTAAAGACTAAATTGATTAATTACCTGTGTGTGTAAGCCCATGTTTATATAACTTTAGTTTACTTTTAAGTTTGTTTTTTGTTTTAAGTCATAAATTCATGTTTTAAAACACCTGAATTTTAAATCATTATGGTAAGTTTTATATTAAATTGTGCTTAACAATAATTTATAATTTGTACCCGTTCAAGTTGCTTATTTAATTACTTGCTACATTTTATTGTTAAGTGGTATGATGTTTTGTTATGTTAGAAAAGGCCTCTAAGCCCTTTTGGCGGGCGGTATGTTCAGTTTAAAATTGTCGCCTATAGATATAGATACATACGTATAAATTCATGTGTACTAGCTACTCATTACGTAGCTCATAAGCAGTGTCCAATAGAGTATTGAACAAACCACACGTCGTTTCATTCAAAACCTCCAACAAGCAAACCTCAACCTTATCTCCTCAACACTGTCAAAATTATAGAGTGGATCTACTCTGTCTAAACTATAGTTGAGGTTACTAGGCAAGTTACATAATTTACCGAATACAAGCTCATGCGGTGTATATTGTGTCTCCGAGTGAACAGTGGTATTAAAAGAAAAACACCAATAACTTAACCAGCTACTCCAATCTGTTTTATTTTGGCTACATTGAATTCTAAGATATGCTCCTAAACTCTTATGAGTGTTTTCTAATGCACCTATAGTTTGGTGGTGGTACGCAGTAGAATGTAATTTGGTTATTCCTAATAAGCTACATACATCTGACATAACACTTGACAAAAATTCTGTTCCCTGATCTGTTATGATCTCTTTGGGGACGCCATATCTTAAGATAAATTTATTTACAAATGATCTACTTATGGATTCAGAGTCCTTATTAGTTAGTGGGTAAGCCTCTACAAATTTTGTCAAATGACATTGTAGGGTTAAAATGTATTTGTAGTTATAATTGTCTACATCTAGAGGTCCAACTATATCTAAGCTAATTCTCTCAAATCCTGTATTAGGGGTCGTAGTTACAGGGTTCCCTATCCATTTGCATAAAATTTTAAGACCTAATATATCTTAGCATAATTTTGTTTGGCATAATTATATTTTCGCATAATATAATTACGCATAACAGCTAACGCATAATTTTTTTAAGCATAATTTCTCTAACCATAATAATGATTAAGCAGAATATTCTAAAGCATAAATTTATTAAGCATAAAGTTCTAAAGCATAACTTTTTTAAGCATAATATCCTAAAGCATAAATGTATTTACACATACAGCATGCAAGCAAGCATACAGCATGCAAGCAAGCATGCAAGCAAGCATGCAAGCAAGCATGCAGCAAACAAGCAAGCATGCAGCATTCAAGCGAGCAGGCAACATGCAGCAGGCAGGGTTTCTGTCTCGGCTCCGGCGCTGCGGGCTTCCGGCGGCCCCACGCGTGCTAATCGTCGCAGACGGCTTTCGCTCACCACCGCAGCTTCGGCTTGTTGGCCGGCTTCGCCGGCCAGCCTCAGCCGCGGCGCCTCGCTCGCAGCCGCCTGCTCCTCAGCCCGTGGGCCGCCTCGCCCCTACGCGCCTGCGCGATTTTAAATTACACTCTAGGGGTAGGACAAACAAGACTACGTAGAGTCGGTTTTGCAGCAATTCGATTCTGTCACTAACTTTTGTTGCACATCATATTAAATTTTTAACCAACAATATTATTTAATTGTTACAGAAACTATAGCAAATTGGTTTGATCAGAATTATGGATGGGACACTACAAGTTCACCACCACCATTTCCACCCAAAGTCTAGAGTACGTATTTACTAGAAAAGGAAAATAGACCTAGGACACAAAATCATGCAGAGGCATGGCACAATAGAATTGCACATTTTGTGGGAAAACACCATCCTGGATTTTATTTTTTGGCAAAAAAGATCGTTCAAGAAATAAAACATCAAACCATTGAAATAGATAAACTGGATGTCGGAACATCACTTATACCAAAAAAAAAGAAAAAATACACGGACAAAACCAAAACAATTGAAAAAATTATTAGTAAAAAAGATGAGTATACTTCTAAACTAACATATTTACAAGCAATTGCTAAAAATATACACCTAAAATAAATAATTATACATAATTAAGGACCACTGTTTCAATCAGTTAACTTCTATCTGAGGAATAACCGCCATATTTATTTCTCATAATAGAAGTTAACTGATTGACATATTTTTTATACAAAAACTGTGAAAACATCTAATATTATATATTCTTCAGATAAAAGTTATCTCGCGATTGAAAAATCGTTTAAGTAACATAATGTTATGTATAATAAATCATTTGCATGAAAATTGTTTTTGTTATTTATATTTTTTGTATGCCTAAATATTATTATGCTATCATTAGGCCTACTAACGTCGCTCCACGTAAAACACTAGTGCTCAGCTGAATCCGGTAAGACTGGAAGCCGACCCCAATAAAGTTGGGAAAAGGCTAGGCAGATTGATTGATTAGGCCTACTAACGTTATGCTAATAGTAATTAGGCCTACTAACGTTATGCTAATAGTCATTAGGCCTACTTACGTTATGCAAATCAAATTTATGCCAAAACAAATTAGTCTTTAAGATGATTATGCCAACATAAAATGTAAGCCCAAAAAAATTATGCCGAAGTATTATTATGCCAAAACAAATTGTGCCAAAATCGTTATGCCGAAGTATATTAGGATAAAGAACATTATGCGAAAAGAAGGGATCCCTAGTTACAGACATTGGTTGTTTAGTTTGTTTATTAGAGTGTTTTTTAATTTGACACTCTTTGCATTTTTGCACATATTCAATCACATCATTACTTATGCCTGGCCAGAAGTAATATTTTTTAATGTTATTCAGCATCCTGTTTACTCCTGCATGTCCGCTAGTAGGTAACAGGTGGAAATCATTTAAGATAACTGTTTTTTCGTCTTTGTTACTTATTCTTATTAGATCTTTAATAACCAATATTCTCGGTAAATGAGATTGCAAACTTTTCATGCATCTTAAGAACTCATTTATTACGTTTGAATTTTCTTCATTCTTGATCACAACAATTTCGTTAATATTAAGTCTTTTACAAAATGACTCCAAGTCCCTCGCTAACACACTTACGGTAGGAAACGATCGGGACCGTAGATATATTGTAGGGATAGGTGTAATTGAGTACACGAATTGATGTATAATACTCTAGTTTATTAGCAAACCATTGAATATATAGACTTAGGCTACTTACACATACAAACATAGACATAGTTCTATGACACCCACACTACACCTCCCACATAATAAAATAAAAAAAATACAAATGTTTTTTTTTTTATTCACATACTCTAATGTTTTAAACTAGGTATACATACACTATAAAAATATCTACTAGGTACAATATAACTTAGTTCTATTCTTATGCACTACATCAATGTTACCTTTTCTTATTATTTCTACGTTTGGTGCTAAGTCCCTTACAACTACATAGGGTCCAGAATAAATGGGACTGAATTTGTTTCCAGTTTCTTTTTTTACAAGGATTTGGTCATTTGGTGTATAAGTGATAGGCCTCATATTCGAATCATAATGTTGCTTGCGCAATGTTTTTCGTTGAATCAAGTTATTTCGTGCTTCAGACTGTGACACCTGTAATCTATATTTCAATTCCAGCGGGTAACTCTCATGATTATAAAGTGGTTCAATTGACTTTGATAAATTATTAGGCAAATTACATTTTTTCCCATATACCAATTCAAATGGAGTATGGTTTGTTGCACTATGCACCGAAGTGTTATATGAGAAGCACCAATAGGGTAACCATGAACTCCATGTTTCAGGATGATTATCCGTCTGGATTCTCAAGAATGCTCCTAGATGTTTATGAGCATTCTCCAACGCACCAATACTTTCGTGATGGTATGCCGTGGAGTTAAGCTTTTTTATATCTAGTAATTTACATACCTCCGTCATTGTTGCGCTGATAAACTCTGCTCCTCGATCGGTCGCTATAGTGTTTGGAACACCATACTTTAGGATAACATTTTCTACAAAGGCTTTTGCAACCTCTTCTGACTTTTTAGAAACAAGTGGACAAGCGATAATATATTTGGATAATTCACATTGTGTGGTTAAAATATACGAAAAATTATACCTATCCTTATCTAAGGGTCCTACTATATCTAGATATACCTTCTGAAAGGATGTATGAGCAGTAGTCGTCACTACCATCGGCTCTTTATTGTATATGCTATGTTTTTGAATCTGGCATTTATGACATTTCTTCACAAAATCATGGACATCTCGTTCCATGCTAGGCCAGAAATAATATTTACGAATATTATTTAACATCCGTCTTATACCCGCGTGGCCACTCGTGGGTAAAAGATGAAAGTCGTTAATTATGACTCTTCTGTCATCTTTGTCATCTATTCTTTCTACGTCTTTTAATACACATAACCTTGGTCCGGACCATTTTGCATCTTTATTTACCTCGGATATCAACTTCTCAATAAAATAATTATTTGTGCCATTTTTAATGAAATATATCTCCTCTATATCATTAATATTACAATATTCCCTGAACTCCCTCGCAAATGCGGCTGGCGTCATCTGCGATCGGGATGCTGGGTTTATAAACAATGTCATCCGAGCCGGCACATAACACAATGTATTCTGACTACTTAACCTTACATTATTATTTTCGTCTCTTAATTTAGCCCAATTATTACTATCTACAAATCGTATCTCAACAGAGTCCTTCGGCTTACTATGAGTTTCCACAACTTTTGGTTGATCAGGCCAAATGTCTGTGTTAACCATATCTTCCGAAGAACTGCTCTCCAATAACTTCCGCTTTTGTCCTCTAGTCATAATGTTTACAACACACTCATGCATTTCTTTCAGTTCCTTCGATGACACACATACTCTCGATAATGCGTCTGCAGCCACATTACTTTTACCTGGCACATATTCGATATCAAAATCGTACTCATCCAAAACCAATCTAAACTTTAATAATCTACTAGAAGGATCCTTCAAATTGAATAAATAAATTAGAGGTTTATGGTCTGTAAAAATCTTAAATTTGCGACCATACAAATATGGACGAAAATGTTTAATACTCCACACTATATAGCTAATAATTCTTTTTCTATAGTGGGATAGTTTCTTTCAGCTTTATTTAAACTTCTGCTTGCATAAGCAATTGGCCTTCCATCCCGATTAGACAATACGGCGCCTAACGCGTATCCTGATGCATCTGTTTGTAGGTTGAATATATTGTCACTAGAAAAACATGGGTATTGCAAAACTGGGGCGGATATCAAACGCTGTTTTAATGCATCAAAGCTAACTTGGCAGTCTTTATCCCATTTAAATGTTACATTTTTCCTACTCAAATTATTCAAGGGGTGAACTATATCTGCAAAATTTTTAATAAACTTTCTATAGTAATTGGCAAACGCTACGAAGCGTTTTACCTCATCTGCCGTTTTTGGAATGGGATAATTTTGCATAACACTAATTTTGTCCGGGTCTGGTAAAACTCCGTTGCCAGAGACCACATGACCTAAATATAACATATCCTTTTTCAAAAATACACACTTGGACGGATTCAATTTAAGATTCACTTTCCGAAGTCTTTCAAAAAATTAAATTTTTATTATGTTGACTGAGACAACTTCCATACACAATTAAATCGTCCTGATAGACGAGGCACTTTTCAAAATTAAGACCTGCCATTGCCATTGTCATCATCCTTGAAAATGAACTAGGACTTGTTTTAAGCCCCATGGGCATCCTAGTCATTTGATATTGCCCAGAACCAAAGGCTGTATATTTCCTACTATTGGGGTCTAAACCTACATTATAATATGCTTGATGCAGATCTAAGTGTGAGAAGTAGATGCATCCTGATAACGAGTCTAAAATTTCTGTAATGTTAGGAAGAGGGAAGTTATCATTTTCAATATTATTATTCAGTTTGCGGTAGTCAATAACTAATCTCCACCTCTTTTGTCCATTAGCGTCTAATTTCTTGGGTACCAGCAAAATTGGGCTAGACCAATCACTTGCGCATGGCTCTATAATGCCGTCGGCTAACATATTTTGGAGTTGTTTATGTACCTCATCTTTCTGTGAATGAGGTAACCTATATGGTTTAACAAATACGGGCTCTGCATTAGGCTTTACGCGAATAGAATGTTGATAAATATGCGTAGTTGTCAGTTTATCCCCCGGTAAAAAGAATATATCAGCATATTTGGCGCATACTTTTTCAATTGTTATCTGCTCTTCTTCATTTAAATGTTTTATATTCAGCAGTGAAAACATTTTTTTAACGCGGGCCGCATTTTTTTCGCATTTATCAAAACTGCAAATATTGTAATCCGACGCGCTGTGTATAATGGGGTCTATTTTATGTAGAGTTAACTCATTCTCAGTTGTGTTAAGTATTCTTACAGGTATTTTTCCACTAGTGGGCTTTACTAAGGTGCTAGCTATAAAAACACCTTCGCTGCATTCAGAAGTACAAACTACACATTCTTCTTTTATATTAGTTTGTATAAAGTGGATTGACTCCGATCTGGGAGGTATAATAAACATTTCTTTTTTACTATCAGATATCTTAATAGACAACGTGATTGGATTACCATTTAAAGTGTGCAAAGATAAACTATTATTCTTGTAGTCTAATAACGCTTTATGTTTTCGCAAGAAGTCGTCACCGATGATTCCATGCGCCTTACATGGCAAAGAATTAAAAACAATAAACTTATGCCTAAACGTTGCATCATCTGTTACTAAGTCTAAATAAACGTAACCCAAAGATTGAACTTTGCCCCCAAGTCCATTAATCTCAATACTCTCTAAATGGCATGGAATATTTTGTTCGACAAGATGTTTATATTTGATGGCTGAAATTGACGCACCCGAGTCAAGTAACCATCGGAATGGGCTACCATTTACAGAAAACTCGACAACCATGTTATTATCACATGACAAAATATAAGGGTATAATTTAGACGGTCACCAAAAATATTTTTAAGACTCTAAGCTTAGGCACCAAAAAAAATAAACAACTCCAAAAAAAATCAATTGACTTTATTAAAAGGGCCCTAAAGTATATAATATTATGATCCAAAATAAATAAAATAACATCAGAAAAATCGCAAACCTCGCACAAATATTATTTTTGGTTCCTAAAATGGATCAACGGTCACCAAATTCTATCCAACTCAAAGATTAATATTACTACCAAAAATCTTACTCCAAGAGCGAGCGAAGCGAGCTCGGGAGCTTAGGGCACCCCGACACGGACAGGTTAGGTTCGAACGAGATGACGGGAGCTGAAGTGAGCGAGCAAAGCGAGCGAACTCGGCTCCCGTCATCTCGTTCGTGTTAGGTTACTTTAGACCCTGCGGACGGAAATAGGAGCCCCGCGCAGCGGGGCTCCGTCGACTATGTTGCCAGAGTACTAATCGTACTTGAACCTTGAACCTCAATATATTTAGCGAATTCCATATAACGATAAATAAGCGACGTACGTCTGGGAACCCCAGTATATTAATTGATATTTGGGAAATATTCTAGCGATCGTTAGCTTTTTTAGCCTAACAAAAATGACCAAATTAGAAGTCATGGTATTACATAATTGGTAACATCTAAGTAGTGACAATATATAATATTTGGTCTAAAGTGTATTTTAAAGGCGTCCATATATTTTTTTGGCAGTCAATAATACGAAAAAATGGATTTATTTCATAATATTTTAGGAAACGTTATTTGGTGACCATTTATCCATTTTGGTAACCGTTTAGAATTTTTTTGGTAGTAAAATAGGTACTTTTTTGGGCGGTGTTTAAACACAAGCCAAAATATAATGTTTAGGCACGAAAAAACTGATTTTTGGATTCTTCATTTTTAGGTGCATCCTCGGTCATAATATGCATAGCTTCCGAATTACGTGTCCACTTGTTTCGGTTATTAACTTGTTTCGGTTATTATGAAAAGAAGACCTACCTCGATTCGATCTTCTCGAATTCCGCCACGATCCTCGTGGTGCACGACCACGCCCTGGTTCCTGGATGGTCTCATTATGGTCACCCCAACGCATTTGACCCTGGTTTGAGCGGCCTCTAAACGCTCGTCCATGCTGACCTCCAAAATAATTATTAGAAGCACGCCTGTAATTATGTCGATTGTTTTGATTAAAAGCCATAATCTCACCTGATGAAGTCGAAGGCATCGAAGTCTCTTCATCCACTGCTGCTTGAACTGCATCTTTGAGGGATTCAAAATTTCTTGCGGCTATGATAGTGCTTAATCGACGGTTTCGCAATCCGTCGGCAAACCGTTTGATGGCTTGTTTCTCATTAAGCGGTTTCAATACCTGGTAATTACTGGATTTCCCTTCGGATTGCGCTATCGTCAAGTCCACAAACATCTCAGTAATGGCTTTTCCGTACTCATCTATTGACATTTGCTTTTGGCAGAAAGAATGTAGTTTGCTCTGTATTGCCGTAGCAGACTTTGTTGGCAATAGTTGAACCCTCATATCGTGTAATAGATCCTTAACTGAGTCATAATTTGATGCTAATTTCAATTTTGCAGCCTGAGACAATCGACTTTTCAAAACGAATGTAATTAATTGTTCTTGCGACTGACTATCTAAAATAGAACTGTAATAATCGATCCCACCGATTAACTGCTTAATACCTAACTCGTCACTTGTCATGACGGGAAACAAATTCAGTGCTATCTTAAGATCAAATTTGGCCATTTTAGCTATTTTTCCTTCGTCCTCACTTAAACTTTCTAAATCTGAGTTACTGTAACTACTTCCTTTTTCACATAACTGTTTTATTTCTACGAATAATTCATCTATCTTATAACGTAACTCATTTATTAGTATTAACTCCTCATTTTTGAAGTCTTTTAAGTTAGCTTCTATTTCTTTACAATAATTTTTAAACGAATAAAATAAATTTATCGATTCTTCTAATTTTCTACTACATACCTTAGATTCTAATCTTCGCTCAGGACCTATTTTAATTAAATATATACGTATTTTGCGTAACTCATTATATATGTTATCAAATTTCTTAGCCATAAGACACTATTTTAATCGTTTTGATTTTGACGTCACTGCATACTTTAGAATTTGTCTTAAACAGTCTCTACATAACAGTACATTTAACTTAATTTCTTCCCGAATATCTTGCGTACACAATCACTTTAGTTCACTGATTTACACTGACATTCACTTTCTGCTGCTTTCGGAGTGGCCTGGCCGCGACCTCGTCCGGACAATCGCATGCCCCTGAACGCCTGGTGGTTGATCTCTTGACGCATCCAACGAGTATGGCATTTTTTATATGCCTTAAATCCCAAGTATAGAAGCACTGCACCCATGAAACAGATAATTATTGTGGTCATAATAGTCTGGATGTTCATATGTTGCCCAATTTCTTGCAAATTCGCACTATTGCCAGCACCAGCTGCGTTTTGAGCTAGAAAAACCTCTTCTTTGGTCTGGTATGATTGACACATTTTGCTTTTCTTAACAATTTCGCACCAATTAATAATGAAGCCAGTTGTAACGCGACACGACCATTATGCGCGGCTTGCCCGAAGGCAGGGTCGCCATGTAGGGATAGGTGTAATTGAGTACACGAATTGATGTATAATACTCTAGTTTATTAGCAAACCATTGAATATATAGACTTAGGCTACTTACACATACAAACATAGACATAGTTCTATGACACCCACACTACAATATTGTTGACTCGTTTTCATTGAACTCAAAGTGACCACTGTCGCTAAGTAGCTGTGGTATATTCGAACTGTTCTTTACTACATTTCTTGAACTTAGAATTAGTTCTATACTACCAATAGGTTTTTTAAAAATTTCTACAACTTTTGGGCTAGAGTCCCAGAAGTTAAAGGGATTTCAGATGTCAAATCGTCATTTTCGGAGCCGCTTGCTTGTTAACGAGATTGGGCCCTTGTCATAACAGATATTACATTTTCGTTAATTCTCTTTAAATCTGTAATATTCAAGGGAAGACGACTTAAGGTATCTACAGGTCCATTGTATCGACCTGGAAGATATTCTACAGTAAAATCGTATTCTTCCAAAAATAACCTAAATTTTGTTAGTCGACTTGAGGGATCCGTAATTCCGAATAATTATACTAAAGGTCTATGATTTGTCACAACTTTGAATTGTTTGCCGTATAAATAAGGTTTAAAATGCCTAATCGCCCACACAATAGCTAGCAATTCTAACTCTATAACTGGGTATCGTGTTTCAGCGGGTTTCAAATTGCGACTCGCGTAACCTACTACTTGTCCATTACTGTTAGACAATACGGCGCCTAGACCTATTTTTGAAGCATCTGTGTGTAATTAAATTTATTTTTATCTGTTAAATCTGGATAGCTTAACACTGGAGGATTACAGAGTGCCCGTTTTAAAGTATCAAATGCTGATTCGCATTCATGGGACCATTCAAAAGATGCGTTTTTCTTGCATAATTGATTGAGTGGATATGCAATGTCAGCAAATTTATTTATAAAACGCCTGTAATAATTTGCGAAGGCAACGAATCTTTTTACTTCGTTGCTTTTGATGGATCGGGATAAATACCTTCTGGAGTAATTTTATGGCCTAGATAAATAATTTCTTTGCGTAAAAATTCGCATTTAAGAGGATTTAATTTTAAATTTACTTTTCTAAGACGTTCTAAAATACAAGTGAGATTTTTGTTGTGGTTAATTAAGGATTTACCCAGCACAACACAGTCATCTAAATAAATGAAACATTTATCGTAGTTAAATCCCGCCATCGCAATAGTCATAAGTCTGGAGAATACGCTTGGACTCGTTTTTAGTCCCATCGGGCACCGTTTCATTTGGTACATCTAATCAGTAGTGAATGCTGTATATTTCCGTGAGTCTTTATCTACAGATAATTGATACATGCGGTCAAGATTAAAAGCCGTGTATTTTCTAGAATTTTCTGTAAGATTAATTTGGCAATAACTTTGAGATAAATCAAGTTTAGAAAAATATATATTACCGGAAAGTGAATCTAGAATTTCGGTGATATTTGGCAACGGCAATTTGTCATCTACAATTCGATTGTTTAACTGACGATAGTCAATTACTAGCCTCCATTTCTTCTCGCCAGATTTATCTGATTTTTTAGGCACAAGAAGAACGGGACTTGACCACTCTGACGTAGTTTCTTCTATAATATCATTATCGAGCATTTCTTGTATTTGTTTTTGTACCTCATTACGCAAAGCGTACGGGATCCTATAAGGCTTGGTATACGCAGGGCTCACGTCATTTTTCAGTGTGATACTATGTTCTAATAAGTTGGTCGTACTTAATTTATCGCCTGGCAATTGGAAGACATCTGAGTATTTTGCACAAATTTTTTCAATGCTTATTTGCTCTTCCTTATTTAAGTATGTGGGTATTTCTTATGAAATCTCAAAATTTGGGATAATATAGTTTTTTTTTTTTATATAATCTTAGATATTTTTTCGCGGAGATCAGAAAAATTGCTTTTAGAGATCTGTCCAGGGGTATTGGTCTTCCATATTTTTGTATATAACCTATATAAAATGAGGTTTAAAAAAATAAAGAAATGAGGGAATGATTAACGGAGTGAGGGAATGATTTATTATTACATTATAGTAAAAAACAACATGTACAAATGAACGAAATTATATATTTTTTATTAATATTATATCAAACAATGAAATATCATATTCTAAAGAAAATCAACTCAAAACTTTGTACTTATAGAACATAAACAATATTTTGTACTTATAGAAAATGACCAACATAAATATAATATAAACCCAAAAAAATAACAAAAATACACCCTACTATAGAGGTAACAAATGTTTTTAACTTTATACTTATTACTATTTATTTTTAAACTTTGTACTTAGCACTTCTCCAAAACTTAAATTAAAACATCTTCATATTTATTTATTAAGCATTAATTATTATTAATATTAACCCAAATAAGTCTTTTTTTAGAGTTTTTTGGTCTTTGAGATCAATGAGTTATTCAATCTTAATTTTAACATCACTTGTAGAGTCATCTAACTCTGTAATAACGTAATTCCCCCTTTTAACTAACTTTGGCGGCTTTATTTTCTGTATCACATCTTCCCATTTATATAATTGCTCATCTTTAATATTAGGCCATCTCCAAAACTTCACACCTTGCTTCATACACCTAACCATCAAACCATCTTCAAAAACAGATAGAACTTCTCCGGGATACTTTGACGTGCCCCATTTTATCAGGACATGATCTCCAGTGGTAACATTCTTATCACTGTCGGAGACAACAGTAGATCCCTCATTTTCTAAATCAATTGTATCATTTTCATTTAACATTTTAGTATGATCATGAATGCGCGAAGACGACGCTGAAGACAGTTGGTAATTATCCTTCATTATATCCAATTCCATATACTTTTGAGGGGATTTGCTACGCCTCTTAGTTAATCGATTACTGCGCTGTTGTTGAAAATATCCCAAATGATAGTGGGTACAAACTTCTTCGCAATCTATGCATGAAAGTCTTCTGCACTGGAAGGTGTTGTGAAAAAATACGAACTGGCGTATTTTTTGTGTTCCCCGGAAAGTAGGAATAGTCTTGGACTGTTTTATGAGATCATCCATCAGCGAAATATCTGCTGTGGTAACATCAAACAATAAAATAGAAGGACACCTGGATTGAAGGATAGGTTTCAATGAATTCAGGTCTACGATATCATGGCCTTCTGCCACGACTTTATCAGCTGTCCGTTTCAGGGTTCCACCGACACCGTCAGGCGCTCCCTTACCGTGCCCGGGTTCAGAATAATGCCATGAAAAGTATGTGATTTCTGGATAGAGATCTTTTAGATGGCGACACACCATTTCGAACATAAATTTATTTTTGTATTGATTAACAGGCCCATCACTCAACATATGTAATCGGGAAATAGGTAAATGTTGTGTTTTTATCCACTCAAATATGGGTTTCAAGTGAGCCCAAACAGCCATTGTGTCATGTCTATTGTCACTAGAGAGAGAACAAAAGGATACAGGTTTGATTGCATTATCCTTGCGCAAGTAAAGCACTCCTGTATGCATTGTTATCTGCTTCCTTCCTCCACCAAAGTGGACAGCTTGTATTTCCTCGTTATACTTACAGCAATAGTTTTCACTGTAATCTACATGAATTAAAATGTCGTTTATTGTTAATTTTTTCTTTATATGTTGAATGGCCTGATATTGATGTGCTATAGTGCCAATATTTGAAAAAAAAGTGGTAATGCTGCTTCCAGACTTTGAACAAGCAATTTCAATTTAACCCTATACTCTTTCTTCACGGGTTTACGAACTGTCTTTTTTTCCCATCCTTTTCAAATGAACTGACTTCATAAATCCATTGTTGATAAGTCACAAACTGATTAGGCATTGGTAAATAGTATTCCAAAGAGCGTTCCTTGCAGGTTGAACATTCCCTGAATAGACATTTTGTGGAATGCACATCGCAGGTTATTGTCGCTAAAATTGAAGTCACGTTACGAAATTTCAATGCTTTGACTTCATGCAATTTAGATATCATCAATTGAATATTGGCATGCTGTATGCATTGACAAGTATTTCGGGTATTCACGTTTTGCCAAGTAACCCAAAAGGGTCTGAATCTGCAAAAGGTTGATAAGCTTATCTTATAATTGACCGTGCTTAAAAACTTTTTATGTAAATTTTGCAGTGTATCATATAAAACACGCTTTTGTTTAGTTTTACCATTTTTTGATTTAAGATAGTCTTTTTTCCCCGGGCACATCCTTGAGTTTTTATCTTTCTCCAAAAATTTAATTACATCGTCCTTTACCTTCATCATTTTATCGCTTACTTTTCGAGGCTTTTGACTTTTGAAAGTATCATGTTTAAAAAAAGGTTTCGATGCATGAAGTAACTTATATTTCAATTTCAACATTTCGTAATATTTTTTCTTTTTTTCATGTTTCTTTCCAAGATCTTTGTAACTAGTCTCTAGATCTCTTGTTAACGCTTCTCCAAAAAGTAATTTCTTCTTCACACTCTCAGGAACCTTTACATTCTTTAGAAGCGCATCTACTTTAGTTCCAGGCGATTCGGGGTCAGTTTTTTTTGTTTTCATTCTCAAATATCTCTTCTTATATTTTTCGCTTAACTTCACTGCATTCTTCAAATTTTTTTCCAAATTTGCAATCTTTGCATACAAAATAGCTCGTCGCCTTCGCATCTGTCGTCTATTTCGAGCAGCTACATCTTCTCTAATTTGCTGCACAACTGATACTGGACTTTGCGGAGGTGTATCATCAATTATTCTTTGTAAATTTTGGTGTGCTATAGCTTTATTAATCCTATACACTTTACTATTTTCTTTCCATTGTTTTCGCTTTCGTCTAAGTTCTCTAGCATTCATATTAATAACTGGTTTAACTTGACCTTTCTGTTTTTTCTTTAAATATTTTAATCTTTCTTTTTCCCGCAGTTTTTCTAAAGATTCAGTATTATTTTTCATTTTTTCTCTCCTTTTTCTATCATACTCTTTCTTTTTTATTTTTTTTTCTGCATCACGCAACTTCTTTTGTCATGCCATTTTGCTTCCACATACATGCACCTGTTTTAAATTAAATACCGTGAAATACAAGTTGCAAGAAATAAATAAAAAATCTAAAAAAACCGCAGAATACTGGATAAATCATTCCCTCACACGGCCGTCATTCCCTCACTCCTAAATGCAGTGAGGGAATGGCTGTGAGGGAATGACGAATTTTAACTTAAGCAACAAAAAAACCGACACATAACCTCAATTTGCTTGTTACATTTCGAATAATTTATGTATTTTACTCCCAAAAAAGCATAAAACCAACAAATTTTAATGATAGATATTAAAATGCTTAATACATTCATATAACGTGAGGTAATGATCGTCATAAATTTAACTTTTAACAATTTTTCACAAAATATTTTTTTACACGAACTCACCTGCGGTTAAGAAGAAATCGCCATCTTGAATCATTTGAGAGTGTTGCCAGGTACTAAAAACTTAAGGTTGCGTTCCTAAATATCGTTTGACACGTTCAGAAATCGAATATTCGTAATAGGATGAGGGAATGATTTTATTTGGCGGGACATATTTAAAATGGAAGCTTTTATAGGTCACAATAAAAAACATCAATCTAATATATTTGCATAATTTTATTATTAAGAATATTGATATATTTCAGATAAAAAGGCATTTTAGTAATATTTTTGAACTAAGAGACAAGGTGAGGGAATGATTTGCACGGTAACAAAGTAGCCATATCTTTTTTTTATTTAGAGGAAAGACGTTTTCTTTTTAAACAATAGTGGTATAGACAGCGTAAATTCAAATAAAAAAAAGACTTATGTAGTTAATGCATATCACTCGGCACTAATGGCTCGGGAATCAAATTTCGAAATTTGATGAGAATTACCCATGTGTTCAATTTAAGAAGGCCAAATAGAGTTTTTACTCTATCAGAGTTAGATATCGTATTCTCAAAGTTCAAAACTGCGTAACTGTTTGCGGAATTTATTTCTAACCCTGACAAGTCTAGTTCCACCTTGCTATTAGTTATATTTAGAATTCGAATTGGGATTTCCCCATTTTTAGATTACGGAATCAGTCCAGCAATGAAAACACCATCGAGTATTTCTTGTGCTAATGTAATACAATCCCCACGTATAGTAGTAGGTATGTACCGGATAACCTCGCATCGCGGTGGTATTGTAAACAAATATTTACTATAATTATTCCTTAAAATAGGCATAGAAATATGAGCTCCATTATTTTCTAACATTAAGGAATTATTTTTATAATTTATGACAGCATTATATTTTATAAAGAAATTGTGCCCTAAAATGGCGTAAGCTGCACAAGATAAGGTTTGGAAAACGTAAAATTTTTCCTTGAAAATTAACTTACTGAAATATAAATCTAAATAAATATATCCTAGAGAAGTTAGATTTCCACTTACACCCTTTATTGTTAGCTTCTCCGGAACTATATTATTAATAAATTGGGTCTTAGATCTTAACCACTCGTACTTTAAAACGCATAGGCTAGCTCCACTATCTACTAAAAGATCTAAGGCATAAGTAGAATTTACAGTGCATTCAATTATGCTAGTATTATTATAATTCAAAGTAGAGCATTCTAATTTAGGAACGAAAAAACTGATTATCCGTAATATTAGTATGATGGATGTTATTGTTCTCCGTGTCGACACTATTGTCTACACATTCAGTGTCATTTTGCTGAGTGTGCTCGGTGTGTTGTACGTAAGGAATACGTTTCGCATTCCATGCATCACTTGCCTGAGTTCGTTTACCTCTTTGGCCTGAATTTACAAACGTACGAGTTCGTGAATAATTATTAATTGATTTGTCGAACTGATAATTGTTATTACTACGAATGTTCGAGTTTTTGTAACCGACAGATTTATTATTCGGTCTGTACGAGTCTGAACGTCTAAAATTTAAAACTTCGTTATGCCTTGGTGATGAAGAATCTTCGCTTCTGGAAGGGATGAGAACTGCCTGGCAGCAATAATTGTACTCAGCCTCGCATCAGACAACCCATCCGCAAAACGTTTGATGGCAGTTTTTTCATTTATAGGACGTAATATTTCGTATTTGGTTGGATCATCGTCTGACTGTGCAATCGTCAGATGAACAAAAAGTTGCGCTATCTCATTACCAAAAGACTCTATAGACCGACGTCCTTGAGAAGAATGATGTAATTGGGATTGAATTGCTTCAGCCGACTTTTTAGTCAACAAATGCTTTCGCATATCATCAACTAATACTTTTACGCTATCATAAGATATCTTCATTCGAAGTTTAGCACTAGGACTTAGTCTAGTTTTGAGAATAAAATTCAATAAAAGTTTCTGAGAAGTGTTGTCTATCATGCTACTGTATAGTAAAATGGCATCAATGAGCTGTTTCGTAACTTGCTCTTGTCGTGTCATTACAGGTAACAAGGCTATTGCAGTCTTTAAATCAAACAGAGACATCTTGGTATCTGGTTCGTCTAGTGTTTGAGATACTGAATCTACGCTTGTTACTAAACTTTGTATTTTCTGATAAACAGTCTTAATTTGTTCCATTAAATTATTGATCAAGTCAATGTCTTTGCTACTTAATTCCAACTGTTCAATCTGAGACACAATGTTTTGCGCTTGACTGCGTATCGCTTTAGCTTCTTCCAATTTCTTATAAGCAATCTCTTTTTGCCTACGTTCTGGTCCTATTTTTACCAAATATTCCCTAATCTAATGTAATTGATCGCGACATGTTACTAGTTTATCGGTCATAATAAGTAGAATAAGATAATAAGTAGAATAAGATAATAAGTACTCGTAATTTACGACAATATACTATTTCACTGAATTCCTATTTAAACTTAAAAAATAATGTACTTAGCTAGGAAAGTGGGTCAATTGACTGCTGTTCATTTGTGCCAACGGTGCGGAGCTGCGAACGTTAACCGGGTAACTCGATGCCGAAGTCACGAGGCGCTCTGCGTCGTTGCCGTGTGACTCGTTGCTCGATGACTGGACCGGGCTATACCCTGGATTCAATGGGCCGGGATTTCCCTGGACACCGCTCGTTCTGGCCGGGCTATACCCTGGACTCGTCTCCGTCTTCTTTCAGGAACTCGCAATGTATCTTCCATGAGTTTACGAAAAGTCTTCTATAAGGTTACTGGAACTCTTCTATATGGTTACAGGAACTCTTCTATAAGGTTACAGGAACTCTTCTTTGATAATAGAATTAGTGTTGATTTTTCTGGATGTGGGTTCTTAACGCCATTCCGTATCGACGTGGCAGGGTCGCCATGTAATATGTTGGTTAAGGAGCTCTCGAAGGGAAGAGAAACTCAACGTGGAGTGTTGAATATGTTTATATTTAGGTGGTCTCCATAGTAAAAGGGACAGTTAACACATTACACTGTCTTTTATATTGGTAGCAAATGACCCCAATCCGTACGTCAATATGTTACGGTAATTACTATAAATGTAGCAGTGGAACAGTGAATTATGACATATGCTACAGTGCGTCTGTAATCTGACAGAATGCCATTATAGAAAAAAGTACAACACATTTTAAATGGCGACTCGCATAAGGCTGCTTCCTCTAAGGCAGAATCCCAATGTTTGTCGTCCTCTAGTAAGCCAAGTTTCATGGAAGCTTATTGAAAAGTTGGTTGCAGGACACCGTTGACAGTCTTCAATTCATCGAAGGATGATGGACCCCTAACCTTGTGCGTAAGTAAGCGAAGATGTAACACTTGGTGTTATTCGGGTGAACCGTGTACACTCTACCTAGAGCCTGTTCTTTCATTATTCCTAGCCAGCCATCTACGGGTTTTCCTCTTTTCCTTCTCACAAATTTATTTTTTTGCCTTACAAAATATGAAGGCACTTCCGCATATAGAAAGGTTTTAGCAAAATCATCAGTTTATCATAAATAACAGTGTCGTTTTTGGAGGGCTATTTATTTACTTTGTCAGCGAGGTTGTCGGAATTTAAATAGACTCGTTGGTAAAGCTGTAGCAAACCGTATGCATTCGGTACTGAGTAACGGGTGCGGCATCTAGTACCGAGTAACGAAACGTTACACACGAATGCATTTCGTTACTCGCATTTTTCATAGTATGGACACCTACACAGTCAATCTCTCAACCATTGCGCCAACCGTGCGCCCATAATATTATTTACAACAAGTACTATCTAAAATATTATCGATTGAAAAACACTTATTTTCAGTTTAAAAATCGTCAATAAAATCGCAAAATAACTTTTTGTGTGTACCTATTTAACTATTTACATTTCTTACTAATAAACACAGTCTACACAAAAAAGTTTTAGTTTTGTTTATTTACACACTAAATAATAATAGTCCAAAATTCAAAAAAACTCGCGAAATAGGTCTCTTAAATTAGGCCATGGTCGGTCGGTGAAAGAAAAAACCACAACTGAGGAAAGAAAAATAAAAAACGTAAATAATATAATTACTAAAATACTTTCGTTCACACAATAATGTATCTTTTGTGTATAGACGTAAGGGTGAATGGCGCCGCAAACTTATCAAAAGAAATCATAAAGTTACTTTTTTACCTTATTAATTCGTAAACTGATATTTCCTGCTCTAACTTACACAAAGTGTAGAAAAAGAAACAAGGATGGAATATAGTCCCACTTCAAATCTTAGGAACACACCTACGACGAATAGGTACTTCAAATCTCAAGTGTCGCCTCTGTTTTGTTTACGTTGCTCAGTTTTGTATATGTTCAAATTTTATTTAATGTGTTGTGTTGTGGATAACAGAAGATTATCAAAACACGCAATGATATACTTATGTAAATATACCCTACCCTACCTACCCTATCCTACCTACCCTACCCTATCCTACCTACCCTACCCTATCCTACCTACCCTACCCTACCTACCCTTCCCTACCTACCCTAGGGACCCTAGGGGTATGAAAAATAGATAGTAGCCGATTCTCAGACCTTCTGAATATGCATATAAAATTTGGTAAAAATCAGTAAAGCCGTTTGGAGGAGTACGGTAACTAACATTGTGACACGAGAATTTTATATATAAGATTAATGTTATAGTATCGATTAATAAAATTATTAATCAAAATATTTACATACAATGTTAGGCAAGAAATATTTGAGTACGTACTGACCTAGTTATTAATACTTTCTTAATAAATTCAATTTAAAATATTAGAAACAAATCTTTGTACTTTTCGTATAAGTAGGTAATTAAAAAAGAAACGCTTATAACCTAGTATAAAAACTTCGCATCAAGTGGTGTAGTAACACCCGTTGCTAACCTACATACGTAAGTTTATTGAATGTTTTTCTTATAATGTCTTACATTTCTCTTTAATAGCAATGAGCATTCAAATAGTTTTAGACATGCAGTCCTTCTTTTACTACCCTTATCTATTTACGTAGGTACTTACCTACATAACTTACTTAAACACTAGATAAATACTTAAGAACAGTCGCTTCGTAAGATAAGAAAGTCTTTATTTGCAGAACAATATAATATGTGCTTACATGTTTAGCTAAAGTAATTGTAGCATGCAAATTTATAATAATTATTACATTACATTTGTCTTAATAAAAAAAAATACATCTAATCTAATAATTCCTTAATTTTATAAAATGTATATTCTAGTAGCCAGTCATGCAAACGTTTTTTGAATAGTTTAAAATTTAACGACTTAAATTCATTGGGTATCTTAATATAAATTCTTACACATAGAGTCAACGACTTTAACGTAACGTACAAGAAAATTTTGTGCATCAGCTTGTGCGTTGTTTGTAGAAGCAGCATTATTACATTATTTTACATGTCTCACAGTTGTTTCCTTGAATAAAAACCAAGACATTTAGAGCAAGGTAAATAGTCAGTCTTTTCAGAAAACACTTCTTCACAGGTTTGAATGCAGTTTGCGAATTACTCACATAATTACCCTTATATCTTAAAGCGCTAAAACCTTGTTTACGTTTAAGGCTATTTTTAGGATGTGCTAATGCTTATTGTACTTCAGGTTCAGCTGAGTGGTTTCGGACCATATGTCGCGAAAAATTCAAAATGAAATTTTCACAGTAGTAACAAAAATCTCTTTCTCTAATGCGTTTACCTTTCAAATTAATCTCTGATGTTTTTTGATTTTCCGGCACTTCTTTTTTCTATATTTTCTTTGTTTGTTTCGTGATTACTTTCCGAATCTTCCCCTAAACAATCTTCTTTCAACGAAACTTTTTCTGTTGGGCTTGTATCATCGCAATGGCTTGAAGCAGCCTGAAATGATATGAGTTTATTGTATAAAGAGCTTACGGGCTAACGTATTACCGACAGCGTGTATGCAAAATTCTATAATGATCGGTTTTGTAGTCAAAGCATGAAAGTAACAAACAAACAAATAAAATCGCTGTCGCACCATGTAAACTGTATAATGAAAATTATAGCATTAAAATTAAAACAGTGTTATTTATCTTAATGATCATAAATGTCTTTGCCAACTTTGTAGGTATGCATACCAATTTTCTACTGACCTTATTTGATCCATCTAAACATTCGGTTTCCATTTATATTTTTTGGCCAGATTCTGACGTGGATTCATAAGATGATGGTTCATAATTCTTATCATTTGAAGATTCAGAAAAATCAGACTCATTGTCAAAGCATGGTACCGACTAGTCTTGATTCCGGTCATCTGATATTATGCATGGGACTTCTAGCGGAAGCTTTTCGATATCGTCTACGTCTGAGACGTAAGTAGGCTTATTTAAAATTGTATTATCAGCAGGATCAAGATGTCTTATAGAGCTTAAGATAGACGATACAATTGCTTTTGGTGGAGGTTCGACATTGTCAGTACTTAACAGGCAGGTGTATTTTTTCTCTACATTTTCAGAATCAGGGAGGCTAGTGTGATTTGAGATAACAGGAAGATCAACTGCTACTGGCGGAGGCACATCAAAAACAACTACACTTGAGACGTAATTAGGGTCATCTGAGATTTTTTTTCCAGAATCCAGAAGGAAATTATCCCATTTCGTAATGTGGACATATCTGGTGAGGGGCACACACCAGCAACTTAAACGTCTCACGTGGATAACTCCTGGGTCTTTGACACTCCATGTTAGTTGGTGAATTCCAAACGTACCTTTAAAAGGTCGTGTAGTGCTTGTCCATTAGTTGTTGAATTTCAGGAACTAGTGACTCATTGATCCTATAAACTTCAATCAAAATCAATATCAAAATAGTTTATTTCAAATAAACCTTAAAGGTACTTTTGAATTGTCAAACAACAAAAAAATATGACTCTAGTTGCAAATTCGCAAACGTCAGTAGATCTCAATGGAGAAGAATTTGCAAGAAACTCCACGGACACTCTTTTCCATCAGTTTCAATTACAAGTTTTTGGTTACATCATTCTTGTTAAAAAATAAATACATATATGTGAGAACGATGCAAAAAGACGTGCACGTAAAAGCATCTAGAGTAACAAACAATTTCAACATAAAAATGCAATGACAGGCCGAGGCAGCTAAGTTATGACCAGTCCCAACTGATGGCGCCCGATCAAACAAATATAATATAAACATGACGCATGGATCGGCACCACTCAGCTCAACCATTATGGAGGGAACCGAATGATCCAACACATGTGCCACCATCAGAGAGAAATTAGAGAGAGCATGACACACTCAAATGCCAGGGCACACAGAAGTCAACCAACGACACATAGGTAGATTTACAGTCGGAACATAGTACTCACACATGTGCTATGCAGTTATATAATACTAAAAGAAATTGAGTTTATACAATACAAATATATTCATACAGTCTTCAGCAGCTCCAACACAACAATTCCCTTACACCCCAAGCATAACATCATCTCATCCAAACTAGCCACATCATGGCCTCTTGCAACGTGGTTATCGCAAGTTCGTTTGATGGAACCACCCACTCCATCAGGTGCACCTTTGCCACGTCCACGTTCGCTATAGTGCCAAATGATAGAATCAACACTAAACTCTTTGCTTAAATATTTAGGGGGTCCTCCTTCGGGGTAAGTTGAGCCTAGTAGTGCGAGGACGTGGGCCCCTATTTGAGTACTGCCTCGTCGAGCTGTGGAAGGTTGCGGGTCACGAAATCAGACACGTGTTCGTAGGTTATGGATTGTCACGTTTATTCCCCAGAGTCCCGTTTAGACAACCTTCCGCTCGGAGCAGCGCGCAGTAACTGCCCCGCCGTTCATTCGTCTCGCTCGCATGCAATTATGCTTACCTAGCATTCTGCCTTCCACGTTTACATTGTGTCCCTACACTACATCCCCCCAAAATTTGAAAAAATTTTACACATTTTCTTAAAGGTAATTGCCACTTAGATCTAAGCTTATACAATAAACATAATGTGCTGGGAACTTAAATTGTTGCTACAATAAATCTTTTACATAGTTATTACAGTTGTTTCTTTGTTCTGTCCTAATCCTTAAGTTCTACCATACTACATGCTAAGTGTAATCTTGTTTGCGGGCACCTGTTTTTCAAGGTCCCGGCTTTATGTCGTCGCAGGACGAGTATCAGTTATACGTTAAGGGTAGCTGTCATAACGGCCTACTCTGCAATAAAAAATAACGCCCCTTTGGAGCCCACAGTATCCCTTATGACAGCGCCACTAATAGACTACATAAATATTAATAAGTTTTACATTGTTGCATTATCTTAAACCTACTCACACTTATTTTGCTTGTTGGCAAATGTTCGCGGCCGTCAGTCCGGCGAGTGTTTCACGCTACTAAGTATTATTTTTCATGACGTCATGGGTTCTGTTTTTAATACCCCGTATGACACGAAGCACTGTACTCATTGTTTACACGGTACGCTTTCACTAATATACCTCGGTTGCAAGATTATTGGTTTTCTGTTGAGCAGCGATGCCCTTGGCTACCGGTGCCAGCCCGATTACCTCTGCTTCTTTGCGGAACCAGTTCCGCACATGTTTTCTGCATTGGTGTCTTATTAGCCACAGCAACATGATGCCAAATATGATAGCGAGTACTATCATGACAATTTCCACTGTGTTGACTCGTTGTCCGATGATCTCGTTTGAAATTGTTTGTGATACTGCGACGTTGTTCTGTTGCGGTTTTGCCTGGCTGTTACACATTTTGTGGGTTGCACCGTTGGTTTTCGTGTGTCGGTGGCGGTCGGCTTGCTCTTTATTAGATAAGTAGTATTAGAAATGCGGTGTCGTGCAGCCCCGAGAACGAACGGTTTGCGTAATTGACCTACCAACGTGAATGCTGCCATGATATCTTGCATATATGTACTATGAACTGCTGAATAATAAAAATTGTTTATGCAATGCGACGACTGTGGTGACTATGGCTATGTATGTTACATTATGTGTGTTACTTTGTTTGTACGTCCTGGAATAATGTTACAAGTTAAATCTAACTAGTGGTTTAACAGTACGTCCGCTCTTTGTTTTTTTACATAGGATAGATCTGTCATTGTTCTTATTTGCTGATGTAACACTGGTTCCTGGGTCGGTGCATACATTGTTGTGATTTCTACTGGACTCTGAATGCTTATATTGCTCATTGAGTACGTATGCGGGTTTTAACCTGTCGATGGATATATTACATTTTCTGTTTGGTAACTGGACTGTGTATATTTTAGGAGTTCTATCTGTGACGCGATAGGGACCATCATACGTCGGTGTTAATGGTTTGCGTATCGCGTCATTGCGGACGAATACATATTCACAATTTTTCAAGTCGTTATGTATAAACAGTGTGCGTGAGTTACGTAAACCATGAGGTACCGGCTTAAGTTCGTCGATGGTTTTCCTAATGTTCTCTAGAAGTGTATGATCGTTGCATGATTGCTTATCGGATGTGGTGTAGAAGTCTCCCGGTAAGCGTAACGTCTGGCCGTAAACATATTCCGCGGGGCTTTTGCCGTTGTCGCTTCTACCTACTGCGCGTAGCCCTAACAACACCGTGGGCAGTTCGTCGCACCAATACGAGTTGTTCTCAAGTCGCGCCGTTAGTGCTGATTTCAGCAGCCTATGCCATCGTTCTACGATACCATTACTTTGCGGGTGGTATGGCGTAGTACGTAGCTTTTTGATGCCCATTATTGACATTAATTGTTTGAATAGCGCGCTCTCGAATTGACGTCCTTGATCGCTCGTTAGTCTTTCGGGGCAGCCAAATCTGCTGACCCACGTGTTATAGAATACCTTTGCTACTACTTCCGCGGTTATTTCTTTGACCGGTATTGCCTCCGGCCAGCGCGTGCAACGGTCGATCATAGTTATTAGGTACCTGTAACCGTTTTGTGACGTTGTGAGAGGCCCAACTATATCGATATTTACGTGTTCGAAGCGTTTACTTTCTGGGTATTGCTGCAAGTATTGCCGAAACCGTGTGTCTGTTGACCTTGCATTTTTGGCAGGGTATGCAACATTTTGCCCAACGACCAACATCTTTGTTTAGACCTGGCCAGAAGTATCTTTGTGCGACTAGTTTACGCGTTGCCCTGATTCCCGGATGGCTAACTAAGTGCGAGGACGTGGGCCCCTATTTGAGTACTGCCTCGTCGAGCTGTGGAAGGTTGCGGGTCACGAAATCAGACACGTGTTCGTAGGTTATGGATTGTCACGTTTATTCCCCAGAGTCCCGTTTAGACAACCTTCCGCTCGGAGCAGCGCGCATTAACTGCCCCGCCGTTCATTCGTCTCGCTCGCATGCAATTATGCTTACCTAGCATTCTGCCTTCCACGTTTACATTGTGTCCCTACAAATATGACGCTATCAAGTAAAACATAGATTTATTTCGATATTGTGTAGAAGGCCCGTCGCTCAAAATGTGCAAGTTTTTCAGATCTGGAGATAACTCTTTAACTCTATTTACCAATGCCTGTAAATGAACACAGATGAGAACTGGATCATGCCTAACATTTTCTGAGACGGTGCAAATGTGGACTATTACATTGAGGTAAGATATTATAGGTAGATACAGGAAAGTTGTAGGTATAATAATAACTGCTTTTGTTCTTGACATTAATATTATTGACATGTATATTAAATGATACAAAAATCCAAAATCTACCAATTTAAAATAAACGTAACGGATTAACTCTGCATGAATGCTTCAATAACTTCAGTTGAAACCTGCGAGGTCGCTGAAAGTCTGCGGCAATGATATACGACCTTGTTCGTAATTACCTTGATCGGACAGGATGTTATATTGTTGCACTGTACTTTTTGTAGCAAATTTATATTTTTTTACCAAATTCATAATATCTAAACGGAAGTCAAAATTTTGTGCTTCAGATTTTTTTTTCATCTGTGGGAGTAACGACAGCAAAGACTGTTTATCTGAATCACTATCATCTTGTGAAGATTTCTCCATACTGTTAATTAATGCCCTCTGAAATAGTGTCATACTCTGGTCTTTGCGACTGGCAGGCTTGGAACTGGGATTTGACGATTCGCTTCTAGTCTCTTGTAGTTTGTTCTCTTCACCACTTGTTTCATAAAATTCAGCTTCTATATTACTAGTTGTAGGGCGCATTTGGGTCATACTCAGCAAAAGTGTACATTTTAAATTTGTTACTAAACTGATAGGTAACGATACTGAGAATCTTCGTTACGAAACTGATGTCATAAGGTATAGTACACATGGATTGGGCGAATAAAACACATGATTATATTTGGCTTATCAGTCTTATTTAGATTTATTAAAGAAAAATAGTATCAACATCGCTTATTAAATTAGCAAATTAAAATTATTTATATATAATTAAGTAGCTATTTAAAAATATCAAAACTAGGTTTAAATATTATTATTACGAGAATATAAAATGTTTCTTAATCGTATATTAAGAGTATTTATCAATCACAGTCTCCCCGTATTTTTGCCCATCCCTATTTTTCCGAAATAATTAAATGAAACTTAAGTAAGTGAGTAAACTAAATGGATACATAATATCAGTTCTTAAAACTTAGAAACAATTAAGAAGGCTAAATTAAAACAACTTAATTTAGAAGCTACAATAAATGCCATGATTGACAACACTAGTAACAAATATTTATTTCTTCACAAAATAAAATCTCAATACAAAAAATCACATTCAAATATTAATAATGTAGAAGGAAATAATTCTTGAGTACAAAATGGAAGATCGTTCCCCTACTATAATAATGGGTACAAAAAATCCCAGTACTAATTGGGAAGTTTTGTTCTCCTAAATCCAACTATTAAATGGATATATATATTAAATAGTAGGATTATTCTCATTAATTATAGCACCTGATTGAAACACCGTACGTGAGAATAATAAGTTTCAACAGATCTATAGTCACTATGACATTATCTAAATCTAAATCGTAGGTGTTAACAATGTATCTATTTCGAAAAAAAAATATAATAGATAGACTAGTGGCTAGTTGAAACTATGTTTGAATTAAGCAGTAGAAATAGTGGGAATGAATCAAAAGTAATGCTTAAAGTTATTACAATTATTAAAAAATATCAAAATTTGAGTCATCGTCACTGGTATCGTTACTATTATTTTTAAACAAAGATATGTCATGGTTAGGATCAATCATATGCATGGACGAAAGTCCCGATGAAGCAAAATTAAAGTATTGTTGATTGTCTGGATGCAAACGGATATCCGACAAAATAGTTACTTTATTTTTGGGTTTCATTGTAATATCCGGTGATACTGAGTTACTTTCTTCGTTAACATAGGGACTATCGTCACTCTCAGCATAAACAACTTTTTTATCACTTTCACTATCAGAAGAGTCGCTATCAAAGCGTATTATACGCTTCTTACTTTTCTTTGGTGGCTTATTCTCTTTTTCTTTTAAGTCTTTTTTATATTTACCAGGCGTCGATGTTTGCTTTTGATGAGTAATTTTTCCAGAAGATACTGGTGTTTTATTAACTTTACTGGTATATATATATACTATACCAGAGGTACTAGACTCCATTATTTCCTGAACATTATCTGATGTATTTTCATGTATTTTAACACTTTTTTTTCTATCTTTATCTTCCTTTTCTCTATTACAAATCTTTGGCGTTGCAATACTTATATTTCCTTTAACATTATCTAGGTTTTCGGATTTTTTTTGGTCTTTCTTAAACAGATTATGCATTTTAACGTCAAAACAAGAACAGTTACCTCTATCATCGCCACAAAAACAGCTAACACGTCTATATTTTATTATTTCAGGTGGTTATAATTTGATGGACAGCCATTGTTCCGACTAAAGGATACAAATTAGGTACGGGACATGTTTCCTTTATAACGTTTATATCTGTATCTGATACATAGTACAGAGTTACGTTTGTCTCTTGTTTAAGAAGTTTAAAAGCCTCAATGGCATTAGGAACATCTTTCCCGTATCCTACGTGCATATCTAACGTTCTCTTTAGTACTCCACCTATACCGTCTGCTGCATTTTTACCGTGAGCAGCCTCAAAATAAGACCATGTAGCATCTTTAAACCCCAACTGTTTAGTTAATTCATCAAAAAGTGCGAAGTTTGTCTTTTGCCGGTACTGTGTTGTGGGGCCGTCAGAATGTATATGTAAAGTATTTATCTCAGGGTGTTGATATTTTATTGAATGTAGAACTGGCAAAAGATGAGCCCAGATGGTTAGCGGGCTATGCTCGGTATTCGGAGATATTGAACAAAATTCTGCTGGATTTTCATTTTTAAGGTATGCTACGCCAGTATGCAAAGTTATTTGATTACGTGAAGATGCAAAATGCATACTCTGTATCTCTACATTATACTTACATTGGTAATTTTCTGAAAAATCAACTATGATAACAGTTTCATTTTCTTTAATATTGTCAACACATTCTCGAAATGATTTTTGTTGATGTATCATATTGTAATAATGTCTTTTAAACAATTTAGCCTCTTCTTGAAATTTTTGCACTAAAATTGTCACCTCATCAGTCACCACTTCTCTTGTATATTTTTTGGTTAAAGCCTCAATCTCTACGCCTTCTCCATTTTTTTTTCTGTAAGGAACCGTTTTCACGCTCCACTGTAGCCAACACACGGTTTTTTCATTAGACGAATCCTTAACTTCAATCTTCTTAGTGACACATAATTGGCAATCTCCGTACATGCACTTTTAAGCAATATCTCTGAGAAGTTCTTCAATTTTATTTGTTTTTAAAAGTCCAAGTTTGTGAAGCTTTGTTAATTTGTAAGATATATTTGCATGGCGTATGTAGGCACACGTTTCTCGGTTATATAGTTTTGGAGGCAACACGTAAAACGGACGGTGTCTAACTAACGTGGAATAAGATGCTTTGCCGCCTTCTTTCTTATAGATAGTA
Organism: Orthosia gracilis; assembly: GCA_947562075.1. Classification (NCBI taxonomy): domain Eukaryota; kingdom Metazoa; phylum Arthropoda; class Insecta; order Lepidoptera; family Noctuidae; genus Orthosia; species Orthosia gracilis. The sequence continues at coordinate 14,902,113 of OX387265.1, forward strand.
TATAAATTTAATATAGTGTCCGTTAAAAAACGTATTTGCATTTTAGTTTTTTCCTTAGTTTTGCATTCTTTCTTGCCCGCTGTAGCACGATTTATATCATCTCGCATATAAAATTGTGAATCTGTTGAATAAGTAACTTCCTTTTTGTTGAAAAAGACATTTTAGTACGAATTCTCCCTTTGATTCCGATAGCTAGTCCCATTTTTGTGGCCATACGATACTTCTTAGTTAAAGAATTATTAACAATTTTTTTAATAACTGCTTTTCTTTATGCGTAGACTCTTTATATACTGAATCGAGAGACTCAGATAGAATTTCAAATTCAGTAGGTGTGCTAGGCTGCTCTTCTTCAATTGTTTGTTGTCTTAACTGGTTTTTAAACCGGCACTGATTGACCTTATGATTGGTATACCCGCACACACTGCACTTTTCGTTCTTGGAGATACTGATACACGGCTTCGGGGCCCGCGCTGCCGGCGTTCGCGACGGCGGCGACCGCGTGGCTCGCTCCGCCCGCGGTGCCGGCGCTCCCGCTCGATACTTGCGTGGTAGTTGCTGTTTTGTGCGCTGCGCACACGTTTTCAGCCAACTCTACGGCTTTCCCCAGCGTCAGTTCCTGCAGATCCTTCGCGAATAACTTTTCACGTTCATGACCCGCTGCCATTCCCATGACAAACTTGTCGAGAAGGGCCTCTTCCAAATTCTTAAACCCGCAGTGTGCCGCCAATCCTCTGATCCTTGCGGCCCACTGGGTATGACTCTCACCTGGGCGCTGCGTGGCTGAGTAAAAATTGTATCGCTCCGTGAAACCAAGCCGTTTAGGGGTGAAATGGCGGTCTAACAAACTGATGATGTTATCATTCTACCTCCTCGATCTTCTGCGGCAGCGCCAGGTCACTCGCTAGTTTGTAGCTTGACTCTCTCAAAACACTTAACAATATTGCTTTGCGTTTGACCTTGGCTTTGTCCGACTCATCGTTTTCGTCGTTCGCAATAAAACACTGAGTGAGCCGTGACTTGTAGGTATCCCAATCGTTTGTGAGATGGTCGAAGTTCGTTATTGAACCAAACCCTCCACTAGCAAACATTATTTATACCATTCCCTCTCTAAAAAGCTTATTTTATTCACTGAAAACAGTGAATAAAAAGCACTTTTAATCACTATTTTGATGTTTGAATTTAGAACACACCAATATTATATTTGACCTCCATCTCATTGCAATACAACCTACTTGCGCATAAAATACTCGATACAAACTTCTTGTGCAAACAAAGAATATTCGAATTTCAAATTCCTTCGTCGATTTAATTTTGAGTTTGTTTATATTTAGGATTTTGTTAATGATTTTATTTTGGTCTAGGAAATTTAGTGAATACTTATTTGCATTGTTATTCTAATATTAATTGCATTGGTGTTTAATTAATTATAACTATGTAACTTAACGGAGATGGTCACTGGCCCCTGAAACACAGGTGCTGTTTAGGTAACTCAAACTCAAAGGCTCAGCTTCAATTTACAAAAAAAAATGTGAAGCCCTAAGGTTTCTCATTTTCTGTAAATTTTGAAGGTAATGAACCATTTATTTATTTATGATTATTCCTTGTGCTTTTGGCTTAAATCCTTCTTTTTCTCGAAGTCATGGTATAAAATATAGTATGCAACTCTTGAATAAAACGGATTTATATCGAGGGCCATGAATCACTCGCGTCGTTCAGGATTCTAACACTTGAATCACTCGCTATGCTCGTGATTCAATCATCATGAATCACTCCCTGCGGTCGTGATTCAGTTGTTAGAATCCTTCACTTGTTCGCGATTCATCTATGGCCCTCGCTTTAAAACCGTCCTTTATTCACTAGTTGCATAATATACTATTATTTATTTATTTTTTATCCTCGTCGCCACTGTTATATGAGTCAGATTAGCAATAGATGTATCGAACTTGTCGGTACAAGACCAGCGAGTCGTATTAAGTCAACAGTAACTGTCCCGGTGGCGCATGCTACGAGTAGCACTAGCGATGCATGCCAACGATCGAATTTGCTATTTTGTTACATATACAAGGCAAGAATAAGTCTTCTGGGTAATCTCGCATCATACCACAGTAGAACTCATCCCTACCCTCCGGGCTGGATTGGGTTCAAGTAGGAGTGAACCCATTATTAATAAAAATAATTGACAGTAATTGTCAAATATTTTTTTATACGTTTAATTTATACTTTATATAACTAAATTAAACTACTTGTGATATGGGTGCTAACCCAACTGATAAACTACCTTAACACTCTTCCTGCCGACAATATATAAAGCTTTTGAAGTTCAGGAGGCCATGGAGGTCGCCGGCGGGTCCCAAATTTGCTGATTGTGAACGCCGTGAGTCAAAAGTTAAAATTATTACAAGAGGCCGTGGGAGCCGCCGGCGGGTCAAAAAAAAAATCTTTTAAGACGCCGTGGGATCCGCCCTGACCTCCCGAATTCAAATAATTTTTACAACTATTGGCGTGCTGTTATGGAAAATGTGATACTTCTCGTGCGTGTACATGAAACTTAGCTAAAAAAAAAAAGAAGCAAGTCAATAGGACCAATAATTGAGGGCTTGTGTTTAAACACCGCCCAAAAAAGTACCTATTTTACTACCAAAAAAATTCTAAACGGTTACCAAAATGGATAAATGGTCACCAAATAACGTTTCCTAAAATATTATGAAATAAATCCATTTTTTCGTATTATTGACTGCCAAAAAAATATATGGACGCCTTTAAAGTCGACGGAGCCCCGCTGCGCGGGGCTCCTATTTCCGTCCGCAGGGTCTAAAGTAACCTAACACGAACGAGATGACGGGAGCCGAGTTCGCTCGCTTTGCTCGCTCACTTCAGCTCCCGTCATCTCGTTCGAACCTAACCTGTCCGTGTCGGGGTGCCCTAAGCTCCTGAGCTCGCTTCGCTCGCTCTTGGACTAATTCGTTAAAAACACGAATACACCCGGTATATTAATCTTTGAGTTGGATAGAATTTGGTGACCGTTGATCCATTTTGGGAACCAATTATTTTATTTGGTGCCTAAGCTTAGAGTCTTAAAAATATTTTTGATGACCGTCTAAATTATACCCATAATTGAGTTGCTATGAGACTTGAAAGTGAGGTAAAAAAAAATTATAATATGAATATTTACGTATTTATTGAAGTTTTTATGACAAAAAGTAATTATAATGTCGTAAAAATTACTTTTTTGTATGAATAGTCGCAAAACACGAGGCACAAACGCTGGGATTCGATGGGCAAGTAAGGCAGACGATGTTAGTTTTTTTAGTTTGTTTCTTGGCGTCAACACTTGTTTTATCTTGCAATCTTAGTTGTTCGTAACAGTGTATGCACTTACGACGCACAATCCGATTACGGTGGTCAGCTAAAGGATTTTTCCCGAACTTATGCTCACCGGGTTCGCTTATCTCTGCCCCACTGGAACGTTCCTGACATAAACCTAGTAACTGGGTGCGTAACTGTTCTCTGAATTTTGTAATGGTATAGCGTTTGGAATTTTTTTTTATGTGTCTTATAGACAAGGTAAGCATTTATGACAGTGGTGTTCAGTAACAATTCTATTGCAAGTTTTTGAAACCAACGAATGTTACGACGTAATGGGTTAGAGTAACCACCCAGTTGATCGGAAAGATCAATTGAACATTTGTGCCTATTATAGTCCGCAATTGCTGTAGGTTTCAAAGCTGGCGCATACATGTCCATGAGCTGGAGTAAATTACTTACATAATTACATACAAAAATGGCTGTCACAAATACATAGGTACCAGGAGAAAACTATAAAACTCAAACTTGCTACAAAATCAATGTGCGGAACCCTCACCGTAACGTTGGCTCGTCTATTATTTTATACCATTTTTCCAGTATAAGTTGATCTCGCATTGTATAGGCTTTCCGTACAATGAGAGGTCACTTTATACTGGAAAATTTAGTTTGAAAAGCAACTGTCTGTAGGTACATTGAAATTCCTGCCGGGCAGGGTCCCGGTACTGTCCAAAAGGGCTATTGATTACACCGTGGATATTAGTCAGTAAGAGTCTGACAGTCCCTTCCGCTTCACTCAGGGTGGGAAAATTTTACCACTATAAAATAGGTACCTACCTACATTGAAATTAAAGTGATATTTAAAATTTTATTTTGATAATAGTGACTTATTATTGATAATTTTATTACTTTAGAAGTTTCTTTTTTAAATCTAAAGAAAAGAAATATTTCAAAAAATATCGATAATGTACGCGATATATCGCTTCAATTCGATATTATCGAAACACCTAGTATCGAATGTAATATCGATTTATTTCATCCGATATACCAAATATAGTGTCACATTCCATTTATTTTCTATATATCTACTTATACCTTTAAATCTGCAACATTGTCAATTTGAGTAAAAATAAAACGAAAAACCCCAGATTATTGAAAACTAGCCTTTGCAATAACGAAACGCAGACATGAGATACTCTCCGCGAGGGCAGCGCTAGTAGCAAAACTTTTATAATCTGTGGTGTCTATAGTCACTTGTGTTGGTCATTGGCTTAGAATAATAACTAAAGCATAGAAGGAGGGCTAAAAAATGAATTCTGTAACCACGTTTATACTCGTTCTATCTTATGGCACGAAAACTGAAGAGATTTTGGTTCTATTGGTTCTAATTCAACCCGTCCAAATTTGATAGTACTTTACTTCAATGCCTGACAGTTCGTTCATTGAATTACTTCACTTGTTCGCGCGTTCATTGTTTATGTGTTTGTCGGAATCTCCCATGGTTTTGCGATATTTTAATAATATTTCTATGGCAAATTGCACGAATTCTTTGTTGAATTACAAATACAGTGAGTGTGTGGACGCTGTGGAGCCATGTCTTGTGTGGTTGGGGGCTGCAAGTCCCATTCCTCACGAAAAGAAAATAAACAAGATATATTGTCCTTTCATCGGTAAGTTTTTGCTCAATTTTTTGTTGAATGTGACCTGGTAAACGAATATAAATACATAAAAAATGTTGCTGAATCAGTTTGTAGCGGAAACCAGACGTAATATTTATTCCAATGGAAGTTATTAGCGGATATTCAGAAACTTTTTTGAGGTTATGTTGATCATACATAGTGACGTAAATAATGTTGTCGATAGTTTTCAATTACAGATTTCCTAAAGACGCTGTGAAAAAAAATGAATGGGTAAATTGTATTGGTAGACCAAATTGGACTCCAAAAAAGCACAGTCACATATGCTCCAATCATCGAACCATCCGAAGAACATAGTTACTTGTAATAAAAAACTTTTTTACAAAAATTACAACCGACTTCCAAACAAAAACACTACAAAGTGAAAAATAACTTCAATTTCGGAAGTCGGTGTTCCTGTTTACGTTTCTTCATTTTTTGACACCGACGAAGTTTTTTATTTTTCACTTTTTAGTTGTGGTACATAATGGACCAGTTCTATAGGCTAGGTACCTACGCGTATAGTGCCCAAAGTGAAGCTAGAATAGATTAACCCAATAACATGAAACTTAAACGAAACCAGTGCAATGAGAGTATACCAGGGTGAACTGTTCACACCTGCGTACCCCTTAAGAACGTACCAGTGTGATGTTATGTTATGAAATGGTGTAAAAAATAAACAGACATGCGATTGGATCTATCCAGAGTGATTTGCCGTCATTTCTTGAAGAGTTCTGATGTATTTCTCCGAAGTTCTTCATCAGATCTTGATGAAAAATCTTGATTAAATGGGACCACATGACAAGCACCCGCTTTCAAATTAAAAAAGAATCATCAAAATCGGTTCGCCCAATAAAAAGTTCTGAGGTAACAAACATAAAAAAAAAAAAATACAGTCGAATTGAAAACCTCCTTCTTTTTGCGAAGTCGGTTAAAAATGTATCGTTTTTGTTTATCGTATTTAATTTAGAATAACAACGAAGACATTTCCGGTTTCGATATTAAATGGAGATGGATCTATCAAAGTGGCACTGGAAATATTATCATATATTATCATCGGAGCTGGTTTTGGGCTCACATTTTCGGGGACTGTATTTAATGAGTTAACAGTGTCATTTACAGCATTTTTATCTTCTATGTTCAATTATAATTGATCTTCTTCGATTGTGTTATTAACGACAACTTCGTCCGTATCACTGAAAACGTCGCGTAAAAGGACGTAAGTTTCTTCGACCCCGTCCGGTAAAGGTGATGAAAGCTCCCGATCATCTAAAACAAATTGACTAATAAGTCCCCTGTATCATAATAATTTATGCAACCTGTCCACCGGGCACTGTTATTACCTACTACTTAGATAGTTTATGATTCCTAATGTGAACAGATCTAGCGCAGATCAATAGTAGAAAAATCATATTTTATTTTACATAAATAAATAGTAATTTTGTAAATAATCCATAATAATGCTCTTATACAATTCTAGTATAAAAAAAATGTAAATATTTAAATACATAAAAAGATTTTATTCGAACAAAGATGATACATTTGATTTGACTTCCATCGAACAACGTAACATATGCGGATAGTACATTATTTATACCATTCCCCCTCTAAAAAGCTTATTTTATTCACTGAAAACAGTGAATAAAAAGCACTTTTAATCACTGTTTTGGTGTTTGAATTTAGAACACTAATATATATTTGACCTTGAGATGGATTGAGATGGACAATGCAATACAACCTACTTGCGCATAAAATACTCGATACAAACTTCTTGTGCAAAGAATGTTCGAATTTCAAACTCCTTCGTCGATTTAATTTTTGAGTTTGTTTATATTTATGATTTTGATAACGATTTTATTTTGGTCTAGGATGTTTAGTGAATTCTTATTTGGATTGTAATTCTAATATTAATTGCATTGGTGTTTAATTAATTATAATTTTGTAACATAACGAAGGTGGTCACTGGCCTCTAAAACACAGGTGCTGTTTAGGTAACTCAAACTCAAAGGCTCAGCTTAAATTTACAAAAAATGTGAAGCCCTAAGGTTTCTCATTTTCTGTTAATTTTGAAGGTAATAAACCATTTATTTATTTATTGTTATTCCTTGTGCTTTTGGCTTAAATCCTTCTTTTTCTCGAAGTCATGGTATAAAATATAGTATGCAACTCTTGAATAAAACGGATTTATAGCGAGGGCCATGAATCACTCGCGTCTTTCAGGATTATAACACTTGAATCACTCGCTATGCTCGTGATTCAATCATCATGAATCACTCCCTACGGTCGTGATTCAGTTGTTAGAATCCTTCACTTGTTCGTGATTCATCTATGGCCCTCGCTTTAAAACCGTCCTTTATTCACTAGTTGCATAATATACTATTTACTAATGAATCTCCGAAGAACACAGTTACATCTGTACTCATTGTATAATAATAATGATGATATTGCCAAAGTATGACGTTACATGTTAACTTGAAATACAAAAATTTATAAAAATACTAATTTATATAAAATTAAATGTAATTACTTTTACCATGACAACAACTATTACTTTTCATATTAAAACATAACATTTTAAAACATTGTATAGTTTTCAAAGTAAACTGTTTCACGTGCATATGTATCTATTTTGTTCGGAGGACACAAAATTTTGCGGTTTAACCTTCTTTACGGATATTTTTATTAACAAACAGTAAACAATCATAATTTCATTACATAATTAATAAAAATAAACACCATTATCTTTTTGGATAAAGTTTCGTTGTAGCTGTTGACTAGAACTTGTATTATCTATACTTTCATCGGGCAAAATTAAAGACAATATTTTCTTCGAACGTTTCATATTGAATAATAAACTCAAATATCAAAGGAATATGTAAATGCAATTAGAAAAACAAATAAACAACACGTAATTTAACCGTCACCCATGCACAAGCAAACACATACACACCTCCCGCCGACACGACCGCGAATGACGAAGTAACCAGTATCGCGCGGGCAGCGGTAGCGCGGGGTGGGGCCCGTGTACATCGATCTATCTATTAATGAATTGCTATTCTTCGAAATACTACTACGTATTACGTTCTTGGCACATTATAACTTCGAAAATAGGCTTCATAAAAAGAAAATAAATACACCATTAGATAGCTCTTGTTATTCTAAATTAAATACGTTAAACAAAAGAAATTGATACATTTTTACAAGTAACTATGTTCTTCGGATGGGTCGATGATTGGAGCATATGTGACTGTGCTTTTTTGGAGTCCAATTTGGTCTACCAATACAATTTACCCATTCATTTTTTTCACAGCGTCTTTAGGAAATCTGTAATTGAAAAGTATCGACAACATTATTTACGTCACTATGTATGATCAACATAACCTCAAAAAAGTTTCTGAATATTCGCTAATAACTTCCATTGGAATAAATATTACGTCTGGTTTCCGCTACAAACTGATTCAGCAACATTTTTTATGTATTTATATTCGTTTACCAGGTCACATTCAACAAAAAATTGAGCAAAAACTTACCGATGAAAGGACAATATATCTTGTTTATTTTCTTTTCGTGAGGAATGGGACTTGCAGCCCCCAACCACACAAGACATGGCTCCACAGCGTCCACACACTCACTGTATTTGTAATTCAACAAAGAATTCGTGCAATTTGCCATAGAAATATTATTAAAATATCGCAAAACCATGGGAGATTCCGACAAACACATAAACAATGAACGCGCGAACAAGTGAAGTAATTCAATGAACGAACTGTCAGGCATTGAAGTAAAGTACTATCAAATTTGGACGGGTTGAATTAGAACCAATAGAACCAAAATCTCTTCAGTTTTCATGCCATAAGATAGAACGAGTATAAACGTGGTTACAGAATTCATTTTTTAGCCCTCCTTCTATGCTTTAGTTATTATTCTAAGCCAATGACCAACACAAGTGATTATAGACACCACAGATTATAAAAGTTTTGCTACTAGCGCTGCCCTCGCGGTGAGTATCTCATGTCTGCGTTTCGTTATTGCAAAGGCTAGTTTTCAATAATCTGGGGTTTTTCGTTTTATTTTTACTCAAATTGACAATGTTGCAGATTTAAAGGTATAAGTAGATATAAAGAAAATAAATGGAATGTGACACTATATTTGGTATATCGGATGAAATAAATCGATATTACATTCGATACTAGGTGTTTCGATAATATCGAATTGAAGCGATATATCGCGTACATTATCGATATTTTTTGAAATATTTATTTATTTATTTAAACTTCATGTACAATAGTGGTACATAGGCGGACTTAATGCCACAAGGCATTCTCTACCAGTCAACCTTTGGGTTAAAAAGGACAACGTTGTGAACGGGTACAAAAAATATTTAAAAATAACAAATTGTAAACCAAAATGTATACTTACATATAATATATATGTAAGTACAACATCTAAAGGCAGATTAAGAGCAACAATACTAGAAGGGGACTTTGCTATGCCAAGCGATTTTAAAAACTTCCAAATATCAGCCGGTGACGAGTTGAGGACATTTTCACAAATGTATCGGCGTTTAGATGCTCTTACCATCTGGTTGCAGCGGTTTCTAGCCAACTTATACAGGATCCAGTTCTCCTCACTGCGGTCCCGCCTATATTTTCTAAAAGCCCGGTCTCGTCGTCTCATTGCCATCCGAACTACAGGAATACAATCCATGAAGCTGGGGGGCGCTTGAGACGAACAGCCCTCAATGGCGAATCATACATGTCCATGAGCTGGAGTAAATACCTGTTAAAGATTTCAACTTTCTGATCCACTGAAGATGACTGAGCAATATCAACCCAATCCAGGGCTTGTACATCGCTAGTGAGCTTTTTTTTTATTTAATATTACGAAATTCATAAAACAGTAGCAGGCCGCTGCTTAGGGGGTTTAATTTTGTAGGACATGTAAATGAGATCGTGTCTGGATAAACCAGGCGCAGCGACCTGACCGTGGTTGGCAACGAGATACACAGAAGATGCAATCATGAGATCAAGCCAGGAATCGCTTGAGTCAAAGTTATGATGAGTTGGATTAAGTTTAAGGAGTGACAGACTCGACGACTCCAGGATCGCTCTCAGTTTACGTGATCGAGGGTTATCCTTCAAAAGGTCAGTGTTAAAATATAATTTAAAAAAGATTAACTCTATGTATCTAGATCGCGAATTAACTGTGTCAATCCAGATCCTGTATCAGTATGATTAGAAACTGTTGAGTCGTAGAGATCAGTCAATTGCGATGTGAAGTATCCAGGTCTTCTTTCTTCATGGTATCCTAGTGTCTATTGCTGTAGATATCCCATATCAGCCTCATATATGATATTATTAATGGAATGTTGTAACTCTTGTCAATGTAATTGTATCATACTTTCTTAATTCAGCCGCTATGTGCATTCCAAAAGCAACGTATGGATTGTTGCTACATTGATCTTGTTTGCGCATTAATTCTATTGCATCTTCTAGCATTTTGTTTTCGACATCCATAACAGAATCTTCAAGAGTACGTTTTGCTGGTTTCTTTTTACGTTTATTTTCAGATGCTCTTGAAGGTATATTACCTTCAGAGGCATTGCTATTTGAATGCGTATTTACCGTTTCATTTGTGATTACACTTGTTTGTGTCTAAGAGAGAGCTCTCTAGTGCCGAATCCTGAAACAAATAAGAAAGTTAATTACCTGTCCCATAACTGGTCACGGGCTTCTTAATAATAGATTTTTTTTTTTTCAGTTGCCACATTCAGAACAAGAATTGCACGCAGTTTCTAAGGAATTCAATGAGAAATGGAATAGACTTAAGAGCCTATACAACCTCAGCTCAAATTCAAATTTCGCCCCCGCTTCACCGCGCCGTCTAACACTTTATCTCTCTCGCACACTGCTGCTCGCGGTCGCGCGGGCACACTGCACCGCGAGTACGATGCAATTTTGTTAGACTAAACTACCTATCTATTTTATTTATCGGGTAAGTACTAAACTTCTAAAGTAATAAAAATAACAATAATAAGTCACTATTATCAAAATAAAATTTTAAATATCACTTTAATTTCAATGTAGGTAGGTACCTATTTTATAGTGGTAAAATTTTCCCACCCTGAGTGAAGCGGAAGGGACTGTCAGACTCTTACTGACTAATATCCACGGTGTAATCAATAACCGGGACCCTGCCCGGCAGGAATTTCAATGTACCTACAGACAGTTGCTTTTCAAACTAAATTTTCCAGTATAAAGTGACCTCTCATTGTACGGAAAGCCTATACAATGCGAGATCAACTTATACTGGAAAAATGGTATAAAATAATAGACGAGCCAACGTTACGGTGAGGGTTCCGCACATTGATTTTGTAGCAAGTTTGAGTTTTATAGTTTTCTCCTGGTACCTATGTATTTGTGACAGCCATTTTTGTATGTAATTATGTAAGTAGGTCTAAATGTATCTATATAATTATTATTACTATACCAGTATACCTATAAGAATTTTTTTAAACCGATTCTGAGCCACTGCATAAATTCTATTGTTACAAAAAACTAATCAAGTGCGAGAGTCACCGTTGCAGTCGGGGTTCTGTGGGTACATTGGCGTATATTATAAATCGCATTGCCATTGTACAAATTTCAAAATAATTCACCAAAATGTATGACTGCGCATAACTTCCGAGATCTGCAACATATTGGATATTATTTGTTTTTGGGTTTTTTTCGTGATTCTTAAGGCATGGTTTGCATGACTATTATGAATATTAGATAAGTAGGTAGGTAAGTATGTAGATAAGTAGAATAGTTGATTATGTATACATGTATGTGAAAAATATGATGCGTTTTCGTGTTATCTATCATTAGGTAGGTAGGTAGGTACATAGGTAGTATACTTAGGTATGTATATAGTTATGTATGTAGGTAGGATAGTTAGGTAGGTCAACCCACTCTGTTTCTTCATTGCCTATAGTACCGGGACCAGGCTTTACTTTCGCAACGAAGTCCAGCACAAGTAGGGTTCGACCCTGCTGGGCCTCGACAAATTGCTGACCAACTATCTGAAGCGCGTGGGGACGGAGCGCACCGTTGACGACTTGGGCTCGGTCCGGACGGTTACTGGACGATCGGACGGCGAGCTATCCATTGCTCATCGCCCGCAAGCCCGCGCTTACAGTGGCCGAAAATCGGGATCAGAGTTCCGGCGGTGGCGGCTGAGGCCTAAACGCCGTTGCCTTAGGCAGTCAGCCGACTGCCTAAGGAAGCCTCCTCCTTTGCGAGCATTACTGCTTCGCAAAAGGAGGCAACCGCCTGCCACACTTCTTCGCTCCGGACTATGGTCTGGACCAAGGCCCGGCGCAAAAGATCATCGTCGATCGCCCGTCGATGCTGGCAAAAAATCCTCCTTGATGCGATTGTACTCCAGACTTGTCATGTCTGGCTTTTCACAATTTTCACCATAATCTTTGTCCTTTCTTTGTCTTTGTTTTGAGCGCTTCTCCTCTAATTTCTTCACTAGCAACCTGGGACTTCTCCCCAAAATCGCTCTGTGTAAAGTGGTAAGTGGGTGCTTTGTGTTAAAAGATACCACGGCAGCGTTGCATCTTGCATCATAGCCCCGACGTAATGAAAAGTTGATACGTTTCCCACCAACAAATTTTGCAATTATACTGTTGAAAGACTCTACTCTATTGCTGTCACTGTTGTGCATAAGGCTTCGAGCCTTAGCTGCCACAGTGTTAACCACAAATTTAATTCTATGCCATATAGCACATGTCTTCAAAATTAAAGTTAAGTCTTCACTATTGTTTTGGCTCGTACAATAATAGGGTTGGCAATTTTCGTGATTTCCGAATGCATGGTTGTATGAATTCATGATGTCTGTGAATAGGTTACTCACTTTCATGTCAAAGGTGGCGTCTTTGGAAATATGTTCAGAAATGGATGAGCAAATGACTTTACGGATAGCTAGGATTCTTTGAGTAGTATTTTTTTTTCTTAAATTTGTAGGATATTTGGTTTCCGTAGTTATGTTTTTTAGCTTTTTACACATGTTTCTGAAAATATGATTTTTGCATTCTACTTTTTCTACGGTACAATTGGGATATGGACGACCCTCCAAATTTTTTTTATATGTGCTCGAGTCACCGTCCGCCACCATACGTTCGTATATAAGGTTATGCATGGGAATGGAATGTTTAAACCCCTCTAACAATATCTCAGACTCCATACCGGTAGAAGAACCGCTATAATTTTTATAGCATACATGGTCGCCTGGACTGATACCTTTACTTTCAGCTCGGGCACATATGCAGCAGTATTTGTTCTTCACTCCGATGAACAAAACCTCACCGAACCTTTTGCCAATTATTGCGGCAGCTCCAGATAGGGCTGAAAAATTTGTGTTGAAATTTACTCCAAACACCATCTGCAATCACGTCTATGCAAGCAAGGCCGTTTTTTACTCGCCCTTCGTCCTTTCTCATAATCTTTGTCCTTTCTTTGTCTTTGTTTTGAGCGCTTCTCCTCTAATTTCTTCACTAGCAACCTGGGACTTCTCCCCAAAATCGCTCTGTGTAAAGTGGTAAGTGGGTGCTTTGTGTTAAAAGATACCACGGCAGCGTTGCATCTTGCATCATAGCCCCGACGTAATGAAAAGTTGATACGTTTCCCACCAACAAATTTTGCAATTATACTGTTGAAAGACTCTACTCTATTGCTGTCACTGTTGTGCATAAGGCTTCGAGCCTTAGCTGCCACAGTGTTAACCACAAATTTAATTCTATGCCATATAGCACATGTCTTCAAAATTAAAGTTAAGTCTTCACTATTGTTTTGGCTCGTACAATAATAGGGTTGGCATTTTCGTGATTTCCGAATGCATGGTTGTATGAATTCATGATGTCTGTGAATAGGTTACTCACTTTCATGTCAAAGGTGGCGTCTTTGGAAATATGTTCAGAAATGGATGAGCAAATGACTTTACGGATAGCTAGGATTCTTTGAGTAGTATTTTTTTTTCTTAAATTTGTAGGATATTTGGTTTCCGTAGTTATGTTTTTTAGCTTTTTACACATGTTTCTGAAAATATGATTTTTGCATTCTACTTTTTCTACGGTACAATTGGGATATGGACGACCCTCCAAATTTTTTTTATATGTGCTCGAGTCACCGTCCGCCACCATACGTTCGTATATAAGGTTATGCATGGGAATGGAATGTTTAAACCCCTCTAACAATATCTCAGACTCCATACCGGTAGAAGAACCGCTATAATTTTTATAGCATACATGGTCGCCTGGACTGATACCTTTACTTTCAGCTCGGGCACATATGCAGCAGTATTTGTTCTTCACTCCGATGAACAAAACCTCACCGAACCTTTTGCCAATTATTGCGGCAGCTCCAGATAGGGCTGAAAAATTTGTGTTGAAATTTACTCCAAACACCATCTGCAATCACGTCTATGCAAGCAAGGCCGTTTTTTACTCGCCCTTCGGCAATAGCTGCATCTCGTTCCCTTGCTGCAGCTGCCTCCATTGTAATTATAGCAGTTTTTCGCCAGTCATTATATATTTCATTTTGGACTTTAGCATAGTGCTTTTGAGAGAAAGATGGACAATCCATTGATGCACATAATTCGCTAAATTGGGAATAGCCAATTCCAGAAGAAATGATGCCAGATGTTGCAGATTTGTTTAAATCTAGGTCTGATTTCGGCTCAGAATCGAGATAATATGTTAGATTACACATATTGCAAGCTAATTTATACTTGGAGAGTAGACTTTTTCTTTTTTCTGATATGATGTGAACGTTGCTCAATGTACATCCGAATGCCTGATTATGATTGGATATTTCTTGAAGTCTTCTATAAAAATATTCTACATCAATTATTCTCCGCCCTTCTACACAAAAACAGTTTTTCTTTTCCACAGGGTTATTAAAACTCACTTCGCACCTGAAATGACCAGAATACTTACTAAGCTGAATAACATACGTGATACACATACAAACTTTTCAAATAAAAATCTAGCAATTACCAATTAGTATCATCATCACATTCATCATCTAATGTGTCGTATTGCGGAAGATTATGTGAATATCTGAAAAAACAGAAGTTTTTTTAGAAGAATAATAAAAATTAAGAAATTAGGATCCTAACTAACTAATAATATAAAGGTGAGTTTTTTTTTTGTCACGTTAAAATAGCTGAGTATTATTAATAAATAGCTTACGGATCCAATATTCTTTCGTCACTATGTATGTTCAGTGAACAGCTTGTGTCTTCAGGTGGTACTTGTGATCTGCAAGAAAACGCAACATTCATTATAAAAGTACTTACACCTAAAAGCAAAATTATATCAACATGAATAATAATACGGAACCAACGACGATATAACCACTTGACGGCGCATACAGTGCCCCGACGCTCGAAAACTATTAGTATTTTGTCGCCTATGTAAAGGCTTCGGTACTAGTAACCATTTTAGTTGTGTCCAGTTATTAGACCTGTATGCACGCTAAATAAATACAAATTGTTTTATCTTTTTATTGCAATTATAACGCATAAAAATGCCCTCATGCGCCGTAAAGGGGTATGGGAAACATGCCAAGACATCTAGTTACAAAAAGGATGGCATAACTTTTCATCGGTAAGTAAACAGTACGAAAATTATTTTTAATTTAATCAGATTATGAGACACCGCAGGGATCTAGTTAAAATGGTGGATGGGGTAAACGAGCACAATTTTGAGTTCCGCGTTGATGTCTTTTGGAAAAGTCTCGCTCTTTCACTAGACAATTCTAATGCTTCTATCCCTTTCTCTCCCTTTGTATTTTTATCGTAAATATCTGTGCTGTTACTTTTAATAGCTGAAGTCGATATCGATAATAATAAAATTAAACTTAATAAAAAATGTATGAAAAAATATCTATCTACTTTTAACCGACTTAAAAAAAGGAGGGTGTTCTCAGTTCGTCGAATTTTCTTATGTATTATGTTCCCGGATTACTCGTAGACGGCTTGACCGATTTGGAAAAATACTTTTTGTTTCTCTATGTCCCCGACACACATATTTATATTTGTAATTGATTGATTTTTATTAAATAATATTTATATGATTTTAACCCACTTATTACTGAATAGACTTTTTGTATCCGATTGCAATGAAATTCAGATATATGTATCCTTGTATAATCAGATGATTAGGAAAAATGCAAAAAATAAATAAAACCTGTTGGGAAACCGGGAAATCGGTGTCCTTTTAAAAGGACATTAGTAATATGTACTACTTGTTCAAGTAAATCAAAAGAAAATACGAAGTGTCTTTAGTGTCGTTTATTTATTACATAAAATCATGAAAAAAGTAAAGATAATGTAAAAAAATAATAATAATTTAGCCTTGAAAAAAAACATTATTTCGTATGGTACGTTTCAAAACATTCTTTTGGATGTAATGTAACTTCACACGTTTTACACGAGAAATTGGCTTTTTTGTGGCAAATCACGCACCTCAACTGCGTTTCGTTATATTTTACAAGGTGCTTCTTATTATCATACCGAGAATTTTGGTGATAGTTTTGTGAAGTGCGACCTGATTTTCTGTTTTCCGTTCTACGATATGTTTCTAGAAGGGAAGTTGCAATATTTCTACGAAATTGCAAATGATCACAATCTCCGCCATCGATGTGGTATAGTTGCCAAGCATTTTGAACTGCCATGTCTAGTGCGTGACATATCAATGGAAAATACCATTTTTTTCCTCGTATTGATGTTCGGTATAAACCAATATTTTGGTCTGACCTGTCTACACCTCCCATGTTTTCATTATACACCTTTATCAAAGCTGGCTGGTCGACTTGTACATATCTTTTCTCATGTTGTGAAAAGCGTTTTACTTTGGTCAGTGGTAAAACTTTAGCTGCATTTGAAGCCACTGTTACAACACTATTATCATTCCACTTATACACAATAATTTCTTCAGCTCTTGTTGCTTTGTATTTCAGAGAACCACGATCGGTTTTCTTGAATTCTTTGTTTGTTGGAAGCGGACATTTCGATACGCGATTTTCTCTGATTGTTCCGGTGGCCTTCAACCCCCTTTCACGTAGTTCATCTAGTAATGGAATCGATGTGAAGAAATAATCAAAAAATAGGTGGAAAGGTGCCTTTGCATCAATTGTACGAAGAACATCTGCGAAACGTAAAATAACACTTGCTCCAAGTCCCAATTTTTTATAATCATTGAAGTCGTCTCCCGTTTGCCCTTGATACGGATCAAACCATAATATGTACCCAAGGCGTGTCGATCCTACCCAAAAATTGTAACCCCATCTGATAGGTTTACCTCTTATAAATTGTTTACAAGGGTGACCACCATAATACGGAATCATCGCTTCATCAATGCTGTAGTTTTCTTCGAATGGGGCATTGTTTAGGAAGTTCTCATTCAACGCGTCAAAGAGTGGTCTCAACTTCGCATATTTGTCATTAGATGGCAAATTTGTATTATCACAGCAATGAATATGAGACATTATAAAAGTAAACCTATCTCTCGACAATGCATTATAAACTATTGGGTTCCCACAATCTGCAGCATTTTCCCAATACAAATATCTTCTGGGTACTACCACATACCCACTGAAGAGAAGTATTCCGATAAAGCATTTCATCTCTTTACACGTTATGTTTCCAATTTTATTTTTTTGATTAATATAATTATTGGTGTAATTTGTCAGCAAAACTGTAATTCTGTCGCTAAAAAGTTGCTCAAAATAATAAAATGCATTTTGCTGTCTTGCAACTTGCTGCATTCCGGCCCATGGTCTAAATATTGGACGTATATCTCTTGAAATCCAGTTATACTGTTTAGTTTTTGGAATTGTTATGCTTGTGGAAGTTGAGGGTGTTGGTTCGTCGTCAGGTAACTGATTTTCAATCGGAGGATTGGAAATTCTGATGCGCATTCTTTTCGATACTTGAGCTAGACTTATTTCGTCTTCACTGTCACTACTGTCTGTCAAATTCATATAATGAACTTGAGCTGGAGTCCTTAGTTGAGTGCCAGGTAAATTTTGAATGTGGACTTGATTTTCGTCACCAGAATCTTCGTCGGTGACATCAGCATTACAATTTTCTGGTGGAAAAAATGTGATGCTGTCAGGAATAGGAGCCTCCTCATCAAATTCCAATTCTTCCATGATTTCATGAAGTTGCGACTCCCATCCTCTTCCAAAAACTCTCCTGACAAAACAAAACATTTTTTTGTATCAAGTAGTAGTAGATATTACTATTGGGCTTTATAAAGAACACCAAATGTTGCACCAAAAAAAAGTATCAAAAATGACAGTTGGTACTTATATTTAATTTAATTCACTTAGAAGAGATGTGAACGTTTTATTATTCATTGTCAAAAAAACGATTTTTTTAATAATAATAAAAAAACTCACCTCATATCAGTCATGATAAATTTACCGTAAAACAAGAGCTCCAAAACTGATTAATAATAAAGCGTTATATCACTCACAATACTTATATTGTACTGCCACACAATCCAACTTTGAAATGTCACCAACAAAATTTGTTTACTTTACCCTCATTAATCACAAGATTTTTGTTTATGCGCCGTCCTTTTAAGAGGACGATAGTAATAAGTGGGTTAATTGAGTATTTTTAATAATGTTAAAATCCATTTTATCGATATCGACAATTTTCCCTTAATCGAGTTGATCAACCCTAACGATAGCCATACCTACGCAACTTACTTTGAACTGACCAATTGCAGCCGCGCGTTCTTCCTCGTCTCCCGGCCCGCGGTAGTGAGTCGTGTGCTTCGAAGAAATCGGCCTATAAGCTCTCTAGTGGTTATATTCTCTTTGTACGGAACCCTAAAAAGTATAACAATATCAAAAGTTTGTGAATTCGCCAATTTCGTGATAATACCCGTTACGCGTACAAAACGGTAGTGCCATGTGGCAAAGCACAGAAAAAAATATCTTGATGATCAAATACGTATGATACTTACAATTCAATATTTTGTAATGTATGAACATTTGTTTCGTCCGAATTTATTTCTACATCTATCGGAGGTATTTGGGTCCTGTAACAATCACAAGTGGCTGGTATAATAATACTGGCCTATAGACCTTACATATTTTTGTTTATAATTTCGTTATGGAACCCTAAAATTGTGCAAAAAAAAACGAAGACGAAATCGTCCATAAAACCATAATGCGAATGTAAAAATGAATAATTATATAGCTACGTAATTATTATTTACCTATGTTTATTATAGAAGTACAGGTGCGGGTACGCGTGGCTACATATGAAGCTGTGATTTCCAGTATAAGCTGACCTCTCATTGTGCGGAATGCCTATACAATGCGAGATCAGCTTATAATGGAAATATATTGCTTTTTATACCTTATTATAATATAATAGCTGTGTGTTCTAATAACAGATCAGTTGCAAGCATAATAGGTAGCAGATACTCACGAATTTTCTGGAATATTCTCTTTATCAAAATCATCTTAATCGACGTCGTCTGGAAAGATTATCAATCATATTTATTATTTAGCTAATCTACTACCTACAGTACGCCCAGTAGGTTCATATTTTTTATATATTTTACAACATGCATAAGTAATATACATACTGCATAGGTACATACTACACGCGCGGCGAAACGCCGCGCACCCGGCACAAAATAAATTGCACCGTCTTTTTAGGAGCAATCGGAAAAATAGGTATTGGAGTTATAAAAATATAAAACCTATATTTTGGTACGTCAAAACAAAAACAAATCTATTTAGGTAATTTTATTTTTTTATAAAAGTTGCCTTATACTGATTTCTCCTGAAACGTGGACGGTGCGATTACAAATACAAGTCTTCACAACTCTTTGTAGACCATCACAATAACACATGTTCCATGCGGGAATCGAACACGCGACCCGTACTGCAGCCGAAAAACGCTTAGAAAGTTATAAAAATATGAGTTAGTACGGTAAGTACCTGGTCTACCCAAACACGCAGAAACTGCGCTAAACATTACCTACTACATATTTATCTACATGTTTGTAATCACTAATACTGTAAACAGATAGGTCAGCAGATACTTACTTCATTTCGATCATATGTTTGCCTGTTTCTTTACGCCAACCCCGTCGCTTCTTATTTTTATTTCGGTTATTTCCCATTACGCAAACACTAAAAACTCACGCAATTCAATATATATTTTTTTTTTACGTCTTCTGTTGCGTAATTTGCCCTGAGCGCAAAATGACACAGCCCTCCCGTACGGAAGTCGGAGCAGGAATAAGCGCGGGTGGCGCGCGGCAGGGAACAACTTTAATATGGCCGACACTATAGGTTATTTATGTTACGGCGAAAAAAAAGTGGAAATTCAAAAAAATAAATAACATAAGACCTGCTTTATAGTTAGTTCAATTAGTATAAAAAGTTTCATGATCTAATTTGCAGTATTTTATGATTGCCAGCGGTTTATTGTTCAGTTTAGAGGTAACTTTGAGATTTCTTTTTATCGAGAAAATTTTATAGAATCGTGTTTTCGCCAAACATAGGACTTAACATTAGTCCTCAACTTTACCATATATTTATTTCAAAATTAATGCTGCAGTATTTTCGGCGTATCAGAGGTTTTTGCTAAGCCATTTGAGGTAGTATAGGCTCTTAAGTAGTATAATTTGGAAATTCGTCGTCCAAGTTTAGTTTTTCACTGTTTATTAAAGGTATTGTGTGTGTAGATAAAGTTTTAGATTGGAACAGAAACAAACAAGATAAGAAAGTATTTTTTACAAATTAGAAATATGTTTGTTTTGGTTTTTTCTTATCGCGTATTTTTACGTTTTTTATTGTTTTTATCTTAAAATAGATATTATAATAAAACCGCTCTAAAGACATTTAAATGTTTCTTGGTTAACAAAAGCTCTTAATTATCAAATATTGTTAAGTGTTTGTATTCGATTTATTATTATTTACACTTATTTTTTTTTATTTCACAGTTCAATTTACCTGCTACAATGGATAAGAAAAGAAGTAAACTATGGGTTTTTTTTACACAGGCTAAAGACGATAAGGCAAAATGTGATCTTTGTAATTCGTTGTATTCAGTGAAAGGTGGCTCTACTACAAATTTGAAAAAGCATCTCATAAAAAAACACAGATCAACCTATGAAACCATCATGCCATGCTCCGTATCAGATGCAGCAGTTCTGGAAGCTCCTATACCATCAACTTCAGCAAGTACAGAATCTACTAATCCTGTAATTAAAACAAATGAAACCAATTCGCAGCAGACTAAGTTAAGGACGCGTTTTCAAAATTGATAGGCATAGAGTCGAACTACTACATCGACACATGTCATACACACTAGTGTAGGCTCTGTTAGTTGCGAGAATAATAGTCAAACGACCTAATTTTGATATTTTGAAAGTTTTATTTTATTTTTATATCTTTTTTTTCTTTTTTATCTACGTAATGCGTAACTTATGTTCTTGATGGAACTGATGAAGGTGTAGGTCGCTTCATCAAGACCGGCGAAGGCAGTGACAGCTACTGTAACTCCCCGACGAGTGGAACTAGGTATGCCGAGTTTGGGCTCGTTTTGTTTGTTATGTTGAGATCTTACCTCCGGCCCTGATGGAGTGACCTGAAGGTATACTTCAGTGATTGCTACTGGAACTCCCCGACGACTGGAACTAGGTATGCCGAGTTTGGGCTCGTTTTGTTAGTTATGTTGAGACCTTACCTCCGGACCTGATGGAGTGACCTGAAGGTGTACTTCAGTGATTACTACTGGAACTCCCCGACGAGTGGAACTAGGTATGCCGAGTTTGGGCTCGTTTTGTTAGTTATGTTGAGACCTTACCGCCGGACCTGATGGAGTGACCTGAAGGTGTACTTCAGTGGCTGCTACTGGTACTCCCCGACGAGTGGAACTAGGTATGCCGAGTTTGGGCTCATTTTGTTAGTTTTGTTGAGACCTTACCTCCGGACCTGATGGAGTGACCTGAAGGTGTACTTCAGTGATTGCTTCTGGAACTCCCCGAAAAATGGAACTAGGTATGCCGAGTTTGGGCTCGTTTTGTTAGTTATGTTGAGACCTTACCGCCGGACCTGATGGAGTGACCTGAAGGTGTACTTCAGTGGCTGCTACTGGTACTCCCCGACGAGTGGAACTAGGTATGCCGAGTTTGGGCTCATTTTGTTAGTTTTGTTGAGACCTAACCTCCGGACCTGATGGAGTGACCTGAAGGTGTACTTCAGTGATTACTACTGGAACTCCCCGACGAGTTGAACTAGGTATGCCGAGTTTGGGCTCGTTTTGTTAGTTATGTTGAGATCTTACCTCCGGACCTGATGGAGTGACCTGAAGGTGTACTTCAGTGATTACTACTGGAACTCCCCGACGAGTGGAACTAGGTATGCCGAGTTTGGGCTCGTTTTGTTAGTTATGTTGAGACCTTACCGCCGGACCTGATGGAGTGACCTGAAGGTGTACTTCAGTGGCTGCTACTGGTACTCCCCGACGAGTGGAACTAGGTATGCCGAGTTTGGGCTCATTTTGTTAGTTTTGTTGAGACCTTACCTCCGGACCTGATGGAGTGACCTGAAGGTGTACTTCAGTGATTGCTTCTGGAACTCCCCGAAAAATGGAACTATGTATGCCGAGTTTGGGCTCGTTTTGTTAGTTATGTTGAGACCTTACCGCCGGACCTGATGGAGTGACCTGAAGGTGTACTTCAGTGGCTGCTACTGGTACTCCCCGACGAGTGGAACTAGGTATGCCGAGTTTGGGCTCATTTTGTTAGTTTTGTTGAGACCTTACCTCCGGACCTGATGGAGTGACCTGAAGGTGTACTTCAGTGATTGCTTCTGGAACTCCCCGAAAAATGGAACTAGGTATGCCGAGTTTGGGCTCGTTTTGTTAGTTATGTTGAGACCTTACCGCCGGACCTGATGGAGTGACCTGAAGGTGTACTTCAGTGGCTGCTACTGGTACTCCCCGACGAGTGGAACTAGGTATGCCGAGTTTGGGCTCATTTTGTTAGTTTTGTTGAGACCTTACCTCCGGACCTGATGGAGTGACCTGAAGGTGTACTTCAGTGATTACTACTGGAACTCCCCGACGAGTGGAACTAGGTATGCCGAGTTTGGGCTCGTTTTGTTAGTTATGTTGAGACCTTACCTCCGGACCTGATGGAGTGACCTGAAGGTGTACTTCAGTGATTACTACTGGAACTCCCCGACGAGTGGAACTAGGTATGCCGAGTTTGGGCTCGTTTTGTTAGTTATGTTGAGACCTTACCGCCGGACCTGATGGAGTGACCTGAAGGTGTACTTCAGTGGCTGCTACTGGTACTCCCCGACGAGTGGAACTAGGTATGCCGAGTTTGGGCTCATTTTGTTAGTTTTGTTGAGACCTTACCTCCGGACCTGATGGAGTGACCTGAAGGTGTACTTCAGTGATTGCTTCTGGAACTCCCCGAAAAATGGAACTATGTATGCCGAGTTTGGGCTCGTTTTGTTAGTTATGTTGAGACCTTACCGCCGGACCTGATGGAGTGACCTGAAGGTGTACTTCAGTGATTACTACTGGAACTCCCCGACGAGTGGAACTAGGTATGCCGAGTTTGGGCTCGTTTTGTTAGTTATGTTGAGACCTTACCTCCGGACCTGATGGAGTACTTCGATGGAAGGAATGGAATGGATGGAAGGTTTATTAAAACATGAGGTTATTTGTTATTAATTTTTTATTCCCAGAACATTTTTTTTAATGTGCAATGTATGTGCTCTTAACTTCATATTCCTTGCCATTCTTGGGTCAATCAATTCTGGGAGGAGACAATTTTTGTAGAATTGAATCAAATATATTTCCATTTTCTCCTTCCAAAATTGTGGATCTTTTTCAATATATTGGTACTTAATTTTTCCAGGGCCCGTCCAAATAGCAAATACACAAGTATCTTGCCTGGTAATGCGCAGCTGCCCTTGAATTTGGTAATACCATTTATGTTTGGTATTTACCGTGAAGGTATTATTTGCTGCAGGCAACCAAAAATCTACTTTTTTTTGTTTGATGGCATCATCTGGGTCCATCTCATATGCCGAAGACGGACATTTAATTTCGACGATGCCAATGTCACATTTTCCGTCGGGGGTTGCTCCAAGAAAGGGAAATTCTTGGTCTATAAATAACCCGCACTGTTCAATTCGTTTATTTAAGACCTTCTCCAGTTCTCGAATTGCAGTTTCTTCGTTACATCTACCATGCTTTATAGACGGGATATCGCTTATATCTTTTCCATATAGTATTTGCTTGATCAGTGGGCCACATTCCGTTTTTGGGCGACGTTTGCAGACCGTCGCAAACCAAGACGCTGTCAGGAGTTTTCTCCTCGTTTCTAGCCATAACGGACTTCCACTTTGCAATATGGTGTCTTTCTCTAATTTCTCCTTTTCGACTTCCGAAAGATCTAATGTGTCCAAAAATTTTATTTTGGCCTCCGTAAATGCTTCTTCATTCATGTCAAGTTTTTGGCAATTTTCACCATAATAGGCATCTTGTTTAGATGTTGATGGCCTGATATTTTTTCTCTTTTTTATTTTTTTCTCTAGTCTTATTCGATTTCGTTTTTGCCGTATTTCTTCTAAGTGGACTATTTCGGGATTAGCTTCAGTGTCAAAAATATACTTATGCACTGCCGACTGTAAGACACCTGTGTTATAAGAAACAACGGCTGCAGCACAACGCGCAAGATAGGACCCCCGCTGAGAGAAGTTAACTCTTTTGCCTCCTATAAACTTTGCAACTCGTGCATTAAAACTTTCCACCGCATTATTAGTTTCATTGTACACAAAACTGTAAGCATACAATGAAAGACTTTGTGCCAAATCTTCAACTTTTTGGAATACGCCGTACGCTGTCAGTTCGGGTACTATATTGACATTGCGTTTTTTAATGTCCTCGGTACAAAAATAAGACGCGCATTTTGAGTGATCACCAAATATATGGTAGGGACCATTGACTATGTCATTTTTAATGTGACTTACTTTTTCCTCAAAAGTTGTGTTTTTACTGGTCCAATATTTGATGCTGCAATCAATGCCCCAACGTATACGTAAATAATTTTCTTTCAGAATTTTTCTGGCCCTTATGTGGTACGTAGTATTGTTACAAATTGATAGCAGGCCCTTGCAGTAATTTCGTAGTAAATGATTTTTGCACTCAATTTTACCCACCGTTACGTTAACATATGGCCTTGCATTCCTAATACTAGCATACGTGCTTGAATCACCATCCGCGACGTACTGGTGGTAAATAAGACCATGCATATCTACGGATTTTTTAAAGCCCTCAGTTATTATAACTGCTTCCATTGCAGTGGAAGGACCTTGAAAATTTTTAAAACAAGTATGTTTCTGTGGGTGTAATCCTTTTGTTTCAGCTCGTGAACAGATATTACACACCTTATTTTTCACTCCGTAGTACAAAACTTTCTTTGAGTGCATTCCTACGATTGCACCAACTCCGGAAGAGGCACTGTAATTAGTTCCATACGAACGCTTGGACCAACATGCATCACCCGATACAGTTATCATGGCTAATCCATCTTCATTTGAGCTTCCAATAGCTAAAGCATAATCCTTTTCTTCCTTACCAGCCTCGATCATATAGTGCTGCGCAGCCTTTTTCCACCATCGACCAATTATGTCGTGTTTGGATTGGTACAAGCGTACCGACATTGGTGGCATGTTTATATGACACAAAACAGTATTAAGCTGCGTAACCCCAGCACCTATAGTCATTATTCCAGCCACGATTTCTTCGTTCACATCCATTTTATTTTCTGACTCTTTGGAAGATTTTAACGTGAATTTAGCACCACAAATTTGGCACTTCATAAAAAAAATTGATTTAAGTCCAATCCTCTTTTCATTTAATAATTCAACAGTACTTAAATTACAATTGAACATCGAACTATGATTCGAAATTTCTTGAAGTTGTTTCATAAAATAAGCCATTTCTATGACCCTTCTTCCCGAAACCTGAAATGTTTTTAGTTCTTCATCCTTAGAGTTCTAAAAACAAACAAATATTTCATGTAAATTTGCAGAATAAAGTGAACATGACACAACAGCTATTTCAAATTTATTATTAATAACTTACGTAAGATGTCTCCAAATTAATTTCATTAGAAGTACAATTGCCCGTTTGATCATTATTTTCTGGATACAGTTCACATTGATTGTTAGAATAGCGAGCTTTATGAACTCTGCGAAAAAAAGAAACGAATGAATATAATAGTTCTCACTTATGATTATGAGCGTATACTTAATTACTTACCGTCTTGCTATCTCGCACGTACGTCTACAGGCACTAATTCTTTTACGAGAGCTATTGCCAAATGTCTTATGCCTCGGCATCTAGAATAACAATTAAAATTATTCAATTAAAAACAAGATAAATGAGTAGAATCCATACGAATAAACATAATAGTAGCAGCCACTGAAGTACACCTTCAGGTCACTCCATCAGGTCCGGCGGTAAGGTCTCAACATAACTAACAAAACGAGTCCAAACTCGGCATACCTAGTTCCACTCGTCGGCGAGTTCCAGTAGCAGTCACTGAAGTACACCTTCAGGTCACTCCATCAGGTCCGGAGGTAAGGTCTCAACAAAACTAACAAAATGAGCCCAAATTCGGCATACCTAGTTCCACTCGTCGGGGAGTACCAGTAGCAGCCACTGAAGTACACCTTCAGGTCACTCCATCAGGTCCGGAGGTAAGGTCTCAACAAAACTAACAAAATGAGCCCAAATTCAGCATACCTAGTTCCACTCGTCGGGGAGTACCAGTAGCAGCCACTGAAGTACACCTTCAGGTCACTCCATCAGGTCCGCAGGCAAGGTCTCAACATAACTAACAAAATGAGCCCAAACTCGGCATACCTAGTTCCACTCGTCGGGGAGTTCCAGTAGCAGTCACTTAAGTACACCTTCAGGTCACTCCATCAGGTCCGGAGGTAAGGTCTCAACAAAACTAACAAAATGAGCCCCAACTTGGCATACCTAGTTCCACTCGGCGGCGAGTTCCAGTAGCAGTCACTGAAGTACACCTTCAGGTGACTCCATCAGGTCCGGAGGTAAGGTCTCAACATAACTAACAAAATGAGCCCAAACTCGGCATACCTAGTTCCACTCGTCGGGGAGTACCAGTAGCAGCCACTGAAGTACACCTTCAGGTCACTCCATCAGGTCCGGAGGTAAGATCTCAACAAAACTAACAAAATGAGCCCAAACTCGTTATACCTAGTTCCACTCGTCGGGGAGTTCCAGTAGCAGTCACTTAAGTACACCTTCAGGTCACTCCATCAGGTCCGGAGGTAAGGTCTCAACAAAACTAACAAAATGAGCCCCAACTTGGCATACCTAGTTCCACTCGGCGGCGAGTTCCAGTAGCAGTCACTGAAGTACACCTTCAGGTGACTCCATCAGGTCCGGAGGTAAGGTCTCAACATAACTAACAAAATGAGCCCAAACTCGGCATACCTAGTTCCACTCGTCGGGGAGTACCAGTAGCAGCCACTGAAGTACACCTTCAGGTCACTCCATCAGGTCCGGAGGTAAGATCTCAACAAAACTAACAAAATGAGCCCAAATTCAGCATACCTACTTCCACTCGTCGGGGAGTACCAGTAGCAGCCACTGAAGTACACCTTCAGGTCACTCCATCAGGTCCGGCGGTAAGGTCTCAACATAACTAACAAAACGAGCTCAAACTCGGCATACCTAGTTCCACTCGTCGGGGAGTACCAGAAGCAGTCACTGAAGTACACCTTCAGGTCACTCCATCAGGTCCGCAGGCAAGGTCTCAACATAACTAACAAAATGAGCCCAAACTCGGCATACCTAGTTCCACTCGTCGGGGAGTACCAGTAGCAGCCACTGAAGTACACCTTCAGGTCACTCCATCAGGTCCGGCGGTAAGGTCTCAACATAACTAACAAAACGAGCCCAAACTCGGCATACCTAGTTCCATTTGTCGGGGAGTTCCAGTAGCAATCACTGAAGTACACCTTCAGGTCACTCCATTATGTCCGGAGGTAAGGTCTCAACAAAAGTAAGTCGCTGAAGCACTGAAGTGAACTTCGGTGACAGGTAGAGGTACTACATCACGGTTCACGTGCTTGACGAATAAATTCTACTTACCTACTTTTAGCGAAATAAAATATTGAAATAAAAAATAAACAGAAAATAATCTTACCTCGTCAAGTATCAAATTCGGTATATCTAAGATTTTGTATTAGTACAGCGATCTTTTCAACACGAGCAGTCTGCAAACAAGCGATACGTGTCCACTTACGACGGCGGCCGAGCGCGGACTGAGGTTTCACTCAAAATGTTTGTGAATAAACCAAAGACGGACTAAAAGTAAAATAACCCTTCTTGCAATGAGTTAAGATTCATCCAATAGCAAAAATATGTGAAAAAAATATGTTTCGGTTTTTATTTTTTCTGTGGCTTTCTGTAATATATTGGTATATATTTTTTTGGTATATTTAGAATTGACTATGTCTGCCTACTTGCAGTATTTTTAGAATACTTAAAATATGATATTCGTGGAAGGAAAAATGTGCCTAAACTCAACCCGGTTTCGTAAAAATTGTGGAAAAGGGTAACGGAAGATCGTAATTACAGTATAAAAAAAGATATTTTTTTAGGAAAAAACATGACGCATTTAACGTTGAAGAATCAATCTGTATGTGTTAGTAATTAGTTTTATTTAATTTGGTTTAGTTTAGTTACCAAATGTACCGAAAAACAGCATAATTTTGCGCGAATTGCAAACGCACCCTTAAGTGACTTTATTAAACGGTGAGAGAAAAAAAATTAATGATATCATTTTTAAAATGATAATTAAAGACCTTCAGCCTTTTTCTGTAGTTGAAGACGCGGGTTTTAAAGATCTTATTAATTTCTTAGAACCAGGTTACAAAATGCCTTCAAGATACATAATACGCAATCCTTTATTGGATGCTCAATACTCAGAAGTCCAAAAAAAATTAAAAGAAGAATTGGAGACTGCAAAATATATATCGATCCCCACCGATGGCTGGACTTCGAGAGCAACAACTTCTTACCGAGCTGTAACAGCCCATTATTTATTAAATTGGGAGTTGAAGTCTGCTTTATTAGGATGTTTTGAATGTCATGAGCGACACACTACTACTTATCTAATTTTTTTGATGTTTAAGTTTAACTACATTATATTAAAATTTAATTAATTTATTATATGCATGATAATTAATGTTGTTGTAATACATATTTGTACGCCGTTAAGGTAAAACATAACTGATCCTTTCTGCAATGTTATTTAACATCTTGCATGCTTTGTGTGTGCATACTCATGTTTCGGACAAATAAATGATCTCTATCTCTATCTCACACGGCCGAATATATTAAAAATGAACTGTATAGGTTGTTCTTGCATTGGAGCATACAAAATAAAATATTTGTGTAAAATAGTTGGCATTACAGATAACGCAGCGAACATGAAGGCGGCTATACGATTAACAAATTATGAACATTTGCCGTGTATCGCTCACACTGTTAATTTAGTAGTGCGTGCAGGACTGCAGGACTGTGGACTCGGGAAACTGATAAAAAAAATAAAAGCCATTGTGGAACATTTCCACAAGAGTCCAATAGCTACCAAAAAACTAATTGCAGCTGAGGGTGAGGCCTAATCAAAAACCATTGAAGCTAAAAATGGACGTAGTAACCAGATGGAACAGTACCCTGGACATGATTGAGAGGATATGTTCACCTCAAGAACCTTTAGAAGCGTCTCTTGGAATCCTACATAATCCGGTAGAAAATCTTTCGGAAGTCGAATGGCAGACACTGCCAGAAATAATAAAAATTCTGAAGCCATTCAAGCAAATCACTGAAAAAACGTCTTCAGAAAAAGAAGTGACTGTTTCAATGGTCCTGGCTTCGACAGAAAGTATAATTAGGATTTTTCACAATTTAGATACAAATATTTTTACAGATACAGGAAAGAAACTGGCAAATAAAATAATAACGGAATTTAAAAGTAGATTCAAGAATTGTTCCAGGCACTCAGTGTTATCTAAAGCAGCACTGTTAGACCCGCGTTTTAAAAAGCTGGCATTTAGGTTTGATGCATCAAGTTATGAGTCTGCCAAAGATGCATTGAAAACTGAGCTGCAAAATGAGTTTAACTTTCATAAGCAGTCAATAGAATCTAACGAGAACGAATCGACGTTAGCTATATCTACTGGCGATACCCACGCTGATAAAGACTCGATATGGATAGATTTTGACGCTTCGGCAACGTCAGCGTCAGCTTCAAACTCTACAGTTAGCAGCAGCATAATTACCATTAGGCAATATCTAGAAGAACGCATTATTCCTCGAAATGAGTGTCCTTTGAAATGTTGGCAGGCGCGGGCAATTCTATACCCCGAACTCTCAAACTTGGCTGAGAAATATTTATCAGTGATGGCTACCTCGGTACCATCTGAAAGGACTTTTTCCAAATCGGGCCAAATATTAAGTGAAAGGCGCAGCTCTATGAAACCAAAGCGAATGGAAAAGATTTTATTTTTAAATATGAACCAGAGATTCCTGGCATAAAATGTTTTCATTTGATATATTTTTTTTTTACCGAAATGGCGCGACAAGCAAGTCACAGATGTTAAATGTTAACGCTTGCCCATAACAATTGCGGTACCCTAGGTTCAATTTGATTCTAAGGAAAAAGATTTTCTTTGTTGTTTTAGTTTTGTTTCAAATATGTTTTTATTTTATTATTATGTTTAATTTCATTCTAAGAACAAAAGATTTTTGTTGTTTTAATTTTGTTTAAAACATGTTTTTTTCATTTTTTATGTTTAATTTCATTCTAAGCAAAAATATTTTTATGTTGATTGATAAATCAACATAAAAATATTTTAACGATAGTTAGAATGTTATTTAAATATTATTGTCAATAATTAATTTTCGACACCTATTTGATGCTTCTTCATTATAATCGATGCATAATGGATTGCGATGTTATTGTCATATAACATCTTATCTTATCTTGTGGAGGGGCCGAGAAATAACTCGGACACTTCGACCCATTGGGATCTATTGTGGTCCCCTTGATACTTTACTCCTCCCCAATCTCGTTGAAAACTCTTTTCATGAGTTTTACAACGAGACTAGGTGATATGAGCCTATAGTCTTCCGGTTTTGGATATCCAACCCCTAGGAGACTCATTCGCTTACCAGCCAGTGCATCGCATGTGCACAGAAGGTGCTCCATGCGTTCCGTATGTTCCCCACACAAACTGCACATGGGTGTCGCGGCCAGACCCATCTTCATGAGCATGTCGTTGGTTCCAAAGTGCCCAGTAAAGGCCCCAAGCAGGTAGCGGATTTGCCCCCTGCTCATATTCCAAATGCATTTCCGGGCTTTGAAAGTAGAGCCTAGAAATTTCTTTGAGTGTTGCAGACCGGTACTAGACAGCCAATATGTTCGTTGTCTGTGATCTGCAAACTCCCTAAATGCGGCTTTTACGAGACACGTCGAAATGCCTACACATGGTTCTGGGCCTACAAAATCATTTGCTGAGCCCTGTCTTGCCAGTTCATCTGCCACTTCGTTACCATGGATTCCTTTGTGCCCAGGGACCCATATCAGTCTTACCCTGTTATGCTTCCCAGGCCTGTTTAGGGTCCGGATAGCATCCAGAACAAGTCCGGAGTCCACTTTGTAGGATGCCATGGCTTTGAGTGCAGCCTGACTGTCACTAAGAATATATATGGATTTACCTCTGGTGCCTCTATCTATATTCTCTTGAGCACAGGTTATTATGGCATATGTTTCTGCTTGGAATACAGTTGCCATCTTACCTAAGCTTTTGCTACATTTGTAACCTTTTGCGAATATTCCCGCTCCTGTACCTGATTCCATTTTGGATCCATCAGTGTACCACACCAGACTATACTAGCCTAAGAAACAACGAAGATGTCACTTTTTTAGGGCAAAAAAACACTGCTACATTCAGAGCCAGCCACATGTTTATTATTTATATACTTAAAATATTATCCTAGTACGTTGGGCTTTTTTATTTCGTGCTTCCATTCAAACTTCTACACAACTTATATGAAAACAAATAGTTCTAGGGCTAGGTATAGGCAAAGAAGAGCATTCAAGATATTATCACGCTACTAAAGGAGACCGATCCAGACGACGTGCCAACGTTTGTGGCGAAGGATCTAAAGACCACGTCGATGTTACAAGCCTGTTGAAGGACATCGTCGTTCTGAAGGCAAGTCTTGCGGATGTGCAGAAGAGGTTAGATGCATCCCAAATTACTGTCGCTGATTTGCGTAGCGAACTCAACGAGTTGCGTAAATCAGCAACGGTAAATGGGTCACCGCACTATGGGACCAAACGGTGTTTTTCATCTCATAAATCGGTAACTGTGTTGTTTTCTGATTTTACTCCTTGAAATTTTTTTCACGTATTAATGAATATCTAGGCAATAAAAGAAATCAAACATCATCATTTTAAAAATTATATATTTTTCGTTAAAAAATGACAAAGATAAAGTTATACGAAATTACATACAAAAATTATACATTTATAATAAAACCGGTTATTCCTGCAGAAAATTAGTAATTTTGGAAAAATCTCCTTGCCGTATTTCCGTCATTGCTATTACCGGAACCTTGACGTGGTTTATCAATGTGCAAACCAAGCACTTCTCGGAATCGTTTTTGGACATATTTTTTCTTGTCTTCTTTAAGTTGCTTGTTTTCTGGAGTTCTCAAAACCTAAATTGTAAGAAATATGGAGGATCATCTCCATAAACCTTATCCATGCATGTAGTGTCGACAATCCGTATTTAAACGCATCTTCATTTTCAACTCTCGTTGTAACTTTTGAAAGATCATTCATTTGTCTGGGAGTTGCTCCACAAACAGTGCAGGTAGCACTGGATGATGTGTTCGTTAACACTTGAGCAACTTTCCCATCAATCATTGTCATAAAAAGTTCATGTTTAATTTCGATGAATTTGTCGTCCATTGCCACAAGAGTTGGAATCAATTGATTAATTTTGGCTTCAATTTCACTGACAACCGCTGTAGTTTTTTCGGGTGTTTCTTTTGCAAATTCTAATGAAATTGGTCTGCAATATCTAACAGATGAGCAAGTGGGATTCTGCCATACAACTGTAGAAGTTTCTTCGTCTACTAGTCGCAATGGTACAAGGGACACTATAAACAAATTAGCATCCGATATTTGTTCGTTTTCTTTCGGTAGAGTTTCTTTATATTCACTTTGCCCAGAGGATCCATCACATCCCCATTTAGTGAACAGCTTAAGACGATTGTGATTTGTCGATCCTGACTTTATCTTTATAATACGGCAGACTGTATGGTCTAAGAGATCTTGCAGATTGATTTTTGCGCTTATATTTGTCACCGTTATGCTGGATGCTGGCGGATAGCAAGCCTTTTTTGCTTCACTTAGTATTTGATACGAAGGCAATACAGCACTTAAATTCTTATCAACAAGCCTTTTTCTTAGGTACGCATATTGGGCTTTGGTTAAATCTGTTTCAATACACATACTCAATGCCTCCTCTTTTGTAAAGGAAAGTGCATTATCTGGATTAAGTATGTTTTGTAGAATTACTTTTTTCTCTTCTTTTTCTTTATTTCTGATAATAGTCACAATTGATGCTTCGTCATTTTCACCCATGGATCGTAAACCTTGCACATAGGCGTTACGGACATGTCCCATTCCATACTCCTGGACCAGTTCCATATTTTTTCTTTTCTTTGTGTTTTCCGAACACTCTTCATATGGTTTTGTTGGTCTACCACGATCACCAGAAGTATTCAAGCCAGAATTTTCAGATGTTGAGGTACTGCAAGAATTCAATGGTACTTTAAACTCACCATTTAACCAATTTGAGTATAGACTCTCGAACCTGTCTGGCTTTCTTTGAGCTTTCGTCCATTTCTGGTTGCAACTTGATGTTAGATTTTTTTGAATACTCTCTATTACAGTATTAACGTCAGTTTCCGATAATTGAAAGTTGTCCAACAATATTGTCTGAGGTCAGAAGTACTTTTCCCTCTTATTATTTGATCACAAAGATCGCGTCGAACACAAACGAATTCACTCATTGTTAGATAATATATATTTTTTTGACTGTTAATTGTTATTGAAAAGAAGTATCTGAACACTTTGATGAATAGTATCCTGAAAACACGGGTATATAAAGGACCAATATTTTGGTGCCTTGTGCAAAAACCATGGGACAATTGATTATGATAGTTCTCATCGAAATAGTATAAATAGTACTGATTGTAATAAATTACCACAACAGATAAATAGAACTTCCGCAGCAATATAGTTTATCATACTTGTGGTTGAGGTGATCACCGCTAGCAAAAGTGCCATGGGAAGATTCTTGTATTCTATTAATTTGTTTGCTTATATCATAGAAATGAAAAAAAAACAAGTTAGACATCAAAATAAAATAAATAAATATAATATTTCATAATAAAAAAGAAGAACCGTAACTTTCGGGGATTTTTTTTATTTTCCCTCTTTTGACATATTGCTTATAAATCACCTCTTGCGCAAAAAACGCGCAAGTTTTTTTTTAATCCTCATATTACTGAATAGGTAAGGTCTCTAATAGAGTGATTAACTTGACACCGGCAGCCTTCGGCAACAAAGAAAACTCCAATTGAAATAAACAAAAACGAAATTTTCTTTACTTCACAATTTTTTTTTTTTTTAAATAAAACTATATCTTTTTTACAAAAACTGAACGTGATTGTAAAGTATACATTCTAAGCTATCTAATGATGTATAACACTAACATACTTCCTTGGAAAACTTACGAATAATTTTGTGTTGAACTTCCTTAACGGTAATTTAATTGGCATGAAAATATTTATGCCCAATGTTTGAGGTTTATTTTATATACGTAAAACTAAGTTATTTAATTTTTTTTTGTAATTAATTCGTAAGTTCCATCCTTTGAGAGTATAAAACCATAAAGGGATTTATGGATTTACGGCTTTCGTCAAAACCATTTTTGAGATGGAAAATACTGTTTGGTCCCATAGTGCACCGGCGGGTGCATCGAACGTAAACATGCGGCGCGGCGCGTGCCTCGATGTATCGGGTGTAAGTTTCGCGTCAGCAGTTTTGTCGCCGTCGCCGCTGTCACCGCTCCAGTCCCTGCGAGTCCTTCCCTCACCGCCGCTCGACTGCTCGATCAGCTGCTTGATTCTGCAGCCTCGGCGAAACAACAAGGTGTTTGTCAAGATTACGCCAGCGTCGCCAGGAGCACAATTGGTGCTACAAAGAAGCCTGTGCCCGTAAAGGGACCGAATCAGGCTGACGATGATGGGTTCGTGACGGTGCAAAGGAGGAAGCGCCGTCAGCGAACCATCAAGAATCGCTGCGGTACGGCCCCTGTGGAGTTCAATATAAAAATCCGTGCTGCAAAGCCGAACACCCCGGTGTACATCTCCCGCCTACACTACACCACTAAGGCGGAGGACAATTGTGGAGTACGTGTGTCAGAAGCTGAAGTACGCCCCGAGAGTGCAGCTGCTGGAGTCGCGCCATAACGTCAACTTCAAGGCGTTCGTGGTGCGAGTGCCAACGTGTTTTCTGCATCTCGTGTTGAACAAGAACTTCTGGCCACAGGACGTGGTGTTCCGTCGCTTCCGCGGACAAGTGCCACGCGACTGCACAGGGACGTACAGTCCGTCAAATCTAAGAAGTCCGATGACGTTTCTCATTTAACTTGCCGTGATAACTTTGTGTGAAAGTTTACGAATAATCAAATTCATAATCCTAATTAATTACTATGCTGCCTATACACTATAACAACGAGTATCATTCGTAAGCATCAACTTAAGTTTATACAACGTATTTTTATAGCTGTCAAACGGTACTTCTTAGATTTGACGGACTGTAGTGCATAGGAAGTGATACTAGCATAGATTTAAGTTTTTATTTACTAAAAAGTTTTGTATATAATAATATATATGTTAGTCTATAAGGTATATATCTATGGGCCAATGTAGCCTGAAAATAAAGCTATTTTGATTTTGATTAGATACCATAAAATTATTGCTTACTTAAGAGAATTCAGAACTACTTACTTAAGAGCTCCAATGGGTTGAAAATGACTATAAAGTAACATCACAATGCAACTATAATATGAGCTAATAAAATAACGTTCATAATAATAATAATAACATTGGCAACCCTAAAATGTCAACATGACAAATTTTTTCCTGCACTGTTTATTTAATAAAATCATAAAACGTTCAAACTAAGAAAACATACACAGCAAAAGAAACCAGTAATAAATAACCATAATATATAATATACAGTTCAATAAAACCACAACAAACACAATAAAATTTCTGAAAATTAAAAGAAACTAGTTGACGACTCATTGACAGACGTCAACCAAGCAATATTTACCATGGAAAAGTGCAAGGGAAAATATCAATAATGTTGACGAGAGCAGCTGCCTATCGCGCACGCCATCCACCCCCGGACTCGTCACTCAGCTCCGCCTCGCCGCCGCCGGACCTCGGAACACCAGTATCATCGGCGGCTGCAGTTGCGTCGAGCTCGAGCGACGAGTATTTTTCCCCGCCGACGTCGCCAACACCTGTACGTCGGCAGGGGAGAGGCCGGCCACCGAGGAGCTTGGGATCTAGGGGCCAACCGGCCCCGAGCCGGGTCCCCGCTGCCGGTGGTTGTGTGCAGCGCATGAGATGGACTCAAGGTATGAATGAGAACGTCATGCGCGCATATTACGGGTCTACAGAGGGGGGAACTAACCTCACTGCGTACCGTGTTAGGATGCTGTCTCTGTTTCGGGACCTAGAACCAACTGTAAACGTCTCGGCCCAACGATTGTCGGATCAGGTGCGGGTCATCCAGCATAATCACAGGTTGGACGACGCCGCACTTGATAGGCTGCGCTCAGAAGTGCTGAGCAACCAAATCATTTTAACCCCGACACAGACCGCGGCACCGCCAACAACTATTGTAGTCCCGCCGCGGTCCATTCGAGTTGATGATGAGGAAAATGATAGGGTTGTTACAGTAAGTAGCCAGTGCAACGAAAGATTGAGGAGCGCACTGCAGGATGCACTCTGCGAGTACAGGTCCACTCCGACTGAACTTAGACCTCGATTACCACGTTTGCCTATGTACAAGAAAAATAGGGCGCTGGTGTGTGCTTTGGACTCGCTGCTTGAGAACATCTTTGAGAGCAGCGAGAACCTCGTTGATACGCACTCAATCCTGTATTGTGGGGCTGTTGCGGCATGTCGTTTAGCCAAAGTTAAGTTCCCAAATGAGGCTATTCGACCAAAGCCTGCCGTGCCAGCCTGGCAATGCAGGATCGAACGGCGTATCGATGGGGCCAGGGTACTCATCGGCAAACTATGCTGCTTCAGGGATGGCAATACACGACCACGTGTGATGCGCTTCGTAAGGCGTGCATTTTCGGGGACTGGAATCAGTCCTCGAGAATACATGTCCAGTGTCACGGAGCGCATCGACTTCCTGAAGCAGAAAGTTTGTGCATGGGCCGGCCGTATTCGGCGGTATAAGAGGCGGGTTGACCGGTACTCGCAGAACCGCATGTTCCAGAGTGATGAGAGGTGGGTATACAGAACTTGGGAGCGACCTAAACAAAATGCGACTGACGTGTGCCGCCCGGACGATATCGCCACGAGTACATTCTGGCGAAGCATCTGGTCGGTACCCGTCTGTCACACTGAGGGCGGCTGGATGCGTGATGTCAAGCGCGTGTGTGAAGCTATACCAGAAATGGAAAAAGTAACCATCAGTCCATTTGATGTAGCCAAAGCAGTTCGTCCGCTACCGAACTGGAAGTCTCCGGGACCGGACGGACTGCATAACTTCTGGCTAAAATGGTATAGCAGCTCACACGCGTTTCTGGCATCTCAATTCCAGTCATGCTTAGAGTCTGGGTCGCTTCCGCAGTTTTTAACAACAGGCGTTACCCACCTGCTCCATAAGACAGGTAGTCCCGCGGACCCCAAGAATTATAGACCAATTACATGTTTACCAACGGTCTATAAGGTTCTTACATCCATCCTGAGAGTAAAAATTGATAAACACATTAAAGATAATTCAATAATGTCTACCTCTCAGAATGGATGTAGGAATGGGTCCCGCGGCACTAAGGAGCTACTCCTCATTGACATGGCTATAAGCCAGCAGGTTCGTCGATCCCGCAAGGATCTGTCGACATGCTGGATAGACTACAAGAAGGCCTACGACTCTGTGCCACATACATGGCTCATGAGGGTGCTGGAGTTGTACAAAATAGATGCAACTCTATGCACCTTCCTCGAGTCATGTATGGGGCAATGGAAGACAGTCCTTCGATATCCGGGATGTCAACCGATTCAGGGGGATGATGAGCCTGTATGGATTAAGCGGGGGATATTTCAGGGTGACAGTTTGAGTCCACTTTGGTTCTGCTTAGCCCTGAATCCTCTAAGTACACTCCTGGAGGATTCAGGTCTAGGCTATCGGTTGAGAAGAGGTGGTCAGGTCATATCTCACCTCCTTTTCATGGATGATCTGAAACTCTTTACCCCTAACAAACTCCAACTGACGGAGCTACTGAAGGTTACTGAAACCTTCAGTAACTCCATCAGGATGGAGTTTGGTGTGGATAAATGTGCAGTCATGCATGTAAAGCAAGGGGAGATTATGGAATCCGACGGAATTCAACTCTCTGATTCCATACACCTTAGACACCTCTCCTCAACTGAAACTTACAAGTATTTGGGTATGTCGGAAGCGTTGGGCATCAACAGTACTAACATGAAGCAACTGCTGAAGGAGCGTTTCTTTGGCCGCCTGAAAAAGGTATTAAATAGCCTTTTGTCAGGCGGAAATAAGGTGCGCGCCTTCAACAGTTGGGTCATGCCGGTTTTGATGTACTCTTTCGGCATACTCAAATGGACTCAGACCGAGCTCGACGCCCTCGACAGGAGAGTCCGGACACTGCTGACCGCAAACCGGATGCATCACCCACGATCATCGGTGATGAGACTGTACATTCCGCGGAAATGTGGGGGTCGAGGCTTTTTAAACGTCAAGACTCTTCACAACCGCGAAGTGTACAGCCTCAGAGAATACTTTTTAAAAGCTGAAGTGGGTATGCACCGGGACGTGGTCGCAGTGGACAAGGGACTCACCCCGTTGTCCATGACTAAAGAGAACTGGCGCAAGCCTGTAATATTAACTACTGATGTACGCAAAGAGGTATGGCAAGGCAAGGAGCTACACGGGCGCTTCTATCCGGCTCTACATGGGCCTGATGTAGATTTCCCAGCGTCCGTATCCTGGCTACGTTTCGGCGACCTTTTCGGCGAAACTGAAGGTTTTGTCTGTGCAATTATGGATGAAGTTATCCTGACGAATAACTATCGGAGACATATATTGAAGGACGGGACGGTTGACATGTGTCGGGCATGCCACCGTCCGGGTGAATCCATCAGACATATTATCTCTGGTTGTTCTCGTCTGGCTAACGGCGAGTACTTACACAGGCATAACCAAGTGGCCAGGATTATTCACCAGCAACTTGCTTTAAAGTACAATCTAGTGGATTCTGAGGTACCGTATTACATGTATGTGCCCGACCCAGTTCTCGAAAATAGCCATGTCACGTTGTACTGGGATCGGTCTATCATCACTGATAGGACTATTGTGGCCAATAAGCCGGATATAGTGGTGATAGACCGATTAGCGCGCCGCACAATGATAATCGATGTCACCATCCCGCATGACGAGAACCTCGTGAAAGCTGAGAAAGAGAAACAAATCAAGTATCTCGACTTAGCACACGAGGTTGTCGACATGTAGAATGTGGACTCGGCGATCATTGTGCCGATTGTTGTTACGGCCAACGGCCTGATGGCCAAGAGCCTCGACGACCATCTGTCGAGGCTGTCATTACACGGTTGGATCAAGGGCCTGATACAGAAGGCAGTACTCCTCGATACGGCTCGCATTGTGAGGAGGTTCCTGTCTCTAGAGTCCTAACCACCGGTAGCTTGGACCCTGCTCCCGACACCGGCGGACCACCATTATTTTTTATATTTTTAAATGTTTTTTTTATGATTTGTTTTTATAAAGAAATATTTAAAAATGTAAATATGAAATGTGTAAAAAGTTGAATAAACGAAATAATAATAATAATAAAAGCCTTTATTAACAATCTTACATGTTACATTTCATCTTATAACTACTTATACTAATACTAATATTAAACATGGTTGTTTATGAAAGCAACGTAATCATTTTTTTTTTTTTTGTAAGACAATCACGAAACCGGTGTCTACCGGTTTCGTGATTGTCTTGCTCTTTGGCATAGGCCTCCCCAAGTGTTCTCCACAACGTTCTATCCCTTGCTATCCTCATCCAGCATGGTCCTGCTACCTCCTTGATATCATCCTCCCATCTTCGATGCGGTCTGCCTTTACCTCTCTTTTTATATCTAGGGCACCATTCCGTCACTTCGTTCGTCCACTTTTCTGTCTTACTTCTTGTTAGGTGTCCTGCCCATTTCCATTTCAGTTGTTTGATTTGGTATTTGATATATATAATCTTGGTTTGTTTTCTGATTGTTTTTAACCTAATTTTGTCTTCTGATTTTATGTTGAGTATGCTTCTTTCCATTCGGTGTTGACAAGTTTCTAGTGATTTGATATTTTTCTTTGTACAACTCCATGTCTGACATCCGTAGGTCATGCTTGGTCGTATGCATGTGTTAAATATTTTCTTCTTCCCTTCTATTGGTATATCCGAGTTTTTCATTACGTCTTTTAGAGCCCAGTATCTCTTCCATCCTAGGTTTATTCTATTTTGAATTTCTTTTGTTGTGATGTCTGTTGGAGATATTATTTGGCCTAAGTACGTATATTCGTTTACATATCCCAGTTCAGCAGCATTTTCAGGTTTAATGGGTGTTTTGACGTAATTTGTCATAGTATTTATAGATAGTCCTACTTTTTCGCTTTCGTTTATCAGTTGTTCGATCATAACCTGCAGAGTGTTTGGATCACCACATATTAATATAAGATCATCTGCGAATCTTAGATGGTTTAGTAACACTCCGTTAACATTTATACCATATTCCTTCCATTCCAGGTGTCGAAAAATATGTTCTAGTGTTGCCAAGAACAGTTTGGGTGATAAGGGATCTCCCTGTCTAACTCCCTTGCTAATGGGGAAACATTCTCCGACCTTTTCTGTGCGTATTTTAGCTGTCATGTTGATGTATACCTTCTTTATTATGTTGGTGTATTTACTGTGGACCTGTTGTGCGGTGAGAGCTTCCCATATTTTTTCATGTTTCAGCGAATCAAATGCTTTATTGTAATCTATAAATGCTAGGTAGTAGTTTATTCCATATTCATTGCATTTCTGGATCATTTGTTTGATGGTATGGATGTGGTCGATGGTTGAAAAGCCACTTCGAAACCCTGCCTGTTCTTTCGGCTGATTCTCATCTATGGTCTTTGTTATCCGGTCCAGTATTATCTTGGAGAAAATTTTGTATACATTTGACATTAGTGAGATGGGTCTGTAGTTC
Source organism: Orthosia gracilis (assembly GCA_947562075.1). Classification (NCBI taxonomy): domain Eukaryota; kingdom Metazoa; phylum Arthropoda; class Insecta; order Lepidoptera; family Noctuidae; genus Orthosia; species Orthosia gracilis. Next base: position 14,943,835 of record OX387265.1, read on the forward strand.
GATATATCATCTGTTCTCCCTTTCTTGTGAAGTAAGATTATAGTAGATGTGGTCCATTGGAGAGGTATATATTCAATTCTTAAAATTTCCTTAAAAAGGTTTGTTAGTGTTTCTAGGATAGTCTCTGATACTCCTTTTAAAAGTTCATTTGAGATGTTATCTTCGCCGGGTGCTTTTCCTCTTTTCTGAGATTTGATGGCTTTAATAACTTAATCTTTCAATATATTAGGAACTGGTTCTTCTTCGGTACTCATAACTGTTTCGCTACTTGTTACTGGTTCGTCATGATAAAGATCGCGATAGAAATCAGTTGCTGTATTTAATATTTCGTTTCTTTTAGATTTATGTTTTTGAGTTTTGTGATGTGTTACGTTAGTAATCCAGTTTGTATGGTCTTGAAGTTCATTCCATGCACTCTTGACTCCACCTAATTTTGTTATGTGGAGTTGTATTAACTTAGTTTTTTGTGTATTTCTGTATTTCCTTATTTCAGTGTATATTTCTTTACTTATTTTAATTATGTTTTGTCTGTTGTTCTTCCTGTTCTTAAATAAAAGTGCTCTTTGATTTATTAATCTTCTTGCTTCAGATCCTATTCTATCTTTAAATGGTTTGTCCTTTTCTAGGATTTTATTAGTCCTTTTAATTCTTCTTCTAATGTATCATATTTTTCCTGGACTGTTCTTAGTTCACTTATTTGTATTAATTTAGTTTTTAGGGATTCTAAAACATGGATTGGTAATGGTAGTGTGATCGGTTGTTTCGTATTAAGTATTTATGTTTCCTAGAATTTTTAGGTTCATTTAGGTGTAATTGACCTCGGAGTAATCTGTGATCAGTAAAATAGCCAAAATTGTTGAGGACTTCCACGTTTAAGAAAATCTTCGGTTTATTTGTGGTTATGAAGTCTATCTCATTTCTTATTTGGCCGTTGGGAGATTCCCACGTCCATTTTCTTTTAGGTTTTCTTTTATAAAAAGTATTCATAATATGTAAGTTGTTTTCTAACGCGTAGTTAATCAATCTTTGTCCATTATCGTTTCGCTTGCCGGTTGTATAGGGTCCAAGTATTTTATCTTCGTTCTTTCCTCGTTGGCCAATTTGGCTATTAAAATCGCCCATCACAATAATGGTGTTATACAGAGTATCCATTGTCTCATTTAGGTTTTCGTAAAAGCTATTTTTAATTTCCTTTTTCGCTACCTCAGTAGGAGCGTATACTTGGACTATTGATGTCGGGTGTTTGTGACCAGGAAGTATAATGTTTAAGACTGCTATCCTGTCTGAAACTCCTTTAAACTCTATTTTTCAGGTATTTTTTGACTAAGAATCCCACGCCGTATATTCCTGGTATTTCATTTTTATAGTATATTATGTATTCTTTATGCTCTTCAATATTTTCTTTCGATCTCCGTACATCACTTATGCCAAGAATATCCCAATTAATGTTGTTTAAAGCTTGTTCGAGTTCTGTTAAACATTCTTTTGACTTCTTGTATTCAATGTTGCCATGTGGAGTCTCCTTTTCTTGGTGTTCATCATTGGTTTATTTTCCTTTCCTAGTGTAGTATTTTGGGGGGTTTGGTCGATAACCCCGCGGTGACCAACCGTATTGGGGTTTTTCCTGTTTTTTCCTTTTCTCTTGCCTATATAGTTTGTTTTGATTTCGTTCCCGGTGTCTGACATTTCCTATGCGTAATCTTGTTGAGATGGTTTTGCTGACAAAGTCAAAGACGCAGATCTTGCCCTCATATAATCAAACGCATTTGTTTTATGTAGTTTAGAGGGTGCAATAATATTTTTCGAACCCCCGGAGCATGATGTGCTTATGTTGTTAGGTGATATCGAGGCCTCTCTCTTTCTTTTTTCTGTATCTGGTGTTTCTTTTATGATTATTTTATTGTTACGAATGAAAGCGTCCTTTCCGTTTTGTTTTTCTTGTTTGAGTTTTTCCTGTAGGTTCTTCCGCATTTCCATCGTTTCTTTCGAAAAATCCTCAGTAATGTAAGTTTGTTTCGGCATTTTCATTTTATTTTTCAGTATTGTTAACTTCTTTTGGAATGATATGAAAGAAATAAGTATTGGCCTTACTTTACTCTCTCCTTGTTTCTTTCCTAATCTATAGTAGTTATTTATTTCGTATATATCGATGTCGATACCTAGGCTTTTCAGTGTTTCTTTAATTAGATGGAATAATTCTTGGTGGTTTTTTTCTGTTTCTTTTATACCATGTATTAACAAATTATTTTTCCTATTTTTTTCTTCTAAATATTTTACTTTTTCCTGTAATCTTTGTACTTCGTTTTTCAAATATTTGTTTTCTTCCAGAAATGGTTGTAGTTTTTCATCAATATTGTGCATGATGGTTTCATTTACGCTTTTTGTAATAGTTGCGGTTTGTTGTTCAAGTTCAGTTTTCATCATCTTAAACAGTTGTGCTATCTCTAGTGACATTCCCGTAGAACTCATGTTGAAAAAAACAAAACGTTTTATTCTGCGTGTATTGGAACGTATTTTGCCCGTTGGGCTAGCAACACTGTGTGACGTTTACCACTGACAGATGTCGCTGTCAGGTAACGCTGTTTGGTTGTCAATTGATGATGTTATTTCTAACCTCAATTCGGTATTTTTTTTATGTGATTTTATCGATAAATTTTGCTCGGGGTTTACGCGTACCTTTTTATAATGTCCGCGTAGATCTATATTCTTGATGAAGAATTTTGTAGTGTGCGGCCGGTATCGGTTAATTTTCACTGTGATTTCAATTAAAAACTGGGAGCACTTTTTCGTACACTGTTGTCGCTTTGACATCCGGAAACGGAAATCCGTTCATACAAACTAATAATAATAATTATACACAAGCGTATCAAAAGAGGATAGGGGTGGGTGTAACTAATTTGCCATTCAAAAAATCGTCATTCATATTATAATCAATCGTGCATTGATTATACTGTCCATTCACAAAGGTAAATTTTTATAGAGAAGAACTGACCAGAAATTCCACACTCTGAAAATAAGAAGTGTTTTACAATATTAACATGCATCCAGTATAACACTACTATATCATGTACCTCTAGGTATAAAATAATATTATGATATTATTAAGAATAAGTAACTCTGTATCTCATTATAAGTGAACTGTTATAATATATTTAAACCTAACCTATAAAGTAATAAAAGCACTAACAGATAAATTCATTAATTTAATAAATAGAATAAAAGCAAAACTTATAATCCCCAATAAATATATATGGTTCAGCAGGGTGTAACGAAAGATGTGTAAATATTTTAAAACTGCTTCTGTCCATGTATTTCGGTCCAAAATTATGTTTTGTATCTCTCATACAAGTTTTGTCAGCTGACAACAACTTTGTTTGAAAAATCCAATTTATTTTTGGGATTTGCCTATGACTTCCTTGAAAACAATTGAGTATTTACATGGGTAGAAGCAGCACATTAAAAGTAAAGTCCGTTTGTAATGACATCGAAAGGGATTGACAAACAAGTCATAATAAGCGGACGTCATACAAAGCGTTTTGTGAAATGAAAAACCTTTTTTATGTAAATATGAATGTACTTAAGTAGTTTAATACATAAACATAGTAATTACATATGTATACATACATATTAAATCAAAATCAAAATTGCACGTAATCAGCACATTATAACACATACAAGTGTATTTTTATTGTAAGTAATCTGTAATTTTTGTCTGCTTTTGTTTTTTCATTTTATTGTATAAACAATCTCTAATGCTATTGTGTATAGAAGACATAGCTATGGCCAAATTATCATTTTCAATATTGCTGTGAACAAATCGGGATAATAATTCTGCAGCTTTTAATGCCTCTTCTGCGGTAGGTAATGGTTCTTCCTCGACTTCTTCTTCCCCATCACTTTCGAGTTGTTCCTTAGCACAAATGTTCTGTACGATATTTTCATCGGTGGGTTCTTCGGATGTGAGGAGAGCACTATCGATGTCAACATAATCTTCCCAAAGAATCTGAGCACAAATGTTCTGTACGATATTTTCATCGGTGGGTTCTTCGGATGTGAGGAGAGCACTATCGATGTCAACATAATCTTCCCAAAGAATCTGAATGTAGGTTTCGTGACCACAAAGATAAAGGAATGTCATCTCCTTCATCGAATTCATGGTCTGATATTTGAATAGGTAAACCGTCGTGGTTTTCAATGAATCCTGCATGTTTGAAACAGTTATGAATGGTACTTTGTGACATTTTATTCCAGGCATCATTAACCATCAGAATTGCATCTAGCACCGTTATTTTTGTAGAAGAGTTGTCTTCATTAGCATCAAGACAATTAATCATTTTGAGCACAAGGTTCTTCCTGAAATTCGTTTTGAGTGATCGTATTATTCCCTGATCCATTGGCTGTAGTACTGATGTTGTATTCGGCGGAAGGAAAGCAAGTGTTATAGACTTTAAATCAGTAACATTTGGATGGGCCGGGCAATTATCAACCAGCAATAGAATCTTTTTCTTCTTCTTCACCAAATCACGATCCCAATCACGAAGCCACTTTTCAAAAAGTTCTGACGTCATCCAAGCATTACGATTGTTAGCATAATCGACAGGTAATGATTTGACACTTTTAAAACATCTTGGTTTTTTGTGACTTTCCAATAATGAGCAATTTCTTTTTCTCTGTGCCACTCATATTAGCTGCTACCATGACAGTTATTCTATCTTTCGACAACTTACCTCCACTACAATTGTCACCTTTAAATTTTAAAGTTTTATCCGGCATTAATTTGTAAAAAAGTCCAGTTTCATCAGCATTAAATATCTCATCATCAGAAAATTTTCTTCGTAAATTTGGCCACACAGATATCAACCAGTTTTTTGTTGAATTTTGATCAACAGACGAAGATTCACCGACAATTTTTCCCGCCACAATGTTATGTCGAACTTTAAAACGACTGATCCAGCTTGCAGAACAATTGAAGTCGAGAATACCAAAACGCGCGGCAAAACCATTTGCCTTTTCCTGTAGCATAGGGCCGCTGACAGGTATTCCTTTGTTTCTCATGTTTTTAAACCACTGAATTAATGCTTGATCAACATTTTCTTGTCGTGATTTTCGAAGCCTCTTCGGTTTCAAAACATTTGAATTGAACGACTGCTTAATGCGGTTCTTGTTTTTAAAAATCATTGAAATTGTCGAATGACCCACGCCAAATTCCTTTGCGAGACATGAGTTAGATTCTCCATTTTCTAATCTGCATATTATTGCACCTTTCTCCTCAATTGTAAATGCTTTCCGTCGTTGAGACATTTTTGACATTTTTTTCACAGTAACAAACGAAAAACAACGTGTGACCTTCAAGCGTCAATTACCCACTGAGATTCAAAACAAAAACGAGCCATGTGCCGAACGTCGTCGGGAATTAACGAACATTACCGAAGGTGTACAGAATCATGTCGGTCATTATAACCGGACATAATTTATTAAAAATGGGTCATAATAAGCGACATGTCACTGTAAGGGAAGTCATTATATCCGACTATTTATAAAGAATTTCATATGTAAACCAAACTTCGTAGTATAGTTACGTCATAATAACCGGTTGGTCAATATAGGCGGAGTCATAATAAACGGATTCTACTGTAGTAAATTACGCCTTTTCCACAGTCGCTGAACAAGGACATTCCGTGTCGCGACACCCTGCTGAAGAGCGATGTTATTACTACGTGGCTGTTCACCTGCAATACCCTGCGACTGCAATTGGGCTTCTAAAATCACATCTTCATCATTTACAATCAGGTCAGCTACTTCGTGAGAGTAATGCAATACTTTTGAATCAACAAACAACGTAAACGCGATTTTAGAAGCCTAATAGTGCGCTCCACAATATTCTTTGCAAGGACATGTAATGTGGTGTAGTGTGCTTCTGGCGAGTCAGCTGCTGCATCCAGTATCGGTGTCATCATACTCTTTCTTAGTCCCCTATTGATAAAAAGTTAACGTAAGTTAATCAGGTTTGCTTATTAAATTTTTAACTCGTAGGTACCCACCAAGAAACAAAATGTCATTGATGTTGCTAATAGTTTCTAAATGAGATCTTAGCTGATGACTGATGAGTAGCGCTTATGTAAAAATCATGAGTTGCGCCACCATGGCGTCTACACTCATTATCTGCATGTTCTTAATTGGTACCTACATATATGTTAAAGGATGTTAAGTGGCATTCCTAATATAGAGTGTAAAACATGTCACTTTTTGGGTATTAGGGTCATCTTTTGCCCACTAAGGTTATCTAAAATAAGTACCTACACTAATTTGATGAGATTTTCACCACTAGGAGCAAAGTTTATAAACTTATGTTTACAAAAGTATAACTTTACTTAACAACTGTGAGTTTAAAGAGTGGTAGCTCTTCGGCAGTAATAGCGCTCCTCATGCGCTACTGGGCGTATAATAGCTACTTGGCTGCAATCTTTACAGATAAATGAAATTAAGATCAAAATTTAATTTAACCATCTTCAATTTCAGCAAAGTATCGCTCTGCAACTATTTTTATTGTAATCATAATAGGAACATACTTTGTTTTTATTATATTACTTTATTGGTCAGTAGCGGGGAATCTGATATATTTTTTGCGCATCTGCAGTGAGTTGATACCCTTTGGTAGAGACCTGTGAGATGGTTGAGGACACGGTCTGTTGGGCCACAAAATAACCCTCATTGTTGCCTGTGGGACGTTGGTAGGACCCAGTTGCGTAAGAAGACAATGCAATGAACAATAACAGTGGTTTAACACATACCTGAAGTACACTGTTTTAGTGTATTATTTGCATTATCCTTCATCTCCACAAACGAGTCAGTGAATCTTTTCGGGCTCTTCATATGTGACCTCAGCTCATCACGCAGGTTACGTGCTAACTCCTTCGACAAACGGTAACTTTTTATAAACCCCGCTTCTTTAAGATCGAAGTGTCTAAGTGTCCTCACGCATACGACATATACAACGCCGCTTTCTTGAAGTTTTGTTTTCCGTGTTGTCGGCTTTCAAGAATTCAAATATTTCGTATTCACTCGCCATTTTCGAATGGAATTGAATAAAGCCGATAGACTAAAACAAACAAGAAAATAACTTCGTTAAGTTTATTTTGGATAAAATTAATACATCCAGCTCATCGGAGAAACTTCTTTTCACTGTCAAAAAAAAACAATAATTGGCGCGAAAATGTTATTGGTAGTTGTTATTGTTAAAAAAAACGTTATTGTTAAATTGAATGAACTATAAAAATACGTCATATCATGTCGTCTTGTAGTCACCCTTTGCGTAGTTAACGTACCAACGTAAACGCTGATTCTTCATACATTTAAAATGTCTGATGCAACTTGCCAGTCATATATTTGTTGCTGTAAGGTGAATAGTAGTAACTACCTAATTATTAACTAATTTAATCATATTCAATATTTGTTTAACTTAACACAGGAATCGATCTTATGTCTGCTGATTATCATGCCGTTAGCTTAACATAATCCCGTCTTGAGATAACATTATATGGTGTTACATCATTTAGCTTAAGTAAATAATAAACTAACTTTAAATCTACACTATATGCTAAAATAATTACGCATGCACTTATGTAAGTACCGCTGGGACTCAATTTATAATACTGTTATTGTAACGGTATGTTATTATTCAGCGAATCTCACGGGCGTTCGTACACGGTAAAGATAACAAACAGTATAGTGACTCGGCCCTGTCCTTGAAATAAGTGCCTACAAGCGCGCGTCATTTAAACATGAATCCGCTGTAAGTCGATCGAATGTTGCACATTTTTAAAAGAAGATCTCATGTACCTCAGAAGGTACCATGTGAAAAAAGTTTCATTCAAAAATCTCAAACCATGAAGGTTTTATCTCAATTCGAAGTATTTATTACAATGAAACGGCAATTTCATACTTTAACCTACTATTATATTGTTCTTGCAACTTCGTCAGCTGTTATTTCCTTTACCGGAAATGCTTCCGGCCAACGCGTGTTTATTTCGATAATAGTTACCAAATACCTAAATCTATCTGGAGATTTTGGTAGTGGCCCAACTATGTCCACATGTATGTGTTCGAAACGTCCTGCTTCTGGAAAACCTATATCCGAAATAACATGTCTGCTTATTTTCGTCTTCTGACATGGTATATACTATGTAGCCAAACGACGTACATCTTTGTTCATATCCGGCCATAAAAAATCCTACACACTATCTTCTGAGTGGTTCGTGTCCCTGGATTATTCAATTCATGGACACTCTTGAAAGCAATTTTCCTAAAACTTCTCTGTCAAGTAAGGCCTAATTATGTTTTAGGAAATTTCACAATGCAATGATTTATTACTTCCCGGTAGTGGTGGTTAATATAACGTAAAGCAACTTAAAGCAGCGTGCTTATTATACATATCATAAAGCAAACGCTATCATAGCACTCACTTGGCGCTCCACGCTATTTGCTTAATTCGTTATAACGCAGTATCGCGCGAATCGCGCGCAACACAAAAACGTAAATAAAGCAAGAAGCAGGGGGCGCCGGGCAGGCGCGGCCGCGCGGCGGTGGCCAGTCGTCGCCATAGATAAATATGCTCCTACTATAGATAGGCAATTTCGCGGTTCGCTCGAGGTCGCGAAAGTAATGCTGTGTTAAGGTTGCTTCATGAAATAAAGCTGCTGCCCTACATAAATAGCATATGTGGGTAGATATATAATGCAGCCGTAGGTACAGGGCACCCAGCATCTTTAGATATTATTGTTATATTGCATTATTATCATAAATTTGTGTTTTCAGGGTAACACAAATCTTGAAAACAATGCATGACATTTTTCGTAACGAAAAAAAGAAAACAATACGTTATGTTAATATTTTTTATTTCGGGTTTTATGTATTACATAATAATTATGAGCTGCCACTTTCATTTCATCACTTTCATCCCAAAAATTGGTTTTCCCAGATATCAACTGGTTCATATCTTTTTTATTACACCAATTGTTCAAAGAGAACAAAATTATTTTTTTAACCATGTATGTTATTATTAAATTTCTATGAATGTTACATGTTATAAAATTGTAGTTGATATTTGTTGTTATCACTAATTCTAAATAGGCTTTTATATTTTTACTTTGACATTTTGTCTTCAGAACTTCGGTAACAATATTTTCTGCATTAAAAAAAAATTAAAACGCTTCACGAGTTGGATAAAAATATCAAGTTTTTGTGCTATCATACTCTTTAATCCTAATATATTTATATATACTTGCATTTTAATTTTAATATATTTATATATACTTGCAGTTCTGACTCGAAAGCTTGCCTGCAGGTTTGACAATCTTTATAAATATTTTTTTATAAGATAAGCCACCCACTACAGTATGCTACTGCTGCACATTTTTCTTTGTTTTCGGGATTGGTAATAAATTTTCTACATCTGCGTTCCTTATGCACAAGTGCTCCTCAGCTATTTCAACGTTAACATTGCTTGTTTCTGGTTGGGGCTGGTTTTCAGTTAAATTGTTTTTTAATGAATGCAATAATTCAAAGTTGTCTTCTTCACAATTTGCCCCAACCGATTTGTACAATGTTATATTACATATCAGTAATGATTTGTAAGCGTTAATAAAAGCATGTGCACTTGGCATATTATTGCGGAGACCACGTGCTCTTGCCCCAAAGAAATGTTTTAAGTGGTCTTGACTAATATGGCGCAGCAGTATCGATGACAAACCTGCAGAATGCAAATTCTTTATCAAGGCGAGAAAAGCTTCGATACTTTTTACCCAACTCGTTAAAGGCGGCACAGTTGCTCTGTTAGGTATTAGTTTTTTGTGATGATCGTCATGAATTTCAATATTGGTAAACTTTTATACCACAATTTGTGATGTTGAGATTGCCGAGTTACAACACATCTAGAATTTTTTCCTAAGTCTGGTTTATGGAAATTGCCATTGACAGAATCAAACAATTTGTCGAAGAATAAGAGGAGATCGGCTTTGTCCACAATTTTATTTTGGAGTTTCCCTTCATCTGAAAAAAAAAACTTTTTGAATTAACTTTCAACGTGATTTTATTTATTTATTTAACCATTTATGCACTCACATATAATATAAATACAAGAAGAAGAAACAGAAAAATAGGTACATAGGTGATGCTTATTCCTATAGAAATCTCTTCCAGCATACCTGCGAAAGGAAAGATGAAAAAAAAAGAGATGTAGACATAGTGTGTAGACTTGAAAAATAATAAACATAAAACGATTCATAACTAACAAATAATACCGATAACAAATTAAATATACCTAGTTATGTTCCCAACCTAACGCTGAGGTAGAGTTTAGACGCTGACTTGGCGCCTTTGCGTTGAGGCGTACGTGACAGGATGTGTGTCGCGACCGCAGGTGGCCGACCACCAGCGGCACCAGCCTATGGATAAGTTTTGCTATGTAATAAAATTAAGATAGGCTAAGTTAGTCTTACATGAACTTCTGTAAAGCTCGGGTCGTAATAAAATCTTACTTCCACGCAAACGCTATTTTATTTGCGCTCCCGAAATCTAACTGGGCAGCCGGTAGGATTGTCGCAAACTGTTTCCACCGCGAAAAGTCTAGTGCGAAAACCTGTGAAATACATTAAAACACGTGGACTGTGTTTCGCGAGTGGTTACTGACTATATATAGAGTCGTCGTGCTTAAAATCAGTGAGACATTCTATATTGGGCAATCTTCGAACCAAATAAATAAGTTTAGATAACGCGCAAATTATATGAGTGAGCAGAGATGGTGATAATATATCAAGCGGTTGGCATGTGAGTAACCTTCTACATCCTTCCTCATTCCCTTCATTAAAAATTGTGATAAGACGTAATTAGTATTTTAGTAGCTTAATTTAGTTTATAAAAAAAAAGGCGAAATTAGTGTTTCTGTCTATTCTTGTTAACCCGTGAGAAGGCGCGTCTCTGTTTGTTACATGGAGAGGCGCGCGCGAGCAAATTACTCACACTACTTTAAATGCTCATATTTCTACTTTTAAAGTACTTATTGACTTATAATGGATTTATATGAATAAAACAAGGTTTAGTAAGTAAGAAAATAAGTATTTTTATTAAAACTATGAAACATAAATGCGACTCCTAAAACAAATAAAAAAAACAACAAATTTTTATTTTCTAATTTTGACAGTCTTCATATAAATCACAATAAAAATTTTACATATCAAAAACTTAAAAAAAATTACGCTTCCATGAGATCTGGAGAAGTGTGCCTCTCGAAACACATTGAACACATATATGTGATATGTTCGGTGCAGAGTAATTGCTTGCACAAAGTGCAAGCTTTTTTTGACCGTCTATTCCTACGTCTAGGTATAGAAGGTCTAGGTATAGTCTACATATAGAACAGAATCCGCTTTTCCTAGGCTCTAAAATAGGTCTGGGAGCCGACACAAATCATTCATTAGAAACTTGAGATCTGACGATATGTTCTCCATGCAAATTCGGCGGGAAATGTGTGGTTTTACCAGCTTAAGCGCCACTTCTTTTAGGAATGTACGTCTTTCAATCAAAGTTTTGGTGTTAGCTTTGTATATTATTTGGGCATTGATTCCAGCTTTGTATATTATTTGGGCATTGATTCCAGTTATGTTCAAAATGGAAAAAAATAAGCGCATTGGCCATCGTGAAGTGATTCTGGCAACGGAATAATCCTCTTTCTTTTGGTCTACTACATCCACTCCTCCTTTTGTGGAATTGTAAAATGTTATAATCTCGGGTTTAGCTTCATTTCCTCGTACTTGGTCTATTTTATCGTCATCGTGAAGAGATGATAGCATAAGGACAATTTTCTTGGTTTTCTTCTTTGGTACATATGATAAGATCGTCATATCTTCACCGAAACCAAAAATGGAACTTGGCATTGGCCTATCCTTCGTCGACAAAAATAAAGGCGGAATCTCTTTTTTATTTTTTCGCAGTGTACCCACCGCAGTTGTTCTGTTGGTATTTTTTAATTCTTCAAACAACGGTATGGATGTAAAAGGGTATAATTTAGACGGTCACCAAAAATATTTTTAAGACTAAGCTTAGGCACCAAAAAAAATAAACAACTCCAAAAAAAAATCAATTGACTTTATTAAAAGGGCCCTAAAGTATATAATATTATGATCCAAAATAAATAAAATAACATCAGAAAAATCGCAAACCTCGCACAAATATTATTTTTGGTTCCTAAAATGGATCAACGGTCACCAAATTCTATCCAACTCAAAGATTAATATTACTACCAAAAATCTTACTCCAAGAGCGAGCGAAGCGAGCTCGGGAGCTTAGGGCACCCCGACACGGACAGGTTAGGTTCGAACGAGATGACGGGAGCTGAAGTGAGCGAGCAAAGCGAGCGAACTCGGCTCCCGTCATCTCGTTCGTGTTAGGTTACTTTAGACCCTGCGGACGGAAATAGGAGCCCCGCGCAGCGGGGCTCCGTCGACTATGTTGCCAGAGTACTAATCGTACTTGAACCTTGAACCTCAATATATTTAGCGAATTCCATATAACGATAAATAAGCGACGTACGTCTGGGAACCCCAGTATATTAATTGATATTTGGGAAATATTCTAGCGATCGTTAGCTTTTTTAGCCTAACAAAAATGACCAAATTAGAAGTCATGGTATTACATAATTGGTAACATCTAAGTAGTGACAATATATAATATTTGGTCTAAAGTGTATTTTAAAGGCGTCCATATATTTTTTTGGCAGTCAATAATACGAAAAAATGGATTTATTTCATAATATTTTAGGAAACGTTATTTGGTGACCATTTATCCATTTTGGTAACCGTTTAGAATTTTTTTGGTAGTAAAATAGGTACTTTTTTGGGCGGTGTTTAAACACAAGCCGATGTAAAATAATTGTCCATAGTTATATTTCTTCCAGTGTTCAATATGGGCCTTGCTATTCTCCTGACAACATCCGTAGCAGAATTGCTCAAATTGAAAGGTCCTGCAGGTTGTTTTCCGGCGTAAATCTCCAAATTGCTTGAGTAAAAGGTTTTGGCATCTACAAGCGCATAGATTTTGATGCCGTATTTTGCGGGTTTGTTGGATATGAACACTCTAAATTTACAGCGACCTCTGAATGATTCCAACATTTCATCGATAGTACAGTACTCTCCGGGAGTGTAATTTTCATTACAATGAGCAACGAAGCTTTCAAATATTTCTCGGATTGGCGCCAGGTTATCGCTTTCTTTTCTGTTTGCGGGTTTGTTGGATATGTACACTCTAAATTTACAGCGACCTCTGAATGATTCCAACATTTCATCGATAGTACAGTACTCTCCGGGAGTGTAATTTTCATTACAATGAGCAACGAAGCTTTCAAATATTTCTCGGATTGGCGCCAGGTTATCGCTTTCTTTTCTGTTATCCCGAGTATTGATATCATCAAATCGCAGAACCCGTAATAAAAACAAAAATCGTTTTATTGACATCGTTGCTCTAAAGAAATCACAAGCTGTACCATCATCAAGCCACATTTCTTTTACATTCAAATGACTGATCTTTTTCAAGCCTGCCATGTATAATACTCCGATCAGTGCTTTTATTTCAATTGTATCTGTAAGCTTACAATCCCGTTCACGTGAAAACTTTTCATGTAACTTTGTGATGTATATATTTGTGTACAGGACTATTTTGTCTATCATTGAATCATCCACAAACAATGACAAGCATTGCAAGGGTTCTTTTGCATTCTTGGCTACGTTTTTGACTCCTGGTAAGTGGATAACGATATTACAACTCCTGGTACGTACATTACGTAAAGGTTTATGCATGAGCCATTTCGTTGATCGATCTTTTCCAGTATAGAATGGAGTCCTACCTCTTGGTTGTTGTGGCGCAGGAGTTGAAATGTCAGCTTCAGTTTCATCCGAAGATTGCTCTGTATCTGTTGCATGAGGACTGCAAATGATGGAAGTATCGCTTACTATGGTGTCAACACGATGTTGTTCTACATTCTCTTCTCAAGATCCGCATTCAATGCTTCATCACCAGAATCCTCTTCCAGCCACGAACAAATTTGTGCTTGACGTCGGTCGCCCATTTTACATGTGTGTTGTAGCTAAAAACAAAAAATATTATTATTAAAATATTACTATTAAAGTATTAACGTAATAATTAACCAATTTAATATAAATAAATAAAATAATATAATCTAGAAAATACAATCATACATTTTTAATTGGAAAAATAAATACTTACACGGATGGGCGCGTGATGAGCAAATTACCGCACGATGGTACGCGGCCTCCACAAACACTTAGCTGCGCGGTCGCAACAGAACTGACCGGCACGAGAGTTGCGTCACGGGGGAGGGGATGAATAGTTAGGAAGGTACCTAGGCGCTTGAGACGTTAGGGCGTCGGTATCACCAAAAAATTATGCTTTAAATTTTTGTGTGAGTAAATTGCTCATAGCGCGCCTTCTCGCGGGTTAACTCTATGGTGTGATTTAACATATAAATTGAGATTTATTTGTTGTTTTAAATTTTACAATTTAATTCCATTGTTAATTTTTGATTTTTATATAGGTTTAATTTTTATCTAAAATGAATCAAGGTCAAGTTCCTTTAACCGCGACGGCGGTCGCGGCGACCCCTTCGGTTCGTTCTGAATCACCGTTTCCGATGCAATCGTCAGACACTTCGATACCTCACGATGTTTTAAAATTAATTCCCGAATTTAGTGGTGAAACTAATATACTTAGTTTATTTTTACGGAAGTGCGAATATGTCATTGGAAAATATCAAGGGACTTCAGAGCGAAACGAATTTTTAATGCAGAATATTACAAGTAAATTAAAGGGTAAGGCAGCGGCTCTTTTAAGTAAAAGAGGCGACCTTGAAACTTATTCCGAATTCAAATCTTTGATGATCCAACATTTTGGTGATCCTAGGAGTGAGGAATGCGTGGCAATTGAGCTCGAAACCCTAAAAATTTAATCAAATGAATCATATTTAGAATTTTGTAGCCGTATTCAAGATATTCGCGCCGTATTAATATCCAAGGTTAATCAGAACGGATCCGCTACACTAAGAGAAGCTAAGAAAGTTATTTATAATAATACTTCTCTTAACGTTTTTATGTACAACTTACCAGAACATATGGTACGGATTGTTCGAATTAAAAATGGAAGAAGCCTTACAATTCGTCCTTGAAGAGGTTAACTTCCAGGAACAATACAATTTACGCAGTAAAATGTTACAACACCGGCCACAGGGTCATCAGTTATTGCCATCATCTGAAAAAGGCGCTATTTTAGGTTCAAACAATCCGAAACCTACGGTTACAGCGCCTCAGTTGCAACATAATTACTACAGGCCTTTTACAAATCAAACTCAATTTAAATTCGGTATACCTAACCAAGTTTTTGTACGTCCAAATATGGCGAATCAACAAATAGGTTTTCGACCACAACAGCCACTACTCGGGAATAAACAACCTCAACAATTCGGTTATAGGCCCCAAGCAGCACAATTCGGTTATAGACCTCAAGTAGGACAATTCGGCTATAGAGCTTCACAACCTTCGGGCTACCGTCCCCCTAACAATTTATCAGGCGACCGTGATGTGACAATGAGAACTGCTCCAGCACCTCTTAAGCAACCACAAAGTTTCCCTATAAACGAGCTTTATACCAGTAATGAACAGTACTATTATGACCCCAATTACACACATCAACACGGTCTAGGGATATTTTTAAAAAAGCGAATTACTATCAATGTGTTAATTATTTATATGACATGTATATATTTAAAAGATACGTTATTTAATATTCTACCATTTTTTAATAAGGGTTAAGGTACTTCGATTAAAATTTCAGGATTTTATGGAAAAAAAATGAAGCATAGACGGAAACCGTATATGAATTAAATTTTAATTTATGAGTAAAAACTGAAAAATATAGAAAAATCATTTAATTTGTGTTTATAAACTTGAAGTTAGTAGTCTGAGAAAACGCCCATGATGTTCATAACACATCGGCAACGATTCGGCATGCTCAGAACAAGGTTGTCAATGTCTTGCTGCGGAATATTGTCCCATGTCCTTCTGAGGTGCGCAAAAAGTTGATCTTCTGTAGCCAGATTTTCAGGAACTTCCTTCAGAGCTCTTCTTGGCAGCATATCCCACGCATGCTCAATGGGATTTAGATCTGGCGATTGAGCAGGCCAGTCTAAGGCCCTAACATTGTGTGTATGTAACCAAGCTGCTACCGTTCTCGCCGTGTGTGCCCTGGCATTGTCGTGCATGAGCAGGAAATCTTGCCCCATTTGTGTTCTGTGGGGCAAGATTACGGGCCCCAGCACCTGTTGGACGTATCGTTCTGCCGTCATATTGCCCCGCACCCAAACGAGATCCGTCCGTCCTCCAAGAAGAATTCCTGCCCAAACCATAATTGTTCCACCTTGGTATGGGTGAACTTCCTGAGGGTTTTGAAGACGGCTCCATCGTCCAGGAACTCGCCAAACACGCGTCCTTCGTGAATCTGGATGGAAGCCGAACCTGGATTCATCCGTGAACAGCACGTTGGACCATTGCTCACGGCCCCAGTCCACGTGGTTCCGAACCCATTCTAATCGTCGTCCACGATTGCCTCTCCGTAAAAGTGGGACCCGGAGTGGTCTACGAGAGCGTAGATTGCTTTCATGCAGTCGCCTTCTTACAGTTTGGTCACTCACAAGCACTTAGTGTTCCACTCGCAGCCTTTGGACCAACTGAGTCGCCGTTGCATTTGGTTGAGCTCGCGCAGTAATTTGCAAAAATCGGTCTTGTCTGGGGGTAGTGATGCGACTTGGCCCCCGGTGCCTCTCCGCTACTTCACCTGTGGCACGATAGCGTGTCCACAATCTTGAATTTACATTTTGGTGGGTCCCTATGGCCTCAGCAACATTACGCTGAACAGACCCAGCTTCCAGCATTCCCACAGCTCGTAACATCTCCGCCCTCGTCAAATGTTGGCGTTGCATGGCTACAATACCTCAATTTTAACTTTATCTTTCGTTTAAAAATGAAAAAAAAAACTGTCACTAAACGTAATTCGTATTGTTTTCTAAATTTCGCACAAATGAAAATTCCCTCTCCTACACATCAAGACGTTTTTATGCCACCGAAACAAAAGAATTTTAAAAAATTTGAATTTGGAATTAGTCTGAGATAAATTACAAACAAATCGGTGTTTAGAAGATTCCAATGCGGCCAGTAATTTTCGAGTTATTTAATTGAGTATGAAATATCCCTAGACCGTGTTGATGTGTTTACAATGATTATGTCATATGTAATGTGGGATACTATGACTATGACTATACAAATATGTACATTAATAACGATTGCGGGGATCAGAATCTAAATTCTGAAATTCCTAAAGCTATTGAAAAAGTTGATGATTCGCATTCAACTGAAAACAAAGTAGACTCGAAATATGTCCCAAATTTTCAAATAAATTTAGTTTGTGTTCGCCCGAAATGATAGAACTTAAGTTTGACGCTAATCTTAAACATCCTTATATAACCATTCCCGATATAAACGGTAAATTTATGTTGGATACAGGAAGCACCAGATCTTTCATAAGCCCTAGGAAAGTTGATGAATATTTCCCACAGTCAAAATTCTACGAACCATTTACAGTTACAAGTACACATGCTACTAGTGAACATAATGAAGTAGCTAATATTCCCCTTTTTACAATATTTAAAGTAAACGATTATCATAAGTTTTATATTTATGATGTGGATAATAGATATGACGGATTGATAGGAATGGATCTTATGTCTCAACTTAATGCTAGTATATGTTTCAAGAATAGAATTTTAAAGATAAACGATATTAATATTCCTATAATTTATAACACTGACCATGAACTTAAACTTGAACCTCGCACGGAGCATAAGGTGAAGCTACCCGTAAATAAGAAAGACGGTTATGCTATATTAGATTACACACAGTTTCACGAATGTGTTAGAATGCCAGCTGCAATTGTAAAGTGTGAAAATTACCTTGCCTCCACTATAATTCAGAATGCAACGGATTTTGAAGTAAGGCTAACTATAACTGCTCCTTTCAAAGTCACCAACTTCTCTGAAGAGTGTATAGTAAATAACACAACTGGGTTAACTGACATTGACTCGTTACTGACAGCCAACTTACAGAAATTGAGACTTGATCATCTTAACCAAGAAGAACATGAACTAATTAGTGTATTATGCGACGAGTATAAGGACATATTTTACTGTGAAGACTTGCCTTTGACTTTTACAAATCAAGTAAAGCACCACATACGGACTACTAATGAAGATCCAATCTATATTAAACCTTATAGGCAAGCTCCAGCACAGGCCGAAGAAATCAAACGACAGGTCGAAAAACTTCTTAAGGACAATGTGATCCGAGAATCACATTCACCCTGGAGTGCACCTGTTCATTTAGTACCAAAAAAGGCAGATGCCTCCGGTCAGGTTAAATATAGAATGGTTATAGACTACCGCCGACTCAACGACATAACGATCGATGACAAGTACCCACTTCCTAATATATGCGACTTATTTGACAAACTTGGCAAAAGCAACTACTTCACTACATTAGATTTAGCATCCGGGTATCACCAAATTGAAGTTTCTGACAGTGAGAAGACAGCCTTTTCTACACAGAATGGACATTATGAATTCCTCCGTATGCCATTTGGCCTCAAAACGGCTCCGGCCACCTTTCAAAGAACTCTCGATAATGTCTTGAGAGGCCTACAGGGTATACATTGCTTGGTTTATTTGGACGATATACTAATATATTCAAATGGCATAGTAGAACATATTCAAAAACTACGTTCTGTCTTCGATAGACTTCGTCAAACTAACCTGAAGGTTCAGTTAGACAAATCCGAATTTTTACGCAAGGAAGTGCAGAACTTAGGACACACACTAACTAAAAACGGACTACGACCAAACAACGACAAAATAAAAGCAGTTCTTAAATATCCCTTGCCACGGACACAGACGGAAATCAAACGATTCTTAGGTTTTGTGGGTTATTACAGACGGTTTATTAAAGACTTCTCCAAAATTACACAGCCTTTGACAGCCTGTTTAAAAAAGGGTAAAAGGGTAGTCATGGACCAAAATTATACCGAATCTTTTGAAAAATGCAAAGAACTTCTAATAAACGCACCAATATTACAATACCCGGATATGAATAAACCATTCTTATTAACGACCGACGCGTCTGAATTGGCAATTGGCGCGGTTTTGTCACAAAGCCCTGTAGGCAGTGACAAACCGATAGCATATGCCAGTCGGACCTTGACAGATACAGAAAAGAAGTACAGTACTATTGAACGCGAGTTATTGGCAATCATGTGGGCCACAAAACACTTCAGACCTTATCTATACGGACATAAATTCGATATTTACACTGACCATAGACCGTTAGTCTGGCTGTATCAACTTAAGGAACCTAACAGCAAGTTAACGCGTTGGCGCTTGCGATTACAAGAATATGATTATAATGTTATATATAAAAACGGTAAACAGAATGTCACTGCAGATGCGCTATCTCGAATTCAACTTAAGGCACTAAGAGAAGCCAACGTTTCTGACGATATTTCCATGATTGTTAATATAGACGAGAAAGAAAGTAGACTTCAAAATTATTTAGAAGACGTGGCCACACTAAATTCTGATGACTCAAGAACTATTTCTATTTCCGACTCTGAAAGAACCGCGACAGCTAGCCCAATGACTATAAATTTAGATTCTGATACAGACCTGGAAGAAATACCCAATAATTACCCTATACCGATTGAATCTTCTAGTACACAAACAGTTCATTCAGCCGAAGATCTCGAATCCCATGGAATACCGATATTGAAGGAAGCAATAGATACCAAGCCTAACCAAATCTTAGTTTTTAAGCTGGTTTCGTAATGAGCTTCACGTAAAAGACTTGTCTAGAGACAAACAAAAAGTGTTAGAAGTGTTTTTGCCTCTTCATAATCAAGATCATATTAAAAGATTTCTAAAAGAATATGTAAAACCGAAAATTAAGTATTTCATTTATTTCGAGAATCTAGAACATAGAAAAGACTTAAGTAATGTTATAGTTTCACTATTTAAGAAAGATATGGTTAATTTCTATGAATGTACCGAACGCGTTATTTACGTTGAAGATGAACAGGAACAGAAAGCTATTGTGATTAAGTTACACGAAGGCAAAACCTGCCATCGTGGCGTTACGGAAACTGTTAAAAGAATCCGTCGTTATTATCATTGGCCAAATTTATCCGAAACCGTTTCCGCCATAATCAATTCATGTGATCGTTGTAAAACCTCTAAGTATGACAGAAAACCAATTAAACCTGTACTGCAGCTCACTCAAACTCAGAACAAACCCTTTCAGGAAGTATTCAAAAATTTTTTTTAAATCGAAATACTATTTAACTTTAATTGATGCCTTTAGCAAATTAGGACAAGCCATAGAAATTGCACCTCGCTCTACACCCGATGTGGTCAGAGCATTAATGAAATACTTTTCTTTTTACGGCATACAACAAAAGATAAGTTCTGATCCGGGATCCGAATTTAATAATGAATTACTAAAAGAACTGACAGACTTGCATAAAATTAAACTACACATAGGCACATCCAATAACCCTAATTCTATGGGGCTCATAGAGCGGTTTCACTCCACAATTATAGAAATATATCGATTAGCGAAATATGAAAAGAAATTTACAGACGCAGCATCAGTTATGACCTACGCCGTTATGGCTTACAATAACACTATCCACAGTACCACTGATTTAACACCGTTTGAAGCTGCGTTTGGTCATACAGAATTAAACTCTACTTTTAACTCCGAATTCGACAAAGCATACAATCAGCAACTAATTAGGGACCATAAGAAAAGAACACGAGCACTTTATAAATATATTTCTGAAAAAGTAAAAAATAATAAGGAAAGAATTATAGCAAAGCGAGGAGGTGAATCTAGACCAGTCTTAGAAATAGGCCAACCGATCTTCACTAAAGCCGTAAATAAAAGACAGGCTAAAGATAAACCTAGGTATCAAAAGGCCATAGTTACAGGTCAGATAGAACTTAACATCGTACCGATAAAAGTAAAAAACAGAGATACTAAAGCTCCAGTTAAAAATGTTAAACGTCCTCCACAGGTGGTGTTTGATCCTGGTGACATGGACAACAACCA
This sequence comes from Orthosia gracilis, assembly GCA_947562075.1. NCBI lineage: Eukaryota > Metazoa > Arthropoda > Insecta > Lepidoptera > Noctuidae > Orthosia > Orthosia gracilis. The sequence goes on from OX387265.1 coordinate 14,965,101, forward strand.
GTTGGGCTCACCCAAGCCAGGCCCTTCAAGTGGTAAAGATTAACCAAAACCCTGGGATTCTCCCGGTGAAATTAGGCCAAGCGTTTCTACAATATGATAAATGATCTATTGTTAAAATAATCAACCTCCAATGCATTGATACTGATCTTTCCTTTAATATTAAAAAATATTCCGAATTTAGCCAAATGTTACACCCAAACAAATCGTATTCAGATGAGTTCAAGAGTCTTAAAATACAGGTGGAGTACATTAAAAATGAGTGCCTAGAAAAATTACAACAATTAATTCCATCTAAAAGATTCAAACGTGGTATTATCAACCCTCTAGGGTCGATCATCAAAATTATAACGGGTAATCTTGACCACAAAGACACAGTTAGATATGACGATCTGATCAGTAATATTCAGACTCAGGAACAAGCAATATCTAACAAATTTACGATGATATTTAAAATGTTGGATCATTTTCTGAACTCTACCGAAACAATCAATGAAAATACAAAAATAATAGACGCGCGTATTAAATTACTTGAAAGCCTTGTAACTGATCTCACTACAAAAGAAAATCATTCAATTTATATGACCTATGTCTTCGGATTACTTAATCAATTTATTGTAAATTTTAGAACTCTCTATATACTCAGTGAACTTGAAACGGCTATTGCATTCAGTAAATTGTCAGTTTTACATAAGGCTGTAATGAATCCTAATGAATTGTTGAAAGTGTTAAAATATATAAGCCAATATGATAATCTAATGTACCCTGTAAATGAACGAAATTTAATTAATATAGAAGAATCATTATCTGTAAAAGCTTACATTAAGAATGAAGAACTAACATTTGTATTGTCCAACTGATCAACCGTGTCAAGAGATAACAGCTAAAGAATACCTCTGCTCTGAAGATAAACTGATCCAATATGTGGAAGAAACGTGCGTTGAGCAACTAATGAAGTACCACGACCACCCGGCACGCTGTTTGCCACGTAAGATATTATCTGAGTTCCTGAAACTTCAAAGAATTGGTCCCAATAGTTGGATAGTGTATTCGAAACGCAATCAAGTCATATCACAGACTTGTAATAACGATGAAACAAAGGAACGCATACGAGGAACATACCTGCTAACTGTAGGAGGACAATGTGATGTCTTTATAGATAATATCCGAATCCATGGACGACGCTCTTACTCACTACAAACAGATTATATGCCTGTTCCCCTGTTAAACTTACCTGACTTGAGAGATCTAACTCTTGACGCAGCAAAGATCGAACCTATAGATCTGAAAGGAGTAAATTTGGATGACATACACCAACTGAATTATATTCTGAAGAATAGTGATAATAACGTGAAAAGTGAAATCACAAGTGAAAGTGTTAGTGTCGCCCTTTATGTCTTATACGCGGTTGTCATTTTATTGTCTTTAGCTATAGTTATATATAAGTATTCGGATGATGTAAGAAAAATGTGTAAAGAGCGAGATCGTCGTTTAAGAGCTATTGAAGATAATCCCGCTCAACCTGAAGATGATCAAGTTAATCAAAGACCTATACTATTAGTGTAATTAACTTTACAATTTTCAGGTTATGATTTTATTATAGGAATAGTTTGATCATTTTATTATTTCATATATAAGCGATAAATTGTAACTTTCTAATTTGTAATTATGCAGCCTATGGATAAGTTTTGCTATGTAATAAAATTAAGATAGGCTAAGTTAGTCTTACATGAACTTCTGTAAAGCTCGGGTCGTAATAAAATCTTACTTCCACGCAAACGCTATTTTATTTGCGCTCCCGAAATCTAACTACCTACTGTCATAATAATATTTACAAACATATTTGTGAAATAAATACTAAAATAATAGATACTAATACCTACCTATATATATTTTCTCTTGGGAAGTATGCACATTTGACCAAGTTTTCGGTATGCTCTAGGGGATGGCTTGTATAAAGATAGACAGAGAACTTTCTCATCTAGGGTCGTCTCCCTGCAGGTTTCTTTGCAAACTGATTGATCTGCATCGCGAAAATGTCTGAGCGGCTGGTGTCATTTTTCTATCACCATTTGATAAGCAGAAGATTTCAAAACTTTTTCTGCACTCATCATTTCCAATCTTAACTTTTTGTTTGTATTGCGAGCTTTGCGAAATATTGCTTTTATATCAGATATTACGTCTTTCAGCTTCTTTTCTGTTGCTGTCAAAGGCGTGGAAATCCTATGACAACCTGAAAAAATAAAAACGAAATTATACATTCGCTTTTATTTAGAATATACAATATAGAATGTTTATTTTGAACATCACTAATTGTTTGCAAGTCTTACTTCAATATTCATTACTTTAATATATACTAATATTATAATGATGAAAGATTTGATTGTTTGTTTGTTTGCATCGAATAGGCTCCGAAACTACTGAACCGATTTCAAAAATTCTTTCACCGATGGGAAGCTACACTATCCTTGGGTGACATAGGCTACTTTTTATCCCTGTATTCCTACGGGAACGGGACTTACGCGGGTGAAACCGCGAGGCATCTGCTAGTATTTAATACATTTGTTGTTTTTTATTTACCTGGTTTTGAAGATAGGTCTGTTTTTATTTGAACTGGTCTGATAGAAATGGCCGTCCCCGTTTGAAGTAAAATAGATGGCATTTTAATATTCATTACTGTAATCACATAAAAAAAAAAAACAAAATTAAACAATGATGTTTGTAGATTACATACTGCAAAAACTCTATTAGCAAAATTGGTCAATACTATCTTTGGCCGACTGTATAATATTTACCTGGTATGGAAGATACATCGATGTCCATTTGAACTGGTCTGGTAGAGGCTTTCTTTATGTGAACTGAAGTAGATGGCAGTTCAATATTCATGACTGTAAGAACATAATAAAAACAATTTTAAACATTGGGCTATTTATTCATACAAAAAACCGGTCAAGTGCGAGTCAGACTCGCACACGAAGGGTTCCGTACCACCGTTAAACATTAAATAATACATAGTTAAAAAAAACTGCATGTTAGACCACACACATGGAAGGGTTCCGTAGTTGGGATGAAAATTTTGCTAACCTTGCTTTCTAAAAAGTGACACCTGAATAAGAAAAAGAAAACGGTAATACACAGGTAAGTTTTACAACTACCAAAAATCGTTCAACGCGCCTACACTTTCACTTCAAAAAACTTTATATTTAACAAATCTTCTGTTAATTTTATAAAAACTCTCATAATAATTTGACTTAAATGGCCTTCATGCTTTCTATTAATTGAACCTGGCATGTTTTTAAACCACATATTTCGCATGTTATTTTTCTCATATTGTTTTTTAAAAACACTCCATGACAAAATGACAACAATTTTTTTCGAACAAAATGATTATTAATATAATACACTTCTAATCAATATAAACCAATGCAAAAATATAACTTTACAAAACCATAACAAAATAACTGTCAAACGCTAGGGAATCTAAGTTTGCGATTACAGCGGCGCGAAGCGGGCAGAGGGAGCGGGTGGCGCGGGTCAAGCGGAAAACGCACATTTCCATGAATGAACACAGTAGGAGCGGGGCGATTGGGCGGTCCGGCCGTACCTGCCTCGTGCGATATTGGAAATTATAATAATAATGTCAGATTATTTGGAAGCTAGTGCTTATATAAAGTGGGATCTTTTTTTTTTCTAAAAGCAATCGCCACGATATCAAAAGTGATCGATATAGACATGGAGATTTTATACGAAAGGCTGCGAAATTATGAAGATAAATTTTATGATTACAGTCGAATGACAATAACAACTTTTGATTAAATATTAAATGCCGGCAAAATACAGTTATCGAAAACTTCAAATAACTTCATTCCATTAACCATATCTCCTGAGCAGAAACTTATATTGACTTTGAGGTAAGAAATCAAAATTTTTAATAATAGTCATTAAACTTTTAATAAGAATCAACAATTACAGAAATAAAAAATAATCAGTAATTATTCAAATTATCTTGCGGTGCACTATGATAACCATATTGTGCATATACGGATTTGGAAAACTTTCTTGTTGCAGCTCGTCCATAATAATGGAATTTATTTTGTTTCTGACTCGCAACTTTTGAATCCATTTGAACTGTTCAAGTTGTGGGAGTAAGCTCATCAGATAATGATAATCGTCTGATTTTGGCGTTTCTTGAGTGGTATTGGGTGTACTTTCTTTGTTCTGAAGTAGAAAAAGTAGCTGTTTTTTCTATTTCCAAGAACTCAGAGCGTAGTTCGTTAGCTGATTACCTCTTTTTTCCTCGACTTGAAGTTGATGGAACTGAAGATGAAGTCGGAGAGTGTGCTGGTGAAGATACTGCTATGCTCGATAACGGTGATGCGACATTTATATCACTTGTAGAGTCTTGCGTATCGTCGTTTTCATCACTGTCACTTGTTCAGTAGTGAAATTAGATTCACTTCAGCTAGGCTGAATTTGGTCTCTAATGAAAAACATTTGACGGAAATGTTTCCAACTAGAGACGAAATCATTACCTGCATCTCCTGATCGAGTTGGTGTAATTTTCTTAAGTTCCTTTCTGTAATGGAAGGACTATGTTATTCCATTTTTGCTTCAATATTTCAACTGTAAAAATGTTCACGTGAATGTCATTTGCACCTGGAGCCCGTTTATCTAAACTACAAGTGACAATAGGTAAAAAGCTGGCAACATGTTGCCAGCTTTTAACTTACTTGTCTAAGGGAATGTCATTCAGAGCACTAGCTTTTTCCTTCCGATTAGGAGCGATTACTGTTGGAAAATTGAAGCAATCTGGGATCAGTTAGTACATATACACATGCCTCGACCTACAATAGAACAATTGAATAAAATAGCAAATGACTAAACCTAAACATTCAGGATCTGAATACTTGAATTATTAAGTTTTTTTATTTAGTGCTTCAAGCATGTGGCTGATGCTGATAAAAAGTTCATCGTATTTGAAGTTGGTGGTCGACGCAAACAGAGTGATGGTGGCACGTTTCACTACTCAAGATTAAATAAACAACTAGAAAACAACAGGTTCAATATACCATCTCCTCATACCCTTGGTCTTGATTGGCGATGAAGCTTACCTATTAAAAGAATACCTCATGCGCCCATATCCTCAAAGAAACCTCGACCACAACAAAGAAGTATTTCACAAGAGGCTATCAAGGGCCAGAAAGTGCGTTAAATGTGCATTCGGAATTCTGTGTGCCAAATGGCGAATTCTTAATAAATCCATAGAAACAAATGTTAAACATGCACGTCTAATAATAAAAACTGCTTTTTTGCTTCATTATAACAATGAAAATAACTAATAAAAGTTAATTACCATCAGAATCTCCGCTTATTATTTTTATTTCTTCCCTTAGTTTTTTAATTACTTGTCGATTCGAAGATTTGAATCACTAGAATTCCACAAAGGTGGCCGAGCCAATACGGCACTTATTAAATCTGCAGTCGTCAGCGGCATGTCCGAACAAATCGAGCGGGCAACGCATACTGACTTGCGTCCACCCGCTCCGGTCGCAACACCCGCTTGTCCCGCTGCGATTCCCGCTCACCCACCCCGCCCGCACTTGGTGCCTTAGAGCCTGTCCAGAAAGCGCGATTTACGCGCGTGTCCACTCGCGCGTAGGCACTCGCGCGTTCTCGAGATACTAGAGCTACATACATTCCGTCCAGAAGCTCTCGCGCGTTACCTCACACGCGCGTAAAACGCTTGCAATGAGGACTCGCTCCTTTTACGCGCGTGCGCCGCGCGTGTTGAGATACTCCGGTGCCATTGCAGCGTCCAGTACTCCCCCGCCCGATCATGGCGGGCGTGCCGCAGGGCGCCGTCTTATCGCCTGCGTGTTACTCACGTTACACCGACGATATCCCTACAACACCAGAAGCATCGCTGGCCCTGTACGCAGACGACGCCGCCTACATCACAAAGTCGCTAAACGCAAAACACGCTGCGGTTAAAATGCAGCGCGCCCTGGACAGCATCCCCGAGTGGCTAGCGAAATGGCGGCTATCGGTTAACGTGGGTAAGACGCAGGCTCTTGTTACAGGACAAGGGACTCTGCCGCCACGTCTGAAGCTACAGGGAGTCGACGTCGAGTGGTCACCCCACGTCAAGTACCTGGGTGTGACTATCGACCGCCGGCTCTCGATGAGATTGCACGTCTCGAAGGTGGTGGCGCAGTGCAAGGTCGCTCGTAACCTCCTCTATCCAGTGCTCTCATCCCGCCTCCCCGCACGTACCAAGCTGGAAATCTATAAAACCTACCTGCGATCCATTCTCACTTACGCTGCCCCAGCTTGGTACGCCCTCACTGGCGAAGCAACTAAAAACAAACTACGCGCCCAACAGAATCTAGCAATTCGTTGCATAATGGACGCCCCTCGTTACGTGTGGAACGAGGTACTCCTGCGGGACACAGGAATAGAGAGCCTGGACGAGTTTATAGGGCGACTTGCCACAACTCTGTTCGCGCGGGCCGACGCTTCTGCCTGGCCCCATGTCAAAGACATCGCGCCATGGCACGCGCGCCCGCCCGACAGAAAGCGCCTCCCGCGTGACCTCACTACAGACGTTGCAATTTCATCAAATTCCCGGACTTGACGCCTGAGTAAGTAGCATCAGTCTACACGCTACTTACTCAAACAATAACACTGCCCACCCCACACTACATAACGGCGTGAAGTTTGTTCTAAGTTAATATAGGCACTCTTCGCGTCGAATACAGCCAATCACCACTACACATTCGCTAGTACACATGCACCGAATAGCGCTGCGATCGCCTCGCGCGCTATTGGTTCATGAGCGGTGTAACTCAATACATTGCCGCTCCTACATACATTTACGGCGCTAGTAGTCGCTAGTCGCTTTCATTACTAAACTGTAGGCTCGTCAAAGTCGGCACTCCTGACGCCTGGTTGCTCTCGCTGGGCTTCTTGTGGTACGCCACAAGTTCCACCTGGTGGGGTGGACCGCCAGGGTGCCGTGAAAAAGCGGCGAGTCGTTCAGTAACGCTCATATATTCATATATCATTCTATCTTGCCAAGGGAGTTTGCCTTCGTTAACAAAATAATCAGCAAATCTATCTCTTTTATTCAATGATCTCGCATTAGGCCTCACTGCCTCAGTGTTCAAATTAATCAGAGATGTTTCGTAGAGAGTGTGATCATACCTGTAGCCATCCCTTAACCTTACGTAGTTATGGAGAACACAACAAGCCTTAATGATGTTTTCTGCAAATTCTATGTCCACATTCAACGGTCTATGAAATATTCTCCATTTATTTACCAAGATGCCAAAGCAACATTCAATGTAACGCCGGGCCCTGGATAAGCGATAGTTGAAAATTATTTTTTTGGTTGTTAGAGATTTACCGCAATAAGGGCGCATTATATTTTCAGACAGACGCCTCATCTCCTACTATGACATGAGGTAAGGGGGTTGTATCTATTTGCGAAATTGGCTTTGGATCTGGGATATTTAAAGTTTTCTCGACAAGTTTTTTATATAAAATAGAGTCTTTAAAAATTGTGGAGTCATTACTTTTTCCATTTGCGCCTATGTCCACTGCAATAAAACAATAATATGCATCGCATACGGCCAACAAAACAGTTGAAAAATAACTCTTATAGTTATAAAAAAGAGATCCAGAATCGTTAGGTTTTATAATACGGATATGCTTGCCGTCAATGGCGCCGATGCTATTTGGAAAATTTGTGTATTTTTGAAATTGTTTCGAAATTTCTTTCCATTCGGCTTTCGTTGGTTCTCTCATTACTATATTTTGCAGTTTGTTCCATATGACGTAACAGGTTTTCTGTACTATTTCGATAGTTGTAGACTTTCCTAATCTATAGGCATAATGCAGGTCCGCAAAATATCACCCTGTAGCCAATTATTTTATTCTAATTTTTTTACTGTTTGCAGGTACTTTATTGCAGAAGAAGTGGAAAGGGTTGCGTGATGGCTTTGTAAGAGAAATGAAGAAGAAGAAAACCACACCGTCTGGATCAGGAGCCTCCGGCAAAGCGAAATATATTTATTTTGAACGTTTGATGTTTCTCGAAAGATCGACACGGAATAAAATAACTGAGAGCAACATCAACACCGCGTCTGTTGCAGCTGAAGAACAGGAGTTTTCGGGCGATGGGGAAGATGTAATGAGACCTCCACGTAGTCAGACGAAAAAGAAGAAAAACTAAATGCGGCCGACGAAGAATTTCTCTCCATCATAAAATAAATTAAGCATCTGGAAATCAGCCACAGATATCAAACCAAATGGAGTCAGATGATGACAAACTATTTTGTTTGTCCTTACACAAAGAGCTTCTTAGAGTACCAGAGGAAAACAGACTTCAAACAAAAATTGAATTAATGAAAGTACTTCAAGCTCAACAAGCTCTGTGTCTTAAATCTGCAGCTGCTCGTTCCGACTACCAACCTTCGACACAATATCATTACCAAACAGGAATGACACAACGTGGACAGAGAGATTATTTTGAAGAAACAGGATATATCGCAACAGACCCTTCAACATCTTCGTTTGCACCTGCAACCTTTTCGACTTACAATCGAGGTTATTGCACTGCGTCACGACCACCAACGACGTCTAGCTACAAAAACCCATCACACAAGATTCCAATGAATCTGAATTAATGGAACTATACGATAATTAAAATAAATGTTAAGTACCTACCTATACTCGTATTATATAAGAATGATTCCTAGTATTTGTTAATTTTGTTCAAATTCTTTGTTTTTATTAATTGGGTCTTAGTTTATAATTATTAAAGCAATAAAAAGTATTACCTCAAAGTAATCACGAGTTTTTCTTCTGCAGAAACAGTATCCCGTACCACATAATTTTGACATGGCGTCAAATCTTCTTTGATCATTTCTAGTAAATCATCAAACGATGCTACTGACATCCGAAAGTAGTTGACAAACTTTTCACTATATTCTCTGAGTTTTGGGTATAAAGTTATAAACATACTATGCGTCATTCTGTCACGTAGAATGGGATGCACGTTAAATCGTCGACTTTCTCTTCGTTTACGACGTCTCCATCGACAGTATGCAAGCCACAACACAACCGCTGTATCCGAGTCCATGTTTATAACTGACCAAATCCGTCTCATCACATGCGCGCGTGATTTCGCCGCATCTGGACGCAATACAAATCAAAACGCGCGAGTGGACGCGCGCGTAAATCGCGCTTTCTGGACGGGCCCTTAGTCAAAAACTATGTGTTTGCGTTACCCGCCAGCGGATTCCGCTGCCACTGTAATTTCACACAGGCTCTGGTATCAAGTTCCAAGGCATTAGCCTTGGAGCTTGATACCAGAGTTACCACATTACTCTGTAGTTGGGTACATCCCCAAATCGTAAGTAGTTATTCTATGTAATGTATAGTTCTCGACTTCGAAACTTCTTGGCCACCCTGAAGTTGGCTACAATGGCCTTGCGCATCGGAAAGGCAACTTCAGGGCATCTCAGAAGTTTGGTGGGCACTATACGAGTACCTGTATTAATAGTAAAACATTTTGGATACTGAAACACAGTTATTTCATTAAATTTTTAGAAACAATGCCAAAATGGCATATAATTTTTTCCCAACACTTCATTATAACCTTTTTGTTTTTATGGTGTACGTTTTTGTCCCATAGAGCAGGTTTTGATAAAATACAAGATATAAATTCCTCATTATCAATTTCCATTACTAAAATAATAATTCAATACAACACTGTGTACCCGCGCAAGCGACGAAACCAAACTGTTCTCGTCGCTTCCGCGTCGCCGTCGCTCCACCACCGCCCGTGCATCGCTCGATCGCCCCGCTCCGCCGTCGCCCGTTTCGTGCCCGTCGCTATACTGTGCAATGCTTTTGTATACATCGCCGGCGCGCCGCCCCGCCATCGCTCGGCCGTCGCAAGTTTCGAGTCCGCAAACTAAGGTGTGTTACTTCTTGTATTAAAGTGTTGAACTTTTCTTTTGTTACGCCTTTCCAATATTCAAAAACGTTGTTATCAATTTCTTGTACATTTTCAAAATCTAATATTGGATGGAATGCATTCACAAAAGAAAACACATGCTGTACTTGCTGAGCCGTGACTGTTTCCATGCTGTTTTCAGAATGGAATAGTATCTCCCATGAATTACTATTTAAATGTTCTGACCAAATTCGAGCTAGGTTTGGCAAATAATATTTATTCTCTCAGTATTCTGTCACTTTGTCTACGTAAAATAGACAAGCCACATAAAAGACACACACTTGTGTGGCCTTGGTGACTTGATCCAGCTTGTTGGTTATCACTGCTTGAAACTTCTTAATGCAACTGATGATTGACACTAAACATTGCAAGATCTCTGCATGCTTCACAAATATAGTCATTTTCAGTAATTTATATAATAATTTAGTTTGTACTATACTATTACTATATATAGTTCGTAGTGTATTACGAGTTGTTTCTGAAAACCGATTTAAACACGTAATTTATATAATCGATTTACTAAAAATCGATTAATATTACTATTAAATTCGATAATAAAAATCGATTATAAGAAATTAATAATCGATTTAAACAAAAAACGATTATTTTTAACATCCCTACTATTGCTGCTCATTAACATGAAACGTTAAATCATGTAAAGTTGCGAGTTCCACCTTGTTGATACATCCCCTACCAGATGTTTTAATTTTCCCTCGGCAACATTTTGAAGAGTTTGCGTTTGACTCAATTCCTCAGCGCCAACACCACTTTGGTGGAACCAAGTTATAATTTTTCGGACCTTATCCAGGAAAAGTTGTATTTCTGGTATATTTACTGAATTGTCTACTACTAATCGTATGTCGCATCAAGCGGTATACATCGCTGAAGGTTCTAAACTGGCGGCGGGAGCTACTGCAAACATTGCACAGCAAGAAACGACTGTACTCCCGGCTAGTTCCGGTCTTCAACATCAACCGCACGGAAACAGAGAGCGTGAATGCAAGCTAACAGAGCGAGGGAGCGAACGTAAAAAGCGCGAGCGGGAGCGAGAGCACGAACTTGCGCTTCAACAGCAAAAAGCTGACGAGTTGGAGCTGTGCGCAAAGCTTGTTTCCTGACAGGTCTGGTAGCGTCTCTTCCCGTAGTTCGCACAAAGAACGTGTAACAACGTGGGTGGGCAACCAAAACGCACCCAACATGGCACTTGACCCATAACCACGCGTATTACGCGTTGAAGCACCCTTAGGTAACACTGCTACTTGTGGAGCGGAAGGCGGCACCCGATCGCCCGAGAAAGCCGGAGCTGATCCTTTTACAGGCAATATAGATGAATGGTTACGTTTCAAGTGTAAGTATGAGCGAACTAAAACCTTTTTCACGCCCGCAGAAAATTTAGCTCGCTTAACATCCGCCGTTCGTGGTGCCGCCCGGGCAGCCGTTTCTTCAATTTTATGGCAGGCACAAGATCCCGAGGAGGTGATGACTGCTTTGGAGAAAAACTACGCGCGTCCAGAGCAGCTGGTCGCACACGAGATTGCCGGTCTACGCAGTATTAAAATAGGTAACGCAGAACATTTTAACATTCTGGCCAAGAAGCTGAGGAACTGCGTTGCCATTATAAAATTGTTTCAGCAGCACGAGTACCTATCATCACTCGAGCTTTTTCGTACGGTCCTTTTAAAACTTAATGAACCGGGACCGTTTTACGGATTACGCAGCCACTCACAAGCCTTTTGAGCCAACGGTTACTAAACTGGAGTTGCTTTCTAGGTTCTTAGTGATCGAAGCTGAACGACAACACAATTACAAGTTTTTGGTTGACGTAACGCCGAGCTCGTCGCAAAGTAAGGCACCATTTTATAAGCCAAACGTAACGAAAGATTTGAATGTTCATGCTACTACCTCGAATGACAAAACGACACAGTTTGCATACTGTAAACAAGGGCCCCACTCTGTTAAAACATGTAAAGCGTTTTCATCGTTTTCGATTTACGATAGATGGCGCTGGATAAAAGAAACCAAAACGTGCTATAGATGCCTCAAGTCTAGCCCACATACATGGAACACATGCCAGACTAAGCGATGCGGTGTTAGTAGCTGCGACAGGCGCCACCACGCCCTACTTCACGGTGACAAATCGGTATCTAATAGTAACCTCTCCGCTAATAATACTGATTCTCTGCAGAGCTCGCCAAAGAATGGCACTATCGTGACTCCTCAAGCTGACGGCGGCAACGCGGTGGCTAACACGATCGAGGTACCTGCAGCTGGTAGGCGAGGACTGCTCAAGATTCTACCTGTCACTTTAGAAGGTCTACGCGGCACGTTTGATACGTTTGCGCTTCTTGATGAGGGCAGCACCGCTACACTTATCGACGGTGACGTAGCTGCGCGCATCGGAGCTGACACCACGGACCGTCAGAAACTACGTGTTACAGGGGTAGGGGGTATGTACCTCGACACTGAGGTATGCTTTGTCAATTTTTAAATTCGGTGGCGCGACATGCCTGAACGACACTTAGTCCAAGGCGCACGCAGTTTTACCCCTCTTTGTCTTAGGCCAAGCGCGCATTGCGGCAGCAACCGGTGCGGTTTGCTCCCGCAAAAATCTGTGATGTATGAACTACAGTGGAAATACGCGCAATGTGGCTGTTCAACCGCATGCGGCTAAAAAATCTGTGACTTGCTACAGATTTCTTGCGGTGCGGCGCCGCACGGTTTTTTTGCATCCAATGACTTTGTATGCAACCCCGCGCACTGCGGCAGAAAAATCGTAGCGTGCAGCAGTCAGTAGTGATCGAGCCACGGCGGAAGAATGTTGTCGCCGAGCGCTTCGTCCGACGATGCGGCGGCCAAAGCGGTCGCCGATGTCAATATTGATGCCCTAATCATTGAAGTACAAAGTCGGCCCGTACTGTGGGACAAAACTCATAGAGGATACGCAGACAGAATTATTAAATCAAACATGTGGGAACAGGTCTATGAGAAGATTATAGAAAATTGGAGTGAGTTGTCAATTGGAGAAAAACAAAAAATTGGTAAGATTTTTTTATTTCTTAATATTATTACGTAATATCTACAGAAAGCAGAGTTTATTACCAACAATTGTTACGCCAAACAGTTATATTTTATCATATTGCCATGGGACGGAACCTCTAATTGAAGTAAAATAATTTGCAAAATAATCTCTATTCTGAAGGCTGTTCATGGTTGACCTGACGGGGTTTCGACGGAAGCTAAGTAACTCAGTCCCATACAATTCATCTCTAGCTAAGACTCCATCGTGTTTTCGTACGTAATTGTGTAAAATACAACAAGTTTTGATGATTTTATCACAAGTAGTCGTTTTAACATCTAGAGCACGGTGTAAAATTCTCCATTTATTGGTGAGTATTCCAAAAGTACACTCTACCATTCTTCGCGCTCGTGTAAGCCTATAGTTAAAAACTCTTTGAGTTACTGTAAGATTCCGTCTTGGATATGGTCTCATAACATGTTCCGACTGCGCGAACGCCTCGTCTCCGACAAAAACTAGTGGCATTACTTTCCCATCTTCATCATTAGGTAATGTTTTTGCCTCCGGAAGTTTTAACTGATTCCTTTCGAGTTTTTTCCCAAAATTACAATTCTTGAAAATTTTTGAGTCACTATTCCCACCATAAGCTCCAACATCCACAGATATAAAAGAATAATCTGCATCGGCTACCGCCATCAATACAATTGAGTGATACTGTTTGTAATTAAAATATTGAGAACCGGCGTTATTAGGTTTTTCACACCTAATGTGCTTCCCGTCAATGCTACCTAAGCAGTTGGGAAAATTTGTGCGTTTATAAAAATTTTCAGCAATAGTATTCCAAGTATCTTGATCAGGTTCTTGCATGTATATTGGTTGTAAACACTCCCACAATTTTTCACATGTTTCTTCCACTATCTCCCGAATTGTAGTAGCACCAATGAGATATTCATAATAAAGTGAGTTGATGCTGTTTCCCGATGCTAAGTACCTGTAACAAATAAACAAAGATTCAGAATAGGTAGATTGTATTTACATGAATTTCGAATTGATGACTACCATTACTCTAAAATACCTACAAGTAGTAACATTTTGTCTCTTTTTTTACAGGCACACAAATTCAAAAAAAATGGCGAAACCTGAAAGATTCTTTTGCAAAAGAACTTGCAATTCAAAAGAAGGGAAAATCAGGACAAGGATTTAAAAAAAGAAGGCCATACATTCACTTTCAAGCCCTTACGTTTTTAGCCTCTCAACCATTGGAGAGAGAAACCACCTCAAACATATCAGTGGATGATTCTGAACAAGACAGTAATAATAGTATCGAACGCGAAAATAAGCGGCAAGTCCGCAAAACATCTCAGGCTCGCGAAACAGACAGAAGTGAAGAACTTTTAGACATCATACGACAAAAAAAAACCTATGATGAAGACATCAGTTTTACGGAAATGTTAGTACCCCTACTAAAAAAATTAAATGACGACCAAAAGCACTACGCAAAAGTCGAAATTTTAAATGTATTGAACGTTGCGAAACGTTTGCGTCCACCGGAGTTCCAAGGACCGCAAACCCAGTATCGTTCAGCTTCAGAACCTAATCGTTACGATAGGATCCTATGCACTCAAGAGTCACGCCGAAGACTGTCATCTGCCATGTCTAATTATACTCCTTCACCACCATCAGCATTTGAGTCACCGGCTTACGTTATGTCTCCGAATCCTAGCCCGAGTTATGCCTCAACTCAGCCTCTGCCTACATCACAGCAAGCTCAAGCTCAAGCAACTTCAGGGAATCAAGGATTAGGTACAAACATGGTGTCTATTGAAATGAATCAAGAGAACTTTTCTAATGATCCTAATCATGCGACGCTACTATATGATGACCAAGAAATGGAAAATTATACACAACGGAATCCAGCCAACATACGAGTATCTGAACATACTGACGCAGACATAATATATTCCGCTGATACCGCATCTCCTGTCGTAAGACGAGGGAATGCCATTCAAATGAAAGATTTTTTAATCTTTAAGCGTAATTAATCTCTATTTGTTAAGTTAATTCTTTTTATTTTGCCATAAGTATGTAGTGGTTTCCATTCCTATGTTTTTTTCGCCATATTACTTTATAATAAAATAAAAAAAGGGATTTGTTTTATTCATGAATATACTACCAGTATTGTAGCTAAAAGGTATAATTATGTAGATACTTACCTCAACGTTACTGAAAGCCTTTCTTCCACTGATATTGCCTTTCTCCAACTCGTATCCTTGTAGTAGATTTTGTAACCAACAATTCTTTTTAAATTGTCAAAGGTCTTTATGCTCATTCTGTAGTAACCAAAAAACTTTTTTGGAAACATTCGCAAATCATTATATCTCATAAAGAAAAAACCCTTCATAGGTCTCATTGCTGTTAATGGATGAACCCAATACTGCTTGCGTTTCCATTTTCTTGCTGTTAATATTAAATAAATGCAAATCCGAAGCATAGTTTCGTAGTCCATGCTGGTCGACCTTCCGCTACGAAAGCTGAGATACGAGTGGCAAAACTTGCGGCTGTTCAGCCGCAATGCGCGCGCTAAATCGTTTCGGAATTTCATAGTACCGGTTTTAAAACCGCAGCCGCAATTCGCCGCACCGCAATGCGCGCTTGGCCTTACTTCGCAAAGCACCGACATGCTTAATTTATAAAAATACAACCATTTGTTGGATCTGTCGGCTATGTTGGAATATCAAAACGCTACGCCAACTGTGCTCGTTGGAGCGGCCGATTGGCATTTGTCTTTAAGCCGTGAGATGCGAGTAGGTAAGAAAAACGAACCTGTCGCCTCAAGAACGCTTTTGGGCTGGGCTCTACACGGCGCTATGTCCCCGTCGACTAAACCGGTAGATTTTGTCAACAATGTTTGTGAGGTAGATTACGCGTCAAGGAAAATCAATTCTCTTGAGGCACTAATTAAAAAAACAATACGAAGTAGTTTCTTTGGGCATCCAGAAGCTTGCCACCCGACAAAACAACGACGATGCACGTGCGGTAAGTTAGATAGAGTCTTCCGCTCAGCGACTGGCTTCAGGACGTTTTGAGGTAGGCTTGCCTTGGAAGGAAAGGGTAACAAACGACGTTCCAGATAGTTACCCTCACGCCTTATGACGACTCAAGTCTTTTGAAAAACAGATGGCCAAAGATAGCACACCTGCGTATATGTCACACATAATAGTCCTCATATTGGCATTTTTAAAACTTACACTTTATTTACACTTATTTATATTTACACTTATCTTTTTCACTCTTTTTCATCGTGCTTTCGACGAATAGCAACTCATGCCAGTTTGTGTCCGACATCTGTGTAGTGAGGCTATTATTATTTTATTGAGCGAAGACCCAATCGTTGTTGAGTGTGTTTACGACTAAATTCAAAGGTAAGTTTCCTCAAATTGTGTAATCTTATATTGACAAATTAAATTTTAGGTCAGTTTACTACATATTTTAGTGATATATTACGTGAAATATTCAGTTTTAAGCCAGTTTATCATTAAACGTTTTTAGTTTTTTCGAGACCCATTACGAGTTAAGTCAGTTTACTATTAAAACCTATTCATTATTAAAGGTAACTCTTTGTAACATAAAAGTATAAGTCAGTTTACTTTATTTTAGTGATATATTACGTGAAATATTCAGTTTTAAGCCAGTTTATCATTAAAGGTTTTTAGTTTTTTCGAGGCCCATTACGAGTTAAGTCAGTTTAATATTAAAACCTATTCATTATTAAAGGTAACTCTTTGTAACATTAAAGTATAAGTCAGTTTACTACCAAAGATTATTGTTACTTATGAGCCGCAATATTAGTTGAGTCTTTGTATGAAAAAAAATGAATGTAATAAAATACGTAATTTTTTCATTTGCACTTTTTAGAACATAAGCAAATTATTGTAAATTTTTGTACTTTAAGAAATAAATAAACGTTTTATTATTATTAATGTCATCCAATAGGTCGAAAAAGATGATAGAGCTTGTTCAGGTTCAAAACCCGGCGCCACAACCGGCAACACAAGATTAAGAACATGAATCGGTGCCATCAACTGAAATGGAGGTAACAATTTCAAGTAACTTTAAAAAATAGGTTTGTTGTGATTTCTAATTTTTTTATTTCTTTTTATTTATTTTTTTACTTTTGATGGGTTTGCTCTTGACTCTAGTCTAGGTCAATGACAGATACAGAGTCGACGATGGATTGAGCTTACCCAGAAGAAGCCTGTTCACTCTAACTTTGAAGAGATTCGGGTTAAATGCGTTCGGAAACACAGACGCAGGTAATGAGTTCCATTCATTCGCTGTGCGCATTATAAAGGATTATTTCTTCTAAAATAGTTATTTCTTCTTTTTTTTTTTAAATATGTTTAAAATATATTTTTATAAAATAGTTATTGCTCAAAGAATCGTACGATGCCCACTTAGAAGACAAACACTGAGCCGCTAAAATAAACACGATGACCGCTACAAAATAGACGATACAAATAAAGTACTCGTGTTTGATCTGCAAGCTGTTCTGCAATCTTCTAGAAGAGATACCTCAGGATTTTATTACAAATCACAATTAAATAGTTACAATTTCACAATTACAATGTTAAACAAAAAAGTTGACGGCCAAATTAAAGATTCGTATGATGATGTACACTACTTCTTCTGGAACGAAACCGATGCTAAATGCGGAGCCAAGGAAATCGGATCTTGTTTACTAAAAGTTTTTGAAAAGCTCTCAGCGGAGTCACCAAATGACAATGGGTGTAATTTAATTCTTTATTCTGACAATTGTGCCGGTCAAAATAAAAATAAATGTATAGTAGCACTTTACTTGTATGTAGTCACTCATCTAAATATTCAATCTAACACTCATAAATTCTTAATAAAAGGTCATACACAAAACGAGGGTGAAAATATCCATAGCCTCATAGAAAAGGAGACTACAAAAAATCTAAAATCCGGTTAATAAATTTGAAAAAGTGATCCAATCCGGTTAATTAATTTGATATATTCTCGATCTCTGCTAGAAGTGTCATTAACACTTCCTCCTTCGGTGCACGCTCCTTAAAAATTACCTTAAGTGAAGTTTTAACACTTCTTATGAGTCTCTCTTACGCCGCACCCCAATAGGAACTTAGGGGCGGAATGAAATTCCAGTTAGTTCCGTTGTTGATGGCTTCATCTCTCAAGCTGTCGTAGTTGACCTCCTTCACGGACTTTTTTAGTTCAGAGTCCGGACCCCGAAGATTAGTACCATTGTCGGAGTACAACTGCTGTGGACAGCCACGACGTGCGGCCATCCCCGCCTGAGCGCCATGGTCAATAAATCGGTAGTTAAAGAGTGTACGACCTCTAAGTGGATCGCCCTCACCGTCAAGCAAGTGAAAAGTACACCATAGCGTTTCATCCGTCGCCTGCCTTCCGTGACCTCCATGGGTCCAAACAAATCCAAGCCGCAGTGTGTAAACGGCCGGTGGTGATGCGCCATGCGAGCCGCATTATAGGTACCTTAGGCGTAGCTTTCCTGATTCTACACAGCATACATCTACTAGCAACGTATTTTACCGTAGGACGTAACTTTATAATCCAATATTTTTCTTTCAGGTTGTTGACGATTGTTTCTTGGTTGCCGTGCGCGCACTTGACGTGACAACAACCGAGTCATTTGATGCTGCCCATCCAGGATAATAAGCCTTTTTGTTTCAGATGACACGTCCGGCGCAGCATCAATACGACCACCGACGGCCCAGGACAGGAGACAAAGTAAGTAGCTTGCTACTCTTATCAATAGTTTTATGCTTACCTAAAGCAGCATTCTTATTAGCGAACGAGACCTGTTGCGCCTGCTTGAACAGTAACAATGCTGCTCGCTCCATCATGTCGCCGTTGACGTCACCCGTCTGCTTCCTACACTTAGCAATAAACCGCAACACGGCACAAGCAGCACGCTTCAACTTCAACCAGGAGGGAAAACGCTCAAGATCAGGAATCTATTATTATCATCTGTCACGACACTAACATATTCTGATTGTATGTTTATCGCCAATCCAATGTAAAACGGTTGTTGAATCGCACCAAAGGTACTTACGAGTCGGACGCAACTTAGATTCGCGAACTATTGTAGGCGGCTTGCAGCTCCAAACGGGGCACTGTAGTCGGTTTCACGGGTGCCACTCTGCACTTACTAGCTATAAATGCAACAAAAGCAGTTCCATCACATTGCTAACGCCAGTAAGCAACGGCATACATTGCCTTCAAAGATGCCTCACTAAAAACATGCAACTGTAAATTATTATAATCATACGTACGAGTACTCATCGTAGGCGTTATGGCACTGCATGCCGGCGCCGTAGCACTTGTAGCGCTTGTAGTAACCGTCGTCGTAGCGCGCGCGCCGGGCGTAGGCCCCTCGTAGCACACAGCTGATCGGGAATTGTCCGATGATGCGCATACAGAAAAACACGACAAATAGCACCTAGGCATTTTAACATTAGATATCACCTTCAATAGATCCAGGATAACCACTTGCAGAATATTTTATCCGGTATTTTCTCGTCCCAGCCGAGATTAACACGCCATGTTTCCTGAAGTAATATTTTCCCTTGTGTAAAGGGAGCTAAAAAGCCGAAAACATCAAAAATAGACATAACTACTTGCAGTAAAATTCTTTTAGTAGGTATTTCCGTACCTTTCAATATCTCGACCCGAATGCGTTTCAAGGTCAGATCAAAACAAAGTACATCATCTTGTAGGAACCACAATAATCCGAGCGTGCGTTCGTACTGCTGCACACCTGTTTTAACGCTGTGATCGAACCTGTATCCTTCTGCGGCGGCTGAACCCAACAATTCCTTAGGAACGCTGTCCAATACAGCGGTACTGTTGCTCGCCCAGTTGCATATGTGAAAATTTCCCTGCTTGTGAATATTAATAATATTTTTTACCATTTGTATTGCAGTCTCGTTGTCCGGCAGACTATCTAAATAATCATCCATATAGTGCTGCTCACCCACTGCAGCGACAGCCTCCGGCATAGTGGACGCAAATCTTAATGCATTTTTGTTTTTGACAAACTGCGCGATAATGTACGAAATATTAATAGAGAAATGTTATTACAAAATTGAAGACTTTCTCAATGATAAATCGTTGACTGTTTGACTTAATTTATTATTGTTATAGCTGCTACCAAATATCCTGATTGACATACTTCTTATTTTGTTTTGTCATCATTGTGGTAAATTTTACTAGCGTAACCAGTCCGACATTTATACTTATTTAACTAAATTTGACATTCATAATTTCTTATGATTTGATATTTATCTTTATTCGCATTGTGGTAAATTTTACTAGCGTAACCAGTCCGACATTTATACTTATTTAACTAAATTTGACATTCATAATTACTTATGATTTGATATTTATCTTTATTCGTATTGTTTTTTTTAATTTGATTTAATTCTAGAGTTGAATATTATTTAATATTATAGAATAGAATATGGAGGACATTATTATGTAAAAAAAGAACATCTATGTATCAATTACCCATGTTTGCAAAGAAATAAATGATTTATGATAAACGGTGAACAATTTGCACCAAATATGAGTGAGGTCATCGCGAACGTACGTACCTCTTGATTGGGAATGCTGAATTTCAGTAGATCTGAGAATCGGCTACTATCTATTTTTCATACCCCTAAGTGATAAGGGTTCCATGGGATAAGGGTGTTCACCCTTAACATTTTTAACGCGGGTGAAACCGCGGGAGGCAGCTAGTATTATATATTTATACACCTTATTTTCATTGACATTTTTGTATATACAAACAATCGTTTCAAAATGAACTTTAAAAGAATTGATGCAATTATTTAAGTTATTCCCGATTTATTGTCCAGGGTTCCGATGCTACACCAAATTACTCTTATATTTCACGTCTTATTCTTTATTTCAGATAAAAAACGTTCATGGTCGCCCAATTTGTTAGACGATACTCAAGATTCTCAGTCTATTTTGTTACCCGAAAGAAAAGCAAAAAAAAAGATTAAGAAAGAAGATGTTGACATGTTGACATGCGAAGACTGCATGAACGTCATCAATGACAATATTGAAACTGCAGATAAACGGAATATCCTTTTTGGTCAGTTAGTAACTGAAGAGATGAACCAAATTAAACCCTGTCTTCGTACCCGCACTTATGCAAACAATTTAACGTTTCTGAATGATGCAAAGGGTTCACACTCGAGTCAAATAAAATACGACACTCAAATCGAATAATCATTTATTAATTGTGGATCAATGTGATTGTTAAGACATTTAAAAGTACAAAAACAATTATAATTAGTGAGCTTGTGAACCTATTAACCTGTCGAGATCATTTGTTGTTACAATTTTTTCTAATTAAAGAATATTTAAAAACATATCAAAGATATATATTTTTATAACCAGATCATTGATTAAACTGTTTTTTAGTATTTAAGCCAATATTCCATTACTTATTTTTAATACCTACACTGCATATTATAACAATATTATTAATGCAGTGTATGTATAAAAATATATATAAAATAAAATATTAGTAATGGGATATTGGCTTGCATATTAGAAAACTGATAATTACTATAAAATTTAAGATTTACGATTAAATTTTCTTTGGCTTGTAATCATCAGTATTTGTGAAATAGTCGAAAGCAGGTAATACATAAAGCTGGTGACCTAGGACAATCTGGACAGAAATAAATGGTTTCTACTCTTTTTTTATTTGTTAAACAATATCTACATTTTTTCTATTGATCCGTTGCGATGGTCCACGTGGCAAAAGTTCTGGCAAATGAATTCTCTGTCGCGTTGGCGGAGTGGTCATTATACTAGTATTAGCTGGTAGAAGGCATTCTAATAATTTTAGTCGAAAATCGTAAAACGATAAAGACGTATTAGTGGTCATTTTAAACATTTGGTACGAATTTATGACACATATTTGAAAAATACGAATGATTACTTTCTTGTACCATTTTAAAGTTTTGTGTTCACTGTTGTAGTATGAGAGCAATTGATCTATTTTATCTACATTGCGCATGTATTTTGTGTATTGAAAAATAGCATTGGGCTTTAGAAGTCTTCGTTGTGGTCGCCTGGGGTTTTGGACAGGAACCATGTCTGCGTTATGTTCACTAGACACGACTGTAACCTCTCTATTACTATGCCATTTGCAAAGTGTTAAATTCCGTTTATTGTGTATACATTCTCCCTTATTTAATAATAATAATCTTTATTCAAACTTGAAATTGGTAAAATGTACTGATAGGTCTTATATATAAAGTGGGTACAACAATGTTAGGTGCCTGTACTAGGTAATCCTGTATCACAGGCGGCGGGGCTCAAACAATGTAATTGGAAGGACAAGGAATTTTTACAATATTTTCTTAAGGCGAAATGGGCCCCAAAAAACATATTTTGATGCATTTCGACTGCTCGCAAAATCAATTTTTGGCCTCAAAAATTACAAATTTTCTTAATTTTTTTTCGTGATAATAAAACTTAAAGATATTCCTTAGTGAATTATGGGGGTCAAAACACGATTGAGACAATTTGGCTCGATACAAAAAATTCGCAGTTTTCCTAAAATCAGCATTTTTATACTTGTCCATGATGAGAAAAACCAGTTTTATTCGATTGTAATTAGACCAATTTTAATACAATTTCGTCTACATGTTCATTATTAAATACATTAGTGCTTTATGGTTTTTTTTATTTAACAGAGCTTATAGAATTTTAAAAAGAAATATTTGTAAAAGCATGCAATAAATTTGCGCGCGGGCCGGTCATATCACCGTTTCCGTACCTCGTCAGTCGTCCGCAGCGCGTCTTAGAGAGCACTCGTGTACAACTTTATTGCGCCCGCTGTCGCCGACTACCCAAGCGAATATTGAAGTATCAAGTGATACCTAAGTCATAAAAATGGTGAATAAACGTAATAAAATTAAAAAGATATCACGACTTCAGCTCACGAAACTGAAATTGATGAACCAAAAGTACGTGCACTAACTTTTAGCGAGCTAATTATACCTATGCTTCGACGGCACGAGTTTCCATCATTCATTGTACTGTGTATTTACAGAACTCGTAACAACACTGAGTCTCACATTGCGGAGTTACCAGCTGATTCACAAGGAATGAGTGAAACTGACAATCCACCACAATTTTCAGAAACATCTGATGGGGCACTAGTAGAACTTCAACCTGTATCGACCAAGATTTTTGAGTAAGCTCGAGTACATACCTACTTATGTCATCAATAGGGTCAAACTAAATCGGCAATCCAAACTCCACAAACTTGATGGGTATCGATATGGCTGTATAACGTGTGTATATATATATAGTCCCCGCCAGATAAGTCTGGAATAAAGGTCATTGATCCTAATCATGCATCGCTCGAATTTCATAATACCATTGTTCGAATTTCAAAATAAAATATAAGGTCAAGGTCTTACCACGGTACGTTTGTTTTGATCGTGTTACGACACTTTCTTTACATTTTTTCTTATCGTTTTGAAAGGTAGGAATATATTGGTACACGGGGGTCAACGAATTTTATTCCAGACTTATCTGGCGGAGACTATAGGTATAATTATGTGTATTGTGTTACATCATATCTGTGAGTTAGATAATTAGGTTTGCTAATTTCACTTGACCCTGGTTTTCAGGTAAAACCTTTGAAAATAAATATTTTTTATATAAGAGGTCATGAATAGGGTTGACTTACCGGTTTTTATCATAAATCGGTATTTTCATTTTATTGTGAATAAGATTTCAATAAAACCGGTACCAGTTCAAACCGGTTTATAACTAGAATCGATTTTCAGTCACGCATGTTTCTGTTGCATCACACATTGAAGTATGTAGTTGTCAATGTACACGGCGTAACTTCCGAAAATACGCAGCATGTAGCGAGAATGCACCACCACAATATAATATTGACTTTACTTCTTTTATATTTTATTCTAATAACTAAATGGTTGATCACAAATTGTTAGGTAGTGATTGTAGATGAAGACATTATTGGTATGAATCGTAGACTGCCCATTTTATATTTTATATTATACAGAGTATTTTTTTCAACTGGGCGTGTATGGCTATATCCGAAACTATGAGCATACATAGAAAAATTGGAATTTCATAAAAATCTGCTATTTTCTATGATTACTTTCCATAATTTGATCCTTATTAGCTACACTATCAAATGGTGTAATAATACAGGGTGTATTTTTTTTCCAAAAGCCATCAGTTTCGATTCCTGGCCAGGATTATTGATTTTTCTAAAATCTAATGATGCAGTTTTAGTTTTCGTCAAAGTCAGCCTCGAGATTCCTTTCAACGTTTTTTGGTATTCCTCATACTTTCGGCTATAGCTATCCACGTCCAGTTGAAAAATTCACTGCACATATACATTATTTTTCAACTTATTTCCTATTTTCAGTACCCCTGAAAAACTATTGGGTATTGCTGGAACAGAGGAAGTCTCACAAAACCTACCAGAATTATCTCATGGAGCACATGTAGAATTTCCGTCAGTGCCAATCACACCACCGCCATATTGTGTAGCTGAGTAAGTTTATCCTCTAGTAAAATTTTGGTTTTGCATAGGTTTATAGATGCATATTTTGAGTTGATCAAAAGGAATTTTTATTTGGTGGAGTGTGGGCTATAAATAATCATGGACTGATTTGCCAGTTTTCCTTAGTTTTCCAGCTTTGTATAAGCTGGTATTAATTTTTTAGTACATGCGGTCATCACATTTACTCGCTTTTTTTCAAATGTTTCAGCGATCAAGAAGACCTGCCTTATCTTGTGGAACATGAGCGTGAGACAAAGATTAGAAAAGAAATCACCGGTCGTAGAATTGTTGATATAGTTTATTTTTTTAATCAACTGCAACAGCAAAAACACGAACCTCTCTTTCAGTGTGATTTTAGCTGCTTAGTTTTAGAAACAGAAAAGCGCGTCGGTCTGGTTTCATATTTTAATTTTAAATGCAGGATATGCATGAAAAAATTTAACGTGTGTACTGACGACTTGGGGTGTGATAATAGAGTAGATATAAATACTGCAGCAGTCTCGGGTATAGTATCGTCTGGGATTGGATACTCTCAATTCGAGGAAACTATGAGTGCCATGGACATCCCTATTTTTCGTGAAAAATATTACGCGAAAATTCAGGATAGTATGTTTAGTGAATGGGAGGCTACAGCACTGGAGACCATGGAAAGAGCTGCTGCTATTGAACGTGAAGCAGCAATCCAAGAAGGACGTGTGGTTAATGGCATACCCGTGATTGACGTATTTGCGGATGGTGCATGGTGCAAACGTTCTTATGGGAACAACTATAAAGCAATGTCTGGTGTAGCTGCAATTGTGGGCCGAAAATTTGGAGAAGTTCTTTTCATTGGTGTCAAAAATAAATATTGTTTAATATGTGCAAGGGCAGAGAAACGTCAGGAAAACCCCAAAAATCACAAATGCTATAAAAATTATGAAGGGTCTTCCAGCGGAATGGAAGCGACGATTGTATGCGAAGGTTTCAAGGAATCCATCAACATGTATGGACTTATTTATGGCAACATTGTGGCTGATGGTGATTCTGCAACCTATGCCAAAATATTGTCGTCAAATCCCTATTCAGACTACGTAGTGTCTAAAATAGAATGCCGAAACCACGTTCTGCGCAATATGTGCAACAAGCTGCGTTCACTAAGCAAAGATACAAAATATCCAAAAGCTCACAGAAAATATATGACTGATGAAAAAGTGATGAGCATGAGAAAAGTCGTCACGACTTCAATCAAACATAATAAAAGTAATCCCAGAGACATTGCCATAAAACAAATTCATGGAGACATTACAAATTCTCTGAACCACGCATACGGCGACCACAGACGTTGCAAAGATTATTGTTGTACGAAAGATAAAGGAATTTTGTCTTCAACTGTGGCAGAGCTTGAAAATTCGACATTTTGGTTCCGGTTAAAAGTTATTTTAAATTCGGTGGCAGCAAAATCGTGAAGTCTTCTGGAAGATGTTGACACTAATGCAGTTGAGAGATTCAACAGCATAATTGCAAAATTTGTTGGGGGCAAAATAATAAATTTTGCTTCTCGCCGTTCATATCAAGCGAGATGCTCGGCTGCTGTTGTTTCTTACAACACTAAAAGGCCTCTTTACACCCTGCACAAAAAAATATTGGGCAAGAGCCCAAGAGGCAACTTAAAAAAACTAGAAGGAAGAAGAGAGCAACAAAGAAAACGAGCCAATGCAGTGAAAAGAAAAAAAAATAGATCTAAGCTATTTGTAAAGCAAAATGATTATGGCAAACAAGTAGCTGCGCCAGACTTATCTGCCGATGAGTACATCGCAGCGTCTGCAGATTTTATGAAAAATTTGAAGACGCTGGTAAATGATCGGGAGGGTATACAAAACAGAACCACACAGCAACGCGAAAGTACTGAATGGTTGCAAATAAGAAGGTTGATGGTAACAGCATCAAACTTTGGAGCAATAATTAAGAGGCAAAAAAATTTTTCTGCCCTGGTGAACAATATTTTATACAAATCAAATATTTCATCCGTCGCGTCAGTAGCCCATGGGCTCAAAAATGAAAAATTTGCCCTCCAACAATTGAGCAGCCAAGAAAACTTACTCATCGAGGACTGTGGACTTTTTGTGGACCAAGAATTTCCTTATATTGGTGCCACACCGGATGGTGTTGTAGGAAAAGATACCATAATTGAGGTCAAATGTCCAGTAGCTGCATACAAAAACGGCATAGAAAATGCTATCAAAAATAATAAGGTTCAAATTCTAAAATATAATAAAAAGAGTAACCAGGTGACCACAAATAAAAATAGTAACTGGTACTATCAGGCGCAAGGACAGCTTCGAGTGACGGGCAAGCAGCAATGCATTTTTGGTATATGGGGAGGAGAAGAAACTAAAATGGAAATTCTATACATCCAGAAAGATGACGAATTCTGGAAAAATAAAATGGAGCCGAAACTCGTCAACTTTTACAACTCGCACATTCTACCTGAGTTAGTAGATTCCAGAAGAAAGCGTGGGATGCCTCTGAGAGGTTCTGAAAAAAAATGAATAAGCTTTATTTTATTGTTGACTAGCACTCCGCCCGCGACTTCGTCCGCGTAATTTTCGAACTTTGCCTTTGTGAATTTCTTCTCCCGGCCACTCTCTATATGGGATACTTTTGGAAAATTTAAATCAATCTTAGGGGACGAATTTCGAAAAATTCCCGTCGTAGTGAGCGCCTACGTCCTAAAAGAACCCCCTTGCAAAATTGGAGTCTCCAAAATATCAACCCCCAAAAAAAACCGCCTAAGAGCCGAATTTTCAAAATACTGTCTTAGTGAGCATCTACGAGTACATCCTCAAAAGAAACCCCATGCAAAATTTGACACTCCTTGCACTTGTAGTAACAAAGGTTCATGCAAACTATCAACCCCAAAAACGAACCCCTTAGGGGTCGAATTTCGCAAAATCCCGTCATGGTGAGCATCTACGTCCTAAAAGGAAACCCCATGCAAAACTTGAAATTCCTAGCACCTGTAGTAACGAAGTTTCATACAAACTATCAACCCCAAAAACAACCCCTTAGGGGTCGAATTTCGCAAAATCCTTTCTTAGTGCTCATCTACATCACATAAGGAAGGCTTGTGCAAAATTTCATATTTCTAGGTCCAGCGGTTTCGGCTGTGCGTTGATCGATCAGTCCGTCAGTCAGTTTTGAATTTTATATATATAGATTGAATATATTTTATTAAAACCTGATATACCGGTTTTTCATTTCTGTAAATACCGGTTTTTGACAAAACTGAAACCGGTTTTGTCGATATAATAACTTGTAGGCACCCCTTTCAAACAGCGATCTGATAAACGTATTGGTAAATAGATGGATCCAACAATAATGAAAACACTAATGAATGCCCCTAATAATAAATAATATATAAAAAATAATTTGTACTTGGTAGATACATACATTTACCAAGTACAAATTATTCACTTTTTTTTAAATTAGCCTGTACTGTCCCACTGCTTAGCAAAGGCCTCCCCCAATTCCTTCCAGGAAATATAATATAACATCCTTTTTTTTATCGTGGTAAAGTCATCAAATGAGTCCTAGCCCAGGGCAGGGCTTTACGTTCCGGGGTCACGGTAATGAGGTAAGTCCCGCGACTAAATATAATATACTTAGGTACTTTTTAGTGTTACAATGTCAAGATGGTTAGCTATGGTAGATAGAAACTATAACTAGCAGTTACAGCTTTTCAATAATTATGATAACTCATCAAAATGGTCGGGGATGTTCTGTTTTATAAACGAATACAAAAAAATAATAATTAAGGGACATTCTTAGTCGTAGGTACGGTTAATTTATTTATTGCACTATATTATGTACTTTGTACAAACTATTACTAAGGTAAACGGGACATTTACCATGTTTATAATTTGTTTTGAGTTTCCGATATGTCGTACAAACTGAAAAAAAAAATTAATTCATCGCTATATAAACACTTCCTACAAACACAACTACTACAAACTAGCATACTAGAATTTTGCATTTGCCTATGTTCTGCGCTGGCCGGCGGGCGCGGCGCGGGGGCATGGTGGGGCGCCCCGCGCGCCGCTAACTCCGTCGCGTTTGCTTCACCCCCTGCGAAACTACGCGACCACGATACCATTTCACCTTAACATTAGAATAGTGACAGAGATATTTTGATTTATTGATAATCTTAATTACTAAAACAGATTAAAATTAAATTCTATTAATAATGATAAACATATGATTCCTAACTTAGCTTAGATAACGTTAAATTGATTGCACTTAATTATTTACACACACGGACAACGAACCTTGAGCGTCAGCAGATATTTGAGCTGGGTTAACCACTATTGCAAAATGTTTTCAAGCCAAAGTACGAACGGCGGCAAATTTTCTAAGACAGCAACAAATCCAGGCGAAGTAGGTCAGTGCAGTGGCTTGTTCTTGTTGAGTTGGCATCACGTGTTAAACACGGAAGTCTGGCCTTGAGTGTGACGCTCTAGGCGCCCTCGTAATCGACAGAGTTGATGTATCTGAATTCCGCTATCTTCCTTGCAGGACACTCAGGATCTCCTGTTTTATGACTGCTGAGCTTTTTAAAGCGTGAGCAAGTTGCACATTTTGGTACATCAGCTTTCTTCGCGCATTCTGTCATCGAGTGCCCTGTTTCACCACAATGCCCACACGTCGAGTTGACCTCTCTGCACGTTTTTGCTGCATGACCATACTGATGGCACTTGTGACCAGCACCGAGTGACCAGTGGAAAATCCCTGACAGGGCAGGTCGTCCAATTAATAAAAAATTCTTCAAAGTCTCGATTGAACGATTAGGGCTTTACGTAAATCAGCTGGTACTTCAATGACGTTGTTGCAGGTCGACGCATCTCTCTTCCCAGATTTGTGGCTTAATTTTACCAAGGCCAGGAAGGATTCTCAGGACATGTCTTCAAACTTGTCGGCTACATTTTGTTCAAAAATGCATCTGAAGACCTCATTTTCAGACATGGAAGTCGGCACTCCTAAGACCACGATCCGGGGTTTGCGCTTGCTGGGTTCGTCGGCGATAAGTCCTGAAGTAGAGAGCATGACTGCTTGCTTTACTTTATCAGCGTCATGTTTGGTCTCGGTGCTGATAATTACGCCTCCGTGTTTTGTTTTCCGGACACCACGAACATGCAGTTTCATTTGCTCCGGGCGTATGATCTTTCTCACGAGGTCTTTTGTTTCGTCACTCGATTTCAATTTATCTTGGGGATAAATTACTACCGAGCTTAAATTATTGGGGCGAATAAAGTTATTTGCTCCCTTTTTTACCATTTCGGCAAAAAACATTTTCCGCAGTACCTGTGTCCTGTATCGTCTTCTTTAGGTTTATAATGTGGTCTGACAGGTCACGCTTTCCAGTAAGGGATTCAACCGCATTGTGCATTAGAAGAGATCTAGCCTTTAGTGACTGGTATAACTGCCATTTGTACTACTGAGGTACCGGATCCTTTTTTACGGCAAAGGTTGGCGATTTTCATTTTCTGCTCCGAATTCAGTTTCCCATCCGCGGCAATAGAGCAGACTTCATACAGATGCAGCTCAATAGAAGACATCCATTTTTGAATCTCGGGTGTAGTGATGATTTCAGGTGGCGCCGTCACAAGCGAAGCAAAGGAGAGCACTGGCCCCCTTGAATTCGAGGGTCTGTTTTCCATTTTATGCGTACACTAAATCACTTTTAAGGTTCCCTATCCATTTGCATTAAATTTTAAGACCTAATATATCTTAGCATAATTTTGATTGGCATAATTATATTTTCGCATAATATAATTACGCATTATAATTACGCATAACAGCTTACGCATAATTTTTTTAAGCATAATTTCTCTAACCATAATAATGATTAAGCAGAATATTCTAAAGCATAAATTTATTAAGCATAAAGTTCTAAAGCATAACTTTTTTAAGCATAATATCCTAAAGCATAAATTTATTTACACATACAGCATGCAAGCAAGCATACAGCATGCAAGCAAGCATGCAAGCAAGCATGCAGCAAACAAGCAAGCATGCAGCATGCAAGCAAGCATGCAGCATTCAAGCGAGCAGGCAACATGCAGCAGGCAGGGTTTCTGTCTCGGCTCCGGCGCTGCGGGCTTCCGGCGGCCCCACGCGTGCTAATCGTCGCAGACGGCTTTCGCTCACCTCGCTCGCAGCCGCCTGCTCCTCAGCCCGTGGGCCGCCTCGCCCCTACGCGCCTACGCGATTTTAAATTACACTCTAGGGGTAGGACAAACAAGACTACGTAGAGTCGGTTTTGCAGCAATTCGGTTCTGTCACTAACTTTTGTTGCACATCATATTAAATTTTTAACCAACAATATTATTTAATTGTTACAGAAACTATAGCAAATTGGTTTGATCAGAATTATGTATGGGGCACTACAAGTTCACCACCACCATTTCCACCCAAAGTCTGGAGTACGTATATACTAGAAAAGGAAAATAGACCTAGGACACAAAATCATGCAGAGGCATGGCACAATAGATTTGCACATTTTGTGGGAAAACACCATCCTGGATTTTATTTTTTGGCAAAAAAGATCGTTCAAGAAATAAAACATCAAACCATTGAAATAGATAAACTGGATGTCGGAACATCACTTATACCAGTTAAAAGTGGGGATCCCTTCTTTTCGCATAATGTTCTTTATCCTAATATACTTCGGCATAACGATTTTGGCACAATTTGTTTTGGCATAATAATACTTCGGCATAATTTTTTTAGGTATACATTTTATGTTGGCATAATCATCTTAAAGACTAATTTGTTTTGGCATAAATTTGATTCGTATAACGTTAGTAGGCCTAATGACTATTAGCATAACGTTAGTAGGCCTAATGATAGCATAATTATATTTAGGCATACAAAAAATATAAATAACAAAAACAATTTTCATGCAAATGATTTATTATACATAACATTATGTAACTTAAACGATTTTTCAATCGCGAGATAACTTTTATCTGAAGAATATATTAGATGTTTTGACAGTTTTTGTATAAAAAAATATGTCAATCAGTTAACTTCTATTATGAGAAATAAATATGGCGGTTATTCCTAACTGATTGAAACAGTGGTCCTTAATTATGTATAATTATTTATTTTAGGTGTATATTTTTAGCAATTGCTTGTAAATATGCTAGTTTAGAAGTATACTCATCTTTTTTACTTATAATTTTTTCAATTCTTTTGGTTTTGTCCGTGTATTTTTTCTTTTTTTTTCGTATAAGTGATGTTCCGACATCCAGTTTATCTATTTCAATGGTTTGATGTTTTATTTCTTGAACGATCTTTTTTGCCAAAAAATAAAATCCAGGATTGTGTTTTCCCACAAAATGTGCAATTCTATTGTGCCATGCCTCTGCATGATTTTGTGTCCTAGGTCTATTTTCCTTTTCTAGTAAATACGTACTCCAGACTTTGGGTGAAAATGGTGGTGGTGGACTTGTAGTGCCCCATACATAATTCTGATCAAACCAATTTGCTATAGTTTCTGTAACAATTAAATAATATTGTTGGTTAAAAATTTAATATGTTGTGCAACAAAAGTTAGTGACAGAATCGAATTGCTGCGAAACCGACTCTACGTAGTCTTGTTTGTCCTACTCTAAGAGTGTAATTTAAAATCGCGTAGGCGCGTAGGGGCGAGGCGGCCCACGGGCTGAGGAGCAGGCGGCTGCGAGCGAGGCGCCGCGGCTGAGGCTGGCCGGCGAAGCCGGCCAACAAGCCGAAGCTGCGGTGGTGAGCGAAAGCCGTCTGCGACGATTAGCACGCGTGGGGCCGCCGGAAGCCCGCAGCGCCGGAGCCGAGACAGAAACCCTGCCTGCTGCATGTTGCCTGCTCGCTTGAATGCTGCATGCTTGCTTGCATGCTGCATGCGTGCTTGTTTGCTGCATGCTTGCTTGCATGCTTGCTTGCATGCTGTATGCTTGCTTGCATGCTGTATGCTTGCTTGCATGCTGTATGTGTAAATAAATTTATGCTTTAGGATAATATGCTTAAAAAAGTTATGCTTTAGAACTTTATGCTTAATAAATTTATGCTTTAGAATATTCTGCTTAATCATTATTATGGTTAGAGAAATTATGCGTAAAAAAATTATGCGTAAGCTGTTATGCGTAATTATATTATGCGAAAATATAATTATGCCAAACAAAATTATGCTAAGATATATTAGGTCTTAAAATTTTATGCAAATGGATAGGGAACCAGTTTTCTAATAACAAATGGACGACTTTTTCTGCATGACCACGTCCTCCTACCAGCTGGTCACCCGACCCGCCATATATGTGTAATTTCTGACACACTCCAAAAGTATCTGCTAGAACATAAAATTTGATGCAATAACGACGGGATCCCTTCTTTTAATGTTCTTTAGCCTAATATACTTCGGCATAACGATTTTGGCACAATTTGTCTTGGCATAATAATACATTGGCATAATTTTTTTAGGCATACATTTTATGTTGGCATAATCATCTTAAACACTAATTTGTTTTGGCATAAATTTGATTCGCATAACGTTAGTAGGCCTAATTACTATTAGCATAACGTTAGTAGGCCTAATGACTATTAGCATAATAATAGTTAGGCATACAATTAATATAAATAACAAAAACAATTTTCATGCAAATGATTTATTATACATAACATTATGTAACTTAAACGATTTTTCAATCGCAAGATAACTTTTATCTAAAGAATATATTAGATGTTTTGACAGTTTTTGTATAAAAAAATATGTCAATCAGTTAACTTCTATTATGAGAAATAAATATGGAGGTTATTCCTCAAATAGAAGTTAACTGATTGAAACAGTGGTCCTTAATTATGTATAATTATTTATTTTAGGTGTATATTTTTAGCAATTGCTTGTAAACATGCTAGTTTAGAAGTATACTCATCTTTTTTAATAATAATTTTTTCAATTCTTTTGGTTTTGTCCGTGTATTTTTTCTTTTTTTTTGGTATAAGTGATGTTCCGACATCCAGTTTATCTATTTCAATGGTTTGATGTTTTATTTCTTGAACGATCTTTTTTGCCAAAAAATAAAATCCAGGATGGTGTTTTCCCACAAAATGTGCAAATCTATTGTGCCATGCCTCTGCATGATTTTGTGACCTAGGTCTATTTTCCTTTTCTAGTAGATACGTACTCCAGACTTTGGGTGGAAATGGTGGTGGTGAACTTGTAGTGCCCCATACATAATTCTGATCAAACCAATTTGCTATAGTTTCTGTAACAATTAAATAATATTGTTGGTTAAAAATTTAATATGATGTGCAACAAAAGTTAGTGACATAACCGAATTGCTGCAAAACCGACTCTACGTAGTCTTGTTTGTCCTACCCCTAGAGTGTAATTTAAAATCGCGTAGGCGCGTAGGGGCGAGGCGGCCCACGGGCTGAGGAGCAGGCGGCTGCGAGCGAGGTGAGCGAAAGCCGTCTGTGACGATTAGCACGCGTGGGGCCGCCGGAAGCCCGCAGCGCCGGGGCCGAGACAGAAACCCTGCCTGCTGCATGTTGCCTGCTCGCTTGAATGCTGCATGCTTGCTTGCATGCTGCATGCTTGTTTGCTGCATGCTTGCTTGCATGCTTGCTTGCATGCTGTATGCTTGCTTGCATGCTGTATGTGTAAATAAATTTATGCTTTAGGATATTATGCTTAAAAAAGTTATGCTTTAGAACTTTATGCTTAACAAATTTATGCTTTAGAATATTCTGCTTAATCATTATTAAGGTTAGAGAAATTATGCTTAAAAAAATTATGCGTAAGCTGTTATGCGTAATTATATTATGCGTAAATATAATTATGCCAAACAAAATTATGCTAAGATATATTAGGTCTTAAAATTTTATGCAAATGGATAGGGAACCCATAACGACTTGCTTTAGATTTCATGTATTGTCTAAATAAAAGACTACCTCTCCAAAGCATTAATGATTCATCTATAGCCAATTCTCTAGTTGGATAATAAATTTCTTTCATTTTTTCATTAAACGCATAAATTAAAGTTATGACCTTTTTTAAACTTTCGTTGCCTTCTTGTTCTTGTACATTTAAAACACTCAAAATATTCAAAAATACATCTCTGTTCATGTGTTGCCTAAATATATTTGTAGAGGTAATGAGACTTCCAAAAATCATTTAGCCTGTTCATTTTGATATTCCCCATATGTATTATGAGACCCACAAAAGTCTAACTTATCCATAGTTAACGGGCGCCAGCTTTTCATTCTGCTAAAATTTTTGAGATTCCCGCTGGTGATTTTGTCCGCGTACCGGTTAGAACATCTTAAAATGAGATTCATTAGATCATTCATTATTAAAAAAAAGAAATCTATCGGTTCTTTGTTTATCATATCCACTTTCAAACCAGTCTGTTTTTGAAAATCAAGAAAATTCTGGCGATGTGGATTTCCAATACTCCAATCATGGCCTGGCTGTTCAATGGTACCATCTTCATCTTCTTTGTGGGGATGATTATCCTCATCTTCATCCATTTCCTCGTTAAGTAAATTATCGCAGTCACCTAATAATATACCGTAGAGGTCTTCGTCGTTTAAAACTTCCAAATCAAATCAAATCGTCTTTATTGTGGATCATAGGTACATAATACAGATGGTGTTATTTAAATATTTAGGACCAGCTATGTCCTACCCTTAGGGCGTACAATAGAATGTAGGTAAGTACCTATCTAGTGAGTTTACTCGTACATGCATGTCAACAATAATGTAATACATTGCAAATTATTAGATTCTTGAATCTTCGTTAATTATTATTATTATATTATATGATTATCTACACAGAACGCATCATGACTCAGGCAGATTGTATTTTAATAGTGATTTGTCATCAAAAACGTCTTTCATAGAGTTTCTTTTTAAATGCTTTTATTTCAATAATTGCTCCTATAGGCCTTGAGCAGAAAATACTTTTGTGCAAGAAATGAGTCTTACTAGGTACTGTGTCTAGTTTGTCCTGATGCCGTATACGCGTTCGATATTTAAATAAATCATTATTATTTTTTACAAAAACTGCTACCTCAAACATATATAGACACGGTAATGTTAATACATTCATTTTTTTAAATATGGTTTACACGAATCAGTTTTCTGTAGATTGAAAATTGCTCTGACACACCGTTTCTGTGCAATGAACGCGCGATCTTTATAATATCAAGCCGTATCTAAGGTTACAGCTGACGTGTCCATGGTATGCCGTTATTAGTGTTGGTAGATTTGCAATCTTCTTTAGTCTGTAAAGGGCATAATATGAGAACTTGCTTAACTTTTTACAGACATAGTCGACTTTTTTTTTTCAATTTATTTTGTCATCTACGTATAACCCTAGAAATTTTGTTATTTCGGTTTCTTCAATGTCTTTGTCTTGATACTTGATATTTAAAGCGCCCGTACGTCAAGTTCTTATTTTAAAATTCATTATTTTGGTTTTGTCAATATTAATCATTAATTTATTTGAATTTGGCTTAATTATAAGTCATTTACTAATATTAAAGATTTGTTAATGTCAGATTCTAAATTAATTGTTATGTCATTAGTGAATAGTACAGTGCTATCGTCAGCGAATAATGTCATGTCATGATTTACTACCGAAGGCATGTTGTTTATATAAACAAGGAAGATAGGGGCGGATAAGATACCCCCTTGTCACTTGTGGAACCCGAAGTTCTACTGTTCTGGAATTAGACGCATAGATTTCTTCTGTTTTTGTGGCTATGTTCACTTTCTTTATCTCTGTAATCTGTTGCTTATTAGATAGATATGACTTTATGAGATTGTATGCATTGCCTCTCACACCGTATGCATATAGTTTTCTTAGAAGAATATTATGATCAACACGGTCAAAAGCTTTCGACATGTCCATATATATTGCTACAGCCGGCAGTCCTTTGTCCAAATTTGTCATTATTTTTCCCAAGAAATTATATATTGCTACATTAATTGATTTATTTTTCAGAAAACCATATTGACTTGGAGAAAAGATGTTGTGGCTTTCAAGGAAGGTGTAGAGACATTTATAAATGACCTTTTCTAAAATTTTGGCAAAGATAGGTAATAGCGCTATGGGCATATAATTGCTCATATTTGTTTTGTCCCCTTTTTTAAAAACTGGCTTAACAATCTCGAAATTTTTAATTTGTCCGGAAATATGCCTTGTTCTACACACAAATTTATTACATAGCTTAGGGGTTCCGATATTATATCAGCAACATCTTTAACAATTGTAGTCGTAATTCCATCATAACCGGTACTCTTTTTATTTTTTAATGATATTATTATTTTATTGATGTCTTCTGGAATTGTCGGGGTCAAGAAAATAGAATTAGAATTATATGTCAATTTATTTGGGGGATTATTAAGGGTATCTAATTGTTTATTGTTAATATTATTTATGTCAAGGAAGAAGTCATTGAAGGTTTTGGCGATGTCTTTGGGATTGGTTATTATTTCGTCGTTGGTAATTATTAGATCTATGCTGTCAACCGGAAATTTATATTTGATCTCATTAATAACATCCCATGTTGCTTTGTTTTTATTTGTAGCAGTGTTAATGTAGTAATCGTTTTGGGATTTTTTTGTCAGCCGTATTATTTTTTTGTATCTCGTCGCATATGTCTTGATTGCGTTTTTGTTTGATACATTTGGATTTTTTGTGGCATTTACGTTTGCTGCATATTTTTAAGCCGCGTGAGATCCATTTTAGTCTTGATTTATTAAAAGTTTTAATTCTAGTTAAGGGGAAACACAGGTCATATAGCATAACAAAGTTTTCATAGAATTGGTTGTAAGCACGATTTGCGTCTAAACAACGGTAAACATCACGGTTGGTTAATTGTTTTAAATATTTAATAAATAGTGCTCTGTTATTTTCAGAATAATTTCTTTTTATTGAATATCAATATTTTAAAGTACAAGTTATTTTAACCGGAATTTTAATAATTTGTGCATTATGGTCTGACAATGCTAGCTCCTTGGTAGTGACTTTACATGATTTTAAGTTGTCGGCTATATTGTCTATACAAGTTTTACTAGCGAAACGCGTTATTTCCTTGACCTGTAGTTTCAGGTTATAAGTAATTAATAGTTCTGTAAATTCGCTGGAAATCCTAGTTTGCTTTAGAATGTCGATGTTGAAATCTCCGCA
The DNA here is from genome assembly GCA_947562075.1 of Orthosia gracilis. Taxonomy (NCBI): domain Eukaryota; kingdom Metazoa; phylum Arthropoda; class Insecta; order Lepidoptera; family Noctuidae; genus Orthosia; species Orthosia gracilis. The sequence goes on from OX387265.1 coordinate 15,002,977, forward strand.
TAGGATTATTTTCTTACCATTTATGCTTATGTTTTTCAAAATCTTATTTAATGTTGTAAAAAAGCTTGTGATGGAATTGGCATTGGAATTTGGAGGCCTGTATACACACATAATTATTATTTGATGTTCCACTAATTCGATGGCAGAGCATTCAATTATATTACTGATCGATAATTTTGTAGTGTTATTTAATACCTTGAACTTGATGTTATTTTTAATAATATACCTGAACCTCCATGCCTGCTGTCCCTCATAAAGTAAGACACAAGCCTGTAATTTGAGATTGTAAGATAAGCATCGTCACCTGCCGTCATGTTGTGTTCAGTGATACATATTACGTCTACAGAAACATTTTGTGTGGTTAACTCATGGATACAAATAGACAACATGTCAGATTTATTAAGTAAACCATTAATATTTTGATGTAGAACAGTAACAAAATTAAAAGCGAAATAAATTATTTGAATTTGGTCTTTTATTTTGGGCAGATTCATGGTCTTCTATATAATTTAAATTGTCCTGGTCAGCTTGAATTTCAGTTTGAGTACTTTTGTCAGTCGAAGTTTGATTTTTATTGATGTTATTGAGTCTGTATTTGACATATCTGTAATAATTCTGTTGATATCCAGTTCTCAAAATTTCTTTAAGCAATAATTGTGATATGTGTAGTGATAAAAAGTGATATTTTGGTACATTTGAGGTAAAATTCATGTCTACATAGGTTGTGTGAATGTATTGAGAACAAATGAACTTTAATTTATAATTCAATTTACTTTCATTTAGGTACCTGTTAAAGAGAACTTCAGAGACCAAAACATTAGTATTTGTAGTGGTATTTAAAAAGTTTATAAGACCAAATTGAATTTCTTCTGGGTTTTTGTCATTTATACCTCCTAATACAATAACGAAGTCGTTTTTATCCAATCTATTTATTTCTGTATTTTCCGTCCTTAAAACTTCTTGAAAAGGTGCTCTTGGCTTCCAGAAACAACGGACTAAAAAGCCTTCTCCTAAAAGTTTTTGCAGGGTTCTCTGTATAAAGCGTCCCTGTTGATCCGCAATGATAATTATCTTCTTTTTGTTTATTTTATGATTTTCCATACTTGATGATAAGTTTGTTTCCTTATTTATTTTTATCATTTGAGTATGAATATTGCTGTGGAGTGTACTTAGATGTGCTTCAGTTTCATGTTTATTTTCCCTGCCTGTTAAACCTGTACTTAGATAAAGGTGTGTGTCGGTGCTGTTCTGTGGAGCCTCAGTAATAATGTTGGTTTCAATGGTGTGGTTGTCAATGGACGAGTCTATTTCCATGACTGCTTTCTTGCTGCTTCCAGGTGTATTTGTATTTTCGATAACTTCTGCAGATATATCTTGTGTGCCTTCTGCTTGTTCGCTGTGTAATATTTTTGGTGTCTTTGTAATAAATTTGTTATTTTTTGTCATATGCGTTAGTTTATTCTGTTTAGTAGTTTTTACTTCCTTGTATGCATTTACTATCTTAATATATTTTTGTACATCAGTCTTAAGTCGAAAGTTTTCAGAGTTTTTCCTGATGGGCACTTTGTAACTCTTTAGACAGTTGTTTCATTTTCTCCTGTAGATCAATAATTGTCTGACTGGTATTTAAAGAGGTATTTGGCAAGCTCATCATGGTTGTGTCAAAAAGGGCTATGTTGTCCGCAGTTATATCACACAGTGAGCTCGACCTGCATAATTTAATATTACGGTAAGTTATGTTGTCATCCATAGTTATTTTCTATGGCAACACTATTTTAGTACCGCTACTCGCTACCCTTTGTTTATTATATGGATGATCGTAGTCGCACTGTTTTTTGTTACTTTGTCTATGGTCACACTGTTTTAGTACCTCTATTCGCCACTAGGCACAGAATGGCGGTAATTGCCTAGTTAATTGTTTTGTTTGTGCTAAAATTGTCTTTCTATGTTAGGGATGGTAACACTGCTTTTAGTTCGACTATTCACCACTTGGCTCTGTAATGGCGGTAGTAGTAGTATATTTTAGTGCTTCTATTCCCCACTTGGAGCTAGGAGTCCGGTACAAAGTTCAAGTTTTAAATGTCTTTATAAAAACGGTTTTTGTTTTTTGTTTTTTTCACTCGAAATTATTTAAATAGAACTTTATCCACATTAATTACTGTCCATGTTTTGCGTCAATGACGCTATAATGTTATTAAAACTGAATATATTGTTTTTAAAGCGTTACTCACGTCAATTGCAAAGTTCACAAAAAATGTTTTTATGTTTTAAATCGCTTGTCACTAATTGTCACCAATACTATCACTTGATTATTATACTTATTAGTCACGATTTCTTTGCTATTTATAGCATTAAGACAAATATTTAAAATAAATTACGAATTTTAAATAGATGAGCAATGTAAACAGTGCCAGTGTTGCCAGCCTCTTTTCCTGCGTCTGCATCTCGTAATCAGGTGATGGCATGTTGTGCCCGGGTGAAAACATCGAAGATAATATATATTTTTCTAGTGGTTCATCGTGATCATGTCTTTGACACAATCATGTCAAAACTTGTTGACGGCACGGGTTCCATGTTATCTGCAAGAGAGTTAAGACAATTTTTATTTATTTTGGCATCACTATTTACTGTACACAAGCGCGAGCAGTTTGCAGTTCAGTGTTCGCTGACACAAAACAAAGCGTGAGAGCCGCCGGATAGTTCGCCGCGCGTCCCTACAGAGGGCGCACGGTATTGGTGATAGCTGGACGCTTATTGGCTGGCGTCATGGAAACGCATGGCGCATCATCCAGACTCAACCTAGAGCCCATTAACATAGCGAGGACGAATAAAATCTCTTAAGAACTTATTAGGTACCAATAATGTTGAAAAATCTAAACCACGGTAATAATATCCACACAGTATTGTAAGTCGGCCGTATTTTCGATTTACATACAACTTCGCGATACGTATACATGCGATATATGTTATAAATATATTATTATAATACGTACAATGTTATAAACTTACGAGGGCGGCACTGAAAATTTCGGGAATCAAGGAAGTGACACAACATTACTATTTAAAAATGTATTTATTGCTTTTCGAAGTATTCGCCGCGAAATTTGACACATTTTTCCATACGATGGAACCAATCATTTAGGAACCATTCCATTCGAAAGTTGGGGTCTCCAAAATGGCCGTTTTGTAGCTTCTTCAGGTGATGAAAATCTCTGATCACGCAATTTATTCTTCATTTTAGGGAAAGTATAGAAATCATTAGGGCTTAGGTCGGGACTGTACGGCGGATGGTCTAATAATTCTATGTTTTCTTGCTCTAAAAACTCCTTTGTTCTGTGCGCGGTGTGAGATTAACATTAAGTTAATTCATTAGATCCGATATTTAGTGAGATAAAGGTCAAAAAGTGGCTGGTTCGTTTAGGTATGCTTCAAATCAAACTGTAAAGTTTGGCGAGTAAAAACTGTAAAAAGAAAACTTGTATTTTAAATATTATGATTAATAAAGAACAAAAAAACTGGTTTCATACGATAATAGTTCCGTACGCAAGAAAAAAACCAGGACGAAAAGTTGTAATAGGAGATAACTTGTCTTCTTATTTCTCACAATCTGTTCTACAAACTTGCAGTGAACTGAACATAACGTTTAATTGCTTACCCCCAAAAACTACACATCTACTCCAGCCATTTGATGTGGCTTTTTACGCTCCTTTAAAAGGGTATTGGCGTGACGTATTAACAAAGTGGAAGCAGACAGAAGGATTAAAACATAAGACTCTAGTTAAAAGTTAACTGGTAGCTAAAGTTGTTAAAGAAATTGAAGAATAAGTTGGTAGAGAATGGCACGGAATCTATTAACCTGAATAGCCGGATTTAACAAATGTGGCTTATACCCCATAAATTCGGACCGACCCAAGTCACGGTTGCCACAAAGACAGATTATTCCAGAAGAAGAGATAGAGAACGCAGCATCTTCGGCTGTAATAGAAATTTTGCAAGAAATGAGATGTCCTACAAGTGCCACCGGACAAACAAAACGAAAAAGGACCGTACCACCCGGAATGAGTATTACAGCAGACGACATAGCCATAACCAAACCCCTCCAGCAACAAAAAAGGAAAAATACACAAAAGCGAGTGTCGGGCAAAAAGTAAAAAATCTTTGACTATATCCAATTCCGATTTATCTGACAAAGACATGAGGCCATGTAATGCCTATGCCTCTGGCTCCACATACGTCAGCTCAGATGATCAAAGTTCACAACATGAAAAGATTATAGAAACTAGTAAGAAACCAGCAACTGGAGAATATGTATCTTTTAAAGGCAAGGGCAAGGGAAAGAAAAGTAAAGTAAAAATAGAAGAAAGCTGAAGATTAGTGATTTCAAAAATAAACCAGCATCTGGCGAAAATCTATCTATTAACCGCAAAGGCAAGGGAAAGAAAAGTAGACCAAAACTAGAAAAAAACAGATGACGATAAGTGATTTGAAAAATTTTGACTTGGATCCAGTAAGTATTCAACTATTCATAGCCATTGTTCAAGCCGAGAAATCCAAAAACAAGAAAACCAAAAGAGATTCAAAAGATTCTGACACTACAAGTGTGTCAGATCTCATGAGTGTCCATAGTGAATCGGATATTATAGATGTTAATTTCAGTGAAAACAGCTCTGATGTCAAGCAACGATGAAGGCTACGAATGTAACAAAGACATGAGTGACTATACTTACATTAAACAGCCAACTGCAGAAAACAGTCAAATTCCTGACGATGATGATAAGATAATTGCTAGATCATATGTACCTGCTGGTTATGTTGAACAAAAGACTGATGGCAACTTAACGACTAAGTTAGAATACGAAACTGATAAGACTGACAACAATCCAAGAAATTTAGTAACAATATGTGATAATATAGATTTAGAAGAAGATTTAATAACGCAAATAAATGAATCTGAAGTACATAAACTTTGCTTTTACAATAATGAACCAACAGATACAAAAGACCTCCGAAATGCGAACATAAAAGATTGCAAAATGTCATCTCAATAAACTGCAGGATCATATGTAACTGCAGGTTCTATAAAACAAAAGACTTATGATAGCTTAAAGACAGAGCTAGAACATGGAATTTATAAGACTGATAAAAATGTGAGTACCTCAACATTAATAAGTGAGAATATCGATTTGCCGGAACCTGAGATTTCAAAAGCTCATGAGTCCAATGATTCTCACCAAGAAAATGTAGATCCCTTGCAAATACAGAAAGACTGTACAGTCTAAAACTGTACATATTTTGCTGACGCGGTGCCGTGCACCACACGTGCGTCATTCCAATAATATTATAAATACACATGAAACACTTTAAATCAATGAGTACGATAACTGCTACGCGGTGACTAACATTAGAGAAAGGAATCGTCAACAGTATTACTTGTAAACACAAAAATACGTAATAAATCTAACGAAAACTGAGTGATCTTTTCTCTTCGTGCTTCAACCTCAACAACAACAACTCTGCAAGTGTACGAATCGTACATTTTTTGGTCCTTCGAGCCGGATGTTTGGTGCCACTGTGTCTCTTTACGGTAGCGAATCGGTTTAGCTGGTCTCCCAGAAGCGGGTCGCCCCAGCTAGATTGAGAAGTCGCATAATATCGTGACAGAGGTGCAAAGGTGCTGAGTTCCACTGACCATTTCAAATCAAGTAAGTCAACGATTTCAAGATTTGAAACGGAGAAGACTACAAGCAACGCAGTAGCCTTCGCAATACAACGCAACGCTCTCCTGCCACAGTCAACGACGTGTCAGCAAGCATCAACATGGATATGCTAGAATTGCAGTCAACGTGCTTCGATAACATCAAAGCATTATGTGTCAACTATCGCAAGGATTCATCATCACGAAAATCTGTGGAATACCTGAAGAAACGCTTGTCGTCGCTAGAAAACCAATGGCAAGACTTCGAAGGCAGGCATGCCCAACTGTTGCTCGAACTAGAAGATAAGAACATAGCATATTTCAAGGACGACATCTACGAAAAAACTAAAGAAATGTTCTTATCAACTAAAACAGACATAACTAGCAAACTGACGACTTTGAGCAAACAAAACGTGAAGTTCGACCTAGGTGGGACTTCAGAAGATGACGACAGCAACATACAACTCTTGCTTAACAAGCAAGAATGCAATTTCAACGCGATTCACCGTGTCATCTCCAAGATTGACTTAATCACTATATCGGAAAGATGGGAACTGGAAGACCACTTCGCAACCTTGAAATCGAAATGGGAACCCATCGATAAACTTCATTGGGAAATAGACTTTCAACTGAAAGGATCCAACGAACATTACTACAAAATGTTCACGGACATTGAACAACAATATGATGAGCTAAAGAGGAAAATCCATGCCAAAATCTGGTCCACCGTCCACTACCAGAAATCGACACCTAAGATCGAAATCCCTGAGTTCTCCGGCAACTACAGTCAGTGGATCTCCTTCAAAGACCTATTTCTGGAAGCTATTCACAAAAACCCTATGATCAACAACGCGCAGAAAATGCAACACTTAAAGACCAAGCTGCGAGGAGAAGCTGAACGCTTAGTGCAGCATCTGACCATTAGCACTGAAAACTATAACTCATGCTGGGATATATTAATTCAGCGCTACGACAATCGTCGCCTCCAGTTTACTTCATTTATGAACAACATGCTAAATCTGCCGATCATACAACATGCAGACTCATACAATTTGAAGAAGATGCATGACGTCATTACCGAATGCCTGAACGGCATCTCTAACATCGGTATTGATACTTCAACTTGGGACCCGATCATTGTGCACATCATGTCACAAAAACTGGACTCCAGTACTTTGAGTGACTACATGAAAGAACTTCAAGATCACAGAGAACTACAGAACCTCCACGACTTCCTGTATTTCCTCGAAACACAGTTCATGGCATACGAAACGATGAAATCAGCTAAAAGGGCGAACCCTACAGCCACAAAAAAATCATCCAACTGGAAAACATTCAACAAGCAAACCCAGATGAAGAAACATAACTATAACTTCAATCAAAATAAAACAAACAACTATCATGCTATTTACGGAAAATGCCCATTCTGCAACGGAAGTCACGTTCTGCGCCAATGTGACAAATTCCTACAAATGGACTTTGGCAAGCGAAATGACACCGTGTCGAAACTGCAGCTGTGCAAAAACTGTTTATTCAGCCACGGAAATGACGAGTGCAAATCCACGAAAATGTGCAAAGAATGTAACTTGAAACACAACACACTATTGCACAATCCGGACAACCAAACCATAACGTCAGCGACTAGAAAAAACAATGTTGAACAACGCCCTTCATCTCAACAACCAACATCTAACCATTTGTCTAAAGACAACATGGAGGTTCTACTGACTACGGTCCAGCTGAGAATAAAATCTGCAGATGGGATTTATGTAACACTACGTGCGTTGCTCGATCAAGGCTCACAGGTGAACTTGATAACAGAAAACGCTGCACAAATATTACGTCTTCCTCGGCGCGGGATCAACGCATCAGTATCGGGAATCGGCTCTGTTTCCAGAGAATGCAGGGGAAAACTGAAACTTACCTGTCAATCGATTCACTCCGATTATAACTTTGAAACTCAAGCACTTATTATGACGAAGCTAACAAACAACCTGCCTATGAAAACGTTCGAGAAAGGTGCATGGAGTCACTTGAAAAACTTGAAACTTGCAGATCCTGACTTCAACGTATCTCGGCAAATCGACCTATTACTAGGAGCCGACGTATACTCCGAAATTATCCTAGGAGGTGTATTGAAAGGCAATAACAGCTCCCCAGTTCCACAACAAACGCAAATTGGGTGGATTTTATGCGGAAAGATGAAACAAACGTTTAACTGCCACGTTACTGTAGTCAACTTAGAGGATTTAACCAAATTTTGGGAGAATGAAGAAATTCAAAAAACTAAAGATATCCCCAAAGATGACCAGTGTGAACAATTTTATAACGAAACTGTAAGAAGATCATTTGACGGAAAGTACATCGTCAAAATGCCTCTAGTTCCAGACTACAAAGAGAAACTAGGCAAGTCTAGAACAATTGCGGTTTCGCAGTTTCTACAGTTGGAAAAACGGCTAGAGAAGAACGAAAAGCTTTCCTCCATGTACAAAAAATTCATGGAAGAGTACGCGGATCTGGGTCACATGAAATTAGCACCTCAGATACCTACTGACGTCTACTTCTTACCGCACCACGGGGTCTTGAGAGAAAACTCGACAACAACAAAGTTGAGGGTCGTATTTAACGCCTCTCAAAAAACTACGACTGGCGTCAGCCTGAACAACGTCATGGAAAAAGGCGCCAACTTACAAAAGGACATTCAGGCCCTTATACTGAAATGGCGAACGTATAAATACGCATTTACGGCTGACATTGAAAAGATGTACCGCTGCATTTGGATTTCAAAAGAACAACAACATCTACAGAGAATTGTATGGCGGGACTCACGAGATCAACATCTTCGCGATTACCAGCTCTGCACAGTAACCTACGGGACCAAATGCGCACCATGGCTAGCTATGCGAACATTGAAGCAACTAGCCATTGACGACGGTCACAAACATCCGGCAGCTGCCAAGACACTCATAGAAGAATGCTACGTAGATGACGTCATTAGCGGCCATAACAACCTCACAGAAGCGAAAAAACTGCAAAACTCCTTGATCCAACTGTTAAAAGGAGGAGGCATGAATTTACGGAAGTGGACAGCCAATGACCGCGCTATACTGGAAGACTTACGCAAGGATCAAATTTCAACTCAAACCATGTTTGATTTTAAAGGGGAAGAATCAAGCAAAACGTTAGGCCTCGGTTGGAATCCAAACAGCGACAACTTCCACTTTAACTGGCCTGTGGAAAACTCCAAACAACTAACAAAGAGATCTTTACTCTCAGCCATATCAAGATTTTACGACCCATTGGGTTGGCTCTCCCCAGTAACGGTCAAGGCCAAACTACTATTCCAGAAAGTCTGGATGAGTAAACTTAGCTGGGATGACATAGTGCCCAGCAACATTGAATCTGAGTGGCTGAACCTAAAAACAGAACTGCCGTTCATTAATAAAATAACGATAAATAGATGGATTGGCGACACACAACAATGTGTCGAATTGCTAGGCTTCTGCGACGCAAGTGTAAAGGCGTACGCTTGCGTTATTTACAGCAAGGTGTTCAACGAACATGGCCAACCCATCGTAACTCTACTTGCTGCTCGAACAAGGGTGGCTCCACTGACTCAGAAAACAACACTACCAAGACTGGAACTGTGTGGTGCTCAGCTACTAGCTGACTTGATGGAGAAAACCAAGGAAACATTCTGTGGATATAACATATCAACACGGGCTTGGTCGGATTCTCAAGTGGTCCTCGCGTGGATTCAAGGCGAAACATCAAGATGGGAAACTTACGTAGCCAACAGAGTTACAAAGATCAAAAACGTCATTCCTGCAGCTCAGTGGCATTATGTCAAATCAGAGCAAAATCCAGCAGACTGCGCCTCAAGAGGTCTTTTGCCAAGCAAACTAGTAAACTTCAACCTGTGGTGGCAAGGCCCAGAGTTCTTAACAAAACAAGATCCGCCGGCAGATATGCCTTGCACTTTCCAAACGAATTTTGGCGGCTTAAACCACGCTAAAATCACGCAAGAAAATATCGATCATAATATAATTATCAATTTATTGAGCAAATGCAGCTCATTGACACAAGCAAACAGGGTCATCGCATGGATATTACGCTTCATTACAAATGTGCGCAATAGGACGAAATCGGAAACTACGTACCTAACAACAAGTGAACTAAGCGCAGCGCGCATTAGTATCATTATTCAAGCGCAGCGATTGCAGTTCAATTCTGAATACAAACAAATCGTTAACAACGAAACAGTATCAAAGAAAAGCGCAATTTGCAAATTGAATCCTTATGTAAACAAAGCGGGCATCATCTGTGTCGGAGGTCGTCTTAAACACTCAAGATTAACTGGGGATATGAAGAATCCAATAATCGTACCACATAAAGGAAGATTTACACAACTTCTTATAGAACAAGCACATTCAGCCACATTACATGGAGGAGCTCGGCTAACGCTGACTTATATTAGACAGCGTTACTGGATCGTTGGCGGCAACCGGGCTGTCAAGAACCAACTTCGAAGATGTGTACGCTGCCATCGCTTCAACAAGACAGATAGCTATCAACTGATGGGTGACCTACCACCGCAAAGGATCACTCCGTGCCGCCCTTTCACGCACACAGGAGTAGACTTTACCGGTCATGTGGACGTTAAACACAACAAGGGTAGAGGCGTAAAAACTTCAAAGGGATACATAGCCATATTTATATGTATGGCGACGAAAGCTGTTCATATTGAACTCGTATCAGACCTTAGCACAGAAACGTTTATGGCGGCCTTCCAAAGACTATGTGCGAGACGCGGCACCCCGAAACACATGTACTCTGACTGTGGTACAAACTTTATCGGCGCTGCAAAGGTGCTTCGTCAGGAATTCGAAGAGTTCAAACAACTACTGAAACCAGACGTTTTCAACGAACTGGCCAAATTGGAGGTGGAGTGGCATTTCAACGCCCCCGCCTGGCCAACTGCTGGCGGTCTGTGGGAAGCTGCCGTCAAGTCTATGAAGCACCATCTGCGACGAGTACTGGGGGACCAAAAACTAACGTACGAGGAGTTCATAACGATTTTAGCAAAAATAGAAGCCTGCATGAATTCAAGACCTCTGTGCCCGCTAACTGAAGATCCAGAAGAGTTCTACAACTGCCTAACGCCTGGACATTTCCTTACAGGAAGCCCAATATTGTCCATGCCACTCTCGGATTACAGTGACGTAAAAAACATTGATTTACGCCGTAGATGGCAGCTTACCGAGCATATGTTCCAACAATATTGGAAAAGCTGGTCAAACGATTACCTTACCACTCTACAAACACGTAGTAAGTGGAACAAGCCTTCTAGAAACGTTAAAGAAGGCGATGTAGTACTGGTGAAAGAAAACAATCTACCGCCGGGAAAATGGGCCCTAGGTCGGATTCTGGAAACACATCCAGGATCTGATGGATATGTTCGAGTAACTACTGTTAAAACTCAAGCAGGAATCATAAAGCGCCCAATAACAAAACTGTCGCCATTACCATTGAACTCTGAAACTGAGGAAACCAAAGAAAACGAAATGAAAAATAAGCCTCCACAGAAATCGAAAAACGAACGGCGGAAGAAGTCAAAGAATCTTATCTCAACGTTGCTAATAACAATGTTATCATTGTTTACATTTGTAACGGGATCCTATACCGCCACCGATGGCACGCGCGGAGCGCCGGCGGCGACCGCTCAGATTACAAGTCTGGAACGCGAGCGGCCCATATACTATGACACCGTCGGCAAAATGCAAGTAGTGCACGATGAATGGATACTAATGATGTACTACAACCTAACAAACTATTGGGATGGGACTCGTCGTACTCAAACTTACTTCGAGAATATTCACAACTTATGCCAAAAAACGAATCTACAACACTGCAGATCAACCATGGAACAATTAAATCATGAACTAGAACTTCTAAACTACTACAACTCTATACTTATAAATCCCCACAAACACCTGAGCAACAGGAAGAAACGGGGTCTAGTCGACGGAGTCAGCTACATAGCTAACAGTCTGTTTGGGATATTGGACCAACAATTCGCTAAGAAATATCAAAACGATATTCAATCTCTGCAAACCAATGAGAACTACTTACTTGAGTTATTAAAAAATCAAACAACGATTGTGGAGCTTGAGAATCAAGTATTGAAACAAACTGAAGACAATATTCAGCGTCAATTCAACTCCATTGATAACTTTATCAATCAGACCAATAAAAATATAGCATCCATCGAAACGGAAATGGAAATACTTTCGGCTACTACCTACCTCAACTCTGCTTCGTTAACGATGTACCTATTGATCAACAGCTTGAGGACGTTCCAGGAGATGCTGTTTAATACTCTAACTAACGTCTACCAAGGTCATGTAGATGTCCATCTGATAAGTCCGGTGCGTCTGATTCAAAAATTAACGGAAATATCCGGAAGCCTTCCGAAATCTTTATCGCTACCAGTTGAGAACTACAAAGAAAACATTAAAGATATCTACAAGCTGATCAATGTGAAAGCACGAGTTACTGAAAATTACTTTCTTTTCGAAGCACATATTCCACTTGTAGCTAACGAAGATTTCGTAATATACCAAGCGATACCTTTACCGGTTAACAATGCTAAGGAAACTACATATGTGCAGTTATCAAACGAGTACATCGCTGTCAACTTCAAGAAGAACATTTACGTGTCTATGTCCAAAGATGACTTGAAACACTGCATGCAACAAAAATCGCAGAATTTCTTATGCAAGAAAAACCTGCCATCATTTGACCTACACAGCAAAAACGCTCCTTGTGAGGCAAAACTGCTATCGCATCAAAACAATGAACCTTGTGACGTCGAACGCGCGTCATGCAAAGACACTTGGATAGAGTTACAAACTCAAAACAGCTGGCTGGCGATTTGCTGCGAAACGTGTGCATTACGAATCATATGTAGCAACGACGTCACATCACAAACCATTGCATTATCGAGCATAGTGACATTATCTCAGGGATGCGTACTGCAATCCAACGACTTAACCATCTACGCTCAACGCCGATACAGCAGTCATATGAAGATGGATTATGAGTTTACAGCTCCAACATTTGATACATCTATTAACAAGATAGTGAACTTAACATATCGTTATGCTCCAAATATCCTTCAGTCAAAGGCTACGGATCAGGAAATTGTAACAATTGATCAGAAAATTGCAACTCAACGGCAAAATGAAGCTTCACTACCAACACTAACAAGTCACGACATTCATCAATATGCCATAAGTTACTCTTTGCTGGCGATCGCCATCATAGTCGTACTTGTCGTGGTTGGGAGAAATCGTTGTCCACACTATTGCACACACAACGCTAAGAACAAAACTTCGAGTCAACCTGAAGATATTGAACTTCAAGTTTTCCGCAAAACAGAGTGCCAGCAGCATGAAACCGTCGCAGCACAAACAACAAAGGACTTGCGGCGGGAGCCTCAACCTGGGAACAGGAACATCGCCTTTCTATTTGATTGATTAATTACTTAACTAACTTTGTGATGACTTTTCCTTTCTCTTCTCGTTGGTTTCTTCTTTTTGGGTTGCCAAGATGTACAGTCTAAAACTGTACATATTTTGCTGACGCGGTGCCGTGCACCACACGTGCGTCATTCCAATAATATTATAAATACACATGAAACACTTTAAATCAATGAGTACGATAACTGCTACGCGGTGACTAACATTAGAGAAAGGAATCGTCAACAGTATTACTTGTAAACACAAAAATACGTAATAAATCTAACGAAAACTGAGTGATCTTTTCTCTTCGTGCTTCAACCTCAACAACAACAACTCTGCAAGTGTACGAATCGTACATTTGTGAACTGGATTTAGATATGTACTGTAATGAAAACGACCAAAATTATAATAATACCAGGCAAGGACATGTAGAAAGCAATCAAGAACTTGAAGAACACGTAATGGATTCTGTATATGCTGTGAATGATTTGGTGCGCTACTGTGACGGTAAAAAATGCAAATATTATGGATTTATTGAAAATATTAAAATTGATGGACATAACTACGAGGGCTGCACTAAAAGTATCGGGAATGGAATATTTCCACTGTTCCTGTCATATTAAAATCTTTTTAATTGAAAATTCCTTGGTTTTAAAAATCGAATACCATTTATTTATTTAAAAAAAGATTCTTGGTCTTGTCACAAGGTTTTGTCAACTTGTTTAGTCGTTGAGAAAATGGAATTGACTCGAGAAAATTCAAGAGCGATGATTTATTATGACTTTCGAAGTGGTTTAACACAAAAACAGTGTGTTGACCGGATGATTTCTGCATTTGGTGATGAAGCCCCATCCAAAACCACAATTTATCGCTGGTTTGCTGAATTTCAACGTGGACGTGTCAAGCTCAGTGATGATCCCCGTCAAGGTCGTCCAAAAACTGCAGTCACCCAAGAAAACGTTGATGCTGTGCGTAAGCTGATTGAGGAAGATCGACATGTGACATACCGCGAAATTCAGGCAACTTTAGATAATAACATTTTATTAGGTGACTGCGATAATTTACTTAACGAGGAAATGGATGAAGATGAGGATAATCATCCCCACGAAGAAGATGAAGATGGTACCATTGAACAGCCAGGCCATGATTGGAGTATTGGAAATCCACATCGCCAGAATTTTCTTGATTTTCAAAAACAGACTGGTTTGAAAGTGGATATGATAAACAAAGAACCGATAGATTTCTTTTTTTTAGTAATGAATGATCTAATGAATCTCATTTAAAGATGTTCTAACCGGTACAAAATCACCAGCGGGTATCTCAAAAATTTTAGCAGAAAGAAAATCTGGCGCCCGTTAACTATGTATAAGTTAAAGACTTTTGTGAGTCTCATAATACATATGGGGAATATCAAAATGAACAGGCTTAATGATTATTGGAAGTCTCATTACGTATTTTTGATTATTTTGAGAGTTTTAAATGTACAAGAACAAGAAGGCAACGAAAGTTTAAAAAAGGTCATAACTTTAATATATGCGTGCACGCGTTTACTAAACGTAAATAATAAATTCCACAGACAGACGGTCTCTTTATCTTCAAATGGCCGAAGTTATTTATTCAAAAAAAAATGGTATATGATACCGTAATAAATCATTTCCGGTACCTCTTCACACAAAATTGACGATTTCGTATTGACTTTAGGTACATTTTTCTTCCACTTAATGACAAAAAATTGTTAATATAAAAATATTTTATTTGAGTAGATATGATCAGCTCGAAAAGGTATTAGAAAGAATTATTAAAATGTTTCAATCAGTCACAGAAAAAAAATCAAACCAATGTTAGTTTTTCAACAAATTTTACTCTATCGTGTCAATCTTAATGTCTTATATCTAAGGGTTATTTTACTGGTCTATGATTTGAGTAATCGCATAATAATTGAAATAAAAATATTAGTCTGCGCCAGGGGGGAGACACTTCGTACATTTTGACAGCGAAATAAAGAAAGAGCCGCCATCTAAAAATTGGATCCAGTACTATTTACTATCTACTTAGTACGTTAAAATATCAACAGATGGTGCTATATCATGATCGAAAATTCTTAATAAAATTATTGATGTAATATTTATTGGAGATGAGGATAAGTATGTGAAAAATCTTAAAATTTTCTTACAAATTGAAACAAATACATAAATGAAATACAATTTGATAAAACACAACTAACAACTTTATTTAAAAAGACCTGGTGCCAGATTCTACCTATGATGTACAAAGTGACAGGAAAATAAACAATCACAATATGGCGGTTTGCTGCATCCTGCGTGAGCGCATTTTGTAGTTTCCGATTCGTATTGTTTTATTTCGTGGTAAATAGCAAAAGTAAGTGCGTCGAGTTGAGCCTTGTGTTCCTCCCCTTACTATTTGTGATCTGACTCCGAAATTGTTCTACTTTACTGTGCGATATAGACGCTTAACGATATAGACGTTTTTTTCTGTGAAAATAAGGTGAATTGGTCTAGAATGCCTAAACTGTGTTTATTCGGATGTGCTCCCAGTGGTAAGTAACATAATTATACATATATAGTCTCTCGCTTGTAACCCCGAAGGAAGCCAAATCCACTTCGACCCCAAGGCGACCCACCGATTCACTTTTCGCAAGCTAAGCTTTTGGCCCTTTTATTAGACATTTTACCGGTCACTTATTATTAAGAATCTCGTAAAATAAAATCCTCAACCAACCCGGGATTATGGTTAATGTAAACAATATTCCCGAGTTGGTCATATTTTATTAAACTTTACTATGTAACTTAACCCTATATGGATTACATTTGCTTGAATTTATAACACTAATTTTTCTCAAGTAGATATGTTCAACTGCAATAAGCCAACTTTAAAAAAACTAATTGTTAATACTAATGTAAATGCAAATGACTAACAATTAACCTCCCATAATTAAATCTATATTGTAACCTACTTTTTTAAATTTTTATTCCAAAACTTTTCCTAAATTAACTTCAAGCAAAATTGTAACTTTTTTTTTTATTATTGTATAGGCTCACGTTTGACCACAATCTCACCTGATGGTTAGCGATGATGTGGCCGACGATAGAACACGCTTGCCTAGAAGCAATCTATTCACTCTTGACTTAAAGACCCCTAGGTTATAGCTATCAGGATAAACGATTTCCTATCTGTAACTGTACATTTTTGATAATTTTCTTTTATTAGTCTGTTCGCATGTTATATAATTATCCCAGATAGAAAGGGGAACCTGTTATTAGCAATAGTTTACGTTAAAGCACTTACTACTGTAACATACTTTATGTCTTGCTGTTGGTTACCTAAATAAAATAAAAAAAAATAAAAAATTACAGGCTTGATGTTATGTTTCTATCCATTTCCTGCGAAAATTTCTTTGTACATGTATGTGTTATTGTCTGTTCCAAGGAGATTAATACTATTACAGCTATCATTCAGTCATTTAAAATAAAGGATTCTTATAAATATAATTTAATAAATTAACAGTTGAAACGTAAAATGCTCTAAGCGACTTTGAGTAGACTTTACAAAAGCGTAAGGAATCTAACCTTTCGAATGCTATAATTAGAGACACAATAGAAAGACAATGAGAGACCAAACTCTGGCATTTGCTTGGGGGTTTTTGAATTAAAGTAAAAAATTTTAGGATTTACTTTAAAAATTAAACTTAAAAATGAGTATATTTGAGTATTGAAGAAGCGTGAAAGTGGTGCCAGTGATTGAAAAGTTGATAGGAAATCGTTTATCTTGGTATGGTCATGTGAAGAGGAGGGATGAAACACATGTTACTAAAAGAGTTCAGAGTATCTATGTAGATGGATGGAGAGGAAGAGGGATGCCAAAGAAGAGGAAAGGAGTGGAGTGATATGAAAGAAAAGGGAGTTAGTGATAATGTGACGGGTGACAGAACAGAATGGAAGAAAAAAACCTGTTGCGCCGACCCCAAGTAATATACGATAAGGGCAGGAAGATGATGATGACTTTTTACAAAAGTCATCATCATCTTTCATCAAAAGTCATCATCGTTAACTCAATGTTGCTTAGATCATTTTGCCTTTCAACCGTCGAAATAGTTTATTTATTATACACTTTATAATTGGCACTTATATAAAACACAGTAAAGAAAAATTTATGTATAAAATACAAACAATAGGTGGCCTTATTGCCTTCCGCTATCTCTTTCAGGCAACCTTGCATGGACTGGATTCTTAGAAGACGATAGTTTGCTTTTGTTTTTAAACCAACACTGCCTGGCCTATGATTGAAATCAGCACTTCTTTTCTATTTATTTATTGACTAAAGATCCAATAATCTTTAGGCATTAAGTAAGTGGGTTACATAGGGTTCCTTAGCACATACATAATGGTTTTTCTAAGATCAATTAATTTTAATACCGACTTTCTCATAAATTTCAGGGGTACCAATGCACAGATTTCCAAATGCTGATAAGTTTCCTGACCGGTTCAAGAGCTGGGTAATGCTTGTTGGTGGAAAATTGGAGTCTCCCTCTGATTATGAATATTATCAAAAGAAGAGAGTTTGCGATATCCATTTCACTGATAAAGACAGAAACCGCAATAACCGGCTAAATTCAGCAGCCATTCCATCCCTTCATTTGCCAGGTCAGTCAGTAATACTTACTATTTATTTAGGTAGCTAGCTTTATGAACATGTGCAGCCTATGGGTTAGATGTACCCAAAGTACTCTCAACATGCCACACATTATAAACAACAATGGCTTTATGATGTTGGGTTTGGTCCAAATCTGTAGTACCACCTACGGAAGTGAAAGTTTGTGGCTTCCATTCTATCTGAGTTCAATCAAGTAACTTTCTTTATTTGTTACTGGCTTTAACCAGCGGCTCTAGCCACATACATCGCTATACACACACATACACTATGTCACTAAGGATTACAGTAGCTTTCTATCAATGAAAAAAAATTCGTAATCGGACCAGTACTTACAGAGATTACCTCCTACAAACAGAAAAACAAACTACATATTTATAATATTAGTGTAGATTGTGAAACAATTGTATTTAACCTTTCGAATACCGTAAATTCATTTTCAGTTTATAGTTAAGCTAAGCAATGGTAAATCGAAACAAGTAAAATTTTGACAGTTACCAAGTTTGAAATTTGTTCCCTTGTGGTGTTATTAAATAAATGCAATGAATGAAAAGTAGTTTTCGAACTTGTTTTCTTTCTTATTGTTTTATGCAATAATGATCAAAACTTGTTTTAATGTGTTTTTAAATGTGTAATAAACAATACGATTTAATTCAAACTGTTTTAAACATGTGTTAAAACAACATATTTTAATCATGCCAACCCTGGTTTAATGTAATATTTATATAACGCCAGAAATATTTATATTAGAAGTTACTAAATAAGCAGCTTACAATTTTTTTACTCAATTATATATCTAAAAATTACAGGGCCGTCAGTGAGTCCAGCGGATTCAGCATTACCCTCAAGTCTGCCTTTACAACCTGTGACTGCATCGCCACCAGCAGAAGGTAAATAAAACAATTATTTTGCTTTATTCTGATTCATAATTTCTTATTCATATTCTTAATTAAAGATTTAATATATTTATTGGCTATTCTTTCAATCAATCATTATGGTTGCAACAGTTATCTCTGAAACATAATAGACATATTCATAAATAGGAGGTTTTTGGTTTATTATACCAAACCAGATAGACAGGTTTATTTGAAATTGGTTTTCTTTTTCAGTCTATTAATTATTGACTTAAATATATATCAATATAAATAGTAAATAAATATATATAATAATAAATAAATATATGGGCGAACGACACTGAAGTGAAATACTACTACCAGAGTTGGCAATCAACCATTTTATAGATATTTAATTTAGTATGGCGAGTAGGGTAGAGAAGGGTACAGTAGGGTGAAGCAGGGAAGAGCGGGAGTGAAGCCGCGCGCGGGGGCAAAAGCTAGTAATATTATATTAATAATATTTATATTTTTTATTTCAGTTGCTAGGTGTGCAAACTCGTCTACTTCGAAGCAGTTATTGATGGAACATAATTATTCTATGATTAGCAAATCACAAATAATGACTGGCAAAAGTAGGTAAAACAAGTTTTCTTTGTTAATTTATATATATATATATATATACAAGGTTATTTGTAAAACACTAGCAACCTCTCGGGACTATGTTGCTAACATCATAAACAACAACATTTGTTCTATGACTTTTAAAAAAATTACATATTTTAGTTCATCTGATTTTCATACAAAAATAAAAATATTAAAATCGAACGTTCTAAATGTTACGAAGTCTATGCTGGCGTATCAATTTTCTAGTGTGATGAGTACACGAAAATGGTGCCAATGCTTGCTAACTAGGTGTGATGACAATGTTTTGGAAGCCTGCTTACTATTACTTCGAGAACAGAGTGCAGGAGGCGTAGGTAGGTAAAGCAAAATACAGAGTTGAAATGTGTTAGATAGAACAACGAAATCTTGAAGGTTTGTTTTTGGTAAATGTATTATGTTTTGTAAAAAGTCATAGAACAAAAGTTGTTGTTTATGATGTTAGTAATACAGTCCTGAGTGGTTGCTAGTGTTTTATAAATAACCCTAATAGACACATCTAGATGTACATATATTTCTACTTTAAACATCTGTAGTCTGTACAGTTTCATCTATATTATCATTTTGATACAAGTGAAGAATAAAAATCCGGCGAAGAGCGTGTCGGGCCACGCTCAGTGTAGGGTTCCGTAGTTTCCCGTTGGTCAAAATAAAAAAAGGTCGGGCAATTGGGTTACTAATTTATACAAACTAGACGGGTTATGTACGGTGGGTATTCGGTGGTAATTTTGGACTGCATGAACCGATTTTAGTAATTCGTTTTTTATTTGAAAGAAGATACGTTAAGGATAATAAAAATATGTAAACTAAGTTTAAAAAAATGCTTGTATATACGGTTAAATTACAAACTTAATACAGAAATTATTTTGTACAAGTTTTCAAAAACTACATTCCATCAAGTTCAAAATAATTTTCCTAGAAAGTCATTATAAAGTTCTACTCTTGAGATTTTTTTCATATTTTCTAAACTTACAGTACAAAAGTTAGAGGGGGGTCATACATTATTTTTTACTCTTGAAGCGATTATTTCCAAAAAAATTAACATTATCAAAAAATGGTTGTAGTAAACCCCTATTCATTTTTGAATACATATCCAACAATATATCACATGTTAGGATTGAAATGAAAAAAAAAGATCACTCCCCACTTCACGTGTAGAGGAGGTACCCTAATTACCAATTTTTCCCACTTTTTATTTTAGTACTTTGTCGGCGTGATTGATATAAATATTGATACTAAATTTCAGCTTTCTAGGGCTAACTTTCACTGAGATTATCCACGGACGGACGGACAGACAGACTGACATGGCGAAACTGTAAGGGTTCCTAGTTGACTACGGAACCCTAAAAACATAATAAATGAGACTTTCATCACAATATTTAAATTATTCCTTTTATTCTAAAGTTGTGTCCAGCTGGTTTTAAACTTCTACTATAATTTTCCAGGTAAATCGAAAATTAATCAAACATGTTCCGTCCGACCACTGTGCACCAAGATGAAGCATCTTCGGACCGAGATAACCCGTCTGCGCAAAAGAGGTCAAATTTTTAAGGAAAGGTTGAGAAATGCTGAGACACTCTATAATAATGCATCGTTTCTACGTGTTACACAAAACATGACTAAACCGGCCCAACTTTTCCTTCACATGCAGTTGCAAACTGCAAAGAAAGAAAAAGGACGAAGATTTAGCCTAGAAGAAAAGGTATTGGCATTGTCCCTTTATAAAAAAAGTCCAAAGTGTTATAGACTTTTACATAAATATTTTACTTTGCCATCTTCCAAAACAATGAAACGGTTACTAAGTAACATAAAGATAACTCCTGGTATAAACAAAATAATTTTTGAAAAGTTAAAAAATACTATTTTGCAATTGCCTGTGACTGATAGATTATGCAGCCTCATTTTTGATGAGATGTCCTTAACACCTCAAATATTTTATGATGCTCATAAAGACAAATTTAATGGATTTGCCACAAATCAAAATGGCAAATTTGCAGACCATGTTCTTGTATTTATGGTCAAAGGTTTAAAACAAAACTTTAAGCAACCTATCGCTTATTATTTTACATCAGGGCTAAAAAAAATTGAATTAAAAGAATTAATTAAAACAGTAATTAAAGAAGCACTTGATGCAGGCCTTATTATTATAAATACTGTGTGCGACCAAAGCACCGTTAATGTGGGTGCCATCACAGAATTGGTTGATGAAACAAAAAGAAAATGTCTTCAACAAGAATTAGAATGGCGATATGACCGAATTCGTTTGAATGGAAAAACCATAATCCCCCTGTATGATGTGCCTCATCTGATAAAAGGTATCAGGAACAACTTATTAACCAAAGACATGGTTTACAATATTAATAATGAGGAAAAAGTTGTGAAATGGGCTTATTATCAACAGCTTTATGCTGCAGATCAATCATACGGGGAATTGAGGTTACTATATAAACTCACAGAAGAGCATGTGAACCCCGAAAAAATAAATAAAATGAGAGTTAAGTCTGCTACACAAGTCTTCAGTCACAGTGTTGCAGTTGCAACAGAGCATTTAACTGCTAGAGGTGATCTACCCGTAGAATGTAAAAGTTTAATAAATATAACATTGTTATTAGATAAACTTTTCGACAGTTTGAATGTTAATTCATTTAATATACCTAATGGAAAAACATTCAAAGGACCTATTAAACGACAGTCGCCCCACCATCAACTTTGGGTAGACTCCAAAAAAAATTTAAAAACAATTAAGTTTAAAGCTACAAAGAAATATGGCAACAAAATTAGATTGACGGAAACAGCTGTACCATCTGTACAAAACTTGATTAAAACCATTGAAGGCATAGAAGCAATTTGGAAAATTTTACATGTAAAATATGGCTTTGATACATTTTTGACGAGACATTTAAATCAGGACCCAGTCGAGAATTTTTTTGGAAATATCCGAAGCTATGGGGCGAGGAACGTTGCCCCTAACGTATTAGGATTTGAAGGGGCATTTAAAGCTCTTTTATTAAATAATTATAACTCGCCCCACTCAAACCGCGCAAATTGCGAAGAAGATCTAAATGAATGCTTGCAATCACTAGACTTTTTCATTACAGAGCAGCCAGAAAGCGCTACAGATTCTTCTGATATTTTTAAAGATGAAGAAATTAAATGTAACGAAGATCTTTTTATTGAGAGGAATGAACCCGATGCTGGACAAAAAAATTATGTATGTGGCTGGGTTTTGACAAAGTGCCTTAAAAATATTGTTAAGTCTTGTCAAAAGTGTAGACAAAACTTAGTTGATCAAGAAAATACTAATACTAACAATGCATATATAAAGATTAAAGAGTACGCCAACAAAAAATGGTTGTGCTACCCCAGTCAACAATTAGAAAATTGCTTCTCTGCACTTCAAAATATTACTATATCATTCCTAAAAAAAGATGTTCCAAAAATAAACATCAAAAAACATATAATCGAAATAGCTTATCTATTAGTTGATTTTCCATTTGATTGTGAAAAACATAAAGATCAATTAAAACAATATTTTTGTAATATAACCATTAATTTGTTAATATGCAGTTGGTGCAGATCCGTTAATCGAATTTTGGCAGGAAAAATTACATATAGTGGCGAAGATGTAATTAAATTAAATGCTCAAATGTACTATGATAAACATAAGCATTATAAAAATAAAAAGTAATATATAATAATTCTTTGTTTTCTTTCTACCTTTTACTATTTTCATTCCTTCGGGACTGTTTTGTTTAGTTTTTGATGTCCAGAACGTTTCGTCCTATCTCTGTAACAGTATCCAATAAAATATGTTACAGAGATAGGACGAAACGTTCTGGACATCAACACAAACAATATCATGCTAATAACATACATACACACACACATAGCAAGAAAATACCTATGTGTGTGTGTAAATATGTGATTAGTTCGGATCCAATTTACAGATGGCGCTTTGTCAACTAGGTTTGCAATTTTATCACGTAAGAGGGCTCTCTTTTCCCTCTATATTATTTTACTCTTTGGTCTGCGCTCAGCCGCCGTCGTGAGTGGACCCTGTGTCGCTTGTAAGCAGCAGCTCGTGTGTAATAAGATCGCTGTACGAATACAAAATATTTGACGTACCTAATTTGATACTTTACGCGTTTTGTGCCGATTACGGACAAACAAGGTAAGATTTATTTGTTTTTTTTTTTTCTTGAATATTATTCTAAAAAACATTCTATTCGAAACTTGATGGAGTGACCTGGAGGTATACTTTCAAGACAGCTACTGGAACTAACAAACTAGTTGAGCTGGATGTGCCGAGTTTGGGCTCATTGTATCCGTTGTGACGAGACCTTACCTCAGGACTTGATGGAGTGACCTGGAGGTGTACTTCCAAGACTGCTACTGGAACTAACAAACTAGTTGAGCTGGATGTGCCGAGTTTGGGCTCATTGTATCCGTTGTTATGAGACCTTACCTCAGGACTTGATGGAGTGACCTGGAGGTGTACTTCCAAGACTGCTACTGGAACTAACAAACTAGTTGAGCTAGATGTGCCGAGTTTGGGCTCATTGTGTCCGTTGTGATGAGACCTTACCTCAGGACTTTATAAAGTGACCTGGAGGTGTACTTCCAAGACAGCTACTGGAACTAACGAACAAGTTGAGCTAGATGTACCGAGTTTGGGCTCATTGTGTCCGTTGTTATGAGACCTTACCTCAGGACTTTAAGGAGTGACCTGGAGGTGTACTTCCAAGACAGCTACTGGAACTAACGAACTAGTTGAGCTAGATGTGCCGAGTTTGGGCTCATTGTGTCCGTTGTGATGAGACCTTACCTCTGGACTTGATGTAGTGATCCGAAGGTGTACTTTGACGACTGTAATATGAAAATGTATCATTTATATGTCTTATAACTCATTTGTTGTTTTAGATGCCAAGGATTAAGTCGTTTGGCAAAAGCTCGCGTAAGAAACTTCGTGCCAATCGATGTAATGCAGAAAAAGGAATACGGTTAGTACCTATGCGACTACTAAAAATACTCGTATAATTATTAGTATTCATTACCACTTTGATTTTTTTTCACAAGCAACAAAATGAAAGCAGTTGTGATACGACTATTACGTCTGTTACATTCGAAGTGTGTCCGGAAAGATATGATCAAGCTAATTGCAGTACTTTTGATGACAATTATTTAGAAATGCTTCAAAAAGTTATGATGGTGTTTTATATTTTTGTTATAATTTGTTTATTCTGTTTCTATTTTTGCACTAAAAATAACAAGTATTCTTCTGTATTTTTTTAGAACAAGAAAAATGAGGAATCCGAACCGCACCAGGTATCAGGAAGAAGAGCTGTAGAAATAGATTATTTTATGAAACAACTCCAGGAAATCGGGAACCATAGTTCCTTGTTTAAATGTAATTTAGGTACTGTGCAACTTTTAAATGAAAGGAAAACTGGACTTCACTCAACTTTTTATATGAAGTGTCAAATGTGTGGCACAAATTTTGTATTAAAATCTTCAAAAGATTCGATAAATAAAATGGATGTTAATGAGGAAGTCGTAGCTGGTATTATGACTATTGCCGCTGGTGTTACACAGCTAAATACGGTTCTTAGTCATATTAATATACCACCTATGTCGGCACGATTGTATCAATCTAAACATGACATAATTTGTCGATGGTGGAGTAAAACTGCACAGCATTGTATGGCAGAGGTTGGTAAGAAAGAGAGGAATCATGCCTTGTCTATGGAAGCGTAAATGAGAAAGGAATTCCAATGATATCTGTATCGGGTGACGCATGTTGGTCCAAACGTTCGTATGGAACGAATTACTGTGCGTCTTCTGGAGTTGGTGCCATTATTGGATTTTTTTCGAGAAAAGTTCTTTACTACGGGGTTAAGAATAAAACGTGTAGCATCTGTTCACGGGCACACTCCAAAGGAATACAACAACCAAAACACAGTCAGTTGCTTTAAAAATTTCCAGGGTCCTTCTACTGCGATGGAAGCAGTTATTATAACAGAGGGATTCAAAAAATCTTTAGAAAGTCATGGACTCATTTATAGTCAATATGTCGCAAACGGTGATTCTAGCACATACGCGAGTATCCGGAATGCCAGGCCTTATGAAGATGTAACTGTGGGTAAAATCGAGTGCAAAAATCATTTGCTCAGAAATTATTGCAAAGGCCTTTTGTCAGTAGCAAGTAACACCGCATACCCAGTTAGAGCCCGAAAATTATTAAAAGATAATTATTTGCGGATTCGATGGAGAGTAGATAGTAGCGTTAAATACTGGGTGAAGCAAAACATCCCATATTGTGATAAAATGGAAAATATAAAAAATGGTATTACGAATGGCCCTTATCACATTTTTGGAGACCATTCAAAATGTGCATCGTATTTCTGTAACGATGAAAACAAAAAACATGCTGAAAATTTTGTAACAGAACTGAAAGCAAATGGAGTTTCCCAAAAAGTTGAAGATTTGGCTCACCGTTTATCGTTTCACGCTTACAGCTTCGTACACAATGAAACAAACAACTTAGTGGAAAGTTTAAACGCCAGAGTAGCGAAGTTTGTTGGCGGTACAAGAGTAAATTTTTCGCAACGGCGATCATATGCTGGTCGCTGTGCTGCAGCGGTGATATCATACAATTCTGGTGTATTGCAATCTACAGTTCATAAATATATTTTTGGCACAGAAGCTAACGCTGAAATTGTTAAATTAGAAAGCCATCGTCAACAACTTAATCTGAAAAGAATACAAACAAATGTCAAAAAAAAGAAAATCGTCAGACCTGCTACTAGTAAAGTTGTTTATTATGGTGAAGAATGCCAAAAAGTTGACATGGACGACAAAGAATACGAAGTAGCAAAAAAAGAGTTCTTGTTAAAACTAGAAATAAGCCATGATGAAAAAGTTAAAATAGAGCAAGACACAATTTTACAAAGTGCCAGTCCTTTATGGTTAGAAACCAGAAGGAAATTACTTACAGCTTCATGGTTTTCTACCATCTGCAAACGGCGCCCTAACTCCAATTGTGCACCATTAGTTAAGCAAATTTTGTATGGACGAGATTTGAGCAATATACCATCCATCAAACATGGAAAAAATTGTGAGTACACCGCACTGCGTGACCTTGAAAAAGTGTTACAGACGAAAATCATGCAGTGTGGGTTGTCTATTGATAGAGAAATTTCTTTTCTTGGTGCTACTCCGGATGGAAAATGTGAACTCGGTATTATCGAAATTAAATGCCCGTCATCAGCATATGGAATGGACCCGGAAGAAGCAATTAAACAACAACAAAAAAATGGCTTTTGGAAATACGCTTCGAATTCGAACCAATTAATTATAAACAGAAAGCATAAATGGTATTTCCAAATCCAAGGTCAGCTACGAATTACAGGGGAAAAAACGTACGTATTTTTGCTGTTTGGACGGGCCCTGAAAAAATTTAATATGAATTTATTAATAAAGATGATCAATTCTGGAAAGAGAATATAGAAACACATTTAATTCGGTTTTATAAGAACTGCCTTCTTCCAGAATTGATTGATCCAAGATTCAAAAGAAATAAGGCTCTACGAGAACATTCTTCACATTGTCATAATAATGCTATGAAAACACAGAATTGATTTTTTTTATTATTATTTGTTAATTACATGGGCTTAGTTTAGCTTAGCTTAGTTGTTTCTGCAACCAGGCTCAAAAAAATAGAGGGCTCATTTAAATTGCCATTATATGCAATGTAAACTTTTTTAATAAACTTCCCAGTTTTATTATTCTTTCGATTTGAAATTGATGTTTATTTCATAAATTGACATTGATGATTTTTTTTTAATATTATTTTACTATTTGTCTTTTTTATATTATTGTACCACTATGTTAAAAATAAAAAACATTTTACGATTTGTAATATTGTTACAAACGTAAACATGTGCGATATAAAAGTATTTTCTTTCTTGATTCCTTTATTTCCAATTTTAGTGAACCCTCTTACATTTGATACTATAGTAAATATATTGTATTAAATATTTGATTTCAAAAGGCTTGTGGCGTAAATTGCAGGTACACATGGCTATATAATATTTGTAGAGTTATATCTACATTACCAGTATAACACGGGCTCGCTTTATATGGAATTCCCGTACAATGAGGGATGCGGTTATACTGGTTTTTCTTTTCTTAACGTTTTTTGTCTTGCGTTCAACGGTAGCAACTTATTTAACTCAGGGTTGCAATGGGGTCCTCATTTAATATCACTTGCAGGGCGGCTAAGGTCGGCAGCTTATGCTGTTAGTAAAATTCGTCAGTTTACTGATGTAGATACCGCGAGGCTAGTCTATTTTAGTTACTTTCATAGTATAATGTCTTACGGTATCTTACTATGGGGAAGGGCTTCAGACATTGATTCAATTTTTATTCTGCAAAAACGAGCCATCAGAGCGATATACAATCTTCGCCGGCGCGATTCTCTAAGGGAACTGTTTAAGGACATTAACATCATGACGGTACCTTGTCAATATATTTATGAAAACATCATGTACGTTAGAAAAAATTTACATCTTTTCAGTAAAAACGGTGACAGACATAATTATGTTACTAGAAATAGGGACCAATTAATCCAACCAGGTTTCAGGCTGGCTAAAGTAGCATCATCTTTTATGGGGTACTGTATAAAATGTTACAATAAAATACCTCCCCACATTCTAGAACTGAATGAGTCGAAATTTAAAACTTGTATAAAACGCACACTATGCAGGCAAGCATATTATAAGTTGGGGGATTACACCGCTGATAAAAATGCTTGGCTAAATGCTGGTCCCGCTCCGCAGCCATTAGGGCGCAAGAACAATTAGTGATGGGCAGAAAAGTTTTGAAGTATTGTTGGAGCTGCTGAAGACTGTATTATATAACTGCACAGCACATGTGTGAGTACTATGTTCCGACTGTAAATCTACCTATGTGTCGTTGGTTGACTTCTGTGTGCCCTGGCATTTGAGTGTGTCATGCTCTCTCTAATTTCTCTCTGATGGTGGCACATGTGTTGAATCATTCGGTTCCCTCCATAATGGTTGAGCTGAGTCGTGCCGATCCATGCGTCATGTTCGTGAATGGGCGCCATCAGTTGGGATTGGTCATAACTTAGCTGCCTCGGCCTGTTATTGCATTTTTATGTTGAAATTGTTTGTTACTCTAGACGCTTTTACGTGCACGTCTTTTTGCATCGTTCTCACATATATGCATTTATTTCTTAACAAGAATGATGTAACCAAAAACTTGTAATTGAAACTGATGGAAAAGAGTGTCCGTGGAGTTTCTTGCAAATTCTTCTCCATTGAGATCTACTGACGTTTGCGAATTTGCAACTAGAGTCATATTTTTTTTTTTGTTTGACAACTCAAAAGTTCCTTTAAGGTTTATTTGAAATAAACTATTTTGATTTGATTTTAACTATTTAATTTTACAATGTTGTAAAAAGCAAATCACGGTAAGTTTAAAAAAATACATGGCAAATAAATAAATAATATCAGGCTCAAGTATCAAGCCGTGTCAGTTCACTAATAATTTCGCTGCATCTCCGTTGTCGCTGTGTGTGTGAGCCGTGCACGTGTAGTAGTGAGTCGCAATGCCTAGAATTGAAGCGCGTCAATTCGTAAATACGTCCTTAATGAAAAAATGAAAGAAATTTATTATCCAACTAGAGAATTGGCTATAGATGAATCATTAATGCTTTGGAGAGGTAGTCTTTTATTTAGACAATACATGAAATCTAAAGCAAGTCGTTATGGCATCAAATTTTATGTTCTAGCAGATACTTTTGGAGTGTGTCAGAAATTACACATATATGGCGGGTCGGGTGACCAGCTGGTAGGAGGACGTGGTCATGCAGAAAAAGTCGTCCATTTGTTATTAGAAAACTACGTCAATTGTGGCCATTCTTTGTATATTAACAATTACTATGCCAGTATATCTTTAGTCACACAACTTTTGGATAAAGCGACCTTTTGTACGGGAACTTTACGTAAAAACAGGGCCGGAAATCCCAAAAATATTATAATGAAATTAAATAAGGGGGAATGTATAATACTACACAATAAACGGAATTTAACACTTTGCAAATGGCATAGTAATAGAGAGGTTACAGTCGTGTCTTAGTGAACATAACGCAGACATGGTTCCTGTCCAAAACCCCAGGCGACCACAACGAAGATTTCTAAAGCCCAATGCTATTTTTCAATACACAAAATACATGCGCAATGTAGATAAAATAGATCAATTGCTCTCATACTACAACAGTGAACACAAAACTTTAAAATGGTACAAGAAAGTAATCATTCGTATTTTTCAAATATGTGTCATAAATTCGTACCAAATGTTTAAAATGACCACTAATACGTCTTTATCGTTTTACGATTTTCGACTAAAATTATTAGAATGCCTTCTACCAGCTAATACTAGTATAATGACCACTCCGTCAACGCGACAGAGAATTCATTTGCCAGAACTTTTGCCACGTGGACCATCGCAACGGATCAAAAGAAAAAAATGTAGATATTGTTTAACAAATAAAAAAAGAGTAGACACCATTTATTTCTGTCCAGATTGTCCCAGCTTTATGTATTACCTGCTTTCGACTATTTCACAAATACTGATGATTACAAGCCAAAGAAAATTTAATCGTAAATCTTAAATTTTATAGTAATTGTCAGTTTTATAATATGCAAGCCAATATTCCATTACTAATATTTTATTTTATATATTTTTTTATACATACACTGCTTTAATAATATTGTTATAATATGCAATGTAGGTATTAAAAATAAGTAATGGAATATTGGATTAAATACTAAAAAACAGTTTAATCAATGATCTGGTTATAAAAATATATATCTTTGATATGTTTTTAATATTCTTTAATTAGAAAAAAATGTAACAACAAATGATCTCGACAGGTTAAAAGGTTCACAAGCTCACTAATTATAATATGTTTATGTTTTAAATATATTTAAATATATATGTTTTTGTACTTTTAAATGTCTTAACAATCACATTAATCCACAATTAATAAATGATTATTCGATTTGAGTGTCGTATTTTATTTGACTCGAGTGTGAACCCTTTGCATCATTCAGAAACGTTAAATTGTTTGCATAAGTGCGGGTACGAAGACAGGGTTTAATTTGTTTCATCTCTTCAGTCACTAACTGACCAAAAAGGATATTCCGTTTATCTGCAGTTTCAATATTGTCATTGATGACGTTCATGCAGTCTTCGCATGTCAACATCTTCTTTCTTAATCTTTTTTTTTGCTTTTCTTTCGGGTAACAAAATAGACTGAGAATCTTGAGTATCGTCTAATAAATTGGGCGACCATGAACGTTTTTTATCTGAAATAAAGAATAAGACGTGAAATATAAGAGTAATTTGGTGTAGCATCGGAACCCTGGACAATAAATCGGGAATAACTTAAATAATTGCATCAATTCTTTTAAAGTTCATTTTGAAACGATTGTTTGTATATACAAAAATGTCAATGAAAATAAGGTGTATAAATATATAATACTAGCTGCCTCCCGCGGTTTCACCCGCGTTAAAAATGTTAAGGGTGAACACCCTTATCCCATGAAACCCTTATCACTTAGGGGTATGAAAAATAGATAGTAGCCGATTCTCAGACCTACTGAATATGCGTTTGGTGATGGCGTTGAGTCGACGATAGTCGCCAACAGGCCTCAACTCGCCGTTCTTCTTAGGTACGACCTGTAACGGGCTTGCCCAAGGACTCTTTGATGGTCTGCATATGCCCATATCCTGCGTCATCTGAAATTCTGCCTTAACCTTTTTATACCTATCCGGTGGTAATGGCCTAGACCGCACATATACCGGAGGACCTGTCGTCTCTATGTGATGGTAGACGGCATGAGCAGAAGTTTTAGTAAATGAAACTGTTTTCGTAATATCTGGGTATTTTTTTAACAAGTCGTACATAGGATGTGTGTCGACGATAGTAAATATAGATTGTTCATTATATTCTACGATTGATCCTACAACATTCAGGTCAGTTAAACGATCTACAATTTTCCTATTCTTTAAATCTACTAGTAAACTGTGATATTCTAAAAAATCTGCGCCTAAAATGGGTTGATTAACGTCTGCAATAACAAATGTCCATCAAAAAGGACGTCGCAAATTCAGGTTTAAATCTAGAGTCCGCACATCGTAGGTCTTAATCTCACTATTGTTAGCCGCGAATAGTTTATAGTCGGAAAACTCACCAGAAAGTTTGTGTTTACTTGTAGGTGGGATAACTGATATGTTGGCACCTGTATCAACCAGAAATGTCATACCGCTCCCTTTGTCCCTTACGCTGAGGCGGTGATTAGCTCCCGGCACAAAATTCACCGCTGCCGATTGTACCGTAGCTAGTTTCCCGTTTTCCAGGCGCAAGGCTGCTCACACGTTCGCGCGTTTCCTCGGTAACGGAAATGGTGTTTGCACAACCAATTCGGGTCTTCTGGTGTCATTCTGGGTCTGGATGACGATCTCGAGCGATTCCTAAAACCACGTCCACGGCCGCATCCTCTAAACGCGTTTTGTCGACGCTGCTGCCGCTGGTCTTTGACCTCCTCTCGTAGGGCTGCGACCTCAATGCTCATCTTGTTCATCTGCGCCATTAAATCAGTGATTGGGAACTGATAGCCGCTGCTGGAAGCGCTGACTTCCGCGATCTCGCCGGTTTTTATCGTTTCCATTATCTTGTCTGCCATGTTCGCTAGGTTTTCTAGGTATTGATCTTGGCTGACCGTGAGCACGGCCCGTACATTGGATGACAATCTAGCTAGCCACAGAAAAGTTTTCTCTGATACTTGCGTATTTCTTCCTAGTTCCCGCATCCGTCACAAGAGAAAGGATGGTTTCTGCGACCCTAGCTCCACCTCACTGACAAGCTTCTGAAATTGTTTGTCGGCGCTCTCCTCATATACCTGCAGTAGTCGCTCTTTGAGCGCATCATACTTATTATTCTCCGGTGGCGAAAACTCAACTCACTTACTTGCTGCAACGCTTCGCAATTCAATTTCGTGATTATCAGGTCTGCCTTGGCTGCGTCGCCCAACTTTTGGGACCTAATAATGCCCTCCAATCGAACGAACCACAGGCGGGGCATGTGCGTCCAAAATTCGGATATTCGTGACGATACGGTGATAGCCGACATATCCTGTCTTTCCATGGCCGATACTTTGGTTTCACTGTTATTTATAGTTGTTCCCGGCTCTATTGGGTGCTGGACATCTAGTGCCTGTTGTTTTGTTTCCGCCGTCGCCGATCCGGCGCCCTGCTTCGCCGAAAGTGGAGTACAAAAGATTTGTACAACACCGTGTGCGCCTTCCGGGGTCGTCCAAGGGCGAAGGGAGTTGCGTCCCTTCCTGCGTCTTTCTATAAAATCACTGTTTTATCGGGGTCACCACTTTCACACTTTTTGGTTGTGTGGATATGTTCACTTGAACAAAGTTGACAGTTACTATAATATCAAAAGGTTGTGAAATAAAAGTCCGAATATAAAAGGTGCACGAGTCTATTATTGACAATATGTGTACGCGATACAAACGATCCATCGCGCGGACGGAACGCAACTAGCTCAAGTGGCGGGGGTAAACATACACTGCCTAATGCACCCGCTACAGAGGCATGGCATCGACGCCTCAATGTGCGCATGCAGCACAAGCCAACGTTGTTACAATGTTTATTTTATTTAAAAAAAAGAGGCACATTTTCAAAATCAAAATCAAAATTCGCTGTTTGAACCGAACAATAAAAGAAGAAACACCATTTTATTCAATCGCAAGTATCAAATAGAATTAACCCTTAATTTGGAAATGTGCCTTTAAAGATACGGCAACTTTAAAAAAATCTGTAACATTATATATTCATATTTTTTTGAATCGATCGATTTGATCTTAAAGATTGATTCCGCGCATCACTAGAAAAAATAAGTCTGTTGCATTTCGAACGTTTGGACATCCCTATTTACGTCAAACTCGAAAAATGCCGAGCACGAGGAGCAACAAAGCTGTAAGTTTTATTGATTTCTTTTTTTTTTTACATGTAATAGTGCCAGTTTTTTTGTTAAATTATATGTATATTGAATTATACGAACGATCTAAATGAAAATCTAGTACAGAAATGTATTCTCCAAGCTGTGATATGTTTTCAAACTTCAACGTGCCTTTAAAGATACTTTGCCAAAGAGCCGACTAAGTAGTGAATTACGACATTGTGCTTTATAAGTTACATTGCCAAGGACCCTCATAAGTAATGTTTTATTACAATGTGTCTTTAAAGTTACTTTGCCAAAAGTTAATCAAGTATCGCATGTTTTGTATCTTATGGTGTTTACATAAAAAATCAAAATCAGACGCATGTGAGACCACATTGTATGTGAGGCTCCTTAGGGTGAAATTAATGCTTTATTTGAATATAATTTTTGTCGATTTTTTGCATGTTTTCACATAATCAATCATTATGTTCAGTTTGCTTGGGTTTCGGTTTGGTTGCATGTGTTGTTTTTTTGTTTGTAGGTACTCCAACGAGCTAGGTCTAAGCGCATTTTAGCGTTGATCCCTGCAAGGAATTCACAATCAGACGACAGTGACACAACAGACTGTGAAGAAATTAACATACATCCATCAGAAGATGAGACCTACTGTAGTTCCTCAACGCCTTCTCTAGATTCTTCTTTAGATCGGATGAACCTACTCGACAGTGATGGATCTGAACATGATGCACCTATATCTCCGGCATTGCAAAATGCCCCCACTATTTCTATCACAAAAGATTTGCCTTCCTCTTCTATGATGCAAGATATACCTTTTTCTCCAGTGTTACAAGCAGTATTTCCTTCTGAAAACGAAACCGATTACAACTCAATACCATCATTATCTTCAATTCCACTATTGCCTTCACCAGCAGTACAGTCACCCCTCAGCTTGCTACCGACTCCAAACACATCTCAACACCTGCAAAAACAGATAACCACAAGATCTGTAAGGCGTGAACAAAACAACCGCCCCCGTTTAGTGGCGAAAAGAAATAAGCGCATACCTATAAATTTCAAATGGAAAAAGACACGCTTTATTCACGGGGCAACTGTTGAAGCAATGCCATTTTCTCATCCACCTGCTGAAGTACCGTCACCTCGTCAATACTTCGCATTATTTTTTTCCGACGATATAATAAGCGACATTGTAACCCAGACCAATATGTATTCAGTACAAAAAACAGGACGTTCCATCAATGTAACTGCGAAAGATATTGAAGAATTTGTTGCTATCCATGTTATTATGGGAGTAGTTAGAATGCCATGCTATTTAGATTACTGGAGCACACAATTAAGATATGCACCTGTTGCAGATATAATGCCAATCAAAAAATATCAATTAATTCGCAGATTTTTACATTTTGTTGATAGCAATGAAGAAAGTTCGGATAGGTTTCAAAAGGTCCGACCTGTTGTTGAAAAAGTTCGCCTAAACTGCTTGCTTTCAGCTGAAGAAGAAAATCAATGCAGTATTGATGAGATGATTCTTCCTTACAAAGGTAAAAAGGCTGGCAATCGTCGTCAATACAATGCGAAAAAACCTAAAAAGTGGGGCTTCAAAGCATTTGTCAG
The DNA here is from genome assembly GCA_947562075.1 of Orthosia gracilis. Lineage (NCBI taxonomy): Eukaryota > Metazoa > Arthropoda > Insecta > Lepidoptera > Noctuidae > Orthosia > Orthosia gracilis. Next base: position 15,038,032 of record OX387265.1, read on the forward strand.
ATCCGGTGTGTCGGGTTACATCTACGATTTTTTGCTATATGGAGGCGACGATACGTTTCGCAACATACAATTTACGGATAGAGAAGAAACTTTGGGTTTTGGAGGTAAAGTAGGTGTGGCACTGTGTCAATCTATCAAAAACAGACCGTGTTTTGTATACTTTGACAACTATTAAACGTCCCTAGAGCTGGTGGTTTATTTGAGAAATGAGCTGGGAATATTTCTAGACGCGGCGGCCAAAAGCACTTAAGTCAATCTTAGCTCAAAATTGTAAAAAGTCACAGCACCCATGTTTTTGTATTATCCGTTGACTGGAATAAGCAGGTAAGTCACCGTCACTCCATTCAGTCGTAATAGTCGACTGTACCATAAAACTTAAGTCGTATCAACAAATTGTGACTACCGTGTCATTTATCCTAAATTAATTATCAGATATAATATTTATACTTAAATAACCACGTGTAGGCATAGCAAGAAAGGCATTCATTATAAAAAACACCTTAAGATGCCGACATCTGGCAGCTATTAACGTTGGACTGGTCGTCGCCGGGCGCAAAGACAACAGGACAAAGAAATTGACCATTTTACGATAACACGTGTGGAGTGTTGTATAGAAGAGGTTCGCTTTAATGGCCAACCCAAAAGAATGGAGAGATTGGGCAAGAGGCTGCAAGCCGTGAACAGAATACCGTGGTATTTTTTAGAAATCGCAGGCGCCCGAAGGCGGCGCATGGCGGTGTGCGGGCGCCGGGGTTCTATAGACGGCTAGGGCAGGTAGTGAACCCAAGGATGTTGGGAAGGAGACGAGGACACTTAGCTTTAGGCAGGGAAACAGGACGGACTGATTTTGAGAGATCAAGAGAAGTCGAGTTATAGGGTATTACTTTGGAACCAATAATTGAAAGTCGTGTCGTTGTAAATATCGTGGTAACGAGTTTAACTATTAAGTTAAATTATAATTTAGTCTTATTTCGTAATAGTATTGTGTGAGTGAGTGCCTGAATGATTGGGTTAAATTTTAATCTTTATATAACGTAGGTAGGGGCAAATCACTAATGTACACTTTATTCTAGCATGGCGAGAACTTGTATTTATCTCCTAATCCACACCTCGACAGATATTTGTCACTAGCATTTGGTCTAGGGAAGCGGTGAAGTCTTCCTTCACACTTACAAGCTCTAATTTCATCAATTGTTACACTCTACAATTACTAATTTGATTATGGGCCATTATTGAGAGTTAACTGACATAACACACATGGAAGGCGGAACCGCTATTATTCACTATTTGTATAAAATAGGCTTAATGGCCTCCTTTAAATGGGAACGTAGGACAACCAATTGTTTGTTGACAAATACTGATTCCTATAGAAGGTCTGGCTCAGAACACTTTGCGTAATACTTGCTGTCGCTCAGATCCAGGGAGGGGGGTAGGCTTCACACGGTAGGCTTCACAAAGAACCCCAAACTACATCGTCTAAAGACGCTTAGGGAACGTGTCTCGTTAAAACCACACCACGCCGTTTTGTAGGCAGCTCAAAATCGTCACTATTTAGCGAGACACGAAATTGGATGGGTACTGCTCCTTAGCGGTCCCGAAAATCCACGCAATGCGCAGATTAAGGAAATGAGAAGCGACGAATAAATCCGCTCCGACGTACGGCAAGTTTTGGCAATGCATTCTGCACCAGACCGAGTCTGCGCTACGCCTGCATAGTATTGTATTGTGTTAATAAAGGTTGAGTAGATCGAGGGTGAGCTATTTATAGTGCGCGTCCAGTAATTCTGGGAGCATGTCTTGTTCAATGGCAGAAGCGCTTAGGCACAAACTGTCCTCTGTCTTAGGATTGAATAAGACATGTTTAAGTTTAGGGAAACATGTATTGCTTGGACCGTTGCGTAGCCTTCTCTAAGGCCTCGTGTTCTAGGACCAGCATTACACGTACGACGTGCCTGCTGTACAGACGGTCTCACGTCACTCGGGTGGGAAATCTAGACTATTATCAATGAACTCATTAACGTAAATCAAGTAAACGAATTTAACGCAAGCGTAGCGTTCCTATCCATTTCCTTCCGTTAGGTAAATAATGCAATTCGCAAACCTTTATCTAGTTAACTTCATATATCACAATTGTTTTACCTATAAAGCCCTTAAGGCTAACAGACAGAAATGTGTGCTGGAAGTTTGTTTCATCATTTCTTCTTACCAGCTATTGCACATAGGAAATGATGGCGGGTTGGGCGCATTTTGGGGCTGTCTTTAGGAGAGTTGATCTAATCAACTCCAGTTACTTCTAGAGTTAAAACTCTTTGACAAATTATTTAATTTGTATTTGTATTAATTCTTGAATGTATATTCATTACTCGTGACCACTTTTCGGTCTTTGATTTAATACTCTATACATTAGTGTAAAGGGTTTCTCAAACAAGATTCAGTTAATTATAACAATTTAGTTTATATCCCTTAGGTTACATTTTATCCTTCTAAACCACGTCCAAGTTATAAATTTATAACTGTGAATTCCAAAACAAAACAAAACATAATTTGGTTTTCACTATAGTCGGAAGAGAACCGTTCAGTCAATGGTGCGAGGTTCATTAGACAGCGCGGTATGGTGGGGCGCTGTCTCTCTTTAATCAAAAGAGCCGACCTTAACTCTAAATCTAGGGCACGTTTAGGAAAAACCAAATTTTATCAGCCTAGGGTCGTTTAGGAACCATCACAAAATCAAGCGGCGACATAAACCACTTAAGTTGACTTAAGTTTTTTTCCCGGCATGACAACTCTTATACCGACTGACTTAAGTAACTTGGTAACAGTGATCCGTTTTTGGTGTCAATAATATTTTCAAGTATCTGCCCTCACTTTACTCTCTTTTTTGAAGTGCTTGATAAAAAGTTGACGAACGTTGTGGGTGAAGTAAAATTAAATACGTATTCCCTCATTAGTGTTTTGGTGTGACGGTCGTAGTGTGTTGTGCATTAACTGTATTTATAATGGATTCGAGAGCCAGAAAGTTAGTAAATCTCGCCTTAAATAATGAGAATAAAGGTAAGTTTTGAATATTTTCCTTTCATTTTTATGCAATATGCAAAACAAATGTATGTTGACAGAATTACAACCCATAACAACAAAAAAAATTACATTTCACTTTTTTACAGGCGATGAAGACCCATTCACTAATCTGCAACCAAGTACATCTGGAACTCAAAAACAAGTTACTCCTGATGAAGCTGCTATTGACTATTCTAGTGACGATTCTGTTGCTGATCCTACCTATTCTCCAGATAGTCCTAGTTTGCTTACACAACATGAAGATGAGATGGACACCACTGTTTATGATGCTTCAGTAGATGTACAGATAGCACCACAAAATGAAATACCTGAAAGTATTGAAGATACGTCATTACAACAACAAAACAAACCTGTGCCCTGTAGAAGAAGGAAGAAAGATAACAAAATAAAAAGAAATTAAGGCCAATCCTATTTGGCAGCTTCTGGAAAAATTATCGGCAAACGTCAAATGAAGGCACTACCTAATTGTCGAAATAAGTGTCGTCAAAAAATAAGTGATTAGCAACGAGCTATAATTCACAAAGAGGTTTGGAATCTTGGGTCTTATGATTTAAGGGCAGCGTTCATTTCATCTTTGATTACCATTCGAGAGAAAAAAACCGATCGTCGTCGAGTCGAAGATCCTAGTTTACAAAAAAATAGACAGTGGACTTATACGTATCATTTTAATGTCAATAGTGAAAAAATATCCGTTTGTCAAGGCTGCTTTCTAAAAACCCTTTCAATAAGTGATAATTTTGTAAAATTAATTGGTTTGAAGAAACGTGGCACCTCGAGTGGAATTATACCAACAGACAAACGTGGAAAGAATACACCAGCAAACAAACATTCCGAACAAAAAATTCAAGAGGTGATTAATCATATCAATTCGTTTCCGCTATATGAAAGTCATTACATTAGACGTAGAAGCACCCGCAAATATTTACCATCGCATTTGACTATATCGAAAATGTATTCTCTTTATTCAGAATCACATGATAATCCTGTGAGTGATAAGATATACCGCAAAGAATTTCATAAATTAAACTTAAGTTTCAAAAAACCAAAAGTGGACACTTGTCACACATGCGACCTGTTTAAAATGAAATTAAATATTGCTACGGACGAGATCACTAAATTAGCTCTCGAAAAAGAACGCGACTCTCATCTGCTAGCCGCTGATATGGCGTACAAAGAGAAGCAGTGTGATAAAAATATCGCAATTACAAATAATAGAATCAAATGCCTGACTTTTGACCTACAGCAATGCTTGCCAACCCCAGCTTTACAATCATCTGTAGCCTTTTATAAAAGACAACTTTGGACCTTCAACCTCACAATTCATGACAACGCAACTGGAATGTCCACGCACCACATGTGGCATGAGGGTATTTCGGGTCGCGGTGCTAATCAAATAGCCTCTTATTTGTTTGCATATTTACGAGAACAACCGGAAGAAATCTCAGAAGTGATTTTGTACTCTGACACTTGTGGAGGACAAAACAAGAACACTCACGTGGCTGCAATGTTCACGTACTTGTTGACTGTAAAACCTACTTCATTGAAGGTTTTAATACATCACAAGTTTATGATACCTGGTCATACACATATGGAGATTGACTTAGACCATGCAATTATTGAAAAAAAAAAGAAAAAAACCGAAATACAAATTTATCACTCCCACGATTGGATGCAGTTAGTAAGATCGAGTAGCAAAAAATTTACCGTTAGAGAAATGCGACAAAATAATTTCTTTGATTTCGCTAGTTTATTGAAAGGTTCTTTAGTAGCCCGAAAAAAAGACGATGACGGAAATGTTTTCAAGTGGCATGATGTGAAGTGGCTGAGTTACGACTCTGAGTACGGCGTCATAAAATACAAAACATCTCTTTCTAGAGAAGAATCATTTAAAAGTATTAATTACAAACGGAACACGCGACGAGATAAGGAATTTAATTTGATGCAGATTACTGACAAGCCAGTACCAATAAGTGCCGAAAAAAACGTGATATAATATCACTTTTGTCTTTAATACCAGAATGTTTCCATAATTTTTACCAGAATTTAGTAACCACTGACGATACCCAGGATGTTGATCCAGATATACGAGATTCAGAAGAGAGTGACTGTTAGTTTTTGACTTTATTGCATGCATTATATTATAAATTTTTAATTAATAATTATTCATAGTTTGTTTTAAAATCATAAAATAAAACAAATAAGCCTAGTAATTATAGTACGTTAATAAACACTTAAGTCACAATTTCTTGATGTTCAAAGAAACTTAAGTCAGATATTTCAGTAACTAATAAATAAAGCCTAAATAGCCATGTTCTGATATGTAACTAGTTCATAATTGTGTAATAATAAAAACAATAACCGTAGTACATTTTTTTTTCGTCTCCTGTAAAATTTTTGCATGCAAAAAGAATTGACTTAAGTGCTTATGGCTTCCGAGTCTAGATTTAGCCTCGGTACCATCAAATCGAACCGTTTACGTGGATGCCAAAATGTAATAGACGACGATAAAAAGATGAAAAAAAGAGGCCGCGGTTCATTTTCTCAAATTGTCTGCAACGAAAATAAAATTGCCGTTGTCAAATGGTTTGACAACAAACCTGTCACTTTAGTAAGCTCATTTGCAGATTCCTATCCAGTAACCACAATAAAGACCATATTCAAAGGACCACAAAGCCAAAATAGATATCGATTGTCCCAAAGTCGTCAGACATTATAATACACACATGGGGGGCGTAGATTTATCTGACATGCTGATAGCCCTATATAGGACTCAAATTAAAACCAGAAGATGGTACATGGGCATTTTTGCCCAAATTCTAGATATTAGTATAAATAACGGTTGGTTATTGTATCGACGGCATTGTGCACAAAAAAATGTAAAGAAAGTGATGAGTTTGAAAGATTTGCGATGTCACATTTACTTCTCACTAATTGCCAAAGAAAAGGTAGAAAGGTCTGATGTAGCGGGACCTAGCCTGAAAATAAAGAAACCAGTTAAATCCCGGCCAATAGATGAGATAAGATATGACGGTATGGGTCATCTGCCTAACCTTGAAAGTAGAGGACGTTGCAGGGTATGCAAAGATGGACAGTCCACTGTGATGTGCATTAAATGTAATGTGCGGTTATGTCTAACGAAAAAACGAAACTTTTTTTACGATTTTCACGTGAAAAAATAAAACTAAGCATTCTTTGTTATTTTTAATAAAAATTTAAGCATTTTTTTGTCATTTTATTTCAGAACCCTGATTTGGTATTGTATCTTTTTTGACACACTTCCAAAAGACTGTACATTCCTCCGTATTTGGCAATGTGTCAAAAAAGACACATATGATTTTCGCGTAATTACTGAAAAAAGATTTTTTCAGTATTTTTTTTTATTCCCTTACACCTCAAATAATCGGTATATAAACATTTTTGTATAAAATTTGATAAAAATGGTTCTTGGTTAAATAAACTAGATACGGATACTACGCTCCTATCTTTTTTAAAAAACGTTAGCGATTTAAAGCGTAAGTTTAAGTAAATAATTATGTTACAATGAAATGCTTTTATTTTAAATATTTTAATATAGGTACCGAAGAAAAGAACTTAATGCTTTATCTCGATAACTGTACTTCAAAAAACAAACGAAAATATAGTCGTTACGCTATCTGGCCTTATTGCGATCTAGTCCAAACAAGATCTAGTCATGTCGAGATTAAATCCTATAGCGAACTAGTCATATCTGCTATTTAGTCTTATCGAGAGGTAGTCATAACGCTTCTAACCCAAATGGGACCACATGACAAGCACAAGCTTTCAAATAAAAAAAAAGAATCATCAAAATCGTTTCACCCAGTAAAAAGTTCTGAGGTAAAACAAAAAAAACAAAACAGTCGAATTGATAACCTCATCTTTTTTGCGAAGTCGGTTAAAAAGGGTTGAAAGTACCACAATTCGATAGCGTAAAGTGCAGCCTTTACAATGCACGAAAACGGAAACAAAGTCAGCAAGATCGTTTTCAAACGTACTAAAGAAGTACAAGTACCCGCTACATTTGAGAAATTTCTTGTTGCTGACTAACAATATGAGCGTACCAGACTATTAACCCTTTATACCACAATGTGACAGTTCTGTAACAAACCATTCAAGTCCATACAAAATCTAAAATCTTATTTTTATTCCGTTTTACATCAATATCACAATGTGACAGTTCTGTAACAAACCATTCAAGTCCATACAAAATCTAAAATCTTATTTTTATTCCGTTTTACATCAATGTATCACAACAGTTACAAACCGTTCTATGCAATTCTAGTACACATCGTGAAACACAGATGGCGTTAGTAGTTTGAAATTTCGTTCAAACTTTAGTTGGTGACACTTCACGAGACTTGACGTTGCGTAAAGTTTTCAAAAATCGAAAATAATATAAAAAAACAAAATAACTGCGGCTTGTTTGGTGATTCTAATAGGTAAGTTCATGGTTTTCACTGTTTATTGTCGGTAACGCATAATTTTAGTTATTTGTGAGAATTCGTGTTGAATTTCTCTTTGTAACATTTCTGTCACAATGCAGAATAAGGGTCGTATTTTATAGTACATTGACCTAGTGTTGGTTTCTTCACAGAATGACTTCCCGAGGTATAGGAGAAGATGAAATTGAACAATTTCTTTTGGACTATGAGACCAGTGAGGATGGGTTTGAAGACGATGACGACAGCGTGGCAGATCCCGAATATTTGCCGGATTTAGAACCCCCATTCGAGGATGAAACTGCAGAAGAAATGTATGGTATGAACATTGGCAGTATTATTGAAGATCTGGAGCGCGGTGGCAGTAATTCGTCTCCATCACCCTCGCCAGTTGCTTCTACTCAGCCAGGACCATCAGCACGTCGTCAAACCAAAAACAAATTGAATGTACGCTGGAGGAAGAAAAATATTGAACTAAACGAGCAACAGCTACGTTTTACAGGTGATGAAACCTTGTCGCCCGAGGTTTTAGACCTCGAAACACCAATCCAATTCTTCTTGAAACTATTTCCCAAAGAATTGATTGAAGTCATTGCTAGCCAAACAAATCTTTACATAGTCCAAAAAGATCCCAACATGAGTTTTCGTGTCACAGAGACCGATATTCAACAGTTCATTGGACTAGTGTATATTATGTCGTTGGTACATCTTCCAAGGGAGATTTATTCATTTCAATGATAACACAAAAAATGTTCCACGAGAACACCCTGATCATGACCGAATATTCAAGATTAGACCAGTCGTCAAAAAACTAAATGAGACCTGCCAAAGCATTCCTCTAGAAAAATACCTATGTGTAGACGAGCAGATTTGCTCCACAAAAGCAAGGCAGAATTTGAAAAGATATAATCCCAAAAAGCCAAATAAATGGGGATATAAAATATATGTTCTTTGCGGTGTGAGTGGGTTCGCATACAAATTCGAACCTGAAACAGGAGCTGAAAATGTGGTTGCTTCTGGTGAGCCAGACTTGGGCGCTGCATCGAATGTGGTCGTCAGGCTTTCGCGTGAAATACCAAGAAATCAAAACTACCGGATCTATTTTGACAATTATTTCACGTCTCTGCCGCTTCTGGAATATTTAGCTAAACAAGGCGTTCTTAGTCTCGGAACCATACGTCGAAATCGTATACCTGACTGTAAACTACCAACAGACAAGGAAATATCTAAAAAAGAACGCGGCTACTCGTTAGAATATGTCGGAAACGTGGAAGGAACAAAAATATCGACAGTAGCCTGGAAAGACAACAAAATTGTCACACGCCTCTAGTTTCGTGGGAGAGCTACCGAAGACACAGGTTTCAAGATACGACAAGCCAAACAAAAGATACGTGACTATCGACCGACCCCATATCGTAGGAGAATACAACCGCCATATGGGTGGTGTTGATTTGATCGACAGTATCATGGGCAGGTACAAAATACGCCGGCGAAGCAAAAGATGGCAGATTCGCATGTTCTACCATTTCTTAGATCTTGTTATGTCCAATGCCTGGCTCTTATATAAAAGAAGAGAAGACCCAAAAAAAGAGAAGACCCAATGCTGCAGTCAGCTGATTTTCGACAGGATATAGCCTTGGTTCTGTGCAAGCTCGGGACTAAAGCCAATCAAAAAAGGCGAACCATTGAGCAAGACATACAAGCCAAAAAACAAAGGCCCAGTATGTGCCCCCAGCAGCTGTGCGGCAGGACCAGGTAGGACATTGGCCTATATGGGCCGAGAAGAGGATAAGGTGCAAATATCCTAACTGTGCTGGCGTATCACAGACGATTTGTGAGAAATGTGGAGTTGCTTTGTGCTACAACAAGCAAAACAACTGCTTCAAGGCATTCCATACGTCTTAGAGAAGTGTTATGACACAATGTGACATTTCTGTCAGACTCCCTAAAATCGTTAATAAATAGCCCCCTGATTAATTTTTTTTTAAACTAAAAAATACGTGTTTCTTTGTTTATTTTTTGCTACCGTACCATTGAATATTTTTCTGTTTTTATGTTGTTGAGTTATGAAGGGTTAATATTTTGTTTTGAAGAAGCAAAGCAATTATTAAAAAGTGTTAAAGAATATTTTATAAATGCGACTTTTAAGAGTTCTCCACGACCATTTCCACAATTACTTTTTTTCTATCCTTGGCGACTTAGTGAGAACTTCACAAACAACTTCAGTAATACCGCTATAACGAGTAATGTGCTTATGAGCGACAAAAAAGTATTCGATATATGCTGCTTTGTTTGACATCCTGAAAAAATAATTTCCCGATTGGTATCTCACTGTATTCCACGCAGATTTCGAGATTGCCGTAGCAAATGAAAGAAGATGTTTTTGCCACATATATCGGTAAAAAAGTGTTACTATCATTATTGCCAGAGCTTAAGGCGAAAACCGAAATCAATTGGTTTGAAAAGTAAACTACATAAAAGAATTGTGGTGCTATGCTCGGCATTGCCGCTAACTCCATTAAAACTTGTTAAAAACGGATGGGAGTACATAACAACAGAATCTAATGAATTTAGCGGGGAAAAGTTGACGACAACGGCTAAATGATGAACAATATATCGCCGAAATATCAGCGTAATTGCGACACCACGTTCTATGCCTTGGATATTTTATGTATTATCTAAGTAAAACAGTCAGCACGCTTACGGATAGCATATCATAATATGTATTATTGTATCTACATTATGTTCAGTATTGGTTTTGTCGCACCACTGACAACCCCATGCCATGTCCAGGTAATTTCTGTCCATTCCAGGTTGCCTGGAAGAGATCGTGGAATGCGATAAGGCCGCCCATTATATGTTTTTAGTATTAAGTTTATTTTTTCTTGTTTATTATGGTGTACAATAAAGTGAATATAAATAAATAAATAAAGGTCGACCAAACTGAACGTAATTTGAAGGTTTTTAATTTAACTAAGTTGTATAACTAGGACAACACTAATTAGGTATAAATGTTGTGGAAAAATAGTGGTTTGACAAACGACAAAAAAATATCCTGTTTGTCATACTGGTGTGACTACGAGTCGTAAGCAAGGGAAAATATTAACAATTTAGTAATTTTATATTTGAAGAATGTGTTCGTCTAGAATTCTTTACAATAATGCAAGAAATACTTATTGAATAGATTCTAAACTGAAAGCAAAAAAATATATCCTCGACGCAGAATTAGAACTCGCGTCTTGTTAGTCTCAGCCTTATACACGAACCACGAGACTAGATCTACTTGAATTTAATGGTTAAAATAAAATATTAGTATCAATGGCACTAATTAAATTATAAAACTCTGATAAACATTTAGTCTTACAGCATAAAAATCAAAATAGCAGAACGAATACTTATAAATATCCTAACGCTAACGTTTTAAAGATCAAATTTGCGTATCTGTATTATTATTGTATTTGTTAATCGAGTAGCGCTAGTCTGATAAACTCATACAAATGAGGTAATCCTTAATGTTACAGGCAAGGTTCAAAATCGTTCGTTTTAGGGTGGGTCAGGTAACAGCTAATACCGACTGTACTTTGTCAAGGCCAAACATGAAATCCAGCGTTGTCTTGAATATTTTCTAAATAAAGCGGCAATTACTACTGGAATAAAGTCCAGACTGATGTCCACAATAATGCCCTTAACTTCGAAAAAGAATATTTGTTTCACTTTTTATGTTAAGAACATAAAAAGTGAAACAAATAACGCAGTATCTTGATGAAAAATTTACAGAATTTTAAAACAAAACATAAAATGGCAATAAGCGACATTCTCTCAAAATTATGTAAGTTCGAATAAAGTTAAAACAATCGCTTGAAAAGTAAAAAGTTTTACGATCATTTATTCTTGTTCCGCTAATTTTACTTGTGTATTTAGGTGAAATTGAAAATGATTTTATTCAGCGTAGTCGCTTTGGTTTAGTAAATTTGTGCCTGGCTGGAGGCTATATAGCTTAGTCTCCACAGGGAAGTCCGGTTAAGCAGAAGCCGATCACTCTGGTCGAACTGCGAGACGCCACGTAGAAAAAAAAAAATAAGTGGCCAAGAGCTTATTCCCGCATCCGGCGGCGCGCACTTTGTTAATTGTTCCCCTTGATTCTGTTCACTTGATTTTGTAACGTAGATGCTTAGTTTGTTAATTTTGTGTAAGTGTTTTATTAGATTACTTTTGTATAGTTTTAGATGGTTATTTCATTTCATTCCCAAAACAATAGACAGACTAAAATCAGCAAACATGTTACAAGACATCGATCAAAATATTGAGACGGATTGCCTGCAAAATTAAAAAAAAAGACAATACGAACGAGATGGAAGATAAATCGGTTCCGCTTATGGGGCATTTTTGTTATTAAAGACTTTAGACATGTACACACGTTTTTGTAAGAAACGAGATGATGAAAAAGCCACTTTGTCTTACCTATGATGGCCAATATAGAGTTTTAAGTAGAAATGATAAGGTTTTTAGAGTTAAGTTACCTAATAGAGAATTATTGAATGTGATTTATCAATAGACAGACTAAAACCAGCATACATGTTACAAGACTACGATCAAAATATTGAGACGGATTGCAGCAAAATTTTAAAAAAAGACAATACGAATGAGATGGAAGATAAATCGGTCCCGCTTATCGGGCATGCCACGCGCAGTGGTCGCCGTGTAAAGCTACTGCTGCGATTTTTGCTGCCGTAAAAGCTACTGCTGCGATTTTTGCTGCCGTAGACTAATTGACGTAAAGTGCAATCATTGTGATATTTTTGTAGATATCATTATGAGTGAAGAATAAACTAGCAGCCAGTTGTGGGAAAAATCATATTTCAATAAGACATAATGGGAAATTATAACACTAAAAATGATCAGGACATAATTGCTTAACAAGGAGCAAATAATGCAAAACATGTCGGAGACATGGAGCGGAAGCTAGAAAATTCGGCATAGTCATAATGGTGATCGGTATGGCCCTACTGAAATTGTGTATTTGTCTATGTGGAAAATTATGTTATTCCCGTACCAAAAAATGGATAAGGAAGGAACTGACAACTGTGTGGCCCGCAGGCGCAACAGCCCCGCAGCCCACCATACCGCAAGCTTCATATGCGTAATTACAGTGTAACTTCAGTAGTAATAATGAAAAAAAACCGCACAGTGATCGATCAGTGATTAAGTAGTGGTTACAGTAACATAGAATACTAGAAGTACGTAAGGTACAGGCGCAACAGCCCCGCAGCCCACCATACCGCAAGCTTCATATGCGTAATTACAGTGTAACTTCAGTAGTAATAATGAAAAAAAACCGCACAGTGATCGATCAGTGATTAAGTAGTGGTTACAGTAACATAGAATACTAGAAGTACGTAAGGTATTGACAATAAGTGGTAAAAATCAGTTAATAAAAAATATTATATTGTGCTTCGAAAATAAAATTATATTATTGCTAACCATATATCGAACGTTAAATGAATAAAAAAGCATGGTATGAATAAACAATATAATTCGTCGGCTCAGGATTCTAAGCTGCTAACTCCATTTTTGACTCAACTGACTTTTTGGTATCAAATGAAAGAGAAAAAAATAATGCGTAATTGTCAAAAATGCTAACGCCACAAACTATCCTTATTTCACAGCTAACGCACCGCAATCTTTTATGCTAACTCCGCACCTGTCAAACTGCGTGCGCAATTCTGACAACTCCCGCCATTTGACGCCATTTTGTTCGAGCGTAAGCTTTGTTGAGAGTTATCTGCAGTGTTTTATTTCTAAACCTGGTTTTTTTTTTGAGATTAGCATACTAGACTGGTGTTTTTAAAAAATGTAAGTTCTATTCTATAATAATTTAGTAATATTAAAACCTGTATTGTGTGTTTGTCGATTCAAAAACGCTTATCAAATATAATGGTGCACATAATGGGAGTTAGTAGAATTTCATTCTTGCTTGTCATTAATGTTTGGGGAGTTACCTACTTTTATTTTTAATTCTTGCTTCGTGGGTACAAAGTGCTTGGTTTGCTTTAGGCATGCAATGGTTTAATTCCTGTCAATGTCTGCTTTTATTTAATATTTAATTTAATTTTCGTAATAAACTATTACTTAGTTTGGATATGCGGTCGAATAACCGCACATTGAACAAACAAACATTGTGAGTATGGTATACCAACACATCAAATACCTAAATGTAAAAAAAAATGTTTCATTTGTTATTGATATATATTATATGATATATAATATGCTACATTATACGTAAATAAGTTGAACATTAGTTGAATAAACTTGACAGCCTTAGGTAGGTTGATATGTTGGTATACCTACTGTTTTTAAAGTTTAAGATTTATTTATATTATTGCATTTTTTTGCTCCTGTTTTGTTGCCTGTTTTCTGCCTGCTTGGTGAGGGTTAAGATCGCTTTTGTTTTATTTACAGATGGTTTCCGATAGAGCTAAAACAAAATGAGTTTAGCACTCACTAAAGAGCTACAGTGCGATGTCATAACCACGAAAGAACCGAAATTGTCTAATGTAGAAAATAAAATTCTCCTTAATAATTATGATTCTGACATGATACGTCTCCCATTAGCATCTAGTTCCATTGTACCATTGGGCAATATTGAGAACTACTCTCTGGTAGAAAATACACAGATTGAAGTAATTGATCTTCATGACATGGCTACATGGGATGTGTCCGATGAAAAAAACACGATTTGTGAAAGTATTATTCCGGAAAATAATGATGAAGATGTTTCTGTTCTTGCTTCACATTTACAAGAAAAAATTGATGAAGATTGTAATATGGAGAACTGGGAAGTAATATCGAATTTTAGTGACGATTTAGGCCGCTCTAAATTAGTGGCATATTCATCAACCTCCGATGATGAAAGCGTTTCTTCTTTACCAAATAAAAGTAGGACAAGAAAAAGGCGTTCGCAAGTAAACAAAAGTGATTGGTTTGCAGAAAAAAAACAAAAAATTACGCGAACATGGTGCACAATATTATGGAAAAATTAAAAAAGATTCCAAGTGGGTCTATGAAAGTGTAAGAGAACCAAAGCGTATAAAAAATAGATGCAAATGTGACAACAAAACAGGTATAATTAAGTGTACCACTATAACTGATGAACAAAGATTAATAATATTTAATAATTTTTGGAAAAATTATACGTGGGGCGAGAAAAAAGTGTTTGTCAATGATACTGTTCAGGCAATTCCAATAAAACGTCAAAGGGATCGAAAACAGTCAGATAAATCTCGGAGAACACAGTCATTCAAGTATAACTTGAAAACAGCTGATGATGATTATATAAGAGTATGCAAAACTATGTATTTGAACACGTTGGTAATAGGACGAATGACAGTAATAGCCAGGAAAGATAAAATGAAACATGATCGCACTCCTAATCAACTTAAAGTTACTAAAGATAGAGCGGACCCTTTTGCAGACAGACAAAAATCAATGAACGAATTCTTCGATTCTCTGCCGACAATGGAGTCTCATTATTGTCGAGCCTCATCTTCAAGACAGTATCTACAGCCTGATTGGAAAACCAAAATGGATTTATATAAGTTTTACGTGTCTAATTTGTGTAAATCACATGCCACAGAACCATTATCAAGAACTTCTTTCTTTGAGCTTATGGCATCTAGAAATCTTTCACTGTTTCGTCCTAAAAAGGATGAGTGTGAAACATGCACAAGATATAAGACTGGTACAGTTGAAGAAAATGATTACCAATTACATGTATTGAAAAAAGAAGAAGCTAGAAAAGAAAAGCAAGCTGACAAAGAAAATAATAAGTTTGTATTTACAGTAGATCTCCAAGCAGTTTTGATGGCACCTCAGTCTAATGTCAGCACATTGTACTACAAAACCAAGCTGCAAGTACATAATCTGTGCTTTTACGATAACATCACTAAAGATGGCTATTGTTTTGTGTGGAATGAATCGGAGGGAGGGCTAAATGCAGATGAGTTTGCCTCTATTTGGACGTATTTTATAGAGAAAAAGATTCTCTCAAAAGTTGAAAACAAAACGGATTTACGTGTTATTATTTATTCTGATGGCTGTGGTTACCAACACCGCAATGTAAATTTATCAAACGCTCTTCTAAATTTGGCAGTTAAAAACTAAATAACCATAGAACAGAAATATTTAGAAGTCGGACATACACAGATGCAGGTGGATGCTATGCATTCCTCAATAGAACGAAGAATGCGTAATAGGATTGTAAACGTACCCGCAGACTACGTTCAAATTATTAAGTCCGCCCGTAACAATCCATTCTATGTTAAATATTTGGAAAATGGTTTTTTTAAAGCTTTCAATAATCTAACAAGCTATAAAAGTATTCGCCCAGGCCGAACGGCGGGAGACCCTAAGGTGACCGATATACGTGCGCTGATGTATTCTCCATCGGGGAATATCTCGTATAAACTACGGTTTAGTGAGCCATGGATGCTGCTGCCCCAGAGAAAGGGAATTTTTTCAGCACTAAGTTTTGACGAAATGCTAAATTTACACCAAGGTAGACTCAAAATTAAAGCTAAAAAATACAACGACCTACAGCAAATTAAAGAAGTCCTGCCAGCAGATTTTCGAGAATTTTATGATAATTTACCGCATGACTAAATGTTGCATTTTTTTTTAAGCTTTTCATTTTCTTCTCTTTTTTTTAACTTTCATGTTTTATTACTTATTTTTATAATAAACGAAAATTATTATGCAAGTTATTTTATTCCTAAAGATAATAAAATTTGATAACTCCTAATACTATAGTAGAAAAACAAAAAATTGCAAGTGTAAAAAATGCTTACTCCAATTTTAGACCCTAAAGGGTATTAATATTAATAAAATTTAGAAAAAAATGGTGTTATAATAGGTACTGGTAAAATATCTATCAACTGGAATTTAGATATTGCAGTCGTTTAGTAACTATAATTTTAAATTCTTTTTTTTATTTCTGTGACATAGTATGATTAGGAGTTAGCAATTTAGCTTATTTAGCCGACGAATATTGTATTTCACGTAATGCTATCGATTACAATTCTCGGTAACGTAATAAAATTTAACAACAACAATGTATGTATGCACACGTAGGCAAGACAACCGCCAGCTAACTACGAGTATGAGCAGATGATTACATTTAATTTCATTGTATTTGCAGTGAATATGTTATAAAAGAAAAAGTATTACCTTTTTTAAAGGGTAGGAGGTATGTAGGAACTACAGGTAGCAGAAATGCTAAAAAGGCAAAACACAATGTTCCCCGCGCATACGGTTTAGCGGCCAGGCTTTCGTCATCCCCACGCCGCACGTAAGGCAAAACGATCGTTTTACGACGACAAAAGCATTTAAAACAAAATCATTGAAATACGCTAATTACACACGTTTGGTGTTCTCTACCCCTCAATGGTCAAAAATCAACAAAAGATTTTTTTTTGCGAGCGAGACCCGTTTACAAGAGCCGCTATTGTTCGACTCTTCACTTATTGTTAAGCCGCGTTTATATTTGTCTGACGTGTTGTGTCGTGACGCATCAGAACGGTATCGGTTTCATACAATTAATATAGGAGCGTTCACATTTGTCTGATGCTCTGTGTTGTGACGGCTTCTGATGTGTCGCATCAGAAGCGATCCCGGTCCGCGTCAGATTGGGTGAGGTACGGGGGGCGGGGCAGCGACACGACAGAGCGCCATTTGCTAGTGTGAACGCGCCAGTATTCTGTTGTGACGCGTCAGAGCTGCAATGCGACAGGATGGATCTCGAGCTGCTCATTGAATACGTACGGCAATACGATGTAATTTATAATACAAAGTGTAAGGAGTATAAAGATCAAGCTATTAGAGCAGCTGTTTGGGAGGAAATAGCAGAGAAAATGAAACAACCTCGTAAGTAAAGTGTTTTTATTTAATCATACCGAGTTCTACCTTGTCTAATAGCTTGAATTTGCCATGGAACTTGTCCTTCTAAACTCACAAAATAGTTTTTATATGCTTCGCGAACTTGGACGGCTTCTTGGGACGGATTCCTATGTGTAGGGCCGATATTCCTGAATGTACTGCCGCAATCAGTTTCTTCCGTCAATATTTCTTCATTTTCTTGCGTGTCACGAGTTAATAGATTATGTAGACAGCAAGCTGCAAGTACAATCTTGTCCGCCAGGTACGGTTGTACTTGTAAAGGTCCTTGAAATACTCGAAATCTCGCTCGTAATATTCCGAATGCATTTTCTACTGTGCGGCGAGCACGTGATAAACGGTAATTAAAAATTTTGTTTGGATCATTGTTAACTAATTTTACTTTACTGTACGGTTTTAACAAATAAGATTTCAAAGGAAATGCCGCATCTGCTACAATAGTGTAAGGTAAAGGTTCAGTATTTTGGCTTAACGGTTTATTCGGTGGCACATTCAACTCATTAGTTTCAAACATTTTCCCCATTAATGAGTCCTGGTATATACCAACATCACTATTTCTACCATATGCCCCTACATCCACCATAATAAATCGGTAATGGGCGTCAACAAGTGCTAGCAAAACAATAGAATGCTCATTTTTATAGTTAAAATAAGTTGAGCCGGCATTTATTGGGCATATCATAGTAACGTGCTTTCCGTCCATTGCTCCGAGACAATTAGGGAAATGCCATATTTTTTCAAATCCTGTTGCAATCTCTTTCCATTTTTGTTCTGTAGGTTTAGGCATTACAATAGGTGACAAATTCTTCCATATCGCAGTACATACTTCTTCGACTATGGTTTTTACTGTAGAAACACCCATGCGATAGCTGAACGCCATTGACCTGAATGAGTTTCCAGCTGCCAAAAATCTGTAAATTAAAGCATATGTTTTATTTTTGTTTCAGCGGACAAATGTAAAGATGAATGGACTAAATTGCGAAATGCCTATTTGAATGCAATGAAACGGCGTAAAACTAAAAAAAGTGGGCAGGCTGCTAAAACTATTATACCGTGGAAATATGAAGAGCAGATGAGTTTTTGCAGGTGTATATAGAATCTCGGCCTACGGTAACAAATCTTGAATCGCCAGTGTCACCACCAAACTCAACAGAATCCCTACCAGATACTCGTTCGGAAGGATTCGATGAAGATGCCACTCGATCTTCATTTTATAACCGCTCACCAACACCACAATCGATTCGATCGAATTCTTCACAAACAGGCAGACCTTTACGTAATAAAACAAATTTACAGGAATTATACGATTTGATGAAATCTTCGCATGAGTTACGACTGCAAAAAATACAAAATAAGCAGCAAGACAAAGAAATGGATGAGACTGACTTGTTCTTTCAAAGCATGAGCAAAGCCGTAAAGAAACTTCCTAAACTCGAACAGACGAAAATAAAATTGGATTTGCACACTGCGATATCACAAGCCGAAATTCGCTTTCTTGAAGCACAAGACCAAATCCGCAGAACACCCATCTACATCCACGCCGTCATATCCAAGCACATCAGACTTCTGCACACGTACATCCACAGCACCTATAGAAACATTGGAATCGGAAGAACATAATTCTTGTCTTTCGGAATATTATGTACAATTTTCTGAGGAAAATAATTCATATTATTAAAAATAAAAATCTTACCTTAAACATACTGCTAGTCTTTCTTTTGTAGCAATAGGCTTGCGAAATTTTGTCTGGATTTTCTTGATGTCTTCTGCAATCAAACTATGAATTTGTTCAAACTGTGCCTTAGACGTTCTAAAATACTGATGAAATCTTTCAGGATCACTCTCAAGCTCTTTAACGAGACTATGAAACTCGCCCTTAGGCTCCCTTTTTCTATTTATTGGATGAATCCAATATCTCCGTCTCTTTCTTTCTTTTGTCATCATAGTAAGCGCCAACAATTCCAATTCATCTTCAAAATCGGAATCTGAATCGGATGATTCTTGAAAAAAACATTATGAACGTGTCAACTATCCGAGCGCTGAGACCGAACTTAACTAAAAATTGCATCAGAATGCGTCATAACGCGTCATACAAATGTGAACAGTATCCAACACGTCAGAGAGCGTCACAACACAACACGACACAAAGATATGAACAAGGCTTTAGGCGTGCCGCCAGTATTCTACTAAACTCGGTGCGAATACGTTGTGTCGATGTGCAGTTGTTTTGAAGTGAAATCTTGTTTTATAATATGGATCCATTACCATGTAATAAGTACTTCGTTTTAAACCTGTTATTGAGTTCTTTCAATGCTCTTAACATAAAAAATAATCTAAATATATCGATAGACTTACAATAATCTTGTTTTGCTGTAGAAAAATGATTCGTGGAAGCTTTTCTAAAAAGTTCCAACGAGTACCAGTTTAAATTTGTTTATTATCAATAACTCTGATTGTTGTTATTACGAGAAAACAGTTTTAGCTGCACGTATATACACATCTCTGAGTATTTGTCGTTTTTGTTTCAGGTAGTCGAAATGATAACGTGGAAATGCGAAGTATTAAAAGACTAGAATTGTATTTTGTTTTAAAAAGTGAAAGATTTTATAAATTTTCTTTACCTAAATGCATTGAACATTTACTTAAGTATATTTTGAATAAATTAAACATTGTAAAATATGGTGAAGACTTTGAAAAATCGGTCAAATTGAAAAGTAAGTTGTTTGTGGCAAAGTTATTTGCAAAATGGAAACAATGTCATCGCATCATGACCGACTGATTAAAAATCATCACAATTGGTTAAATGAGGAGTTCAAAATGCCGAACATACAAGGAGACCAACAGACGCCTAGTAAGAAACCGGTTTCAGGACGACCAAAGAAGGATTTTGGGGCCTCATCGCTGCGTTCTAAACAAAGATCTGTGCAAACTCTTGTGAAAGGTCTTTCTCCGGAACAACTTTCATTTGCAACTGAATCCAGTTTAGTTGTATCGGGAAAACGCAAAGCTGCTAAAGTGATGAAATTAGCCCTAGAGTCGTCACCAAGAAGTTTGAAACGAATGCAGCAGTCAAAAAATAACAAGCCCTCTTGCACACCATATACACCTGTGGAAGCGCTAGCTCTTATTGTTGATACTAGTATGACAAAAGAAGATTATATAAAAGTACAAAGAGGAGCTAAAGCTAGAGGTGCTAATATATACCCTGCCTATAATCAAATCTTCCAGATAAAGCAAACTTGCTATCCCGAAAATATTACTGTTTCGGAGATCGAAGCCAGGATTCCTATGCAAAACTTACTTGATCATACAGTCCGAAGATTATATGAAGTGCAACAAGAAGTTATTTCTCTTCATCTTCCTCCAGAAGTATTCGAAATTGATGTCTACTATAAGTGGGGGCTGGATGGTAGTGGCGGGCACAGCATTTATAAACAGCACTTCGCAGACAGTCCAAAGTACTCCGATTCGAATATTATATTAAGCACTATTGTTCCTCTCGAAGTGTCTATATTCCATGAAGAAGAAAAAATTATATTTTGGAAAAACCCCAGCCCATCATCGACAAAGTGGTGTCGCCCTATTGGTTTCAAGTTAATTAAAGAAACAAATCAGACCATAAAACAAGAATTCGATGCTACAGAACAACAGCTGCGAGCTGTTACATCAACAACAGTAAGCCTCCAAGAAAAATTTATCACCTTTAAGCATATTCCAATTTGTACAATGATGGATGGCAAAACATGCAATGTCCTTACACAAACTGCATCATCTCAGGCATGCAACATTTGTAAGGTAACTCCGAAGGACATAAACAACTTGGATAAGGTCTTACAACGATCTTGCGATGTTTCTGCTTATAAGTATGGCATATCTATTTTACATGCCTATCTAAGATGTTTCGAATATCTTTTACATATAGCATATAAAATTGATATTAAACAATGGCAAGCTAGGGGCACTACATTGAAGAATCAAGTAAAAGAGAAGAAGAAAAATATAACGGACCTGTTTTACGAGAAGATAAGTTTAGTAGTGGACCAACCTAAGCAAGGAGGTGGAAACACAAATGACGGCAACACGGCACGGAAATTTTTTGAAAATCCAGAGATAGTTTCTGAAATTACTGGAATCGATAAAGAATTGATTGAAAGGTTTTCAAATATTTTAAAGACAATTTCCAGTTGCCATTACATCAACATAAAAACTTTCAAACCTTATTGCATGGAAACGGCAAAAAAATGCATTGAACTGTATGGATGGTACTATCGCATGCATAAATCCATTAGCAGTTTTACAAATTTATTGCATCAAAGCAAGTCGCACTTACGACCTTTCAATATAACAAACCTTTTGCACACATACACGTCTCGTATATCGCACTCTTTCATCATTATTTATTAAGAAAGAGTACGGTAGAATGATCATTTGTATAATACTATCTAGTCTGTCATATCGTGGCGGCGTATTAAGATAGTTGTATTTAATTTCGGTACTATTGCCATATAGCTATCTGGCTGAGTGGTTAACGCATTGGTTGTTTCACACGTTGAGACCTGCTTTCGAACCCCAGCTAAGTCGATCTTTTTGTGTTTTTATCGAGAATTTTAAAATAATATCTATCTTTGATATTACTCGATGAGAATAATGTTTCTTATTAGTTGAACTTGTAACAAAATTAAATAAATGTGGGTGAGTGTAAAATAAAATAAACTTACTGGATTGAAGAAGTAATTACCTACGATGTTGTTAGTTGGCGAACTTTATTAAGAGTACTTGTGTTATTATTGCGATTATTGTGTTGTTTGAATATCTGATTCGAGATGCAAGCTAATATTCCTATTGATGCCAGGGCAAATATTGTCGCTTTGCATAGAAATGGGCTTAATATTTCTCAAATTTCTTCCGAAACCGGTTTAAGTGTAAGTTATTTTTAAGGATTATTTTAGGTATGATGATAGTTGCGGCTTATGATACCTATTCATAAATCGCTAGTTGCAAGTGTGTAATAAAATATTTTTGTTTTTTAGAGAAATACTGTGAGCCGTTGGGTAAAGAGGTTCGAGGAAGAAGGTAGTTTGAAGATAGTTATAATTACGTCGAAGTTTTAAATGACATAATGCTACCAACTGTGCGTAATGTTTATCCAACTGAAGACTTTGGTGAACTAAGTTTTGTTCAAGATAATTGTCCGATACATCGTGCCAGTGTTGTAAAAGAGTGGTTTAGTCAGCATACTGATATTAAAGTTATTCCATGGCCAGCTCGATCCCCTGATCTTAACCCCATTGAAAATATATGGGGTTTAATGGTTCAAAGGTGGAAAGCACGAGATGAGAGAACTCCTGAGCAGCTTAAATCCCATTGCACTCAAATATGGGAGGATTTACGTGGCACAGATATATGTGCAAACATTGTCGCCTCCATGCGTCGACGTCTACTTAGTTGCATTGACAACAATGGAGGTGTAACTAAATATTAATGAATAGGATGTTTATTACAGGAAATATACTGGTCATAATATCTATAGTTATACACGTAAGTTAGGTTATGTTTGTAAAATTGGGATTAAACTTCAATCTTCTTTTCTCCATGAGAAAATGAAAAATTAAGCTATAATCTCAATAAAGTTAAGACATAGAAACAATTTTTCATAGAAGCAAACTTGTTACCTAATTTAATTATATATGTTTGAAATTACCCACTATTATTTTATTTTAACCTACAATATGATTCCTTTTTGTAATTTTCGGATCAAAAGTATTATATACCAATATTTATATATAAAGCATTTAAATTTATATATTACTTATAACATAACATTAATTTAAACATAAAAAATATATAATAAAAAAAGTAACGAAAATACAAAATCGATCTCAATAAATCATATGGGAATCGAACCCACAGTCTCTTGCTTACAAGTCATATATTTCTGATCTTAGCCAAATGAACTGATGACAAAGAGTTCGAATTTTAGCTTTAGGTTTGGATTGACTAAATGCGAATACTAATTAGAAGAAAATAAAACTATATCTTTATCTTTGTCTAGTATTGACCTCACAGCCACCTTTTCGTATTTATACCGTATGACGAATAAATGTTTGCGTTGAATTCACTCACACATGAATGAATACACGCTACTGTGCACGCGATAATGATTATTGACGTGCTAAAGGATTTTTGTGGCCTGACTGACGCACTCATCTTGTACAAGATGAGTGCGTCAGTACATAAACTACTTATCCACAGCAGCGACATCATAAGTCAGCTACCTCTGCCTGTGGGTCAGCTATCCGAGGGCGTATTGGAAGGCTCTCAAAAAGAATATAAAAACATACGACTCATGCACTCACGAAAAACTTCAATAATTAATACTAACACGGACATTTTACACTGGCTATGTATTAACTCCGATCCCCTGATAAGTCAACATCGATCAGTGAAAAAAAAAACCAATGAAAGGTTTTAATGATACAATTATGAATATGCTCACGATGCCAAAATACTTAGGCAACGATCAGAATGAGGAAGACGATGACGAAGAAGATGATTAATAATGTTTTTTTGTAATAATACAAAGTTTACGATTTATTTTGAGTTGTTTTATTTCAATGCAAAAATTAAATATTGGAATAAAATTTCAATATATTAAAAATCAGTACTTATAGGTCCGTAGGTTGAGTTAGAAAACGTCAAACTGCTTAGTATAGGTAATAGCCACTCAAAAATATGTTTAAATAATTAAATGTAACAAATTTTCGTTAGAAATATTTTTGTCGTCGTAAATCGATCATTTTGCCGTACGTGCGCCGTGGCATTAACTCGTGTCTGTATAATGATAGGATTAAACGAACTTACCTGAAGTAAAGTTCAATTCTGATTATATGAAGTACTTAGTCCGAGATAACTGAAGTAGTACTTGCTTTCCAGACTCTTTATACGCGAATTTAAAAGCAAAAGCAGAAAACAAAAATCTCCACCTGGTAACACTAAACGTAACTGTCAATATTTCAGAGCCCCCAAAGAGGGAAAATTAATTTGATTACGGAAAATTAAATAAATTGAAAGAGGGCGGGATGTTCTATCTCGGACTAAGTACTACATATAATCAGGATTATATTCGTACTTAGTCCAAGATAACTGATGTAGATTTTTCAGAGAAAAACAATAACACTTAAAATCACAAAACATTTATTTTTTTCAACATAAAACAAACGAAATAGGGCAACTTCTGCCATAAAATTACACACTAACTTATAGCTAAAATCAGTTTGAATTATTGAGTACCGCTCTAGCAAACAACACTTGTTTAGGTTCATTATATAGTGGTCTGTTATAATGTGTAGCAAAGGACGATGACCTTGGAGACCAACCTACTGCTTTAATGATACTGTCTACCGAGAGACCTTCCCTATAGGCACATGAAGTAGCAGCATGGTGCGTTGAGTGCGCGGAAAAACGAGTGATATCTGTACCACTGTCCGACATAACTTGCTTCAGCCATCTGCTAATTGACTGACAAGAAGCACGATGGTGCGGTTTTTTAAAAGTAATAAACAAATAATCACATGAATTATCATTAATTCTCAATCCTCTAGTTACTTCTATATACTGAGTAAATGTTTTAACGGGGCATATTTCGGGTTGAGCAGTGGAATAGGGTAAAATTATTTAAGGTTGATGCCTGTCAGGAGTTGATGTTTTTAAAATATCTGTAAAAAATATTTCGACACCAGTAGAAGTTAAGTTAATATTGTTCAATCTAATGGCATTTATAGTCTGAACTCTTTGGCCAGTAGCCAGTACTAATAGCATTACAGTCTTTTTGGTGATCTTTTCTAAGCTGAAGTCATTCAATGGATACCAGTAACAAACATATGATAAAACTTTCGAAGCGTCCCACACACTGCTATATTTGTGTGTCCACGGTCGTAATTTATAAACTCCCTTAAACCATCGCTTTATTCTATCATCAGTACCTACGTGATTTCCAATAATACGAGAAAGCGATGACCGATGACAATTTAAGGTTTGGTAAACTTTGGAAAACCAATGTTAGATAAGAAATTATGATAGGTATGGATGCACTAAAAATATTTATATCAGTATCTTTGGTATAACTCCACCACTGCTTTAAGCAGCTATTATAATTGCTTTATAGTATTCGGGGATAGATACTGAGATACTTCTTCGTTCAAGTGCTTCCCTGATAAGACGCACGCCCCCAGGAAAAGCTGCTTGTTTAGAGGGCGGGGTTTCCTGAAAGCAGTTAAAAGATTTTCTGAAGGGTTCATGGAAACTATTTCTGATGCTACCATAGACATCAACAACGGGTACAAGGCTGAGATGGCCAAATCGGGGTAACTACAATACCAGTTGCTCTATCCATTCTAATTTTCTGAACTACTTTTAAAAGTAAACCACTGCCAAATCTGTCTTGCCAAACCATTTAATAAGGGATACTGAACACCACCTAGTATGTTAACATAAGAAATGGCAGTGGTGTTGTTAAGTACGGAACCGTTTTATTGTATTGTCTGTGGTACGGGTAGATATTTTATTTGGCAAACTTTATTACGCGCGCGATGCTCTCGCGCGCCCCGTGCCCCGCCCTTTTTTTAGCTCTTTTTTCTTAGCATTTTTTTTAAATATTCATAAACAGTCAAACGTAAATCAAGTTTCGTTAGTGGGCAACCATATTCACCAGCTGCAATCAATGCTTGAACAATATTCTTTTCCTCTTCCAAAGAGAGCCGAGTAGGAGTTCCAACATTTTTGTTATGGTACTCTTTGACTTTATTTAGGATGGTGCGTCTAGGTATACCAAATGTTTATTCTGCTGATCTCGAGGACATCCTATTTTCTTTATTATTTTCTACCGCGAGGTGCAACATCTCCTCTGAATATTTTTTATAGGGACGGGACCCGAGGACTCTGCGATTTCTTTTCATAGGCTTTCCCATACTGCAAACAAACAGACTAAATGTACCCACCTAGTTGCTGTTTGTTAACTAAGTTTCTACCTACTTGTATATACTAAAATACGGGAATAGCACCACTTTTCTGCCCTCATCCCAATTTATTTAGGGTCAGTGCAGCATGTCTTCTTCCAAACATCTCAATCAGCCGTCATCTCAATATTTACTCCCTTTCTATTCTAGTCATATAATCTTTTGCACAATCCCTCCATCATTTCTTTCGACTTTCCCTACTCTTATAGCCATCTAAATTTATACTCATACCTACTCAGAACTTCCCCGTACCTAACATGTTTCTTATTCCTCTGCATCACATGCCCACACCGAGGAAACCGATTTCCAATACCTCGTTACAGAATTTAAATTAAAAAATACTAGCTATAACGGGTGCCAACCCTAGCACGATTTTTGCAGTGGGCAATGTTGTCACTCCTATGTTCACGCAAGTTCGAGAATCATTGCCCACTGCATAATCTAGAAGTTTTTATGTTTTAAAGGTCTCAAACTAGCATAGAAATGAAGCTTGGTACTTATTATTACTCTAATATTGAAATAACTTACCTGAGAGATGTCGTATGCTGTCAGTGAGTAAAAACGTAAAACAAGATTTTGGCACCACCTCACACTAGTCCTGCTTCTAACATGTCTCGCCGACAACTGAGTGACCTTAGTAAAGTAACTAATATTTAGTGTTGTCAAAAAATATTCAAATTTACCCTAAAGATTAAATAATGTTGTCAGCTATTTAAATTTATTTACAATTCAAGATTTTAGTTATTTTTCGTGTTCGGGCAATGATGGCCGGTTGGTTGCTGTGGTGCATGGAGTCTTCTGCAGTTCCTTTTCAAATGCGGACATTCTTTCACCAAACAGATTGCTCATTTCAGCGATAGTGCGGTCGATTGCTTCCATGATGTTCAAATTAAAATATGTGAATATATAATAATAAATGTTGTGTTTTGAGCTAATAACACTTCACCGGCAGGTAGTGACGATTAACTAACAATACATGTCATTAGATCATAAAACTGTTATCTATTTCTATTTTTAATATTAATTTAAAATAAAGAGAAAAAGAATGTTTGACTACTCACAATAATTCTTATTCGGGTTTAAAATATAGGAAAAAATATCACATGTGCTTAAAATAGAATTTTAATAGGAATCTTCCCATTTCTTGGTTGTACTATACTTATGTTTGCCGATAATTGTGTACGAATAACTACGTAATCATTTTTCGAATTTGACTGAATTGATTCAACTCTGCGTGGTAAATACAGATTGTTGAGACTTTTTGCTATCATGGTAGAGAGGAGTTTAGGTAAATGAAAGTCTGACGTTCAAGATGACACTCTATTGGTTGATTACCAGGAAATATTGAATACAGTGACACTCCTTATATATTCGTACTTAGTCCGAGACAAGGATAACTGATGTAGTACTTGCTTTCCAGACTCTTTATACACGAATTTAAAAGCAAAAGCAGAAAACAAAAATCTCCACCTGGTAACACTAAACGTAACTGTCAATATTGTGATTATGCCTAAAAGAAAAGCTGAAAAATCGTAAGACAAGGCGATTAAGAGATTTAGAAGATTGGAAAAGAGACTCAAAAATTATAAAGACAAGTTGCGTCAACCGGAGGATTGTAAGTTCGTACCTATTTTAAATTTTCATCCCGATATGTTCTGTGAATTTCACCATCGAAGCTTAGTTGATACACCAATATTTTTAATATATAGCTATTGCGTTGCAATTGGCAGAGTAAATCTTTCATTATTGTGGGCATAATCGCGTTGCGACTATGCGGACTCCCCGTTGGGTGAGCGATACATGAACAAGCACCCTCGTGTTACGAAGATGCTTCTTTCCGTTGGGAAGATTTGAATACCAACTTGGTATCTAATATGCTCTACTTTTTTGCGTAATCCCGTTGGGATAAATTTGCCTAAGGAGCTACCTATGTTGTTCAAAGTCAGCAAATTTAGTTGGAATTTTGGTTTAAAATCTAACAATAGTTTGTTCCATTGTTCATATAGATCTAAAAGTCAGGGGAGATGTTGATGCATTGGCATATACCTACCACCAAATATAATTTAGCTCAAGAATCAAATGAGGATAATGAGATAATTGAGAAAAACATAGAGAGCATTGAGATCATAGATAGTATTGGCCAAGAATCCCTTGAAGAGCCTGAATTGTCACAAGAATTTTTAGAGGCCCTCGGGGAGCTTAAAGAGACTGAAAAAAGATTTGGCACACCCATCAATATCAACATTTTACAATGATTTGAAAACATATTGATAGAAGGAATGAAAACAGAAGAAATAGAAAAGATTTAGAAAGACCTTTGTGTTCCTGAAAATGGAAGATTAATGCAAGCACCAAAGCTTAACATAGAGCTTACAGGTTTATTGACATCCGCAATGAAATTGAGGGACAAGATGCTTGAAGAGAGACAAGAGGATACAGGCTATGTTATTGCCACTATTTGTCACACAATAGATATGATGACAAAACCAAACTTTGATAATTTGACAATTGTCAAAAATTTAAGCGATGCCACAAGACTGCTCTGTAATTTACATTATAAATATACAGATATTAGAAGAAAGCTGATCAGTCCCTTATTGGACAAGAATCTTGACTTTAACCTCAAAGATAACAAGAGGTCTGAGTGGCTTTACAGTAAACAAGATGATGCTGTGAAATCAGTGTCGGCCACGAAAAAAGGAAGCTTAATTTTAGCACCTCCTAAGAAGACAAAAAACTGGCAACCACCTCCTCGCCAGCTAAGTTACTTTCATCGAGGTAAAGGGGTAGCTCGAGGAGGATACCAACATCAACTTCGATACCAGCCACGATCCCCTCCACGACAGAGCCAACAGCAGAGCCGTCGTCCAGCCCCTGCTCCATCGAGTTCGCGGGGAATGACCAGAGGCAGATCCCGCTACCCGTAGAGTAAAATTTGCAGGCAGACTGCAGTATTTTTATTTAAATTGGGAATCACTAACTCAGGATCCTGTAATATTGCAGTGGATAAAAGTCAGGATCCTGTAATATTGCAGTGGATAAAAGGTTACCATATCCCTCTTACACATACACCTAGACAAGACTATTCACCACGCAATATTTATTTTAATTCAACCGAGAAATTAATTCTATTCATAGAAATTTATAAGGTTATCTTGAGCTAGGAGCAATATCGTCTTGCTCC
This sequence comes from Orthosia gracilis, assembly GCA_947562075.1. Classification (NCBI taxonomy): domain Eukaryota; kingdom Metazoa; phylum Arthropoda; class Insecta; order Lepidoptera; family Noctuidae; genus Orthosia; species Orthosia gracilis. Next base: position 15,067,710 of record OX387265.1, read on the forward strand.
CCAGTTTGTGGTCAATTTCTCTCAAGTACTTTTACTGTACCTAAAAATGATGGTACTCTCAGGTTCATACTTAACTTAAAAGCGTTTAACAAGTTCGTTGAGACTTCTCATTTTAAATTAGAAGATGTCAGGACTGTGTGTAAACTACTATCAAAGGGGGACTATATGACTACAATAGATATGCAAAATGCCTATTTCCTAGTGCCGGTCCAAGTAAATCACAGACATTTTTTAAGATTCATGTTTTTTGGTAAATTATATAAGTTTAATTGTCTACCTTTTGGTCTCGCATCAGCGCCACTTGTTTTTACGAAATTACTTAAGCCTGTTGTAGAACATCTGAGAAACAAGGGTATACGTATTGTACTGTACTTAGATGATGCAATCTGTCTTGGATCTCCATATGAGGAATGTCTCAAAAATACTAATTATGACAACAAAGAGTTGCCTGAACCCTTACATAGTGAGAGATTATTTAGGATTTAATCTTAATTCCCAAGATTTCTTAACTGTTTTAATTCAGCAGTTCTTGAAAAGAGACAGCTGTACAATTAGAGAGTTTGCAAAACTATTAGGAAATTTAGTTTCTGTTTGTATTGCAGTTCTGTTTGCATGGCTTATAAATTTACTAACTGATTTTGGTTATAAAAATGTTTGCCCAGTTGTGATATCTTGTGACAATCAGTCGGCTATAATAAATGCAAAAACAGATAACATAAAGCGATTAAAACATGTGGACATATGTTACCATTTTGTAAAAGATTTGGTCGGAGAAAATAAAATTTGTATTAATTATATCAACACAAGTGAGCAACCAGCTGACATGTTAACAAAGGCTTTATGTAAAGAGCTAATTGAAAGAATTTAGATAAGTGTGACATTATGAAGACAACTGTAAAGTAATGTTAAAGTTTAAGATTCGATTCTGTGTTCTTTATAAAAATGTATTTATGTTGAGAAGGGGTGTTAGAATAATAGTAGTGGCAACATAAAACATTTCATGGCTATCATGTAAAAGGGTGGCAACTCTGTCTCTTTTTGCATATTATGTATGTGTGTGTATTACTGTGTAACTAACGCTCTGTAATACGTGGTCTGTTGGTTATAATAAAACGGCAATTATTCGAAATCACAGTTTCTTTATTTAATTACAACATCACTCAATGACTTTCTTCTTTCTACCACCTGTATGCTGATGATCTCCAGATTTATACTCAAGCCCCTTTTGGAGAGTTACCTGGTGCCATTGAGACGATTAATATATACCTGGCTCGAATAGGTGACTGGAGTGCTGAGTTTTGGCTGACGATACTCAGGTGATTGTTTTAAGTAGTTCCCGGACTGTTTCTAGGATTGATTGAGGCGTTCGTCCACCGCCGTTCTGGCCGGATGACCCGGAAACGTGGTTCGCGCAGATGGAGTGCCAATTCGCATTAGCAAATGTAACCGTGGACATAACGAAATTTTATTAAGTCGTTGGAGCGTTGGATCACCGGTACGCTGCCGAAGTAAAAGACGTCATAACAAATCCACCCTCAAGCAATAGATACGAGAAGTTGAAAAGCGAGCTTATTAAGCGATTAACAGCGTCACGACAACGGAAAGTGCAACAGTTGTTAATGCACGAGGAGTTAGGAGACCGAAATTTCTACGACATTTGCGGGATCTGGCGGGAGCCTCCGTACCCGAAGATTTTCTGAGGTCATTATGGTCGAACCGGCTGCCGGCTAACCTGCAAACTGTTTTGGCGTCGCAACCTAACCTTTCGTTGGACAAGCTGGCGGACTTAGCTGACACAGTGAATGAGATCGCGCCAATTAGACCCCTGCTGTAGGTAGAAAGCGTAGCGGACTAATAATTATAATTTAATGAAAGAGATGGCATGCCAAATAGCCGAGTTAACCAGGCAAGTGAGTTCTTTGTCTACAAGAGTGGACAGCCAAAGGCAGGTACGTAGTCGTTCTCGTTCACAATCTAGAAGCGATAACTGGCGAGGCAGGTCCAGGTTCAGGCCACGTCAGCCGCCAGAAAACCACCCGCATTGTTGGTACCATTTCACATTCGGCACCGTTAGGCCGACTTTTTGTAACGGACCGTTATTTCTCGTCGATACAGGCTCGGATTTGTGCGTCTACCCTCGATCGGCAATCAAGACGCCCTGTAATGTAACGAAGTTTATAATGGGCAGTCGTAGGCCACTAATTCAGGCTGCCGCTCAAGTTTTCCGACTTCCATGCACAAGAAATAACGGTCCGTTAGGCCGACTTTTTGTAACGGACCGTTATTTCTCGTCGATACAGGCTCGGATTTGTGCGTCTACCCTCGATCGGCAATCAAGACGCCCTGTAATGTAACGAAGTTTAGTTTAACGGCTGCTAATGGAAGTATTATTAATACATATGGTCCAGTTCAATTTAACCTCAATTTAGGTCTCCGCCAATCAAAAAAATATGAATCTGCATCTGATCGAATCTTCTTATGATCGAAAAATATGAACTCTATTTCAGTCATAGAAACGATTGGTATTATATATTTTTTGTCCAGTCCCCGTTCCTTGGAATAAAGAGCCTACGCGGACGAGCGAGAAGCGCATGCGCATGCGAACGAGAAGCGCATGCGCATGCGAACGAGAAGAGCATGCGCATGCGAGCGAGAAGCGCATGCGCATGCGAACGAGAAGCGCGGACGCGTGCGAACGAGAAGCGCAATCAGCATGGCCACCGGTTGGTCGGTGTCATCCGCCGAGTTTTTCATTACCATTATCCGACACCATCCGCCATTTTGTGGTTTTCTATCAAGTCACGTCTCACTACTTAATTTTTCAGCATTTTGCAATTATTGCATTCTGCATATTTAATTAGCATCTATATATGCGCAAAATTGCTATTATTGCAATTTCTATAGGTTCTGTCTACATTTATAATACTAGTAGGTAGTTATTAGTTAAGCTAATCATGTAATCAAGTTTTTATTCATATATGATTAGACTTTATTAAAGAATCATCAAACTAATATTATCAATATTGTTTACTTTCCAGTTGCACCATTTACCGACACAATTCAAAAAGATATTTTAATAGAATGTGATAAATGTGAAATTGAATAACCAAAATAGGAAAAAAATATCACGTAAGAACAGAATGCATAGACGATAAGAACAAAATCAAACTGTTTGCTTAAAACTGAATTGAAAAACGTTGAATAATTGTTATTGCTTTTCGAAACAGAATAAACACATATCGCTAAAATTAAGCACCAGATGCCAAGTATTTAATTCCAGAGGCTTTTCTGATTGGGAATCAAAGCAATATTCTAAAACTAATTAAAATAATTTTAATGGAACATTATTATATTAAAGAGAATTTCGAGCTATATTTACTGGGTGGTGTACGCTTTCTTCGGTGTCATATATCTTCGTCGCGTCGACTATGTACCTTCCGCCGCAAACGTGGGGCGGCGGCGCACAATGCAATATTTTTTCAATCTAGGTGGACAATATTCAAAATACGCACTTTTATGTACCACGTCATAGCTTGTGTAAAATGAGGGATAATGAACCATATTTCAAGATCATAAAGTATTTTTTCCAAGAAGTTGCCCCGAACAATAAAAAAAGGGTCGGAGGGGCCGACTACCTGGAGCGTACCGGTCGCGTCAAGTGAACGTTTGTATCATTCGTCTGAGTTTACTCGATGAATACGCTGTGCTTGTGTACGCTAGTTGTGATTAAGTGTTGTGACCGTCTTGGTTTGAGTGTCAAGGTAAGTTTACACAATATTTTTATAAAAAATATCCATAAAGTAAATAGTTAAAGCAGAAAGAATACGAATCCTTTTTTATTTGACAAAATAAGACCTAACACAGTTTGTAACAGTTTTTTAATACCTTATATAACATTATATCAGTCTTGTCCTGTATTTTTTTAGTAGATGCACTTGTAAACTCTAAGAAACATAGGTATTAACTTGCGAAAAGCTGCGACACTCATACATTTTTTTTTAAATTTCAGAATGACCTATCAATTTTCACGTTTGACGTATTTCGATATCTGGTTCGCCAAAGCGAAAGAGTGCAGAGTGGATGCAATTCTGAACCATATATTACAAGAAATGTCTATCAGATCTATACCAGATGAAATTATAGATTCATTAAAAGCAAAAATAAGAAGTTATAGCCAACAAATCGACAAGAAATGGTCAAAATCAGGAAGACATAGAGATCGCTTTTTAAAGGCGAATTCGAAATGGTTAGAAGGTAATTTTACGTTTGACAATATAGTCACAGAAAGTGTAGCTAGTAATTTAGCACCTGGGCCTAGTAACCGAGCCGGAAGACCACACAAAGATTTTGAAAGTTGCAGCTACAAAACCAAAAAACGTCGCGTTCAACATCTTCTTGATACATCAAGTGAAGGAGAGTTGTCATTTGCGGCCGAAGTGCAACTTCGCAACAAGGGAAAAAGAGACTCGGCAGCCATTGTCAAGGAGCTGTCTATTGCTTCACCTCGAAGAGGGACTACTTTAAAAAAAGCGCGAAAGTGTTTCGCGAATAAAAAGGTGGAACTGTCCGCAGACCGAGCTGTTGCGTTAATTGTTGATGCAAATCTCTCAACGCACCAGTACAACGTAATACGGCAACAAGCAAAGCAAATTAATATTAAAATGTATCCAGCATATTATAAAGTTAAAGCTGCAAGAGAGCAATGTTATCCTAATAACATTAATGTCACGGAAACATGTGCAGAAATCGAACTCCAATCTTTGGTGGATCATACTGTTACACGTTTATGTAAAGTGCAAGAAGAGGTGATAAAAACGTTAAACAATGTTAAAAATTTAAAGCTGATAATTAAATGGGGTTGTGATGGAGCGGCACAAAATAGATATAAGCAGAAATTTTCAGAAGAGGAGTGTAGTGACGAGAGTCTGTTTAGCATATCTATGGTGCCCCTTCAAATGACAGAAGGAAAACAAAATGCAAAAAAAATTGTGTGGCAAAACCCTTCGCCATCTTCAACCAGGTATTGTCGTCCAATTAAATTTATTTTTGCAAAAGAAACCACAAATTTGATAACCATGGAAGTCGATAAAATAAAAAGTGCTATTCAAACTCTGTCTCCAACTCAACTTTTTGTTAATGACGTAGAAGTGTCAGTAACGGTGGATTTTATTTTTTGCATGATAGACGGAAAAGTCTGTAATGCTGTTGCTTCTTGTGCATCTACGCAGACATGTTATTTGTGTGGTGCAAAACCCAAAGAGATGAACAACAAAAGTCTTGTTATAAGCAAACCAATCAAAAGAGATTATCTGTCATTCGGGTTATCACCACTCCATTCCTGGATAAGATTTTTTGAATGCATTTTGCATATATCATATCGTCTTGATATAAAATCATGGCACGCCAGGGGAAATGAAAATAAAAAGCTTTTAGCAGACAAAAAGAAAATAGTCCAAGAAAAATTTAGGCGTGACTTAGGATTATTAGTGGATATGCCTAAACAACAAACAGGAAACACTAACGATGGAAACACAGCGCGAAAATTTTTTAGAAATGCCGAGAAGTCAGCGGAGATTACAGGTGTCAATGTTGCACTTATCAAGCGATTCCACATCATACTGGAGTGCATAAATAGTGATTTATCAATAAACAGCGATAAATTTGATGAGTATGCAAAAGTAACATGCGACTTGTATATTAAAGAGTACTCTTGGTACCCAATGCCTGTCAGCGTGCATAAAATATTATTTCACGGGAAGGATATAATTTCATCGTGTGTTCTCCCGATTGGTCAGCTGTCAGAAGAAGCACAAGAGTCAAGAAACAAACATAACTTGAAGTTCAGAGAATTATTCACAAGAAAAACTTCTCGAGTGGACACTAACAGAGATTTAATTAATAGATTATTAATAACATCCGACCCATATATCGCAAGTTTGCGTGCCTTGCCCAAAACCAAGCGTGGAAAAATCACTCCAGAAGTTCTAGAATTACTAGAAATAAGACTCCCAATAATGGAACATAGGGACAGCCAATCAGAAGATTCTGATCAAGATTCTAATAGAGATGCCAGCGAATCTGATAGCGAATCTGATTAATTACTACTACTTACATGTAATTTGTATTTGATTTTGTTTCTTTTTTGTAATTTTTTGTATTTCTTTAATTAGTAAATAGTTTTAAAATTATAAAACAAGTTTACACTCTACCTCATTTAATTTGAATTTTATTTTGTTGGTTGTAATGGGTACTTAATCTATATTAAATCTTGCTTATTACCGTTTATCACTTTGTTTTACTTCCTACGATCATTTTTTATTAAGTAAATTAAACGTCACAACGAATTGAGACAGTAAAATAATATTGTCCAGTTAGATATTGATAATATCGCACTGTGCGGCGGTCGGGTTTCGCTCTCCGGTGGCGGCGCCGGGCGCGCCAGCCACGTCCCTATTCTCACGGAGGCGAGGTCTTCCTGGTCGTCATCTCCTTCACTCGAGTCTGCTTCCGCTTTGAGTCGTTGCAATCGAAGCTCTTACAGGAGTTGCAAGCGCAGCTCCTGTTCAGCCTGTGCTTGTTTAACCTTCATCTATGCCAGCCGCTCTTTAACTTCGAGCTCCGCGAGGAGTTGTTTCTTCCATGAGGGAAGGCGGAGCGGCGTAAGCGGGTGTCGCCGAGTCTCAGCGTTTTGTATGAGCTGATATCGTCAGCCTGGTCGGACTTGGTCCTGTGTGATTAGCCGGTGCCGCTAACTGTACATCTGGCACCGGGGCAGGTTCACTGGTCCCCGATCCCGCGGCCATCGAAGGATCCTGTGGAGTCTGTTCTTGTCTTGAATCTCCGCTACGGCTGATTCATGCTGATACTTGCCGCCCAATGGAAGAAGCATGGAGGGGCGAGATATTTTGTCATACACAAGGACGACTAATCGAATTACAGAAGTGTGTACTTTGTTAAAACAAAATATGAGACCAAATACTGCATTGAGAATTTCATTTTATTAATACAGGCCGAAGACATAACAGGAAACAGAGTGAAAATGTTAAGAAGTGACAATGTTTTAGAATTCATAATCAAAGAAGTGAAAGAACTGTTGCAAAACGTGGGATAACACACGAAAAAACTGTACCCTATACGCCGGAACAAAACGGAAAGGCTGAGAGATAAAATAGAACATTGGTGGAAGCAGCACGGACAATTTACATGATCCGTAAAACTTTCCAAAGAAACTGTGGGCGGAAGCAATTAATACAGCAGTATTTGTCTTGAAAATAACTGGGCAAAATCATGAAAATGGAAGGTGGACAAACAAAAAGTTTGACATTCACCAGTTAAAAGTCTTCGGCTCGGAAGTGTATGATCATATTCCGAAGGAACAAAGGAGTAAATGGGACAAGAAAGGTGAAAAAGGGTTGATTAGGTTATGAAGAAAATGTGAAGGGGTATAGAATTTATTTTCCAGAAACAAACATAGTGGCGACTAAGAGAGGTTTTGTATTCCTAAACCGAGATGGTAAGGAGGAGAAACTTCAAGTGAAGGGAGACGAAGAAAAGGAATCTATAACATCAATAAACCTGGAAGAAGAACTTGTGGTAGATAGTAACCCTGAGACAGAACCTAACCCTGTGAATGAGCCAACTACTAACCTAGATGAAACAATGGAGGTGACTCATACAAGTAATGTTGGAGAGGAGGGATCAGAACATGCCTGTGACAGTGAGTACTTACCATCAGGGGTTGAAAGCGGTTAAGGTATAAGAGTATGGTTCGAGTATAGAATTACGATACAGCTTCGATTTAAAGGTAGAACTAAAACGATTAAGAATTACTGTTGGGGACCGTTAAAAAAGAATAATACATATATTTTTACGGTATCGTTATACATATATATTTCGGTGCGCTGCACAATCACTGCAGTTAGCAATTCAAAACGCGCACAGAAGATGAATCACTCCCTACTATCGAACAAGCGCGCTCGATTGTTAATTAACTGCGAATACCTACAATGAAAAATATTATAAAATCTTCTAAAAAAAAATAAAGCTATAGATAATAATGTGGAATGTTTTGAGTGTAACGAACGTTACACTCAAAACACGCAAGTAAATGTGGAGCGCCTTTTTTCGTCATTAATATTTGTAGGTACTCAATGACTTTCGTTACAATTTAAATGAAACTATATTAGTGTTAAGAAATCATTAACACCGTGTGAATTATTCCTCAGCCCAGGATCTTGACTTTTGAAACATTTTAGAATATAAATTAAAATTATACTTTCAGTGATAGTCACCAAGTGAGGTAATTTTGTTTAAGCTAGATCATTTCATTTCTCATCTCATTTCTCCCAATTATTAACTTTTTTGTTTTGTTTTTGGCATTAAATAGTTCTGAAAATCAGATGACAACCACTTAGATATGATTTACCCCGTATATGTTGTATATATATATTTGTACGTCTGTTTAATTTTTTTCATTTGGTACAATTGGATCTTTTTTATGTAAAAAAAATATTTTTGGTCTAGCGTGAGTTGCACACAAAAATCAGTATCTTTGTTTTTTTTTATGGTTTCGACTCACTTTCATGTGAGGATCATTTTATTGTATTGGAAGAAAAAAATCTCAACAGCGGCAGTTAGTAAAATTTAATGAAATGTGTTCTCATACAAAACATACGGGTACAATTAATGTTCCATATTTAGTACATAATATATTGTTGTTATGTTTGTTTTAACATGCTCCAAATATTTCAAACTAATCTAATCATCAACAAACTAATCATCTTCACAAAAAAAGATGGCATGTTTTTTATGACAGTTTCCCGGTACCTACATTCTAAGTTTACGGATTTCCCGCTACTGTCTTAAAAAAAAATTACTAACCCATGCATTTATGTGGCTTTTCTGGCATGAAAAGCTAAAACCAGGATCCTCGCCAAACCTTATTGCATTCCTTTTTTACATTAATGTCTATTATTTTCTGAATAATGTTTCGATATTTTCAAAATATATTTCCTGAAGGTGGAAAACTGAGGATTTTAGGCTTATTTATGTGTATCTATTTTGTCTAGAACCTTGCTAAAGGTTATTAGACTTTCATACAATTTGGACTTTCTATGTTACTGTATTTCATATTCGAAGAAAATAAAACATCTTTAGCACCTCTGGAAAGGATCCAATAAAACATTTTTTATTGGATCCTTTTACATGGACTGAATTCTTAATGAATTTGCAATCTAGAAAAAATACAACCCCAGGTTTAGATGATTTCCCTTACATACTGATTAATAATCTTAATGATGATGTAAAACATTTATTCTTAAAAATTCTTAACAGTCTTTGGTGTAAGCACATAATACCAGAATCATGGATAACACAGTCGGTGATTCCCATATTAAAACCCGACAAAGCACCAAATTTTGCTAGCAGCTATCGGCCAATCTCGTTATCCTCATGTCTTGGAAAGATCTTTGAGAATATGTTGAAGAATCGTTTCAACTGGTATTCTGAATCCAATAACATTATTCCGCCAGTGCAATATGGATTTAGGCGCGGTCATAGCTGTGCTGACAGTTTCACTTTCTTAATAACAGACCTGAAAAGGGCAGAAAATGGCAAATTACATAGCTTTTGCGTATTTTTGGATGTACAAGGTGCTTGCTTTGAATGTACAAGGTGCTTGCTTTGACAATGTCGACCCTGGCATACTTGTCAAAATAATGACTGGTAGTTTAGGTTTACCTGGACTTGTGTTCAAATGGAATTATGACTTCTTGAGTAACAGAAAACTCTTTGTCAAACATAATAACATCCTTTATGAACCAGAGTGGGCCAGTAAAGGTACAATGCAAGGTGCAACTCTATGCCCTTGATCTATAACTTGAACACTTGTGAAATATGGAAATATGTTGATACTCAGAATGTAAATATATTGCAATTTGCTGACGATTTAGTTCTGTATAGTTCAAATAATAATTTATGTGCAGCTATCGATACTATAAATATAGCACTAGGAAAATGAAAACTAAGAATTGCATTCTAAAATAATCAAGTAATACAAGAATAATTGTCGTAAGTAAACAATGGTGATTACACAAAGAATAGTCAAATTAACATGTCAACAACTGTTTTGAACTTTACCATCGATTACAATTATCAAAATAAGTTGCAAAATCAATTGGTGCGTACACTAAGTACTCAATAAATTATGTTCCGATTTATCAGGCAATAATCGGTTGTAAAGTCACTTGAATTAGCAATAAGAAAACAAATTATTACAAATTCTGTTGACTACCCGCAAGTACAATATAACAGTTTAGCCGCAATAAAAAAGAGAACCCCAAAAAAAAATTCCCGCTAGAGCGAGAGGTATGACCTTAAATACAGTATTGTTGAATAATAATACGATTCGTTACAGCTGCCACGTTACAACGAAAGTGGAAGAGTTTCCGCGATAGTTTTAACAGAGAAATTGGGAAGGAAAAGAAGAGCGGATCTGGAGCATCAGACATGAAAGAATATATACATTTTAAACAATTGTCTTCGTCTTAAAAACGTGGACCTACAACTGATGAAGAGATTAATAAAAATGATGATGAAGAGATTAATAAAAATGATTCAGGACTAGAACAACAACAAGAACAAAATGAAGAAGAAACTCGTTCTTTAAGCAGTTCCAGGAGAAGGGCAACGAAAAGGAATATTGATAAATATGACAAACCTGAACATGTAGATCTTGACAAAGATTCCTTGATGCCAGTCTTGCCGGATATTAGAAAAATTAATGATGATTTTAAAATTGATTTCAAGGGTGAAATGTTACAGTTGATTCAGAAATATGAACCTATTCATAATTACAGATCTTACTCATCACACTCTTATGGATATTCTTCACAAAACACAAATGCTTATACAACAAACCAGGCTGCTCCATCAACTTCAATGTCTTCTCCATCGGCATTGTCAAATTATTCAAACAATTCTATGGATGATAGTTCTATTATAGAAGATATGTTTGGTACCGAATCATAGAAAATTATAAATTTATGATGATTTAAAAATTGATTGCAAAGTCAAATTGTCACAGTTAATTAAGAATTACAATATGTTGAAGCTGTCCATCATAATAAATGCTAAAATATTAAATGTGTTTTACTTAATTTAATGTGATTGCGAGTCTTTCTGCAGGGGTGATGCTTTGCCGCATATTGATATTTGCCGTATTAATCCATCTTGTAACACCAACAGCAGTTCTTGAAATGTAGTCAAACTCATTCGAAAATGTTTAAAAAACTTTTTTGAATATCTTTGTAGATTATCGAAATGCAAGTTATGTTTCACTGTAGGACCAGTTAAAATTGGATGCACCCAGTACAGGCGGCGACGGCGTCGTCTACGTCTTCTGCGTATTAACAAAAGCGCGAGCAAACTTTCCGTGTCAGAATCCATCTTCAGACTGCGCAGTAACGAGCGGGTTATAAAATGGGGCGGCTTCCAGACACCGGTGGCTGTCGCTCGCTTCTGACACTCTTAGAAATGTGGCGGTAGCACGCGACAGCCACCGGTGGCTGTGGTCGGTGGCCCGTTTGCGCCGAGCCTTAATGTTGGCATCAACAAAGAGCTCTTTGAAATTGTTGGGAAGTTTTCATCAGCCCAAGAAGCCGTTAATAATGAATATGTGTTAATGCGTGACGAAATATCATCAAAAAACATTTGCAATATAATTTGAAAGAAGATAGCATTGACGGCTTTCAAGATTATGGTGTGCAGGGTAGAACAGCACAACTAGTGTCTTATGCACTAGTATTCATGGATGCTGGAATTCGAAAGAAAATAAAACATCCCATGGCCTATTATTTATCAGGTTCAGCAGTCACTGCCCATAGATTGGCAGTCTAAATAAAAGAGGTAATTACACTCACTGTATGAATGTATAATGTTAAAAAATTACTCTAATTTACTCTATAGTGCAGTTGCCTTGCATAAAGTTGCCCAATATAGCTGATATGAAGTTATTTTTTTCGTTTACAGATGCTTGAACAATTTCATGAACATGGCATTAATATAGCGGCCAGTGTGTGTGAAATAGATGGATTTAATAGAAGGGCTTTTAAGCATTTTAGGGGCAACAAAAAATAAAATATAACAAAAATGTTGCACTTTTTTGATCCACCTCATTCAATAAAGTGCTTCTGAAATTAATTTTTAAAGTATGACATAAAATGCTCAATAAATATAACATCAGCTGATGGAAACCAGGGAAAAGGTAAACATTATATTGTATAGATAACTGACAGTCTTGATTCAAGAAGAAATGAAAGAAGAAATGTATAAATTGTTTCAGGTATAGCCAAATGGAGTTACATTGTTAAATTCTATGAACTGAACATCTCAAATTGAAACTTTGTGTTTGCCACCCTGTCCTCAGACCTTGGCTTAGACAAGAACATCTGAATCCCAATACAAAACAAAAGATGAGGGTGAAACTAGCTGTTCAAATGCTGAGCTACACTACTTTTGGCAAAAGTTGCTGGCTTGTTTGCTAAAATATCACAAGATAACTCGTTTTATTGAAATTTATTTATGTACACTTGTAAAATCATCATTAATTTTTCTAATATCCGGCAAGACTGGCATCAAGGAATCTTTGTCAAGATCTACATGTTCAGGTTTGTCATATTTATCAATATTCCTTTTCGTTGCCCTTCTCCTGGAACTGCTTAAAGAACGAGTTTCTTCTTCATTTTGTTCTTGTTGTTGTTCTAGTCCTGAATCATTTTTATTAATCTCTTCATCATCATTTTTATTAATCTCTTCATCAGTTGTAGGTCCACGTTTTTAAGACGAAGACAATTGTTTAAAATGTATATATTCTTTCATGTCTGATGCTCCAGATCCGCTCTTCTTTTCCTTCCCAATTTCTCTGTTAAAACTATCGCGGAAACTCTTCCACTTTCGTTGTAACGTGGCAGCTGTAACGAATCGTATTATTATTCAACAATACTGTATTTAAGGTCATACCTCTCGCTCTAGCGGGAATTTTTTTTTGGGGTTCTCTTTTTTATTGCGGCTAAACTGTTATATTGTACTTGCGGGTAGTCAACAGAATTTGTAATAATTTGTTTTCTTATTGCTAATTCAAGTGACTTTACAATCGATTATTGCCTGATAAATCGGAACATAATTTATTGAGTACTTAGTGTACGCACCAATTGATTTTGCAACTTATTTTGATAATTGTAATCGATGGTAAAGTTCAAAACAGTTGTTGACATGTTAATTTGACTATTCTTTGTGTAATCACCATTGTTTACTTACGACAATTATTCTTGTATTACTTGATTATTTTAGAATGCAATTCTTAGTTTTCATTTTCCTAGTGCTATATTTATAGTATCGATAGCTGCACATAAATTATTATTTGAACTATACAGAACTAAATCGTCAGCAAATTGCAATATATTTACATTCTGAGTATCAACATATTTCCATATTTCACAAGTGTTCAAGTTATAGATCAAGGGCATAGAGTTGCACCTTGCATTGTACCTTTACTGGCCCACTCTGGTTCATAAAGGATGTTATTATGTTTGACAAAGAGTTTTCTGTTACTCAAGAAGTCATAATTCCATTTGAACATAAGTCCAGGTAAACCTAAACTACCAGTCATTATTTTGACAAGTATGCCAGGGTCGACATTGTCAAAGCAAGCACCTTGTACATCCAAAAATACGCAAAAGCTATGTAATTTGCCATTTTCTGCCCTTTTCAGGTCTGTTATTAAGAAAGTGAAATAAAAATGACTGCAAGAAATGTAATACGATATTTACGACATCGGACCGAACAGTATGCATTATTTTATTAATTTTAAAGAATATAATGATTTTAAAGAATCGCTACATTATGCAAGTAAAAATTTTAAACGTTCTCTGTGTGAAATTTTGTGCTACTAAATATCAATAATTATTTGTCAACTTATGCACATAAAAAATCATTAATGCATGAATTGTCAAACATATTAAAAGTTTCCGCCAATTTAAACTTTTTGAACGATTGCATGGAGCACAAAGAGCATAATATAAATTACATAATTAAAAGTGTCTTTCATAATACATTCACATTTATTATTCATCATCATCGCGATAATTAATAGCTACATCAGAACAAAATGAACCCAGTCAGCTTAAAAGCAGCGCAACATCGTTAACGGACCATGTTTAAAAAAAAAAACAGTCGAAGACTGAACATCCAGAAAATAAATTTAAGAAGGTGTTGCACCTACATTAAAATCTTCCACGCCATATTATCAATATAAAAGTTGTCTACATTAAAAGTTTCGTACATTTGACGTGATGCGTGCACAAATAAACAGACAAATTTCCAAAAATGCTGGCAATGGTTCTGCTTTAGCACCCTGGCTATTTTTTTTGGAAATATCTTCGATGTACAAAGATATCAATATTTTAGTTTTAAATATTGACATGTTTCATTTAACTATTATTGATTTTAATTTTAATTATTGACATGTTTCATTTAACTAATATTGATTTTAATTTTAATTATTGACATTACTGATAATATTATTATTTGAAATTCAGGTAATACCAAGTTTTATTGTTTCGTCTATTTGTTGTTGTAATGGTTAATTTATAACTTATATTATAAATCACGTCGAGGAATAATGACTTCTATCTTGCTGTGACGGGACATTATATTGACAAGCATATTAAGCTGTACCCAGTTCTTCTGGAATGAAAAGTGCTGGAAAAAAGCCATACTGGCATACATTTGGCAGAAGAATTGACAAATATCATACAAGAGTGGTTCAATCCAGCGGATAAGGTGTTCCTAGAAGTATTATAATAATGGTGCGAATATCACCAATGCTGTTAAAAAGATACTAGAGTGGAAGCATTTCGGCTGCTACGCACATACTTTTAACTTAGCAGACCAAAAAGTGCTGAATGGTGTTAACACTTTAAATACAGTAAGTCAATAGTGTCGTAATTTTAACGGAGCAACGTGGCCTGGTTAAAATTGAAAATATATCAGGAGCAGGCCAATAAGGTGCTTAAGAGGCCTGTTTAAGACGTGTCGCAACGCGGTGGAACTCGACATTTTATATGTTAGATAGATTTTAAAAACCGAAAGATGAAATAAACTGTGTCCTAATAAATTTAAATCCCGCCAATTGCGCAACGATGAATAGTTATGATTGGAATATATGCTAGTCGTTAGTATGGGTATTGCAATCAAGCGCGAGCCTATAATAAAAAAAAAAAACAAATGAAATGAGCAACCAAAAATATGTCACTAGAAGCTCTGTGATTCCCTTGACAACAGGGTTCACTAACGCTCTGGAAGAAATTTTTAATCCCGCTTACTAGAGTGAAAATAAAAAAAATATCGTGTTTTTCCGATGAGATAAAAAAAAATTACGGTTGCTTATTTCCCACAGAATTTGTTGTCGAAATAAGCAACCGTCTAGGAAATTTAGAAAGCAGTAGAACACTCGCTACTGCAACTTTATTAGATCCAAGATATAAATTATATTTCAATAATCCGAATGTCGCAGAGAACACAAAACATTGCGTCATCGGTTTAGTTACTACCATGCTACATGAAGAAGAAAGAAGAAATTTATCGGTAACTTTAGATTCTTAAGCACCAAGTGTTCAAGAACAACCGACAAAAAGCTTAATTTGGAAAAACTACATGAAGAAAATGTCAGACGTACGACCAGCTCGCACGGCCAACAGCAGGGCAGCATCGAAGTTCAAAAATATATAGACGACAGCGTGTGATCCCTTAGAATGGTGAAGGGCTAACCAAGTTATTTACCCTAACTTAGCTGAACTAGCTTAGTTAAAATTGAACGCTATGGCTACTAGCTTTCCATGTGAACGGCTATTTTCAGTAGCCGGTAACATATTGACCGAAAGATCGCGACTCGGTAATCGAAAATTGCAACAACTGCTATTTCGCCAGCAAAACAAAAAACAAATGACGAACAGTACAAAAAATGCTTCTAAATATAGAAAACAAAAGGAAGAAAAAAAAATAAACAAAAAAATACAAAATAATTGTAAATAAAGTGTAACCGGGCCGGAAGAAAGACTTTGAATTATCCAGTGAAAAAACAAAGAGACGGCGAATTCGTCATCTTCCTTAAACTACGTGTCCAGAAGAGATATCGATGGCAAACGAAATACAGCTTCGCCAGTCAGGCAAAAGGGTTTCAGCAGCTATTGTTAAGGAGCTCTGCCTGTTTTCATCTAAAAGAGGTACGGAAATTTAGAAAGCACGGAGGTGTTTAATCAATCCCAAGCAAGTTGGGCTTTCGAATGACCAAGCCCTGGCATTAATGGTTGATGCAAAGAAGGATGGCGAGGTTGGACCCAAATAATTTCAAAATTAAGGGAGCACCGTTCACGGTCTATTTTATATCAATTTTAATAACAACTTTATAAGTTATTTATTAACAAAATATTGAGTTATATAATCCCGGGAATCAAAAGTTATCAATGATTTTAATCTATATATATAAAAATGAAACCCGTTTTCCGTTGTCACGGCATCACGCGTGAACTGCTGGACCGATTTCGCTAATTCTTTTTTTGTTGTGTTTGTTATTGTTAGGAGAAGGTTCTTATGAAAGAAAAATTAAAAAAAAAAAAAAGAATTGTAGATAGGTAGGGTAGGTATGTAGTTAGGGTAGGTATGTAGGTAGGGTAGGTATGTAGGTAGGGTAGGGTAGGGTAGGGTAGGGTAGGGTAGGTAGAGTAGGGTAGGGTAGGTAGGGTAGGGTAGGGTAGGTAGGGTAGGGTAGGGTAGGTAGGGTAGGTAGGGTAGGGTAGGGTAGGGTAGGTAGGGTAGGGTAGGGTAGGGTAGGTAGGGTAGGGTAGGGTAGGGTAGGGTAGGTAGGGTAGGGTAGGGTAGGTAGGGTAGGGTAGGGTAGGTAGGGTAGGGTAGGGTAGGTAGGGTTAGGTAGGGTAGGTAGGGTAGGGTAGGGTAGGGTAGGGAAGGTAGGGTAGGGTAGGGTAGGTAGGGTAGGTAGGGTAGGTAGGGTAGGTAGGGTAGGTAGTGTAGGTAGGTAAGTAGCCAATTGACGGGAGCGAAGCCCCGGGGGTCAGCTAGTTTTTAATAAAAAGACACATCGTGCCATTTCCGAACGCAACTTACACGTTCCTATCTATACTATGGATTAGATCAAAGACAGAAGTTTGTTATCGCTTGTCGTTATTTCTTTTTTTATTTACGTACATCTTGTCAAAAAACTGTAAACTATTACAAAAAAACCTTTGAACAGAAGAAAAGTACCAACCATGTAGACGGACCGTAAAAAAATTATTTTGCTATGGACGGAGTAGATAAAATGAAACGTAAGTGTCAAAGTGTCAACTTATTTTTATTCGCCTTTCGTTTCGTTTGTCTTTGTATTCAACGGCTAACGTTACATACAAGTGATATTTCTGCGATTTTGTGAATTCTTAACGATCTGGCTTTTTCTTTCGACTGATTACCCCTGCATACCGACCTCGACTACGGCATTTACTTCTGGATAACGATTTGCAAGTGATTTGGACTGTGTCAACTGCTAAAATTGACTAGTCTAGTCAAAATATTTAATTAGAGGAATATTATTGTCTTTGTGTCACACTACTTACAAGACTTAGTGAACCCATAAGCCTCTATCATACACTTAAGGAGTTGGAACCATTTTTTGACTTTTGGTATTACTCTATGGGGTGGTCACGTTAACTCATAACCAAGATATTATTTTCAGATAACTGGAGAAGACTATATTTGTCACTCATGTTGGGCTTTGGTTAATCATACTGCAAATGAAGGTCCTGAACAAGAAGCCCAACAACAATTAGGCCATCGTAATGTCTGTGCTGGATGTGGCAGATCTATTTTGAGGATCAGAAGCAGACAGGTTCTTCGACCTAACATGACTGAAAGGGAAACTCAAATTCGAGACATTATTTCTGAATGGATAAGTCCCCGACAGGTTGGTAATGAAACTATATTATTGTACCTACCTATCCCTATTGTTATTTTTAATTATTAAAGCTTTTTACTGGTATTGTTTCAGTTAACTGTTGATGACGAAATATGTGTGCCGTGCTATTTGCGGAAACAGCGAGTTGTGGACAATTCTGCAAGAAGCTCTGCTGTTGTTGCACCTTCCACAATCAATAGGCCTTCATCTTCTGAGGAAATGGAGCAAGTGGCAGAAGTAGAAGTTGAAGAGGTGGGTCCCTCAACTTCTGGAAATGTAGTGGAGGAAACATCTGCCGAACAAGGATCACCTACAAGAAGTGTAGCTGACACAGTAGAGGTGGAAGACGTTAGTCCAGCGAGCTCAATAGCTCCTTTACATGACACATCCACTGAGCAAATTACATTGCCTACACTCAGAAGAGCAGCTGATACAGCTCGTCGTTGTTTATTTTTGGAGTGCAATGACACTGAAAAACGACGTGTGCCTGATGGGCTTAGAAAAAGAATAATTAAAGATTTTAATTTCTTTATACCCCAGAAATGCCAGAATATGTAATTTTCATATAGGCAGCAATTTATTTCATGATTTGTATGCTGCTGAAAATGCTATTTCAACATTTACAGCTGCCCATATTGAAGAAATTGTGTTTTTGTTATCAGATGATACAAAACTGGATTTCCAAAATCCTGAAAATATTGATGACCATCTGTTTAAGTACTGGTTTGGACGAACAAAAATGGAGTTTAATGAAATACTCATAGAAATACCCCGACTAGCCAACCCAAAAATAAAAATCGGTTTTAGTGCACTTTTGTGTAAAATGCGTACTGGAGACAGTGACGAGAGAATCTCAGCGCTTTTTCAAGTGCCAAGAAGAAGTCTAGAAGATTATATGATGCAGGCACGAGAAATTCTTTGCCAAGACTATGTACCTAGACATTTAGGATGGGAGCATAGACCAAGACACGAATTTGTTGCCAGAAATTCTTTTCTTGCTGAACACCTCTTTGGAAATCCTAAGCAACCTATAGAACAAAGGCGTTTAATCGCTATTGCTGATGGAACCTACTTATATACACAAAAGAGCAGCAACTATTTATTCCAAAAAGACACATATTCACTCCACAAATACCATAATTTGGTAAAACCATTTTTAATAGTTTGTTGTGATGGCTACATTATAGAAGCAGTAGGACCTTATCCAGCCACCAAAAATGATGCCTCTATAATGAAGGATCTATTGTCAGAGCCCGGTGCCTTCACAGATTTATTTAGGGAGGACGACGTATTTATATTAGATCGTGGATTTAGAGATTGTGTAGACGACATGACAGCCAGAGGTCTGCTAGTGCATATGCCCGAAATAATATCTCCAGGGGAAAGGCAGCTTACAACCCTTCAAGCCAATATCTCTCGATGTGTTACAATGAATAGATGGGTCATTGAAGCTGTCAATGGAAGATTCAGTAGGGACTTCAAAATATTCCGTGAGGATTATTTTAATAAAAGGTCATATAATGCAAGAATTTTCAATTGCTGCAGCCTTAATAAATCATTTTGCTGTACAATTCAGGGAACGTACAAATGTGAACCAAATTATACAAACAATTGAGGAAAAAATATTTGAAAATAATGAATTGGCACAGGTGGTTCAGCAAAACAATTTAAATATGCGTCACACTGTATTCCAAAATATAAGACATTCCAACATACGGTTTCCTGAATTGTCAGTAAATGATCTGGAACTTATTGCTCTTGGCACATACCAAATAAGGCAAGCAAAATCATATGTGGGGGAGCACTTGAGAGCTCATGGAATATATGCTGTTGAAGTTGCCCGAGATCAGACTCCTCTAGATCTAGAGGGATTATTTGTTGGCAATGACCCATTTATTCTACGAGCAAGGATTAAATCTAGGCACATAGGTAGTAAGTCTTATTACTCATACATTGCAGTAGATAGAAGGCTGGAGGGGCGTGATGCCATATTAGGTTATTATTGCCGTTGCCCTGTGGGAGCAAGAACAGTGGGCTGTTGCTCACATGTTATGAGTATTTTATGGTATATGGGCTATGCAAGACACCAAAACTATGTCGCTGCACCAGCTAGTTTCTTAGATAATCTTTTCATTAGGTAAATAGATTATTATGTAATTATGAAAATATTTCATAATTAATAATATCTATTTACCTAATGAAAAGATTTTCCTTCCTACTAAAAATACAATTGAAAATACAATGTTTGTATGTTATGATTTTTTTGTAAGTAATGAGCAAAATAAATAAGCTTTAACAAATAAGTATGTTGTTTTATTTAACACAAATCTATGTATTATGTTGAAAGAATTAGCAAGACCTCAGATATATGTGCTAACAATATACCAAGACATCTTATGTTGACTCCTTACTCTGTATACCTAATTGTGCAGAAATATTCATGTAGAAACGTGAGCCTGAACTGGTGTAGAATAGATGATGTGGGCTGTGGGTTCGAAATCTGTAGGTATTGACGGAGATTTTTAATCCGGTTAAACCCATTTTGATAGGCATGCCATGACGCCCTACAAGGACATAGGGATTCTAACCTTGGATATTGATAACACCCTTAAAATGTAAATGTATGACCTAGGTAAAATCAGTAGGTAGGCACCTACTTGTTAGAATCATAGCAAGTCGCGTTCTGTAATACCTAGGTAGGTAGCCGGTAGGTACCTCTAACTCACGCCTTTTTCTCGTCAGGTAGGTCTCAACGGGCCAAACGGCGTGGGAATAATGTACTACCGTAGTATATAGAGGTATTAAATAAGCCATTCTATTGTATAAGTACTTAAATACAACCAATATATAAGTGCGACAGCGTAGTCTTGGTATTTGAGGTTATATTATTCCACCTTCCATATCTTTTTCTCCCAACTTCTTCAACCTACTTTCCATTAGCTTTTTTGATAGCCTTAAGTCGTTCTTTAATTACACACCATTTTCAATAATGTACGCTACCCCTATCAATGGGTCCCTGATTATATGCAATGTCGCCATTCTTCTTTGTCGACACACCAATATGGCATCATACGCGAGAAATCAAAATTAATTTAAAAAAATCTGTATCCACCATACTACAGAGTGAAAACGGCAAAACATTTGAGTTATCCAAGTGAAATTAATGTTTCAGAAACAAATGCCGAAGTTAAAATTCAATCTTTAATGGATCACACGATATTAAGATTATGTAAAGTGCAAGAAGAGGTTCTGAAAACGATAAATGACTTAAGAAATTTAGATATCATTGTTAAATGGGGTTGTGATGGAGCAGAACAAAATCGCTACAAACAAAAATTTTCTGAATCACACTCTAGTGATGAAAGTTTGTTCAGCATTTCAATGGTTCCAATACAAATGTATGCAATGAATGGCCAAATTGGTAAAAAAATTGTTTGGCAAAACCCTTCGACATCATCAACTAGATATTGTCGACCCATAAAGTTTGTGTTTGCCAAAGAAACTCCAAATATTATTGTGACCGAAGTTGACAAAATCAAAGAACAAGCTAGATCACTGGTACCTACTAAAATTATTGTAAATGACATGGAAGTGTTAGTAAAGTCAACACTGATATTCTGTATGATAGACGGCAAAATATGTAATGCAGTATCTTCATGTACATCTACACAAACATGTTACATATAATGGAGCCAAACCTAGTGAAATGAATGACGAAGAACTCATTTTAGAAAAAACGGTAAAGAGTGAGTTTCTGTCTCTGGGTATATGAGGGGTCTAAAAGCAAATCCGCCACTGTCCATTATGAACGAAAACTTAAGTATGAACGCCACCTAGTAGAGCTCGTTAAAACGAATTTATTACATTTAACAATTTAGATGCAATGTTCCCACTGTCCCATAGTAAATGATGTTTAAAAATTGAGGTAAGAAGCAAAAATGCCACTGTCCTTAACAAATCAGGTGCAAACGCGCCATTGTCCATTTTAGCCAATCACAGACCGCTAAAATCGGCATATTCAAGATGGCCGCCGATGATCGTGACTGTGATTTCGTTGTGAAACTGTGTCGGACTATTTTGTGTTTTAAAATTGCATTTCGTGATAAAACGTGTAAAAAATGGAAGAAAATGTAGTAGAAGTGACTCCAGAATGCGCTCGCAAAAAGAAAAGAGCACCAGAGACGTGGAAACGGGCTAGAGCAAAGTTTGAAAGGTAAGCATTTTTTCCTTACAATGGCGTGTGTTTGTGCAATCAGCACGTAAAGTGAATCTTATTTTTGGATCGGTAATGCACGATTTTTCTTAAATATTCCAAGTTTTTTTTTATTGGTTACTACCTGAGCCCATGACTCCATAAGAGTGTAAATCAGATAAAAATAATCCTTGTTTCTGTAATAAATAGGTACCTACCTAATTATTGTTTCTAGGAATCCAGCACTAAGCGGCAAAAAAGAATTTTTATTATTTTTATTCAGCCCATCTGTCTATCCGTGGATCTTTTATGACCCCATCGTGTGGGTATTTATTGAATAGGTCTCATAAAAGGCAGGTTATTTCAGACTACTTATGTTTACAGGTACTCTGCAAGAATGCCACCAGGTTTGCCACGCTGTAATCATGATGCGGAAAATAAACAGTTTAAATGTTGTAAATTGACGATGCTCGATGTACAAAATTTCCATGAAGAATTTTATAGGACAAAAAATAAAAAGGACCAAGATGCATTTTTATTGAAGCACTGCAGTGTGTCAATGGTGAAAAGACGCCGGCCAAGAGTAGGTCAGCGCCAGCCAACACGAAATATAACAAAATTATTTGTTCGGAAGAGAAATTCTGTGAAGTTATTACGAGTTTGCCAAAAAACTTTCATAACTATTTTGGGGGTTACCGAGCACAGAATAAGAAAAGTATCTCGAACATTTGCCAGCACAGGAACCGTAGTTCAAGAAAAAAGGGGTGGAGATCATACATCGGCCAAAAATGTGCATAAATTAAGAGAAGTCAAAAGATTTATAGAATCATTTCAGTGCTTGGAGTCACATTATTGCAGATCTACCATTATGAGAAAATATTTGCCATCTACTCTAAACATTCGGAAAATGTGGAGAATGTATAATCAGAGCAAAGAACTCCAAGTACGTGAATGTTATTTTAGATCAATCTTCAACACATGTTACAATCTGGGATTTGGAAGCCCTCGTACAGACACTTGTTCTAAGTGCAATGAGCTGCTTGAACGCATAAAAAAGTCAACAGATCCAACTGAAAAAGTAAATTTAATGACAGAGAAAAGGGTACACATGCTGAAGGCCAGAGCATTTTATCGACTGCTAAAAGAAAAAAGGGACGATTTAGTTGTGCTTTCTTTTGATTGTCAGAAAAATCAGGTTTTGCCTAAAATATCTGATCAGGCAGCATATTACAGTCGCCAATTATATATATATAATTTTGGAGTCGTAAAGTCGGTGCCAGAAAATACCTTGAACAGGGACAACGTAACGCTGTATACCTGGACTGAAGATGAATATCGTAAAGGCGCAAATGAAATAGCGTCAGCCGTCTATAACACGCTTCAAAATACAATGCTTAATGAAAATGTCAAAACTGTTCGACTGGTGGCGGATGGATGCGGCGCCCAGAACAAAAACAGTATTATGCACCGTATTACCGCACCATATTAAAACAGTCGAACTAGTTTTCCCCATTCCCGGTCACTCGTTTATTCCACCTGATCGGGTTTTCGGTCTTGTTGAGAAGGAAATAAAACGTATGGAGACCATTTTAAAACCTGCGGAATACATAGAAATCTTTAATAAATATGGGACTGTTGTGTTACTGAACAATGTTAAGGATTGGAAAACTGCTCTCGGAAGTATAATTCGTCCACCGGGAAACTGGCACTTCCAATTTAACCAATGCAAAAGATTTTTCTTAAAACGAAACAGAAGCAATGATGTTTATGTAAGAGGGGAGCCTAACTATAACGCTGATATCGGAAGTTACAAGTCAGTTTTAAAGAGAGGAAAAACATTTATTGACCTGAATCCGGATTTGATAGAAAAAGACAAAGTTGCAGTAAAGAGAGATAAAATAAAAGATGTTGACGCTCTACTAAAAAAACACATGGCGATAATTGGGATTCTAGGGATGATTTAAACTTCTACAAGAAGGTAATGCTACGAGCAGATAACGAAACTGAAGATTGTGAAGATGAAGATGTCTGTGAAGTTGCAGTGCCTGATACGGACTTAAGAATTTAATTACCAACATAATTGAACTCAATCAATCAATTTACTTACGGACTTACGAATTCAATTGCGTAATAAAACTTAATTTGTTACTGTATTGCTGGTTTTTATAAAATAAACGTCTTTATTGAATAAAAAAAAATACAACAATCTGCCTCGTTTCGTTGACTGTACTTTATCTACTAATAATACGCTTAGAAGCAAATGCACTACTGTCCTTTCCCTTAGCTGCAAATTCGCCACTGTCCAATGTCAGTTAGACGCAGATTCACCACTGTCCAATGTGAGATGCAAAGTCACCACTGTCATGTCTGTTTATTAGGTTTTTATCGAATTTATATTAGTTTAGAATAGAATGCATATTGATTTCTATTTAAAATATCTTCCCAAACATTAAAAACATGCATTGCTATAGACAATCGAATATAATGTTGCTTTGCTAAAGTTTCTTCGAATGACCTAAATACAATTTATGGACAATGGCGCATTTGCTTTTAGCCCCCTCATATCACCTCTGCATTCTTGGATTAGGTTATTTGAATGCATCTTGCACATATCTTACCGTCTGGATATAAAAACATGGCAGGCTAGGGTGGGCGAAAATAAAACGAAAGTGGCTGAAAAAAATAAGTACTTGCAAGAAAAGTTTAGAAGCGAATTGGAACTTTTAGTAGATATGCCAAAACAACAAACCAAAAACACGAATGATGGGAATACAGCTCGTAAGTTTTTCCGAAATGCTGAAAAGTCAGCAGAAATAAATGGCTAAAATGTTGAGCTCATCAAACGCTTCCATGTCATATTAGAGACCATAAATTGCGGATATTTCATAAATGTTGACAAATTCCATGAATACGCCAAGGCAACAAGAGTATTGTATTTTCAGGAGTATTCGTGGTACCGAATGCCAGTAAGCGTACATAAAATTTTATTTCACGGGAAAGATATAATTTCTGCATGTGTTTTACCAATAGGTCAAATTTCGGAAGAAGCTCAAGAGGCATGAAATAAACACAATAGGAAATTCAGGGAACTTTTTACAAGAAAATCTTCGAGAATTAATACAAATCGAGATTTACTGAATAGATTGTTCATTTCATCGGATCCGTATATTGCTAGTTTGCGTGCGGCTCCAAAAACAAAGCGAGGTAAAATTAAACCCGAGGTAAATGAGCTATTAGAAATAAGAATTCCAAGAATTGAACGTGACATACCAGTAGACGAAACAGATAGAGATTCCGGTGAATCTGAATCAGAATCTGAAGACTCGGATGAAAGTATTGAAGAATCCGACGAAGATTCTGAAGAATCTCAAAATTAAGTGTACTAAACTTTGTATAGTTAGTTATGCATAGCCAACCTCTTCCTCGAACTGTTTTGATAAACTAAGATCACGCCATGCCACCCATCAATTCTAGGTAGCAATGTTTATTTGCAATAAATTACCAAGTAATGATGTCCAAAACAATTAAGAGTATGATATAACATACGAGCAGCTTCCTGTTATTGACCCACTGTGAGGTCTGTCCACCGACACACACATATAAACCATTTCACTAGTATATAAGACCATGTAACTTAGATTTAAGGGTTCACTCTGGTCATAACGCTCATGCTGAGCACACGTGTAATTAATAAATATATTTTTTATTATAAATCTTGCGCGTTCATATTTGACTGGCGCAGCCGGTAGGATCAGTAAAAGTCGCGAACAGTATCGTTAAAAGACACATACATCGGTCGTAACGTATTCTCGACGCTATAGACTACTAATTCGTAAAGAACCTCTTCAACAAATTCGTCAAAAGAACGTCGCGTGTGCAATAACAGCAGAGCAGCAGCAGTACGAGAACCGGCATGGGATCGAGCATACTGTGAGTAGATCTTTATTCGCACTGTTCCATTCCTTGTCTTATCCCTTACGTCTAATTGGACTTGACATCGCCAATTTGCATAGCACATCTATTTTTGGACGAAAATCGCCGAATCTAGATTTTATTTTAGTTTATTAAGTAAATTGGACTCACATCGCCAGTTTACTATTTTTATACATTTCATTTGAAATACGTAATTGGATTTAAATTGCCATTACACTAACTTTGTTTAGATTACTCAAACTTCAGTAATTTAGACATTCTAGCGTAGCAAAGCGTTGTTTGAACTCAAATCGCCAACTTCGTTACTTTAATTTTACTTATCTTATAATTAAATGTAATAATGAATATTCAACTTATCCCTAAAGAAATACAGAGCATCATCCCAAGATTCGATGGAGACGATAAGTTGCTTAATCTTTTTATTTCAAAGTGCGTTATGTAATTAGAAGCTTTAGAGGGGAGAATAACCTAGCACAACAGACTTATCTATTTCATTGCATTACAAGCCGATTAGTGGGTAAAGCAGCAGTTTTAGTTAGTGAACGAGAAAACGTCACAACCTGGGATGGCCTTTAAGGAACTGTTTGTCCAACACTTTGAATTAGAAAACCTCAAGATTAAACATGGAGAATCATTTGTAGACTTTTGCCACAGAATACAGAATGTTAGGAGCTCATTAATTTCAAAAGTAAACCTTCTAACTGACAAGGGCGTTAAAGCAGCCAAGTATATAATATATAACAATACAGCTCTAAAAGTTTTCCTATACAATCTACCAGAAGATATGATAAAGTTTGTTAGACTCAATAAATGCCTCACTCTAGAGTCCGCGTTAAGTGTCGTAATGGAGGAAGTTAACTTCCAAACGCCCGAAATAAAAACAAATCA
Source organism: Orthosia gracilis (assembly GCA_947562075.1). Taxonomy (NCBI): domain Eukaryota; kingdom Metazoa; phylum Arthropoda; class Insecta; order Lepidoptera; family Noctuidae; genus Orthosia; species Orthosia gracilis. The sequence goes on from OX387265.1 coordinate 15,094,724, forward strand.
ATCCCTTCTAATAACGCGAACCAATCTAATACTCCTAAACCAAACTCTACGGCTCCAAATCAGTTCAAATTCGTATTCCGACGAATAACAATCAAGGTTTTAGACAAATATATGGTTTTAAACCCAACTTTATTTCAAATAACAACAACCAAAGGGTCCCAAATCTTTCCTATACAATCTACCAGAAGATATGATAAAGTTTGTTAGACTCAATAAATGCCTCTTTCTAGAGTCCGCGTTAAGTGTCGTAATGGAGGAAGTTAACTTCCAAACGCGCTACAACGCCCGAAATAAAAACAAATGAATCCCTTCTAATAACGCGAACCAATCTAATACTCCTAAATCAAACTTTACGGCTCCAAATCAGTTCAAATTCGGTATTCCGACGAATAACAATCAAGGTTTTAGACAAATATATGGTTTTAAACCCAACTTTATTTCAAATAACAACAACCAAAGGGTCCCAAATCAACCGCAAGGACCTAGACCAAGTACCAGTAACCAACCGAATCAAAAAGCTATAGCTCAACCACAAAAGATTCCGCGTACGCTTAATAATAGCAAATCCAAACCAGCAATTCCGATTTGGCATACTCAATCAACAGCCGAGACATGACGAAGAGTCAATGCGAACGGTTCACAATAACATGACTGAAGGACCACTTGAACTTGACTTTGAATCTAACTGCGAACAGGTATTTTTATTAGACGACGAGAACCTTGTAGTGTTAATAGATGATAGTAATCAAATTAATTGCGCGCAAAATGCAAACGAACCAGCAAATTTTCAGATAGAAGCCTCTACGACGGACCAACCAGATCAGAAACAGAAGTAATAAACCTAAATTACAGCGGTCTTAGACTACCACACATATATCTACCGGAAATGGAAGCAATTTCCCTAATAGATACAGGTAGTACACGTTCCTTTATAAACGCCGAACTAGCCGATCAGTATTTCAAGTATTGTAAAAGCGAGGAACCATTTGAAGTAATCAGTACACATGGACGTAGCAAGCATAGCGAAGTCGCGTACATTCCCTTAACGGACACCTTTAACACAAATATTCATCACAAGTTTTATATATATAACGTAGACAAAGCGTATAATGGTCTTATCGGGTCAGATTTATTAAAAGAGTTAGAAGCTACCATAGACATGAAAAATCAAGTCTTAAGAACAAATACAACAGAAATTCCCATTTTATAAATCCGTCCTATCAAATAGTAATACCCCCTAGAACAGAAACACGCGTTAAAGTGCCAACTATGCTAAACAACGGAAACGCAATTTTAAATCATATAGAGTTCTGCCCGGGAGTGCGTATGCCTGACGCTTAAGTTAACTGTGTAGACTCTCTAGCTCACACTGTTATCCAAAATACTACAGACACTGAGATGACTATAACTTTTAAAAAACCCTTTAAAGTCGATAGTATAGAACGGGACTTAGAAAATTGCCTTATTCATAATTTAAACCACAACTTTGATTTAGAAAAACTACTACATGAAAATTTAAGTAAATTACGTCTTGACCACCTAAACACGGAAGAAAAATCATTAATAAGTAGCTTATGTACCGAGTACAAAGACACCTTTCATTGCGAAAATGTACCTCTGTCTTTCACTAATCAAGTGAAACATAAAATCCGCACAAAGAACGAAGATCCGATCTACATACGCCCATACAGACACCCCGTTAGTCAAAATGAGGAAATACAGAAAAAAGTCGACAAACTTTTAGAAAATAACGTAATTACAGAATCACACTCACCTTGGAGTGCCCCTGTACACCTAGTTCCTAAGAAAATGGACGCTTCAGGTGAACAGAAGTTTCAGATGGTTATAGACTACAGACGACTCAACGAAATAACAATAGATGACAAATACCCACTTCCAAACATCACAGACCTATTTGATAGACTAGGGAAGGCATCTTACTTCACTACAGTAGACTTAGCTAGTGGTTACCATCAACTGGCAGTAGAAAAAGAAGACCAACCAAAAACAGCGTTTACAACACAATCAGGACATTACGAATTTACTCGTATGCCTTTTGGTTTAAAGACAGCCCCAGCTACAATTCAACGAGCAATGGACAATGTACTCCGTGGACTACAGGGCATACATTGCCTTGTTTATTTAGATGGTATGGGAGTCACAAACATCAACAACGGTGCACGGACGATTGGCGCGCAGTCACTGCGAGCGCGCCACCTAATTCCTTTACATACATCGCGGCTCAGGCGGCCTGCGCACATTTCTGGTTCAGCGCTGCGTGCGCGCGACCGAGCCTCACCGACCAACCCCAATAGAAGTGGACAGAGAAATCAAGCAACTTAAAAATACATCGAGCGAGGGTTACGATGGCGTCTGTACTAAAGTAATAAAACAAGTGTCGCAATCAACTCATCTAAGTTATATAATAAATTTATGCATTTCTACTGGAACTTACCCAGAAAAACTTAAAACATCAGTTGTTATTCCTCTCCACAAAAAAGATGACAAAAGCAATACCTACGGGAAATTATAGACCTATAGCTTTGATACCCATCTTCTCAAAGATATTCGAAAAAACCATTCATAGAGTCTGTCAAGCGAGTCGTGTCCACAACCCTTTTACTGATTTCTTATAATGGCAATACTATGATCTGTCAAACAGATTGTCACAAATTCTGTTATAACCTCGTAATAATCCGGTTTTTGTTGAGTTTTTTAATGTTATAATGCCGAAACCTATTAAAAGTAGTGTCAGGAGCTTGTTGTTTACAATGATTAATAAATATAATCATGTACAGAGTGAATCTGACGACGTGTTATCGCAAAAACGACGACTTTTGGATGAAATCGTTTCAACATCAGGTAGGTTGGCAACAACATATTGATACTTTCAGCACAATAAACTTATCTGACTTTTTTTATTTTACTGTGATGTGATCACAATTTCCATTTTGGTTTAGATCCAGACGTCGTGTTCATGACCGTGAAACTTACTGAGGCATCTGTATGTGAAAACTACTATAAAGATTGTTGTCAGTGTTGACACCTGAAAGATTTTTGAATTTGCCGCTTTTTTCATGGGACTAGACTCGCTTGACAGACTCTAGTCGTCTTTACAATTTTTTAGAAAAATATAATATCTTGGCTAGCGAACAAAAAGGATTTCGCAAGGGTAAGTCCATTAACGCTGCAATATATGAACTTACTAACATTGTTTTGACTAATATGGACAAAATAAATCCAATATGTGCTATTTTCATGGATATGAGTAAAGCCTTTGACAGTGTTGACCATAACATACTGCTTCAAAAATTAGATTCATATGGCATAAGAGGAAAGGCACTAGACCTCATTCACTCATATCTATGTGATAGAAAACAGTTAACAGAAATAACTAGAATATGCCTTAAAACGCGGGATGAGAAGACATATAGATCCCAAACTAGAACCATAAAACTAGGAGTTCCACAAGGTAGTGTCTTGGGTTCCTTGTTTTTTTCTAATTTACATTAATGATCTCCCTAGACACATAAAGCATCACATGGTACTTTTTGCAGATGACAGCACTGTAGTAATAAAATGTGACAGTCAAAAAGACTATGAAAATGAAATTAATGAAACATTAAGAACTATAATTAAATGGTTAATTGATAACAATCTGAAAATAAATTTAGAAAAAACAAATATAATGCACTTTCACCAAAGAACTCAACTGAAAAGTATTAATGTAAATTATAACGGGCAGACAGTAGAATCTGTAACAAATACAAAATTTCTAGGAATAAATATTGATTACAGACTTTCATGGACAACCCATATAGACAATCTTTGCAAAAGAATCAACAAATCCTCATTTGCACTTTACAAGCTCTCCAAAATAGTTAACAAAGAAACGATTTTAACGGCCTATCACGGACTGGTGGCACCATTACTGAGATACGGTATTATATTCTGGGGTAATTCGGTAGACAAGGAATTTATATTTAGAGCTCAAAAGAAGTGCATTAGAGCAATGTGCCAAATAAATAGTACAATTAGCTGTCAACCTTACTTTAAAAATCTAAAAATTCTCACATTGCCTTTCCTATACATTTACGAATCAAGTATTTTTGTGAAATCAAATCTAAGCTACTATAAGACTGCTGTCAAAAGCTATTATCGAAAACCAAGGGATAAAAAAAGGTTAGAGGTACAAATACCTTATGGTAAAACGGCACTATTAAATAAAAGTATTTTATGCATGACATCATTAATCTATAATAAATTGCCTGATGACATTAAACAATTACCAATCCTCCAGTTTAAAAAGAAACTACATTCATTATTAGTAGACAGATGTTATTATGATGTCAAAGATTACTTGTGTGACAAAAATATTGTATTCCAATGACAAGAAAGGAAAAATTAGTATCATTTTTTCTCACTTAAGTATGATAATATTGTGAATTGTATTTGAATACCATTTAAATTGCTTGTGTCTTTCCTCATTTTTTTTTTTTTTTTTTAATATTTATGAAAGAATATAATTTGCAATACTGTAATAATGGATTATGACTAATATGACTTGAAATTGAATTTGTGTGTATTTATAATTTGGAATATTTTAATAATGTATCGAGACTAATATGACTAATTGTGATTTAACTTCTGATTTGTATTTTATTATTGTATGCCTCAACGGCGGGACATAGCTGAACTTATTTTAATTATTTAAGACCAGTATTTACGATGTATACCTATAGTCCACAATAAAGATGATTTGATTTGATTTGAAAGAGAATTAGAGAAAGCACAGGTCACGAGCTGTACTTTGACAATTACTTTTCATCGTACCACATATTACAAATTTTGAAAAAAAAAGGTATCACGGCTGCATGTACAGCTCGTGTAAATAGATTTGCTAACCCAACATTAGTAACAGACAAAGAAATAAAAAAAACCTAGAGGATTTTTTCAAGAAGTGAGTAGTTATGACGAAGACGTAACTGTTGTCAAGTGGTTAGATAACAAAATTACGCATCTAGCTTCTAATTTTGTTGGTATTGGAGAAACAGATCTCGTTAGAAGGTGGTTTAAAAAGGATAAACAATTTATTGAAGTCGAACGCCCAAAATTGTCAAGAAGTATAATCATGCAATGGGAGGAGTAGACTTATTAGATCAACTAATGAGTTACTACAGGACTTTTATAAAATCAAAAAAGTGGACTCTTCGTATGATTTTTCATGCATCCGATTTAGCAGTGGTTCAGGCATACCGAGAGTACCAAATTGATAGTGACTTGCTAAGCGCACCAAAAAATAAACATCTGACTTTGCATCACTTTCGTCGTCGGCTAGCTGAATGTTTGGTGTTACGAAATAAAGTTAGGCTTGGTAAAAGAGGACGGCCAAGTTCCAGTAGCCCAACTCCGCAGCTCATACCAAGACGACCAGGAGAGATTCGCCCTGTAGCTGAAATAGCTCGAGATGGTGTTGGGCATTTTCCTGCACATGATGAGGGACTTGGGATGCGGTGCAAAATGGTGGGGTGCAAGGGCAAAACCCGGATAAAATGCATAAAATGCAAAGTTCACTTGTGCCTCACTAAAGATAAAAATTGTTTCTTAGCATTTCATACCTGAAACAATAAACTAATTTGTAAACTAATTGTATATAAGACTGATTTATTTGCCAATTACTGATAAGCTCCAAAGAAGTAATCTATTTTTTTTATCAGTTTTATGAATGATGATACATATTTTGTTTTGGTAATTTTATAAAATTAAATTTTTCTAACAAACAATACTAAATTAAACATTTTTTTATTTCGGAGAAACATCCTAAAACACTTTTTTTTCATTACCTAGGACGGATGTGCACATTTGTACACAAAAAGATAAACTATTTTTCTTGAAAAATTTCTGGCAGGATTTATTTCTTTATTTTTCCCTCTGTTCTTACACCCTAATCTAGTTACAGGACTTTTTTTAGATTGATGGGAGAAAAAATAATAATTCAGGTCTGAAAGGGTTAAGTGATTTTTAATAAGTAATAAGTGGCACGTTTAGCAGTAATATACAGTTTTTTACATAATTCGCATAAAAAACAATTAAAACAAAGACGAGATGAGCGTCGGATGATGCGGTAGACGGACAAAGCATTTTCTATGAATGAAGACGAATTTAAAGCAAATTATAGAGTGAGCAAGGATTTGTTTGAGGAAATTTATGAAAACATTAAGCTCTTTATGCCAATTCCTACGAGAAGAGATATATCACCAAAATATAAGATACCTATGCTGTCTTTGATACATGACTTCTAATAATGATATAAATCATAACTTGTTACGAAGATCAATAGCACCACCACTCAGGTGTCCCCCCGTCGAATCGGCAAACAAATTCGAATCTAAGTGAAAATAAAAAACGCTCTACTCAAAATATCCAAAACGGCGGGATGGACAAATTGTCATACTAACTGTTTTTCTTAAGGTGTGTCCAAATATCGAGCGGCAATCGAGCGCTGCTGCCGCGCGCTGTGATTAGACGACTGCCGCACACGAACGCTTCTGGCTACCTGCCGCGCGCGAACATTCTTAGTAAACATTCGGCAGTAATTGTGTTTGGACGTATTTCTGCGCACAAACATGGACAACGAAACATCGATTCGTTTAATTGAAATGTATGGATCTATTAAAGAGTTATGGGATCTTCGACAAAAGGAATACCATAATAAAAATAAACATGAAGACTTGTGGAATGAAATAGCCGACAATTTTGATCTTCCCAAGAAGGAATTAAAGGCTAAAATGGAAAGTCTTTTAAGTTCCTATAGAGGAGAAAAGAATAGAGAAAAAACAAGCAATACAACTGGATCGGGTTAGTTACAATCTTTTAATAATTAATATAGTGTACTATCACTTGCAAAAGTCGATAAGAGTTCTCACAACGTATTAGTTTGACGTTTAGTTTGACTTACGACCTTCTATTTTCAAGTTTTCGCCAACAAATGATTGAAATTCAAAATTTCATCAACTTAGCATAAGTCAAGATGGCCCAGTGGTATAGAGCACACAGATTGAAGCAAGTTCAAATCCCACGCAATTGTTGACGTTTTGTAAGTTCTTACCCGATTGGAAGTTATGGATTACTCTTTGTTTTACTTTTTTGCCATGTCACAAGATGAACTGTCATTTGGTTCTATTGGTTCTACTTCAATGCCTGACAGTTCGTTCATTGAACTACTTCACTTGTTCGCGTGTTCATTGTTTATGTGTTTGTCGGAATCTCCCATGGTTTTGCGATATTTTAATAATATTTCTATGGTAAATTGCACGAATTCTTTGTTGAATTACAAATACAGTGAGTGTGTGGACGCTGTCAAAGTCAAAGTCAAAGTCAAAGTATTTATTCGTGTGCTTTTTGGTGATACAACAGGTCTTACAAAAATTTTATGGTAACTCAAAAAGCTACCCATTAGGCATACACGTTTTAACAATATCAGAAATTAAAATTGATTTACATACATTGAAATACAAAACAAAAATGTCAAAATTGATTTACATTGAAATATGATATACTAAATAAAAATGTCAAAATTGAGATAACAATTCATATTAGAATACAATTAATTATTATTACAAAATTTAAAATACAATCAGTTAGTCAAGGTGTCAAGCATAAATATATAATTGTCAGTTTTTACATTTTGTCAAGAAGGAATTCGTCAATGGTATAATAGCATTTTTCAATTAAATAATCATTCAGCTTTCGTTTAAATTGTATCAAATTCAAATCTTTGATAGCATTTGGTATTTTATTATATACTTTTGGTGCCATGCAGAGAATGCTTTTATGCATAAGGGCCGTCTTTGAGGCTCTCAGACATAGTTCGTGTCGATATTCCGGTCTTGTTGATCTATAACGTTCCTCAGAAGCTTTTTTAAATAATTTACTGTTTTTCTTGACGAACAATGCAGTCTCGTATATATAAAGGCAAGGTAATGTCAATATCCTAAGGGATTTAAAATGAGGTTTACAACTATCTGTTGGTTTTAAATTACACATCGATCTAATACACCTCTTCTGTGCTTTAAAAACGTTATTTTTCTCACATGAATTTGCCCAAAAAATAACTCCGTAGCGTAATGTGGAATCTACATAGCCATAATATGCAGCTATAACAGCTGCCTGATTTACTACTTTCTTAAGCTTGAATAGAGCAAAGGCGAAGCGACTTAATTTTTTTATGAGGATTGATGCATGTTCTTTCCAAGTCAGTTTAGAGTCAATAGTCAAACCTAGAAATTTTACATGTTCTACTTCTTCAATTCTATTATCGTCAATTAATATGTTTATGTCAGGAGTAGTTACTCTTTGTCTAAACTGCATAATTTTTGTCTTACTTAAATTTAATTTTAAATTATTATGGTCAAGCCAATTAATTGATTGTTGCAATGAGTCTTTGATGTCACATTCATAGTCACTATTTTTATTTTGTCTAACAATGATCGTACTGTCATCAGCAAAAAGGACCATAGGAAAAACTGACATGTTTTGGGAAGTCGTTTATGTAAACCAAAAATAATGGCGGTCCTAATACGCTGCCCTGTGGTACGCCAAAAATTATTTCACGTTTTTCGGATACATATTTAAATTCCTTTTTTTCTTTTATAGAAATTCGTTTAATTTCCGTACACTGTGTTCTACTGTCCAGATAAGATTGTATAAGGGAAAGTGCTTTTCCCCTTATTCCATGCGCATTAAGTTTCCGTAGTAGAGTATTATGATCAACTAAATCGAAAGCTTTCGTCATGTCCATAAATATAGCACTAATAGGAATTCTTTTATCTATATCTGTCATTATAATATTAAGGAAATCATAGATAGCCAGATTTACGGATTTATTTTTTCTGAAACCCTTCTGTTCCTTTACTAAGAGATTGTGTTTTGTGAAAAAGGAATCCATACGATGATAAATAGCTTTCTCGAATATTTTTGATATAACTGGTATCAGAGCAATGGGCCTGTAGTTATTGACATCAGTTTTATCTTGTTTCTTAAATAAGGGCTTAATTATTGTCGGCTTGAGTTTATCAGGATATATTCCAGAAGAGATACTAACATTAATGATGTGGCAAATGGGGCCAGCTATAACCTCGGAAACAAATTTTAATACCTTTGTTGAAATATCGTCATATCCTACACTAACTTTGTTTTTTAAATTCTGTATTATGCGATAGACTTCATCAGGTGTAGTTGGGGCTAAAAATATTGATTCGCAACATGAATTTGGAGTCTCATATCTTGCAGATTTTGAGGTATTTGAAAGTAATTGTGCTTGATCCACAAAGTGATCATTAAATGCGTTCGCTATATCGCAGGGGTTTGTTATTGTAACACCGTTCCTTCGTATTTCCGTTATGTGTTCATGGGGAGGACAGTATTTATTTTCATTTATGATCTTCCATGTATCCTTTGATTTATTTGTTGATGTCATTATCCTATGATTATTTTTTGCCTTTTGTGTCAGTTTTATTATTTTCTTAAGTCTATGTGAGTAATTTTTAAGTTTAGTTAAATTATTGCTATTGGGTTTTGCTCTTAGCTGCCAAAGAAGCTGTCTCTTATTTTTGCTACAGCGTTTTATTCCGGGTGTTAACCAGTTCGGATTCCTTTTTAACTTTATTATTTTGTTAATTAAGGGAAAACACAAGTCGTAAAACAGCCGGAATGTTTCAATAAAGCCATCGTACGCTACATTAGGATCATCAGCTTGATAAACTTCACAAAACGATAAAGGGTATAAACATAATCTAAATTTCATAAAGTTATCGTAACTGTAATCACGGGCTGTTATATTCCAACTGTTTATTATACAAGTCCTTTTTACAGGAATCTTTAAAATTTGAGCGGTGTGATCTGACATGTTAAGGTCAATTATATCGTGGATACATGTGTGTGAAAAATTGTGCGCAAAATTATCTATACATGTGTTGCTTTGTAGCCTAGTGGGCTGGTCAATTTGCAACTTTAGATTGTAGCTTAATAGATAGTTAGTAAACTCAATGGAAGTTCTATTTTTTTTCAATGTATTAATGTGGAGCCATGTCTTGTGTGGTTGGGGGCTGCAAGTCCCATTCATCACGAAAAGAAAATAAACAAGATATATTGTCCTTTCATCGGTAAGTTTTTGCTTAATTTTTTGTTGAATGTGACCTGGTAAACGAATATAAATACATAAAAAATGTTGCTGAATCAGTTTGTAGCGGAAACCAGACGTAATATTTATTCCAATGGAAGTTATTAGCGAATATTCGGAAACTTTTTTGAGGTTATCTCGATCATACATAGTGACGTAAATAATGTTGTCGATACTTTTAATTTACAGATTTCCTAATGACGCTGTGAAAAAAAATGAATGGGTAAATTGTATTGGTAGACCAAATTGGACTCCAAAAAAGCACAGTCACATATGCTCCAATCGTTTTACTTTGAATTCATTTGTATGTAATGAAACGAAATGGAGACGACTTAGAGAAGATGCTGTTCCTACGTTATTTATGATGGATAGAAGAGATGAAATGGTATAATAATACCGATAGTATTTGATTTTATTTGCAATAAATAGTATCCCATTCATTATTTTATTACATTACAGGAAGTACTTATGGAAGTCTGCGAAGAAGAACATTATGCAGTTCTGCAGACTCAAGGAACCGCTCACCATCAAAAGCAATCTAACACATATCTTACTGGAAGACAGGTACTTATTACATTTCATAAGGTGAAAAGTAGGTTCACATAATGTTGCATGTCCCTGTAAATACCCCAGTCGGAATTATAGTTGTGTGCAAATTTATTTATTTATTTTTAATACAAAAAACTTAATTTTAGGATCCTGTAGCAATCGAAATTGAAACAGGACCTAGTACATCGGTCCATATTAATGAATCGCCACTAACTTTGACATCTTGTGAAATTATCTCACACCAAAGTCAGGTAAGAAGACATACATTAAATAAAAAATAAAACTATAAAATCTTTTATTAATTTGCATTAATCATTGAGAACTATTTGTTTTAGGAATCCTTGACACAGACAACGAGAAAAAATTCAGTAATAAATTATATACGAAGGATTACAATGTTAGAGAAAGAACTTGAAAAGGTCAAGAAGATATCCAAGCGTCGCCTTCGGAAGATTAACACGCTTACTAAACGAGTTTCACGATTAGGGAAAAAAAATTAAAACCTTTACAGTATTTTAATGGAAAAATTAAAACAAGAAAATATTGAAACTGTATATATAACTATGCTGGATAAGTTAAATAAAAATGATATAATCAAACGGTTTCTACAAAAGCAACTAGGTGACTCTTTGCCAAGGGAGTAGTACAGTCTGGATATCAAGAAATTTGCTGTAACTTTAAATTATCTTTCGCCAAAAGCATATACGTATATTCGAGAACAATTTCAAGATATCTTACCACACCCTAAAACCATTTCCATCTGGTACCGATCTCTCGATTGCAATCCCGGTTTCACAACGGAAGCTTTAGATGCAATCCGTTCCCGAGTAGCACAGCACCCAGATAGAACCCTATTTTGTGTTATATCAATTGATGAAATGGCCATTAGAAAAATGGTTGAATGGGATAGCCACAACTATAAATACCATGGCCATGTGAACGTTGGATGCGATCTGGAATCAGATGCAGTGCCCCTTGCTACCCAGGCCTTAACATTTATGGTCACTTGCTTGAATGGCACTTGGAAAATCCCCGTTGGCTATTTTTTTATTAAGTCTATCACGGCTCAGCAGAAATCAATGCTAGTACAGCAATGCATTCAGCTTTTACATGAATGTGGTGTGAAAGTTGTGTCCTTGACATTTGATGGAGCGGCAACCAATATTGCAATGTGCACTCATTTAGGATCAGACATGTACTCGGGCTCTGTCTCATTTCAGTGTACTGGTTCTGATATATATTTATGGCCAGACCCTTGCCATAACATTAAATTAGTAAGGAATACAATCGGTGAAAAGAAAAAAAATATAGCTGCAGATAACCAAATAATATCTTGGGATCACATAGAGCAGCTTCTAGAGCTGCAAGAAAATGAAGGTTTACATCTGGGTAATAAACTTAAAAGAGATCATGTTTATTATGTTAGACAAAAAATGAAAGTCCGTCTTGCAACCCAATTATTCAGCAACTCAAGTCGCAGATGCCTTACAGTATTGTCAAGAAATTTGTATTCCCGGCTATGAAGACTGCAGCGGAACAATAAAATTTCTGAGAGTATTTAATAACCTGTTTGATATTTTCAACAGTAGAAACATGCGTAGCAAAGGATGGAAAAAGGCACTAACTTCTTTCAATGTCGAGGAAACCCAAATCTTCTTTGAGGCAGCTGCTTCTTATGTAAAAAAATTAAAACTTCTTGACGGCTCTTATGTGATTAACTCGAACCGAAAAACGGGGTTTACCGGCTTTCTAGTATGCATGAAATCGTTATTGAAAATTTATTACGACGTTGTAGAAAATAATTATTTACAATACTTGTGTACATACAAGATGTCACAAGACCATTTGGAACTATTTTTTGGTGCCATACGATCCAAATGCGGATATAATAATAATCCGTCTGCACGTATGTTCCAAGCTGCATACAAAAGACTTTTGGTGCACGCTCAATTCAAAGATGAGTCCAATGGCAATTGCGTCCCGCTTGAAAAAATCACAGTGTTGAATTGTACTGCTGCAAAATGTAGGTATCGTCGATTTAGACCATGATTATTTATCATCGTCTCAGCTTACTGAATACTCAGTAGATGTGGTTAGCTAAATTTCAGGGTTTGTGGTAAGAAAGCTGAAAAAGGTTTTAAAGTGCGAAATATGCATGGAAAGTTTATGAGGTGATATAGATTCCAGACCGTCACTTATAAAAGTTTAAAGTTAGAGGAGGTCTAGTGAAACCATCAAAATCTGTAATAAACATCTGTAAAACTACTGAGAAGGTTGTACGGGAGCAAATTTCAAAGGCCGGTCCACAGTTATTGGGTCGTAAAGAAATAAAAATCATGATGATGAATAAAGTGTTTTCAACATATGCAGTATCAAGCGTTTTCCAAAGTCTTGTTCAGCATTGTTTAGAGCAAGATTTTGCTGAAAATCATCGAAATCTCCTGATTAAATCTATTTGTCAGATATATCCAACGATAAGAATTCACTATACAACAAAACAGGCGAATCAGCCTCATGAGAAGGTGCGAAGTTTTCTCACAAAAACTATTTTATTTAAAGGCCAGTAATATAAAAACTTTTTACAAAAGAAACGAGTGACTTCCAAAAAAACCCTAATAACTTTATTTTGGACTTCTGAAAAGAAAGTAATATTTCACTTTGTAGTGTTTTTTTGGAAGTCAGTTTTTTTTTGTAAAAAGGTTTTTTATTTTTCACTATTTAGTTTTTTTTTTTGAGGTCTGTTATTTGTAAAAAAAAAATGTTTCACTTTTGTTATGGTGTTCAAACAATAAAGTATCTATCTATATAACAGTCTTTCTTTAATGAGTATCGGTTTCTAATTATTTTTTCATCCTATTATCTAAAATCCAAATTAATATGAGAAAGTAATTTGAAACAAGAATTGCTAAAACATTCGCAAAACCGAATGTCTCTCACTTTGTTTACAGTAAACTCATCAGTTACTATGGCCAGAAATAAACACATTCGTGGATTAATACTTTAAGCCGGGTCAGAGTCCAAGTATTAACTAAATAAGGACTTTAGGCATACCTAAAGTCCTTAAACGATGCCTTATTAAGTATGAACTAAATAGTTCGTCATAACTATTACATACAACAAACATAATAGAACTATTTCGTTCGTACTTATTAAGGCATCGTTTCATTTTGAAAAAACTTCAAAAACACGATGTAAATACTATGTATTCTTTCATAAGTATGCTTAGTAATTTATAAATTGTAGGTACGGTAATAACTTTTTGTAGTATATGATATGATAATGCATGTCATTCTATCGACGTTGAAATTTAGTAGATCACATCACTAAGCAGAATAAAATGAGTGACAACCTACGAAGTTTCGAAACTTCTTCTGTATATGTGTCCTACTCTAACATCGTTGAGGCCTTTGAGGCTCCATAAGTCAAAATGAAGCAAAAATATTGAGGTCAGCTGCTATTTTAGCTCTCCTTCTATACTTTAGTTATTATTCTAAGGTCATTGGTTTCGTTTTCAGTGCAATATAACCTATAAATAAAAGTTGTCTGTTTTGTTTAATACAGTTTACGAAATATAAATACCGATATTGTATAGAATAAGCAAGTTGTGATAATTATTGTCTGTTTTGTTTATTACAGTTTACGATTCATACAGTAAGTATAACGTGTTTTTAATGAAACTACTAGCAATTGTTACTATTTAACAGTATAAAACAATAAATAATGGAATGCCTTAGTATTTATGAGTGTGAATATAGCCACTAATTATTTTCTATGACACTAATTATTTTTTACAATAATAAAAGAATACTGTAAATAAAGTTTTAATTTAACTAACTAAAAAATTTACAGTTAAAAAATTAAAAAACATGTCGGCCAATTTCATACTCATTCGTATTGTATCAAATTCTCCAAAATGTGCTTTTAATTAACTTGTCAATGGCCATTTTTCTTGGTTTTCAAGAGTCTTCTTTAGGAAATGGTCGATTAAATTCATTTCAAGGGATTTGTTTTCATTTTATAAATTTTTAGGACTAAGGGTTTTTCTCACGTTCTTTTTTTCAGAAATTAGGAATTCTTTCAATACCTACTAAAAAAAGTATTGTTTGAAAATATTACGAAAAAAATGATAAGAAAACTGCCAGATGCAAGTTATGTCAAAAAATATTAAAACGGCTGGCAATACCTAAATGCGATGGCACATATCAAAAATATTCATAAGGCTGTCTATTTTTTTTTTGTTGATTTTTAATTTTTGTGTATCTGTAATAATATTATTGTATATTTAAAGTAAATATTCGTAATGTTATGTGTTACACCAATGTCAACCCCATTTCATGTCCAGGCTATCACTGTCCATTCCAGGTTGCCTGGAAGAGATCGCGGTAAGCGATAAGGCCGCTATAAAGCTTAGGTATATAAATAAATTCAGATTTGTCCTACCCAATCCCTAGTACTTCAAAACAAGATAGTTTCACGATATCGGAATCTACCGTAAACGAACATCAACTATTGCCTTCAACTTCTACGTCGTCGCCAATGGATAGTAGCGAGATAAGGACGAACAATTCACAAACTGATAAAAAGATGGATTACGATAGGGAATTGCCTTTTTAACGCCAGAGATCAATTGAAAGTAGTTTTGGAGAAAAATATGCGTATACTTCTACTGGTGACAAAACTAAAAGAATTAACAATGCCATAATGTTCATGATCTGCAAAGACAATCAATCTTTTTCATTAGTTGAAAATAAAGGTTTCAAGAATCTTCTGAAAGTAACGGCACCTCATTATAAGATTCCTAGCAGAACTTCTGTGACACGTTGGTTAGATGAAAAGTATGATGCATTATCAACAGTTATGAAAAATAAATTATGCTGTGTAGAAGATCTTACCCTAACAAGTGACATTTGGTCAGATCTACAAATGAGAAGTAATCTAGGTGTAACTGCTCATTTTGGCATCGGAATTGAATTTCATTCCGTAACTTTAGGTGTGTACCACTTAGATGAAAGGCATACTTCCGAATACATTGCACAAATGCTCACTAAAACATGTGAAGAGTGGGGATTTAATACTGATAAAGTCACAGCAGTAGTAACTGATAATGCTGCAAATATGGTGAAGGCTGTCGAAATTGTATTTGGAAAAAAAAACATATCCCTTGCTTTGTGCATACACTTAATTAAGTTGCTCAACATATTTTGGGAATTCCAGAATTACAGCAAATATTAACGAAAGTAAAAAATGTTGTTACTTTTTTTAAATAAAATTGTGTAGCAAGTGACGAATTGCGTGAATCAGTTAAAGCTGACACAAAATTGATTCAGGATGTCCCTACACGTTGGAACAGCACGTACTATATGATTGCACGTTTCCTTGATTTAAGAAATGCTGTAAGTGAAATTTTAATTCGTCATAAAATAGCACCGCCGATGTTAACTGTGTTAAATGTTATTATGAATATAAATTGAAAGCGAAGAAAAGTGATTGCTGGGTAGAAATTGCTAACATTCTTAATTGCGATGTCTCCATCGTCAAAAAGAAAATGGAGTCATTGTTGACTTCATTTTGACGAGAGCGGCAAAGATGTGAGGAAACAAAAAAATCAGGTATTTACCTATTAAAGCTTGCAATATCTATACCTCTTCTTCTTCTGCCTCCCATCTGACCTCCGTTAACTAAAAGGAAACCGTAACCAACCCCAGGATAGAAATAGTGGCACCAGTTACACGGTGCCTTATCCCTTGATTGATTTTTTCTTGGATGTTTATCTACACATGTATTTGATATAAAATATAGTATTGTTGAGTTAGTATCCCATAGTACAAGCCTCGATCTTAGTTTTGGGATAGCTCATTGTTTGGGGCTAGCTCAATCTGTGTTATTTGTCCGTATATATTTATTTATTTATTATTTTTACGATCTGCACGGGAAGAGAAGCAGCTGGCTAATTCTATGTTTTTCTTTCACTCCCAGACAAGTATGGGAGACATTTACATTGTAATCCTATATTTATGATAACTATATATACCACCTACACAATGTGTAAACTCAAAGTACGCCAAGCCGCTCGGGTGGTGACTCGGAGCCACGAAGGTTGTCAATAAATAAATAAATACGGACAAATTAGTGACAAATTACTGTGTGTATATGTTATAGGCAATGTGTATAATCCGGCATTGTATAGAATGCCTAGGCTTTATATATATTGCCTAAACGCTCAGGCAATGTATATAATACGATTAATTTCATACATTGCCTAGGTATTGTATAAAATGCCCAAAGCGCATCAGGCAATGTGTATAATGAACGACCACGAGAAGGAGACACGTGTGTGCGGCGTGCGGGACTAGCCCGTACAAGTTTCAACTGGTTCGTTGTGTTAGTACGCAGCACTCCTTTGTTCAATGCAGACGTATTTTTTTAGTTTACGCATTGGTTCTGAACTGAATAATTGAGTGTGATCATTGATTGTGTGTGTGATTATTTAATGGAAAATGGCTACAGATCAGCGGTACTTACTAATGAAAGAAAGGTTTCACTCAGAACTGCGTACTAAAAGAGAATCGGCTTCTACAAAGAATCGAGTGTTCATTGATGATTTACGTTACACACAATTGTTGGAGGAAATAAGTACAGCGAAAACGTTAGACAAGAAAACTCCGCGTGATTATTGGTTGCTGAAGCATTACGACGTGATCACTTTTGGACAAACCCGTAAGTTGATCTTCCCTGTAAATGCTCCGAACGCTGTTATCAAATACTACGTCTCTGATGATGAATTATTTCAAGTGATTCACGATGCGCACAAGGATATTGGTCATGGAGGACGAAACCGGATGTTAAAAGAACTTAGCCAGCGGTACAAGAATATAACCCGACATGATATTGAGCTATACTTGCAGCTTTGCAAAACGTGCCAGCAAAAACAAAAAGGAATAAAAAAGGGAATTGTCGTCAAACCCATACTGTCATCTGAGTTCAATTCCCGGTGTCAAGTAGATTTAATTGACTTTCAGTCACACCCCGATCGAGAATATAAGTTTATAATGGTTTACCAAGATCACCTGACCAAATTTGTCATCCTCAGAGCACTCAAAACAAAACGTGCAGAAGAAGTAGCATACAATTCACTGGACATTTTCACATTGATTGGCGCACCAGCAATTTAGTAAAAGGACTAGATTGCAATTTTCATATTACTCTATTTTAGTTTGTTCAAAGATGTTACCTAATATTTTATTTCCTTTCAAATTATAATTATGTTACCTACAGTTTATTAAAAGTATAATAAAAGCTTATTTCAAATGAAAAGTGTTGGTTTTTTTCGTATCATGATCAAATTTCTACAATCAAGTGGTAAGAAATGAACAGGGCGACTTTCTGCAGCAATTTTTTGGTACGTTGTAAATGTAAATGTTTATCCGAAGGCAGAAATGAACAGGGCGACTTTCTGCAGCAATTTTTTGGTACGTTGTAAATGTAAATGTTTATCCGAAGGCAACTGCTATGTGAGAAACGCTTTCTACGCAAAAACTCGTATGTACTTAGGCATACAAACCAATAGAACACATGTCTTATCGCTGTCTGCTAATGAAAGTTGAAATTAGGATTAGCTTTTAAAAGATCAGTACCTATCTAACTAAATCGTAGAGAAGAAAAATCGATTACACACATTGCCTGTGCTTCAACTGGCATTCTATACAATGCCTAGGTATTTTATACATTTCCTAGGTAAAGTGTAAAATAGTTTAAACATTGAACATCAATTCATACATTGCCTGAACGACCCCGGCATTCTCTACATTTCCTAGGTATTGTATAGAATGCCTGCATTGTACACATTGCCTATAACATATACATAGTTTCATTTCTGGGAACATATGAATATTGAAATAAAGCTAAAACAAATATTTTAACATAATATTTTATTTTATTTCAGGTCCCGGTTTCGACGAAATTTACTGTTCAACATGGTTTGCGTTTGAACAAATGAAATTTTTGCTAGACAAATTTAGTCCGCGTCCGACACAAGATACATTGGTAAGTATAGATAAAAAAATGCCTTCAGTTTTATGCATAACTATTTTGCCAAGGTACTTGGCCTACGGTGGAAAAATATTCCGCAAATTCATTGCGTATTTGCTCAGTACTTAAAGCAGATCTTCGTGGAACGTTCAGTAATGGAAAATATGAAGCAAGTGGGTCTTCTTCATTTATTCTTCGCCAAGAACCCAACGTCACAGTCCCACGATCATCATGATCAAAAGTTCCCCTGGGTGTATAAATACATCTGGATAGCTTGGTTTTTCTTAAAAAGTTGTGTAAATATACACAGGTCATTAGTAGCCTAGGTCGTATTATTAGCCTGTTGTAGCTCGTTCTGGTTCAAGAAGCATTGGTTTTCATAGAACTCTGAATACGGATGATAGAATTCCAAAGGCGTTTTCCACAACTCTGCGAGCTCTACTTAATCTGTAGTTAAATAGTCTTTTTACTGATCTGGACTCTTGATGTCCTGAATAAGGTTTCATAATATGCTTTTGCATAGGGAATGCATCGTCGGTCACTAAGACAAAAGGCATTTTCATCTGACGATACGGAAGAGCGACATCTGGTGGCAATCCTAATTCATTTCTGTTGTGTATGTGTGCGTGGCTGCGTCCACGCTTCACCTTACTACGAATAAATCAGTGTGTCTTTAGCAAGCAGTCGTTTCACTTGTCTCTGTCACTCTCAGATATAACATTGGCGACGAGTACCCACTTTCAAAAATATAAAAAATGTCGGTTCCGCAATTTGGAATTTTAACCATGTTTGATCATACTGTGCACTCTTGGAAGACATATAGGAGTCGGTTGGCACAGTGGTTCATAGCGAACGACATTACTGCAGCGAGTGACGGGACAGGAACCAAAAGACGCGCGATACTGCTTAGCGCACTCACGGATGGCACCTACAAACTCGCTTCGGATCTTGCATTACCGAAGGAGCTGCAAGAAGTGCCATATGAAGACATATTGCGTTTATTAGACGGTCATTTTACGCCGAAACGCTGCGGGTTTGGTGAGCGATGTAAATTCTATGCAGCATCGCAACAAGCAGACGAAACGCCGACACAATGGGCAGCGAGACTACGTGGCCTGACCGCTTATTGTGGATTCAGCAATGTAGAAGAAGCGCTGAGGGACCGATTCGTAATGGCGATGTTGCCGGGACGGGAGCGGGACAAACTTTTTTCCCAAGACTTGACAGAACTGACGCTGGCTAAGGCGATCGAGTTAGCGGAGACGCTACGAAGCGCAAGCGCCGGGGCTGCAGCCACCGCGCATCTCGCGAGTCAGCCTGAGCAGCAGCTGTACAAGATTGACCAGGCAACAACGAAAAATGCAGAATCAAAGGAAAAGTGTTCGGTGTGCGGTCGTACAAATCATACGTCAGCGAAGTGTCGTTTCGCAAAATATAAGTGCAAAAAGTGTAACGTTACAGGTCATCTTCGTAGAATGTGTACGAAAGTAAAACACATTACCACCAGTGACGTGAGTGAAGATGATGATGGTAAGCTTTTTAAAATTACTTGTAAAAATGGGGAACCAATGGTTGAGAATGTGACAATCCTGGGGGTAGATCTAAAATTTGAAATCGATAGCGGATCAGCGGTTACAGTCATATCGGACACTACCTACAATAATTGTTTCCCAAGCAGGCCTTTGTCGCCGACTAGGAAACAACTATTTACTTATGTCGGTAATAAAATTAATTGCGTCGGGGTATCACGGTTACCCGTGACATACAGTGGACAAACACATGAACTTAACGTTTACGTAGTAAATAGTGGCACCGGGCCTCCATTATTAGGTCGAGATTTCATTTCAAAATTTAAATTAGAGTTTTTGCCCTGCAAGTACTTAAACAATAACGATAATATCTTTAACCAATTGCAGTCGCAGTTTCCAGAAGTATTTTCTGACAAATTAGGAGCGTTTAATAAGTATAAAGTTAAATTAAAAATCAAACCCGGCTCACAACCAATGTTTTTTAAAGCGCGTCCCATCGCTTTCGCTTTAAAAGATAGAATTAATAATGAGATCGATCGTTTAGTAAACTTAGGTGTATTAAAACCGGTTGAACATGCGGAGTATGCGTCACCGATTGTACCGGTGTTAAAACGCAACGGGACTGTTAGGCTATGTGTAGATTACTCGGTTAGTATAAACAAACAGCTGATTGTGGAGCAATATCCGTTGCCCACGATACACGAACTGTTTAGCAGATTACATGGGGGTCAACAATTTTCAAAAAATGATTTATCAATGGCATACAATCAATTTATTTTGGATGAAGACTCACAAAAATATACATGCATTAATACACATCGTGGTTTATATAAATATACCCGTATGGTGTTCGGTTTGTCGAGCGCACCATCAATTTTTCAGAAAGCGATGGAATGTGTCATATCAAATATGGAGGGAGTTCTTTGTCTGCTTGATGACGTACTCGTAACAGCCCCAACCAGGGACGTACATTTGCAAAGATTAAAAGCTGTGCTTGGGAGACTACAAGATGCAGGGTTAGTTTTGCAAAAAGAAAAATGTGAGTTTTTTAAAGATGAAATAGATTACTTAGAGTATAAAATAGATAAACAAGGTCTAAAAAAGACACCTGAAAAGGTCAAGGCAATTATACAAGCACCTATACCTACAAGTGTAAATAAATTACAGTCATTTTTAGGCCTAGTAAACTATTACAGAAATTTTGTAAAAAATGCGTCTAGTATTTTAAGTCCGCT
Source organism: Orthosia gracilis (assembly GCA_947562075.1). Taxonomy (NCBI): domain Eukaryota; kingdom Metazoa; phylum Arthropoda; class Insecta; order Lepidoptera; family Noctuidae; genus Orthosia; species Orthosia gracilis. Next base: position 15,116,245 of record OX387265.1, read on the forward strand.
ATATGAGCTGCTCAAAAAAGGGATAAAATGGGATTGGAACGAGCTGCATAATCAATCTTTTAATAAAATAAAAAAATTGTTAGCTTCTGACCAAGTCCTAACACATTTTAATCATAAGGCTAAACTAATTCTTACCGTTGATGCCTCTCCAACGGGGTTGGGAGCCGTACTGTCACAGATACAAATAGACGGAACCGAACGCCCTATATCATTCGCGTCTCGCACTCTAAATTCAGCAGAAAAAAATTACGCCCAGATACAGAAGGAAGCCACGGCTATTATTTTCGGAATACGACGGTTCCATCAGTATTTATATGCCAGAAGTGATCCATTCGTGTTAAGGACGGATCATAAACCATTAATTTCAATTTTTGGACCGCATAAAGGTATTCCGGAAGTATCAGCAAATAGGCTTCAGAGGTACGCCTTATTCCTCAGTGGATATAACTACACAATAGAGTATGTACGTAGTAATAGGAATTGCGCGGATTTTTATCTCGGGCTAGTCTGCCGGAATCTCAGCTGAGCGATAGTACGAAGGGGGCGGGGCCATCTACCTGCGCTAACGACGAGCGTGTGGCATCGTTTGGGAATGACTCATTAGAATTATCGCCGTGCACCGAGCGCGCGGCTTATATTAACTTCGTAATAGATGGGAGTTTACCAGTGACGCTTACAGAATTGCGAGATGAAACGGGTAAAGACGCCGTTTTAACAAGCGTAATTAAATATGTAATAAACGGATGGCCTAAAAAAATTACAGATATAAGACTGAAACCATATTTTTGTTGTAAGTTACAGCTTTCGTACGAAAACGGGTGTCTAATGAGGGGACACAAAATAGTGTTGCCGAAAAAGTTGAGGGACAGAGTTACGTAAGAGTTGCATAATTCACACCTAGGCATCGTTAAAACAAAAGCAGCTGCCAGGGCGCGGATTTGGTTCCCGGGTATAGATAATATGTTGGAAAAAATTATAGGCTCGTGCTACATATGTACACAATTACGACCTTCACCTACACGCGCGCCTCTTTCCCCGTGGGATTACCCTCCGACTTCTTTTCTGAGAATACATATAGACTTCTTGGGCCCTATACAGGGACACACGTTTTTAGTCGTGGTAGACGCCCACTCTAAATGGGTGGAGGTCTATGATATGATAAACACATCAACATCGTTAGCGGTGATTGATAAATTGTATGATTTTATGTCTAGATTCGGAGTGCCGCAGACTATAGTCAGTGACAATGGCACGGCTTTTGTATCTCAAGAGTTTTATAAGTTTTGCAAATCTAACGGCATATCACACGTTACATTACCAAGCTATCACCCGGCGAGTAACGGTCAAGCCGAGAGCTACGTTAAGATTGTGAAAAAAGGTATTAAGTCGTGTATTTTAATGAATAGCAATGTACGGCAAAGCAAATTAAACTTGTTAAAGTACCTTTTCGATTATAGAAATTCAGTTCACAGTACCACGGGATTGTCACCGGCTCAAATAGTGTACGGTAAAAGTCTTAGGTCACGTCTAGACCTGATCAGTCCCAAAATAGTTGCATCATCATCTTCATTAAACGTACCAAATGTAGTGAAAAATAAACAGTTTTTGCAGATTAAGTCACATGGAGGTACAAACAAACAAACTTTTAATGTGGGGGACAACGTTATTTATAAGCACAATATTCATACGAACAAATGTAAATGGAGCAGGGGTACTATTGTGCAACGATTAGGCAAAGTTATGTATCTAGTTAAGGATATTGTCACACAACAAATCACTAGAAAACATAAAAATCAAATAGTTTTATATAAGGGTACAACCGTTAGAGATGAAACCTACTGGGATTGCGATAACCAAATACAGGGATTACCACAGCGGGATAAGAGCAGCGTGTCACCAGAATCCGAGCGACCCCTTCAACCAGTGACGGAGGAAAGTGAAAGGGTAGAAGAGGATGTTGGTCAAACAACACAAGACTTAGCAAGTCATATGAAGACAGAGCAGTCACCACCGCCCGCTCAGAGCGAGAACCAGGCCTCGACGGGAAGCAACGATGACCCAGCGCATAATGATGACCAGAACGTACAAAGAGGGAACCCATTATCCCGAATGTTGTTACGCAATATCCCAAGGATTGATTATAAAGGTTTCTTTTAATTACCATGAAATTGTTAACAGTACTTGTAATAAGGGGAGGAGATGTTGTGTATGTGTGCGTGGCTGCGTCCACGCTTCACCTTACTACGAATAAATCAGTGTGTCTTTAGCAAGCAGTCGTTTCACTTGTCTCTGTCACTCTCAGATATAACAATTTCCTTGCAGCTTCTCGTAAAATTTTGTGTTTCTAAAAACACCACCATCTGAAATCCTCCCTTGGGTTCCAACATTCACATATATAAAACAGTAGTTTGCATCTACTATTCCCATTAATTCAATTCTGAAATCAGACTTGTAATTGTAGTAGTCACTGCCTCCATGTATGGGATTTTGTAACACGCAATGTTTGCTATCGAGTGCCCCGATACAATGAGGGAAATTCCAGTTTAGGTCAAACATATCTGCAATTTTTTTCCAATCTTCACTGTTTGAAGGCATCTGCAACATAAAACATTAATTTATGCTCACATAGGTATTTTAATCGTTTTAATGAAAATGTTGTTAATAGATTATTTTATCTTTATTTCAGAATGATTCCAATGAAACCCAGGAAAATATTATGAGCCGTGATTCAGATCATTCTGCACCTAGTACAAATAAAATATTTAAACACCAAATAAATTACAACGACGGAAAATTAATACGCTTGATCAACGAGCAGAAGAAGCCTATAATAATATGCAGGAGGCTCTTAAAAGACGACGTGAGAGGGACCAAAGTACTACATTTGGAGAGCATGTTGCAAACAAACATAGATCATACAGTTCGCGTACAAAGTGTGTCGTCGAACATTTAATTGGTAATATTCTTTTTGACGCAGATATAGGCAAATATGAAAATAATCCATTTATTACACCGACTTCTAATTATTTGCAAGAGCCATATTATATAAGTCAATCTCCAGCTTGTTCAGATTAAACAACACCGACATCGCCTTTTCCCGTTGAGCAGCAGCCATCAAGAACTCCAACATCAACGATGACATCTTCTCCCGTTCAGCAGCAGCCATCAAGAACTCCAACACCAACGTTGCCATCTACTTCATCGACATCAACTTTGACGTCTCCCTATCAGTATCAGATTTCAAGAACTCCAATACTGAATTTGCCTATTAATCAGTCAATTTCAAGTACTGCATTGCCAAATTCCCAAGGTCAAGGACCACAACTGGTTAAATACTCGAAACACACAAGTTACTGTGCTTCGCTCATTAATTGTTAAAAGGTCAAAGAATAATCTTCGAAATATACCACCCAATGAACAACACCTATCACGGGAAGAGAAATATATATCACCCGAAGAACAAAACGTTGTACCTAGGATCGATCCCAGTTTTATCCAGGACGATTTCACGGATATTTCTCAAGAAGGAAACACTGATCATATAGTTTCATTTATTAATAATTTCATTCCTGAATAAATCTAATAATAAAACATCATTTAACTTTTTATAATGATAAGAATTTCATGTCTTAGACCTAAACATTTAATCATGTCATGACATGACAAGAGTAAATGTTTAGGTTGATTTATATAATAAATGGAAATGGATGAAAACTAGAATAATTTGTTTTAATAACTTATGAACACTTACTTGGATATAATTTTTCAGGGCTTCTGTGATAGCTTCACATACTTCTGAAACTATTGAAGATATTGTTTGTTTCGAAATCTTAAAAAGGTATGCAAGGCTTGTATACGAGTCCCCAGTGGCCAAAAATCGTAATGTGACGGCTAATCTCTCCTTTCCTGGAATCGCTTCACTATAATTTGTATTTTGTTTTGATATTTCCGGCCCAATACTATTTAACAACCATTCAAAATCTTGTGTAGACATTCTGCTAAAGTTGTCAAATAAACGATATTCGTTTTCTACTTGTAAATCTGCAATCATTTTACTTCCACTATACACAGTCCTATTCTTAAAATATGTGGTTGTCCACCATCTTCGCTTACGTTTATTTTTTCTTGTTCTTGCTAACTCGTTTTTGTATATAAAACTAGCAAATATAATGATGTCGTCGTCGTCCATGATTAAATTGCGAATGAAAGAGAAAAGAACCGGAATCAAGTCAATCAATCTCCAACGAACGTTCGTTCGTGTACTAAATTTATTTGGATGTATTAACGAACTCCAACGAGCGTGCGGAAGCCAACGCTAGCGAACGATAAATATTCATCGTTGGGCGTTCGTTGGGCCGGTCTGTACGCACCATAACTAGTTTGTACGCTAAACTATTTCGTGCCTTTTTTCTTTTATAAAAAGTTTGAGAGTGAATGTTTGGCGCCCATAAACCATGGAACGGTAAGTGATGAACAGTTTTTACCAGCGGCATTGTGTGTTTGACCTAAATTCTATCAAAAAAAAGTATTTCAACGAAAATAGTCCTCCATTGTTCTCGCCGCGCCGGCCGTTGACCGTTTTTTTCTCGGAATGTTTTGTGATTTTGCATATTTCTTATCAAACTGTCGTTGTAAACATTCCTAAACTAATTAGTTACGTCTCTGAAGCCGCTAATTGAAGGGATTACGCGGGTACCTTGAAATTAGTAGAAAACAAAAACATCCGACCCAAAACGTCAGTTTGAATCGTGACGTCACAAACGGTTTCTTATGTGTTTTCTGCGACGTTAAACTCTGGATTTTGTTATTATTTTGATTTTGTGATAAGATTTTGTTTGTCTGGAGTACTGAAATTAGAGGTTACATAGGAATATTATTAATGGCTGGAGTAGTTGGAAAAAGGAAAAGTACTGCTATTATATTTGAACATATAAAACACACAGGGATCGACGCCATATATTTGACTATGTCAGAGCAGAGGTTTAAATTTATAACAAGGGTATTACGCTTTGATGATATTGAAGACCGCCAACACCGTGCCAGACTAGATAAGCTAGCCCCGGTAAGAGAAATTTTTGAATTGTTCCTTGCAAATTTTCAAAAATATTTTATTCCTAGTGCTGAAATGACATTGGATGAACAGCTGGTAGCTTTTCGAGGCCGCTGTCCTTTCAGGCAATATATTCCAAATAAACTGACAAAATACGAGGTGAAAATTTTTACGCTAGTTGATGTCCACTATCCTTACACATATAATTTAGAAATATATGCTGGTCAACAACCAGATGGTCCTTTTCGCCTGAGCAATGAAAGACATGACATTGTTATGAAAATGGCACAGCCTGTCCTTGGCAAAAATATGAATATCACCATGGATAATTGGTTTTCTTCACTTCGAACTGCAAAAGAACTTTTCGCAAATGGCACAACTATGGTTGGGACTGTACGGAAAGATAAACGAGAAGTCCCTCGGGAATTTCGTGTCGCAAGAGGAAATCCACTACATTCTTCTAAATTTGGGTTTCACCCACCATGTACTCTGTTGTCTTATGTAGCAAAACCCAATAAAGTTTTAATTATGATGTCGACGATGCACAACGATGCCACAATTGATGAAGACTCTGGAGATAGTCGAAAGCCAGAAGTTATAACTTACTAGAATAGGACTATGAATGGAGTCGACCTGGTGGATAAAATGTGTTCCATGTATGATGTAGCGAGAAACTCAAGAAGATGGCCTCTTACAATTTTTTTCCGCTTGCTGAATTTGGGTGCACTCAATGCATTGTGCATTTACACAGCAAACAGGAATTATGAACCTGTGAGTCGACGTGAGGTCCTAATTGACTTGTCTCTGGCATTGATGAGACCACTGGCGCAGAAGAGACTTGAAAATAAATCGCTGCCAAGAACTCTAACAATCAGAATAAAAGATTTTCTTGGTATTACGTATGCAGAAACTCAACACACTGCCTCGGAAGGAACATCGAGCAATGTTGTGCGCCCTTGCCATGACTGTGGAAGAGCGCGCAATAAAAGCACTAGAAAGATGTGCACCAAGTGCAGCAAGTTTAAATGTGGGGATCATTTGAAGATTATGTGTCTATCCTGTGCTGAAAATAACATTTAGATATTAGTTTAACTATTTTTATAATTTGTGATGTCAATAAGAACAATCCATGTGATTTTTGTGCCATGCTAGAGAAGATTTTTTAATATTGTTGATTATTTGTAACACAGAGGTTGTGATAATAATATTTAATTAAGAAAACCGTACTGATTATATTTTCATTTAATAAATAAATAGTTTATGAATAAATTACGTTAGCGACTGCTGGTAGGAGGTTTAAAAAAAGGCGATTTTGTCCTTTTACATATATTTAATTAAAATAAAAGTTACATTAGGTACTTATGAATAATTAACCTAAAGACAACCTCTAGCTTCGGCGATCGAGCGAGATTGATTGTCTTGATTCCCGATCGATTGTCCCATGAGAACGTTATGCGCGCACGGTCAGCACTTTCGTAAGTCTTTCTGGGTATCACTCACGATTGCGTAAAACTTGCAACACTTCACTGTAAGTTATGAATTGGTAGTACTATAGGTACATAGGTATGTAGATACATAGGAAGATGTCTATAGGTAACACCTCCCCCTCTAGACGAGCAACTATTTGCGCAGGTTTAACGCAAATATTGCGGCTTGGCGATCCTCTCGAGCGGCTTCCCGAAGACTAGGAGTAGCAGTAGTAATAGTAACAGTAATAGTAAATTTATTTTCATAAAAAGAGGAGATTGTAGTACATGAGGCATACACAAAGTTATACGTATAAGTTTTTACAATTTCAATCACAATCTGGTGGGTGGAGTTCTGCTTTCCTAGCTAGGTTATAGAATAACCTGTATTAAGGAAAAACAGTCCCTGTCCCTTACAAAAAGTCACAATAAACTAGTACAAAGGTAATTTACTACAATAATGTTTATAATTGAATACGTGCGAGTGTGTGAGTGTGATTGTTTGTATTTGTGTAAGTGGTATGTGTGAGTGTACGAGTGTGTATGATGGAGTGAGAGAGAGAGTGTGTGTGTTTGTTTTGTTTGAAATCGTGTATTAGATCTGTCACTGTTACTGTAACTTAACGAGATAATTTTCTGTTTCAACGTAGCTTTTATTTTGAAGAAATGAACCTTTTTACACTTAGAGTTAGATAATCCGTAGATCAAACAGATTTTGTTAAATTTATTGTACAGAGTCGGGCCCAAGTAATTACAAAATTTACTTGCAAATGATGTGCGAACTTGTGGAACAGTAAAAATTAAGTCTTTCCTACGCTTTGTTACTACCTTGTAAGGGGATTTGCGGTGCTGTAGGAGAACTGTTTGAAGGATGAAGTGTTGTCGAACGTTAAAAACATTACATATACTATACAATAGATCAGTAGGAAACATGATCGGTCTCGAAGTAGCTACTTTCAGTATCGCTCTGTGTGCGATCTCGAGTGGGTTTAGTATAGTTTTTGCGGCACCACCCCAGCATGTGATACAATATGTAACAATAGATAAGCATAGGGAAAAATAAACTACACGTATAATATTTGGGTTCGCTATACTTCGGAGGGTTTTAAATATATAAATTAACTTGCGGACTCTACTGGTTAGTTGGTTAATTTGAGTTTTAATATTAAGATTTTTGTCAATATATACTCCTAAGTATTTTATATGATCGACTACATTTAAGGATGGACAGAGGCAAGAGGCATTTCCTTGTAGACACCTGTATTTGTGCGCTTTAATAGATACAGGAAATCTTGGCTGGGTGGCGGGACTTATTGAATAGGTAATAAAGTTAGTTTTGGAGGTGTTGAGTGTTAGTGAGTGAGAATAGAGCCAATTTAGGGCTTTGCAAGCAAGCTTTGAAACCAGCCTGTGCAATATGCTCAAGTTCCGACCAGGAGTCAGCAACAAAGGTAATGGCAGTGTCATCTGCAAAGGTTACTATATTAGCGTTTGCGATGTTCAGCTTGCATAGTTCGTTTATAAAAACCAGAAAAAGCGTCGGACCCAATATGCTTCCTTGGGGTACTCCGTAATATATAGGAAGCTCTTCGCTTTTATGGCCATCTATACTGACCATTTGAGCGCGACCCGAGAGATAGTCTCGGAAAAGTTCTAATTGCAAGCCCCTGACACCAATCCTTTCCAGTTTTAGTAAAAGTATTGAAATTGGAACGGTGTCAAAGGCTTTCGCAAGATCAATAAATATAGTCAACACCCTTTTACCCTTGTCTAAGTTATGCACTATGTTGTTAAGCAAATATTGTACTGCGTCCGTGGTGGATTTACCTTTGCGAAAGCCAAATTGCTGTGAAGAAATTAAATTATGATGTTCAAGATAATTAACCAGTCTTTTATTGATAATGCGTTCGACCACCTTTGACACAGCACTCAGAACAGCTATTGAGCGATAGTTACTAGGCTCCTTCCCGTCCCCTCCCTTATAAACTGGGTGAATTATGGCCTTCTTAAGGGATGTAGGAAAGATACCAGTATCAAAGCATAGATTAAAGATATGACTTAGAATAGGTGCCAGGGTATTTGCATATTTTTTTAGAAAGTAAAGTGTGATGCCATCCCAACCAGAAGCAGCATTAGACCGCAACGAGTCAATGACAGTAATAATTTCTTCGGGATCTACGCGGTCTAGAACAAAAGAGGAAGCCTTTGAGGGATTATGTATATCCTGTGGCATTGCTTGATTGCCTGTATCATTTGTAATGTCATTGGCAAGCTTTTCGCCAATATTAACAAAAAATGAATTAACGCTATTACATGATTGTGTAGGTGACAGTGACAGTGAAAGTAATTGTGTAGCTGTGGTTTTATTTTTTTAAGTATTGGTTACACGTTTGATGGTATCCCATAAGGTTTTAGGGTTATTACCTGCCTTAGCTAATTCTTGAGTATCATACAGTCTTTTTGCTTTCTTTAGAATTCTAACACAAAAATTTCTGTATCTCCTATAAGTAATGTTAATTGTGTCATTCTCTGGTTTTTTTTTACTTTTTTTATGAAGCTCATCCCTATTCCTAATGCATCGCAATAAGCCAAGTGTAATGCAAGGTTTTAGAATTCTTTTATTAGAAGGAAGTTTTTTTTATAATCGTATTATCCAAAATGGCAGAACTAATAAGTTTTATAAATTTATCAGTAACAATATTAGCGTCTCTTTCGTCGTAAAGAGGCTTGAGATCCAATTGTTTTATGTTTTCATCAAGCCCCTCATAGTCTATCTTCGTAATTGTAGAGCAAGCTGCTATTGTCAAGTCTTGGGTTTGGATGCATAATAAAGTGGAGAAGTGATCAGTAATTGTGGAACTAAAGACGAATGAACGAGTAGAACACTTTGTTCTTAGTATCGTATGGTCTAGACAATTATCACCTCTGGTTGGAAGAATATGGGCAGGAAGATAGCCATGAAAAGTGAGACAATTCAAGTATTCGTGAGAACGAATGTCAGATGTGTTTGATTTTAAATCCAAATTTAAATCACCAGTTATTATAACAGATTTGAATGCGTGGAGCGAATAGAGAACATTATTGAGGGCAGCTATAAAACTACGTATACAGTCAGCAGATGGTGAGCGATATATGCACACTATTGCTACTTCAGAAACAAGCTTTATAATAAGACCAGAAGCTGATTGGTAAAGGTCTGGTTCTTCACAGGTAGCTAACAAGTTTGACTTGTGATATAACACAACACCATCACTTTGGTTTTTATGTGTAGAAGTTTTGCATGATTGGAATATTAAAGTTACTAGCACAAGGTAGCCAGCATTCTGTCAATACGATCAAATCGCAGTCAAAAGAAATGCGGTGTAAAAGCGTTTGCAGACTTAAAAAGTTACGAGTAATAGATCGAATATTTTGTGACAACATTTTTATATACTTGTGAGGATGCAGTACTACCGAATGAGTATCCTCAGGTGAACATGTATGAGTTATTGAAACAGAGAGCTGGTCGATATTGTCAATTACTTCTGTAATGTCACAAGCCATTGAAACTTTTTAAATACGGGCAAAACTGTGGTGCCGGCGAGGGAAATTAGTATTCTATAAAGCGATAAGTTTAACTGTGTCTGCGTTAAAATATAAAACTGTATATTATCTCGGTAAGCCAAGCAAGTTAATAGATACCATGTATGGCCACAGAGTGGTTTTTTTAAACCAATTATTAATATGATTGAGTGGTTGAGCGAAAGTAATGTGTGTAAGGTATTGAGAATGAGTTGTGAAGATGATGTAGTGGTGTGTTCGTGTGTAAAGTTTTAGTATATAAGATAAACATGCGATAATAGTATGTAATTTAAAAAACAAAGGTAGAAAAACAGGGTTTAAAAGTAGTGAGACTGAACAAAAATAATAGTAAATGACATTATAGTTACGCAGTCATGCATTGATGGTTAAGGGCAGCTGCTTCAGTTGTTCTTCATTTTTAACCACTATGGATTGGCTATCCGTATCCTTCTTGAGAAACACACGTCCATTCGATGTCCAGCAATAGCTGTATTGATGTGACACAATTATTCAGAAAGTACAGCCTTCTGCACCGTCTCAGAAAATGTTAGGCATGATCCAGTTCTCATCTGTGTTCATTTACAGGCATTGGTAAATAGAGTTAAAGAGTTATCTCCAGATCTGAAAAACTTGCACATTTTGAGCGACACACACAGGCGAAAAATCAATAAAGGTTGGCATAAACTAAAAATTCAAAAGTGTCATTGAACGTGCTCTGATTGGTGTATCATACCTCACAATAGAAGGGTCTAGCTACCTGCGCCCGCACCGGCCGGCTACGAGTCTCCAAACCGACGCCATCTTATGCCTAGGTTACACAGTGCGAGCTGGCATGCGAGCTGAACGAGTCAGTTACTGAGGTGCAGTTACTTGCTCCGTGTGACCGCATCATACGAGTTACTGTCATGTGCGAGTGGGACAGTAGCTCGCGTCCGAGTTACTTCAACATTTTTTGTTTTTACTCGCTACTTGCCTTCCCCCACCACGCCACTCGCACGCCGCTCGGTCGTCAACTCGCACGATTTTGCGAAATGACAGTAGCTCGTACGCTCGGGCCCACGCTACAGTGTTTCTTGTTTCGGCGTCAAAATGGCGGAAAGATGGACATCCGATCAAAATATAAAGTTTGTGGAGCTATACAAAGATCAAACGAACTTATGGAATTGTTTGGATCCTAATTATAAGAACAGAGATTTGCGTAAAGCGTCGTTAGAACACATCCGCATGGAATTTAATTTACAAAACACGAATGAAGTTACAAAAAAAATCAAAAATTTACGTTCTACGTATAACCAGGAGTTATTGAAAATTGAAAAAAGCAAAAAAAGTGGATCTGGCACTGATGAGATCTATAAACCATCTATCAAGTGGTTCGATTCTATGGATTATATTATGAAAATAATAAATCTAAAAGAAAAAGAAACACTAAGTAATCTGGTAAGTATTTTATTTCTAATTACACAATCATATCATTTTGCCACGTAACTGCTCCCTCGCCATTGAAATAATTTTTATATTTATCACGCATTTTCTCTGCTATTGCTTTCGATCTATTATTGATTCTCGAGCGACGAATACTCGGTAATTCATTAATTTCGGACCTCCACTGCCCCAGAATGATTTGAAAGTTTATGATGTCTTCATAATCTGTAGTTCCTGGTGGTGTATAAGTGCTTGATGCAGTGGTACGTAACCAATTGTGTAATGTACATGCACATAAGACGATCTTTATCGTAGTTTCCTCTTTAACTTGAATTGGCTTTCCCAAAACACGAAAACGAGATGCTAGAATGCCAAACCCATTCTCCACAATCCTTCTTGCTCTGCTCAATCTATAATTATATATCTTTTCTGCGGCAGTCATTTTTGTAGGGCTTTAGTAAATACGGCTTCAAAGGGAAGGCATCATCTCCAACTAGAATACCATTTTCAGGCAACAATAAATTGTTTTCTAGATACGGATACAAAGAGCAGTTTTGAAATACCCCACCATCTGCATTACGACCGTATGAGCCTATATCTACATATCTGAAAGTATAATCGTGATCTACGACGGCCATGAGCACTATACTGTTTGTTCCTTTGTAGTTATAATATTCACTGCCACAATTTGGTGGTGCTTGAATTGTTATGTGTTTCCCATCAATAGCTCCACAGCAATTCGGGAAATTCCACCTCGAAGCGAATCCTACTTCTATATCTTGCCATTCTTCCACATTGGGTATCTGAAAAATAAAAGAGTAACATTAATTTCAGGAACCAAATCATGCGTCAACGTCAGGAAGCAACGTTGGATCAATGTCAGGAAACGAGGCCATGAATAACGAGGACCTTGATGCTAGTGACAATAGCAACAACGCCGTTCCTACAAAAGTGATGAGGCCACCAAAAACTCCAAAATTAAAGACGAAAGTATCATCAGAACGGTCTGAAATTCAAGCAGCTGTGAATGAGCTCAAAGAACTAAATAACAGTTTAGTAAACGTGTCTGCCCCGATTCCAAGAGAATTAGAAGATGAATGTGATGTTATTGGAAGACATGTAGCACTGCAGCTCAAACAGTTACCTCCGATTGATAGAATTGATGCGACAGATGAAATACAGGCAATACTCTCTAGATACCGTAAAAGCGCCCTCTGTGCTAGAATTGTGTATACACCTTCTGATTACAGTTCTGAATGTACGCCATCACCACAGCCTGCAGTAAATTATCAACTTGTTGGACCTACAATATCTGCACACTCTACACAACTGGAACAATCTTCACAATCTATACTCCATAATGAATGTACGCTGTCATCACAGCCTGTAGTGTTCGCAGCTCCAGTAAATCCTTCACAAACAATGTCTGTAAATTATCAACCTGTTGAACCTACAATATCTGCACACTCTACGCCACTGCTGGATCAATCTTCACAATCTATACTCCGTAATGATATACTTTCTTCAGCAATATCAATCTCTAAAATAACGAAATAAGCTATGTAGTACTGTAGTTATTAAGTATTACTATGTTAAGTTCACGTTTAATATCTGCAAAAACTTTAACAAATCCGTTGTGAATTTGATTAAGAATAATAAAAATTACTTACTTTGATATAACCTTTTAGACTTTCATTGATAGCAGCACACACTTCTGGTATTATTTTAATTATGGATGCTTTTGAAACTCTGAAAAATACCGACAATAGTCTATACGATATCCCAGAAGAAAGGTATACCAGAGTTATTTCAAACTTCACCCTTGCAGGTATCGCATCCCTCATCAGTGTATCATCACGTTGAATTTTTGGAGCAATTAAATTTAAAAGTATTTCCACTTGTTCAGGTGTCACTCTCATAACCGCTTTATATTCTCGGGGATCTTCATCATATAGCTCTTTAAATATTGTATGCGTTGCCCCTTTTTTTTGCAACCAATCCCTGACCCAAATACTTCTTTTCTTCTTCTTTTTTTGTATAGCTCTTTCAATTCTAAGCATTTCAACACAAAGTATTTTCGTAACCGCTTTTATTGTGGTATGTACTGTGATTAAACGTGTATTTTGCGACAACATTGCAGACGAATTGCCATTGACGAATATGCCAGTACACTGGTGCAGTAGCTGTCTTCTGCGAAGCCAGCAGCTTGCATAGTGTGACCGTGCGAGGCGAGTCGAGCTACTGTCATACGAGTACATAGGCACAGTAGCTGTCTACTGTCACATCAGCTGCTCGCACTGTGTAACCTTTCCTTTAGTTCAAAGTTTGAATTGTTAAAAAGTTAATTTGTTTTAATTTAATTACGGTGATTTTTCAAGTGACTATTTTTGTACAGTTTAAGTAATTTAATTGGGGTTTCGACAATGGATGCTCTTCCTGGAGGTAAGCATAGTTATTCTTTGTGTATACCAAACATATAGTTTAGGAATTACATTACTTATGTGTTGATTACAAAGACAGTTATTTTTTTTTGGAAAATAAAAACTTCTTCTAGACTAAAAATTAATTTAGGCGTATCATTCCTTAAAATAGCATTCGATGAATGCTTTATTTGCTGCTCAATCAATACAAGAAAGTTTTAAAGACGACCGATCCAGACGCTTTAACAAAATCTTCATTTATGTACATATACTCGTATAGATATCATTCATACTTAATTTTTTAGGAGTAATTTAACTAACTTGTTTTCTAATTATTCTTTTATTTTTATATAATAATTCTATATAATAAGTCAAAATACAGTTTATACATGGTCAAAACACAAATACCTAATGCAAAAATGTATACTTATGTGAAGTTTTTTTCGTCTTTCTAGGGTCTAACAATGAGGAAATATGTATCAGTAGAATAATTCTTGTGAATTATTACCGAGAGTGTAACTCTAAGAAGGATGCTGACAGAATGCAGTACCTGTGTAACAAGGTTGCTGATGCCCTCAAAATGCCAGAGCTGTCAAGTGATGTGAAGGGTGTTTTGAGCAAGCTAGTTTATACTTACAAACAAAAGCTTCAAACATCACACAACAATTTCATGCGTTGTAAAAACTCAAACAAAAATTGGTTTGAAGCATATATTACATTTCCTGTGCCACACATAGGGCAAAAAAGAACTAGTAGTTCTGGTGGTCGTCCTGTGAAAGATTTCGAAGACTGTGCTGAACGTACGAAGCGCAAAAGAACCGAAGATATTCGGAAAAGTTTGGCACCTGCTGAATTAGCTTTTGCTGCACAGATGCAATACCGAGCAATAGGAGAAGTAAATAAGTCAAAATTGATAAAGGATATAGCCTTGAGTACCACGTCAAAACCAGTTACTGAGTCACATGCAAGCTACACTCCAGATAAAGCTTTATTTTTAGTCATAGATAGCAACTTAACTAAACACCAGTACAATTTACTACGGAAATCGGCTATGGAATTAAATTGTCATTTTTACCCTAATTACGAGTCGATAACAGAAGCAAAAAAGAAGTGTTACCCTGAAGGTATTATATGTACAGAGACGAAAGCTGAAGTGTCTCTTCAGAACCTATTGAATCACACTGCTGAGAGACTATTACTGTCTTTAAAAGATGTAATATTGCATTTAAGTCCAAATCAGAGGCAAGACCTATGTCTTATTTCAAAGTATGGATGTGACGGCTCAGGGGGTCATTCGCAATATAAACAAAAATTCCAAGAAAAAGATTGTTCGGATGAAAACATGATGATTACATCAGTAGTGCCTATACGTGTGGTTACTACAAATGCACTAGTTTGGCAAAATCCCCGGCCTTCTTCACCACGCTACTGTCGCCCTCTGAGGCTTCAGATGTGTCGAGAAACATCAGAGCTTTCGAAAGAAGAAGCAGGAAATATAAAAAACGAAATAGCAAATCTTTTGCCTACTAAACACGCAGAGTGGTGCATAAAACATGAGCTGAAAGCGACCATGTTAGACGGTAAAATGATAAATGCGCTAACTGATACGAGTTCCGCGATGCGCTCTTACCTCTGTGGTGTTACTTCTAAAGATTTCAATAAATTAAGCATTTGTATCAAGAAAGAAGTAAAAGCAGAAAATCTACAATATGGAATTTCCTCACTTCACGCCTGGATTCGGTGCGCAGAATGTATATTGCATTTGGCCTATAAATTAAAACTTGCCAAGTGGCAAGCAAGAGGGCCAACAGAAAAAGAGATCGTCGCTGCTGAAAAACAAAGAATCCAAAAAAAATTTTTGGAAAAAATTGGGCTTCATGTGGACAAGCCAAGACATGGTGAAGGGACATCAACCGATGGCAATACTGCTCGGGTAATTTTCCAACATGCAGAAGAAGTGTCCCAAATTACTGGGGTTCAATTTAATATTATTAACAGACTACACACAATTTTAAAACTTTTATCAAGTGGATATAAAATAAGGACACAAAAATTTAAATTGTTTTGCCTTCAAACAGCGTCTTCATTTATATTTAACTTCCCATGGTTTAATATGCCTACAAGCCTACACAAAATATTGATACATGGGCATCAGAATATTGATAATATGGGTATAGCTATAGGACTGTTAAGTGAAGATGCACAAGAAAGTCGCAACAAAGATATTAGACACTACCGAGAACATTTTTTGCAAAAATTTTCGAGAAAAATGGCTATGGAAGATACATACCTCAGGCTAATGGCATCTTCAGATCCGTATATTACCGGTCTTAGGAAACTAGTGCCAAAAAAAATGTATTCATTATCTACATTAGAATTAAGTTAAATAGATGAAGATTTTTGTTAATTGAAATAAACTTTTTTTTTTAACAAATTGTCCTGAATTTTATTAAAATATATTATTTCTCCACTCATCTGATATAATTTAGGTGTAACAATGATACAGACAAATAATTACATCAAGTAAAACGAATTTGAGGTTTATGCCAAGTTTTAATGATTTTTCGCCTGTGTGCGACAGGCCTTCTACACAATATCGAAATAAATCTATGTTTCACTTGATAGCGTCATATTTAAGCAAAGAGTTTAGTGTTGATTCTATCATTTGGCACTATAGCGAACGTGGACATGGCAAAGGTGCACCTGATGGAGTGGGTGGTTGCATCAAACGAATTTGCGATAACCACGTTGCAAGAGGCCATGATGTGGCTAGTTTGGATGTGATGATGTTATGCTTGGGGAATAATTGTAAGGGAATTGAAGTTTATAGGATCAATGAGTCACTAGTTCCTGAAATTCAACAACTAATGGACAACAGCACTACACGACCTTTTAAAGGTACATTTGGAATTCACCAACTAACATGGAGTGTCAAAGACCCAGGAGGTTATCCACGCGAGACGTTTAAGTTGCTTGGTGTGTGCCCCTCACCAGATATGTCCACATTACGAAATGGGTCGAATCCAAATAAACTACATAAGGGCTTCTATAATGCTTGGCACATCTAGAACAATAGCCACTCCTGATTCATCCTTGTACAATTTGTCACCTGAGTGCCCTGAAAGATCAGGGTCACCAGAGTCCTCATTTGAGCATTTGCCTATCCGTGATTCTCCTGTGGCTCCAGCTACTCCTGAAGCTCCAACTGAGCCAAATTCGCCAGGACCGCCCCTAAGACTACCCACTGACCGGACTCTCAGATAGACTGACACCAGATCTTTCTATCGAAATATTCAACCAAAGGCATAAACCCCACAAGAGAAGAATCTATTCAGACGACTTTGAGGCCTCAGAAGATTCACCACAGTAAAAACGGCCAACGAATTTCATGTGGGACGATTCTGACGAGGATAATATATTTTAGTATTCTGTTCCTTTATATGCCTACAGAAGCAGAATGTCTGTTCTGTGGACAAATTTTGATTATTTTTTTGTGCTGAATTGGTATAGATTTTTGATTGTGACTTGTTTAGGGGTTGAGGAGAACTCTATTTTAAGTTTTTTTCTATTGTTTCTATTCTTGATCTTATTGATATGATTATATAAGATCACTTTTTGTTTCTTTCTGTAGACAACACAATCTCTTCTGTAGACGTAAGAAAACTAAAAACGTGATTTACTCCTAAAATATCCAAGACTGATCTCTAGTGATATTATTGTATGAATATTATTATCTGACTTTAAATAAATATAACGTTTCACTAAAAATCGTGAAGTTTTATTATAAATATTTTGTAATGTTCACGCTTTGTGTATGACCCAGGTCGGAGTAGGTAGATTGATTTAAGGTCGTTGACGTCAAACGTACTACGTAACTTCATATTTATTGTGTTAGCTGCGTCTCCAACGTTCACCCCTCCAGAAAGCCCGGAACATCTCATCGAGCCTATATAAGCCAACGCGAACCGTGGCCAAGGGCTAAGCCTGGCTGGAGGCTATAATATAGCTTAGTCTCCACAGGGTAGTCCGGTTAAGCAGTATCCGGTCACTTTAACCGAACTGTGAGACGCCACTTAGAAAAGAAAAAAAAAAAAAAAATTGGCAGAGGGCTCATTCCCGCATCCGGCGGCGCGCACTTTGTTTATTATTCCCCTTAAATTCTGTTCACTTGAATTTGTAACGTAAATACTAAATTTGTTAATTTTGTGTTAGTGTCTTATTATATTACTTTTGTATAGCTTTGGATGGTTATTTCATTCAATTCCTAAAATCAGAAGCGGGACGTCTCTCGTTTTCCCACATAACTAAACTAAAATAAAAATGTCGAATAATACTGGCCCCAGAAAAAGACGTAAACGTGAGTGCACGCCACCGCCGCCCGACCTAACTCATCGTAGTTATTACTTTTGTATAGCTTTGGATGGTTATTTCATTCAATTCCTAAAATCAGAAGCGGGACGTCTCTCGTTTTCCCACATAACTAAACTAAAATAAAAATGTCGAATAATACTGGCCCCAGAAAAAGACGTAAACGTGAGTGCACGCCACCGCCGCCCGACCTAACTCATCGTAGTATCACCTTAGACGCAATACTTAATAGGGTCTCAGCCTTGGAGCGAAGTTCAATTTCAGAACCACGATCGAGTGTGGAGCAGCAGCCGTGGCCTAACATCACCGGCATGGCCAGCCCTCCTGCTATCACGCGACCTGTCCCGACGCCACTGGCACCGGCGCTGTCGCTGTCGCCCTCGCCTTCAACGTCGGCTACTGGGGACGTCGCAGAGCATCTCATCGATGCGCTAAGGAGCTTAAACCCGGTGAGATCAAACCATTATTCCATCTCTGACTTTGACCCTAATGTTCATGACGTCATAGCATGGTGTGAGGAAGTTGACCGTGCTAAGACACAAAATAGGTGGGACGACAAAGAATGTCTGGCCCGTATCGATTTGTGTCTGAAGGGTGAATCTCACTCTTGGTTACGCGATTGGACCGAAAAGGATCGTCCTTGGTCTACATTTAAATTCCAGTTAAAATCACTTTGTCCACGACGTGTCGATGTCGCTAATATCCTGTAGGACGTCATGTGCACTGAGTCAGATAAATATTCCACATACGCGGCATACACGCGCAAATCCTTGTTGCATTTGCGTATTTTTAAAGGACTTAGTAATGACCTTTTGTGTGCAATTATTGTGCGCGGTATTTAGGACCCCCAGATCCGTGCTGCAGCTATGAATGCAAAATTGATCACCAAAACCATTGTGGATTTTTTATCAATTTATGTCAAGCCAAATAAAACCAGTGCATATATGAACAAAAGCAATGTTGATGCCCATTCTCATTCTAATTGAACTACTAGCTGTCGCGATAACAATTACGAGTACCGTAGCAGCCGTAGTGCTAGAGTGTCTGTTAAAAAAAAACTGAAGTGTTTTTCGTGCGACGCTCACGGCCATACATTAAGAGTAACGCTTGTCTCAAACGATCTAAAAATAGAAATAGCAGTTCAAATTGCAAAACCAGAATTGATAGTCAGAACACTGATTTCAATTCAAATTCTCCGAACATGAAAAACTTTAAGTGTAACTTTTGTAAAATAAAAATGGGGCATACGGAAGTAAAGTGTTTTGCTAAACAACGATCGGAGTCGGGCAATAAATCCAATGTAATTTTTTGTCCTGAAATTAAGGGTGATACGGCAAACCGTGACGACTCGCAGTGCTGTGTAGTCTACCTTGGTAGAACCATAAGCAATGGTCAGGTTAGGCCGAGCATTCATAAAATAGAAGGCTTAACTAAATCGCCGACGCCGAAAACAATTAAACAAGTGCGTCAATTACTCAGCCTTGCCAGATATTTTAGACAGTATATACCCGTAGTATGCTACTTTGACTGACAACCCCTTTCGCTAAGCTAGCTTAGTTTGGGGTATCGAACAGGAAAAAGCTAGACAGAGGTATGCGAGGACCGTATCGTATCACTAAAGTCCTACCAAATGGTCGGTACGAGCTCCAGTTGGTCGCCACCAAACTTATCATTACTTAACTTGGATCATATGGCAAAACTACACAAGCTGCCGTCAGATATATTCTTCGAATGGTCACTTATGAGTTTTAGTGTTCTAAATGCGAACTGTTAATTGTGTTAATCCTTTCATACACTTTTGTCGTAGGTACGTTTAGCCACTTTGTTGACATCCATGTACGTTGACATAAATATTCACTGATTGAATTGATATGTGAGTGACACAGCTTAAAGTGAAAAACGACGACGCACGAGTGCACGGCACTTATCGCTATGTGGCTAAGTGTCACGGTGAACTTGAGTCTAAAGTATGCTGTTCATAAATTCATAATTAATGAACTAAACAAACCTCTCAAGTGTTAAACTTTTTGTTAATCTTATGAACCGAACTAAGTTGGTCTAAGATAACGTTTCAAGAACTTTGCTTGAGTGTGAGAACTTTAATCGAGTGTAAGATCTTTGTTTGAATCTGAGAAGTGAATCACTTAAATAGCAAGTACTTTCTGTAGCAGCACTTTAACCTACGCCTTTAGCTTAGCTCCTACTAGTTGGTAACAGTCGTGACCCAGAAAGTACCCGTGTCCATCTATGACATTCGGGGCGTGACTGGCAAAGTACTGTATAAATCCCGAGGACAAGCTTAGCTCCTACTAGTTGGTAACAGTCGTGACCCAGAAAGTACCCGTGTCCATCTATGACATTCGGGGCGTGACTGGCAAAGTACTGTGTAAATCCTGAGGACAAGATTTGCCATTTATACTATGCAAGCCCGGTGCAGCTGCATAAGGTTTTGGTTGGTATTATGGCAAGTGAGCTCATTGATAGCCTTTATGAGGTTTTGAGTTCGTATGGCTATGTGTTTCGTGCAGCTGCTGGGTAGTCGTTGTCAGGGTGGATTTCAGTATTAAGAAGTAATTCACGTCTCATTAACATTTGATCGAATAATTTCTTTCATCCAGGAAATAGCTCATGAAAGGAAAAGAAAAAAAAAAAAAAAAAAGGTTGTCTGCTGTCACATCTAACATTTAAGTGCTCACTTTTGGTTTATGATGTGCAGGTTCTGATGATGAGGTGAATGAAGTAGAGGAACAGCCGAGCAACTCGTCGGCGACACCCAGTAATGCCGAGTCGGAGGTTGCAAACCCTGAAGACGCTCCGGTGGTTCCCGAGGCCTGCGAGGACGCTGGCACGTCAGGAGAGGCCGTGTTAGCTGCGTCTCCAACGTTCACCCCTCCAGAAAGCCCGGAACATGTCATCGAGCCTATATAAGCCAACGCGAACCGTGGCCAAGGGCTCATTCCCGCATCCGGCGGCGCGCACTTTGTTTATTATTCCCCTTAAATTCTGTTCACTTGAATTTGTAACGTAAATACTAAACTTGTTAATTTTGTGTTAGTGTCTTATTATATTACTTTTGTATAGCTTTGGATGGTTATTTCATTCAATTCCTAAAAATTGTGATATTTGTTCCGGAATTTTGAAATTAGCACGAATTTGTGTTTAAGGTGAAAAACGTATTAATAATATCAATCTACGCTGCCAGTGTTAGCTAATGGTGAAAGAAATCAGCATTTTATTTTATACAAAAATACCTTGGAATAGTTACACCGTACTTTGTCCCTTACTGTTGAATAAGAAATGACGCTTGACAGTATGAGACAAAACTTAGACAGGGCCTTTTGTTTCTTTATCTCATGTTCATCTATGTTCAACGCATTGACCGCACGCAACGAACAATCAGAAACAAGTATCCTGTATGACTCACTGGGTGTTTGTTAGAACAATGCGCGCGCGCTGTGTTCCAGGTAACTCACTCGCTTACCTCGGTTCGTAGAATGCGCTCCTAATTTGTGAAATTCCTGTGTTGTGTAAATAATAATCTCAACCTGGCTTGTTTACTGATTTCTGGTACCTTCTTAAAACGACGAATTTGGCTTGTATCTACGGACATCGATTTGTTTTTAAATTGTATCTCTACTTCAAGTTATTTCGCTTCATCTTCGCATATAAGTATGTTTTATGCCTTTTTTAAAGAATAATATTAACATTTTTAGTCTCATATCCGATTGATAATCTTCCTATTCACGCGATAAATCCTAATTGTAATTTGTATAAGTTGATTTACTAGACGTTTATGTATCGTTCTCTCGGAACCCGGGTTATGCATACGCATAATTGTTCTTCTAAATAAAATTATAAACTGAAAACTGTTCAGGTTAGTTAACTGCTAGTGTCAACAAATATCACTTTAGCAACATTTTAATTGTTTTAGGAGAATCTTTCACTCAAACATGGCTGGCGCAAACGTCAAGGCTGAAACAGTACAAAAGTGGATAATCAGTCATCCCGAGCTAATTTACGATCACGGTAGCCGATCTCTATATTGCTCGAAGTGTGAGAGCCACTTGGAAACTATAAATAAAGGCAATATCACAAGACACATCGAAGTCGCAGTACATCAGGGAAAATATAAGCGTCCGAATGAGGAGTTTTACTTCGACCTTATTTAGTTCCTGATCCTGTGCAACATTCCCTGGATGCAAATGAAAAACCCGGCGTTCAAGGAGTTTTTTCAAAAATATCTGTGCAGTACTTGTTGTTGTGTTTGTAGTGATAGAAAAGTGCCCGATGAATCACAGTTACGTAAAGTTTATTTAGATAAGTTTTATAAGAACAAAATTAATACTATTTATGAAAAATAATAAAAATGAGAAACTATGGATATCGTTGGATGAAACCACAGATTTTTTAGATAGATATATAGTCCATTTCTTAATAAAACCATTGCATCCTAATAATAATTCAAGCCGGCCTTATTTGATTGTTTGTAAAATGTTAACGGTAGTAAATGGTCAAACAATCGCGCAATTTGTATTGCAATGTGTAGAAAATTTATGGCAAGACTCTTTTGAATCAAAAGTTTACAATGTCTTATTGCTCTGCACTGACAGTGTAGCGTACATGCTGTCTGCAGGTCGAAATTTAAAAGTATATTTACCTAAAATTAAACATGTAACATGTTTGGCGCATGCTCTTCATCGTATATCAGAGAGAATAAGATCAGAATATAACGATGTCAATATTTTAGTAGCAAATGTTAAAAAAATATTTCTAAAAGCCCCGAACAGAGTAAAGAGTTTGAAAGAAAAATATCCTGCCCTACCACTGCCTCCGCAGCCAGTAATTACAAGAGAAAGAAAAATATCCTGCCCTACTACTGCCTCCGCACTTGTTGAACGATCATTTTCCACGTATAAATGGATATTAGACGTCAAAAGGAATACTTTAAAATTAGAAAATATTGAAAAAATTATTATGATTTATTTTAATTCTATTAACGTTGAAAGCCAAAATATGGAAATTGTATCCGATGAGGATTAAAAATAATTTATTTATGTTTTTGTTTAATTAAAAATAATTGTTCATTGAATTCAATCAATCATTCATATAATAAACGATTTTGTTAGCCTATCTGTATGTTTTTATTTTATTTTATTCCATAATTCCAATCCCGGAACTTTTTGCCGGTACTTTCCGCACATTATGGATAAAATGGCATGTCCATATTATAATACCTTGACGCAAGTATATAAAATCAATCTACCTACTCCGACCTCTGTGATAAGTGTTTAATTTGTGAACCTAAACATATAATTGTCGACATGAACAACAAATTAAACATCATTTGGTGGCTAGAGAATAGTGTCTCTTTCTGTCTGTGTATATTTGTAACTATTTATTGTACGATCACTACCCAACTGATGAGTTTATAATATGTGCTGAATTAAATAATTAAATAAAGAAAGGTTTGTACCTACTACTTTAAGATTTTCAAAGTACATTTAAGTGTAATAGTTGCCTACATATAAAGATATCATCTGCGTGGAAATCGGTTAAGATTGCTGGTGACTTACATATGTCGGGATAAAAATAGTCTACCTATTTGTATGTTAATCATAGGAGTAAACTACTGCCATACAACACTTCACTCCCAATTCGTTAAGCTTATGCTGAGGTAAATTGTAACAAACATAAAGACACACACACAAATCCTAAGACTACTCTCCGAACACATTATTAATTATGTAATAATAATGCGAATACAATATGCTACTCTACCTATATTATGATGGTATTTATGTGTTAATTCGGCGTCTGTATATATTATATACATCCTACAATCTTTTTGGCGTCATGCATTTTCGTGCATCATTACGACGTCCCCCAGTTCCTCTTTTATGTGCCAATTCGACGTCCGTATATTTATATATACATACTCGTACATCCTACAATCTTTTTGGCGTCATGCACGTCGTGCATCATTACGACGTCCCCCAGTTCCCCTTAAGTTAAAACTGCATTTCTTTTTAAATATTTTTTTTTAATTATTCTTATTTTTGTTTAATGGAAAATCAACAGCTTCTTCTTTTCGTGTGATGGAATGTACAATCTAATGTCAGAGTTATTTGAGCCTCCTTTTAAGGCCTCTGAAATGGCTCAAGTTTCAGGCACTGAGATATGCGAACACACCCCGAGCACCCAGGTTTCCTCACGATGTTTTCCTTCACGGTTAGCGAGCTACAACAGACCAATAGCTAACTCAAAATAACATATAATGGATAAACAAGTTATACGTTCTCTCCTATAGGTAACAATAAAATATTTTAACTATTTAATCTAAAGCACTTATCTACGCATTAACAGTTGTAAGAGTGAATCATTTATTAAGTAGGTACCATCAACATCATAGTTTAAATTTGAATTTAGTATTTTTATTTTATCTAGGATTTTGTCATTAAAAATAGTTTTCCGCACAAAAAATCATATGATACTTGACTAAATCATTAATAATTCGCATTATTTCGCTGCTGAGAAGGGTGAGAGATAGTCACAACAGCATTCTAAAAAGTAGAACTAAAGCTCTCCGATTTTGAAAAACTTTGTCCGCACGTTAATGTTTACTAACACTAGTATGTATAAGTTTTTTTGTTACTAACACTACTATGGATTAATTTTGGTCTGAATTAAAGATATTATTATAATAAAAATTATTTTGCAGATCAAAAAAGAAGAAACGGTACC
Organism: Orthosia gracilis; assembly: GCA_947562075.1. Lineage (NCBI taxonomy): Eukaryota > Metazoa > Arthropoda > Insecta > Lepidoptera > Noctuidae > Orthosia > Orthosia gracilis. The sequence continues at coordinate 15,141,273 of OX387265.1, forward strand.
AGAAAAACAAATAGAGGACGCAAAAAGAAAACAAGTAGAGTTGATGCAAAGCCTGTTCAAGCAATCGATCAAGATATAAGTGACAAAAATAATACTTTGTTCACAACTGTCCCAGTCAGTGCTCACGTGGACGAGCCTCCAAGTTCCACTCATTGCTCCTTCATTCTTTAAAATGTTACCAACATCTCGGACTTTAATGCGTCTATTTTTAATCAGAAGATAGAAAACACTGTTGATCCTTCCATATCTTCAAATATTACTCATATATCAGATTCCTATGCATTTTTTTTAACTGAGAACCATGAAAATCCTGATGATTCTTCCACTTCTTTAAATGTTAGCCATAACTTAAAATCTTATGAATCTCTTTCTACTCAGAATCAAGAAAGTGTTCCCTTTAGTGAAGCAGGTCATAATAGTTCTTTCGATGTGTCTTTCAGTGACATACCTGATTCTCAGATGCATAGTTTTTGCAAATCATCTGATATATTATCTGAATCTTTTGTGAATAATTTCTTTCTGGATTCTGAAAAAAAAATCTCAGATGACCCTAATTACGTCTCAAGTGTAGTTGTTTCTGATGTGCCTCCGCCAGTAGCAGTTGATCTTCCTGTTATCTCAAATCACACTAGCCTCCCTGATTCTGAAAATGTAGAGAAAAAATACACCTGCCTGTTAAGTACTGATAATGTCGAACCTCCAGCAAAAGCAATTGAATCGTCTATCTTAAGCTCTATAAGACAGCTTGATCCTGCTGATAATACAATTTTAAATAAGCCTACTTACGTCTCAGACGTAGACGATATCGAAAAGCTTCCGCTAGAAGTCCCATGCATAATATCAGATGACCGGAATCAAGACTAGTCGGTACCATGCTTTGACAATATGAGTCTGATTTTTCTGAATCTTCAAATGATAAGAATTATGAACCATCATCTTATTAATCCACGTCAGAATCTGGCCAAAAAATATTAATGGAAACCGAATGTTTAGATGGATCACATAAGGTCAGTAGAAAATTGGTATACATACCTACAAAGTTGGCAAAGACATTTATGATCATTAAGATAAATAACACTGTTTTAATTTTAATGCTATAATTTTCATTATACAGTTTACATGGTGCGACAGCGATTTTATTTGTTTGTTTGTTACTTTCATGCTTTGACTACAAAACCGATCATTATAGAATTTTACATACACGCTGTCGGTAATACGTTAGCTCGTAAGCTCTTTATACAATAAACTCATATCATTTCAGGCTGCTTCAAGCCATTGCGATGATACAAGCCCAACAGAAAAAGTTTCGTTGAAAGAAGTTTGTTTAGGGGAAGATTCGGAAAGTAATCACGAAACAAACAAAGAAAATATAGAAAAAAGAAGTGCCGGAAAATCAAAAAACATCAGAGATTAATTTGAAAGGTAAACGCATTAGAGAAAGAGATTTTTGTTACTACTGTGAAAATTTCATTTTGAATTTTTCGCGACATATGGTTCGAAACCACTCAGCTGAACCTGAAGTACAATCAGCATTAGCACATCCTAAAAATAGCCTTAAACGTAAACAAGTTTTTAGCGCTTTAAGATATAAGGGTAATTATGTGAGTAATTCGCAAACTGCATTCAAACCTGTGAAGAAGTGTTTTCTGAAAAGACTGACTATTTACCTTGCTCTAAATGTCTTGGTTTTTATTCAAGGAAACAACTGTGAGACATGTAAAATAATGTAATAATGCTGCTTCTACAAACAACGCACAAGCTGATGCACAAAATTTTCTTGTACGTTACGTTAAAGTCGTTGACTCTATGTGTAAGAATTTATATTAAGATACCCAATGAATTTAAGTCGTTAAATTTTAAACTATTCAAAAAACGTTTGCATGACTGGCTACTAGAATATACATTTTATAAAATTAAGGAATTATTAGATTAGATGTATTTTTTTTATTAAGACAAATATAATGTAATAATTATTATAAATTTGCATGCTACAATTACTTTAGCTAAACATGTAAGCACATATTATATTGTTCTGCAAATAAAGACTATCTTATCTTACGAAGCGACTGTTCTTAAGTATTTATCTAGTGTTTAAGTAAGTTATGTAGGTAGGTACCTACGTAAATAGATAAGGGTAGTAAAAGAAGGACTGTATGTGTAAAACTATTTGAATGCTCATTGCTATTAAAGAGAAATGTAAGACATTATAAGAAAAACATTCAATAAACTTACGTATGTATGTTAGCAACGGGTGTTACTACACCACCTGATGCGAAGTTTTTATACTAGGTTATAAGCGTTTCTTTTTTAATTACCTACTTATACGAAAAGTACAAAGATTTGTTTCTAATATTTTAAATTGAATTTATTAAGAAAGTATTAATAACTAGGTCAGTACGTACTCAAATATTTCTTGCCTAACATTGTATGTAAATATTTTGATTAATAATTTTATTAATCGATACTATAACATTAATCTTATATATAAAATTCTCGTGTCACAATGTTAGTTACCGCACTCCTCCAAACGGCTTTACTGATTTTTACCAAATTTTATATGCATATCCAGAAGGTCTGAGAATCGGCTACTATCTATTTTTCACACCCCTAGGGTCCCTAGGGTAGGTAGGGTAGGGTAGGTAGGGAAGGGTAGGTAGGGTAGGGTAGGTAGGGTAGGGTAGGTAGGATAGGGTAGGGTAGGGTAGGGTAGGTCGGGTAGGGTAGGGTGGGTAGGTAGGGTAGGGTAGGTAGTGTAGGTAGGTAAGTAGCCAATTGACGGGAGCGAAGCCCCGGGGGTCAGCTAGTAATATATAGTAATTGCTAATATATATAGTAATTGCTAAAGCACGCCAAAGTCTGAACTGTTCTAGTAATTTAACTAAGTTCCAAAGTTATACAACGTGTTTTTTTGATATCCCATGACTAAGATTTTGATCAGACCATGTAATACTCGTAGATTCATATGGCATATAATTATGTCAAGTCAAATAGTATATTATGCAACTAGTGAATAAAGGACGGTTTTAAAGCGAGGGCCATAGATGAATCACGAACAAGTGAAGGATTCTAACAACTGAATCACGACCGTAGGGAGTGATTCATGATGATTATATGATGATGATGATTGAATCACGAGCATAGCGAGTGATTCAAGTGTTATAATCCTGAACGACGCGAGCTAGATTACTAAATAATGAATGAATATCCCTATTACTAATATGGTCGTTTTTTACTAAAAGTTGTGTTAACTTATGTTTGGTGTTGGTGATTGCTGCATGTTTGTTTTTTTTGCTTATTACCAGGGAGGCTTAAAATGGCAGAGAGCAAGACAAATTTTAGCTTTGGTTCAACCAGAAGCGGCCTCGTCTACCGATAGCTCTTCGTCTGAAGACGAAGTTATTATTCAAAACATCACCGAACGTCAAGACGATGTATCTTCTGACTTCAGCTCAGAACCAAGGTCCCTTCGTTCGTCTTTAGAAAACTTGGATCTTATTCTTGATAGTCCAGTGCAAGAAGAAACCTTTTCGACATTATCTGATGAAGATACGGTTCCACTGACTCCAGTAATACGTAGTATTTTTACTTCGGACACACCACCCAATATCCGCTCCCAAATTTAAATTCAGTTTCGTCAATTTTATCACCACTTAATACTCCATTAAGCCAAAGAGTTCGCTCAAAAAGAAGTGCTAACTGTGAACCAAGAGTTGTAGCTAAAAGAGTAAAAAAGTACAAGAGACCTCTTCTTAGTTTCAAGTGGCAGCGTGGGAAATTCAAATATCCAGCAGAGTTTGATATGCCTGATCTTAACACTAGTAGTACCGCAACAGAATCTCCGTTAGACTATTTTCTTAATTTTTTTTCTGAAGATATAATAGATTATATTACGGAGCACACCAATTTATATTCTGTGCAAAGCAAAGAAGGTAAATCTATAAACGTTACCAGAGATGATATGCGTGATTTTCTAGCTATCACAATTATGATGGGTATTGTAAGAATGCCGTCATATCGAGACTACTGGAGTAATGATCAAATAGGTACTTATATTAATAAATATATTATTATAAAAACATTTTTTTCTAATTGAATTTCTAATTAATAAAATGAAAGTAAATGAACGATAAATTATTTCCGCAGATTCCCCCATATTTAATCCTGGCAAAATTATGTCGCGCGAAAACAGTGCTGCGTCTGCGGGACTTCTATCGTGAAATGGACTTTAAACGGCAACACCCGCGATCGTTGCTCCTTGAAGATTTTTCAAAGACGAGCCCTGTCACGTTTTGTCCTGTGCTAGGCGTGCACGGAGCATTGTTTGGTGCCATTTTTGTTTGAGAAATACTTTTGTGATTGAGTGTGTGGCGGCAATAAAACATGTAACGGTAAGTGATGAACAGTTTTTACCAGCGGCATTTTGTGTTTGACCTAAATTCCACCAGAAAAATATATTTCAACGAAAATAGTCCTCCATTGGGTCATGGTATACGAGACGGGGCACTATGAAAAAAAGACTTAGACAATATTCACTCTGCTGAGGTTTTGGTGCCACTTATATTGAAGAATGTGGAAGTTGGCACCACCATCCACACTGATTTTTGGAGAGCATATGATTGCTTGTCAGAACATGGCTACATACACAAAAAAGTCAACCACTCGGATCGTGACAACCCATTTATAGCTAAAGATGGGACTCATACTCAACGAATTGAGTCCCAGTGGAGGGCTGTTAAAAGATTTTTTTAGGAAAGACAATTTTAATAACACACAAAATTTTGCAGATGTTATTTTTGAATATTTGTGGCGGCGAAATAACGTAAAATACAGGAAAGATCCATTCATGGAATTGATAAAAGCGATAAAACATGTTTATAAAGTGGAATAAACAATTTTTTACAAATTTCTGTTTTTTATTTTTCTAAGAAAACCAAGTATTTCCGGCGGGTGAAAATGGTGAGGGGGGATCGGACCCTTCCCCCCCCCTCCGTCCCCCCAACCACTCACAACCCCTTAAAATGGCGACGTATTTTGAAATTTTTACCTTTGTGCAGATTGGAAAAGAAATCAGACATAGAAACATGCAAAAATGATGATAACAAGATAATTTGTTGTTATGACATGCAGGCAGTTCTGCAGACACCGTGCGGAAACGATTCCCTATTTTTTTATAAAAGAAGACTCAATGTGTACAACTGCACCGTAATTAACGGTTCACCCTTGTTTGATAGAACAACGTTTGATATAATATTACTAAATCGAATTTTAGTTGCAATAAAGTCATTTCGAAGAATTATTCATTTGACCGAATAATTCATTGGTAAATTTTTATTTAGCATAATTATTTATTTGAACTAATTTCATTTGAACTAATTTCATTTCGCCGAATTTTCAAATGCACTTATTTTATTTAAACTAATGTTTCACTCCACTAATAATGATTTAGTCGAAAGATCGTATCGAATATTTAGTTCATTAATAATTCGTTTCTTTCATCGTCTATAAACTAATATTGTTCTTCACCTCTCGAATTAATGCCACGCCGCGCGCCGTACTTCTATTGCCATCTAGTAGATGTAAGTGGAACAATATTGAGATTTACTATAGTCGTAAATATGAAGGTAGTACCAAGAAAAATGCATCGTGCAGGTTGTCATTGTCATGCACTATAATGATTTGTGTCTCATCATAAGTCATTACTAAGTAAACATTATTTATTTTTTGCACAACAATACCACAGTACTTCAAAGTTTGGGAAGAAAATTGTTCAGAAAAAAGTGCATTAATTGCCAAATGCTTTGCAGAAAATTATGTCGTAGGAAAGAATGGCAAACCCCCCCAGTTTCCACCTAGCTTATGGAGTTGTCATGATTTGAACCATTTAAAATTGCCACGCACACAAAATAATGTGGAAGCGTGGCACCACAGGTTAAATAGTATAGTCGATAAAAGAAACCCCGGATTTTATGAACTGTCTACTATACTGCTTGCCGAAATGAATATAGTTGAAGGGAAAATACAGTGTATTTTAAATGGAGAACCTAGTGCAAAGCAGAAGAAGATTTGCACTAAAAAAAATGACAATATTGAGACAATGCGCAATTTTGAAACGTATACAGAACTGGATTTACTAAAAGCAATTGCAAGTAATTTAAGATTAGTTTAACTGTTTTCTTGTTCAAAATAAATATTTTTTCAAATATTTACAATGTTTTTTTTTCTGCATTACATTACACCAATTGAATATTCGATAAAATACATGGTTATACCATCTGAACATTACATCAAATGAACATTATACCTTTTGATCATTAGCGCAAATGTTGTTATAGCAAATAAATATTCGATGAACTGAAAATTCTGTCAAACGATATTATACAAAGTTATGATTTTCTTAAACGTTGTTCGATTTAGTAATATTATATCAAACGTTGTTCTATCAAACAAGGGTGAACCGTATTTAACATTGTATCAAAAGCTGCCTATTGCTACCTATGGAATGAGTCATTAGGGGGAAAAGGTTGCGATAAAGTTGGGACGTGCATTTACAAATTTTTGAAAGACCACTCTGTAGGAAATTTTTATTTTTTTACACTGACAATTGTTCTGCACAGAATAAAAATAAAAACCTGCTAAGCCTTTACCACTATGCTATCAAAGTTTTGGGTGTTGTGTCAATAACACACAAATACTTAGTTGTTGGACACACCCAAAACGAAGGTGATAGCGTGCATAGCACTATTGAACGAAAACACGAATACTGAAAAATGGATCCATTTTTGTTCCAACACAATGGAAATCAGTAATACAATGTGCCAAGAAAAGTGGGACTCCATACGAGGTACACGAATTGGACTTCAGTGACATTCTCGATTTGAAGGACTTAGTCACGCAGTTTGGCGAAAACTTCACAGTTAATAATGACGGTGATCGTGTTGTATGGAATGAAATAAAAAAAATCTTTATGCAGGCGTCTTCTCCATACTTGATTTTTTATAACGACACCTATGAACCAAATTCAACAATGAAGTGCCTAAATGTGCGCAACAGAACGAGGGGCAGAAGCGCTGCAAATGTAGAACTACATCTACGAAATAAGTACCACCAGCGACCAAAGATATCAAACCTAAAGAAAAAGACTTGCTTGCTTTATGCGACTCAAATGTCATTCCAAGAGTATACCGAGAGTATTACTCAAGTTTAGAGGCTGAAGACAATCATATGAACCCGATGAGCATAACGAAAATGATTAATTTGAAGCATTTATTATTTTAAGATTTCTCTTTTTATTTTTTTAATATTAAATAACCAATAAGATATCTAAATTGATTGTTTTTTTAATTTCATTACTAGCATATTTAGAAATATTCTGATTAGTTTTTAAATTTTCATAAAATATTTAATTCATTAATGGAACATTTCACAAAAAACCTGATAACTCAAAAACTACAAATGACATCCTAAATCTTTGTAACACACAATAAACTTGGCTATAATCTACATATAATTCAATAAATAAAAAAACATAAAATGACCTCAAGGTAAAGTAAAATCACATTTGAATATTTCCAAAAACTTTAAACCTCAATACTCAAAAACGTATAATTTTGAAATGTTCCATTACTGTTTCTGACCGACGATCTATGTCTCCTAAAACTAATCTCAATACTATTCGATAAAACGAACAAACATGGTTATGTGTATATGTATACAACATAATTATAAATTATTATTTACATTATATCTTACTTGGTTTGTCCAATTGTGCCCAAGAGCGTTAGGATATGTACAAAGGAGATGAATGTATTTATAATGATGTTGAACAGTACTACAAATGAGTTCATTATTTCCAGATAACACCTGCGGACCATGTTTGTCATGCATGCTGGGAATTAGCTTCACAAACGTCTGGTAATATGCCGAGAAGACGAGTTGGCCATCAAAGTGTTTGTGTTGTATGCGGACGATCTATACTAAGAATTAGTCGTCGCAGGATTTTGATTGATGGGGCAAATGAAGATGAACAAAGAGTGGTTAATATAGTTTCTACTTGGATCCAACCACGAGAGGTATACAAACACATACCTACTATAATTAAATATTAATTATGTTTATTTGGTTTAAACCAAGAAATAAAATACTGTCAATTATTTCCCACTATAGCAAATGTTTGAATGCCAGCTTTTATTTATTTATATTTTTTATTTTAGCTTCGCTTTGAAGATGAAGCTTGTGTGCCATGTTGGCTAAGAGCTAGAAGAACTAGGATTGCTCCAGTTGAAGTCATTCAACCCCCTGCGCCTGATCATGTGGATGGTGACCATCCTATTTTAATGTGTGCTGTATGTGGTCACAGTCTGTACACAACAACATCAGATGAAGAGTGGAATCCCAACAATATTTCCCGTTTGTTGGAGCACCAGCAGGTATGCATTAGATAATTTATTTATAGTAACAAGTTTTTGAAGTCTTGCAATGCAAAAGTCACTCTCAAAATTTTGCTAAGTCTAGGACACTCATGAGATTGGCACTAACAACATAAGGATACTGGTCCTTTCATTGTCAAGTGAGTCTTTCTCCTCTATTCCCATGAGCAATAAACTTATTCACTCATAGTAACACAACATAGCTATTTGGGAAAGCTTTCTGTAACATGTAGAAAACCAATTACTGTGTCTCAGGAACCATTATCCAGCTTGGGTTATTCAAATTCAATCAGGAATCACTGTCCTACCTCATTTTTGTTTGTGTTGCTTTTATGTTGCAACATGTTGGACACAACTTATGTCAAACTTAGTGTTTGGTTTGCATTTCATCCATTTTATTTTGATAAATATATCTTTCATGAAAGGCATTCACAGATGTCATCCATTTTATTTTGATAAATATATCTTTCATGAAATGCATTCACAGATCCATGAATGAAGTTTGCGGAGTTTGCTGGGACCGGGCTCGAGTTTTGAACTTACATGTTCCAGAAGAACCGCTAGAAAGACCCCAGCATATTGAGTTGCCAGAGGAACCCCAAGAAAGACCCCAACATATTGTGTTGCCGAATATAAGAAGAGCAGCTGAAACAGCAAGGCATTGCATTTTCCAAGAGTGTATGGAACCTGAAAGAAATGTTGTGCCTGAAGAAACGAGGCAAGAAGTTTTAATCATGTACCAATATTATATACCATGAGGTGCTCGCATTTTTTCTTTCTACAGACAGGAAGCAAATTATGAAAATCTTTATGCTGCTGAGTATAGCATGAATAGCTTTACTTCCATACATATAGAAGAGATTCAAATTCAAATTTATTTATTTGGAACAAGAAACACGTACAGATATAAACAAATTGAAACGATGACAACCGCAGTAGTATAAAACTGTGTCGCGGTTATCAGCGCCCCTCTCCAGGAAGAATATTTTCTTACTAATGGAAGGACTTCAGAATATCTCATATGAGAATATTCAGAACTACCCCGATCACCAAGGACACTGCCGCCAAGGAAAAAAGACTGTAACGTTGTACGTTATTTATTATAAATAATATTAGAATGGCTATATCTGAGCCGCGCGCCGCGAGCCGTTGTCGTGTGACGGAAACCGGTTTTGGTGAACTATCCCTGCTACGAGGCGACACTGCCGCGGACCGCGCACAATCGTTATACGCTCACTACCACGAAGCCGCGAGCCGATATAGTACCTACCTATATACGTCTTAACTCCTTTTCTATTGTGCTTTTACAAATACTTTATAAAGTCAGTGTCAACCCCAGATCGGGTGAGTGTTGCAAAATATTGCTTATTATGTGTACCTAGAAATAGTTATACGTAACGTGCTGTATAATGACTTGCTAATTTATAGTGCGCACATACATTTATTTTATTACATGCTACGGTCATGCTGTTGTGCTGTCTTTGTGGTGTACTAGAGTTTGTTAATCACCTTAACGCTTTTAGAAACATATTATTTGGTATTTGACCTCAAATGACCTGTTCACCTTGACCATGTCATGTAGGTATTGTATCCCTACAAATATTTTCCTATATTCTTCTTTTCTTAGTAATTCTTATCGTGCCTACCTATTTATTAATTGCCTTAACTTCATCAAAACTAGTACTTTTCAACTCATTTAATTACATTCAACCTTTTCACTTCATTAAGATTACATTTGTTAGCTGAATTATAGTTTATCACGCTGCCTAGACTGCCTCATCTCGATAGCTACTTAGTGCTAGATCACTGCTTTCCATTTAGTCAGGTAGTTAGTAAGTGGAAATCGGGATGTTGCGGACGTGGCTGGAACAGAACCGGACCGTAACTAAAACGGACATTCCAGGGTTCGAGTACCGGGATAGTGCACCTACCTACAGTGCATATACCTGCAGAGCACCTACCTAAAGTGCGCCTACCTGCGTGCCTGTACCTACCTACAGTGCACCTACCTAAAGTGCGCCTACCTGCGTGCCTGTGCCTACCTACCGTGCCTGTGCCTACCTACGTGCCTGTGCCTATCTGCGTGTTCTGTGCCTATCTGCGTGTTCTGCACCTACCTGCGCGTCTAGCGTCTACTAGCGCGCTGCACACCTACCCCGCCTGACCGCTGCCGAGCTGCCTGAATACACAGGATAGTGGTGTTTCTATAGGCGGGCAAGAACCTAACGCGCGCTCGATATTTTAAATTCACACCCAGCTCTGTCGATCTTTTTTGTAAATATACTGTAATAATATTTAACTAATAATTCTTATTTTTTTTCTACACCTACCTACCATTTGCAAAACGTTACAAGACGTATCTAACATTTTTTTCTTAATTGAGTTACATGCATGTTCAAAATCTGTAAAAAAAGGCATTCATCAGTATTTTTATATTTCGCATAAATAAAGCGGAACACTATTAATCTTACAGTTAAATAAGACGCATCTGCGATATGAATCAAATACTACTAAACAGAAAAGACATTTCTGACGTACACTAAGTTGAAACGACGCATTTTAGTAGAAGCGTCTTTATTATTTTCAAAATATTTAATTCATCATAAAATGAACAGACACTTCTGCATGGTCATAAGAAGAAAGACTGTTCTGTGTAGATGCGACTATTTATCTTCGTATTACGAAAAATAGGCAGACGCAAGTGGCAGTAGCGCCTTTTCTACTTAGTATTGCTAGTTGTGGGGGGTGTAATGGGGCTCGCGGTTGGACTACTGCTCTTCAGTTGCGTCCAGGCAGTCAGAGACAAGTGACATCACGCGCGCGCGCGACTCTTCGAGCTATGACTACGGAGAAATCGTAAGTTAAGCTTCCTCCATTTATAATTTATGTATATTTAATTTATTTTAGCATACCCATGAGTAATTTTAGATTTAATAAACCGCAAGCTTATCAGGTGATACTTACCAAACAAATACATACGTACCTACTTTCATGTTAAAATATTTGAAAATTTATATAAGTACCGATTAGAAAACAACGTCTTGTTAATAGGAAAACGCTTTTTTTCTCGAATTTGACCGTGGAGTACGTACCAACTATCACAATGAAGAGGTTTGCAGTTTATACACTTATATTTTTACCTTGTTTTATTTTACTTTAATGAGTTTTGTAGGAAGTAAATTTTGTTTTTCAACATCTTTATTTTAAGTATATTTTTTCCACTGTTAGGTTAGACGGAAGTTATTATTTTATTTGAAGCGTAACCCTGTGAGTAGTGTGATTTGGCAATTGGTAATTAGTTAATATTATTTAGTTTTTTCATTTCTTTCATCTGCGCTGGTGGTTTGTTCTTACAATTTTGTTTGTTTTAGGTGTGACAAAATGCGACATAATCGATGCTCAAAAATAATGTCCTTGGTGCCATCAACCAGTTCTTCACAGGAGTCAAACCTGGATACAAATAATTATGATCTGCCTTTATGTACTATGAACGAAAATAACTCTTTGAGTCATGCGGAACTTCATAACAGCTCAGACAGCATCCTAGATTTTGATTCAGATGATTCAGTTTTTGATAAACATTATTTACCCTCAAGTTTAGATCCGCCAAAATGTTTAGAAGATTCAGATTCGTCTACAAATACCATCCCCCATTCACAGTCAATTAACGTTACTGTCCCTGAATCACCAGAAATCTCAGGCAATGAAGACACGCCACAAAATCTCACTAAAAAGGGGACTATCAGAAAACATAAAGGTACGTATCGACTTCGCGCTCCGAGAGATCGAACATTGGCGCGCGCTCCAGCCGCGCGAAATGGATACCACTTTGGAACGCGCGCCAAGGTGTTCGTTGGAGCGCCCGAACGCGGAGCGGTCCGTTCCGTCGGGTGTCGGTTTTTTACCACGCATCAGACGTGGCGCGCGCGCCAATTGAGACGGGTCGTCGTATTTTTTTGTGTTTGTTGCGCTCCGAATAATAATTATGGATAACCAAAGTTGCCGTAAATTAATTCAGCTATATGGTACGAAAGAACTTTTGTGGAACAGCAAAAGTTCTTCGTATCATAATAAATCGCTTAGAGAAGATGCTTGGAGAGAAATCAGTAGTGAAATGGGAGTCCCTGTGCCGGAGTTAAAGAAAAAAATGACTGTGCTCCTATCATCGTACAGAAGAGAAAAATGGAGAATATCTAAAAGCCAAATCACTGGCTCTGGTAATTATTATACAGATTTTTTATTATTTTTAGTTTCATATAAAAAATAACATGTATTTGCATGATAAGTTTACGGAGAAATTAAATAAGAATTAGTCGCACTAAAACTCGAGAAAGGCTGGACCGATTTAGCTGATTTTGGTTTTGAAATATTTGTAGGCAGGTAAGAAGACAAAAATAAAAATTCACATATACATTTTAAATATGTTATTGGTTGATTGTTCACAGGTCGGGACAGTATTTACGTATCAAAATGGTATGGTTTTGATGATTTCAATTTCATGCAAGACAAGTGTTCACCAAATTATACAACAGATACTATGCAAGACAATGGGAATAAAGATGATGCAACAGACGCTACGCAGGTGAATAATGTTACTAATTTCAATATCTATTTTGCCAGGGTATTGTTCCGTTAGTAACAAAATGTTGAGCGAGATGTAAACGTATTTCCTTTGCGTCATTCCCAGTTCAACGTGGTACATTAGTGAGAGGGAGTAATGATGAATGATCACCGTCATTTCTCCAACTACCTGGTGTGATTCCAGTTACTGTTTCCGTGTCTCAAGATCCATGTGGTGTGTATTTCTGGCTGGACCTCTTTCGCAAAAATTGTGCAAATGTATAACAGCCAAAACTACTTTTGTAGCTTTACTGGGTGATAGTAACATAGGTTTCCTTAAAACCCTGAAAAACGAGCTTGCTATACCAAAAGCATTTTCCACTACTCTACGTCCTCTTGACAGACGATAGTTAAATATTCTTTCTGGAGATCCCCTCTCTGGCTCCCCTTGGAACGGTTTTATTGTGTATTCGTTTAGTGCAAATGCTTTGTCTGCCAGAATAACGTATGGAACTCTGAGGGTGTATGGTATTTGATGTATCGATGGCTGAGGTATTTTCATGGACTTTTCTTCGAGTCTTTTGTATAATGTAGTACGTTTAAAAATCCCCCCGTCCGAAAGTCTCCCTTGGGAACCAATGTCAACGTATCTAAAACAGTAGTCCGCGTCTACGAGAGCGAAAAGTACGATACTAAAAAAGTGTTTGTAGTTATAATATTCCATGCCGCTGTTACCAGGTGCCTGTATCATTACGCGTTTTCCATCCATGGCACCTATAGCATGAGGAAAATCACATTTTTCTTGAAATTCTTGAGCAATATCCAACCAGTCTGTCTCGGATGTGGGGATCTGTAAAATTACAAATAATTATAAAATACAAAGTTAATTAAATGCACGTTCATATTTCAGGACTCTACACCACAAAATAAAGGCGAGTCTTCAAAAAAAACTTCAGAAGAGTGTAATACACAAGCACAATTTAATGATATTATTCAAAAAGCCCCGGAAAATGCTGCCAAGAAGACCTCAAAAAAAAGGAAACAAGAAGAAGAGGACGATAAAATGTTGACAGAAGCGTTCAAAATTTTAACCGAAACGTCGCAAGCTACTGATCCATGTTTCAGTTATGGCCAGCACATAGCAAATGAATTAAGAAAATATGACAGCCATACTTTAATATATGTCAAACAGGCAATAAAAAATATAATTTATATCATTCCCCCTCTAAAAAGCTTATTTTATTCACAGAAAACAGTGAATAAAAAGCACTTTTAATCACTGTTATGGTGTTTGAATTTAGAACACACCAATACATATTCTACCTCCAACTCAATGCTATACAACCTCCTTGCGCATAAAATACTCGATGCAAACTTCTAGTGCAAAGAATATTCGATTTTCAAACTCCACTTGTCGATTTAATTTTGAGTTTGTTTATATTTAGAATTTTAATAATGATGTTGATTTTGGTCTAGGATATTTAGTGAATACTTATTTAGATTGTAATTCTAGTATTAATAGCATTGGTGCTTAATTAATTATAATTATGTAACGTAACGGAGGTGGTCACTGGCGTCTGAAACACACTAGCTCAGCTTAAATTTACAGAAAATGTGGAACCCTGAGGTTTCTCATTTTTTCTAAAATTTTAAGGTAATTAACCATTTATTTATTTATTAATATCCCTTGTGCTTTTTGCTTAAATCTTTCTTTTTCTCGTAGTCATGGTATAAAATATAGTATGCAACTCATGATTAAAACGGATTTATATCGAGGACCATTAATCGCTCGCTATGCTCGTGATTCGATTATCATGAATCACTCCCTACGGTCGTGATTCAGTTTTTAGAATCCTTCACTTGTTCGTGATTCATCAATGGCCCTCGCTTTAAATCCGTCCTTTATTCACTAGTTGCATAATATACTATTTTGAGGCCAATTTAGGCAAATACAGTCCACTTTATGGGTATACAACACAAGAGCCTCAAAATCTCTCAAATTCAAATACTGATTATTTG
This sequence comes from Orthosia gracilis, assembly GCA_947562075.1. Classification (NCBI taxonomy): domain Eukaryota; kingdom Metazoa; phylum Arthropoda; class Insecta; order Lepidoptera; family Noctuidae; genus Orthosia; species Orthosia gracilis. Next base: position 15,156,278 of record OX387265.1, read on the forward strand.
GCCAGTACGTCAACTCAAGCTAACGAGAAATAATTTAATTTAAAATAGTTAAATAAATATAATACTAATTAATACTGCGTTTTTCACTTACTTTTACCCAATCTTTTAAAACCTCACTGATAGCATCACAAACTTCTGGGACTATCCTAGATATAGACTGCTTTGAAACTCTGAACAGGTATTGCAAGCTTGTATACGAGTCTCCAGTGGCAAGAAATCTCAAAGTTATAGCCAGCCTTTCAGTCACTGTAATAGCTTCGCGAAACTGGGTGTCCATTTTTTTCACCTTTGGCTCTATCAAGTTATGCAAGTAATAAAAATCTTCTATAGACATTCTTGTGAAGTTTTTTATTGTGTCTTCTATCACTTCGAACTGCATATCTCTTATAAGTGTCACTCCATACTGCATTCTTTTCGGTACAGCTCTTTTATCCACCAACGCACTTTTCGTTTCTCTTTTTTCTTTTTTATAATGCTGTGTATAATTACAAAAGCTGCTGCTGCTCGTACACGACTAGCTTCCATGATGAACGGTCAAACACCGGAACAGTTGCCACGCGCGCCAGGCGCGCTTAGTTGATATACTTCAAATCTTTGGAACGCGCTCCGCGGAACGCACTCTCGGCGCGGTCATTCATGGCGCGAGTTAAGGAACCCCAATCCCCCAATATTAGCTTCATCAGCCAATAATTATATTATATTAGAATAACAGCTATATGTCAGCATATAATATCTAGGACATGCGTCATTAGCAGAGATGATTGGTTAGCAATAAGATTAGTATATAAGATCAACATTTTGTAGAATTAAGGAATTACTGTCTTGCTGTAACTGGGATCAAATAAAGTTTATTTTTAAACTCTTCCGTTGTCGCTTACTTAATTGGCGCAGCCGGTAGGATCTCTGTAGTCAGTCTGTCACGTATCCACATCTACGGGAAGCAGCCGACGTCCGTTTCAACGGTTCAGCAGAGATCACCGAACAAACAAATACATTAAGAAGCCACATCAAGCCAGGAGAGGACCAGGAGCCAAGCAGTAATTCAGGGATCATGAAGATAGCTGCGGAATTGTGAGTAAATCTTTTCACCTTCCTCTCAGCTCTTCCATTTGCATCCCAACCTTGTATTAATCTATGTTGTGTGTATTATTAGGGATTGGACAACGCCGTAATAATATTTTATAGATTGTTAGTTGTAGTAAATAGTTAGGGATAATTTATTAATTTTTGTGCTTACTTTTTGTGAAGCTTCGTTATTTCACTTCATAATGGAAGGTATAAACCGTGTTCCGCAAGAGATGGTAAACATAATTCCAGTATTTAATGGCGATGTTAGAGCGTTACCCTTATTTATTAAAAAATGTGAATACATTTTAACAACATTCCAAGGGAGCGTTGTACAAAACAATTATTTATTTCATGTAGTAACAAGTAGATTAACAGGCGAAGCAGCTAGTTTGGTAGGCGAAAGGGACTCTATAAATACGTGGGATGAGCTAAAAATGCTGTTAAATCAACACTTTGGCGACCCACGTACTGAAGATTGTCTAGCAATGGAGTTAGAATCCTGTAAAATTAACAAAGGTGAAAGTTACTTAGATTTGTGTCATAGGATACAGCATATGAGAAGCATTTTATTTTCCAAAATATCAGAGACTATTGCTGATGACTCTTTACGGAAGGCTAAGCAGATAATCTACAGTAATAGGGCGATGAATGTTTTTCTATTCAATTTACCGCCATTCCTAGTTAGGTTAGTTCGTTTACGCGACGTTTCGACATTGGAAGACGCGTTGAAAATTGTTTTAGAAGAACAGAACTTTCAATCAGTCTATAATTCTAAAACAAACGATCACCGCAATTATAATAGATCTAATAAAAATATTTTTTCCGATTTCAATAGTGCGAAGTATAATTCGCAGAGCCTATCCAGTGCAGTTGCACCGAATAACGCCACGAGTAGTTCAATTACGATGAACAATTCGCAGCAGTTTAGGAATTATAGGCAACATTATAATCAAAATAATTTCAATCGGACAAATAATAATGATCATAACAATAGGACAAGTAGGTCACAGTTTCCGATGGCGCAACAAAGCCAACAGTCCACGGCATATGCACCGCGAACGTCACCTTTTGCAGCGCAAGCATCTCCGCCGGGTTCAAAGTCGAACACTGACGTTACTATGCGCACTACAAGTTCACGCCGTGTTAATTACACTAATAATCATAGCTATAACGAACCAAGTTTTGACAACTCAAATAATGAGTTCCAGGAAATTCCTGAAGATCCCAGACAGGGAAATTTTTGTATAACCGCCTCTACCCTAGAGAGCGAATAAAAATTAATTGCAATAAACGTCTTAACTTACCACACATAGTTGTACCAGAATTAAATGCAGTGTTTATGATAGATACAGGCAGTGTTAGGTCTTTCATAAGCCCACACATTGCAAACAAGTACTTTAGGGATCGGTTGCAATATGAACCCTTCGAAGTTGTTAGTACTCACGCATCGAGTGTTCATAGCGAAACGGCATTTATTCCTTTACCAGCTACGTTTTGCAGTAAGGAATTTCATAAATTTTATGTTTACAGTGTTGATGATAGGTATGATGGGTTAATAGGTAGTAACCTACTTAAACAGTTACAGGCAAAAATAAACATGGAAAGTCAAGTTTTGCATTTAAAAAATGCGAATATTCCAATAATATACGCACCACCTATGAGAGAGGTATATCAATTGCCATCTCGTAGTGAATTAAGAGTTAGATTGCCAGTCAACTTACTAGACGGGGAAGCTATACTACAATTTAAACAATTTTCGGAAGGGATTCGAATGCCCACCGCATTAGTTAAGTGTATTAAAGGTTACGCATCAACCGTTATTCAGAATTATACGGATGAAACCAGAACCTTAGTGGTAACAGGACCTTTTACGGTCGAACCTTACAGGCAGAACCCATCTGTTCACATTAATTTTACAGAAAATAACATAGAAATAGATAGGATGCTAACAGATAATTTAAAAAAATTACAGTTAGACCACATGAATTCTGAGGAACGTAAAACCATCGAAGGGCTATGTAATGAGTATAAGGACATATTTTATTGTGAGAATATTCCATTAACGTTTACAAATCAAGTAAAACATAGAATTAGAACAAGGAATGAAGATCCTATAAATATTAAAGCACATAGGTTACCTCCCATTCAATCGAAAGAAATTAGGAATCAGGTAGATAAAATGTTAAGGGACAATATCATCCAGGAATCACACTCCCCCTGGAGTGCTCCCGTACATTTAGTGCCAAAAAAATTAGATTCATCAGGACAGCAAAAATGGAGGATGGTAGTCGATTATAGACGTCTCAATGAAATTACTACCGATGACAAATACCCTTTGCCCAACATAAATGATTTATTTGATATGCTAGGCAATAGTACCTATTTTACTACCTTAGATTTAGCTAGTGGATACCATCAAATCGAGGTCCAGAAAGAAGATAGGGCGAAAACAGCTTTCAGTACACCTTCAGGACATTATGAATTTAACAGGATGCCGTTTGGGTTAAAAACAGCACCTGCAACATTTCAGAGGGCTATGGATAACGTTCTAAGAGGTCTCCAGGGCTTACATTGCCTGGTATACCTTGATGACGTCATAATTTTTTCTAAATCGCTGACTCAGCATGTAGAAAAACTTAGAGCAGTTTTTGATCGTTTTCGGGCGACAAATTTAAAAATACAACTCGACAAATCACATTTTCTTAGAAAGGAAGTTCTTTACTTAGGGCACACTATTACAAGTGAAGGATTGAAGCCAAATAATGATAAAATTGATGCAATCTTAAGATATCCTATTCCAGAAACAGTTACACAAATAAAAAGCTTTTTAGGACTCATTGGTTATTATAGGAAATTCATCAAAGATTTTGCAAAAATAACTAGACCTTTAACAGCTTGTTTAAAGAAAGGTCGTAAAATAATTATTAATGAGGAGTATAGGGAATGTTTTGAAACATGTAAAAAACTTTTAACAAACGCACCTTTATTACAGTATCCCGATTTTAGTAAAAGTTTTATTTTAACTACCGACGCATCGAATTTTGCAATTGGGGCTGTATTGTCACAAGGATCAATAGGCTCAGACAAGCCAGTAGCATATGCTAGCAGGACTCTGAGTGACACAGAAGTAAAATACAGTACTATTGAGAAGGAGCTTTTAGCCATAATATGGGCAGTTAAGCATTTTAGGCCTTATCTATATGGCAATAAATTTACTATCTTTACAGACCATAGACCATTAGCATGGCTATATTCATTAAAAGAACCCAACAGTAAGCTCACGCGTTGGCGTTTACGCTTAGAGGAATATGACTACGAGGTTAAGTACAAGAAAGGGCCTCAAAATACAAATGCAGATGCCTTATCTAGGATTAAAATTAATGCAATTAACGACGATTTAGATTCGATATTTGTTAACGTAGGTGATAGGAAAGAGCGAATACAAAAAATTATAGATGAAGAGCTGCAATTTGACGAAACGCCCATAGAAACGATAGAACTTTCGGATTCTGATGATGGCGTCACAGCTAATTCAGTTTCAAATAGGGAACATGAAGGTATTCCTATTTTAAATGAAGCTGTAGATACTAAAGCTAGACAAATTTTAGTTCACTCATGGTTTAAAGATAAATTGACAGTAAAGGATATTTCTAATAATAAACAGAAAATTTTTGAAGTTCACTTACCAACAAATAATGACAAATTAGTTAAAGACTTTCTAAAAGAATATATAGATCCTAAACATAAATATCATATTTATTTTGAACATCCATCGTTTAGAAAATCTTTTTCAAACATGGTTATTAACTTGTTTAAAAAGGGTTCAGTTAAGTTAACAGAATGTACAGAAAGAGTGATCAATTTGACAGAGTCAGAAGAGGATCAGAAAGAAGTTATTATGAAATACCACGACGGGAAAACCTGTCATAGAGGCATTAGGGAAACTTTAGCTAAACTTAAGAGATATTATTGGTGGCCAAACATGAAAGAAATAGTTACAACAGTTATTAACAGCTGCGAAATGTGTAGAAAAATGAAGTACGATAGAAAGCCCATTAAACCTCAAATTCAGTTAACCCAAACTCAGAATAGTCCATTCCAAGAAGCTTTTATGGATCTATTATACATTGAAGGAAAATATTATTTAACTATTGTAGATGCTTTTAGTAAATTAGCACAGGCAATAGAGGTACCTAATAGGAGTACACCAGAGATAGTTAGAGCATTAATTAAATATTTTAGTATTTATGGATTGCCCAGTAGAATAAGTTGTGATTCAGGGACAGAATTTAATAACATGTTAATTAAGGAAATGTTAAGTCTATACAAAATAGAATTGCACATAGGGACTCCAAACAATCCCAGTTCTATGGCAATAGTCGAGAGATTCCATTCTACTATCATCGAAATTTACCGATTAGCAAAATATGAAAAAAACGATTTAGATGCAGCTTCCGTTATGACGTATGCTATTATGGCATATAATAACACCATACACTCAGCGACAGATTTTACGCCTTTTGAACTAGTCTTTGGGCATACCGATGCCGGAAATGTATTTAATGTCGATAGGGAGAAAAATTTAACTCAGAAATTATTATTAGATCATAGGAAACGTCTCAAAGTACTACTGTACGAATTTGTAACAGATAAATTAAACACAGATAAACTTAAGGTAAGAGATAAGAAAGGAGGTGAAGAAACACCAGTCCTTAAGACAGGAGATACTATTTACATGAAGAATACTAGGACTAGGAAAGCTAAGGAAAAACCTCGCTATGAAAAAGCCGAAATCACTGGTGAAACCGAACGTAATATAGTGCCTGTAGAATTAAATAAAAGACCAACTAGAGTGGCGATAAAAAATGTAAAACGTCCTCCACAGGTCATGCCTAGTACTTCTGGTACTAGTGATGTCAGGATTCACGCTGGAACTCCAGAACTTCACTCGGAATCCGGGGATAGCGTCGTTGAAGATGGGAGTAGCGGTGAAGAAGAATAATTATTGGACTATATTTAAGATTTTAGATTTAGAATCCTTAAGCTTACAAATAGATAATAATATTCGCGATTTTAGCAATATGAAATCGAAAATTATAGAAAGCAAATTAAGTAATGAAACTTTAGGTATAGAAAACCAAATCGAGTATTTAATAAGACTTACTAAAGATAAATTATATCAAATTTTACCCCTTAATCATAGAAACAAACGAGCTTTGTTCAACCCTCTGGGCTCATTTGTAAAAGCTATATCTGGTAATTTAGATGAAGACGATGCAATTAAATATGATAAGGAAATCGTTTTACTCCAGAATAGAGAACATGCAGTCGAACGTAAAGTGTCATCAATGCAAAAAGCTTTCGATAAATTAGTTAATGACTCAGAAATCATAAATTCAAATATTAAAAGATTAGGCTCACACACTAATGGCATAGAAAAACTAGCTGAAAATGAATTCAAATTTAACAAGTTACTACGAATAATAGATACTATGTACCAAATTTTAAGCAACTTTCGAACTTGTTATGAGAACATACAAGAAATAGAGTCCGCAATCGCCTTTAGCAAACTAAATGTTTTGCACCAGTCTATTATAAATAGCACAGAACTGTACAGCAGTTTAGAAACAATTAGTAAACATGCTAGGACAATATATCCAGTTAGTAAAAGTAATTTAATAAAACTAGAACGTAATATCATAGTCAAATCATATTTAAATAACAATAGATTAGTATTTGTGCTAGAAGTCCCTCTAATAGACAACGAAACATATAATTATTATAAGGTTATTCCTATTCCTATTTTCCATTCTCCAGACACTTTTACCATTATTCCCAAATACCCTTACCTAATGGTGAATCGATTGAAATACATGCCCGTGGTAAACTCATGTACTGAAATTGAAAATGACAGATTTCTTTGTGATGAAAGTAATTTAGCTCAGAATCCAGTCGAGACCTGTATAGAACAAATTATGTTGATGAAGAATAACTACAATAGCTGCGTAAAGAATCGTATCAAGATAGAAAAGCCTAAGGTGCAGAAGATAACGGATAGCCAATGGTTGGTCTACACAGAGGACAACCTGATCATTACCGAAAACTGCAATGAGGAAATCCGCAAATACAACATCTTTGGGACCTATATCGTGACACTGAGTCAACAATGCGAGGCGCAAATAGGAGGAGTAATTGTTGGTGCCGCCACAAACACTACAATTTCCAGTTTCAAGCTCCCATTGGTCGAGATGCCAAAGCTTCAACAAGACATACAGACAAGGACGGAGAAGGTCGACCTAAGAAACGTGGACTTTAGTGACGTGAAAGAATTGTTACAAAGTGCCAAATTTAGTGAAAGTGACGATACAACCCAAATAGTGACAATAGAAATTAGCGTATGGACCATTTTAGAGTATATCATTATCATAATAATTATTGTCGTCATCTCATACAAATTAAATGTTTTTCGTTTTTGCCGAAATTCTCCGAAGTCATCTGCGACGCCTTCGGATAATTTCTCTCTTAGGGAGGGAGGAGTTAAGGAACCTCAATCCCCCAATATTAGCTTCATCAGCCAATAATTATATTATATTAGAATAACAGCTATATGTCAGCATATAATATCTAGGACATGCGTCATTAGCAGAGATGATTGGTTAGCAATAAGATTAGTATATAAGATCAACATTTTGTAGAATTAAGGAATTACTGTCTTGCTGTAACTGGGATCAAATAAAGTTTATTTTTAAACTCTTCCGTTGTCGCTTACTTAATTCGCGCGCGCCAGGAGTGCGAAGTCGACGCATTACCTGCTGAATTATTTGCGAAATAATTGCAGACGCTTCACTCACCGGGTGCGGCAAACGCACTTGCGCGTTCAATAAATATTTCGTGTGGTGCTATGAACGCGTATGCGCGGTTGAAGAAAGTGTACCTAGTGCGGCTGGACGCATTAGTGCGTCGTTTAATATTTTGCCCAAGTGCGATGGGACGCTTATGTGCGTTTAAAAATTTTCGAGTTTTATGACGGTCAGAAAATAATTATATATTTATTGCGCTACATGTTAAGGTAATTTCACACTACAGTTGTTTTTGTGAATTTACTAGTCCGTAATTCATCACGGATCAAGCGTTACCTGTTATTTTTTTTCTTTTCTATTTGTTTTTGCTCATCATTTGTTGTTCGTTCATAAACGTATAGAGTGAATTAATGACTGAAATTGAACACTTAGTGTTGCCATTTAGTGGTATATGATTTTATGATTTATCTAGTAGAGCAATAATTTCAGACCCGTACTTATCTCATGATAGTCTTTTTGGCAGTAGGTAAGTAGTAAAATTAAACGATTACATATTTGCAGTCAATACATTTATTTCATAAATAAAAAATACATTAATTACACTACACTACACATACATACGGGGTGGCAGGGACACCGACGCGAAAACGGCTACCACGGTACATCATTTGGAGGCCCCACATATAAATTTTTCATCGCTATATTCGTTTTTTAAATAACCAATGAAAAAATTGTATGTGGGTTGGCTCAGAATGATGTACTGAATACGTGGTAACCGTTTTCGCGTCGGTGCCCTTCCACCCCGTATACACATTCAACAATCTGTCAACTTTCTTTAATAGATTTTAAACTTTTAAACAGTTTCCGGTAGCTTGATGTGCTGGCATCTGTACTAACGTATGTACATACGTTAGTACAGATGCCAGCGACGTATTACGTACTAACGTGTGTAACGTATGTACATGCGTTACATTTATACATTACTAGCTGCCCCACGCGGCTCCGCTCCCGTCAACTGGCTACCTACCTACCCATTTAGCCCACCTAGCCTATCCTACCTACACTACATACATGATTTTTGCGAAATTTTAACCGCTTACGCAGCTCACGCAACGGAATCTCTCAAAAAGGAATAATTTTGCCCGTTTTTGCAACATTTTTCATTTGTGCTCCGCTCCTTTTAGTCGTAGCGTGATGTTATATAGCCTATAACCTTCCTCGATAAATGGACTATCCAACACAAAAAGAATTTTTCAATTCCAACCAGTAGTTTCTGAGATTAGCGCGTTCAAACAAACAAACAAACTCTTCAGCTTTATAATATTAGTATAGATTTGACATTTCGTCGTGGTGTGGGCCGTAGCAGGAAAGACAAAGTCCGACATCACAATCCGTGCAAATGATTTTAGTGCCTTTCCTTTTTTTTGCCTTTACCCAGCACCTGACACATTTGCGCCTTTTAAGACACCCATTTGTATTTCTGTCTAGTTCTGTTGGCATGTGTCTTGCCTTTTGAGGCGAAAGTGTCTCAGATACAGGGGGAAGAAGTTCAAACAGTACTTTTTCCCTATATTTCTCTAAGGAAAGAGTACTGTTTGTAACTTTTTTTTAAAAAAAGAAAGGAATTTAGTAACATCATTTGCAGGATGTGAATGCCAATTTTTTTGTACCATCTCATACATTTGTGCTCACTTGGATAGTATGCTTACATTTGGTCGTGTCGATCAACACCTTTCATATATTTATTATATAGGATAACCATTTTTGGTTTGTTGACCACACGACCACGCCTATTTTCCACTGGCATTAAGTGGGATGAATGCTCAGTGGAAATAGTGAGCACGTCTCTCTTGTCTTTCCATTTACCGACACAAACACCTTTTCCGTTATACCTTAAAATATTTCCACCTTTCAAAAGTTTTTTAGCCACAACACTTTTTGGGTTATTTTTTCTTTTAGCGAGCAAAGTTCCAGTACAGTATGTTTTTTGTGTCAGTAATATTTCTGCTAACTGGACACTGTTATAGAAATTGTCCATATAAATTGAATGGCCGCTATTTAAATAATCCTTTAAAAGTGTCATGACTACTTTATTTACGTGACCTATACCACCAACTTCAACATCTTGGGAACCTTTGTACATATGGATTCTATGGACTAGTCCTTTAGGATCGGCCAAAACATAAAGTTTAATCCCATAGTTATGCTTTTTATTTTTTATATATTGTCTTATAACTATACGCCCTCTAAATCCAACCATTGATTCGTCTATACTTAAATTATCTCTTCCAGGATAAATTAAATTTTTCATAGTTTCGTTAAAATAATTCAACAAGTAATCAATTTTCGAGTATTTAATCGTTGACTCATACGTTGTGTTGAAAAATAGGCATCTTAAAATTAATAAAAATCTGTTCCTAGACATGTATTTATTAATATTAAATTTAACGTAAGAACTTTTTTTCCAATAATCACCTAATATACTCAGCCTAGCGGTGCCAATGAAAAATAGAATTCCCAAAAACGTCCACAATTCCGCTACGTTAGTGCTTTTCCACTTTGTTAGGCGGCTATTGGGCTTAAGTGGCTTGGCGGCTTCTCACGTCTTCAGGATTACGTGCCATCTAAAAGCTATGTTTGATCGTAAATATTGTGCCGCATAATCAATACGATAAATAGCCAAATAAAATAACAGCTGGAGAGTTGGCTGAGCAATAGAAAATGAAATAAGGGCTGATCAAGAAGATGCTTGAAACAGTTGAAAGAGATAAATACAGATTGCTTCCGTTGTTTCGTGGGTGAATAAAAAAAAACAATGGGTACATCGAAATGTGGATACCTATAATTAATAGTTACTGTATATAGCTGAACTCAGTCGTCAATGTCGAAGTATTACGACAAATTGGCGTCATCTACATAAATATTGGATATGGATTGGATACCTGCCTCATTTTTGAACGGTAGATCAAGTACATTAAGTAAAATACAGCTCATAATAATAACTGTTGGTACTTACCATGTACAGCCTTAAAGATCACGAAGATTCACCACACTTCACAATGCACCAAATGATCACAAGGTCACAAGTCCAAAATCACAAGCCAAGGTAATCAATCACGAGGTATTTTCAGAGTCCAATATCACAAGCCAAAGTAATCACGGGGCAAATCAGAGGTCCAGAAAGAAAGCAACGGTCAAAAGGCAAGAGAGAATATCGAAAGGGAGCGCAGGGAGAGTACGTCTGTTCACCACGAAAGCAAAACAGAAGTGACTAAAAACACTTAATTTTAAGCGCCGATGGATTCGACTGGAGGGGTTGTTATATGTAGATTTGAGACACATTTTATGGCATGACAATTTGTATGCATTCTTTGAACTTAGCAGTGAAAATAGTCTATAAAAACATTTTAAACAAAAGGGTTCAGGCAGTTTTGGTTACAAAAGATAATTTAAAACAATCGGCATAGATTAGTAGTCCAATAAATATAAAAGACATTTTATACAAAAGGGTTCCAGCAGTTTTGGTTACAAAAGATAATTTAAAACAATCGGAATAGTTTAGTTGTCCAATAAATGTAAAAGATATGTTATACAAAAGGGTTCCAGCAGTTTTGGTTACAAAAGATTATTTAAACAATCGGCATAGATAAGTAGTCCAATAAATAATAATATAAAAGTAAAATGTCTTTTACTTTACAAAAGGATTCCGCCGCAGTCGGAACCCTTTTGTTTAAAATGTCTTCTATATCACCGGCGCGGCTCTTTATATTACCTATCAAATGAAAAGGTTTGTTGTAGAAGATATGAGTAATAAGACTCAACCTCCTTGGACTAAACAATACAATATTCAACTGAAACCAATTTCTCCACACGTATTAATGGTCAGTAAAATTTTAACAAGTATATTCATATCATTATATCAAAAAATAATTATATGGTAACATTATTTTGTTCTGTCATTCATTCACTCGTTCAAGCTACGATTTAAAATTGACACTTGTCATTGACACACGGAGTTTGGCGCTAAACGGTGTACATTCATTTATTTATTTGGATAATTAATTTTGATTTTTTTCAACAAAATGAGTTTCTGGAGCCGAGTCATGCGCCGCGTCGTTTGTTGTGGGCTTGGTGCTGAAGCACCAGAAAACGATGAGTAAGTATCAATATCTGGATGTATATTTCATGTAAGCAATGTGATTAGGTACTTATTATTTTAACCGTTTTTTTTTTTATTTCAGACCCGTTTATCAAAACCTGGATCAGCACCAGGCCCACAACACGGCGGGTTCGCTGCGTAGGATGGTGGAGGCGGTGGACGAGGTATATACCGTTAATGATTGTTCAAATATGTAATTCAATAGTTTTACACGCTACATTTTTATACCTACCTACCTAAACTCACGCTTTTTTCCTATGGGAGAAGCCCAAACACCACAGAACGCCACCTGCTACAATCCTTACATACCTACTTTCATTATTTGTTTTACTTCGACAGATGCGGGAACTTTTACTTCCAATTGCCGGCGTGCCGGATCGCATGCGGCGATTGGAACAACATCTCCTCCCGCTGCTGCTGTACAGGCCGGAAGATGGAGAGTACATGGTCATGCGGTGAGTACATACTTGCTCAAATGCTCTACCTTTTCTTTATATCTTAGAAAGTATTTTATATGTAAACTGTACCAGGTTATTTATGAGTTTTGATTTCGTAAGTTGGTTTGGAAAATTAGATTTAGGTTTAAAGATTTTTAGTTTAAAAATTATAACAAGTTGCCAAAGTCAGTTACAGAACTTAGCGATGGAAAGTTCAAAACCCACATCAAACATGTCCTTATCGAAAAAGTATATAATAAGATTGAAGATCAGCACATGTGGCTTCCCTGGTAAAATAATTTTGATTTGATTGACTGCACATACATTATCTACCAAGAACATTCCAGAACATAGGCAGAAGTTTTCTTTTTTTTAACCTACAAATCATTATTTCCTTTTTTGTAGGAACGTACCCCTCCGGCCTGCACCAGCAGCAACACCGCCACCACCACCACCAGCTCGCAGCGCATGGCTCGAATGGCTCCAGGAGCGTGTTGATTATGGGGAGCCCTGGTGATCGTTCTTGACCAAGCGACGCATCAGGGCTCCCCCAATAAACTATGAACTTTTCCTTAAGTCTTTTTATTTATTTGCCCTTTGAATCTAATTTCCATCTCACATACTATCATGAAATAAAAACTTTCAACAGTACATTCACCATGGATTTTGAAGGATTTCTGTAAGTATTCATAATTTTATAACTACAAATACAAAGTTTTAGCTGTTATATGTTTATTATGAGAAATTAATTATGTGGTTTTCATGCGGGTGTCAGCCCTCAAAAACGGTGAAGGAAAATATCGTGAGTAAACCGCCATGTCCTAGAACTAAAAACCCGCACTAGGCCCGCGTGGTGGATTACAGCCCACTCCCTCTCATAGAGAGAAGGCCTCCCAGCAGTGGGAACATTAAAGGCGGATGATGATGATGATGTGCTTTCCTTTGACGTTATTAGAGGCATAGATATAATATCAAACCAATAGGTCTTATTACATGTTTATAACTTTTTGTTAGGAAAGACGAAGACACAAACCCTAGCGACTGGGTCCCGTCACTGCAGTCTGAGGTGACTCAGACTGCAGTGACGGCGGGCCCAGTAGAAGCGGTGACGAGGGCAGCGGCGGGCCTGGGACAAGCGGTGCCGAGGGCAGCGGCGGGCCTGGGACAAGCGGTGCCGAGGGCAGCGGCGGGCCTGGGACAAGCGGTGCCGAGGGCAGCGACGGGCCTGGGACAAGCGGTGCCGAGGGCAGCGACGGGCCTGGGACAAGCGGTGCCGAGGGCAGCGGCGGGCCCGGGCCAAGCGGTGCCGCAGGGACTAGCGGTGGCGCGGGCGGTCAAATGGCTGCGTTACTACGAGCGGCCAAACGAGCCGTCGTAATTAGAGACGACCGGGCCGCCAAACGGCCTTGCCATCGGACTGTACAGTTACCCACGCCTAAGGGGAAAGGCGTGGGTAAAAAATCTAAAAATTAAAATTTATTATTCAAAGCCTTTTTTTTATTTCACGCTCACAAATCAATGTCAATCATTAGCTACGTATACACACGACTCGAAAAGCGAGTTGTGGTGGGTACACCACCAACGAATATCATTCCACCCTGACACTCGTAACATATTACTTGTGTAACAACCGAATATCGTATGCAAAAATCGAAATAACTAGTGTGTGGACACCCTTACAGACCCATATTTTACGATGCTTTCGAAACAATAGCTAAGCACCATGAACGCACAGACGCGTCGCGCTGCACTCGAACAAAGTTATGTAAATTGAATGAACGCGCATACGCGCCGCAAGCACCTGGTAAAAAATCGAAAAACGCGCATGCGCGTTGGCCGCTCTAAGTGCGATGAATCACCGGCGCAGAGAAAAGCAATTAAAAAACAAAGATATGGAATCTAAATACCAACTTAAGCCATGGTGTAATAATGGATGTAAAAAGATGTCGAACCCAGTTTACAAAAGAAGCACGTTAAAATCTAAACCATCATTTTAGAAACATGTCTTGGAAAGAACAACAATATTTCATAATAAATAACACGCCTAAGGAAGAGCCTAAGAGAAAAACCGTTAAAGAAAACAGAAAACTGCCAAGAAACGTAAGCGTATTATATTTTCTGTCAAATGAAACGGGAGCAAAAGTGAGTGTTTGCAAAGTATGCAAAGTATTTTTTCTTGACAGTTTTCTCTACAGTCGAAAAAATGACAAATCTGTAAGGATCGCCTTAAGCACCATAAGTCCATAACAAACAACGTTCCAGTTGATAAGCGAGGAACCAATCCTAATCCAAAAAAGTTTGACGACACAAAAATTGTATAACATATCGCTGCTTTGCATGAATACCCGCACAAACCAAAATTTTGAAAATACTGGTTTATAACACAGCCAAATGCAAAATAGTCCTTATTTCATGGTGAGTAAGACTCACATTCTTATCGGCAAAACCGGCGTAGTGGCGCGCAAAAATGTCGTTATGTCATTGGTTGATTTATCACGCCATATTTGTGCAATAGTCGACGATCGCCAGTTGCTATTATTGTTTTCGCGTGACCACATTAATACTTTTGGGAATAATATCACATTTCTTAATAATCGTGTGTTTTAAGTGTAAAGTTTAGTAATATTTTCTGCAATATTGATTCATTTTGAGTTGTTTGATTATTCAAGACAAAATTGTGACAATTTTCGTTCAATTTTTTTATGAAAAGTGCTGCATTTAGTGCTACAACATTCTTCACGAAAGAGTAAGTAAGACAATAATACTTATTAAGTTTTATTTGTTTATTCAAGATAGAAATAACAAAATCTTTTAACATATTTACGAAATAGATTATTATTGCTTAGAAATAAAGTTCAATAATTTAGAACCGAAAGCAAGTTAAGTTACTTTTAACGATATAATTTATTTATAACGTGTTTTGATTGTTTTTGCGCTGCCTCCTGGCTCATTGCATAGGGCCTTATATAACCGCGATGTCCCGGGTTCGAATCCTGGGTCGAGCAGTAAACGTGGTAATCGTCATTTCTAATTTAGAAAAGTCTCAATAGCAACTCGGTGTTAGAAATTGTGCCCGATGAACAGCAAAGGTCTCGCCCCTATAAGAAGTCTCAATAGCAACTCGGTGTTAGAAATTGTGCCCGATGAACAGCAAAGGTCTCGCCCCTATAACGTATCCATGAGACCTAAAAACATATCAGGCGAAATGCGGTTGAATTTATCACCTCTGCCTACACCTTCGGTTATTACAGGCATGATGCTATGTTGTTTTGTGTTGTGTTGTGGTGTAGAGTGGTAGGTACTGTAAGGTTAATTAGCCAAGATGTGGGTATTTTGATAATATCCTAACCGGTATGTAACCACAAATACAATGTATTTGTATCTAAAGTAAAGCCAAATTAAAATAGTAGTTGTTATATTTCTAGTCGAATATTAAATCGATTATTTAATTGTATCGAATCGAGAGTTAAGTACGGCAACACTTTGTATGACAGTTTTGACGTTTTATAGCGAGGTGAAATGTATTCATTCGTGATTTGACGGTTGAACCGAACACTTGTTAAAAATAAATCCGTTTATATCGTTACAATCTTCGTTTAATTTGAGAGATAAAGATTAGATCCTTTATCTCAGAAGTGGGATAAGTCAATTACGCCTACAATTTTGAAGAAATATCCCCAGATAAGGGGTCCACGTGTTGCCACGTGTTTTGTATTGCGTACGCAAATCATTGATTATTATCTGCGTAACAATGGATAAAACTAGAACGAATCACAAGAGCAATGAACGTAAACGTCGCCGTGACGGGAGCAGAGAAACAAGAACAAACACTACGCATAAACGGAAGCAACGAAGGCAGCGATTGAGCAATCGTGATTCTTCGTCGGAGTCTTGTCATAGTGGAGACCGCAGCTCCCGTGAGCAGATTATGAGGCGCCGTCACCAGCCGAACCGGAGTCGCAGCCGTGATGGATATCGCAGTCGGAGCAGCAGCTACGAGCAGCGGCGGTCCAGCCGGGGCGTGGAGGGGAGACGCAGTAGGCGAGGCCGCAGCAGGCGCCCAGAATCCAGCATCGAGCGACACACACCCCCACTTCCTGGTCACGTGAGTACCGCCAATGGTTTTAATAATGACACGCAAGCGTTTTTTGCAACTTTAGTGGAAGCTTTAACCAAAAATAGATCTGAGGGTAATAAATTCCCTATGCTAGGCAATGTGATCCCAGACTTTGACCCTATGGTAAAGAGCCAGACTATAGTTATGTGGATCAATAAAGTTGAAGAATGTGCTAGGCTCTATGGTTGGGGCGATGATCAAATAATACATTATGCACTGCCTAAACTGTCAGGTATTGCCAAAACGTGGTACCAGGCTCTTCCATCTATGTCGAATGCTAGGGAAAGGATAGAAAACAACAGGAATATGCTAAAAAGCAGTTCGATAAGCGTAGGAAGAGTCGGACAATATATAATGTAGGTGATTTAGTCAGGGTAGAGAGGACAGTTATAAACAAAGATCATGTAGGAAAATCACATAAGCTCATTCCCAAACTCCAAGGCCCCTATCGAATCCTTAAAATATTACCTAATGACAGATTTCTCGTCGAAGACACTCCATTAACAAGAAAGGGTAAGTGACCCGCGTGGCGCTAACCCGAACGGCCACGTTTTCGCGAGCTCCGCGCCTCAAAAATCAAAGATGTGGTAAAGTTTTCACAAAAATACGCGTGCGATAGCTTAAAAGTTGCGCGCTAACGCAAGCTATCAAATAGTGTTTGCAAAAGTGAAATCGGACCAGGGAAAAGAAAACTGTGACGAAAAACGTGTTATTTTTAACCTAAAACACTAAAAAAGTGGTAAACAAAACTACAAATTGACGTGCGGCGCGCGATTAGTCGGCCCGACCCCTATTTTTAAAATTACCCCAGTGGAGGCCACCCCATAGGGCACACCGTCCAAAAATTCTGGATAAGCGTAGGAAGAGTCGGACAATATATAATGTAGGTGATTTAGTCAGGGTAGAGAGGACAGTTATAAACAAAGATCATGTAGGAAAATCACATAAGCTCATTCCCAAACTCCAAGGCCCCTATCGAATCCTTAAAATATTACCTAATGACAGATTTCTCGTCGAAGACACTCCATTAACAAGAAAGGGTAAGTGACCCGCGTGGCGCTAACCCGAACGGCCACGTTTTCGCGAGCTCCGCGCCTCAAAAATCAAAGATGTGGTAAAGTTTTCACAAAAATACGCGTGCGATAGCTTAAAAGTTGCGCGCTAACGCAAGCTATCAAATAGTGTTTGCAAAAGTGAAATCGGACCAGGGAAAAGAAAACTGTGACGAAAAACGTGTTATTTTTAACCTAAAACACTAAAAAAGTGGTAAACAAAACTACAAATTGACGTGCGGCGCGCGATTAGTCGGCGCGACCCCTATTTTTAAAATTACCCCAGTGGAGGCCACCCCATAGGGCACACCGTCCAAAAATTCTGGATTTTTTGGGCGTCCCTAAGAGGGTTTTTCCACCACTTTTGCGACGCTCGGCCCTAAATAAACAAAGGAAAAGTGCGTGAAATTGTGAACTTTGCGGAAACACGAATGCGGCTTGCGATTAGTCGCGGTAACCCCTAAGTGTTTTTACATATTCCAATAGGGAATTTCAGTGACTACAACCTACCCGAAACCTGGATTTTTTGGACCAAAATTGGCGATTTCGGGAGCCCTTTTTCGAGCTCGGAAAGGGAAAAAAGGCGAACTTTCGGTAGAAATCCTTCAATCCTTCCGAATCGGGGAGGATCTGAGAACCCAAAGTGCAACCACAGCAAGTGACTGAGTGCCCCTGACATTCCTGGAGTAGTCCGGGAATTTTCCCGTGACGTCCCAGGCCACAGCTCGCGGACAAAGTCAGCCGGAGTTTTTGCCGCGCGGTGAAAACGCGCGGAAAAGCTCTCCTGGAGGTGCGATCTGAGGCCATTTTCCGCCTTTGAACATCTGAGGGACCACGTGGAGCAGCCGACGGTCGTCCTGGAGATCAAAAATAGAGATCCTAAGTTTAATAGTGCCAAGACAAGGTATTTACAGTTAAAAATTTATAAATTCTGTACTTAAATAATTAATTTCAAATTCAAAATTGTATTTTTACCCCCCTTTTTAAATAAAATCAGACAGTGTGACTAATAATCTGTCATAGTAAAAATCCCATTAAATATAAAATCAATAGTTCCAACGTAATAAAATTTCTTATTAAAAACAAAAACACTGCCAAGCTCCGCCATAAGTTTGTTTTGGCTTGTTTACAAAACTGAAACTTTAAAAGGCTCATAACTCAGTCCAGGTAAAGCCTAGCCTGAAAGTAAGACCGGAATTAGCGGTTTTAAAACTAGAAAACTGCATTTTTGAAATTTAAAATAAGTGCAGATTAAAAAAGTCGATTTTCAACAGGCGATCGTAAAATTAGAAATTACCACGCCACTTACCACGTGTGTGAAAAATTATATCTTTTGTATATTTAACCTAGAACTAGAATTATAAATTAATTAGTATAAGACTTTAAGTAGATTAAGTGGTTGGGACGAGCGATTGACGCCCAAATAAAGCAATTGATCCCTGTGGGACGCAAATAAAATTCTGACCCTTGGCGGCCATTTTACAGCCGCCACGACAACAGAAGAATATTTTTCTTTATTATTTTATTTCACTGTACTGTACTAATACTGCTTTGTTTGGTGCGTGGAGGCGCTCGCCGACCATAGCATTCCAGCTTGCGTACCTACGTGTGTTTTTTGTAAAATATACCCACCCCTTCCCGTGACCCTAAAAAACCTCCCCTGACACATACATTTACCCTAACCCCGCTGTCAAGAAAAAATCTAGGACTTGCTTATATTTTATTCATCCCTCCATCCCAAACCCACCCCTCACCCCCTACCCCTTCACCCGCTACCCCTGTCTTACCTAGGCCTCTCCCTATCACCCTTCACACAAACCCCGTTACCTACCAGAAGAAGCTGGACCCGACCGAGCGTCTTTGGCCAAATCGGTGCCGAGTCGTTGCCGAAACGGCATCCGAACGACATAGCCCCCTGACTCCAGGAAAACCCTCGTATCTCGGGAACGGCTGGAGTTAGAGCAATTTTACCACCAGTTTGAATATCCTATCCGAAGGATAGGATATTCAAAAAGTTCGGGCACAGCCGACATACCCATCCCCCCTACAAACCACCCCATCCCTTATCTATATAAAATTAAAATCAGTTGCATCAAAATCGTACAGAGTCCCTCCAACTCCAGAAAAGCCCTCGTATCTCAGGAACGGCTGGAGCTGGAGAAATTTGGACGAAATTTTTCCCCCCGCTACCCCCGGCCCGTCTGGACTGGGAATAATATCGTGATAAAAAACCCACCCCTTTTTGAACTTCCACCCTTCCCTCAAAAAATTTTTTAGCAAAAATTTTCAAAAAATTAAAATTCGGTTAGTCTCTGCCAGCACGTCTCCTGCAACTATACCTCACCCCCCCTATCCCCGCAACCCTAATCCTTCCCTAACACACTTTCCCCGCTTCCAAACTTGTTATTAAGCAAAATTTTATTGGTTTTGCTTAAATATTAATTTACCTTTCATCCTTAACCCACCCCTCACCCCTTACCCCACCCCTCACCCCTTACCCCACCCCCTGACATACCTTGGCCTCCCCCTACCACCCCTCACATCATTCCCCTATTCCACCCCTCAAATAACCGGCTTAAATACGATCCTAAGCACTTTTTACCAGATTCGTGCCGAGTCGGTACCGAATCGGTACAGAAATTGTGCAGAGTCCCTATAACTCCAGGAAAACCCTTGTATCTCGGGAACGGCTGGAGTTAGAGCAATTTTGACACCAGTTTCTCAAGCTCGGGCATAGCCGACATACCCATCCCCCCTACTAACCACCCCATCCCTTATTTATATAAAATTAAAATTACCTGCAGTATCAAAATTGTACAGTCTTTTCGGCTCCAGGAAAGCCCTTATATCTCGGGAACGGCTGGAGCTAGAGAAAATCTGACCAAATTTTCCCCCCCCGGTACTCCTTGCCAATCTGGACTGGGACCCATATTCAAACAAAAAATCCCCCCCTTTTTGCAACCCCACCCTTCCTTCAAAAAATTTTTTGTCCAAAATAAATTAAATTCAGCAATAGCAAATTGTCTGGGAACTTCCTACGAGCACATACACCACTTCCCCCCCCTCCCCTACCCCTGTGAAAAATTTAATATCAAATTTAAATTAACTTTATCGTAAAATTTTAAAGTAGTTCTGTGAAGCAAACTTCCAATATATAAGAATCTCATTTTAAAAACTGTGAGAAATCCTCGAAGTGCCTTGTGTCAGCTTTTAGATAAAACCAACGTCATCTAGTTCAACTAGCAGGAACTATAGCCTGATAAACTAAAAGTTCGATAACTTGGGAACGGCTGAGGCTTTTCAAAAAATTCTTGGAACCTTCTGTTCTACTCACTTGATCTATCGAACAGCCCCACCCCCCTCCCTATATCCTATCCCCTCCCCCACACGGAAACCAAAAAACGCACATTTTGACCCAAATTTTAAATATACATATTTTAGACTTAAGTTAGTTCTAAGTAGACTCTTGTCTTCCCAGCCAAGGCCTGACGACTGACTTTTGACCTGACAAGCGTAGACTACGCTTTAAGACTCAGGAATTTGACACGGCAGGCTACCTGGGTATTATTACCTTGTTGAGCAAGAAACTTACCATTATTAATAAAGGTAAATTTACATTTTTTATTTTTATTTTTATTTTATTTACAATTCTGGACACAATTATTAACAAAAACATATTAAAATTTTAGACACAATTTTATTTTCAAAATTATATACAATTTTAGACATAAATTTATTTAACAAATTTTAAAAACCTTTATACAATTTATCGTTATCTGTGTTGACAACACTTATTGGGCCTTTTACACCCAATAAGGGTCAACTAAGCGCAACTGAAACCCTCCGCAGCCAGGATGTTAGCAAGGACACCAGCCCAAATTGTGAAGGAGAGGGAGGATCCCATCTCCAAGAAATCTGGCGAAACCTCCAACCTCAACTCCACGTTTACCAAGACCACACCGACGAAGACTTCGCCCGTTGCGAAATCAACGGTGAGAAGGAGCATTGGCGAGTGGGAGGCAGCCAAACAAGGGACCCTTAAAAAGACCCAAGGGAAGCCACTGACCCCACCCAGAACAGCACCAGTCACCCCGCCAACCTCTATCGCTGCCGCCGCGACTTCCGCCATGGCAGTACCACCAAAGCCCAAGGACAGGGTGACAGAAGCCAGAGTGTGCCTAGCGAAAATCAAGAACCAGCTGGGCCAATCTCGAAACACCAAAACCGAGATAAAGGCTGAAATCACACTGGCCGCCGAAAGAATGTACCAGCTGATAAAGGAGGCAGAGTCCACAAAAACACAAAAAATGGAACTGCCTCATCAGCAGTCGCCTAAACTGCCGAGGGCAAACCAGGGCGGGATGGCGGAGGTGGAGAGAAGGGAAGGCGAGAGGGAGTTATTTAGGAAGATGCTCGACGACCATGCGGACCTCCTGAAACAGAACACGGCGAGCATAGCCCAACTGCAGGAGAAACTGGAGAAGGCCGAGAAACAGACCTACGCGAGTGTAGCGTCGTCCGCTAGGAGACAGCCTCCGGAGCGGACCGCGCTACACTCGCTGGTAGTCACGGCGACCAATGAGCAGGAGACGGGCGAAGAGGTCCTAAATAGAATAAGGAAGGTGGTAAACGCAAAGGAAGGAGGGGTGGAGGTTGAAAGAATAAGAAAGGCCAAAGATAGGAAGGTTATAGTGGGCTTTAAGAATCAAGAACAAAGGGAGAAAGTCAGGTCCAGGCTGACAGGGTGCTCGGAACACCTGAAAGTCGAGGACATGACGAATAAAGGCCCACTAGTTGTGCTCAGAGACGTGTTGCAGTATAACACGGACGACGACATCCTTGGTGCGCTGAAGAACCAAAACAAAGATATCTTCAAAGACACAAAGGGACAGAGGCTAGAAATAGCATATCGGAAGCGCACCAGGAACCCGCACACAAGCCATGTCGTAATGCGGGTTTCCCCCAAGATCTGGCAACGTATGACGGAGGCTGAGTCGGTACACATCGACCTTCAGAGGATCCGAGTGGCCGACCAGTCTCCGTTAGTCCAGTGCTCGCTCTGCCTGGGATACGGACACGGTAGACGTTTCTGCCAAGGTACCCAGGCAAGGTGTAGCCACTGTGGGGGGGCCCACATGAAGGCAGACTGCCCAGACTGGCTTGTGGGCACAGCGCCGTCCTGCTGTAACTGCACGCGGGCAAAACTGGAAAAGGTTGAGCACAACGCCTTCAGCCAAGAGTGCCCCGTTAGGAGAAAATGGGATGCCTTGGCCAGAAGCACGACGTCGTACTGCTAAGGTGGTGACCGGCGGAACATCTGACTATCACAAGGCCATACGTAGTAGCCCAAGCAAATTTGCAAAGAAAGGCACTGGCAACGAATGAATTAATGCTTGAGGCGAACAAAAGGAAAATGGCCTTTGCACTGCTCCAGGAGCCGTACGTCGGAGGCATAGGTAAGATGAAAGACTACCACGGTGTCAGAATCTACCAGAGCAATGGGACAAAAGACGGTGCCGTCAAGACCGCAATTGCGGTCTTTGACGGTGATATAGACGTCGTCCAGTGCCCGGAATTTACCACACCCAACATCACGGTGGTAAAGATGAGGACCATTGCCTGGGAAATCGTGGTAGTCTCATTCTACTTCGAACCTAAGCCGGAACCGATAGGGCCATACCTGGAGCAGCTTAAAAGTATAGAGCGGAAATTCGGCCGGCGGATCATCATGGGAGGCGACGTCAACGCGCAAAACTCTTGGTGGGGTAGCCGGAAGGACAACGCACGAGGCAGTGACGTAGCTGGTGCCCTCGAAGAGATGGGTTTGCAGGTGCTCAACGTCGGCGACACGCCAACGTTCCACACAATACGTGGTACTACCCTGTATTCTAGCGTGGTGGACATTAAGGTCTGCACGGAGGAACTGCTCGGCCTGGTGGATGACTGGAGGGTGGACGAAGCTGTGACGAGCTCAGACCATAACACCATCACCTTTAAGTTGGCCTTGGAGAAGGCAAAAGGGATACAAATAAACCGGACCACACGAAAATTTAACAGTAAAAAAGCAAACTGGCACCAATTTCGTGAGAAATTGGCCCAGTTGCAAATAGAGCACAAATTAAACAACATAGAAATTAGTAAAATTAATGACACACAAGAATTAGAGAAAATAGTTAACATATACCAAAGTAATATAATAGAAGCAGCAAATCAAAGTATACCCCTAATAAAGCCAGGAAACAAGGTCAGCTTACCATGGTGGTCAGAGGAGCTCGCCGCGCTGAAGAGGGCAGTCGCCACCAGAAAGCGCAGGATCCGATGTGCAGCACCGGTCCGGAGAGACGCCGTCGTCGATGAGTACCTGCAAATAAAAAATGAATATGAGGACAAAGCAAAGAAAGCACAAACTGAGAGCTGGAAGGAGTTCTGCGGGCAACAGAACGGAGAGACCCTGTGGGATAGTATCTACAGGGTCATAGGCCGGACGAGGAAATGCCACGAGGACCTGCCCCTGACCGTGAACGGAAAGGTGCTGAACAATCTCCGCTCTGCCGAGCTGCTGGCGGAAACATTCTACCCCGGGGACAGAAGGGAGGAGGACGGGGAGGAGCACAAGCGGATCAGAATACTGGCAGAAAAGGTAAACGCTGTGGGTCATGATGAAAACCATGACCCACCGTTCACCACAGAGGAGCTAGACTCCGCTGTGCGATCTTTCAACCCCAAGAAGGCCCCCGGGGCGGACGGTCTTACGGCCGATATCTGCCAGCAGTCGATCAACCACGATCCGGGAACTTTCTTGGCACTGGCAAACAGGTGCTTGGAACTGGGCTACTTCCCCGGGACCTGGAAGGAGGCCACAGTCGTGATCCTAAGGAAACCCGGAAAAGAGAGCTATACAGTCCCAAAATCCTATAGGCCCATTGGGCTTCTGCCGGTGCTGGGAAAAGTCCTGGAGAAAATGGTAATCAACAGAGTGAAATGGCACATTGTACCGCAACTCAGTACTCGCCAGTACGGGTTCATGTCCCAGAAGAGCACTGAAGACTCCCTCTATGATCTGGTTGGACACATACGTGCAAAACTGGCGGACCATAGGCTGACCGTGGTGGTGTCGCTAGACATAGAGGGGGCTTTTGACAGCGCATGGTGGCCAGCTATCCGAACCCGACTGGCTGAGGAAAAATGCCCAGTAAATGTGAGGAGAGTTGTTGACAGCTACCTCGATAACCGAAGGGTCAGGGTTAGATACGCGGGGGAGGAAATAGTGAGGGAGACGACAAAGGGCTGCGTACAGGGATCGATTGGAGGACCGATCCTCTGGAAACTAGTCCTGGATCCCTTGCTGAAGCAGCTGAAAGAAAGGGGAGACTACTGCCAAGCTTTTGCTGATGACGTGGTGCTAGTATTTGATGGCGACTCAGCGATCGAGATCGAGCGGAAGGCGAATGGCGCCCTCGCCCATGTTCACAAATGGGGTGTTAGTAACAAGTTGAAATTCGCACCGCATAAGACAAATGCGATGGTAATAACGCGGAGACTGAAATACGACACCCCGCGACTGGGCATGGGAGGGGTCGCCATTGGCATGACGCAGGAGATCAAGATCCTGGGACTAACCATCGACAACAAGCTTACTTTTAACAGGCACACGGCAAACGTGTGCCAAAAGTCGATCGACTTTTATAAGCAGTTGTCGAGGGCTGCTAAGGTCAGCTGGGGCCTCCACCCCGACGTCATCCGCACCATGTATACGGCAGTAGTCGAACCGGTCATTCTATACGCGGCAAGTGCGTGGGCATCGGCAGCCACTAAGAAGTGTGTACAAAAGAGGTTAAATGCGGTCCTACCGCACCGTATCCCTGAACTCGGCACTGGTGCTGGCTGGGATATTGCCCCTCGACATCCGACTACAAGAGGCAGCTGCCCTGTACGAGGCGAGGAGGGGGGTACCCCTGCCAGCGCTAGGAGATAGGGACGTCGAGCGACGTATCGCATTTGCCTCTACACCCCACCCGGCGGAGCATATGAGCCAGCAGTTCATTTGCCTCGCAGACCAGGACCAACTCGCCGAACACTGCACACAAGCAGTACAGATTTACACGGACGGCAGCAAAATTGAGGGCAAGGTGGGGGCGGCATTGTCTCTTTGGAGCAATGGCGCCGAAACCAAAAGCCTAAAATTGAAGCTGTCGTCCCACTGCACGGTCTACCAGGCCGAACTGTTGGCCATATGTAAAGCCTCGAGGGAGGTCCTAAAGAGCGCTAAAGACACCTTTGGTATCTTTAGCGACTCTCGATCTTCGCTCGAAACGGTCGTTAACCACCGCTCCTCTCATCCCCTTGCAGTCCAAATCAGAGAGAATCTGAGGCAGGGCAGATCCCAGGGCAAAGATATATCTTTGTTCTGGATCAAGGCCCACGCGGGACTGGAGGGGAATGAGAGAGCCGACCAGTTGGCTAAAGATGCTGCACTTAAACTTAAGAGGAAACCTGATTACGACCAGTGCCCGGTTTCATTCGTCAAGCGCCAAATCCGACAGGATTCGCTCGGCGAGTGGAATCGGCGCTATAGAGCGGGCGAAACAGCTGCTACCACGAAAATTTTCTTCCCAGACGCAGTCGATGCATACAGGGTAGTCAGAAAACTAAAACCGACCGGAGTGATGACCCAAATCTTGACTGGCCATGGTGGGTTTTCCGAATACCTGAACAGGTTCAGGTGCGCGGAGAGCCCATCATGTGCATGTGACCCTGACCAAGACGAGACCGTGACCCATATACTGACCGACTGCCCGACCTATGGCCTGGAGAGATACGAGCTCGAACAGCGGCTAGGAATAAATGTAATACTGGAAAATTTTCAAAATTTAATTAAAGACAAAAAACAAAGCGAAGATTTTATAAATTACTGCATAAAAATAGCACAAAAAGTTATAAATAAAAATAGGAGTAAATAAATATGCTCAAAATTATTATATTGTATATACATAATGGGAAGCATTACATAAATAGTTTGAAATATATAGATAAGGATAAAAATAAGATATTGTTACAATTAAGAATTTGTTAGTAATAATAGTAGTATTTAGTATCAAAAATGTAATAGTATTAAAAATTAGAATACTTATCATATAAGATAGAAAATAAGAATGTTATAGCTATAAGAATAAATGTAAGAGAATAAATTTTAATAATAAAGATAAGTTACCATGGTCTCGGATTCTGTCCGAGGAACCAACACTAGCTCGCAGACTCCGCCTTGCGCGGAGAGGTAGGCGCCATAAAAAAAAAAAAAAAACAAGAAAGGGTAACAAGAGGTATGAAAATGTTGTCGCGCTAGACAAAATCCATCCTTGGATGAATTTTAAAGGTTACGCGAGTGAAAGCACTGACAGTGATCAGAGTGAGAGTACAGAAATAGAGGTAGACAGAGAGTGATCGATTACTCTACATAGTAGGTAGGAACAATAAGATTATTAAATTTTGGCGATAATAAAGAGATGCTGGGTTAATCAACTTCCCTGATGAAAATGAGTAGGATATGCGTGTCATTATTAAGGCTATATATCTATACATGAGCAATCAGTGCAGATAATGAATGGCATTGAGAAATCGGTGTCGCACGTATGATTGCAAGATAGTGAGTAAGATTATACGATGTGAGCACAATTTGTCATAGAGGTCAGAGAGAGGCAGAGAGGCAGATTATGAATGGTACCAAGATAACGGTGCCGCACAGATGACCAAAGATCGTGACAGATTGTGCATGAAACAAAGAATGAGAATGCTGATCCTGATTTATGAATTTGAATTTTGATAAAGATTTTGACTTAGATAAAAATAAGCTGAATTGAGATAAACATAGATGTAACGCTTAAAATTTTGATTGTGATGAGATTTTTGAATATAGTACATTAGTTGAACTGTAAAGTAGAGAATTTATCTTATGATATGAACTATTATTGAAGAATGAAATTAGTTATAGAAGTATGTATGTATTGATAATCAAGTAATTGCCTATGTTTTGTTTTATAATGTTATTATGTATTATCAAATTAGTTAAACAAGTGAGAGGACTCACTTACACAGGATGGCCGAGTTGTAAGGTTAATTAGCCAAGATGTGGGTATTTTGATAATATCCTAACCGGTATGTAACCACAAATACAATGTATTTGTATCTTAAGTAAAGCCAAATTAAAATAGTATTTGTTATATTTCTAGTCGAATATTAAATCGATTATTTAATTGTATCGAATCGAGAGTTAAGTACGGCAACACTTTGTATGACAGTTTTGACGTTTTATAGCGAGGTGAAATGTATTCATTCGTGATTTGACGGTTGAACCGAACACTTGTTAAAAATAAATCCGTTTATATCGTTACAATCTTCGTTTAATTTGAGAGATAAAGATTAGGTCCTTTAGTACGGTGGGCGTGGCATGTCATGGCACGGCATTGTACCTATGGTGTGGTGTGGTGTGGTGTGTTGTGTTGTGGTATGAGCGTGGCATGACATGGCATAGCATAGTATGGTGTGGTTCGTTATTTTATGAATTGTTCTTATTATTTACAGTGCCGAATCCCCGTACCCTACAAATAATCCGGAACCTCAAACAAGTTAGTGAAGATATTATACAATATGAAATACCTACGTCTTCAACTTTCATACAATTCACTGAAAAGGATCAGTTCATTTTATCTCCCAACCCCAAAGATAACATTGAAAATAAAGATTTATCCAATGTCAGTGAAGACTTTTGCTCAGATGATAGTTTGAAGGATCCTGATTATGTAGATATCGATACTTCCTGTTCTACAAAGAGGTCTCTTTTGAGAAATAAACGCCGAGTTTTAAAAAAATTAATGAGTGGAATAGATTTTAATGAAAAACAAAATGACAATAATTTCAGTAACGATGTTTCCACCATAAACCAAATAAGTTTACCAATACCTATGCCGATAGCCCCCATGCAAACAGGATCTAGTAGCAGTTCAAGCGATGGATCTAGTTCATCCAGCACAAGCGATGGATCTAGTTCATCCAGTTCAAGCGATGGATCTAGTTCATCAGATTCCGAGAGATCAGACGATGAATTTAATAATGAACGTTTAACAGCAGTGGTTCAGTCTACGGTAGATATATTTCCTACAACAGCTAACTGCATCGAAGGTGATACTTCTCGCTATGATTCGATTGAGCCAGTAGCTTCAACTTCACGTTCTACAGCTAATACACCTCTAACTTCTTTGGAACTTACTTCTAATACCAATTCTATAAAACATCTTGATTGTGAAGACAATATCAGCTCAAATAAAGGACGAAAAAGAAAATCTACACCCAATAACTGGTTGCGTAACAAGGCGAAAATCCTAAGAAACTCTGGTAAGTCCTATATATCCAATTCTAAAAAAGGAAAAACCGTTGTGCCTGCAAAGTTTCTAAAAACAACGTGTACTGATAAATGCAAACAAAAGTGTACTCAGAATATTACAGAATCACAGCGCAAAGAAATTTTTGAATGCTTTTGGGGCATGGGAGATCTGCAAAGGCAACGAGAGTTTATTTTACGCCATCTTTCCGTCATTGAACCACGATATTCATACAAGATGCATAACAGTAACCGGGGGAAAAACAATGCTTTTTATTTGACCATTGATAATGAGAGAATTCGTGTGTGTAAAGTATTTTTTAAAGCTACGCTAGATATAACTGATGCCTCTATCCGAACTGTTCTTCAAAAGAAGAAGACTTCATGTGGCATGTTAGATTTGGATAATCGTGGCAAACACAGCCAACATTTTCATTTAGATCCGGCTATTAAAGAAGGTATTATTCAACACATCAACTCAATTCCAAAGATTGAAAGTCACTACTGTCGTGTAGACACAAAAAGGCTTTATATTGATGGTGGCAAAACTGTAGCAGACTTACATAGGGATTACGAACTTGACTGTCAGTCAAAAAGTTTACCAAGTGCCAATTACCTTATGTATTACAGGATCTTTAGCAACGAATTCAATATTGCTTTTTTCCAACCGAAAAAGGATCAATGTGAGGATTGTACATCATTCAGTAATGCCACAGAAAACGATAAGGTAGAACTAAAGGAAACGTTTGATAGGCATTTAAAAGAGAAAAAATTGTCAAGGCAAAATAAAGAAGATGACAAAATATTTACTCCTGATAATTGTATTGTAGCGGTTTATGATCTTTAGGCTTCAATGCCTTGTCCTAGAGGAGATGCATCAAACTTTTATTACGTATCAAAATTAAATACGTATAATTTCACAATATGCGATATCAAATCTAAAGACACTGCATGTTATGTCTGGCATGAAGGTGAAGCTAAACGCGGTGCTATAGAAATAGGATCTTGTTTGCTCAAATACATACAGAATTTAAAGCTTAAAGCTGCAGAACTAGATTCAAAATTAGATATCATTTTTTATTCCGACAATTGCTGTGGCCAGCAAAAGAACCAGTACATAATAGCTCTTTATGTATATGCAGTATACCATCTCGATTTTATTAATTAAATAACCCACAAATACCTAATAAAAGGGCACACCCAAAATGAGGGTGATAATGTCCACTCCCTCATTGAAAGAGGAGTAAGTAAAGCTCTGAAGTCTGGACCCATATATACACCTGACCAGTATGTGCACATTATAAGAAATGCTAAAAAATCTGGTAAAGCATATCAAGTAAATGAATTAGTACACGAAGATTTTTTTGATATAAAAGCGTTGGCTTCATCGATAGGCAAAAATTTTTCTAAGAATATGGACAAAGAAACGTTGAAGCTAGGAGAAGTAAAAATTTTAAAGGTGGAATCTAATGATTCTAATTACTGTTTTTCCTATAAAACATCGTACGAGGACACAGAGTTTAAAACAGTCATGATAGATAAAATTGGTAAGACAAGAAACACTGCCAATAATATCACTGTTAACCAAGCATACAGAGAAAAATTTGTGTATGTTTTTTATGTTTATTTTTTTTGTGTATGTGTTTTTTGTGTATTTTTTGTGTGTATGTTTGTTATTTTTTTTATTTTTTTGTTTTTTATTTTTTTTGTGTGTTGTTTTTTTTTTTGTATGTATTTTGTATGACAGCATTTTCTTCTAAAAATACTTTTCCACAGATTTTTTTAATCTCTGAATTTCATGTTAATTAGCATAATGCACTAATTTATTAAACAGAAATGTGTTATTCTACAGAAAAAATCGTTCCAATGGCTTCAACATAAAACTAATAAATTGATTTGGGTTTGAACATACTTTTCATTAACATTATCTTAATCGTAATTGTGTTACTATTACAGATTTTTTTTAATATCTTGTGGATCATATTACCAGTTATACCATTCTAAAAGTAAAATTGAGAACTACTCAAGTATATTATTTTGATTTATGTTCTTATTCATGATAATATACCAAAACTCATTTTGTAACAAGTCGAATAACGCACAGTTTTTAATTATTAATTAAGGTATTCGTAGCTCAAAACCTAAATATTTAAATTTTAATTAAACCTTGATTAATGCCCTTTCGATTTATACATTCTATTCTTCTATTGATTAAACACATAAAAGTTATGACAGTAAATATTTTGTTTAATTTTCAAATAGCTACCCTGTAAAATGTGTGTTTTTGGATTGTGCAGTTATTCGTGCAAAGCAGCGATATAAATTCTTTTAATCCATCCATATCCCACTACAGACGAGAGCACGCTGCAAATAGAAAATATCTTCCATCTGACCTAACAGTGACCAGAATGTATGGAGACTTTTACGAACAGCAAAATATGAAGGACATTCCTGTTCACGACCTGTTCACGAACAGATTTCTTATGATTACTACAGAAAAGTTGTATAGAAATTTAACATATGTTTTACAAAACTTGGAAATGAAGACTGTGAGGTGTGTGAAAAGTTTTTTATCCACAATCCGGAGTACAAAAGACACAGAAATTGTCAAGAATGCCGAGATTACGAACGACATCGGGAAAAATATACATCAGCCAGGGAAGCATATAAAAAAGATGTAGAAATACAAAATAACGCAAACGTCACCTCAGATACCGCCTATTTTGCAGCTGATTTGGAGAAAGTAATTATGCTCCCACGTATTGAGGAATTTAAGATTGTAATGTTTTCCCCAAGGGTTATCGTATTCAATGAAAGTTTTGTGCCAATAGGTGACAAAAAAAAAACAATTCTTCTTTGCAAACTTATGCTGCTATATGGCATGAAGCAATTGCTGGTCGCAAAAGTGTGACATAATAAGTTGTTTCAGAGCTTTTTTGCAGGCAAATCGAGACTTGAAAAATGTAGTTATCTGATTAGATAACTGTGCAGCCCAGAACAAAAATTGGACTTTGTATTCTTATTTGCTCCATCTAGTCAATTCAGTCGAAGTCAACTATGAAACAATTACATTAAAATATTTAGAGGTAGGCCACACGCACATGGCAGCAGACGAGTCAATTGGAGCAATCCATGAAGAGGAAGAAACACATTTATGATTTCGAAGATTTTCGCCAAGCAGTATCGAACAAAAGAACAAATATTGTCGTCAAAGAAATGAATATGGACGATTTTTGTCAATTTGAAGGGTGTTTCCGTTTTCATCCCAAGTTT
This sequence comes from Orthosia gracilis, assembly GCA_947562075.1. Classification (NCBI taxonomy): domain Eukaryota; kingdom Metazoa; phylum Arthropoda; class Insecta; order Lepidoptera; family Noctuidae; genus Orthosia; species Orthosia gracilis. The sequence continues at coordinate 15,188,558 of OX387265.1, forward strand.
TCATCCCAAGTTTTCATCCCACGAATATTTTATTCCGTTTTCTACCCAAACCTTAGTCCGTGTTCTACCCACAATCATAATAATAGTTGTTTTTTCCGTATTCTACCTAAAATATATTCCGGTTTCTACCCACTGCAGTTTATAATTGTTTTTTTGTACAGACAGAAAAATAATCTTAAACTATTTAAACTTTGTATACTTATAATTTGATGAATAGGTACTTATTTACGACGTCACTTCCTTGGCACAGACGCGCATACACACACACAGGCACAGACACTATGTCTATTTCATTCAGCCGGAGAGGGAGTGAAAGAGAAAGCAATATTTCTAAAGAATATTGCTAATCTGTTATACCCTTTGTTTCTCTTATCTGTTAGTTAGTCGTAAGTGATCGACAGGAGCATAGTTGCTGTGAAAGTGATATTAAAGCAGTTAAAATGCAAAATCCAGGTCCAAGTACCAGTAAAACCATTGATTCCGAAGTTTATTTTACCCTGTCAAAAAGAAACAAGCCAGTGTTAGTGTGTGGTGGTAGAGAATTCCATAAAAAAAGAGTGAATAAGGACAATTCCATAATATGGCGATGTGCGAAAGCGCCTTCTTGCTTTGGCATTATAAAAACAATGGACAGTGAAATTATTAATAGAAGTGGACACAATAGTAATTGCCATGCTAATTATAACAAACTTTTAATTAAAAACTCTATGAAGAAAATAAAAGAACAAGTCAAATCTGCCGATGGTCGCCCTATTCAACAGATCTACGAAGATGAAGTTTTATTAATAAAAGAATAAGGGTTAGATTTAGTAGAAGAAATCCCCAAGTTCTCAAGTGTGAAAACAGCATTTTTCGATGCCCGAAACAGAAGTCAAAATGTTTCTAAATTAGTATTTAAGAACAAAAGTGAAGTAGAAATACCGAACACCTTCAAAGATTTTTTACTGTTTGATTACGAAGATAGCAATAATAGAATAATTACGTTCGCTACACATGAAGCTAGAGATCGAATGAGTAAACTTGCAATGTTTTTTGGAGACGGAACATTTAAATGTTGCATACGACCATTTATGCAGCTATATGTCATTCATGGTGACATGGGCAGCACAGACACTACAACAGGTATCACACCACTTGTTTACTGTCTTCTTTTAAACAAAAAGAAATCAACATATGTAACACTCTTCCAACTTATCAAATCGCAAATACCAACCTGGAAACCTTTAGAGTTTCTGACAGATTTTGAGCCGGCAGCCATAAACGCTTTAAAAATTGTTTCGCCAGAAACGAAGACAAGAGCTTGTTATTTTCACTTTTGTCAATCAATACACAAAAAAGCCAAAAAGCTTGATCTAACAAAAAAAAACTATTTGAAAAAACATGTGGGTTTAATACTTACGTTACCTTTAATACCTCAGGAAATGATTGATGATGCCTTCCTATATATTATGGAAGACTGTCCCACCTTAAACAATATTGTTAAATTTAATGACTATGTTGTCCAAACATATATGAATGGTGGTAAATATCCCCCAACATTGTGGTCCGCAAATAATAGAAGACACCGAACTACAAATGCACTAGAAAGCTGGCATGCAACCCTAAACCGCTATGTGGCAAAAAAGAAGACTCTCAATATGCTCCAATTCCTCACAATTATAAATAAAGATGCCAAGTTACAAAACACGCGTTTTACTGGACAAGTTTCATCATCAAGGCCACGTAACAATGATGTTTTGGAGAGAGAGAAAATAATTAATTCAGCATTAAGTGATCTTTCTTGTGGTAAAATTAGCATCGGACACTGTCTGGAGAAATTAGTACCATTTACTTTTTAATTTATTGTAAATTATTTGATAATTTTCATATGTAAATCATAAAGCTATAATTTAAATCTGTGATTTTATATGCACAATTTGGTAATAGTTACGATCTGTGATTTTTAGATGTATAATTTGTAATAGTTACGATCTGTGAATTTTAGATGTATAATTTGTAATAGTTACGGTCTGTGATTTTTAAATACATAAGTAATTGGTAATAGTTACGATCAGTGATTTTTAGATGTATATGTAATTGGTAATAGTTACAATCTGTTATTTTTTTAGAAGTAGAATTTATTGATAATAGTTTGTGATTTTTTAGATGTAGGGTTAATAATACTTACGATCTGTGATTTTTTTAGACGTAGAATTGATAATAATTACCATTTGTGATTTTTTAGATGTAGGATGAATAATACTTACAATCTGTGATTTTTTTAAAATGTAGAATTGATAATAGTACGAATCTGTGATTTTCTAGATATCAATATTCTAAAGACTTAGTTGTGTTAATTATGAATAAAGATTTTTCTAACAAAGTTTGTTTGTCTGCTAACGTTACTTACATAAGTTACTAAACAGTTATGTACTATGCCGTGGGTTGAAAACGGAGTCCATTTTTGTTGCGGGTTGAAAGCGGAATAATTATTATTATTTTTAACTCCTGGGATGAAAACGGAAACACCCAATTTGAAGACTGTTCTTCAACTTATAAATTACAAAATTCTTGCCCCCGAGCTTATTTAAGTGATATGTGTGAAGTAACATTCCTTAGAGGCACCCACGTCATTCGTTATAAGACTGCTTTCTATAATGAAGAAACATACACACTTGAATTTCCTCGATTAAAAATATTAAATCTGGGACCACCTCCAAAACTAAAGGGTCAATATAGAGGCATTACTCAAGAGCGCAAGTCAGCGATCATACAAAAACTGACACCCTTAATGCCAGATAACAGAAAATCGTTTTGGTATAATTTACCTACTGATAAAAATAGTGTTGATCTCACTCAAGTTGATGAAGACTAAATTTATGAGAAATAAAAAGGCTGTGATAACTGTTAATTTTCAAACTAAGATATTTTTTGTTTTTAGAAGAGTTTTAAGTTTTATGTCGGGAAAAGATTTTTGTTGTTATTGTTTATTTTCTATGTAAAATGTGTATAAGTCGTAGTGTTAGTTTGATCTCACTCAAGTTTATGATGAAGACTACTAACTGACTTTAAGAGATTCCTTACAAACCTGTGATTATTATAAATTTCAAGTATAATTAGTACAAAGTTAAAAAGTTATTATTTTGATTAATTTGAAAAATTAAAAAAAACTTTATGTTCAGAGAGGAGTTTTACTAGTTTTGCTAATTCTTATAAAAAATAAAGTCTGATTTTTATACTTGTGTGTTTTATTTAATACAAGATATTATCATGTTAAAACGCTCTTCAGTTTAAATAGTGGTTAGGGTTGTAAAATAAGGATCTAAAATGTGCTGGTGCTTTTTTAAGTTAGTAGAATATTAGTATTACTAAGTAAAAAAGCAGCAAATAGCTATTAAATTCTTTTTGTTTAGTTTACTAGAACCTGATAATACATAGTTACTAAGTAGGAAAGACGTTTAAAAAAATACTAAGTTGAAAGGACGTTTCTAACCAGAAGCGCCTTTTCATTGCAGTATCTCGTATTTTCTTGCATTTTTATTAATAAAAAGAAAAATAAAAAGTTATAAATTAAATACGTAACATTTATTTTACTAAAATTTACACATACATCCTGATAAATCAACCTCTAATACACCCTTTTGCATCACAAAATTATAATTTTGTTTATTTCTTTTCGCACAGCACATTTTTTAATTATTTAAACACGTTTTATTTTTTTACTCTGTTTAGTACTTCATGTAGAAGCGTCCTTTTTCCTTATGGGGCCAGTACAGTATTTCATAGGGATAACCAAACAAGAGCATCAAAGCATATTAGATGCAACACCCAGGCTAAGGAATATACATCGGGGTAGTTAACGGCTTTATTGTGCAAATTAAGGACTGGAGATTCAGGAGACCGATTATCATGTTTATTTAAAGTTCCAAGAAGGACGCCTGAAACATTGATGTCTGTAGCAAGAAACATCTTGTTAACGGACTAAGTTCCACAATTTCTTGGGTTTTCTCTTTTAAGAAGGGAGCAGGTGGCAGCAAGAAATTCCTACATTGCTGATCACATTTTCGGTGAGCCTGATGCACCAGCTGACCAAAAACTGGCAATTACGTTTTGTTCCAAAAAGATACATATTCCCTCCATAAATATAGGAATTTATTAAAGCCATTTATCCTATGTGCCTCTGATGGATATATCATTGATGTACGCGGTCCATATAGTGCCACCACGAATGATGCGACCATAATGAACAATTTATTGAAAAACTAGGAATTTAACGATTTTAATGCGGAAAATGATATTTTCATTTTAGATAGAGGTTTTCGTGACTGCATGGATATTCTGCATGAGAAAGGATGTCATATCATATCAAGGTCATATGCCTGCAACTAAAGACGAGGGTCAATCACAGCTATCCGCTATCCAATCTTGAAGCCAACAAATCACGCTGTGTGACAATAAACAGGTGGGTAGTGGAAGCTGTGAATGGCCGTTTTAAGAGAGATTTTAAAATATTCCGCCATGAATATTTTAATCGTGGCTGTCGCCATCTAATGGCAGATTTTAAAATAGCAGTTGCTCTGCTGAATGCCTTTACTCTGCTATTTGCAGACAATATACATGCAGAGCAGTTTGTTGCAATTATATTTGAGCATCTGTTTTTAAATAATAATATAGCAGAATTAGTTATGGAACATAATTTAAACAGGCGCGGTGCCTGGTTTGTACCCATAGATGCGGCAAACCTACCTTTCCCGCGGCTTTCCATGGAGGAATTAATATTATTTGCATGTGGTGTGTACCAAATTCGCCAGGCCCGTTCATATGTGGGTGAGCATTTCTGCTTTCATGGTATATATACATTAGAGATATCCCGAGAGAGGATAAATGGTTTAGAGGGCATAAACCCTATGTTGCTTCGTGCTAAGGTAAAGTCTCGCCATTCTTCTGCTAAAACTTATTTTGTATTTATAGTTGCAGAATCAAACATGAGTGGTCGGGAAGCGATCAGAAGTTATTGCTGTAACTGTATCGTAGGTTTAAGGACAGTGGGATGCTGCTCACATGTGATGAGCATTATTTGGTACCTTGGTTATGCTCGCCATGAGGGTATTACCCGACCTGCCCCCTTCTTAGATGAAGTTGTTCTAAGAATTATTTGAATTAAATAAATGTACTTACAAAAACAAAGTACCTATTGTTTTATTTATCCACACTCAACACCCAAGAACTTCACAACAGGGGGAGTCAAGTACTCAAGTAACCAATGCAAACGTCGGGCAAAAGAAGCGAAACAGAGACAACGATATACGCTAGACGGAGATATCACTATTGGTGTTTTGCTTGGTCAGATTAAAACATTCCTACCAAATAAGTAGATTTTTATTAGTTACTAGCTTTTGCCCGCAGCTTCGAAATTTAATGTTTAAATTATGTTGATTAATGATCTCGTTTTTAAATAAATCATTATTTATTTTAAGAATATAATTTATTCTCTGAGCATTATCTGTGAATTACTATCTTCTTACTACTACTTTTTATGGAATAATTTAATAATTTTACTCTGGCAACAACGCCTAAAAATAAAAAACAAATATGGTGGTTCATCGGATGCGATAGACGTGCTGTATTTGTTGTTATTGTGTTTCTTTAGTTTTTGACATGTGCCTGTAGATTTTTACGAGATAGAGACTCATTCCGTATTATTAGTGTTTGTGCCTGGACAATTTTACGAGATAGAGACTCATTTTCTAGCTTTATTTGGATTTTGTTTGTTATTCTTTGTGCCTGGACAATTTTACGAGATAGAGACTCATTTCGTTTATTTTTGTGTATTGTGCATTATTTGTTAAAATGTCACGTCATACACGCTATGAACTTAGAAGAAAGTGTGCCAAGTGTAACATCACTGCAATGGAAGATAGAAACTTGAGTTTTCACAGATTTCCTCTACCTGGTAGAAATACTATGGTAAAGTAAGTACATGATTAAGCAATTTTTATTATTTTCTCCCTCATTAAGTACATTCTATTTGTACGGGACTTCAGAATCGTGATCAATCAATGTTTTGTTGAAAAATCTATCCATGTGACTGTCTCGCTAAACCGAAGGGACTGACCTCCGGTAAATTTATGGTAGGTACTATACTAACTCATTAATCAGTCATTGCAAAATTACTTTTTAGATGTAACACCTTTCAAAAATATTAGAAGCTTAAAACTCAGCATTCAGTATAGTACCGTTTAGCCCAGTTTTATTCAGCCCGGAAAACAAACTTCTAGTCTACAATAGCATAATTAAACCACTGAATACTTACAAAAGCCTACTGTTAAAGAACAACGAGATAAGTCCTGTAAAACCTACAACAAAGATTAAAACACCAACAAAATCAATGTGCAAAGGCACTCATTAACACCGAACATTGCATAATAATATATATAAAGAAAGACAAGACAGAAAAACGAAATTTAATTTAATTTTTCAATAATTTCAGGGCACGTGTATGGGCTGAATACTGTTACCCAACTGGAGATTGGTCAACTGAGAAATCACTAAAAGACTTGCACTCGCAACACAAGATGTTATGCAGTAAGCACTTTGAAGACTCCTCATTTACTAGCAGTGCCAGGATAAGATTAAATAATTATGCCATCCCAATTGGAACACAAGGATTAATGGAAAAGTTTCGCCAGGAACAATGTGCAATTGCAAGTGGAAGTGAAAAAGATACAAATATCTCAGTTGAAAAACTTCAAGTAAGTTAACTTTAATTAATTACTATATTACTCAAAACTCAGTCTAAAAATTACTCAAATATTTAGTTGGAATTGATAAATACATTTAAACAAGTATTTAACCTTTCAACCATCGTAATTAGAGACACAATTAAAAGACCATAGGTTTTATTACGTATGGTGTTGAACCGTGGGGCTCAGCAAAGAACTCAAATCTGGAAATTCTTTAGCGATTCCAGAATAAGGCTCTCAGAATGATTTCAAATGCTCTGTGGTTTATTAAAACCTCTGAACTACATGAGCATCTACAGATTGGAACCATAAAGGAGGAAATAGAACGGAGATCAAAGTCATACAAAGACCGACTAATTACACATAGCAACACCCTAGCCACAGTTCTGAGTGAACCAGCAACAATCAAAAGGCTAAAACGCCATCACATCTGGGACTTTGCTAGTTAGAGCAAGGTGGAAATAATATTGAGAAGGCAGATTCTTCACTGGAAGAATGAACCTTAACATCAAAAAATTCCCACAAAAAATCTGCGAATGGTTAATCAAACTGATTGCAAGATAGAAAATATGAAAAAAAAAAGTCATTCTACAGGGGCGGTCTGTGGGCTAACCCTTTGATAAGTTTTTAACTAACCATTGGACCCATGTTGTCATAATTAAATAAATTATTATTATTACTAGAAAATCCTGTTAATTTAAATGTAGGTGATTTTCTACATCACTTTCGTTCACAAACATCATTTTAAATTTTCAGGTACCACTGGAACCTTCATTTCCTGTTCAGCTGCCAACCATAGCCGATGCAACTGCATCTTTAGCTGTCCAGGTGCCCACTATATCTGAACCAACTACTGATAGCCTAAAGGTTTGTAGTAAACTATTGTTCACTTACATTTGTGTACATTACAAAATTAGTCAGATTTTAGAAATAGATGTAGAACCTGTAATTTTTTTCGCATCTGACATTTGTAGAATCTGACCTTTATCGACTAAACCCAAAATTATAGACTTTCATGATGATGTTTTTCTGGGCATGCAAATCTGCAGATACCATAGCAGCTTTTTTATTTTATGTCTCAAATTTTAACGTAATAATGTTAATATCAACTTAATTATGTTTGCTCAGGTGTCAAAGTTTTTTCTTCATTGTTAGAATCTGAAACCTATCAAATAAAAAGTATCTCCTTTTTACTTGATAGGTTTTGAAACAGCAGTTCTATGATGAGAATATTTTACTTATTAATATATTTAATGTTTCCAGACACCAAAATCGAAAGGGATTTTGAGGGAGCTGGATTTAAGCAAGGCAGTAGAATTAACCCCTAAAAAACTCAAACTATACAAAAGATGTAGGAGAAATTTGAGTGAAATAATACGATTAAGAAATAAATTTAAAAAACAACCACGTGTCCTCTTCAAAAAATTGACTACAGACAGAAATGTGCAAAGTTTACTGAATAAAAATATATCAGGACCATTTGCATTATTGTTGCAAAGTCAACTGCAAAATACTCCCAGAAAACTGACTGGACGGAGGTGGAATATAGACGATAAAATAATGGCTTTAAGCATCTACAAAAGGTCAAGTGGCTGCTATAGACTACTGAGGCGACTTTTTTGTCTACCAAGTGAAGGTACATTAAAATCTTTACTTAACAAAATTCCAATGAAATGTGGTATAAACAGCCAAATATTTGACACAGTCAAAGGCATAACCAGTAAAAGAGAACCAGAAGAAAATCTGTGCATTTTAGCATTTGATGAAATGTCCATTCGAAAAAATTTGCAATATAATGCTAAACAAGACATTATTGATGGTTATCAAGACCATGGAAATCAAGGCAGAACTATGGAGCCAGCCACACATGCATTGCTTTTTATGGCTATTGGTATACGAAAAAAATGGAAACAACCATTAGCTTATTACTTTTCTGGAGACTGTGTTACAGCTGATAGATTATCTGTTCTTATTAAAGAAGTAAGTATGAAATATCAGGTTATTATGATATTATATGACTAGAGAATTGTTATTTTAAACCGATAAACTCAAAACAAAAACCTGTTTGTTTAAAAACATTAAAAACTGAAAAGGTACAAGCTACAAGTTATTCAGATTTTGCATTAATATTGGATTTGAAAAGTCATGTTTGATAGTTTTCGCAAATGCAGCCGGAGGCATCAAATACATTTACATCATGTATTTGATGCCTCCGGCTGCTGATTTATCTTATGAATTCTGTGGAAACACTTTCAACAAAATTCATAAATTAGAATTATTCTAAATTACATTCAAACATATAAGTACATATTCGTAATCACCATTTAAAACCCTAAATTTTGATAGAATTCGGTACATTTTGAATGTTTTTTTTTATATAACATGTGTTGCTCACAACTAAGACGAATCTAATGATACTGTTTGTTTAAAAACATTAAAAACTGAAAAGGTACAAGCTACAAGTTATTCAGATTTTGCATTAATATTGGATTTGAAAAGTCATGTTTGATAGTTTTCGCAAATGCAGCCGGAGGCATCAAATACATTTACATCATGTATTTGATGCCTCCGGCTGCTGATTTATCTTATGAATTCTGTGGAAACACTTTCAACAAAATTCATAAATTAGAATTATTCTAAATTACATTCAAACATATAAGTACATATTCGTAATCACCATTTAAAACCCTAAATTTTGATAGAATTCGGTACATTTTGAATGTTTTTTTTTATATAACATGTGTTGCTCACAACTAAGACGAATCTAATGATACCTTACAAGCTAAAATGCGGCAAGCCGTTTAGGGTGCCCGTCCACAGGTGCGAAACGAGTCTACGGTGCGGAAAAACGGGGAAATATTAACCAATAGGAATGTACAAACTCAGAGGAGCATAAATTTTGTGCCATCCTATTGGTAAATTTTTCTCTGTTTCTCTGCTCCACAGCCTCGCACCGCTTCTGTGGACGGGCACCCTTAGGCTCTTGAGTGTGTCAAAGAAATATACATACATAGTTACATACATACCTACATCCATAACGGGCTTTGACTGGCCTGTTGGTTTAGTGGTTAGTGGCCCTGACTGCCAAGATGGAGGTTGTGCGTTCGATTCCCACTCTGGACAAAATATGTTTGTGTGAGTATGAGCACTGTTATTTATTCTGTATCTGGGTGTAATTTCATCATCATCATCAGCCTTTTAATGTTCCCACTGCTGGGACACAGGCCTCCTCTCTACGAAAGGGTGTAATTTATCTGTACTTAATATGTATGTATTTAGAAATATACAAGTATGTACCTTCCTACTGGAACAGTCGGGTAAACATTTATAAACTCGAAAAACATAATCCTCCTTCTTTAACAGTGGAGGTAAATAAAAATATATATTATTTTTTGTATTTACAGGTTCTGGATGCAAGTTTCCAAGCTGGGTTGAATGTCACTGCTACTGTGTCTGACAACTTTGGTGTGAACATCAGGGCATTAAACTCCCTTGGTTCCTCAGTGGCTCACCCATTTTTTTATTTTAAAGGCCATGAAATTGTGACAATTATGGACCCACCTCACCTAATTAAATGCTTCAGAAATAATTTATTAAAGTACAACATCAAATGCCCTCAAGTTTTGCAAAATGATGGAAAATCTATACCAGGTAATTTAAACTTTGTGTTTAAGGGATAATAATTGGGTATGACGATTCAAAGGTGAAATCATGGTATAATGGGTGATATGAGATAAATTCAAACTAATTGATTAGTTGGATGGTTGCAATGCAGATTTTATATAATGTATCGTGTTTTGAGTAACCCGCCGGGCGGATGATCAAAATATTATAAATTCGCTGGGATAAATTTCTGAATTAACTTAGACTCAAATAAATGGATTCTTTTTTTAATTACTTCTAATATAATTTGTTACAGGAGTAGCTAAGTGGAGCCACATAAAGGAATTTTATGAAAAGGACAATGAAAATCAAAATTTTGTTTTTGCTCCTGCTTTAACCAAGCAGCATATTGAACCAAATTTTAAACAAAAGATGAAGGTCAGCTTAGCTTGCCAAGTGTTCAGCCATTCAGTCGCTGCAGGAATGCTTGCGAAGATTGCAAACAGTGAGTTGTCATAATGCTATAAATTACCTTTTTAAAAAAGAAGAACCAACTTCAAAACCACTAAAACATAAGAAATAATTGCCCTATACAGTGTGTAAGGGACAGCCCTCCGCAAGCTTTAAGAGCTTGCTGAGTAGACGAAACTGAACAACCTTCCACAATTTTTTTTATCAGGGAACGAAAAAAAATTTCAGCCTCACCATACAAAATTATTAATTTTATCGGACAGTTTGTTTGGAGAGGTCAATTTTTTTTCGTTTCCTGAAAAAAATTTTTGTGTGTGTGGATGTTCAGATTCGTCTACTGAGCAAGCCCTTGAAGTTTGCGGAGGGCTGTCCCTTACACCCTTTATAAAAATCTAGCCTTTTTTGATGTCGGTGCTGATTACGGCTGGTGATCATGAATCGAAACAGCACCAACATCAACCAAGGCTAGATTTTTTATATAGTGTCTAGCACCCATTTCGTGGAAGCCTTTGCCCAGCGCTCACTATGTATGTGGCTGTGTGTGCGATATGTAGTTTATATTACGTGTAATTGTTATACCGGCTGTACACACGAGAGCCAACTAAATCGTGACACGTAACGCGACGAAGTGAGGGCCTCATGTAAATACTCGTACAAGGCATGTCTCATGGTGGTTCGACAGCGAGTATAGTCGGCATTAGAGGTCTATCATTATTTATAATAATGAATTTTAGAAATTGCCTTTATCAAGTATAATCTTCTTTCAGAATTAAATAAAAAATAAGTGTTTACTTTCTAGATGAATTGCCTCAAGAAGCAACGACAACAGCCATGCTGGTTGAGAAAATGGACCAGCTGTTCGACACTTTAAATGGTGATACGCCGGATCGGAAAAGAGGAAAAAAAATTCTTACGAATTTTACCCGTAAAAGTCCACATATCAATTATTTTAAAGAAATGAAAGCCATGTTTGGAGAACTGGAATTTATTGGGGCCAGATGCAAGCCACCGTCCCTGGAAGGATTTATAAGAACTTTAAATGCAGTTGAACATCTATTTTTTAACTTAGAAAAACAGTATAACATTAAAAGTTTATCAACGCGCAGACTCAATCAAGACCCATTAGAAAACTGTTTTGGTTGCATCCGCAGCAATTGTGGATGCAACCCGAACCCAAACACCCTACAATTTGTTGCAGCTCTCAAAACCTCAATAATTAATAATTTATTGCATAGCAGCAAAAATAAAAACTGCAAGGAAGACAATAATATATTATTAAATGATTTAAAATCATTCTTAACACAATCAAACCCCAACAGAGAAACAAATGTAGACATCGATGAAACCTTTGATTTGACAGCAGGTGTAGAAATATCGAACACTGCAATATCACAGTGTTCTGGAGAACTGCAAGCTTGCACATATGTATGTGGTTTTATGATAAAAAAATTAGGACCCATTTGCCATATGTGCAAAAACACTATGCTTGCAGACCAGAACACTGAGGTAACTCATTTATTTACAAATTTCAAAGAATATAATTCTATGCACAACAGTCTTCAATATGTAAAATTTATTTTTACTGAGACAGTGGAGATTGCTGCAACAATTGTTAACAAATTTTTGAATGAGCATGGGTGTAAAATAAAAATAAAAAGTGAACTCACAGAAATTTTAAGACGAAAATTAAATTTAGAATGGTTGCTTGATTGTTCTGAGCATTACGATAAAAATAAAATGCACATAATATTATCTACTATAAGCATTTGTTTAAAACGACACTGTATTTTAAAAAATAGAGAGTTCATCGATGATGCGTCTAAAAAAATATTATGAAACGAAAAATAAATATTTAAAAAAATGCTTACAACCTAGTTTTATTTAAATACTTTTCCTTAAACATGAATGTATCATGCAAACAAAGCGAAATTCAGGTAATATTATATAAGATACCGAAGTTTCTCTTTGTTTTCATGATATATTTCACAGAAAATATAATACAAAATAAACTATAATAATAGCAACAGTTTCAAAATTTGGCGCAAAAAGTAGTTCCATGGATCAAATACTGGAGCGCTAGTGTCAATAGCTGTTGGCATTTTTTTTGTATGAAGTTGCCGTTCTTCCCGTCAGGGTAATATGTATTCTGTGCTTCACAATTATCAAACTTGCAGTCCGCTGCGTGACATAGGTATCTCCTAAATGCAACCTACTCAGGGGGTACAATCCTTATCACAATCTACCTTTACCTAACTGTAAGTAAAACATACCAATTGAGACAAGCAAGGTAGAACATTTATTTTATTACCATAACAATGTTAATGTACCTAGATGTAACAACCTACATGGATACACTATAGTACATAACCTTAAAAAACAAAACTGGTTATAACTTTTACTTCCCAAGTTCTAAAAATCTAAGAATTTACAAAGGGCTTGTCTATCATATTAACCACCAATTAAAACAAAAATGATCCCAAAACACGAAAATTTATTAGCGGTACGAAATTCCCATACAAGCCTGCCGTTCGCCTTTAAGAGTCTGACTGACCTGGAAGTTCTAGGCGCGAGAACTAAAATAGTACCTACGGCAATCTTTTAGGTGTAGGTATATTAATATGGAGCCTTTTTCTTGTAAAATAAGTATAATATTTTCTTTCAGATAGTGCAATTCACGAAGACGCGCCCCACCAATTTTTGGTTGAGGGAATCGCGGGGTGCGGGGAGTTTGCTCCGAGCGGCAGCCGCGAACCGTCAGCGCAGGGGGGAGATAGTTAGAACAAGCACAACTTCAGTAAAGAAAGGGTCGCCGTCTACATTACTTAACGGAGAAACTAATAGTTTCATAATTTTTGATAGATGTCTCTGTAATCACATATAAAAAACTGAAATAACTAAGTTCTCTAATTTAATTTAAAGTATTTTTTTAGAGAATAAATCAGGGGTATAGTATCAAAACTAGCTACGTCCATAATTTTTCAAAATTCATATTTGAATGGTAACATTTTAGTTTTGAGATAACATTTCATAGAAAAAAAACATTTGGCATCAAACTTGGCTCTGTCCCGAATTATTTTAATTTTAAAAATAAGGTTGGTAGCAAATCTGGTTACGTCCACAAAAGTTTAGAATCAAAGCTGGTTACACTGACGCTAGCCAATAGGAGCGCTCCATTCGAATCGAAACTGTCATGGCCGCCTACTGCATTTCATAGTTGTTTAGTCGTCACAAGCCCTCAGTTTTAAGCCATTTTAAATAAAAATTCTTGTGTTTTCGTGTGTTTTCTAACGTTTTTAGCAAGATGGATGTTTTTCCTATGCCTGTGAATAAAAACTAGGCACGAAAACGAACTGCACAGCCACAAAATTGGAAGGCGAATAAGGCGAAGAAAGTGAGGTAAGTTAGTGTTTTGCCAGGGCCGAACTTAGGTACGTGCAGTCGGCTAAAGTGATTTGTGTTATTAACAAAGTTTTAATATACTTATAGGATTTTCGCCTTTGCAAGTCACTTGGCTAATTATCATTTCATTTTTACTATAAAGTATAAGCATTTCATCTCCCTTCTCTCTCCTAGAGAGGAGGCCTGTGTCTGGGACACAGGCCTCCTCTCTAGGAGAGAGAAGGGAACATTAAAAGGCTGATGATGATGATGATGATGATTCTATCATAACAACCGAACCGATTTACCTACGTAGCGGGCAGCTAGTGATGCGTTACTGATATTAGGAACTTGTATTTAATGCATAGGTAAAGAGTGTAGGTACCTACTTACCTTCAATCAATTCAAATTATTTTTTCAGGTATTCTGCGAAGACTTTACCAAGAATACCACATTGTGAACATAAAGGCAAGGTCTTTGAGTGCAATAAAGTGACAGGCACGATATTACGAAAGTTCCATACAGCTTTTTATAAGGACCCTGTGAAAGTAAGCCAAGATGCCATCATATTGAAATGCTGTCAAGCCATACCAATTCGCAGAAAAAGGCCTAGGACACTGAGACTCGATCCTGTGACTGGGGTTCAGAAAGCTTTTAAATCTACCAAGCAATTTACTATAAAATACCATTTAATAGTCGATAAGCGATCTATAACTGTTTGCCAAAAGATGTTTTTAGCAGCACTTTGCTTGAAAAAAAGGCGCGTAACAAATTTAGTTCAAAAATCTTTTGTTAATGGCGATTTTCCAGTAGAAAAAAGAGGTGGTGATCGTAAAACCAATCTGTTTAAAGATATAAGGTCATCAATACATGCATTTATTCGTAAGCTCAAGTGTTCGGAACCATACTACTGCCGCAACCAAACATCAGTCCGCAAATATTTACCAAGTGATCTGAATATCAGAAAACTGTACAGACTATACAAATCTGAATGTCCAGCTCCTGCAAGAGTCATACTTTAGGCACATTTTTAATACAGAGTATAATTTGGGATTTAGCAGTCCTTACACAGATATGTGCTCTACATGCCTACAGCTACTAGAGAAGATAAAAACAGAAAAAGATGAGAAGAAGAAAGAAGAATACAGAGTTGAAAAGAGAGTTCATAGCTTGAGGGCAAAAGCATTCTATATGCTGTTGAATACTGAAGAAGAAGGTGTGAAAATAATATCTTACGATTGCCAAAAAAACATGGCCCTGCCTAAAGTACCGGACCAATCATGTTACTACAGCAGGCAATTGTATTTATATAATTTCACCCTTGTTGAAGGAACTTCTAAGATGCCACTGAATAAGAACAACGTTTTCGCAAATGTGTGGACAGAAAATACTTTTTCTAAAAATTCCAACACCATTGCATCGGCTGTTTACAACCATTTGAACAAAACTGATCTCACCAATATAACTACCATAATACGGGTTGCAGACCAAGAGCTAAGCTAAGTTAGTTTAGCTTAGCTCGCATAGCTGACGCAGTTTTCCATACTTGTGTGCAGACCGCAAACTATGCGAACTAAGCTATGTGAGCTAACTAAAATATGCGAAGCTAAGTTAGTTGTGTATGCCGATGCGCAGCTACACGAGCTAAGCTAAGCCCCTCCCGCTACCCCGCACACCCTTTGTACATCCTTCGCCAGTGCTGTCCAGTGTTCTTTGTTGTACGCACGGTCGTTTAGTAGCGATTATGGAGCAATTTATTGAAACTGTTAAACAATTTCCTATACTATGGAACACACAATCAAAGGACTATCACAACTTAATTAAAAAGGATGTTGTATGGAAAAGAATAGTGGAGGAAATAAGTAATCCAGACATACCAGACGGTAAGTTTAATTAGTATTTATTTAAAGTTTAATCTAATTTATATTATTAAAATAATTACAAAAGGATTCTCTGACACGAAATGCTTCTCTAGTTGCTCGTAAGTTGTCGTATTGTACCGATCTTAAAGTTTGCTGTTCTTCAATATTGACGGTATTTGCGTTACTAGTTGTCGTTCTTGAAGACATTAAATAATTGTGCAAGATACAGGTAGTCTTTGTAATGACGTCTACTAGTTCTAATTGACATTCGAATGGTCGACGAAACACACGAAATCGCGCTGACAATATGCCGAACGCATTTTCTACTACATTTCGTGCTCTACTGAGACGATAGTTAAAGGTGTTTTTTGCTCTGTTATCTAAACATGTACTCCGTGGGTACGGTCTCATAAAGTGTTTTTGTAATGGGAATGCTTGATCACCTATAAACACAAAAGGTGTTGGATCGCCATTAGGCGTTAAAGGTTTATGATTAGGTAAGTTTAGTTGCCCGTTTTGTAATTTGTAGCCAAATGCGCTATCTGCAAAAATACCTCCGTCGCTAAATCGGCCCATTGAACCAACGTCTATTATAATAAATCTTTTGTTCGCATCAACGACTGCGAGAAGGACGACAGAATAAAATTTTTTATAATTAAAATAATTAGAACCCGACTGTGGAGGGCATTTTATTGAGATATGCTTCCCATCCACGGCACCAAGGCAGTTAGGAAATTGCCATTTATCATTAAAGTCTTCTGCAATTGCTTCCCATTCACTTTCTGTCGGTAACTTCATATATATTGGTTGCAAATGAATCCAAAGTGCATTGCACACATCTTTCACAATCAAAGAAACTGTGTTATTACCCACTCTGTAATTATATCCAATTGTCCTAAAGGAGTCACCAGTAGCTAAAAACCTGAAACATATAAATATTTATTACTAAGTTTGACTTGGTGTTTGTTACAGTGAAAACTGCGAAGAATGAGTGGAAAAAGTTACGTGATAGTCATCGAGAGTCACTCAAAAGGATGAAAGCCAGTACAAGTGGTCAGGCTGCTTCTCCGGCAAATAACTGGAAATATGCCGAGTT
Organism: Orthosia gracilis; assembly: GCA_947562075.1. Lineage (NCBI taxonomy): Eukaryota > Metazoa > Arthropoda > Insecta > Lepidoptera > Noctuidae > Orthosia > Orthosia gracilis. The sequence goes on from OX387265.1 coordinate 15,205,690, forward strand.
ACTCGAATTTCTTTTACCCCACATGAAAAACCGTAAGAGAACCGGTAACGTATCAATTAATAATAAAAATACATTGGCCAGTACATCAACCCAAAGTCAAAGTATTTTGCTCGGTGCATCAACTGATAATCAAAATACATTGCCCGGTACATCGATCGAAAGTCAAAATACTTTGCCCAGTACATCAACTGAAAGTCAAAGTATTTTGCTCGGTGCATCAACCCATAATCAAAGTACTGAGATTTTCGAAGAAATTCCGAATGATGATGATGAAAACACATCCGAAGCACCAAGGATAAAAAAAAGAAAAGTTGGCGATGACTCATCATTACGCGACTTACTTCAGGATAACGATTTTATGAAACGATGTGAGCAAAGAGAGAAACGGAAGGCTGAGGAGGCAAAAGAGGCGGAGAAACAAAAACATCCGTTAAATTTGTTTTTTGACAGTATGTGCGAGTCAACTAAAAAGCTTCCCGATTGTATACAAAGAGATGTTAAAAAAAAGCTTTTTCAAATTGTTAACGAAGCAGAGGAAAATTATGAAAGTTATTTGTCTAGGCAGACTTATCAATATGGGTACTCATCATCATCTAGCTTCTCGACACCAGCTCAAAACGATAGCTTAGAAAATTTGTAATGTAACCTTTTGTCATTTACCAATAAAAAATTGTTTTAATTAAAATTGTTTTGCTTACCTCAAACAAATAGCTAATCTTTCTTCTGGCGTTATAGCCTTCCGATAGTTAGTATCTTGTTTAGTAATATCTCCGATAATCAAAGATAACAAATCATAAAACTGAACTCTTGTAACACGATAATATAACTGAAAATGTTCATCATCTAACTCATAAAATAAAGTTCTAAACTCTCCACTTGTGTACCGAGATTGAATGTGTTGACATATCCAAGACCTGGAACGTCTTTTTCTTAAATAATAATAAGTCAGTATTAATCTTCTTTTTCTATGTGTAACGTATTCATCATCGGAACTTTCTTCATCGATTATATTCATGGCGAGCGACGTCCGTCTAATTGAACTACGCAACACTGACTGAGCTTTGGCTTAGCTGTTGGTGTGCACGCTATTTATTTCTAGCTTAGCTTAGCCTAGCTTGCTTGGCATAGCTTAGTTTAGCCTTGGCATAGCTTAGTTTTCGGTCTGCAACCGGCTTAAGATTGGTCTCCGATGGCTGTGGTGGCCAAAATAAAAATTCCACCATAATCACAATGTGCTGCAAATGGCTGTTGGAACACCCCATGATCAAAAAAATGGAACTCGTATTTCCAGTTACTGGACATTCCTACCTACCAGCAGATAGAGCATTCGGAAATAGTGAACAGGTGTTTCGTAGGATGGACACAATAATAACTCCAAACCAATATATAGATATAATTTCAAAACAGTCAACTATTGTGAAAGTAGGTGAAGATTTCACTGTGTACGATTTCAAAAAGGAAGCCGAAACAGTATTGAAACCTCCGGGACAGTGGAAAGTACAATTTTCCCAATGCAAAAGATTCTACTTGAAACGATCGAAGCGGATCGGTAATGTGTTGGTCCAGTCGGAGAGATTTTATAAAAATCAGTCTGGGACATATGAAAATGTTTGCCGAAAAAACAAAACTATGAGCATGATTGCTCCTAGCGAAATAAGACCAAATGTGACTGTGAAGGCATTAAAACTGAGGGATGTGAAAACCTTGCTTTCAAAGCATTTTGGAGAAAACTGGCAAAGCTTGGAAGAGTTAAGTTTCTATTAAAATGTTATAAACACTGTTGAAGTTTTACCTGAAAACGAAAATGATACTGAAGATTTAGAGTGTGAGCCAAGAGAAGAACCACCGCTTTTGATTGTGTAGTTAATTATCGGTATGATACATAAAGTAGGCTTTTTAATTTGAGTTAGTAGGTAATAATTTCTTTTTTTTTCATTTGGTCTCGGCTCTCACTTAACATCAGGAGTAGCGGAATTATGTCTTAGTATAATCAGATAAATTTTTAAAAAACGATAAAACACTGTATTGTTAATTTTTATTGTTACTTCCATAGATATAATAAACAAGGAGATATGCCCCCCGGTAGACGAAAATATATCGGAAACCTGTGTCTCCAGTTTGCCCCTACCACACTGCAACTACTACACATGCAGTTCAGTAAAGGCAATAGATACGCAGTCGCGCACACACCCGCATTTCTAAAATCAGAACGTACTACACAATAAATTATAAACCTTATCCCTTCAAGCACAGCGTGTATATACCAATCACCGTACAAATTACGCACACAAAAACATCGGTCTCTATCGTTGTGCTATGCAAAAGCAATTTATTTTACATACACGCTAGTGATTGACTAAATCGGAAACTTATCGATTCACCCATTTATTATTGTACAATTTTTTTTGTTTACTTGAAAATAAATAAAAAAACGGTTTGTCCAGAAAATTTTATAGTTAAAACAAATATGCAGCTAAAAACATAAATTATTAAGTAAATCAAAAAATTCAAACAATCAAAAATCCGGTTACTTTGGTTTAGGCTTTCATAGCGTAATGTTTAATTTATTTTTAATGTAGCAAATTTTAATTGTTTTGTGCTGCTATTATTGTTATTATGTTATGAGTCTGTTTTACTTGAAATAAATAAATTGAATTGAATTGAAACAGGAGATATTGTTGAACCCTGCTAGTGCTATGGTGTTTAATCACTGACCTGTAAAGTGGAGGTATTTGTGCAGCACTTGACACTTTGATATTATTGGGGTTGCATTTTTTGTCAAAAAGTTGGTTACGCATTTCTCTACTACACTGTAAAATAATCAAAATAAGTAATACACATTATTTCGCATCGATTTTCCAACCTGTTGAAAACGGTTGACAAATTGAAAATAAAATATAATAACAATATTTCATTCGTCATCGACATTGTTATCGATAGCCTACGTTAGTGGATCTGCACAAGCACATCACTAACTCGTCGCAAGGAGCAGCGGCCGTACTACGCGATGCATCCGCTCAATGATGTATCGTTTTGTGATTTTTACATTGCTTGTCCAGTCACTTAGCGACAAACTTAGGTAATGGTTAGGAAGCAATGTATTGAATGCAAAAATAGTACTGTCGCTGTGATATTTCAATACAAAAATAACATAGTAGAAGCAAGAAATATTTTACGATTTGTTGTTTTTCATGATTTTAAAGACAAATATAGTGAAATACTTGTACTCACTTATAGTAAGTGATTCTATGATTTACAAAGTTTTGGTTTAGGCTTCGCTTTTTACAAGAAACCACTGAACAACACGGCATTCTTGTAATTTTTCACGATGACGGTCGAAAGCGCACTGTTTAGCGGAGACCGGCCATTTGCCTGTGACATGCTCAGTCAGCCCACGTCGCGCGGACACCGACACGCCCCCTTGCCACTTCTCCTGTATTTTATATTTCTATGGTTACTTCACTTTACTGACTCGATTTAAAAATCCAACTTTAGTTACCTATATAATAAATAAGTATACTTTGATCAAGACTTTCTTTTAATTTAATCTCTGTATAGTATAATTTTTCTATACGGAACTAACTCTATTAGATTTTGACAAATAAAATATGCTTTGGCCCTAGTTTACTGAATCCAGCCCTGAGATTAGTTTAGAAACAAACTTGGTTAGGTCCCGAAAAGCTGGGATCAAAGATGGATATGTCCATAGCTTGGGATCGAAACTGGTTATGTACAACAGTTTTATTCAATTTAACGTATATTTTTACTTTACGGGTCTCCTGAATGCAACATTATTAAATAGAGTACGTCATAATTAATATTTGTAAAGTAGTTGCTTCAATAGCTCAGTTGTTCCCAAAAAAATTAAGAAGATTTTTTCCGTCCTGTAAAATTTCTCTCGATGGACGTAACTAGTTTTGATCTCACACCCCTGAAATATAATATTTTTCATCAAAATTATCACATTATTATAATATTTCATACCTGTCTAGAATTTTCGATTATGGCAACCTTGTCACGGAAATCTTATTGTGTGATATATTCTGGCAACATCACTCATTAATTCAAAGTGGCCGCCGCAACTTGAAACTTTCGTCCGCACTAGTTTGTGTTTTGTGTGTCCATTTTGTGATTAATTATCGGTTTTTGAGTGTTTTGTCTACATTAGACGTCGATTTGAGTTTCTCCTCCGTCCTGTTAGTGGATTACTACCCATAAACCAATATTTTTCAGTCGCTACGTTGTGGCAAGCAATTTTCACAAAAATTGTGAAAAACTGTTGTGCTATACGTATTTAGTGATATTCTTGCGAAAAGATGCTTATCTTGTGCAGTGTGTGTCTATTAAAATAAATACAATGCCTCACCGTTGCTATTTTGGATGTAAGGACACAAACTTATTTTTTAAACAACTGCTCAAAAAAGAAGTGTTTTTTATACTCTAAATCTTTCTTCAGCCTGCTTAAACAGAATTCTTCTAATAATCATGTTTAAAAACCTTTCGTTCTCTTAATTGTCATCATATTCTCAAAATTAACATAAACAAGCTTTTCTCAAAGTTTCGTATGTATAGATTTCGTTTACATTTTATAATGTTGATTTTTAATTAATATTATCCACTGGTGCCATTTGCCAGATGACGAGATAATATTCAATCGTCTGCCTTTTTCCAACTGAGATTTGAATTAATAATATTTTGCATAGAGGCCTGCTAAGTGCCCGCTAATGTAATACATCAGATGAGAGCTGCTTTGCAGCAGATGTAAAGTACAATCAACAGTTTTTTTACATTCAGCAATCTCATACAAATAGGAGACAGACTTAGGATAGACAAACATGTGATTAAAAGACAAAAAATACTATAATATATCATTTTCTTTGGTGTCAGGCAGTGTGATGCATTCATTTCCGAATCCTGGCAAATTTCCAGAGCGCTTCAAAGCTTGGGTTAATCTTGTGGGTTGCAATCAAACAATAATAGACTATGACGTTTATAAAAAGAAGAGAATATGTCATATTCACTTCACCGATGAGCACCGTAATCGCTTCAAACGTCTAAATGCATTGGCAATACCAACTCTGTATTTGCCTGGTGAGTTGAATATTAAATTACTTCATACAAAACACAGTGCAAGGTGAAGATCAGTGAGGAAATTGCATTACACATTAACAGTAGTAATGGGTTTCATTTCGACAGTTCAACAACAATCATTGTGTTGTTTACGTTGTAAAGCAAATCAATTTTTTTAACGATAAATCTATGGATAACCAATATCCTTCAAAATGATTCAGATTTCGATTGATAATATGTTAGGCAATTAGGGTGCCGGTTAGCCAGCCTGCTTATGGAGCCATTCTATTCTAGACTTGTTTGTTTTTGTAATCGATCAATAAACTCAATGTTTAATTTAGCATTATTTACCAGTACCTATGTAAATATTGACATAATTACTTGTAGTTAATTTCATAAATCTTTCAGGTGAAAGTCATGGTATCACTGCTACAGCTCCGCAATCTGAGGCTAGCCTAAGTTAGCCATCCTACCACAAGCACCTCTGTTCCTTCTACTTCCACTCTAGGTATGTTTTATCAAATATTTGTTTGATATTACTGCATTTGGTGTGCTTCCACTTGTGTGCTGTCCTTGTGGTGTCAGATTCAAATAGCACTGCCCCATCTTTTCCGGTGGGTGTCATAAATTAATAATAATAATAAATATGTTTATTTTCTCAAAAAGGTACAATTTGGTACACAGAGTTTACGTTACATGCAGATTCAAACCTTTGTGAGAGCTGGAGTCTGTACTGGGCACGGGGCCTATATGACAGAACTCCAGGCTCACACGCTTAAGATTAAAACATAAAATTGCAGTGACAATCACAGTATTGTAAAAGCTCTACGTATTGAGACACCAAAGTTTGTATAAATTATATTGATCTGAAATTAACTCACACTATAAAAGTGTGAGTTAATTTTCAATCAGAAGGATCAGTTATTATTTAACTCGAAACCGGTATGCGTGTATGACCAGATGAATGTACATCAACAAGGCAAAAGTATGCAAGGATTGTAGGAGGTGGCGTTCTGTAGTTTCTGCCTACCCCAATGAGTAGAAGGCGTGATTTTATGTATTTATGTTGACCAAAAATTAATATTAGTATTTTAATCATGCATGTATTATTTCAGGTGAATGTCATGGCATTGCTGCTACTAGTGGTGGGCGATACAAATCGTATATAGTTACAAAATCTATATATCGGTACAATATCTAAAAACCGCTTACTGGCGCGTTCGAAAACTATATATTACAAAATATAGATATTGACGAACCGCTCGCTCCGCATCTCTGACTAGTACAAATATCGGTACAATATCTAAAAACCGCTGGCATGTTCGAAAACTATGTATTTCAATGTCTACGTAGATACGTACCGCTCGGCGGGCACTCGCGCCGTTTCCGATATCGCTTCGCACCGGTTTCGGCAGACGTCGGCCCGACGTAACTAGCGTGCGACAGAGCGCGAGGGATATAGATTTACAGTAGTTAGAGCGGTATAGATATGGCAATAATACTTGCAAGTTGCACAATAAAAATATATGATTTTGAACCTATTTATCATTATTTTAAGAAATATTTTAATGACATAGTTTAGATCTTAAGCTTATGAATTTAAAGTTTAGTTTAGGGTAAACTGCTATTGATTTATTTCAAATATTGTTTATTTATTTAGTGACGTTTTGTTTATTTATTTAATCAGGTATTGTTTATTATGACTTCACTCACGATGCACTTAATGAACTTATTTTTTATATAAGGTTTTGGTTATAAGTTCATTAAGTTCGGAAATCCGACGAGGCGAACGCGCGGGTCCGCTTTTTTTATTCTATTGCGTTCGATATTTTTCATTGTTTTGTTAATTATGGACACTGCAGATAAATATTACTATTCTTGAACTTTGTAAATATTGTGAATAAAACGTATAAATAAATAATAAAACTTGTATACCTAAATAAATAAGAAAACTTTGTTGTAAATAAATAATAAAACTGAGTGACGTGAACTAATAGTTGTAAATAAATAATAAAACTTTGTGTGACGTGTACAAATAGTTGAAAATAGTTAATTAAAATGTCTCGAATTAATTTAAGCGTCATATGGGACTATTTTGACAAAATTAATGACGCCGATAAAAAGGCAAAACGTCGTGTTTGAGGTGATATGTACAGCTACAAAGGATCGACGGGCAATTTTAAAGCCTACTTGAAGAAGAGGCACCTGGACGCATACACCCAGGTTGTTACTGCTCAGCAACAAGCAAAATCTGCACCACAAGCGGCTGCAACGGATATGCCTGTTTTTGTGCCAACGACATCTGCCATTGAAGCACCAGCAACCTGCACTATAGAGGGCGCGTCCACGTCCACCTTCATACCCACAGCTGCAACGTCGTCGACATCTTCTCTAAGGCAACAGTTTCCCAAACAGACCACCATGGAAAGGTATGGTTCTGCCAAAAAAAAATCGAATGACCTTAAAAGAAAAATCGACAGCGATCTTTTAAATTTATTTGTGTCCAGTTATCAGCCATTTTCACTTGTCGAAGAAAAATCTTTTAAAAAATTTGCTAGCTGGATTCCGGGCTTCCAAGTCGGAAAACTATTTCACATACTATGATACCGAATCTGTGCAACATAACAAAAGAAAAAAATTAAAAATGAGTTTATGTCCTCAAATATAGAAAATATTTGTCTGACGACTGATTTGTGGACTTCCAGGATTAATGACTCCTACTTGGCAGTTACGGGTCATTATTTAACTGAAGACCTTTTTTTAAAAACAGTGTTGCTGGATTGTTGCCATTTTGAAAACTCACACACCACTGAGTCTGAGAGACTGCTTTGTTAAATTTGGCCGAAGAGTGGTCGATAAAAGAAAAAATCAATTTTATGGTGACGGACAGTGCCGCAAATATTGTTAAAGCAGTGACAAATCTAGCCTGGAAGCACTACGGGTGTTATGCGCACACCTTAAATTTAATCGTCCAAGAGTCCTTGCGATCATTGGCACAAAGTAAAAAAAAACTGTTCGTTTTTTTAACAACTTCCCTGTCCCCATACAACTCTCTTTGATAATGCCGTACGTCCACAGGTTTTTCTTATTGTTACGCTTATTAGCTTTTTTGAGTCACATGTGACTCACAAACGTAGGGCGTTAAATTTTCTTTACCACGTTCAATGAGTCGTATGTGAACACACGCACAAATGCATTTATTGAGTGAAAATAAGAATACGTCATCCGTCAAATGTCAATCAACTGTCATAACTACAATTAGATTAGAAAGTTGAATGTTTATTTGAGGTTATAATTGATATTTTATTGAAATAATGTCTGTTTTGTGGTTATAAATTGATATTTGTCTAGAAAATGGCTAATAGAAGATACACAAATGAAGAATTATTGCGGTATTTAGAAAATTCAGATGAAGAACCATTTAGTAGTGAAAGTGACAAAGAATATCAGCCCAACGATGAAGATGAAGAAAGCGAGGATGCTGAGGTAATTGCAGCTTTTATAGCAAGTAGTACAGGGAGAGGTACTGAGAGTCCGTCACCCTCTTCTGCAAGTTCGTCGTCATCTGATGCCCAATGGAAAAGAGATGTTTTGCCTTTAGGGAGCGAAACATCGATGCAATTACTGAAGATGGGCGAATTAGTTTGATCAAAATTTATACCTATTTTGTACCTGATGATTTAATCGATGAAATGGTCATTCATACCAATAATTACGCTCAGTTGTTGAAGGAATTACGAACTGCACGATTTAGTCGAATGACAAGATGGAAAGATGTCACTAGAGAGGAATTAAAAACATTTTTTGGAGTAATAATCTACATGGGTCTCAATCCTAAGCCGTCAATCGAACACTACTGGAAATTAGACGTGCTTTACTACAATCCTCTTATGCACAGAATAAATATGTCATATAACAGATTCAGCTCCATTCTAAGATGTTGGCATTTTACAGAAATCCAAATATGTAGGTGTCATTGGAGAGCAAAGAACTCATAAAATAACCCACTCATACATAAAATAGTAAACAATTTCCGTAGTCTTTATATACCTTCCGATATTATTGTTGTTGATGAGTCAATGGTCAAATTTCATGGAAGGTTGCTAATAAGAACTTATTACCTAGCCAAAACAGATCGCTACGGTATGAAAATGTATAAGGCCTGCACAATAAATAGCTACACATGGTCTTACCAAATTTATAACGGGATTTCGCATCAATTAGAGGGTCTTGATAAACCTGGTTCAATAGTGGTACAGCTCACAGAGCCACTTTTAGATGTAGGTCGTATTATCGTTGCTGACAACTATTATACCAGTTTGCCTTTGGCTGAGTATCTAAAAAGACGCAATACTGATTTGTGCGGCACTTTACGTAAAAATAAAAGAAATTTGCCAAAAGAAGTAGTAAAAGCGAAGCTGAAAAAAGTAGAACAAATAGCTAGACAAAAGGACAACCTCTATACTGTACTAAAATGGCATGATAAGCGCGACTTCCTTATGATCTCAACCTGCCATGGAGAGGGTATGTCTAACGTTACCACCTACCGCGATGACGTTATGAAACCTGATGCAGTCATCGATTACAATGAAGCCAAAAAAGGCATTGATATATCAGACCAACTTGCTTCCTTTCATTCGCCGTTACGTAAAAGTTTATCGTGGTACAAAAAGATAGCAATAGATTTGCTATTTCAAGTCGCCATTATCAATGCCAGATGCATCTACAACGAGTTGGCAGACGGCCCTAAGTTGACAGTATTACAAGTCCAAGAACATCTAGTCCGACATTTCCTTGGACCTGCAGCATCAACCACAGAAAATAATCAACCTAAAAGATCTTCAATCTCCTGTAGCTCTCCAAGATCTTCAATAGCTTCTTCGAGTAACTCTGGACATTTTCTAGAAGAAATATCTCGAAACGCAAACAATAAACACGTCCGAAAAAGATATGTCAAATTGAAAAACGAAGGATTATTGGCAAGAAAAGCTAAGCAAGTACACACTGAGTGCAAAAGGTGTGAAAAAGCATTCTGTTTAGAATGTAACAATGAGAAACATGCTTGATTTTATAATATTTTCTTATAATAAAATACTTACATTGCAGTATTAGAGTTTTATTTTTGGCCAATTTCTTTAGTGAATAAATGACAAATAAAAAAAAATCGCGATTTTTTTTTTTATCAATGGAACATTAGGTTTTTTGCAATACGTCCACGCATAATTTAAAAAAATATCACGTCACGTTCATACTGAAATTTTTTACTTAAATTGTATAGAGAAATGAGTCACATGTGACTCATGAACTTATTCTAGTACGTTCCTATGAGTCATATATGAGTCATTGGACAGCGAAGTTGTTAAAACAAGCAGTACAGCGTTGGAAAAATTATTAAAGGCACAGACCGACGACGTGCCAAATTTTTTTTGATAATTATTACACCTCTATTCCGCTCATCGAATACTTGTCCAATCGCGGCATTTTGGCTTTAGGAACTGTAAGAAAAAACCGGATCCCCAATCGCAAACTGCCAGACGAAATTTTTTTTTAAAAAGAACCACGCAGTACGTCAATTGAACAAGTCAGTAACTGTAATGGCGTTGATGTGGCTGTAGTAGCTTGGAGAGACAATAAAATTGTCACTCTAGCTTCCAATTTTGCAGGAAAACACCCAACATCTGTTGGAAGAAGGTGGGACAAGTCTAAAAAGCAATACATTTCTGTTAAACGTCCTTTTGTCGTAGGAGAATATAACCGACATATGGGCGGTGTAAATCTATTAGATTGTGTGATGGGCCACTATAAGATCAAACTCCGTAGTAAGCGGTGGTACCTACGTATTTTTTATCATTTCCTAGACATGGCTATGTGTAATTCATGGCTTTTATACCGAAGAATACATGCAGCAAAAGGTAGTACCAGTAAAATTCTCAACTCTGCTGAATTCCGATTAGCTATAGCAGAGACTTTATGCAAATATAAGACGATTAACCGAACAAAGCGCAAAAGTGATATTGAATATATTATCCAAGATAAAAAGAAGAAGGGTCCAGCTCAACATGTTCCTCCAAAAGATGTGAGGTTGGACCAATATGGGCACTGGCCGAATTGGGTGGATAAGAGAATGAGGTGCAAATTTCCAGCCTGCACAGGGTATACCCAAACAGTTTGCGAAAAATGTGGGGTTAGCTTATGCTATAATAAACAAAACAACTGTTTTAAAAATTTCCATCTATCCTAACTTTCTTGAACATTTTGAAGCAATGTATACTTTTTTTATGTAATGAATTTTTATATTATTTTTCCCATTAATAAATCCCCATGTGGCACCTAGTTTTTATAAAATTATTATAAATAATTATCTTGCGCTATAAAGGGCAGACACCAAAACGGGGGATTATCACGACCAAATGAATGCGGAGAATTTTACAAAGTGGCTTACAGAAAAATTATTGCCGAATATACCATGCAACTCCATAATTGTGATGGCCAACGGCCCTTATCACAGTAAGGAAGAGAATAAGCCACCAACCATGAAAAACAAAAAACAGGTGATGGTTGAGTGGCTACAAGCTCACAATATCGAATTTCCCAGCGAGAGTACAAAACCAGAACTCTACCTATTAATTAAACAGCACAAACCGCCGAAAAATTATAAAATCGACAAATTATTAGCTGACAATGGCCATGAGGTCGTTAGATTGCCACCGTACAACTGCGACCTCAACCCTATTGAGTACATCTGGAACCTAGTCAAAATGAGGGTGTCAGAAAAGAATGTGGAGCAGTTAGAGAGTCGACTTGAATCTCTGACGTTGGAGGCGTTGGCATCAATAACTCCAGATGACTGGCGAAAGGAAGTAAACCACGTGAAAAGGCTTGAAGAGGAATATTGGCACAAAGATAGAATAACTGACGAGTTATTTATCATAAATACGGCAGACGACAGTGAATCTGAAACAACTGACACAGAAAGTAGTTCTGATTCAGAAGATAATATGAGTGGGATTGAAGAAATAGGCTAAGATTTGAAATAAACATAGATTTTTTACATACCAACCTGGTTTTATTTATAATTTATAATTATTTAACCACAAAAAACACAAAATAAATATTGGCATAGCTAATCCAAAATTCAAGAAAGTTAACAGAATATAATTTATGTGGTTAGAAAGAAATACTTACAGTACGATTCACGTAAGATGGCGCGCCTGAAGTCAGCCGCTAACAACTTTAGCGCTGGTGTTCTAGTAAAAAATAAATGCCAATAACAGTTTATAACAGCAATATCAACATCATCTAATCTTGAACCATTTATTTTTGACGAGTACACAAGCGCTAAAGTTGCTAGCGGCTAACTTCCGGCGCGCCATCTTACGTGAATAGTACTATAAGTATTTTTTTCTTACCACATAAATTACTTAATTACTTACAGATAGTAATAAAAAGATACTACATATCGTTCTCTTGAAATTCGTAATAATGCTATAATGAAATGAAAGTTTATTTCTTACAATATGGGTGAGTAGGTATAAAGAGTTTACACTTTAGATTGTAGGTATTAATAAAATTATAAAATACAAATAAACCCATTACCCTAGCTCATTTACTTTTTATTACAATTTCTTTTGCTATCTGTACTTTTTTGCGACGGATGACGTCACGCAGCTGTTATTGTGACAAGGTTCCATCGCAATATCAACTTGCGGGGCTTATATAGATATATTGAACGATGTTTTGTTGCCGACGACACAAGTCATGTTGCCAGAAGAGAGGCCAATAAACTCCGTTCACGATAACTTTCCAATTCATAAAGCACGTGTATGCCGAGTGTTAGCGACGCGAACTTACCTTGCCTAAATAAAATATAAATTGTACATATCTGTTTTAAATATGTAATTGAGAAGGACATGTTTTGTATTTTTTGTTTATTTTTTGTAAATAAATATGAAGCGGTAGAGGGTTAGCATTCGGTGCGGTCCGCAGTCGTTGAAGGGTTGGCGGGGCGCGGGAGGGGTACGGCCGCTCGCGCCGCGCGTCTCGCTTTGCGCAGTTTTTCAGTTGTTCCCCAACCGCCATTGAGAGCGGTCACATTTGTTTTATACGGGCAACCGCCAGATGCTACGCTTTCTTCTGTCTTCCATTTTCTTTGAAGGCTTGCATGTTACTCCTATCCTTTCCGAGTCTCCGATTGGCCACAAAGTTGGTCCTTCGAGCCGGATCTAACTTCTCTTCTACTCATGTTTCGGACGCCACCGAAAACCCAGGAGAGAAGCATGAACACACGCAGCGCGAGCCGGAAAAATCTGAAGGAACCTTAGTCTTCTAATATTGAAAAAAAGTTGAAGATAAAAAGTTGAATTGCAATCGCACGCACCACGTGACGACACGACGACGAGCGCTGTCAACAAAATGACGGCGGCGAATTTTTCTGCAAAATCCACAAAATCGGCAAAATCACGTTCATCTGTAAATTCGGGCGTGCTAGCGAAAGCAAGAAAAATTTTGGAACGCAGAGCTGCACAGGAGAAAGCACTAATCGAGAAAAGATTAGCTGCCGACTTGGCTAACTTAGATGACAGTTCACACCAATCGAAGGACGATTTGATGAGCGTCTCACAGGCTGAAGAAGACGCACGAGTTGAGAGGTGGCTGGAGCGCAGTCACAAGGAGTTAGAGGCCCCGGCCCGGCCACAAGCTGCTACACCCCTGGGAGGCCTGGACCAGCCACTGCCGCCGCGACCCGCGCAGTCCGCGGGCGCGATCGCCGACGGTACCACAGTTCATATGTTAGCTGCTGCACTCAAGGACCTGGCTGCGGTCGCCACCATTGGCGGCGCGCACGCCAACATGCTGAGCCGCATGAGTACACCGCGAGACCTACCATCTTTCTCGGGTGACCCTTTGGAGTGGCTGCAGTTTCGGCAAGCGTACTACGACTCGACGTATGTATGTAAATTCAGCGAGCAAGAAGATCTGTGGAGGCTGCGCAAGTGTCTGCACGGCGCGGCAAAGGAAGCAGTTTCCGCCTTATTCATCGGTGCTGCATCGCCAGCTGACGTGATGCAATCCCTGGAGCTGCAATTCGGGAACCCAGATATCATTATTGGAAAAATTATGTATGATATAAGGAAAATGCATCCTGTGTGTCTGGAGTATCATAAAGAGATAGTGAAATTCTCTGTGAAGATCAAGAACTTCGTTGCCGCAGTATTAGCCATTGGACAAGACGAGTATCTAAAAGGATCCAGTGTTATCTCTGTAATTTTGTCTAAATTACCCACCATTCTCATATCGAAATGGGCGGACTACAGTCACTCGCACATGAACAGTGATAGCAAACCCAAACTCCTTTTGTTATCGGAATTCTTGGAAGAAGAAGCGGTGAAAATTTCGAAGGCATCTGTGTTTGCTTTCAACCCCAATGATTACCGTAAACAAGGTGATACGAAACAAAATCGCGCAACTAACGCAGTATTAGTTACCGCAGACAACAATTGCTGGTGTTGTGAAAGTGGGCCTCATAAACTCACTGAATGCAAGAAGTTCAAAAAGTCATTGCGGAAGGAGCGCTGGCGGTATGTAAAACGTCACGGCGTTTGCTTTAAATGTTTGACAGATAAACATCGCAGGATCCAGTGTTATCTCTGTAATTTTGTCTAAATTACCCACCATTCTCATATCGAAATGGGCGGACTACAGTCACTCGCACATGAACAGTGATAGCAAACCCAAACTCCTTTTGTTATCGGAATTCTTGGAAGAAGAAGCGGTGAAAATTTCGAAGGCATCTGTGTTTGCTTTCAACCCCAATGATTACCGTAAACAAGGTGATACGAAACAAAATCGCGCAACTAACGCAGTATTAGTTACCGCAGACAACAACTGCTGGTGTTGTGAAAGTGGGCCTCATAAACTCACTGAATGCAAGAAGTTCAAAAAGTCATTGCGGAAGGAGCGCTGGCGGTATGTAAAACGTCACGGCGCACAGACGCGAAAAATCAATAAAAGTCGGACAAAACCTAAAAATGTAAAAGTACTCTAAACAAATAAAAACCGGTCTTACTGACAAGCCTGTTAAACAATACACGCTACCTGCGCACGCGGCGCGAACCTTTTGTCCTCTACCCGCCTGGGTGTCAGTCCAAAGTTCAACTTGATCAACGGCGGATGTGTTTACGAGTGAAAGTGTTGGTTTTAGTAATTACGATTTCGATAATTTGGTTCTTGAACATCTTTGTTTTTCGATGGATTCAGTTCCAGGAGGTAACGAACTACTTTTTAATATCTAATTTTGATAGTAATGCTTGCTATTTTATATTGAAAAAAAAATAGTGATTCTGATATTGTATTGTTTTGCATATTTTCAAACTTCACTAAAGGGTAAAGTGTAACTTCCTGAGAGATCCGGCTTTGATATTAGTATTTTTGTAGAGTATAGACTTTGTTTTTCAATATACAATCACACTTTTATGCGACCGTAAGCGACGCTTTAACAAAATTGTCTTTTTAATCGAGCACTTCTGTATTAGACGCAGTCTACGTTAAACAATAGAATGTGTTGCTTGGAATCAGTTACGTCATTGGTTCTAAATATTGATTTGATATTGTTTTAGGATCAACTGACGAGGAAGTGAGCTTTAGCAGAAAGACTCTGATTGCTTACTATAGGGAGGAAACTTCCAAAAAAGAGCAAGATAAAATGTTTTATCTGGAAAAAAAAGTACAGCATGCTCTGAAAGTGAATGAACTTAAAGCTGAAATAAAAGGGTCCCTGAGAAGATTAGTGAGTGATTATAAGACAAAACTACTTCAATCACACAGAAATTTTTCTCGGTGTGTCGACGCCAATAAAGACTGGTTCAACACCTATATTACATTTCCTGTTGCAACTCATATTCGAAAGAGAAGTGGCACCCTTGGTGGCCGGCCGTATAAGAACTTTGAAGAATGTACTGAACGCACAAAACGTAGAAAGACAGAAGATATTCGGAAACAATTTGAACCTCAAGAACTGGCTTTTGCAGCCCATGTAGAATATCGTGCACGAGGTGATATCCATTCATCTAAAATAATCAAACAAGCTACTCTGGCTGGTGCGAGTAGCAGTTTTAACGTTCCCAAAACACATGCGAGTCTTTCATCAGACAAAGCGTTATCCTTGGTGATTGAAGGACAATTGTCTAAATTTCAGTACAACACTTTACGAACTTCAGCAATGGAGATGAACTGCAGTCTGTATCCTAATTATGAGACTATAACTGACGCAAAAAAAAGGTGTTACCCTGCAGGTATTTTTTGTACAGAAACGAGTGTCACAGTTCCTCTACAGAATTTAGTGGACCACACTGCACAAAGATTATTATTGTCTCTTAATGAAGTCATACAAACGCTTACACAGGATCAATTACAGAATTTTCGCCTGATATCAAAATGGGGGTGTGATGGATCGGGCTGCCATTCCGAGTATAAACAGAGATTTGAAAATGTCGAACAGTCTGATGCAAATATGCTAATTACTTCTATTGTGCCAGTACAACTCGTGTGCGATCATGATAAAACTGTGCTCATCTGGCAAAATCCTCGCCCCTCTTCACCAAGGTATTGCCGTCCGTTGAAGTTAGAGATGGCCCATGAAACTGCAGAACTATCAAGATTAGTAGCTCGAAGTGTTCAATCCGAAATTGACAATTTATCGCCAACAATGGTTTTAATGGAGGAAGAATGTGTAATTAAACACAAATTGATAATGACCATGGTAGATGGGAAGATGATAAATGCCTTAACTAACACGAAATCTGCCATGCGTTGCTATATTTGTAAAGTCACCTCGAAAGACTTCAACAGAATAAAATTCTGCATGTCAAAGCCGATCCCTGAAGTAGCGATGGGCGTTGAATCAACGAACTAGTTGAATCAACGTTGATGTCTCTTCAACGGAATTAACGTTGACCGTGTACGAATCAACTAGTTGAATTCGTCAACGAGTTACGAGACAACGATGTTTAGGAATTCAACTCGTTTCATCGTTTGACGAATTCAACCAGTTGATTTGTACACGGTCGACGTTTTTGTAATTTTTTGAACGCCCTTTCTTCCACTATTTTAAATATAGATTTGATAATATCATTATTTTTTAAAGAAAGTAAACGATGACATTAATATTTCTTTAAATGATCATATTCGTGCGCGGAATGAAACGTTTCGGCACCGGCGGACCTGTGATTGGTTGAAACTGCTGATTGGCCGGACACCTCGTACGACTCCTGCCCTTGATAAACAGGTTTATACTGGTTTGTTTGTTTATGTTTACAAATACGAATGAATGAATAAAAAGTTTGTGTTGTTTGTGACAAGTCGCGTGAAAGGTAACTTTGCGGTTTGTCGAAAATAATATCACTGTTTGTATTTAATTACGTGTTAGTTTTTACTTTATTAGTGTCAATAGTTTTTGTAAATATAATTAAGTGTAAATAGTTAAATAGGTTTTATATTTAGTGTACAGTTAAATAGGTTAAAAATGCCGGGACGTGGTGGTAACAGTGAATTGTGGTTACATTTTGAGAAAGATGATAGTGGGAAAGCTAGTTGTAACATATGTAAAGAAAAGATTTCTTATAAATCTACGACGGCCAATTTGAAAAGCCATTTGAAGCGGAAACATGTATCAATATTTAGTTCAGCCTTTTCGTCTCAAACTCCGCCTCCACCTTTATTGCTTCAAACAAATCCATCCTTGCCAGGACCAAGCAATATACCTGCTACTGTACCTTCTACTCAAGGCCCAGTTGAGAGCACAGATGAGAGTGGAACCGGCAGAACTAAACGTCAGCGTTTGATGGCTGAATTTACTCATAAAAAAATTAGCGCCGAGCAAAAAAAACAAATAAACCTGGATTTATTAGATCTGTGCACTGATTCTTTCCATCCATTTTCTATAGTGGAAGAAAAGGCGTTCAAAAAATACAGCCGCTGGATCCCGGGATATGAACTTCCAACCAGGAAAACTTTGTCAAACTCAATAATGCAACAGGCTTACACTAAGACCTTTGATTTTGTACAAAATCAATTGAAGAATGATGTCAGGTCGATTTGTTTAACTGCAGATATGTGGACCTCTTTAAAAACCGAAAGTTATATAGCCCTCACAGGTCATTATTTAACAGATAATTTAGAATTTAAAACCGTATTACTAGGATGTTGTCATTTTTCTGGACACCATACATCTGAAAATATCGCCACAGAAATCAGGACACTCGTAGAGAAATTTGAATTGAAGGAAAAAGTAAACTTTATGGTTACTGATAATGCCTCAGACATAGTCAGAGCCGTAAAAGACATTTTAAACTGTAAGAATTTTGGGTGTTACGCACTCACACTTAATTTAATTGTTGAGAATGCTCTAAATCTTGTTGAAGATGATATCGCCAAAGTAAAAAGGATTGTCGCACATGTTAAAAAAAGCACGCTTTCATCAGAGAGGTTACAGAAATATCAAATTCAACAAGGAAATGAACCAAAACGTCTTAGCCAAGCCGTAGATACAAGATGGAATTCAACATATTATATGCTAAAAAGATTTGTTGAACTTGAAGAAGCTATTCGTGCTACCTTAGCTTTTACAGATAGTCGTTTACCCATAATCACTACCGAAGATTGGACATTATACTCACAATTGTGTCAAATATTAAGACCATTTGAAGAGATCACCAAATCTATGAGCGGGGAGAAATATGTATCTGGAAGTTCCGTAATCGTTGTCACAAGATGCCTTAAAGAAGCATGTGAAAAAATTATATGCAGAACGGATTTGCTATCTGCCGTTACAGACGTTGCCTTGACGTTAAGGTCCGGATTAATAGACCGTTTCGGAATAATTGAACAAAGTGGCACCTTTTCATTGTGCACTTTCATGGACCCCCGCTTCAAAACACAAGGTTTTTGTGATCAAAATGAAGCAAATAAAACAAAAGAAAGAGTTAGGAAAATGGTTGCTGCATTGATCGCAAAAACAACAGACACCACACCATCTACAGTTTTGACAGTAACTGACGACTCAAACAAAAGTAATGAGGATTTAAACCCGTGGAATATGTTTGACCAAATGATTGCGAGTACTACAACACAAGGAACGCCACTGTCAAAGGCAATAAAGGAGGTAGATATGTACCTCGCGGACGATTTATTACCTCGCAAAGACCAACTAGGAAATTTAAACTGCCCTCTCGAATGGTGGAAAAATCATGAATTTGTGTATCCCCACTTAAAACAAATATTTGTTACCCATTGTAACATAGTGGCTACATCTGTTCCTTGTGAACGAATGTTTTCGAAAACTGGTCTTATTATAAACCAAAGACGAACAAGGCTAACCACAAGCAAAGTAGAACAAATCATGTTCCTGAACGTAAATTCGCCTAAAGACCGGTTCAAGGGCTATGAATAAAATGTAAAATAAAAAAAAAACCGAATGTATATAAAATGATTAAAAACAATATTAAAAGTTTAAAAAAAAAAGTATAACAAGCCAAAATAATGTAAATAAAAGTTATAAATAATAATTGATTTATGTACATAAAAATCAGATGATCTTCTAAATACGCCTGAAATTTGTGTTTTATAGCAAATTAATCAGTCAGTCCTAAGCCTGAAAAAAGTATGAAGGGAAGATCATCTAGAACCCTAGGTAGGTAGTGGGTAAAGTCATCATAAAATGTTATCCCATTTCATTAGGTAAATTGCATCAAATTGTTCGTAAATTAATATTACTACAGCTTACGTTAATAAAAGCGTTTAGGCGTTTATCGTTCATGCAAGTTGACGTTCGTAACACGTTAACTAGTTGACGAAATTAACTAGTTGATCAACTAGTTGACAAACGCAATTCAACGTTAACGTTTCGTTGACGGAAAATCCTTCAACGACCCATCGCTACCCTGAAGAAACCCTAAATTATGGTGTTTCATCGCTACATGCCTGGATAAGGTTTGCGGAGTTCATATTGCATTTAGGTTACAAACTAAAAGTTGCGAAATGGCAAGCAAGAGACGCACATAGTCAATCCTTGGTAGCAGCTGAAAAGCGTCGCATACAAACTGAATTTTGGCAAAAACTTGGGTTACATGTTGACAAACCAAGACAGGGTGGAGGTACATCAACTGATGGTAATACTGCACGTGCCATTTTTCAGCATGCAGAAAAAGTTGCTGAAATAACTGGTGTTAATCATCGGCTCATTAATCGACTACATACCATTTTAAAAGTAATGTCTAGTGGTTACAAAATCAATACGGACAAATTCAAGGTATTTTGCACCAAAACAGCTTCTTTTTTTGTGATGAATTACCCATGGTATTGTATGTCAACAACACTTCACAAGGTACTTATCCATGGATCAAATATAATAGAGAATTCTGAAATAGCCATAGGGTTAATGAGTGAAGATGCACAAGAAAGTCGAAACAAAGATGTACGAAAGTACAGAGAGCGTTTTTCAAGAAAATTTTCAAGAAAATTAGCCATGGAAGACACTTTTAATAGACTTATGGTTTCTTCCGATCCCTTCATATCAGGACTAAGGAAATTAATCGCAAAAAAAATCTGTTTCTATGTGCCCAGACGTTTTAAATCTTTTGGACGAACCAAATATTTCTGATGATATCTAATAAAAATGTCAAAAAATTATATTATGTGTTTTTCATCGCATACCAACCCTTATATCCCCATTTTCTTCAATATTATTGAGTGTTTAGGTTTTGTCCGACTTTTATTGATTTTTCGCCTGTGTGCGGCGTTTGCTTTAAATGTTTGACAGATAAACATCGCAGTGAAACCTGTCCCGCACCCGCTTGCGATGTTGATGGCTGTGGCGGCGCACATCACCGATTGCTGCATTATGTGACCAAGAATAAGACCCAGAGTGGCCAACCCGCTGACGCGCCGAGCAGCGAGTGCGACGGCGGCTGCAACGCGCCAGATGCACCGAGTTCTACGACTACAGCGACGAATAGTAGTGAAACAGTGATGAACGTCGCGAGTGCCAATAAAGCGTTATTAAAAGTCGTGCCCTTAAATGTTCATACACCAAGTGGCGGCATAATAAGTGCAACCGCGTTACTCGACGACGGGTCGACCATATCGTTGATAAGCAGTGATCTTGCGTCGCGGGCCGGCCTCCGTGGCCGTTCGGAATCTTTGCGCGTGTGCGGCGCCTGGAAAGGCGATGAACTACTCTGTGAATCTATAGTTGTAAATTTACGTATAAGTGATGTAAACAATAGCAATGTTCATGATATTTCTGTACACAGTGTAAAAGAATTGAATTTGCCTAGACAAAACTTAACAATTGTTGATTGTAATAGATATCCACATTTGCTAAAGATAAAAGATAAACTTAAATGTTGTAACATAAATTGTAAACCAGATTTATTGATAGGCCAAGATAACTATCAGCTACTGTTGTGTTCTAATGTTAGCTTAGGCAGACGTAATGAACCGTCTGCTGCACTCACACTGCCTGCGCTACGCTCTGCGTGTTTTGTGACTGCAACGCAGACGCTGCTGCTAACGGGGCCGAACGCCAAGTTAGGGACATCGAGGAGCAGGTTCGTCATTATTTTACTATTGACTCGCTAGGTGTGTCAGCCAAGCCTCGCCAGAACATCAATGATGTTGAAGCGCTTGCTCAGCTGGGGCAAACTGCAGTTCTGGTTGATGGTAAGTGGCAAGTGGGGCTACCTTGGAAAGATAAGAACTGTAAAATTCCTGACAGTTATCCTGCAGCTTTGAGAAGATTAAAAGGTGTCGAGAAGAAGATGTCCACTAATGGTGAATATACTCAGAGGTACATAGAACGAGTTGATCATTTATTTTCTAATGGATATGCTGAGCCTATTGAGGACTGCAAGTCCACAAGTTCGAGAACTTGGTATTTGCCCCATTTTGGGGTAGATAACCCTAATAATGATAATGGAAAAGAGTGTCCGTGGAGTTTCTTGCAAATTCTTCTCCATTGAGATCTACTGACGTTTGCGAATTTGCAACTAGAGTCATATTTCTTTGTTGTTTGACAATTCAAAAGTACCTTTAAGGTTTATTTGAAATAAACTATTTTGATTTTGATTTTGATTTTAAATAAGAAAAATTTGCGTGTAGTGTTTGACGCAGCGGCTAAAGTGAATGGTATGTGCTTAAATGATTATTTTCATAAAGGTCCTGACCTACTCGCATCACTGTTCGGCATTATGGTACGTTTCAGAGAGAACAGGATTGCTGTGGCCGGGGACATTAAAGACATGTTCCTTAGAGTTAAAATTCAACCTGAGGATCAAGATGCTCTGAGGTTTTTATGGCGGTATCATCCCAATCAAGAGGTACGTACGTTCGCGATGACCTCACTCATATTCGGTGCAAACTGTTCACCGTTTATCGCGCAGTTTGTCAAACACAAAAATGCCTTATGGTTTGCATCCACTATGCCGGAGGCTGTCGCTGCAGTGTGTGAGCAGCACTATATGGATGATTATTTAGATAGTCTGCCGGACAACGAGACTGCAATACAAATGGTAAAAAATATTATTAATATTCACAAGCAGGGAAATTGTCACATATGCAACTGGGCGAGCAACAGTAACGCTGTATCGGACAGCGTTCCTAAGGAATTGTTGGGTTCAGCCGCCGCAGAAGGATACAGGTTCGATGACCGCGTTAAAACAGGTGTGCAGCAGTACGAACGCACGCTCGGATTATTGTGGTTCCCACAAGATGATGTACTTTGTTTTGATCTGACCTTGAAACGCATTCGGGTCGAGATATTGAAAGGTACGGAAATACCTACTAAAAGAATTTTACTGCAAGTAGTTGATGTTTTCGGCTTTTTAGCTCCCTTCAACATACAAGGGAAAATATTACTTCAGGAAACATGGCGTGTTAATCTCGGCTGGGACATTATTTCTTAAGCGAAATTGGGTAATTTTACCCGTTTGTTGGGTTTTGTGCCGTAAAACCTCTTATGGGTATCTGTTTTACACTGTATTTGATATCATTAGAAAGGTAATGAGGTAGACTTTCAATTAGTGGGTGTGTTTTTTAAAATATTTATTCAGATTCATGAAAAAAACTGCCTTAACAAAAAAAAGTCAAGGTGTGCGATTTTATTGCTCTCAAGTGTATTTGTCAAAATATGGTAGGTAGTATGCGGGAACGTCTCCAGGCAGTAATAGACGCGAATGGAGGCCAAACCCGTTATTAATTATTATTTTTAAATTAAATTTTTGATTTTGCGTTAAGATTTATATTATAATATCTAAAATATTTTCATTTGAATTTTTGATTGTGCTATTAATAAATAAATGATTACGTTTTTAATTATACTTTTATTCAGTACCAAACACTTTGTTCTATAATAACAATATCAGCAGTTTCTATATTTGGTAGTAGTTAGTTTAGTCAGGTGAAATTAGCTGTTTAGTGACTTTGATAATGATGTTCAGCGACATTTGGATTGATGGTGTTCAGCTACTTTAGGAATACTAGTGCACATGTACTTTTGAAATACTCGTGTTTAACGACTTTTGTAAATTTCTGGTGTACAGGCTATTTTGTTTCCTAGTTGCGAATATAACTTATGGCATTTTATTGTGAACAGGTGTTTTGTTGTGTTGATTCTGTTCATCGACTTTTGGTGCTGACTGTACTGCTGCTGTCTACTAAGCACTCCGTAAGTTTCAGAAGAATAACTAAAAAAGGAAAAGAAAAAATTAAACCGAAGATTGTGGTATAATAATAATAATAATAAAAGTCAACATGCCTAATTTTTTCCGTCACCGTTTATTTTATCATAAATTCAAAATAACATCCAATTTCGACAAAAAATATAGCAAAAGAAAGCAGAAGAGACTGATTAATTATAATATCAAATTATCCGCCACCGTAAATACCCAGTAAATCAAGTTAAAAAAATTCAATAGAAATAATAGATTGACGTCTGTCAATGACGACGAAATATGAAAAATAAACAAGAAAAATGAAGACGAAGACATGTTGACGAGAGCTGCCGCCGCCAGAAATGCACGCCTACCACCTCCGGCCTCGTCGCCCAGCTCCGCCTCGCCGCCGCCGGAAACCAGCCCCACCGTGAGTGCTGTGACACCGACCGTGGCAGTTGCGTCGAGCTCGAGCGACGAGTACTTCTCTCCGCCGACGACACCACCACCTGCGCGTCGACGGGGAGGATGCCGGCCGCCGGACCGCTTAGGACCTCGAGGCTTACCGGTCTCTGATAGGGTCCCAGCACCCGGCGGAAGTGTGCAGCGCATGAGATGGACACAATCCATTAACGAAAATGTCATGCGCGCATACTATGGGGCTACAGAGGGAGGAAACAATCTGACCGCGTACCGTGTCCGGATGCTCTCTTTGTTTCAGGTGCTTGAGCCAGCCGTCAACGTTTCGGCACAACGACTTTCGGATCAGGTGCGGGTCATCCAGCGTAATCGTATGTTGGATGATGCTGTACTTGATCGCCTCCGAATGGAAATGGGTAACCGTGTCACTGCCCCATCGTCGCAGGCTGTGGTACCACCACAGTCTAACCATATTCCTATCCACGCTGACGAGGAGAGTAGTGACAGGGTTACAAACGTAAGTACCCAATGCAATGAGGAATTGAGGAGTGCTTTGGAGTGTGCTATTCGGGAATATCGCTACATGCAACCCGAACTCAGACCACGATTACCTCGTTTGCCCATGCATAACAAAAATAGGGCGCTGGTGGCTGTTCTGGATTCGCAGTTGTCAAAATATTTTGATGACTGCGAAGACCTCACTGATACACATTCGATCTTGTACTGCGCGGCTGTAGCGGCATGTCGTGTAGCCCACGTCAAATTCGCAGATGACAGAGCTACACGACCGAAACCAGCCGTACCGGCTTGGCAGTGCAGGATCGAACGTCGTATTGGTGGGGCCAGAGCACTCATCGGCAAACTAATTTGTTTCAGGGAGGGCAATAATCGCCCAAGAGTGATGCGCTTTGTGAGACGGGCGTTTTCGGGGACTGACGTCAGCCCCCGAGACTATATATCCCATGTCACAGAGCGCATCGACTTCCTGAAACAAAAAGTGTTTGCATGGGCAAACCGTATTCGTAGGTACAGACGGAGAGTGGAGCGATACACCCAGAATCGTACATTCCAAAGTAATGAAAGGTGGGTTTATCGGGCTTGGGAGCGACCCGACCACGGTGTGACTGATACGCGCCTGCCGGATGATGACGCTATGTGTTCATTCTGGCGCAGCATCTGGTCGGTGCCTGTCAGTCACACCGAAGGTGAATGGACTCGGGTGGTCGAGCGAGCGTGCGATCCAATACAAGAAATGGGGGCTATCACGATCAGCCC
Source organism: Orthosia gracilis (assembly GCA_947562075.1). NCBI lineage: Eukaryota > Metazoa > Arthropoda > Insecta > Lepidoptera > Noctuidae > Orthosia > Orthosia gracilis. Next base: position 15,231,159 of record OX387265.1, read on the forward strand.
CCAAGATGTAGCCCGTGCAGTCCGTCCGTTGCCGAACTGGAAATCTCCAGGGTCGGACGGGCTGCACAACTTCTGGATAAAATGGCTGCAAAGGTCGCACGCTCGTTTGGCATCTCAGTACCAGGCAGCCTTAGAGTCTGGTTCGCTACCCAAGTTCCTTACAACAGGAATAACCCACCTTCTCCACAAGTCTGGTAGCACTGCGGAACCCAAAAATTATAGACCTATTACATGTTTACCAACGGTCTATAAGGTTCTTACATCTATTTTGAGAGTCAAAATTAATAAACACGTCGACGATAACTCCATCATGTCGGTCTCTCAGAATGGATGTAGGAACGGGTCCCGCGGTACTAAGGAGCTGCTCCTCATAGATATGGCCATTAGCCAACAGGTTCGACGTTCCCGAAAGGATCTGTCGACATGTTGGATAGATTATAAGAAGGCCTATGACTCGGTGCCTCATACATGGCTCATGAGGGTGCTAGAATTGTATAAAATAGATACAACTCTACGCACCTTCTTGATATCGTGTATGAGGCAATGGAGCACGGTCCTTCGCTATCAAGGATGTCGAAATATCCAGAGGAATAGCGAACCTGTAAGGATCGAGCGAGGTATATTCCAGGGCGATAGTTTGAGTCCACTTTGGTTTTGCCTAGCCTTGAATCCTCTAAGCATGATGCTGGAGAATTCAGGGCTAGGCTATCGGTTGAGGAGGGGTGGTCAGGTTATATCTCACCTCCTTTACATGGATGACCTGAAGCTCTTTGCCCCCAGCAATCTTCAGCTTATGGAGCTACTGAAGGTAACTGAAACTTTTAGTAGCGCCATCAGGATGGAGTTTGGTGTGGACAAATGTGCGGTCATGCATGTAAAGCGAGGGGAGATTATGGAATCCGTGGGTATTCAACTCGCGGATTCAATAAACCTGAGATCCCTCTCTCCAAACGAAAACTATAAGTATTTGGGTATGTCGGAAGCGTTAGGTATCAGCACTACTGACATGAAGCAATCGCTGAAGGAACGCTTCTTTGGCCGCCTGAAGAAGGTATTAAATAGCCTTCTTTCGGGCGGAAACAAGGTGCGTGCCTTCAACGGTTGGGTCATGCCGGTATTGATGTACTCTTTCGGCATACTCAAATGGACTCAAACGGAACTTGACGCCCTGGATAGGCGGGTCCGTACATTGCTGACTGCATATCGAATGCATCACCCACGATCGTCGGTCATGAGATTGTATATCCCGCGGAAGTGTGGAGGCCGAGGCTTTTTAAATGCCAAAAACCTCCACAACCGCGAGATATGCAATCTCAGAGAATATTTTCTACACGCCGACGTGGGTATGCATCGAGATGTAGTAGCAGTGGACAAGGGACTCACCCCGCTCTCCTTGGCGAATGAGAACTGGCGCAAGCCTGTAGTGCTTGACACTAACGACCGCAGGGAGGTATGGCAGAGTAAGGAGCTTCACGGACGCTTTTTCCGGGCCCTACATGGGTCCGATGTAGATCAGTCAGCGTCCGTAGCCTGGCTGCGTTTCGGTGACCTCTTTGGGGAGACCGAAGGTTTTACCTGTGCAATTATGGACGAAGTTATCATGACGAATAACTACCGGAGATTTATTGTGAAGGATGGCACGGTTGACATCTGTCGGGCATGTCACCGCCCGGGTGAATCGATCCGCCACATTATCTCTGGTTGTTCTCGTCTAGCTAACGAAGAGTACTTGCATAGGCACAACCTTGTAGCCAGGATTATCCACCAGCAACTTGCTCTGAAATACACTCTCGTGGCATCGGAGGTACCGTACTACAGGTATGTGCCCGACCCAGTTCTCGAAAATGGCAATATCACATTGTACTGGGATCGGTCCATCATCACAGACAGGACTATTGTAGCCAATAAGCCTGATATTGTGGTGGTGGACCGAATCGAGAGGCGTGCAATGATTGTTGACATTACCGTCCCGCATGACGGGAACCTCGTGAAAGCCGAGAAAGATAAGCAAATCAAGTATCTTGACTTGGCTCGCGAGGTTGTCGACATGTGGGATGTGGACACAGCAATTATTGTACCGATTGTCGTTTCGGCCAATGGTTTAATAGCTACGAGCCTCGACCAACACCTGAGGAGGCTCTCGTTAGGCGGCTGGGTCAAGGGCCTGATCCAGAAAGCAGTACTGCTGGACACGGCTCGTATTGTTAGGAGGTTCCTCTCTCTGGAGCCCTGACCGCCGGTAGCTTGGACCCTGTTCCCGATACCGGTGGGCCTCTATTTTTTATATTTTTAAATGTTTTTTTTTTTTTTTGTTTTTGTATCTTTTATAAAAATATTTAAAAATGTATTAAATAAGAAATAAGTTAAATAAAGGACATAATAATAATCTTTATTCAAACTTGAAATTGGTAAAATATACTAATAGGTCTTATATATAAAGTGGGTACAACAATGTTAGGTGCCTGTACTAGGTAATCCTGTATCACAGGCGGCGGGGCTCAAACAATGTCATTGGAAGGACAAGGAATTTTTACAATATTTTCTTAACATTAGAATAGCGACAGCGATATTTTGATTTATTGATAATCTTAATTACTAAAACAGATTAAAATTAAATTCTATTAATAATGATAAACATATGATTCCTAACTTAGCTTAGATAACGTTAAATTGATTGCACTTAATTATTTACACACACGGACAACGAACTTTGAGCGTCAGCAGATATTTGAGCTGGGTTAACCACTATTGCAAAATGTTTTCAAAGCCAAAGTACGAACGGCGGCAAATTTCCTAAGACAGCAACAAATCCAGGCGAAGTAGGTCAGTGCAGTGGCTTGTTCTTGTTGAGTCGGCATCACGTGTTAAACACGGAAGTCTGGCCTTGAGTGTGACGCTCTAGGCGCCCTCGTAATCGACAGAGTTGATGTATCTGAATTCCGCTATCTTCCTTGCAGGACACTCAGGATCTCCTGTTTTATGACTGCTGAGCTTTTTAAAGCGTGAGCAAGTTGCACATTTTGGTACATCAGCTTTCTTCGCGCATTCTGTCATCGAGTGCCCTGTTTCACCACAATGCCCACACGTCGAGTTGACCTCTCTGCACGTTTTTGCTGCATGACCATACTGATGGCACTTGTAGCACCGAGTGACCAGTGTAAAATCCCTGACAGGGCAGGACGTCCAATTAATAAAAAGTCTCGATTGAGCGATTAGGGCTTTACGTAAATCAGCTGGTACTTCAATGACGTAGTTGCAGGTCGACGCATCTCTCTTCCCAGATTTGTGGCTTAATTTTACCAAGGCCAGGAAGGATTCTAAGGACATGTCTTCAAACTTGTCGGCTACATTTTGTTCAAAAATGCATCTGAAGACCTCATTTTCAGACATAGAAGTCGGCACTCCTAAGACCACGATCCGGGGTTTGCGCTTGCTGGGTTCGTCGGCGATAAGTCCTGAAGTAGAGAGCTGGACTGCTTGCTTTACTTTATCAGCGTCATGTTTGGTCTCGGTGCTGATAATTACGCCTCCGTTTTTTGTTTTCCGGACACCACGAACATGCAGTTTCATTTGCTCCGGGTGTATGATCTTTCTCACGAGGTCTTTTGTTTCGTCACTCGATTTCAATTTATCTTGGGGATAAATTGCTACCGAGCTTAAATTATTGGGGCGAATAAAGTTATTTGCTCCCTTTTTTACCATTTCGGCAAAAGAAACATTTGCCGCAGTACCTGAGTCCAGTATCGTCTTCTTTAGGTCCATAATGTGGTCTGACAGGTCACACTTTTCAGTAAGGGATTCAACCGCATTGTGCATTAGAAGAGATCTAGCCTTCAGCGACTGGTATAGTACTGCCATTTGTGAGGTACCGGATCCTATTTTACGGCAAAGTTTTGCGATTTTCATTTTCTGCTCCATATTCAGTTTCCAATCCGCGGCAATAGAGCAGACTTCATTCAGATGCAGCTCAATAGAAGACATCCATTTTTGAATCTCGGGCGTAGTGACGATTTCAGGTGGCGCCGTCACAGGCGAAGCAAAGGTGAGCACTGGCCCCCTTGAATTCGAGGGTCTGTTTTCCATTTTATGCGTACACTAAATCACTTTTAACTGTTCATAGTTTGTAAATACACACATACTAAGCTAAACTAAACGTGCAAAGTTACCAATACACTAAGGAGGTCACTATTATTAATAATTTATTTATTTCAACTAAATATTGCCTGTGGGCACGTCTGTACGCGACAAGAAGAATCATTCCGGTAGATTATACTCTAGCAAAATCAGCGGTTGATCTGTCAGACCAAATGTCCTCTTACACGACTCCTCTTCGGAAGACAACGAAATGGCCCAAGACATTAGCGATGGAGTTATTACTGAATACAGCGATTGTAAATTCATATATTTTATATAAATTAACAACCAAGAAGCTCTCTGTCGTCCAGTTTAGAACCGCGTTGGTTAACTACCTCGTGCATACAGGAGTCCCGGAAACTAGTGCCTCCTCTAGACCTAGGTGACTAAAGCATGAATTGAAGAAACGGCAAGGGTTGGCCTCTGCTTGTCGTAAATATTGTGTTAGGTGCCCAATTTGGAAGAATTCATGCTCGAAATAAAACCAAAAGAGTGGTAACATACTGCGAAGATTGCCCGAATGAGCCACACTATTGTATCAGCTGTTTCAATTTAGACCATAGATATGTTTAGAGTTTAAACGTGTTTGAACATGATGATCGATGTAGATTTGATTTATTATTTTGCCAATGCCAACTTAAATATGAATAAAAGCAATTAAAACATTTACCTATAAATTTCATTTGCAAAATACCAACTATTTTTGTAATCACCCTTTTGTTTTCGAAACTTCCACTTACAAACTTAATATTTCTCAAAATGTAAGTAAAAGTATCGATGCCATCATTACAGTTATAATTTATCAGGCCTTGTCAACCATACTATATACAGTTTAACATCAAAAACGTGGCTGACGACGAAAAATCGCGCTTTCAAAACAAGCATATTCAGTCAGTCACATATGGCTGACACGGCTCAATTGGTTTGGAAAATGTCAGCCATATGTTGACGAGGCATTATATGTGTTAATTAATATGCCACGTCGAACATTGGAGACATTGATGGATAAAGTACGGGAGGTACTTCTTCAAGATTTTGTACCAAAAAATCTTGGTAGGGGCTGTTAATGGTCACTTAACAAGAGACTTCAAGTTATTACGACACAAATATTTTCATCAGTCTCTACCACACATGATGCAAAACTTTCAAATAGCCGCAGCTTTGTTAAATAAATAAGTTTGGTGTTCGCTTTCAGGATAACATAATTATATGCTAGGGAAATATTAGAGATAATTATGGAAAGAAGGGGTCTCGAAAATAATCTGGCAAACATGGTTCAGGACTTAAATATGAATAGAAGGACATCCCAATTTAGAAGTATTACTGCAGATCGCAATAATCTTTTATACTTCCCGACCCTCGAATATTTTGAACTGATTCTATTCGCCCTGGGAACGTATCAGATCAGTTAGCGCGTTCATATTATGGCGAATACACACGTTTCCATGGCGGATACAGAAAAGAGGTTAGTAGTGAACACATCATTCATTCAGATGAATATAATCTAAGAGGTAGTGGTTTGACCACCTTAATAAGAGGAAGAATAAAATCGCGCCACGTAGCAAGCCGCATACCTGGCCGAACCGGTAGTAGAATACTGTTGTAGCTGTTTGGTTGGTCGGCGCACTTTAGGGTGTTGCGCCCATGTCATGACTCTAGTGTGGTATTTAGGATGGGCCAGACATCAAGATAATATCACAGCGCCAGCAGAATTTTTAGATTCTCTAATTGTAAGAGAAGATGACGAGGATGAATAAAAATGTAGAAAATATTTAGTTGTTTCTTTTTTTATTCATTACAAGTATGAAAAATGCTGTATACATATCGGCAAGTCACGCCTTTTCTCCGTAGGCAGAGAAAACATCCTTGTTCTTGCTACGATCCTGTCCAACCCCTTTGGCTTTTCCACAATCATCAAACTTCATGGCAACCATTGACTGTTAGAGAAACCTTACAAACTTACTTTTGACCCAACGATGTACGAACAGATTTAATATTACCCATGTTGTGGACAAGACTGAATAAGCGATCATAACTCTGGGCTATTTCTGTGGAGAACGCTTTTTCAGCGATCTTTCCCGCGCTTTGGTTTGACGGTTGTTTTTTGTCTGTTGTATGCTTAAATCGCACGGACCGGTTTCTATGTGTCGCGGGAATAGACAAGGATGACGTTTATTCATTTAAATAATCGGTAACACCGATCATCGCTCCTTGAAGATTTTTCAAAGACGCTGCCTGTCAGTAGACATTTTGTTCTGTGCGAGGCGTGCACGGTATATTATTTGGTGCCATTTTTATACAAGAATTACGTTTGTGAGTGAGTGTGTGGCGGCTATAAAACATGGAACGGTAAGTGATGAATAGTTTTTACAGGTCGCGCGGTGGTTTATGATCGCTCGGCAAAAGTGGAAAGGGCATGCGCAGTGTTCAATTTTAAGGTCTATTTGAAGACGTGCGGAGTGAGAGGGGCGGGTGTGCGCCGACGGCGACTCGCTATTGGTAGGTTAGTCGCTCTTCATTTCCCGCGCTGCGTTCACGCGTCTCGCGCTTCTTGGGTACTGTTGCGAACAGATTGTGTTATCCTATTACGAATACGTAGTGGTAAAAAATGGTAAAAATATTTTTTTAAAACGACAAGCTAGAAAAATGATTTACGACGTGAATTGTTACGTTAAAAAAGAAACAAATGAAATCGTGGGTAAGTTAAAGCAGGTTAAATATACAACTGCAGCAGCCAAAATATCATTGCAGAAAAAATTGGCCACAACTATACAACGCTTACACCTGTTTGCAAATAGAACAACGAATGCCACTGATAAGTCCGTATTAATTGAAATCTGCAATACATTAGAACAAATTCGAGAAGAAACTGCGGAAACTGGCACAACAAATGAAAATATTTTACAACAAGTTATGAGTAATTTGAAACAGGAACAAAAAAGTACAGCAATGGCAACAAATACATCTGTGATAACAGTCAGGAGAATTGCCACACAGGCCGAAAATTCCGAGTTTTTGACGGTGTTTAGAACTCCTGGAAAGAAAAGACCGCGCGCAAAACCAATAACGGGTATTGATAATTTTGACCAAGGAGTCATAAAAACATGTATTCATAACTTTCACTTAACTAACAAAGAAATTCCCACAATTGAAAAACTAAGACAAAAGTTACAGGAAGATATAAACTTTCAAGGCTCTAAAACTAGTCTTCGGCAGATTAATAAAGAATTGGGGTTTAAATGGAAAAAGACCGAAAATAACAGGAAGGTTTTGATAGAAACTACAAACATCCGACTCAAACGAATCGAGTACCTAAAAAAATTAAAAAAATATCGTGAAGAAGGACGAACAATAATTTACACTGATGAATCGTACGTGGATTCATCACACTCGAATCCCAAAGCTTGGACGGATGGCTCAACGAAGGGCCTTAAAACGCCTATTTCTAAAGGACAACGTGTGGTCATCGTACATGCTGGATCCGAGGCGGGCTTTGTCCCAAATGCGTTGCTCACTTTTAAAGCTGGAGGCAAATCAGGAGACTACCACGACAACATGAATTACGAGAACAACGAAAAATGGTTGAAAACCCAACTTATTCCTAATATTACACCCAATTCTGTTGTAGTGGTTGATAATGCTTCCTATCATAATAAGCAGTATGACATTGCACCCACATCAAACACCAGAAAAGCAGATATGCAAGCCTGGCTGTCCGAAAAAGGTGTAGAATACGATGATGAAATGTTAAAACCACAATTGTATCAGTTAATAAAAACACACAAAGAACAATTTAAAACGTTTTCTATTGACAAGATTTTGGCTGAACACAATCACAACATTCTGAGACTGCCTCCGTATCACCCTGATCTCAACCCCATCGAAATGGCATGGTCTATGATTAAGCAGTATGTGGGTAGCAAAAACGTAAAATGGAATATTAATAATGCTATTGAGCTTGTCAAAGAAAAAGTTAATATAATGGTAGTAAGAGAGTGGGAGATCTTGTGTAATAAAACCAAATCTGTAGAAGAAGAATACGCAAAAAGTGACCACATCATAGATCTTATGACAGAACAATTTATTATTCGTGTTACTGATGACAGCTCCAACAGTGAAGAGAGTGATGATGATGACTCCGAAATGTCTGACGACAACGAAGTGCCCTTACGTTCGTGCTTCCATCCTCAACCTTCTACTTCAACATCCCAAGATCAATTAATGGAAGGAATATCACCACTGCCGGATGAATAATTTTCCTGTGATTTTAGGTATTAAATATGATATAATAACTATTTACTTTTGTTTTTTTCTGAATTTACCTACTTGCAAGATAAATTACAAGCAAAAACTAGTGTTATCATGTTAATAAAGTTCAAAAATACGAAATAAAAAATAAATAATAATACACAAAGAATTTCTATGCGCGATTGTACACATGCGCCGATTGCCCCCACTACTTTCCTCGAGCTATCTTAAATCACCGCGCGACCTGTACCAGCGGCATTGTGTGTTTGACCTAAATTCCATCAGAAAAAAGTATTTCAACGAAAATAGTCCTCCATTGTTCTCTCGCCGCGCCGGCCGTTGACCGTTTTTCTCGGCAGGTTTTGTTTTGTGATTTTGCATATTTCTTATCAAACTGTCGTTGTAAGGCCCGAATTCCTCTGTCGCTGATGTCGGTCGCGCGTACGAATATACGTTGTGTTCTATGAAGCACTACACTGTGACGCTGACGTCAGCGGCGCGCGAGTTGCTACGCGCCGCTGATGACGCGCGTCGGTCTCGCTCGTCAGCGCCGCGTTCGTCGGTCGACTGACGCGCTATAGAACGCTATGAGCGTCCTCACTCTGTTCCCGACCGTCGGCACGCGCGCGTACAGTCGCCCGCCACCATGAACATTGATACCGAACGTGTGATTGCCGAGGTGCGCCTACGTCCTGCATTGTGGGATTTATCGAATGAACTTTACAAAGATCGCGATGCCAGAGCAAAATTTTGGTTACAAGTTTATGAAGCATTTTTTCCCGAATTCAATAATGAGGGCGATGATAAAAAAAAGGAGATCGGTAAGTAAAAGATAATTGTGTTTACAATAATTTTAAAATAATCTGTCTGTTATTATAATCTATGTGTTTAAAATAATCTAGTCTAATGGAATAACATGCTGTCAATTTCAGAACAAAACATGGCATATTATAAACCTAACTGCATCGGATTTCCAGGAAATTGGTCCCGCTGTTTTGATATCAAAATGACGGGACCACTATTCAGTTACCATAAAGTATATTCTATTCTATTCTAAGATTAAGAACTGTATTACCTTTGATGCACTTCAACTCGAATATACTTTCGTGGAGCAACGCGGGGATCTTGCGGGGGGTTGGGCGACGCGATAGATAATTACGAGAGCAACTTGAAAATGTGATTTTTTGTTTGTTGAGATATCTTAACGATTTTGGTGTCAAATGAAAGGTCTAGGTCTAAAACCATTTTAAATTTGAATCATGTAAATTGGTTCACGCGTTTAGGAGATAATAATATTAGTACCTACCTAGGTATTAGTAAAAATATAAACAACCAGAATGTTTGATGATTTAGTTCTACGAAGTTTTTAATTAATGCTAAATAACATTAAACAAAGAGGTAGATTGTTGTTCTCATTACATGGTCAGGATGATGATGAGATGATGAGTGTTGCACATAGTTTATGTTTATTAATTTTTGGATGGTGATGAAAAATACACACAAACACTAATTGTACCTACACGTTTAATAATGTCCATACACAAAAGTTTTATGTAGAAACGACAATTCAAAACAAGAGACCACACGAATTACAATAAAATCAGTCGTTGTCCGTTCCACGTCGTTGGCGGGAATGCGCAATTAGCGTGGGATGTGTAGATGCTATTTCTTAGTAAATATACTCGTTTTGCCATGGCAAAGAACCTTCCGGTGAAATAAAGTAGTTAGCGAATAAGTCTCTTAAAGTATCGCCTGCCCGATTCATAATGTTATAGCTGTTTAGAGGAACATTTTCTAAACCAACAATTGACATAGTATCAATAACATCATATCCATCACGAACTCGTTATAAAGTTATGTAATACACAACATGCTTTGACTATTTTGATGCTGTTAATCAATGAAGTCCTCATAGGCCTGTGAAATACTTCAAATTTATTAGACATAATACCAAAAGTAGATTCTATGTAGCGTCTTGCCATACTAAGACGGTAGTTGAATATTTTTTTCTTGTGAGTCATATTACTACGAGCGTATGGTCTTAAAATATGACGTGATATTCCAAACGCTGCATCCCCTACAATCATGTAAGGAAACGGTGTCCGGCTGTTATCTACTTGTCTTGTTTCTGGTAGGTTTATTTCGCTGCTTTGTAATTTTGCATACAAGTTACTGTCCCTAAATATTATTGAGTCAGAATCTGTTCCAGAAGCACCCACATTAATATACTTAAAACAGTAATTAGCGTCACACATAGCCAACAGAACGATTGAATAATATTTTTTATAATTACTGAATAAACTTCCACTGAATGAAGGGCAAATAATACGGACGTGCTTGCCATCTATCGCTCCAACACAATTCGGAAAATTTGCTCGTGATTCGAAACCCTCAGCGATTCTCAGCCAATCTTCATGTGACGAAGGCAGTCTTAAAGTTTCGTCGTGCAGAACATCCCAAATTTTTGTACACACTTCTGTAACGATTTTGCCAATAGTTGATTCTCCAAGCCGATAGTGGTAATGTAGATCTATGTAGGTATTGCCGGTCGCAAGGAATCTGTAAAGTGTAATAATATGTATTAAATTTACTCCTTTTTCTTATTTTTTATTGTTTCAGAAAAAAAATGTGCAGCAACGATGGAAGACTGCAAGAGATGCATATATGCGTTGCAAAAATGTCTTAAAAATACTCCCTCCGGATCAGGAGGAAGTAAAAAAACGGTGTACATATATTTTGAAGATATGAAATTTCTTGATAAAAAACACCAAGCTGAAGTTGAGGACTCCATCGAAAGTAATCAGGCTACACCGAGCGCAATTAATCAGGATATCCCAAGCATATCTAATCAAGACGTGCCAAGTACGTCCAGTCAGGACGTACCAAGGAGCAGAGGACTTGAAGTAAATACAGAATTACAGAAAAGTGTTGCTCAAGAAAATTCTACAGACTCTAATTTTCGTAATAAACATTCTAATAAAAATCAGCGAAAAAGAAAACAGACGGACACTGATGAATTCGATAAAGAGATGCTAAAGATGTTCAAAGATAATGCAAACACATAACGCAAAACTTTTTTTGATGATGACATGAATTTTTTCATGTCTCTCCTGCCAATTACAGAAAAGTTTACAACGCATCAAAAACTGATTTTCCGTACAGAAATGCTCAAAAAAGCAATGGAAATTAGTAATATGCACAATCCATACGAAATAACCAGTAGACCGAATTCTTCAATTCTTATTTTTCTCAACAGTCTGAATCGATTTTACGCAGTCAAGATCCGATCAACGTACATGAATATGAAACTTTCCCTGATATGTCAAATACCGTTTCACAAGAATGTGTGATGTACGAAGTACGTCCCACTACTTCTTATACATTAAACTCCGGATCCCAAATTATTTCTCAAGGATACCAAACCATCCATGGCATTACTAGGAAAGCCAACGAGGACAAGTAAAATGTGTCCTTCAACTAAATAAATAATAATTTTATTCTTTTTTGCAAAAAATAATAAAAAACTATTACAAAAATGTATTGTTTTCTTTCTTATTATTATGTTCCAATAATAGATTGATATTATGTAACTCACCTCAATGTAACAGCAAGTCGTTCCACTGGAGGTATAATTTCTCGATACATGGAGCAGTGTTTCAGGTGATTTTCTAACTTTGATAACAGTTCATCAAAAGTTTTAACTTTCATTCTAAAATAATTAAAAACTTTTCCTCATCCTGACGTAGCTTTTCAAATAAAGTAGAAAATTCACCATTCGTCACCCTATCAGCAACAATTGGGTGAATGTGATATCTTTTTTTCCTATATTGACGCCGTCTCCGCTTGCGTAAGTATGCTGCAGCAACTAAACAATTTATAAACGGGTTCATAATAATATCCCAAATTCAAACTCCGCTTCACAAATCCACAACAAATCCACTTGGAGACGCCTGTACCGTGGAGCGGTCAGTATCGCACTACGGATGTTTTCATTGGCGCTGATGGTCAGCGCGCTACGCGACTGACGGTACGCGACCGACGTCAGCGACAGAGGAATCCGGGCCTAAACATTCCTAAACTAATTAGTTACGTCTCTGAAGCCGCTAATTGAAGTGATTTCGCCGGTACCTTGAAATTAGTAGAAAACAAAAACATCCGACCCAAAACGTCAGTTTGAATCGTGACGTCACAAACGGTTTTTTGTATGTTTTCTGCGACGTTGAAACTCTGGATGTGGCATACGGATTTTAGTACCTGTAATATTTTAACCGACTTCAAAAAAAGGAGGAGGTTATTTTAGGTGACTTTTTTTCTTGTGGGTCGTTTCTTTTTGCTTCCTTACTACTTTTGGATGTGTGGATTTTTTTTTAGTGCATCTTTCATCTGCATTTGTCTAGCATGTTTTTTGGTGACTGGTTTTTTCTATTGGTTTGCCTGGTTCTGTGCGCATTTTGCATGTGCTTTTTTTTTGCATGGCGTTCAGTGCTAATAGACGCTCTCGATGCATGCGATCGCTCTTTTTGCATGGCGTTCAGTGCTAATAGACGCTCTCGAGCGCCGCCTGCGAGGTGGTCTCCGCCAACCTCGCCTGTGCGCAAGCGCGGGCGAGGGCGCGGGCTCGCCTCGCCTGATCCGCCACCTTCGTCTGTGCGCGGGCCCGCCTCGCGTGATCCGCCATCTTCGCCGGTGCACGGGCGCGGGCGAGGGCGCAGGCGCAGGCGCGGGCGCGGTCGCGGGCACGCCTCACCAGCTTCCCCACATTCATCGCCTGCGCGCGAGCGCGCCTCGCTGGACTCGTCGTTCTCACCGCCATCCACGCCGCCATCTTCGCCGACAGCTCCACCAGCTCGTCCAGTATCACCTCGTGTGACCAGTATCATACTGTCGAACGAGCTGGTGGTACCTGCGCACGCGCATGGCCGTGGTGGTGCGACTCAGCGCGGCGGGCGCGCTCGCCGTGTTGCTGCCGGCCGAATGGGCTTGGGGCAATACCGCCCGGGACCCCACAGCATCCAAGAGTACCTATGCTTTTTTAACGCTTTTTTATTTTTTCACCAATCCTTTCTTTTCACCATCTCAAACTCATTTCGAGTATTACAATTGGATGTTTTGAATTTTAGCCTCGATATAAGGAATATAGAGGAGATGCCGAGGGCCACGCCCCTGGAGACACCCATACACGTCCGGAAGGAGCGCGTGTGGCAACCGTATGTTGTTCTACTTGTGCCGCAAGTTAATTCTAATACTATGGGTTTTAACATATTTAAATATCCATCTACATCAGTTCCGGCGGTGGCGCGACCAGCCCCACTCCCATTGCCATCACCACCACCACCAGTTCCTGTCACACCACCACTCCCATTGCCATCACCACCACCACCAGTTCCTGTCACACCACCACTCCCATTGCCATCACCACCACCAGTTCCTGTGACACCACCACTCCCATTGCTATCACCACCACCAGTTCCTGTGACACCACCACTCCCATCACCACCACTATGTGGTGGTGATGGCAATGGAGAAATGGTAGGCGGGGAGAAACATGGTGGTGATGGTGTTCGCGTAGATGGGCGTGATGGTGCCGAAGCGGGCCCATCCACCTCAGTTATGTAAGTCGCTGATGGTCTTTACTTTTCATTACATTTCTAAAGGAATAGGTTAGAAAACACCGGTTTTGTTCCAGGGGTACCGCACCGCAGCCAGTCCCGCAGCCAGCCAGCGCAGTACCGGCGGCGGCGACAAGCATAGCTTGCTCTGTGCCTTCGAGAAGGACTCACCGTCCACATCGTCTGGCGTCGGGCATCCAACCCTTCATCATCGCCCACGTCAGAGTCTTCGTGAGGATGACATCTCCATGCTGATCAACTTCGGTAAGTGCTGCTGATTTCCGTCTGGTTAGGGGCTATGGGCAAACTTCTGATTTCTTCCGGAATTGAAACCTATTTATCATTGTCTACAGGTAGTGACGACGACGACTCTGACGCGTGCGATGATGAGGGGGAGGTGCCGATGCCTTTGATACCCAGGGTAGACAGGACCATGATACCCTGGGTAGATTAAGATGATGACGACGGTGAGTTCCCAGGTGATGCCGCTGACGCTGCGCTTGCTAACGCTGCGCTTGCTGACGCTGCGCTTGCTGACGCTGCGCTTGCTGACGCTGCGCCTGCTGACGCTGCGCCTGCTGACGCTGCGCCTGCGGACGTTCCTGGGGTGGACGAAAGGGCGACGGACCAGTCCTGGAACTTGTATGATTTTGATTGGAGGGCATTTCCGACCGACCCAATTGCACCTGCATTGAGGCGGGAAACTTTCTCCCAGATTAATGTAGGTCCGACAATTCCTGATGTCGACCCATACAGCATTTTCGTTACTATATAGGATAGGCAATTTATGGAATACATTGCCTTGGAGACGAATAGGTATGCTCAGCAGGTGGCAACCCGGATGCTTGAGGACCACAGCCTCCATCCCAGGAGCCGCATCAGCTGTTGGGTAGATACCACAGCTGATGAGTTATACACCTTTTTGGGTATAACCCTGGCGATGGGGATTGTGGTCAATTTACGGCTCGAGGAGTACTGGGGTGCCACCCCTGAGATATTGTTTACTCTAGGGTTTACCGCACACATGTCCGTCGATCGATATAAATTGTTACAAAGGTGTTTACAGTTTGTAAACAACGACGACATGTGTGCGGTAAACATGGACGTCTCCGAGGCACGTTTATTTAAAATTCGCCCAGTACTGGACCACCTGAACACAAAATTTAGAATGTTGTATGTAATGGAACAGAACATCGCTCTAGACGAGAGTCTTTTGATGTGGAAAGGCTGGTTGGACATCGCCCAGCTGATCCCTCATAAGGCTGCAACCAGAGGCATCAAGACTTATGAGGTTTGTGAATCTCGAACCGGCTACTTGGGGCGTTTCGAGGTTCACAGCCACAGGGCTTCAGCCCGGCAGCCAGAACCAGAAAATCCGATGGATAAATCTACCCCGGCAATTGTGCTGCGGCTTACGCAAGGCCTGGAGTACAAAGGATACACACTTTGGATGGACAATTTTTATAACTCACCAGCTCTTGCTCGACGCCTAAAGGCCTATGGTTTTGACTGTGTAGGTACCCTCCGGACAGATCGCCAGTTTCTTCCGGAGGCCCTGTACAGCCTTACCAAGCGGCGAATGCGCCCCGGTGATTTATCTGGTCTTACCTCCGAGGACGTCGATGTTATGATATGGAGAGATTCAAACCGAGTGGCTATGATCTCTACGTATCATGGCAACGGCGTCGCCACCATCCGAGGAGCCACCAAACCCTTCTTGATTCATGACTACAACATCATGATGGGTGGGGTGGACAAAAAAGACCAGATACTGGCCATGTACCCGGTCGAGCGGAAACGTACAAATGTATGGTACAAGAAGCTGTTCCAGACACTGCTGAACGTCTCTGTATTAAATTCCTTAGTTATTCATCGCGCAAATGCTGCATCATCTCGCACTTCTACTCTTACTCATCGTAGAATCCGTATTAGTCTGTTAAAATCTCTTCTTTCGAAGCATAACAATAACGCCAATCCTCTTCCGCGTCCAACCCCACGGAACGTCGTGGATGTTACACACCGCGTATCTTTGTACGCCAAAAGTGGCGGCCAGCGAAAGCGGCGTAAATGCGCGGTGTGCAAAAAACATGTGCAGTCGTTCTGTGTGGGTTGTGACCAAACTGTATGCATTGAACCCTGTTTCCTCGCCCTTCATTCTAGACCTAGATTTAAGTAAAGTATATTTTTATGTATATATTTCTTTGTATTATCTATATATTTGTATATATTTCTTTGTATTATCTATATATTTGTATATATTTCTTGTACCACACTTTGTACGTTTCATGGGGCTGCGTTGTGATGTTGTTCATTCACTTTGTTTAGTTTTGTGCTCCAGATACCTTTCGCGTACGCAGCGCGTACGGTGTAGCGTTACCATTTGATTTTCTGATTCGGTTGCTTAGATGTGATGTCTTTGTTTGCAGCTTTATCTTTTTTTCCAATTTTTAATTTTTTTTTACATTTTTTTTGTTGTACCGTGACATGTACCATGTATCGCAACCGTGACCGCGACAGTGTACATGTTTTTTTTTTTTAAACCAAAAGATTCTCGTCTAGGGTGATGTCTCATTGTTCAGTTTTATTTTAGAGTCATTTCAAGTCATGAGTGCAAATACGCACAGTTCGAGTTCAGGTGCGCACAGTACTGGGTGCCGCATCCATGTTACCGTAGATCTTTGTATGTGCTTTTTCGTAAAATTGATCATCTTGCCGATTGTTTTTTGTAATCTTTTTCTTAGGCAACATGCCTTTGTTTTGTGTATTTTCATTAGTAAATATCATCATCATGTACATTGTGAAATAATATTTCAAAGAAATACAATAATAGTTGCTCTGTGTCCAAATTACGAAAGGGCCTTTTTTAGTGGTCATTTTCAAGTGTTTGCATTGTGACTCATTGTTCGTAAACTAAACAATTCTAACACCTCAGCCTTTGTCTGCGATAAGACTGCGTACCAAACTATGTAATAGGATACTATTCCAAACCTTGTGGCTGCCTGCAGCATTCCTGGAACCGAAGTGTAAACATACCCATTTTTTTTTGTCGGCGGCCGGTTCAAGTACATGAGGCGTAATTTTGTAAAGCTTGTGTTTTGAAAAATATTTATGGGGAGGTGTGATCTAATGATTGATTTATGTAAAAAAGGTTCTTTTGTAAATAAAATAAAAACTTATTGAAACAATGGTTTATTTTTTCATTTCTAACTACTTTTGTACACAAAACTGGGTAAAATTCCCTTCCGCTGAATTTACACATTTTTAACTAATACAAAACAAGTTTAAACATAAAAAATCCACTCGAAATCTGATATCTTAGTTCATTGACATTACAACAACATAAGTTTCATATATAACTCACATAGAAAACTTTCGAGATAACGGCGTTTTAGCGGCGCGCGAAAAGCGCGCGAAATCGTCCGACCGACCTGCCACAGAAACTGCTTCGGGCGGTTTTTTTTGCCACTGTTCAGGGGTTTTATTTTTATCAGTAGGGTTGTGGACAAGACTGAATAAGCGATCATACCTTTACCCTATTTCTGTGGAGAACGCTTTTCAGCGCTCTTTCCCGCGCTTTGGTTTGACAGTTGTTTTTTGTCTGTTGTATGCTTAATCGCGCGGACCGGTTTCTACGTGTCGCGGGAATAGACAAGGATGACGTTAATTCATTTAAATAATCGGCAACACCGATCGTCGCTCCTTGAAGATTTTTCAAAGACGCTGCCTGTCAGTAGACATTTTGTTCTGTGCGAGGCGTGCACGGTGTATTATTTGGTGCCATTTTTGTTCAAGAAATACGTTTGTGAGTGAGTGTGTGGCGGCTATAAAACATGGAACGTTAAGTGATGAAGTTTTAACCAGCGGCATTGTGTGTTTAACCTAAATTCCATCAGAAACGAAAATAGTCCTCCATTGCTCTCTCGCCGCGCCGGCCGTTAACCGTTTTTCTCGGCATGTTTTTTTTTGTGATTTTGCATATTTCTTATCAAACTGTCGTTGTAAACATTCCTAAACTAATTAGTTACGTCTCTGAAGCCGCTAATTCAAGTGATTACGCCGGTACCTTGAAATTAGTAGAAAACAAAAACATCCAACCCAAAACGTCAGTTTGAATCGTGACGTAACAAACGGTTTTTTGTATGTTTTCTGCGACGTTGAAACTCTGGATGTGGCATACGGATTTTAGTACCTGTAATATTTTAACCAACTTCAAAAACAGGAGGAGAATATTTTAGGCGACTGTTGTTTCTTGTGGGTCGTTTCTTTTTGCTTTCTTACTACTTTTGGATGTGTGGATTTTTTTTAGTGCATCTTTCATCTGCATTTGTTTAGCATGTTTTTTGGTGACTGGTTTTTTCTATTGGTTTGCCTGGTTCTGTGCGCATTTTCCATGTGCTTTTTTTTTGCATGGCGTTCAGTGCTAATAGACGCTCCCGAGAGCCGCCTGCGAGGTGGTCGGTTGGAGTGTAGCCTTAAAGGCGCTATGGAGCAAGGACTTATAAAAATTTTCGTGTTTTTTTTTTTTATTTTTTTCCGAAACTTTCAGTTTTATTTTGCAGTATCGGGTTGACCTTGTCTGTAGCAACCATTTAGGAACTGAGAATCATGGACCTACGACGCACCGTTTCCGAGTTATGGGCCTTTAACTTTTTTTTATTTTATATAACGATTTATATCTCTAAAATGGTAGCTCGGATGAGATTGTTTTCGGAAAAGAAATTGTTGCTCTACTCAAAAGCCATGCGATCATGTAAAAAAAAAAGCAAAAACTTCGAAAAAAGAAAAACATCAAAAATTTTTTAAGTATCGGTCGTCGTTTCAGCTAGAGTATTCTTAGGGGCAAAGGACTTAGTCAAATTTTCGGAGTTTTTTTTTTATTGAATTCGACAATCTTTTTTTGCAGCAGCTGATTAAGCTTGGCCATAGAAATCATTTAGGAACTGAGAAGTATGGCCCTACGACCTACCGTTTCTGAGTTACGAGCCATTTACTTTTTTAATAATATCTTGGAACATTCGAATTTTTTAAGTGTAAGACCGCTCTCTCGATACGGTAAAGTTTGGCCCTACGTTAACAGTTCACATAATACGCGAAATATTGGGAATTCTCAATACTTTGATGCGATCCAAATTTTTCTGTTTGGTTGTTTTAGCCATTTTATCCTAGGTTTTAGTCTTTCGTTTGTTTTTATGAATAAGTTATTATTTTGTAAATTTTTCAGTAGATTTGGTTTATTTTTCAGTAGTTTTTGTTTATTTTTCAGTAATTTTGTTTATTAGTATGTTACGCATGGTCAACCTTAATAGATCGCTGCATCGGCATACCTGCATATACATTGCACACGGCACCTACGGGCACGAAACGCAAGCTCAGCATAACGTGACCAATTGACGTCAATCGAACCTTTCCATAGAAACATAAAAACGTGGAGCGGCACTTTTGGATCTGACATCGACCAATTGACACTTTAGTATAATTAGTCGTAATTTCAATACTTTGTAATACAGTAATAAATTAGTTTATTAAAATAAATTTGCATTTTTTTGGATCCTCCGGTTGCACCCATCGTAATTGGCGCAGCCGGTAGGATAGTCCAGTAAATTCAGTGAATCGATCACCGACAACGGGCTATTCGAACCTACGGGTGTGCGGCTACGGAGGAGTATCCGAATATCGATACCACAGAGAGATGCAGATTTGGTAAGTACCTAGATCTACTAGAGTTGCTCGCCTTCCTATATTTTAGTATCCTTTGTGTAATTTCCTTTTTTTTTCCTGTGTTTCCTTTGTGTTAATTTCCTCAAGTGTTTCTATTAAACTTTCAAAATTTTTCACCCACGTATATCACGGACTCCTAAGTCGAGTATTTCTAATAGGAACTCGCAAATCGATGCGAATAGGAATTTAGATACTATACTAGAAGATAGTGAAAGTGTAGAATCTTACTTAATTATAGAGAATAATTTAACTAACAAAATGAGTACCGATTTGGTAGATCAAGCTTACAAGGCCTTACGCCTCGTTCCCGAATTCGACGGGAACCCGAACGTGCTCACGCGGTTTGTACGTTTATGTGACCAACTTGTCGCGCAATTTGTTAAGGCAGAGCCAGGTTACGAACTAAGTAATTTATCCTTGTTGAACGGCATACTTAATAAAGTTACCGGAAATGCCGCCCGCACAATAAATTCAAACGGCATTCCCGAAACCTGGCAGGATATTAGAAACGCCCTGATTAATAACTTCTCGGACCAGCGGGACGAGACCGCCTTATACAATGATTTGGCCCTGTTAACGCAAAAGAATTTATCACCACCGGAATTTTACGAAAAGTGCCAAACTTTATTTAGTACAATTATGACGTATGTGACCTTGCATGAGCCCATATCTACCACCATCGAGGCCAAACGGGCACTATATAAAAAATTAACCCTACAGGCATTCGTTCGTGGCCTAAAAGAACCTTTAGGCTCGCGTATTAGGTGCATGCGACCCGACACCATCGAAAAGGCTCTCGAGTTTGTGCACGAGGAAATTAACACCATGTACTTACAGCAGCGTAATGACCATTTGCCGGAGCGGAGACCTGTGCAGTCTACGTCTTCATTTAATCCCAGTACGTATCAGATTAAGCCATTTAATTTGCATACTCCACAGCCAGTCACTTTTTCAGCGCCGTTTAATCAGCCCGGTCCCTCCAAAAGTTTTTATCAGCCACAACCGCCAAGGCCAATGCAAGCTTGGAGACCCCAAGTGCCTTTCAATCGCGGTCCCACGCGAACCCAACAAATGTTAAGCGCACCCCCGCCTAACCATAGGCCCCAGAGCAACGTGTTCCGATTGCCTCAACAAAGGCCTAGTTACACGCCCATTAATAATAGCCCTAAGCCCATGAGTGGTGTAAGCCACTTTGTTCCTAAACCTATGCCGAGACCTTCGACAGGACATGACTGGACTCAACAAGGAAATCCACCTCCCAGTAACTACTTTAAGACTCGTGAGATGAATGTTAACGAAGTAGACTTTTACGACTATTATGAATACCCCGACTATGCCTATAATGACTATTACGACCAGTTCTACCCTGTACCTTACAATTACGAACCTGTGTATGAGCCACTAGCTCATAGTGATTATGTTCCTGTGCACGTAGAGGAACATCAGAATGTGCCTGAAGGAACATCTGCCCAGGGAACGTCTGCTGAAGGCCAGGATTTTCATACAGCCCCGAAGTCAGACAAACCAAAATAGAGATTAACTTACAAACCCAGAGACAACTTCCATTCATTCAGATTGCTAATCCACCCATTAAACTATTAGTAGATACCGGTGCGAACCTATCTTTTACTAGCCCGAACGTTGTAGAAAGATTTTATCATCATATCCAGTGTAATTATGAGCCTTTCGAAGTCACTAACATCCACGCGACAACTCGTAATAATTATTCCATTACTATACCGTGCTTCCCGGAATTTAAAGAAACCTGTGACATTACCCTATACATTTACAAGTTCCACAATTATTTTGACGGCTTAATAGGCTTAGACTTACTAGAAAAATTAGAGTCTAATATAGATTTAAAGAATAAGGTTCTTGTTACACGTAATTCATCTAATCCCTTGCGAATGTATGATTCACGTAATTGTAATCTTTACGAGGACATAGTACCCGCTAATTCATCCAAATTAGCTAGAGTCCCCATTAATCTTCATGATGGTGACGTAATAATATCAGAGCAGACTATTTCCAATTGCACTATTCGCGACTGTGTTACTTCTGTTAAAAATAACCGTGGCATCATAGAAATAATTAATCCAACTAAACATGATGTAGTTTTCTCAATGGACAGGCCAGTTACCGCGGAACTTTTTAACGAGCAAAGCGCGACTATCTATCAGCCTAGCGATCGCGTATCCGAGGTATTATCAAAACTACGCACTGACCATCTGAATCCTGAAGAACGAGCCAACTTAGAATCTCTTTGTGCACAATATGCTGACGTTTTCTATATCGATGGTGAACCTCTAACTTTCACCAATAAGATAAAGCATAGTATTCATACCACCGACGAATTACCTGTCTATACTAAGACCTATAGATATCCCTTTGTTCACAGACAGGAAGTTCAGGATCAGATTAGCAAAATGTTAGACCAAGGGATAATCCGTCCCTCGCAGTCAGCCTGGAGCTCACCCATCTGGGTAGTTCCAAAAAAATCTGATGCGTCCGGAAAGACTAAATGGCGCATAGTCATTGATTTTCGTAAAGTCAACGAGAAAACCCTCGATGACAAGTACCCAATCCCCAATATTAATGACATCTTAGATAAACTTGGTAACTGTCATTACTTCACAACTCTAGACCTTGCAAGTGGATTTTACCAGGTAGAAATGGACCCAGCCGATATTCACAAAACGGCCTTCAATGTAGAACATGGGCACTTTGAATTTTTACGCATGCCCATGGGTCTCAAAAATTCTCCATCCACGTTTCAACGCGTGATGGATAATGTCCTCAGGGACCTCCAAAATGTCATATGTCTCGTATATCTCGATGACATAGTCGTTTTTAGTGTTTCCTTACAGGAACACATGGTAAATTTAGAAAAAGTATTCAAGAGATTAAGGGAATCAAACTTTAAGATCCAGATGGATAAGTCGGAATTTTTAAAGCTTGAGACTTCATACTTAGGTCACGTAATAAGTAAGGACGGTATTAAGCCTAACCCCGATAAGATCATTGCCATCCAGAAATTCCCTATTCCTAAGACAGCTACCGAGATCAAACGCTTTTTAGGCCTGTTAGGATACTATAGGAAATTTATTCCTGACTTTGCGCGCATTACGAAACCCATGACGCAATGTCTCAAGAAAGGTTCTAAGATCACCTTCAATGACCCTAACTACATCGACTGTTTTGAAAAGTGCAAATTACTACTGACTAACGACCCTATACTGCAGTACCCTGACTTTTCTAAGGAATTTGTGCTTACGACTGACGCATCTAACTTTGCCATAGGAGCTGTCCTTTCTCAAGGACCTATAGGACAAGATAAGCCCTTAGCATACGCGTCTAGGACATTAAACTCCAGTGAGATTAACTATAGTGTAATCGAGAAGGAGTTATTAGCCATAGTTTGGGCTACTAAATACTTTCGTCCATACTTGTTTGGGAGAAAGTTTAAGATAGTTACAGACCATAAACCCTTACAATGGGTTATGAGCCTTAAAGAACCAGGCTCCAGACTCACACGTTGGAGACTTAAGTTGAGTGAATACAATTTTACTACAGTGTACAAGCAAGGCAAAAAGAACACTAACGCCGACGCATTGTCCCGCATTGAAATCAACAACGAGGACGCTATGTCTATAGCGGTAAATGTATCTGAAAAGCCTCACTCAACAGTAGGTTCTGAAACACTGACAGCCCCTACAAACAACCCCGACATACTCGACAACTCTGACACAGCAACTGTTCACACTAGTAACGAAGCCCCTATTCTAGAAGTGCCAATATTAGACGAACCCTTAAATAAATTCAGTAGACAAATCTGTTTTGTACTTGTAGGCGATATTAAAAAACGACCGACAGTGAGTAAGCCATTTGAAACGCATACCCGAACTACCATTCAACTATCTGAGTCTAACCTGACTAACGACGTTATTAATGCAGTTAAAGAATATGTGAACCCTAAAGTCAAAACCGGTTTAATCATCCATCCTCCTCTTGCCATGTATAAAATAATCCCCATAATTCAAGACAACTTCAAAAGCTCTTCAATGAACATGGTTCTAACTAAAGTTGAATTAGAGAATGTTAAAGACTACCTGCGTCAACAAGACATCATAAAGAAATACCACGAAGGTAAAACAAATCATCGCGGTATCACTGAATGTTACTTAGCCTTATCTTCTAAATTCTACTGGCCTAAGATGAAAGAACACATCTCCAAGTACATAAATGAGTGTACTATCTGTGGTCAGGCTAAGTACGACCGTCACCCCATCAAGCAAAGATTTAACATTGTACCACCCCCTAGTAAACCTTTTGAAATTATCCATCTAGATCTGTTCACAGCTCAAACAGAGAAATTCCTTACCATTGTAGACGCTTTCTCTAAGTATGCACAAGCTTATCACCTTAGAGATAGCACCGCTTTAAGTGTAGTACAAGCTCTACTTGTATTTTGCACCCACCATGGGGTCCCATTGACTATTGTCACGGACGGAGGCCCTGAATTCACAAATCAGATTTTCTTAGAATTCAACCGAACTCATAAAATTATTCACCATAAAATATTAGCGCATTCCCCTAACGACAATGGCATAGTAGAAAGGTTCCATTCTACCATTTTAGAACATCTTAGGTTATTGAAATTAGAGAGACGAAATGAACCAGTCGTTAATCTTATGCCTTATGCCATCCTAGCGTACAATAGTTCGATCCATAGCTTCACAAAATGTAGACCCTTGGACTTGATAACTGGACACTTTGACCCTCGAGACCCAATAGATATTGACCTATCTGAACACTTACTGCAACAGTACTCACAAGACCATAGGAAACGAATGAGTCAAGTATACGACCTTATTAACCAGACATCCTTACATGACAGGACACAACTGACTGAAACCCGTAACAGGGACAGAGAACCCGAGAAGGACTATACCCCTGACCAGCAAATCTTTGTACGCAATCCCATGGCGTCTCGACAGAAGTTAGCCCCGCGTTATACGCAAGATACTGTACTCGCAGATCTTCCAATCCACATCTATACGAAGAAGAAACGCGGTCCAGTAGCAAAATCTCGCCTTAAGCGAAGTCCTAAAGATCCCACTTTGTTACAGGATAATACTATGGCTGATGACCCTACATCCGGCCCAAGGACAAGAGATAACAGTTGAATCACTTGACAATGGACCAGGACTACTTCCCTTCAAATTAGGAGCGGCAAAGATCGTGTCCCATTTCCATTCTTTCCTAAGTCATATAGATTTAGAGAATATCCATCTTCAAATTGAAGTGGTAAAAACACAGATGGCTGAATTAAGTCCCTTAGTTAACAATAAAACCTTATTCCTATTCGACCCTCATCTGAAACATCTCAATAGTAAAATCAATTTAATTACTAGTAAAATTAGTATGTTTGAATCAACTCGTAGTAAAAGAGGCCTTATCGACGGTTTGGGTTCTGTAATAAAATCAATTTCTGGTAATTTAGACTACACCGATGCACTTAAATACGAAAACGCCATAAACACCTTACGTAATAATGAGCATAAATTAGAATTAGAAATTAATAACCATGTTAGTTTAAATAGTAAATTTATTTCACGTAGCTCTCAAATAATAGATAGTATAATTTCAAATCAAGATAAGATGAGTAAAGCACTAAACTTAATTTTGGAAAGTAACGCTAATAGGGATACAGATTTAATTAAATACGCCCATCTGGCCCAACATCTGTTAATCTTAGGAGATAATGTAGAAGATCTTTATGAAGAATTACGAAGTTTAGAGAACACCCTAACATTTATTCGTGCGTCGAGTACCCCGTACTCTTTATTTAATTTAGATGAAATTAAGTATATGTTAGGTAAATTAAGGATTTTATATGCTAATGACGAAATCCTTGACGTAGAAATTAGGCATTTTTATGAAATAATTAAACTAGGTTACTTCTATTCTAATAAGCAGATAGTAGTAGTTATAAAAGTCCCGATAGTTGTTTCCTCCACATATAATTTGTATAAACTTTCCCTTGTTCCTAACAGAAACCACGAAACTCTTATACCACCCTCACCTTTCGTAGCACTCTCTAGCTCAGACTCTAGGTACATAGAGACAGAATGTCCGAAGGTAAACTCCATATATCTCTGTGAGTCAACAGCCAACCTACAAATCCAGAGCAAACCAGATTGTATCCAGCATCTCATAGTCCATCAAGAACTTCAACCCAGCTGCAAGCTGACACCCGTAGCTCTCACCACCGAAGCCCTGGAAACCCTGGACGACAAGCATTATACCTTAAGTTTTCCTGTACCAACAAAAGTGAAGATGTCATGCGGTCAAGAACAGTACCGGACCCTACGAGGCAGCTATTTGGCAATCATTCCCCTCAACTGTAACCTGAGAACACCCGCCTTCACTATCTCCAACACTGACGACCACATCAAAGGACATGTCGTGAAGATCATTGAGATGCCCCTATACAACGAGTCGAGGCCTGAAAATTATCCGAAGCTCATCCTAAATTCGCCAAATCTACAAAAACTTCACACGCTTAGCAACGAGATAGCGACGCAACTGCCTGTACATTTAGATGACGTCACCGATCCCGTCATTTACCACACTACTATACCCATGTACCTCGCACTATCCGGTACATGCGCACTCATCGCCACTCTAATCTATCGTCGGCTACGCATAAGAAAAGCATCCAGAGAAATCACAGAAAACTTCAACAGCAACCCCATCACCACGCACTATCAACCCAAGCCAAATAAGGATTGACCCTGGATGTCTACCAGCGACCATCTTGAACAAGTCCATCGATACTCGCTGTTCTACGGGGGGAGGTGTTACGCATGGTCAACCTTAATAGATCGCTGCATCGGCATACCTGCATATACATTGCACACGGCACCTACGGGCACGAAACGCAAGCTCAGCATAACGTGACCAATTGACGTCAATCGAACCTTTCCATAGAAACATAAAAACGTGGAGCGGCACTTTTGGATCTGACATCGACCAATTGACACTTTAGTATAATTAGTCGTAATTTCAATACTTTGTAATACAGTAATAAATTAGTTTATTAAAATAAATTTGCATTTTTTTGGATCCTCCGGTTGCACTGGTTAAATTTTACGGTAATTAGTATTTTCGTAAAATTTAATTTGTTTTATTTTTTAGGTTTAGTAGGTTTATAGGGTAGAAAGTTTTTATTTTATTTTATTAGTTTTAAGTTGTAGTTTGTTGTTTTTATTAGTTTTAGGTATTAGTCTTAACATGGATCCTTTTTCATTAATTCTGGATAGAAATTTAAATCTTTGGAATTATGCTGCAGCCATTTGCAGTGAGGAAAGGGCCATTGAAGCGGCAAAACGGCGGCTCCTAATTCCTTCTCAGACGCCGCCCTGCCCATCCTGTAGGCGTCCAATGAATGCCGAACATAACAGCAATTATAAGTTGGGGTTCAGATAGCGTTGCAGAAGGGCAGGCTGCAACATTATTAAGTCTCCTTTAAAGGTACCTTTTTTGATCGCAGCAACGTATCCATTTTGAATACGCTCAGGCTTTTGCTCCACTTCTTTCGGAGAGACAAAGTATCACAAGCTGCTAAAGACGTAGGGGTGACACGAAAAACGGCCATACAGGTTTATCATTACCTACGCGAGGTTTGCGAGGTGGCCGAAGCTCATGACCGCGATATGATCGGCGGGGACAACGACATAGTGGAGGTCGACGAAACCCACCTTTACACTAATAAATGCTACAGGGGTCGATTATAGCAGAGGCAAACGTGGTCATTTGGTTGCATAAGCCGACTCACGAAAAAAATTCACGTGGAGCTGATACCTAATAAAAATAGGGCCACATTAAATCCAATAATTCAGCAAAATGTTAGATCCGACTCCTACATTATGTCTGACCAGCACCGGGCATACATGGGCGTGCACTTGAGACTGGGTATGCATGGACATTCCAGTGTCAAAACCACAGCCGACAATTTACGGCAGGGACTGTGAATATCCCTGTGGATCCCAGCCTTGGGATCCCAGTACCAGGCTTAAATAACGTTCGGTGCAAAGTACATACAAACACAATAGAGCGGCAATGGCTAGAATTAAAGCGCCAGTGTCGCACCTGTAGGAGTCAGCGGCGGTTAAAGTGGTACATGGGCGAATACATGTACCGACAAAATATTTTAAAAAGCCTACCCTCCGATGCTGCTAGGTTCCGCCGTTTACTGCGTGACATACACAGATTATACCCAGGACTAGGAAGGAATGGAATACAAATTAGGAATTGCCGATGTAGGCCCACTTGTCCCCGCCGATAGTGTAGAGCTTGGCCGACGTGGCCTGGTACTGCATGTGCACAGTATAGCCCTATATGCGTCTAAATATTGAAAGTGCACGCACTTACAGGTATGGCCCTAATCCTAGTCCTACCAATACTTTTCACAAAGTCACAATCGATACTAAGTCACGTGGCGTCATAGTACCTAGTTAAAACTAAAAAGGATGAAATTGAATAACGAGGTATTATTAAACGGCGCACATACGGGTATTTTAATTATCTACGCCGCCAAAAGTCAGAATAACAAAGTTAAAGAAATGCTACTGCATTCGACTACCTGAGGCAACACTCCAACGAACAATAGGCCGCCGTCCCCGCCCCTCTCCCGTTGCGCGTTACCCGGCAAACTCACTCGGTACTTGATCATCGAACTTTGTGTACGTGTCAGTTATCGGCGATTTTTAGAAAGCGTTAACATTGTGAGCTAAACAGCAGTTTTTTGCGTTAACCTGGTGCAAAGAAGCAATGGATTCGGAGACTAAAGGTATGTGGCATCTAAATGTAATATATTTACTAAAATTTGATCCCGTTTAATATATTTTTAGTGATCGAGTAGTAATGTCTAAAATGAGAAGATTTTTTTAAAGAAATTTATCTTTGAAGATGTATTTGTTTTAGTATCGGGGTAGATCCGGCTTTTTTTGTCATTCATGTTTAAAATGTAGATTCTTAAGTAACGAATGCTATGTAAATTAGCCGCGGAATAGCGCGGATACACTGTACTTTGATCTTTTACAGTCGAAATTAGTGAAATATTAATTTATGTTTAAATTTTGTTTTAGGTTCAGGGGGTACCTCTGGAGTGAAAATAGTGACTCGTAAATCACTCTTCGATAAGATGAAGAATGAAAATTTAAGTAATTTAGAAGAAAAGCTATGTTTTTTGGGAAATCACCTTTTCACTCAAGACAACCTTACTGAAAGTCAGTTAAATAAACTAAAACACAATTTTGCACATTTCAAATCAGAAATGAAGCAAAGATGGATTAAATCGCACAAAAAAGAAGAGGTTTTCTTAAAAAATAACCATCTTTGGCTGAAAGGTACTTTCGAAATTCCAGTCACAACTACAAATCGTCAAGGTCGCCCTCGTAAATCATTTGGTGAATCTAGCGAAAGGAGCAAAAGAAGAAAAACTGAAGAGATCCGTTCCAATGTAGAAGATGGTGTTATAGTTCACGCAGCTCAAGTTGAATTAAGAAAATCGGGAAGACGTGATGCTTCCCGCGTACTCCAAGATATAACAAGCTCTCCGACCCGTGCAACGAAGTACAAAAAAGCTTTCGATGCCTCTAAGTGTGGGAAATCATCGCGTCTAACTCCCATGGAAGCTTTAAAAATGTTTATAGATGCAGATTTAACACGAGGACAGTATGAAGTAATAAGAAACACGAACAAGAAGTTTTTTCCGTGTTATAGCGTAATTCAAGAAGCCAAAAAGAAATGTTATCCTCCTCCAGAAACGGTCATGGTAACGAGTACCTGCGCGGAAACCCAACTACAACCATTAATAATTGAAATTACTGTTAAGCGCTTATTGGAATTTTTAGAAGAAGTCTTATTGACAATAAAAGAGCAAGAGCGGAACACTTTGAAGTTGATATGTAAATGGGGCTGCGACGGATCCCAACAAGCACAGTACAAACAAAAACTTGACAATGAGGCTGACTGTGATGCATATATTTTTCAAAGCTGCTTTGTACCTGTGCGACTTATTTGCGGCAGGGACAATCAAAAGGTGTTATGGGAAAATCCAACACCTTCATCTGCCCGATTTTGTTTTTCAATAAGATTTCGCTTCGTCAAAGAGACACCTTCATCTGCCCGATTTTGTTTTTCAATAAGATTTCGCTTCGTCAAAGAGACAACTGATATAACAAACGAAGAGATCAATTATGTTAAAAATTCCATTGATAATTTGGTTGCGACTGAGGTGGATCCCAGCAAACATTTTTGGTAAAAATAACGATAAAACCACCTATTATAGGTCGGAAATCTGACAGTGACCAAAATGAGTTACCTCGAATCGACGTGGAATCTACGTGGAATCCACCAAAGTGGGGAAAAAAAGCACGTGCCGGCTACGTCGATTCCACGTAAATTTAGTACTTGCGACCTAATGGTTACTACATAGGTAATGTTTGCGACGTGGATTGAACGTCGCCACGACGTGTCATGTGGTCGCAATGTACAAAATTGGTAACACTTACCTTTTTTCAACATGATTTTAACGTGTTTTTTACCATTAAATTACCCAGAAAGGTTATTTTTTATGAGATATCATACAGAGAAAGAGACAAATATATTACGAGAGTATTATCTATTCGCTCACAAACAAAATGTCTAACTAAAAATGTATCTTAAGTTTTGTAACGAAAATGGCTGCCATTACTTGGCTTTAAATAATTAATTAGGTCGATTACCCAGGAATTATACGATAAAAACTTGTGCGCTGGAAATTTTCTCGTGCAGTATGTTAGGTTTTTATTCAAAACTACTGATGGGCTTTCGAAATACTTAAGTGTTACTTTTTTTTAAGCTCGTAAGTAGTGTGTATTGCTTGTAAATGGGGTTCGTAAATTTGTGTTCGGTGTTTGTAAATATATTAAATTGACTTTACATAGTTTTTCATGTAAATGACAATAAAAGTACGCTTAGATTTTATTGTGATAGGTATTACAACATACCTTAATTATGCTATTTGCAATAACACGTCCTAATTATAACAAAACAAAATGTCGGCTCGACCAAGAAGTTACAATTTACCTAAAAATACGACGTACTGGTATTTAAGTCAATTTTACGTAATATATACTTAATTCTGCGACCTATTGGTGCAGAGTAACCGTTCAAGGTCGAAGCGACCGCCATTACAACGTCGCTTTGACCTCGTACCGTGAGGCGTCTTTAGTATTTGTTTGACAGCGCGGGCGTAGGCTGTGCTTACGATCAGAGGTGCCAAGAGTAAATATTACGCACAGAGGTTGCCCAACTGGTAAGTTTTATGTGACAACTAATATTTTGAAATTTTTTCGAGTCATTATCATTAATATGTGATCATTATTTTAACAATCAGTATGCTTAGTTTAAAACATCTCTGCGTACCTATAGTAAGAATTAAAAAAAATTGTATTCCACTTCAGAGCTTATTTGCCGATGAATGAAATTGTTCTCTGTTGTTAAAGCCGACCGCTAATTACCCGTGCAAAAACTAGAGAACAATTCCATTCATCAGCAGATAAGTGACCGTCCAAATATCGCGTAAGCAGATTTATTACAATTATTTACCCTCCCACTCTCCTTGTCAGCAAAAGTAAGCAAGGCTTCCCCCCCCCCCTATGCTTACGTAAACATTGGTATATGCATTTTTATTTTAGTGTAATCTCGGTTCTAAGCGAATACCTAAACGTGTTCATTATTTGTGGGAATCCCCGAAAAAGCGTTTCGTGTGGATTGCCATGTGTTGACGTAATCACCATTTAGACCCCCCGCCCCCCATGTCATCAAAAATAAGCAAAGCTAATACCCCCCACCCTCCTATGGTGCTTACGTAATACTTGAACGGCCCCTAAGCTCTGAAGTGGATTCCTACTTTTAAAAAAAATCTTACTATACTTAACGCATCTACGCAATATAGTTACCTAATATTTATTTTTAATTGACTCCAATTTGGTTTTAGGTGTTTATTGTCGCAAAAATGACATATAAGATAGTGGCCACCCAGTCCCGAAGGGGACTGGAAATAACGCTTTGCCCTTCGTCGTGGGAGGAGAACGGCGTTCTGTCGTGGCCTCCTACGATGGTGAGCCGGCTGCAGAAAGATGCGGAAAGTTATCCGGAGCCACACTGGGCGAGATACAAATGCATTACAAAGAAACGCGGCATCGGTACATATGAAGAGGCGTTGGAATGGGAGAAAGCTTTCCAAAATGCGGACACCGACGCAGAATCCGAGTAAGTACCTCTAATTTATCCTTATCTAAATCAAAAAACTTCTTGACGAGACAGAAACTAAGCCACAAAAATACCTAAATGTTCACGTGTTGTGGCGCCGGTTGATACCTACCTACTTCACCTGAAACGATCGAGTTTGTCCCGAGTTGGAATCCTGGCCGCAAATTGGAGTGTACAATGAAATATATTATACAGAATATTAGTTTACATACATACATTAATAAATCAAAAATCAGTTATTTACCCGTAAATACTGCGCCGTTTAGTATGGGATTACCTATGTACATCGGCTAGAAATACCCTAATGAACATGTAACTTTCGTGTTTGTCCAGAGGGTAGGGATACGTTGTATAATAGCGTCGAAGAGGTCCCCTGGTAAGGGCGAATACATTTCTACATGTTAGTTTTCGAAGGTCTTAAAAAAAATCAAAGGGGGTTTTGAAGAAGTTTTTAACAGACTGCTGAATATGTCCCTTAATTTGGATTTTAATAACGGTAAACGCTATTGTTCTGATAAATTATGGGGCACCACGTAATAATTGCGCTCGGCACCGGCTTTTATAAGAATGTCAAAATGTATATGAACTAACAGTTAATTAATTCCCATTCTTATCACTGTTCAATAATCCCTTCGTCTTCGTAACTAAGCTCAGCATAAGCAACATGAACTTATGCAAACTGACTGCTAACAAAAATCGGATTTTTAATCTTACCATAAAAATATAAACAAAGGTTTTACCAATTTGCCGTTTGAAAGAAATATTTGTTGCGTTAGGTATTAAATTGTACAGTTATAATATGAGGAAATTTTCTAAAAAAAAAGTTTTTACCTATTTAATTCACTAGCAAATGATTTGATTGAATACTAGCAAACTTTATTAGAAATTAATTATTTCGTAACATTTCGTCTGTTTCAAACTTTCAACCGCCGCGGTAGGTAGGTAGGAAATATTACTTTGACAATGATTAAATTTGCATTGCATTTGCTTATATTTTTCTGGGAGATTAAAAATCCGATTTTCTATCCTACTGTGTACTCGTGCTAGCAACCCAAATAAGTGAGGCATGCTAGATACTTAATCATTTTGTTTCAGCCTTGTAATAAGAAAACCACGGCAGATTTTGAAAGAAATAGAGAACCCCAACAATAACCTCGACAGTATGTTCGATAGTATAGAAAATAACCCGGTGATGGTGTTAGACTTAAATGCAAAAAGCTCGACAGATAACCTTATTGGTGAAGTTAACACTCCTAGCTCACGCTTTCCAAAAACTAATATTGTGCCTAATCCAGAAAAACCTATGCCGTCAAACTTTTCGCCCAGCCTTAATTGTTATCTACCCAAATCTAAGGCTGGCTCTCCCTGCATAATAGATTTGCCGGTGTTGCAAGTTGACTCTGATTGTTAGTGAGATATAACGTTATAAATATACTTAATTTTAATGCATGGTCGCTTTCGAATTTAAACATAATTGCTTAACTTTTCGATGTTTTTAGAAAATAATGAAAAAAAAATACGAATGTCTTGGCTATATACACAATTTTATTTACAGGTCAAGCCGAAATTATTAAAAAGATTGATGCCTTACAGGCCGACGTGAATGATGTTAAAGTGAGTCTAGCATCCTTACAGCAACAGCAAAATATAAACACCATAAAAATTATGAGCATGTTAGACAACATGAATAAACATTTTCAAATGGTACCCGAAATGAGAGAGCCGGCAGGAAATGCACCCGACCGTGATGATATTCTAAAAAAATATATCCTTCCATTGGATAATCTCACAATTTTAAAGGAGTTAGATAGAGATTTAACTCAAGAAACATACTTTACAAGCATGGTACGTATTTTAATATGACAACTACCTACAATTCGTATCTACGCGGATTGCAAAATCTAGAAACTATTTCACTTTCCAAGTGTTTTTTTTCGCAGTTAATACACATTATGAATTCCACATATTATCATTGTACTCAAACTTGCAATGAAATGTTGTCATTACTTATGTCAAATTAGGTCCGGTAGAACTACGTTTCTGGGTATAAGTGCGATAAGTGCACTTAATATGTAATAGAATTTCATACAACATTAAGTCCCAGAACTGTAAAGCAGCCTTGACCTTGACTTTTGTTTTCACACGTCACATTAACAATTGACTTTTGTGTAGATTAGGTATTTTCTTATTTCAATGCAAGTTTGAAAAAAGCACTATACATGTCTCGCCTGGAAACAAGTATTAGCAGCAGGCTTTATATATATCTACGCAGCCTGCAAATCCTTGTTTCCCGGCGGCTGCAGTAATGTACTATTACTATTCAAAACATTTAAATATACCGACAATACGTCAGAGTGACACTGACAACAAGCGGTTCTATTCAGGCCTGTCATCGCAGTTATTGACATATCGCCAAATAAGCTATAAAATACGGATATAATAGTAACATCATAAGAAGTTCGTGTTTGATTGTCAAAGAAACTTCACTTCATGCTTTTTTGACAGTTGAACACGCACTTCTTTTGACATCCCTACTTTATCCCTACTATATCGCTTATTTGGCGATATGCCAATAACTGCGATGACAGGCCCGAATAGAACCGCTGTTTATATACTTTATTACTATTTATTATATATTTGTACAGCCATCAGATATATCGGAGCTGCCGAGGTACACAAAATATCTGAAAATGCAAACTACCACTTTGACAATAGAGGCGTGTTAAGATATTTTTGAGCACCGCGACAGGTCCGATATATCTGATGGCGACTACAGACCGGTGACAGACGGACAGACAGCGGAGTCTCAGTAATTGGGTCCCGTTTTGACTCTTTGGGCACGTAACCCTAAAAAAAGGACTCCCACTTGTAAATTGTGGCTTGTAGCTTTATAAGATGGACAAGTGGACCCGCTATGTTGTACTTACCCACTGATAACTTTTTTCTTTTAGGTGAAGCATTTTAGTTCTTTTGTTGGGGCTGATGGACAAGGGAGAGGAGAAATTCTTGGCAAAAAAATGGCAGAGCAAATTATGACCAGGGATTTAATGACAAAAATGTCTTGGACCGGAGTATCTAGAACGGCAGAATTCCAAAGGAAATTCGCATTTCAAACTTTAGAAAACTTAGTAAAGCTCTTTCATAATGTGTTGTTTAAAGCAGACTCCAGGTGGTCTCATGACAAAAATGAAAAACTATTTAGCAGTGCTTTACTAAAACACGCTAAAAAGAGAGCAATAGCGGAAAAAGAGAAGGCTGAAAAGAAAAAGAAAACGGTCGAGGTAGGTGACAATTTAACGCGGGTTGATAATGATACTGCTACATCGTTAAAGATATCAGCAACAGAAGCGCAAGAAAAACCTGCTGCTCAATCGGAAATATCTGCACATGAAGCACGAGAATATTCTGTTGATGAAGACACAAAATAAAGTGTACTTAAATTAATTTTATACGGTGGTACTTAGTACAAGGCGACTGCTCTTTTTATTCTTTTATAAAATGATACAGGGTGAAAAGTTGACATAGGTATTGGTTCGTAAGGGCCGTTACAAGAATCCTTGGTACTATGCGAAAATGCTCGTAGGAGACATCACCCGTTTATTTGAAACATCGGTCAATCGATCACAGGTTCACTGAACTATCACAGATTGCCAATAAAATGTACAATTTGTCAATGTTAATTGATTTCTCCTAAGAGCTTTTTCGCGTGGCATTAACTGCTTAGTAACTGCCCTTAGAATTTGCCACACTAGAGGCGATCTGCAGGTCTGCACTCTGTGGCCAGGTCCTTAATGTAATACATTATGCAAAATGTATTGCACGGACCTGACCGCAAGCCGCATTCACCCTTATTGTACTATTTCAATATCTACTTTCTATTATTAATAGAATCGTTTTCAAGTTTTTTCATTGGGTTACATTAAAACTCAAAGATATTTTAGTTAAGCTTTATTCAACAAAACTCCTAATAGGTATTAAGGGTTATGATTAC
Source organism: Orthosia gracilis (assembly GCA_947562075.1). Lineage (NCBI taxonomy): Eukaryota > Metazoa > Arthropoda > Insecta > Lepidoptera > Noctuidae > Orthosia > Orthosia gracilis. The sequence continues at coordinate 15,267,183 of OX387265.1, forward strand.
TTTCCAATGTATGATTATTAATTGAGTCAAGAGTATGTAACAAAGGTAGAAATACAGATTTTTCTTTGTATCGTAAATGAAACAATTTACATTTAATTTCTGCTACGTTGTATTCTTTGGGTGCCTGTTTGTATGATTCATCTTTACTGTAATCAGTACTAAATATATTTAATTTTGATGACTTAAACGGTAAAGTAAAAAAGTCCTGTTTACTATGCAGTTGCTTTCCTGTTATTATGTATTTTTTTTCGGCTTGTATGGTGATTTTTTGTAGCTTGATTATGTCATTCTCTTTTGTCAAAAACCAAGAATTTTTGTCATGGCCGCCAAGCATAAAATCTTTGAAATAAATCTTTTTGTAAGATCCATCTTCTGTTTTTCCTTTTAAACAAACTTCTTGATCATCCTCTGATTTATTTGCAGCATTTGATATTCTTGTAACCCAAAGAGCTAATTGTTTAAGCGGTTGTTTACCTGATCGTACAAGTGATTTCAATTGACCAAGTGAATTTTCAAACTGATAAGCACTAATACCAGAAAGTGCACCAAATTTTTGTACGTCATCTATAACATGGCACAGGTTATGAAAATTGCTGCTAATAGAATCCAACCCATATAAGTTTATACAACCTTCCAAGTATTCATCTAGTAATATTTTGGCTATATTAACATAGACCAAATAAGTTTTGCAACTCAAGATTGTAGCTGCGCAGCTCAGCAAAAGAAAATGTTCATATACTTCACTGTTTAGAATATCTTTTAGGACAATCATTCCCAAATATAAAAGCATTACACGATACTCAGTTCCTTTCCAGTATTTCAAATATTTTACACCGCGTATATTTCTTTGAATTTCTATGGGTCGGTTTTTTTCACAGTCTTGCAACATATTATTTAGTGACTCTATATCCGATCCTCTCAGTTTTGATTTAAAATTGAAGCTTCCATGGCACCAAGACATCAAGCACTTTCTCATTACACCTAAAAAAATAAATAAAACATTTGCGTTATCATTATGTGTTAATAAGAATTTAAATATAGGTTATACAGCGTGTGGCCTGTAATAGGAGCAATAAATTAAAACATAGATTCTACCCTTCAAACTGAATAACTTTTGTTTTACAACTTTTTAAAATAACTTGTATTAACGAGTTAATTGCAAGATAATGTTGACTCAAAGAAGCAATGTATTGCAAAATATTTGATATTTAGCAGTGACAGCTATGTCAATGCCAAGGGGATGTCAATATTGGACGGCATACATTAAAAATAATATTTAATTTGTTTGAAAAGAATACTATCCGAAAACTGACTTTTTTTTAATGTTGCTGAACAAATGTGGTTCAGATTCAAGCTTAGAATCTATGGTTAAATTTGTTGCTCCCATTGCAGGCCACACCCTGTATAGTTTATCACTCACAGTGTCCAAACGTTTTAAATGACTTACCAAATAATTGACTTTTTTATATCACATTTAAATTCAAGTTAGGAAAGAGACTAGTCAGGAACTGTACAAGTTAGAAAATAGTCAAGTTTGGAAGTGGACATTTTAAGAAAGAGACAGGTTAGAAAGGTCAAGTTCGGAAAGATACATAATACCTAGTGGCCAAAGTCGACCGGAGGAAAGTCGAAATCTTGATTTTTAAATAAATACTTACCAAGATCAAATAAGTGTAATGAATCCGCAATAATAAAATCTTCAATCATGTTAATTGGCAATTCAACTAATGGTGTACCATGAACGTGGTGATCTTCGTCCAATTTAGAACGAAAACTGGCATCCGTTCTGCGAGGACATTGAAACATCGGATAGCTCATGTGTCTTCCTTTTTTATCCCAAACTCCTTCAACTGTACATTTTATGCAACTACTTTTCGTCGCGTTAAAGTTTGGTGTACCTAAAAATTACTTACTTATTACTCGCAGCTGAACCAAAAGCTACCCGTTTGGGTTACTCTGTTTCAAATTCTCAACTATTAAACTGACAGCTAATTATAGATTAGCCGGTAGTCTGGGTTAGCTTTTTTAAAATGTTTTGTAATTACTTTGTGGTATTTTATATGGTACTTTTTAAAAATATGTATACGTATGTGTAATAATCCATCCTAATAATTAAAATGATTATATGTATATCATAATAAATGCACAATTATTTGTATGTATATAATTACATACATGTATGAATCTATGCGCATATGTATAATTAGTTAACAGTAAACAGTAACTAAGTTCATAAGTTAGTACCTAACTCACCTTTCAGATAAGCCCTAGCAGGAGTGTCACAGATAAAACATTTAATTTTAATCAATACCTTTTTTTCATTGATTATAATGCCTTCTTCTATTATTTTATTCATCTCATTTATAAATTGTCGTAAATAGAGTTCCAAAGGTGGTTTTCCACTTCCATAGTAAATTGCTGCAAACATCGGCTTAATATTTGGCATGTCATATATTGACATAGCAATAGGCCACACTTCGGAAGCAGTACTGTTAAAAAGAGACATACCGTCTACGTTGAACATCAACTCAATACTGGATATAGCACTTAAATCCATATCTGACAAAGTTTTTTGTAAACAACTACTTACACCTTGATACCAAAACTTGCCTTGGCCCATAGGCTCTATAAAGATATCGTCAGTTTTTAAAAGTGCTCGTCCATCTTTTGGCAATTTAAATCCGTATTCATTCAATAAAACTAACAAGTCGTTTAGAGACGAGTTGGTGGGTTTATGCTGAACTGTCCATTTTTTTAGGTCTTCCATAAGTTTTATTGATTTCATATTAGAGCAGTCTTCATTCCTAATGTACTCATCTCCAGAGTCTTCATTTTCCGATTCTTTGTTTGCACCGATTTCTTTGCCATCTCTCAATTCATCTATATTATTAGATATTTTATTTCCTAATTCATTATAATACGAATGCGTATAATCAAGATCTTTGATTTTGTGTGTCATTGAAACGGTATTATCAGTACTATCAGTAGATTGACACAAAGTTGAACATCCATGAAAATTGGATTTAGAACGTAATTCACACTTTTGTTCTTCTTTTAATATTTCACTTAGAATTTTCATATTAGCCTTACACTTCCTATAGTAACTGCTGGAATGTCTATATTTTTTTTTGTCTTTGGCCATTGTAAATTCAACACAACTTTTGATTTAAAAACGAAATAACTATTGGGTAAACACGTCCTATTTCACCGAGAAATGACTTATTTGTGAATAAAACAAACTTGACCTGAAGTCGCCTCGCAAACTTCAACTTATAAGTTATTTTTAGGGTTAATTTGACTATAAGGTTATCTAAATGAAACCTTATGGTATTTTTAGTACCTTATAAGTGTTTATAACTTTGTTAGTCTCAAGTTGGTATCTATGGAAGGTAATATTTACTACGAAATTGGTAACAAAAGCTACTTAAATCGTTGACCTAAAGGTCCCCAGTATAAGGAAAAATGACGTCGCATATACACCTATTATGCACCTAGAAGTATATATTAATTATTGGTCGAGTTTCGAAGTTAATTTTACCTCATATTTTGCTCATTCTCAACCTTTAAGTTTCTGACCCTGTGGTGTATTAGTTAAGGGAAATTTACGTTTTAACGGCTATATATTTTTACCCGGAAGTATAAATGTACGATATGTGTATTAATGTGGTTCGTATGATGTAATTTTTACCTAAATTAGTAATATATCCTAGAGCCTGGGAAAAAACACTTAGAATGTTTGCTGGGATATTGACGGAAAAAGTTTTTGGTGCATTCCCAATTTGTAATGACAATGGTAGATGGAAAGGTTTGCAACGCAGCTACTGGAACAACATCCACAAGTCGTTGCTATATTTGTGGGAAAACTTCCAAAGAATTCAACAATTTAAAGGACAAAAGGAGAATTTCAAAGGATGCTACTGAATTCGGTCTTTCTATTTTACATGCGAGAATACGATTTTTTGAAAGCATTCTACACTTAGCGTATAAATTGCCTGTGAAAAAGTACCGGCAGAGAAAATCAGAAGAGGAAAAACAAATGGAGATAAATAAGAAAATCGAAATACAGACCAGGTTTCGCAATGAAACTGGCTTATTAGTTGACATGCCGAAAGCAAACTTCGGAAACACTAATGACGGCAACACCAGCAGGAGATTTTTTGAAGATCCGAAACTATCCTCAGATATTACAGGAATAGATTACGAGTTAATATATAGATTAAAAGTGATTTTGGAAACGATTTCGAGCGGATACGAGATAAATTTAGAAAAATATGAAAAATATGCAGAAGAAACTGCTTGCTTGTACGTGAAACTTTACCCGTGGCACCCAATGACACCCACACTGCACAAAGTACTTGTGCACGGATCAGACATAATAAAAAATGCATTGTTATCCATAGGGCAACTATCTGAAGAAGCAGCAGAGGCACGCAACAAGCATTTTAGGTCATACAGACAGGATTACTCAAGAAAATTCTCTAGAGTCCTGTTACAGAGATATTTTGAATAGGCTACTTTTAAGCTCAGATCCCTTTTTTAGTGCCTCAAGGGTAATACAGAAAAATAAGAAGTCTTCTTTTCTTCCTGAAACATTGAATATGCTTGTATCTGCAACACCAAACCCAGCGGACACACTTCAATCAGAAAGTGAGGATGAGATAAACTGATTATTGATTGATTTAATATATACTTAAAGTTAGTAACATAAAATTGTATGTGTCATAATCATCATTATGTAAAATTAGTGTAGACATGTGACCGAATCATATTTTTTAATTTTTTTTTCTCTATTTATGGAAATTACAAAAAATAAACATTATTTATTACTGTTTTTAATGCGCTTGTTTTATTTCCGTCATTAGCAACTCAAAAACCCAAACAAATGTTTTTGGCCAGCTAAATTAACTAAATACCCCTATGTGCGGCGCACTAAAGGGCCGATCATATAAAAACATGGCAGAAACTCATTAAGTCTAAATGCATCACATTGTTGTTACATTATTCGTTATCGTTAGATGGGTAACCGGCCTACCTGAAACCGGTTTTTGTCAACCCGAGTGGCGCGAGGGGACGTAACAGTGAACAGTCGAAACTTGAACTTCGTACGGATTGTTTGTTAGTGCCGAGAACTGTGTTTCCCTAGAGTACTAATCATCGCCTGGGAGGCCGCCCGCGGTCGGTTTTTTCTGGTTATTTTGAAATTGCGGGGACGTGTCGCGCCGTGCTTTCGCGCCAACTCAGTGTAGCCCACGACGCGGCGGGGAGAGCTTGCGCGCTCGGCGGGGATACAGCGTTCCCGAGATATTGCCTACGTGATCGCCTGGGAGGCGATCATTAGTATTAAAGGTAGGGTTTTTACTATTGACTTAATTTACATTTTTAAGTTTTTTCTTTGTTTACTCACTATTATAAGATATAAAATACATGTTTTATTTCATAGATGGATCTCAACGAGCAGCAGATAGCATATTGCTTGGAAGATGACACCTCTGATAGTGAGACCGAGGATAATTTAGAAGTCGCGGATTACGATTCTGATGACAGTGTGGTTGATCCCACTTTTGTTCCATACCGACTCGAAAATGAGTTACAAAATATTGTGCTAGATGACCCTGATCCTCAAGACCGAAGCTCCTCAAGACCGAAGCTCCCCAATACCGAAGCTCCCCAATACCGTCATCATCCCGAAGCATTTTACCAAATCCACAAACATCACCTACTTCAGAAACACAGACGACGGAGGAGCTCATTGTTTTGCCTTCTACGCCTGTTGTGAGAGGTAAGAACAACTATATTTGGGCTAGAGATACTTCTGGTAGACCAAGGTCTAATAGAACTGTTGCCAGAAACATAGTCCACATTTTTCCTGGTCCAAAACTAGATGGAAGGGATGTCATAAAACCTTTGGAATGCTTTGAAAAGTTTTCACTCCTGATATGTGAGATGAAATACTCCTACGCACCAATGAAGATATTTCAGTCAAAGCCAGCAAATATAAACAGCAAAGCTCGACTATTGCACCGACTAGACAAGCAGAACTTCAGGCTCTTCTCAGACTTATAATTTTTAGTGGCGCTATGGGCAATAACGATTTACCAACTAAAGAACTTTTTAATCCTGTACTTTGCGGATCAAAATATATAGCTGCAATGAGTTTAGATCGTTTTGAGTTCCTTTTGCGTTGTCTCCATTTTGATGATCGTAGGACTCGTGAAGATAGAAAAAAACATGACAAATTTGCACCAATTCGAAACATCTGGGAGATTTTTATTCAGAGATGTCGAGACCTTTATAAACCAGGCTCGTATGTAACGATTGATGAACAGTTACTGGCGTTCAGAGGGCGATGTCCATTTCGAATGTACATACCAAATAAACCCGCAAAGTATGGATTGAAGATAATTTTAGCTTGTGATGTCAACAGTAAATACATGTTTGATGCTTGTCCATACTTAGGAAAAACCGGAGAAATCACTCCTACCGAACCTCTAGGTACTCATTATTGCAAACTGCTTACAAAGACAATTTGTGGGAGTAATCGTAACATCACTGCAGATAATTGGTTAACGTCTGTGCCTCTAGCAGAACAACTTCTCGAAGATCCATACAAATTAACATTTCTGGGAACTATCAAAGCCAATAAAAAAGAAATACCGGCCGAGTTCAAGCATGACCCATCACGCCGTGTTGTTATTATGATTGTTATATTGACACTAGTTAGTCATAAACCTAAGCCTCAAAAAACAGTACTATTGTTATCTACGATGCACGATGAACCAACTGTTGATCCTGTAACGAAAAAACCTGCAATCATATTGTCTTACAATAAAACTAAAGGTGCTGTAGATACATTTGACCAAATGTGTGGTCACTTGAGTTGCAATCGCAAAACTAGACGTTGGCCGCTTTGCTTCTTTTATGGAATGATAAACATGGGTGTACTGAATAGCTATATATTGCATATATCTAATTCGAAATCTTGCGGGGCTAACCCAATGAATAGAAGAGATTTCATGAAAGAACTAAGCGATGAATTGTGTCGACCGTGGTGTGCAAAACGAGCTGAAGAAAGACCAAAACTGAGGAAACGAGTTAGAGATGCTATACATGAGGTGATAAACACTGAAACTACAGAAAATAATGAAGAACCAAGTATAAAAAAAGGCAAGCGCAGTATGTGCACTTATTGCCCCGCTAAAAGAAGACGCATGAGTGTTTATTACTGTGCTAAATGTAAAAAAAATATTGTTTGGAACATCGATCTCCTAACTGCTATTCGTGTGATAAAAAATAGAAGTCTGAGTTCGACTTAGTCTGCAGTAAGCTATGTGATGATTAGACTAGTTTTTTGTTATGTTTTTCATACTTTATATATTATATTGTAGTTTTTATACCAAAACAGTGGTCCAATGTCAACATTTTTTTTTTTAATAAAGGGTGGGCCAATAATTTTTGCAAATAGCAACACTAAATTTCTCGAATACCGTTGGAAGGAGGGGTGCGCGGGTGGCGGGAAACTATGCGTCGCTACATGCAATTTTAGTCACGATGGAGCGCTTCACGGGACAACAGCGTGCTTTTTGTGTTAAACAATTTTACAAAAACAACGATTCCTACGTTACTGTACGACGCCTGTTTCGAATTGAATATGGATTACGCCGTGTAAGCGAGTGTCCAAGTGTGAATTTAATCAAAGCTTGGGTCGTGAAGTTCGAGCAAACGGGATCGACAACGAATATTTAACAAACAGGCCGGCCACGTTCAAGAAGAAGCGATGAGAACATTCGAGAGGTTGAAATTTCCGTTCGGAACGATCCAGAATTATCTACGCGTAAGCGTTCGGCGGTTCTGGCATTACCGAGAACCAGTCTACGGCGGATTTTGCATCTAGACCTCAAACTGCACCCGTATAAGCTTCAAATTGTGCAGGAGATGAAACCAAATGATTACATTCAACGTAAGTTATTGGCTGACACAATGCTGGAGCAATTCTCTAGCCTGGAGAATGTATTCTTTACGGACGAGGCCCACTTTCACATCAACGGGCACGTGAATAAGCACAATTGTCGATATTGGAGCAGGGAAAACCCTCGCCTTAAACACCAAAAGCCACTTCATTCACCTAAAACGACAGTATGGGCTGCCATATCAGCAAAGGGCATAATTGGTCCGTATTTCTTTGAAAATAATCAAGGAGATAATGTAACTGTGAATTCAGCGGAATATGTCAAGATGTTGCGAGAGTTTTTGACGCCGCAGTTGCATGAATTTCAAGGATACAACAGCAGGACCTGGATGCAACAAGATGGAGCAACATGCCACACGTCAAATGTGACTTTACCGGTAGTCAAAGAAATGTTTCCGAATAAATTGATTTCTCGCAGAGGTGATATTCCATGGCCTCCGAGAAGCCCGGATCTTACACCATGCGATTTTTTCTTATGGGGATACCTGAAAAGTCGAGTCTACCTTAATAAACCGACGAATATATCCCAATTAAAACAAAACATCCACGACGAGATAGCCGCGATCCCCCGCAGCATGCGTCAGCGAGTTTTCCAAAGTTTGCGTAGTCGATTGCTAGAGTGCCAACGACGAGACGGTGCACATCTCGACGATGTCATTTTAAAAAAATAAATTTCATTAAATTTTCAAAACGTTAAATATATAATCAACAAAATAACAGTTGTAGTTTTATTTCTATTCATGTTTTAAAAGTGCAAAAATTATTGGCCCACCCTGTATAATATCCCTTAAGGCTGTGTTAGAAAGTTAAGTACTATGTGTAAGGCTGATTTTAAGACAAATAAAGAGTTTCTCAGATATATATTTTTTTGCATTTCATAAAGGCAGAGGTATGCCTGTTATTTGTTATAAATTTTGTTACATTTTAATAAAAGTTTAGTACTAAAATTTTGCTTTATTTATAAAGTAGCCTCCCAGGCGATAATTAGTATTAGGCAGTAATAAATTTATATTAGTACTCTAGGGTTACACTGTTGCTTTCTTTATATAATTGTAATTAAATATCGAAGTGTTCATCAAAACCCGCTGATATGGCATCATTGGCAGGAGGTAAGTGGTCTTATTTTAGCATAAAACATATATTTTATGGAGTGTAAGTTAGTAAAAAACATCTGAATAAAATGGGAAGCGAGTTCATCATTTTTTTTTAACCCTTAAAGTCACTTCGCATATTATACTATACATCATAGTTTCAAAAATTCTAATAGATTTATTTATGGTTGTAGAATCTGTTTTTTGAGCAATTTGATATTTTTGAACGTTTCTTCAACTGTCAATAACAAAAAACTGCGGCTGTCAATGTCAATTTCGAATAATTGGTGAAAAATAACCGACAAGATGCGTCCGCCAGTTTCTTCTAAGGTAAGATTTAAAAATTAAAAATGTTTTGAACGCTAGTTATGGGTGTTTGTTGAAAAGTATGGCTTGCCAAAGAGTTATTCTAAAGGTTTATTGTATAAACAAAGGGCTGTGCACGGTATTTTGCATTTTTTTTTACGTTTTCTTTCAATGTATAGCATGCTATACATCGCTACCATGGCACTGATCTAACACGTTTTTGTTATGTATAGAATAATATACATTGCTACTGAAGAGAGGATAATGTATTATATATTTATAGGAAAATTTATACGTAAAATCAAAAATTATACGCACTGTATTTTATTTATTTTACATCGGTTTTATTGTTTATGGTTGTGGTTTGCATGACCGCTATTTTTGCTTTGTTTTAGACTGCTTCCAATGAAAGGACCAAACGAATTTTAGCGTTAGTCCCTGCAAGAGATGCTGGGTCACACGCTAGCGATGGATCCAGTAGTGACGACGAATGTAAAACTCCGCAAAGCTCACCTGCGCACAATGCAATATGTTTTCAATCTAGGTGGACAATATTCAAAATACGCACTTTTATGTACCACGTCATAGCTTGTGTAAAATGAGGGATAATGAACCATATTTCAAGATCATAAAGTATTTTTTCCAAGAAGTTGCCCCGAACAATAAAAAAAGGGTCGGAGGGGCCGACTACCTGGAGCGTACCGGTCGCGTCAAGTGAACGTTTGTATCATTCGTCTGAGTTTACTCGATGAATACGCTGTGTTTGTGTACGCTAGTTGTGATTAAGTGTTGTGACCGTCTTGGTTTGAGTGTCAAGGTAAGTTTACACAATATTTTTATAAAAAATATCCATAAAGTAAATAGTTAAAGCAGAAAGAATACGAATCCTTTTTTATTTGACAAAATAAGACCTAACACAGTTTGTAACAGTTTTTTAATACCTTATATAACATTATATCAGTCTTGTCCTGTATTTTTTTAGTAGATGCACTTGTAAACTCTAAGAAACATAGGTATTAACTTGCGAAAAGCTGCGACACTCATACATTTTTTTTTAAATTTCAGAATGACCTATCAATTTTCACGTTTGACGTATTTCGATATCTGGTTCGCCAAAGCGAAAGAGTGCAGAGTGGATGCAATTCTGAACCATATATTACAAGAAATGTCTATCAGATCTATACCAGATGAAATTATAGATTCATTAAAAGCAAAAATAAGAAGTTATAGCCAACAAATCGACAAGAAATGGTCAAAATCAGGAAGACATAGAGATCGCTTTTTAAAGGCGAATTCGAAATGGTTAGAAGGTAATTTTACGTTTGACAATATAGTCACAGAAAGTGTAGCTAGTAATTTAGCACCTGGGCCTAGTAACCGAGCCGGAAGACCACACAAAGATTTTGAAAGTTGCAGCTACAAAACCAAAAAACGTCGCGTTCAACATCTTCTTGATACATCAAGTGAGAGTTGTCATTTGCGGCCGAAGTGCAACTTCGCAACAAGGGAAAAAGAGACTCGGCAGCCATTGTCAAGGAGCTGTCTATTGCTTCACCTCGAAGAGGGACTACTTTAAAAAAGCGCGAAAGTGTTTCGCGAATAAAAAGGTGGAACTGTCCGCAGACCGAGCTGTTGCGTTAATTGTTGATGCAAATCTCTCAACGCACCAGTACAACGTAATACGGCAACAAGCAAAGCAAATTAATATTAAAATGTATCCAGCATATTACAGGGTGTCCGGTGGCAATTTTTACATTTTAAAAAGTTATTACTTTTGAACGCGGGCAGCTAGAGGGGCGCGGGGTGAGGCATTAGTAGCGCCAGCGTCGTGAGTTTTTTAGTCGCAATGGAGCGTTGGTCGGGAGAACAGCGCGCTTTCGCTGTTGAGGCGTACTTAACGAGTAGTTTTTCACTGATTGCCGCGCAACGTAAATTTTGTAATCGATTCAATATTCCACGAATAAGAGATGCGCCGTCAAAAAGTTTAATTCGATGTTGGGTAGCAAGATTTAGAGCTTCAGGCTCAGTCGTACCGGCGCGTCACCAAGGCACAGTCCCGTCTGTATCGACTGAAGAAAACATGCAACGTGTGAGTGATTCAATTATGCAAAATCCACGGATGTCACTAAGAGCGCGATCGTCAGCTTTAGGAATCGCCAGATCAACATTGCACGAAATTATTAAGAAAAAACTCAAATTCCATCCCTATAAAATCCAAATAATCCAGAAATTGAACGAAAATGACTACCAAACAAGATTAACTTATGCCGAAAGAATGTTAGCGACTTTTTCTACGGACACGCGATTACGAAACATTTTCTTCAGTGATGAAGCACATTTTCATTTAGGAGGGTACGTAAATAAACAAAACTTTCGTTACTGGAGTCCGGAGAATCCCAGGGAAATGCACGAACAACCGTTGCACAGCGAAAAAGTGACTGTCTGGTGCGCTATTTCGGGTAGAGAAATTATAGGCCCGTATTTTTTCGAAAATTATCATGGTCAGGCAGTGACTGTAAATTCCGACAGATATTGTGAGATGATCAACAGTTTTTTTAGAGAAAAACTTCGCAACAGTTCTTTTTCTAACAGAAACACATGGTTTCAACAAGATGGCGCTACTGCGCGCATACTGCACAAGCGTCCATGATTGTTGTAAGGGAATTATTCCCGGGAAAAATGATCTCTCGGTTCGGTGACATACCCTGGCCAGCAAGATCACCGGATCTGAGTCCATGTGACTTTTTTTTATGGGGCTACCTAAAGAGCGTCGTCTATCGAAATGAACCTACCACTACTGCTCAACTGAAAGAAAATATTCGGACTGAAATGGCGGGAATTTCAAGTGATCTCTGCGGACGTGTGTTTGAAAATATGCGTCAAAGATGGGAAGAGTGTTTGCGTCAAGAAGGTCGGCACTTAGAAAACATTATCTTTAAAAAGTAAAACTCACATTAATGTACTTGTTACAAAAATAAAGATATTAAAGGAAACTTAATTATTTATTTTATTATGATTTTTTTAAATGTGAAAATTACCACCGGACACCCTGTATAAAGTTAAAGCTGCAAGAGAGCAATGTTATCCTAATAACATTAATGTCACGGAAACATGTGCAGAAATCGAACTCCAATCTTTGGTGGATCATACTGTTACACGTTTATGTAAAGTGCAAGAAGAGGTGATAAAAACGTTAAACAATGTTAAAAATTTAAAGCTGATAATTAAATGGGGTTGTGATGGAGCGGCACAAAATAGATATAAGCAGAAATTTTCAGAAGAGGAGTGTAGTGACGAGAGTCTGTTTAGCATATCTATGGTGCCCCTTCAAATGACAGAAGGAAAACAAAATGCAAAAAAAATTGTGTGGCAAAACCCTTCGCCATCTTCAACCAGGTATTGTCGTCCAATTAAATTTATTTTTGCAAAAGAAACCACAAATTTGATAACCATGGAAGTCGATAAAATAAAAAGTGCTATTCAAACTCTGTCTCCAACTCAACTTTTTGTTAATGACGTAGAAGTGTCAGTAACGGTGGATTTTATTTTTTGCATGATAGACGGAAAAGTCTGTAATGCTGTTGCTTCTTGTGCATCTACGCAGACATGTTATTTGTGTGGTGCAAAACCCAAAGAGATGAACAACAAAAGTCTTGTTATAAGCAAACCAATCAAAAGAGATTATCTGTCATTCGGGTTATCACCACTCCATTCCTGGATAAGATTTTTTGAATGCATTTTGCATATATCATATCGTCTTGATATAAAATCATGGCACGCCAGGGGAAATGAAAATAAAAAGCTTTTAGCAGAAAAAAAGAAAATAGTCCAAGAAAAATTTAGGCGTGACTTAGGATTATTAGTGGATATGCCTAAACAACAAACAGGAAACACTAACGATGGAAACACAGCGCGAAAATTTTTTAGAAATGCCGAGAAGTCAGCGGAGATTACAGGTGTCAATGTTGCACTTATCAAGCGATTCCACATCATACTGGAGTGCATAAATAGTGGTTTATCAATAAACAGCGATAAATTTGATGAGTATGCAAAAGTAACATGCGACTTGTATATTAAAGAGTACTCTTGGTACCCAATGCCTGTCAGCGTGCATAAAATATTATTTCACGGGAAGGATATAATTTCATCGTGTGTTCTCCCGATTGGTCAGCTGTCAGAAGAAGCACAAGAGTCAAGAAACAAACATAACTTGAAGTTCAGAGAATTATTCACAAGAAAAACTTCTCGAGTGGACACTAACAGAGATTTAATTAATAGATTATTAATAACATCCGACCCATATATCGCAAGTTTGCGTGCTTTGCCCAAAACCAAGCGTGGAAAAATCACTCCAGAAGTTCTAGAATTACTAGAAATAAGACTCCCAATAATGGAACATAGGGACAGCCAATCAGAAGATTCTGATCAAGATTCTAATAGAGATGCCAGCGAATCTGATAGCGAATCTGATTAATTACTACTACTTACATGTAATTTGTATTTGATTTTGTTTTTTTTTTTTGTAATTTTTTGTATTTCTTTAATTAGTAAATAGTTTTAAAATTATAAAACAAGTTTACACTCTACCTCATTTAATTTGAATTTTATTTTGTTGGTTGTAATGGGTACTTAATCTATATTAAATCTTGTCATTTTTTATTAAGTAAATTAAACGTCACAACGAATTGAGACAGTAAAATAATATTGTCCAGTTAGATATTGATAATATCGCACTGTGCTGCGCCTTCATTAGATGCTTCATTTGAGAGGCTCAACATCTTAGAAAGTTCTGATCACACAGACTTTACCGATAACGAAATTGACCGAGAGATAGAATCTTCCGTTGTAGATCAAGATCAATTTCAAGCTCCTCTTACGCCGGTCCTTGATGAAGTGTTTCCAAGTCCCTCCCAATGTAATTATGAAGCTCTTCCGTCTATTTCATCATTGCCATCTTTACCATCTGTTCAACCAACTACGCATAATTCTACACTGCTTTCTACATCCAGTCCATTGGTCACTCGTGCACAAAGAAAGCGTGCAGCGCCTACAATCCTCAATCGTAAAACCAAGAAACGGTTTATAAAGAAAATTAATTTATCTTTCCACTGGAAAAACGTACCATTCCAGCATACTGCCGAAATTCAGAATCCGGTTTTTCAAGAAGCTATTCCATCCGACTGGTCACCATTGGATTATTTTTATAACTTTTTTTCTAAGGAGCTGATTGCATCTATTACAGATAACACAAATTTATACAGCGTCCAATAAACAGGAAAATCTATCAAAGTTAGTAACGACGAAATATTGAATTTTTTGGCCATAAATATTGTGATTGGTATAGTTGTTATGCCGTCCTACAAAGATTACTGGAAAACGTCATTCCGTTACGCAAAAGTTGCCGATGTAATGTCTCTGAAACGGTACCAGCAGATACGGAGGTTCATTCATTTTACTGATAATACAAGTGCTGATTTGCAAGACAGATATTATAAACTTCGCCCTTTAATTGACAGTATTAGAAATAAATGTTTGTCAGTTGAAGAAGAAAACTCATATAGCATTGATGAGATGGTGATTCCCTACAAGGGAAAGAAAGCAGGCAGTCGACGGCAATATAATCCCAACAAACCCAGTAAGTGGGGATTCAAAAATCTCGTGAGGGCTGGAGTGTCTGGCATTATATACGATTTTATGCTATATGCAGGGGATGATACTTTTAGGGGCATACAATTCACAGAAGAGGAAGAATCATTAGGCGTTGGAAGTAAAATAGTTGTAGCGCTCTGTAAAACGTTGAAAAATAAAGCAAGTGTTGTATATTTTGACAACTATTTCACATCACTAGAGTTGGTATATTTGTTAAGAGAAAATTATGGGATATTTAGCTTGGGGACCATACGACAGAATAGATTGAAAGATGCTACTGGCAAATTACTTACAGATAAGACTCTGAAAAAAAAAGGAAGAGGAGCATTCAGCCAAGTAGTTTGCAACAAAAACAAACTCAGTATAGTAAAATGGTTCGATAATAAACAAGTAACTTTAGTTAGCTCTTACGTAGATGCGCACCCATTAGTAAAAATTAAAAGGTTCAGTAAAGAGTCTAAAACTCGAGTAGATGTCACCTGTCCACAAGTAGTAAAGCACTACAACCGCCATATGGGTGGAGTCGACTTAGCGGATATGTTGATAGCACTCTATCGTACAGGCATCAAATCCCACCGTTGGTATATGAACATCTTTTCCCAACTTATAGATATATGCATAAATAACGGGTGGTTATTGCGTCGTAGACACGACAAAATGGGGAATGTCATGAGGAAGAAAGACCATTTGAAAGAATTTAGGTATGAAGTTTTTATGGGACTGTTGAAGAGAGATAGAGAAGTTGCTGTAAGAAATGTAGAATCTGTATCGGAGAAAAATAAAATAAAGAAACCGGTAACCGAGAGGCCCAGTGACCAAATACGATATGACAAATTTGATCACTGGCCACAGCTGACCGGTTATCAGCGGTGTAAATACTGTAAAACTGGTCAAGCCAGTACTATGTGCACAAAATGCAAAGTACATTTGTGCTATGTTAAAAATAGAAACTGTTTTTTGGCTTATCATACGAAACAATAAAAAGCACAATGTCTAGTATACTATACATTGCCAAAAATAGTCAGTTTGTACTAGGAGTAGCATTGTATGGTATTCTATACATATGATTTTTCCAAAAATACAATATTATAATTTTTTTTATTGTCACAGCTATGTCTTTTTTATAAGTAATAAACAAATTAAACTATTATTTTTTGTTTTTGTTCACATCATATACCTTGCGACTTTAAGGGTTAATTATCTTTTTAAACCCATAGAGTGTTAGTTACACTAGGTAGCCATAGGTGTTTATTTTAGTATATTCTTCAAATCTAAAAAAAGAAATCTTGCACCAATTTGCACCTTTTTTAATTAAAAGCTCAAAACCGAACCTATAATATATGGTATTTTTTTATGTAATATTAAAGAGAATACATTTTTATTTTTCTTTTGTTTTAGGTTCGGGTAGTACTGATATATTCTTGTCCAGAAAGTTTTTATATGAGAAAATGAATGAGTCTGGCCATTCTAAATTAGAAGAAAAAGTGTTATTTTTAACAAAATACTTAGAAAAGCGAACAATGTGTCCTAAATTGAAATTACCTGAATTACACAACAAAATTTCGTACTTCGTTTCTGATTTTAAGAAGAAATGGTCAAGTTCTCAAAGGATGAAGCATCGATTTTTAGATAAAAACACTGCTTGACTAGAAAAGTCAATAAATTTTCGGAATTATGAGGAATGTATCAACACAGAAATTTCCAAAAAAAAGCGAAGACCCAATATTGACTTCAAAGCCGCTTCAGAGAGGACTAAGAGACTAAAAACTCAAGACTTAAGGTCTACACGTAATACTGCAGAATTGTGCTATGCAGCACAAATGAGTTTAAGGTCTTCAGGGGCAACTGATGCGGCAACAATAGTCAAAGAAGTTACCCAAACATCACCCAAACGTGCCACTCGTTACAAAGCAGCTTATAAAAAAAGCACTGATCGACAAATAACCCAGCTTTCAGCAGAAGAAGCTTTAAGTACATTTATAGACGCTCAAGTGACGAGGCATCAGTACAACATATTTAGAAATAAAGACAAGGCGCGATTTCCTTCGTATAAAATTATTCAAAAGGCTAAAAAGAATTGTTACCCTGACAGACAATTTATATCAATTACTGATCTTTCAGCTGAAATAAATCTTCAAGCACTTCTAGATCACACAGCCTCTCGCCTTATGCAATCTCAAAAGATTGTTTTCGAAGATCAAAACGATGTTTTTGAATTATTATTAATTTATAAATGGGGATTTGATGGTTCATCTGGGCATTCCGAATATAAGCAAACATTTGCAAGTGGGGTAGCCAGTGATGCAAGCATTTTTTTGTCATCAGTTGTACCTCTGAGACTTATATCTGGCGATCACGAGGGCCCAGTAAAAGAACAAGTTGTGTATTGGAGTAACCCGAGGCCTTCATCCACAAGATATTGTCGCCCGATTAAATTTCAATTTGCTCATGAGACCACTGAACTCGCTAAAAAAGAACATGACCATATTAATACACAAATTCTTAACTTGGTACCAACTGCATACGAAATAAATGGTCGCAGTATTGTAATACGTCACAAATTTTTGTTCACAATGGTTGACGGGAAAATCTTTTTTTTTTTTTTTTTTTTTTTTTATTGATTATAGGCTTGCGCTTGACCACTATCTCACCTGATGGTAAGCAATGCAATGCATTGACTGATACCAGTTCGACAATGAAATATTATCTCTGCGGATTAACATCAAAAAAGTTTAACAATATTTCGAAATGTGTGGAAGCTACAGTAGACGAATCTAGACTACAATTTGGAATGTCAACGGTCCATGCATGGATTAGATTCTTCGAATGTCTTCTGAAAGTAGCCTAAAAATTACCAATAAAAACCTGGCAAGCTCGAGGAAAAGAAAATCAAAAAATTGTTGATGCCAACAAAAAGAGAATATGTGAGGAATTTAAGAGTGAACTTGGACTGATTATAGACAAACCGAAACCAGGTTACGGGAGTAGTAACGATGGGAACACCGCAAGGCGTTTTTTCGAGAATGCTGATACATCTGCCAGAATAATAGGGATTGATATTGATATTACAAAAAGATTTCGCACAATTTTAAAAGCCATAGCTAGTGGGTTTGATATAAACGTAAACCGATTCAAAGCTTATGCTTTGGAAACAGCATACCTATTTGTTGAAAAATACTCCTGGTACTCAATGCCTCCTACGATACATAAGGTACTGATCCATGGGCCTATTATTATAGAAAATGCATTACTGCCTATAGGACAACTGAGTGAAGAAGCGCAAGAAGCAAATAACAAAATGTTTAAAAGGTACAGAGAGAGATTTTCACGGAAAAGTTCTCGCGAAAAAACCAATGCTGATATTTTATTTAGTTACTTGTAAATTGGATCAGAAGTCTTATCGCGAATGGGAAGAATTTAAAGGTCATACTGACAAGGACAGCAAGATCACTTTTGATGCATTCCTCCACTTCATTCGCACACGCGCTGATTTAGTTGAAACTTTAGAAATATCAAAACACAACGTGCCAGGTACCGCTAAATCAGGTGCCTCGAGTAAAATTAAATCAATGGTGTCTACACAAAATTCAAATAATGTAAGCACTGAATCCGTCACGAAGCTATGTCCCAATTGCAAAGGTGACCATAGTTTAAGTAATTGTTCGCAGTTCCTTGCTTTAAGTAATGAGGCTCGTCGTAAATTAGTGCCTAGTTTTAAATTGTGTTAAAACTGTTTTCGTTCGGGTCACTTTTCTAACAATTGTAAAAAACCGGGTTGTAAGTTATGTAAGCGCAGGCATAACACTTTAATTCACACTTCGGTCGGTAACGGTAATCGTAGTGATAAGATGCCTGATAACACAACTTTGTCTCCGTCACCACCGTCTTTTGTTTTTTATCTTTTGGCTTTTGTATTTTATTTGCAGGTTGATTGAAAATGAAAATACTCGGAGATGACGATATTGAGAAGGAGTTGTACGGTATGTTCGGTTTGTCAGAACCGGAAGAGTCTGAAGATGGCGAAGAATCAGAAGAGTATGATGTTCCGTACAATGTCACGAAATTACAGCGAATATTAGGGGATTTGGATGAACCAGACCTTCGATCTACTGCAACAATACGAGCATCGTTATCGCCTCAACCATCTACATCATCTGATGCTGAGGTCCCATGTGGTGAGCCTTTACTTGTAATACCTCCACCTACTGTGACAGAACCTGTTGCGTCTTCATCTGCATTGCCGTTACCTAATGAGCCGCAACCAGCTGTACTACTGCCTGCTGAGCCTGGTATTTCACGTGAGTTACCTGTAAAAGGTAGAGGACGAGGAGCTAGGACGGAACGTGGATCTGGAACGGAAAGTGGATCTGGAACGGGACGTAGATCTGGAACAGGGCGAGGAGCTGGAACTGGAACAGGGCGAGGAGCTGGAACTGGAATGGGACGTGGAGCTAGGACGAGGCTAGGAAGTGGGGCTGGACATGAAGACGGCGATTCATCCGAAGATAATGCGCCACCAGAATCAGAAGCAGAGTCAGAAGCAAGTGATTCTGACAGAGATGAAGAAGCGTGGAAAAAAACCTCGTGGACTGATATTAGGCCACAGGTTGAGTCCTTTGATAGTGTTCCAATGACTCCGACACACGTGTTACCATCCAATGCCAGGCCTATACGATATTTTGAAAAAAAAATTACCCAAGAAGTTTTTGAATTGATTATTACGGAGACTAACCAATATGCGAGTCAACACAACGTAATAGGCTGGACCATACTAGACATAAAAGAGTTGAAGGCTTTCCTAGGTGTCTTGATTATTATGGGATACAATATTTTACCTACTTTGGAATTGTATTGGTCATCGGATCCCGAATTTAGAGTTGACGAAATAGCTTCCACCATGAATTCCGAAGATTCAAGCAAATTTTACGTTGTTTGCATCTAAATGATAATTCTAAACAACCTTCCAGATTTAGCCCCGAGTATGATAAACTATTCAAAATTCGACCATTATTGAAGCTTATCAACACCGCCTTTCAAGAAAATGCGCACAACTCTTCATCCCAGTCAATAGATGAATCAATGATTCTTTTCAAAGGAAGGTCTTCATTGAAGCAGTACATGCCTATGAAGCCGATAAAAAGGGGTTTCAAGGTGTGGTGCCGCTATGACAGTAAAACTGGTTATCTGTACGAGTTTGAGATATATACCGGAAAAGATGGTGACAGAGTAGAAGACAATTTAGGAGGAAAAGTGGTCACGAAGTTAACGGAAAAATTGAAAGGAATGGCGGCAGTGCATGTTACGTTTGACAATTTTTTTTGCAGTTATGATGTCATGAATTATTTCCATGTAAATGGTATTTCGAGCGGTACTGTACGCAGGCATAGAGCAGACTTACCGAAACTTGTAAAAAGAAAACTAAAACTAAGAAAAGGGCAGTACAAATGGAGAGTGAAGGAGAACGTGGCCTTTGTAATCTGGCAAGATACAAAAGAAGTTTTATTTATGACAAATGCTTTCCATCCGAAGGACAATGAAACATCCCTATCCAGGAAAGGAAGGGATGGTTCTAAGACAGATGTAGTGTGTCCTGCAGTAGTGAAGGAGTACACAAAAAGAATGGGTGGAGTAGATCACTTTGATCACATCAAAGGGACATACTCTGTTGGGCGAAGAAGCAAACGGTGGTGGCTTCGCATATTTTATTTCAATTTTGATGCCTGCATCACAAATTCATTTTTGCTCCAGGGAAAGAATGCGAATGCTACCAAATTGTCCAACCTGGAGTATCGTATAGCTCTAGCCAGAGGACTTATTGGTTGTTTTTCTTCCCGAAAACGTCGTGCTGATGGCGTCAACTACGTTTGCTGTATCTGAAAATTACCAAAAGGCAATTCACATTGTGGCCCCGGAAATTCGCTTTTCCAATGTTGGTGATCACATGCCAAATGATATACCGTCGTATCAAAGATGCCGATATTGCAGCACTAAGGCGAAGGATAAGCGATCTAAGATCAAGTGTAGCAAATGTGGAGTGCTTGCATAACACCATGTTTTTCAAATCTTCATAAACAAATGTAATTTTCTTTTATTTTTGTTTCTATTTTCTTATTGGTATTAAATTGTGTGATTTTAATATAGTTATTATGTATGATTTAAGTTGTTTTTTTAGTTTCATGAAAAAACATACCGCTATTTCATTACTCTCAAACAGGTAGAGGGAATATTCTTACCACCAATTAAAAAAAAAGTTAAAAAAATATATAAATAACAATTATTATTTTAGGCATCATAATACCCATGTAGTGGACAAGACTGAATTGTGTGATTTTAATATAGTTATTATGTATGATTTGTTGTTTTTTTAGTTTCATGAAAAAACATACCGCTATTTCATTACTCTCAAACAAGTAGAGGGAATATTCTTACCACCAATTAAAAAAAAAGTTAAAAAAATATATAAATAACAATTATTATTTTAGGCATCATAATACCCATGTTGTGGACAAGACTGAATAAGCGATCATACCTTTACCCTATTTCTGTGGAGAACGCTTTTTCAGCGCTCTTTCCCGCGCTTTGGTTTGACGGTTGTTTTTTGTCTGTTGTATGCTTAATCGCGCGGACCGGTTTCTACGTGTCGCGGGAATAGACAAGGATGACGTTAATTCATTTAAATAATCGGCAACACCGATCGTCGCTCCTTGAAGATTTTTCAAAGACGCTGCCTGTCAGTAGACATTTTGTTCTGTGCGAGGCGTGCACGGTGTATTATTTGGTGCCATTTTTGTTCAAGAAATACGTTTGTGAGTGAGTGTGTGGCGGCTATAAAACATGGAACGTTGAGTGATGAACAGTTTTTACCAGCGGCATTGTGTGTTTGACCTAAATTCCATCAGAAAAAAGTATTTCAACGAAAATAGTCCTCCATTGTTCTCTCGCCGCGCCGCACTAAGGGGTATTTAGGCGATCTAGCTGGCCATTAATCAAATTCCAAAATAGTGAAATTCGCACAAAAGAATACCTGTGTTACAAAATACAATGACTGGGCCACACAAAGAATGCGTATGCGCGCCCCCCCACCCGCGCGACCGCCTGTAACGACAGTCGACTCTCGATCGTCTATCTGAGTGCGCGCTTGTATCATTCGC
Source organism: Orthosia gracilis (assembly GCA_947562075.1). Taxonomy (NCBI): domain Eukaryota; kingdom Metazoa; phylum Arthropoda; class Insecta; order Lepidoptera; family Noctuidae; genus Orthosia; species Orthosia gracilis. Next base: position 15,289,346 of record OX387265.1, read on the forward strand.
AACAGTTATTTTTCTACATTTTCGAAGTTGTTTTTTATAATTTGTGTCACTTTCCTGAAAGATTTTGTGATGAATACGGAAGAAGCAGGTATGTAAAAATATATTAGTATTACTTTTATCATCACAACAATGTTTGTTCCAATTTTTTTTTTATTTAACTGTTAAGAGAAATTTATTAGAAATTCTTAACAATTTTTTACAAAGATTGGAGGATTAGTTATATATCAGGGTGCGTCCCGGCTCTCTTTTCAATGTATATTGGTAAAAGTAATAATCTGTTCCGATTTAGTCCGATTTCATAAAATATCATTACATGTTATAAAGTAATGTAGTATAGAAATAAATCAAATATAAGGGTTTTTATGTTTGTCCGGGTTAACCTTTGAAAAAATTGAACTGATTTTGAGGGGACTTTCATTGATAGTTTGGGGTCTTTTCAGAGAGTAATTGAGATCACTTTTTATTTATCACGGGAAAGAATGGGTCCCTTAAAGTGTGGTTTATAGTTTCAAATGTGAATATCCAAATATGTTATAATTTAATTGAACTCTTGTGTTTTTTTTTATTTCAGGTCCCTCAAATGTAAGACTATTAACCAGAAAATACATTTTTGAGAAAATGCAAGACCAAGACCTACCTGATTTCAATAAAAAACTCGACTTTATGGAGAATTACCTTGTAAATTTGGACCAATACTCCCCAGAGCAAATAAATGAAATAAAACACAAATTTTCATATGTAAAATCAGAATTCAAAAGAAGATGGAAGGCTTCAACTTATAAACTGGATAACTTTCTTACGAAAAATCGTGATTGGCTACAGGGCACTTTCGAATTACCAAAAGTTAGTAGGTCGACCAGCCGACCAGGTCGGCCAGTAAAAACCTTTGAAAGCTCTAGTGAGAGGACAAAAAGAAGAAAGACGGAGGAGCTTCGAGGGGCCGAGCTTAGTGTTCTTACGCATGCCACTCAATCTAAATTATATAGCATGGGAAAAAGAGACGCCTCTCTAGTATTAAAAGAAATTAATGTCTCTCCAAGGCGTGCATCTAAGTACAAGAAAGCATATTTTAAAAAAGATGATACAAAAATGCTGAGTCCATTTGAAGCCCTTGCTATGATTGTAGAGGCGGGACTTTCGAGAAGACAATACGAAATAATAAGAGCTACTAACAAGAAAATGTTTCCAAGCTACAATTTGATTCAGAAAGCAAAATCAGAGTGTTACCCTGATAAGTCAGGATACAGAGTAACAGAAACTTGCGCTGAAGTGAGACTAGATAGCTTGCTAGAGCATACTAATAAAAGGCTACTTTGCTATCTTAAAGAAGTAATAAGTGAACTTACAGACGATGAAAAAGAAAACCTTTCTTTAATATCTAAATGGGGATGTGATGGCTCCCAGCAAGCCCAATACCAACAAAAGTTCATCAATGAATCTGATTCGGACAAGTATATATTTCAGAGTTCATTTGTTCCGCTTCGCTTGGTGTGTAACAAGAACAATAAAGTTTTGTGGCAAAATCCGACCCCATCTTCCCCTCGATTTTGTCGCCCCATACGCATAAGATTTGTAAAAGAATCTAATGACATTACTAATGATGAAATAGCGTATGTAAAACAATCCATATCATCAATGCCAGAATGGTTGAGTATTATCATAGAAGACAGTGAATATAAAATAAAACAAAAAATGCTGCTGACCATGGTAGACGGAAAAGTTTGCAACGCAGCCACAGGGACCACATCAACACAAAGGTGTTATATTTGCAAAGAAACCTCGTCCGATTTTAACAAATTGAATAAGGAGAAAATTTGTAACCCAGATGCATTAGATTTTGGTTTGTCTATTTTACATGCCAGAATTAGAATATTTGAGAGCCTATTGCATTTAGCGTACAGGTTGCCCTTACAAAAAAAAAGAATTATGAAAAAAAATGTTGAAGATTCAGCTATTTTTAAAGAAACCAAATTAAAAGTTCAAAAAAAATTCAAGCAAGAAATGGGATTACTGGTAGATTTGCCAAAAGCCGGATTCGGCAACAGTAATGACGGGAATTCAAGTAGAAGATTCTTCGATAACCCACAATTGTCTTCGCAAATAACAGGGATTGATTTTAACTTGATATATAGATTTAAAGTCATACTCGAAGCAATATCTAGTGGTCATGAGATCGATATTCAAAAATTTTCAAGTTATACTGCAGACACTGCAAAATTGTATGTCGATTTATATTCTTGGTGCCCCATGACACCAACCATGCATAAGATATTAGTACACGGGGCTACTGTGATTAAACATGCATTGTTGCCTATTGGGCAACTTTCAGAAGAGGCTTCAGAAGCACGAAATAAACATTATAAATCATATCGCCTAAATTTTGCCCGGAAATTTTCTCGAGAAGCCTGTAATTTAGATGTGCTTAACAGATTACTTTTAACTTCTGATCCTCTTTTGTCCGCGAGAAGACCCAAAAGAATTAAAAAGACAAAACCATTCCTGCCAGAAACAATAAACTTACTGATATCAGTACAACCTTATCCTGATTCCGAATCTGAAGACACAGAATCTTCGTTTTCCGAATCTTCAGAATAAATAAAAATAAAATGATTACCTAATGATGAAAAACAAACTTATGATCACTACTACTATGATTTCTCTGATTTAAATATGTACTTAATATCTGTTATCGAACTGTATTATATTATGTGATTATTCTTAAGATGATTATGATTTGCCATAAAAAGTTAAAATAATTATGCATGTTTTTTGTATTTGTAGCTATTACATTTAATACACTGTGAATTTTGTGTAAAATAGGTACGTAATTTTATGTAAAATTGTAGGTATTATCTTTTATCCACATGTTTTCATATTTTTTAAATCTTTGATTACATACTTATGTCTATTACAGCATAAATCTGTTTTTATTTACCCAACATATCACAGTTAGGCACAGAAAGCCTTAGTAATCGGTTTGAGAACCAATTAGTAACGTAGATAATTTTGACCAACTAGATCGTTAAAATATCCCATAGTGCGCCGGCCGTTGGTCGTTTTTCTCGGCATGTTTTTTTTGTGATTTTGCATATTTCTTATCAAACTGTCGTTGTAAACATTCCTAAACTAATAAGTTACGTCTCTGAAGCCGCTAATTGAAGTGATTACGCCGGCACCTTGAAATTAGTAGAAAACAAAAACATCCGACCCAAAACGTCAGTTTGAATCGTGACGTCACAAACGGTTTTTTGTATGTTTTCTGCGACGTTGAAACTGGATGTGGCATACGGATTCTAGTACCTGTAATATTTTAACCGACTTCAAAAAAAGGAGGAGGTTATTTTAGGTGACTGTTTTTTCTTGCGGGTCGTTTCTTTTTGCTTTCTTACTACTTTTGGATGTGTGGATTTTTTTTTAGTGCATCTTTCATCTGCATTTGTCTAGCATGTTTTTTGGTGACTGGTTTTTTTCTATTGGTTTGCCTGGTTCTGTGCGCATTTTGCATGTGCTTTTTTTTTTGCATGGCGTTCAGTGCTAATAGACGCTCTCGAGCGCCGCCTGCGAGGTGGTCTCCGCCAACCTCGCCTGTGCGCAAGCGCGGGCGAGGGCGCGGTCGCGGGCACGCCTCACCAGCTTCCCCACATTCATCGCCTGCGCGCGAGCGCGCCTCGCCGGACTCGTCGTTCTCGCCGCCATCCACGCCGCCATCTTCGCCGACAGCTCCGCCAGCTCGTCCAGTATCACCTCGTGTGATAATACTGTCGAACGAACTGGTGGTACCTGCGCACGCGCATGGCCGTGGTGGTGCGAGTCAGCGCGGCGGGCCTATGATACCCTGGGTAGAACAAGATGATGACGACGGTGAGGTCCCAGGTGATGCCGCTGACGCTGCGCCGGCCGAATGGGCTTGGGGCAATACCGCCCGGGACCCCACAGCATCCAAAAGTACATACCTATGCTTTTTTAACGCTTTTTATTTTTTCACTAATCCTTTCTTTTCACTATCTCAAACTCATTTCGAGTATTACAATTGGATGTTTTGAATTTTAGCCTCGATATAAGGAATATAGAGGAGATGCCGAGGGCCACGCCCCTGGAGACGCCCATACACGTCCGGAAGGAGCGCGTGTGGCAATCGTAAGTTGTTCTACTTGTGCCGCATGTTAATTCTAATACTATGGGTTTTAACATATTTAAATATCCATCTAGATCAGTTCCGGCGGTGGCGCGACCTGCCCCACTCCCATTGCCATCACCACCACCACCAGTTCCTGTCACACCACCACTCCCATTGCCATCACCACCAATGGAGAAATGGTAGGCGGGGAGGAACATGGTGGTGATAGTGTTCGCGTAGATGGGCGTGATGGTGCCGAAGCGGGCCCATCCACCTCAGTTATGTAAGTCGCTGATGGTCTTTACTTTTCATTTCATTTCTAAAGAAATAGGTTAGACAACACCGGTTTTGTTCCAGGGGTACCGCACCGCAGCCAGTCCCGCAGCCAGCCAGCGCAGTAACGGCGGCGGCGACAAGCATAGCTTGCTCTGTGCCTTCGCCAGCTGCGTAAGTTGTTTTCGTATCGAACTTTAATTTGTATTCATCTCCTAAAGACACAGGTACTACAACACTTCTTTTGTTCCAGATTCCTAGATTACAAGGACTCACCGTCCACATCGTCTAGCGTCGGGCATCCAACCCTTCATCATCGTCCACGTCAGAGTCTTCGTGAGGATGACATCTCCATGCTGATCAACTTCGGTAAGTGCTGCTGATTTCCGTCTGGTTAGGGGCTTTGGGCAAACTTCTGCTTTCTTCCGGGATTGAAACCTATTTATCATTGTCTACAGGTAGTGACGACGATGACTCTGACGCGTGCGATGATGAGGGAGAGGTGCCGATGCCTATGATACCCAGGGTAGCCAGGACCATGATAACCTGGGTAGAACAAGATGATGACGACGCTGAGGTCCCAGGTGATGCCGCTGACGCTGCGCCGGCCGAATGGGCTTGGGGCAATACCGCCCGGGACCCCACAGCATCCAAGAGTACCTATGCTTTTTTAACGCTTTTTTATTTTTTCACTAATCCTTTCTTTTCACTATCTCAAACTCATTTCGAGTATTACAATTGGATGTTTTGAATTTTAGCCTCGATATAAGGAATATAGAGGAGATGCCGCGGGCCACGCCCCTGGAGACGCCCATACACGTCCGGAAGGAGCGCGTGTGGCAACCGTAAGTTGTTCTACTTGTGCCGCATGTTAATTCTAATACTATGGGTTTTAACATATTTAAATATCCATCTAGATCAGTTCCGGCGGTGGCGCGACCAGCCCCACTCCCATTGCCATCACCACCACCACCAGTTCCTGTCACACCACCACTCCCATTGCCATCACCACCAATGGAGAAATGGTAGGCGGGGAGGAACATGGTGGTGATGGTGTTCACGTAGATGGGCGTGATGGTGCCGAAGCGGGCCCATCCACCTCAGTTATGTAAGTCGCTGATGGTCTTTATTAGATATAGCAACATTGAAAATGTTATCTGTGGCCCGCCGTTGCTTGATGGCTTGTCACTCTCTCTGGGCCCGATACATTTGATAATGACATAATATATTGTACTGTGTTCTGTCCGCCTACCAATAAAGAATAAATCGCCAAAGCCGTCTCCATATTGGAATCCAACATGGTGTCAGAAGTTAAGAAAACAACAATCATAACTTCAAGACGAGTTCTAAAACATTAAGATTGTCAAGATGGAAGAAGATGGAAAAAAGTCCAAGCCGACGCCGACAACGCTACGAAACAATGGCGGAAATCCGAGCCCGAAACAATTGTCCGGGTCGCTCAATACACTAGATATACATAATAGTAATATGCCAATCACCTGGAAAAACTGGTTTACACAACTTAAGATTTACTTACGAGCCAACAATCTAGAAAATGAAGCAGACAGCAGGAAGGTCGCTATTTTGCTGCACTTCATCGGCACAGAAGCGCTCACGATCTTTTACTCGTTCAACGTCAATATCGACACAGTCACATTCAAAGAGCTGACAGACGCCTTCAACAGATACTTCACTCCTCAAATTAACATCACAATGGAAAGACACACACTGTTTAATAGAAGACAGGGACAAGATGAAACAATCGATGACTACGCCACTGATCTCAAGAATATAGGCAGACAATGCGAGTTTTCGACACTGGAAGACAGTCTGTTGCGCGATGTCTTCAGCTGGAATCTACACTCAAGGAATCACTACATCAAGGAGAGTATACTCATGAAAAAACCAACTACACTGTCCGAGGCCATTGAACTTGCCAGGACCATTGAGACAACAAAAATACAGGCCAAAACATTAGAAGATGCGACTACATTCATCGGCAGAGTCCAGGCGGAGTCAAGACCGCCATGCAGCAGTTCCCGCAAGTCAAGAACGCCAAGCAGCTCCAGACTACAGAGACCAAGATCGTCAAGCCGCCAGGATACCTGTAGCCGCTGCGGACAAGTTCACAGAGTCAGGTGCCCAGCAAAAGGTGTAAAGTGTAACAAATGTGGCAAGTATAACCACTTTGCAATTGTATGCCGTAACACCGCTTCTTCGTCAACCCAGGTACATCAAATTTTAGTCAACCCTGAGGAATCTAACAGTCTTCATCTAGCCTCTATCTATGTCAATAATATTACATCAGACTCGTGGAAGGCTAGTCTAATAATTAATAATGTCAATGTATGTTTTTTGCTTGACTCGGGTGCGGACACCAACATTCTGTCCATAAATACATTCAATAAGTTAAGGCTCCCACCTGACATGTTAACAAAAAGCAGACATAAACTGTCAACATATAGTGGTGATACTATACCTACTGTAGGTCAATGTACCTTGCCAGTGTGTCATGATAATAAGACTTACAATGTCACTTTCCATGTAGTAGATGTGAATGCTCAAGAAATCTTAGGCAGAGATTCTTGTAAGACTATGAAACTTATTAAAAGAATTCATAAAGTGACCATAAATACATGTGATAGTATACTATCGAGTTATAAGGATCTTTTCCAAGGTTTGGGTCTCTTAAAGGATTTCACCTGTGATCTGAAACTGAAACCTGATGTCACCCCAACCATAGATTATTGTCGACGTGTTCCTTTCCAAGTTAAAAAACAGCTTAAAGTAGAACTAGATGACCTAGAGAAAACTGGTATCATCTGTCGTGTCGATGAGCCTACAGAATGGGTGAGCTCACTTGTCCTAACTACTAAGAAAAATGGTAAGTTACGTTTATGTATAGATCCCAGAAAATTAAATAAGGCAATTATGAGGTCTCATTACCAGTTTCCTACCATGGATGAAATAAAGTCTGACTTGGCTGGTGCAAAATTTTTCACAACATTAGACGCCAATAAAGGTTTTTGGATGCTACCACTGTCTGACGCCTCATCAAGGCTCTGTACATTCATTTCGCCTTTTGGAAGGTTCCGTTTTACCCGTTTACCCTATGGTATCAACGCAGCCCCTGAGATATTCCACCGGGAAATGGTAAAAAGGTTCAATGACATTGACAATGTGAAAATCATGATGGACGATTTTCTCATTTATGGTAAGACTCTTGAGGAGCACAACGAGACTCTACAAAAAGTCCTAGACAGAGCTCGAGAAATCAATATTAAGTTTAATAAAGAAAAATGTGTGGTCTGTGTGCCTCAAGTGAAATACCTAGGTCATATTTTCAGTCAAGATGGAGTACAAGTAGACCCAGCCAAAGTAAAAGCCATTTGTGACATGCCCAGACCTACATGCACCAATGACCTTCAAAGGTTCATGGGTATGGTTAACTATCTTAGTCCATTCATCCCTAATTTGTCAAAGGAAAATAGTCTCCTGAGAACTCTCTTGTCTAAACAAACTGAATGGTCATGGTCAGACCAACATGAAACTGAACTTAATAACATTAAAATACTTATTAGCAGTGCCCCAGTACTTACTTACTATGACCCAAACAAAGATAACACTATGTCAGTTGATGCTTCCAAAGATGCTCTTGGCTGTGTCTTGTTACAAGAGAAACAGCCAATAGCATATGCTTCCGCTTCACTTACTAAATGTCAACAAAACTATTCTCAAATTGAGAAGGAAGCAATGGCCATTTTATTTGCTTGCTCTAAATTCCACCAGTACATTTACGGTAGGACATTCACAGTTGAAACAGATCATAAGCCACTAATTACTCTGTTCAAAAAAGCATTGAATGATGTACCGGCAAGGCTACAGAGGATTATGCTGCGCCTTCAGCCATATGAGCTTAATGTCATATACAAACCTGGTCGTTATCTATACATTGCTGACACATTGTCTAGAGCAGCACTAAAAGAATCGGCACTTCAAGACTTGGAGAAAGATATAGACTTACATGTTAATAACATAATGTCAAATCTGTCAGTCAGTCCTGAAAAACTTGAGGAAATAAAACAAGCAACATGTAAGGATACTATCTTATCTCAAATAATAAAATATTGTCAAGTAGGATGGCCCGAACATAAGAGGTCTGTTGGTCAATCTATAAAGCCCTACTTCTCATTAAAAGATAAACTAAGTGAGATTGATAACATACTTTTTATGTCAGACAAAATTGTTATCCCAGAGTCCTTCAGAGAGTATGTACTAAAACTTGTACATGTTGGACACCAAGGTATTAATAGCTGTATACGCTTAGCTAAGTCTACTGTTTATTGGCCTAATATTAGTAATGATATTGAGAAATTTGTCAACCAATGCCATACTTGTATGACATACCGAAGATGTAACAGTAAAGAGCCAATTCTACATCATGAATATAAACTTTTACCATGGAATAAAGTTGGTATTGACATGTTTGAATTCAATAACGAAAAATACTTAATAGTGGTGGACTATTTTTCTAAGTATGTAGAATTAGCACTTTTAAATTCAGGCACAAATGCAAACAAAATAATTACCCACTTAAAGTCGATTTTTGCAAGACATGGCATACCTGAGTTTATTGTATCCGACAATGGACCACCTTTCTCCTCTGTTGAGTTTCAAGCTTTTGCTAAAGATTGGCATATAAAACATATAACTTCTAGTCCTTATTTAAGTAGGTCTAATGGATTGGTTGAACGTACCATTGGCACTATCAAACATATGTTTAAGAAGTGTAAGGCAGACAATAATGACCCTTACCTCTCATTACTTTTGTACAGAAATACTCCTAAAAAGACAGGGTATTCACCTGCACAGATATTGATGTCCAGGAACTTGCGAACCAAGATACCAGTCACAGATTCACAATTGTCCCCTACTTCAGTTAATTATGACCACGTCAAGGAACAAATTGAAAAACATAAGTCTTATTCAACAATTTATTATAACAAACATGCCAAATCTTTACCAAAAGTCCATAAGGGTGATAAAGTGTACTTCAAACATAAGCCACAAGGTGTTTGGATACCAGGTACTATCTCTGATACCAGTAGTGAACCTCGTAGCTTTATCATACAGTCGCCGCAGGGTGAATTCCGTAGAAGTCGTCAGCATATCCACAAACCGGTCACTCCAATGCCCGAGATGGTACCTGAAAACAAAGAAAATATTAGTGTTAATGATAATGTAAACAGAAACGATAATGCCTCTGTTCCTAGCACTGGTATTGTTACTAATAATAGCACTAGAGTCACGACGCGTTCTGGTAGAGAAGTTAGAAAGCCAGCACGTTATTATTAATATAATTGTAGGTATAATTTGTTCAATCAAGGCTTGAACTGTCAAGTCAAACTTTTGATTATAGTCGTAAGCTGTCAATGTCAAAGCTGTCAGTGATGCAGAAACGTTTCGTTTCACATGAGATTTCATGGCCTTAGATACTAGTTTTTTAAGCCAATAATTTAAGTTGTCACTTACCTTGTTAAGGCCCTGGAGTCTTTATCTTCCAAAAACGGGAAGATATTAGATATAGCAACATTGAAAATGTTATCTGTGGCCCGCCGTTGCTTGATGGCTTGTCACTCTCTCTGGGCCCGATACATTTGATAATGACATAATATATTGTACTGTGTTCTGTCCGCCTACCAATAAAGAATAAATCGCCAAAGCCGTCTCCATATTGGAATCCAACAGTCTTTACTTTTCATTTCATTTCTAAAGGAATAGGTTAGACAACACCGGTTTTGTTCCAGGGGTACCGCACCGCAGCCAGTCCCGCAGCCAACCAGCGCAGTACCGGCGGCGGCGACAAGCATAGCTTGCTCTGTGGCTTCGCCAGCTGCGTAAGTTGTTTTCGTATCGAACTTTAATTTGTATTCATCTCCTAAAGACACAGGTACTACAACACTTCTTTTGTTCCAGATTCCTGGATTACAAGGACTCACCGTCCACATCGTCTGGCGTCGGGCATCCAACCCTTCATCATCGCCCACGTCAGTCTTCGTGAGGATGACATCTCCATGCTGATCAACTTCGGTAAGTGCTGCTGATTTCCGTCTGGTTAGGGGCTATGGGCAAACTTCTGATTTCTTCCGGAATTGAAACCTATTTATCATTGTCTACAGGTAGTGACGACGACGACTCTCACGCGTGCGATGATGAGGGGGAGGTGCCGATGCCTATGATACCCAGGGTAGCCAGGACTATGATACCCAGGGTAGCCAGGACCATGATACCCAGGGTAGAACAAGATGATGACGACGGTGAGGTCCCAGGTGATGCCGCTGGACGCTGCGCTTGCTGACGCTGCGCCTGCTGACGCTGCGCCTGCTGACGCTGCGCCTGCTGACGCTGCGCCTGCTGACGCTGCGCCTGCTGACGCTGCGCCTGCTGACGCTGCGCCTGCTGACGCTGCGCCTGCTGACGCTGCGCCTGCTGACGCTGCGCCTGCTGACGCTGCGCCTGCTGACGCTGCGCCTGCGGACGTTCCTGGGGTGGACGAAAGAGCGACGGACCAGCCCTGGAACTTGTATGATTTTGATTGGAGGGCATTTCCGACCGACCCAATTGCACCTGCATTGAGGCGGGAAACTTTCTTCCAGATTAATGTAGGTCCAACAATTCCTGATGTCGACCCATACAGCATTTTCGTTGCTATATGGGATAGGCAATTTATGGAATACATTGCCTTGGAGACGAACAAGTATGCTCAACAGGTGGCAACCCGGATGCTTGAGGACCACAGCCTCCATCCCAGGAGCCGCATCAGCTGTTGGGTAGATACCACAGCTGATGAGTTATACACCTTTTTGGGTATAACCCTGGCGATGAGGATTGTGGTCAAGTCACGGCTCGAGGAGTACTGGGGTGCCACCCCTGAGATATTGTTTACTCTAGGGTTTACCGCACACATGTCCGTCGATCGATATAAATTGTTACAAAGGTGTTTACAGTTTGTAAACAACGACGACATGTGTGCGGTAAACATGGACGTCTCCGAGGCACGTTTATTTAAAATTCGCCCAGTACTGGACCACCTGAACACAAAATTTAGAATGTTGTATGTAATGGAACAGAACATCGCTCTAGACGAGAGTCTTTTGATGTGGAAAGGCTGGTTGGACATCGCCCAGCTGATCCCTCATAAGGCTGCAACCAGAGGCATCAAGACTTATGAGGTTTGTGAATCTCGAACCGGCTACTTGGGGCGTTTCGAGGTTCACAGCCACAGGGCTTCAGCCCGGCAGCCAGAACCAGAAAATCCGATGGATAAATCTACCCCGGCAATTGTGCTGCGGCTTACGCAAGGCCTGGAGTACAAAGGATACATACTTTGGATGGACAATTTTTATAACTCACCAGCTCTTGCTCGACGCCTAAAGGCCTATGGTTTTGACTGTGTAGGTACCCTCCGGACAGATCGCCAGATCGCCTTCCGGAGGCCCTGCACAGCCTTACCAAGCGGCGAATGCGCCCCGGTGATTTATCTGGTCTTACCTCCGGGGACGTCGATGTTATGATATGGAGAGGTTCAAACCGAGTGGCTATGATCTCTACGTATCATGGCAACGGCGTCGCCACCATCCGAGGAGCCCCCAAACCCATCTTGATTCATGACTACAACATCATGATGAGTAGGGTGGACAAAAAAGAAGACCAGATACTGGCCATGTACCCGGTCGAGCGGAAACGTACAAATGTATGGTACAAGAAGCTGTTCCAGAGACTGCTGAACGTCTCTGTATTAAATTCCTTAGTTATTCATCGCGCAAATGCTGCATCATCTCGCACTTCTACTCTTACTCATCGTAGATTCCGTATTAGTCTGTTAAAATCTCTTCTTTCGAAGCATAACAACAATGCCAACCCTCTTCCGCGTCCAACCCCACGGAACGTCGCGTCGTGGATGTTACACACCGCGTATCTTACACACCGCGTATCTTTGTACGCCAAAAGTGGCGGCCAGCGAAAGCGGCGTAAATGCGCAGTGTGCAAAAAACGTGTGCAAAAAACATGTGCAGTCGTTCTGTGTGGGTTGTGACCAAACTGTATGCATTGAACCCTGTTTCCTCGCCCTTCATTCAAGACCTAGATTTATGTAAAGTATATTTGTATGTATATATTTTTTGTATTATCTATATATTTGTATACAGGGTGTTCGGTAGAAGGGTGAACACAGGAAAATGACTGGTAGGTGGGGTCTTCTCCTATGTGCTCAGCCCATAAAATTTGACCTAAGCCCTAATGAGGTTTTTTCCCAATTTTTTTAAAAAAAAAACCGACTTTCGCCGCTTTCACACCTTTAAACTTCCATAAGTTTCCTTTTTATTGACAAGTCTGGCAAAATTTATTTTTTTCTGATCTTGATACATAGTAGGTCTTCAAGTAATCAATATTTCTTTATAAGAATGCCGGTTAACAAAAATAGGAGCTGCTAAACTACAAAAAGTAAAGTGAAATAACATTGTTACCTGATTTTTGTCACCATTCCAGTTTACGTTCCTAAAGCCATTTAATTTGCTAACGTCCTACTTTTGCAGTTAGAAGAGGCTACGTTTGCAGGCAAAATATGTGATGAAAATGGTTATGTACATGATCTGATAGTATATAAAGGTAAAAAAACGACGCCTGGACAAAATTTGTCTAAAGAAGTAGTTATGAAACTTAGCGAAAAATACTTAGGTGCGGGCCGAACTATTGCTACCGATAATTTTTATACAAACGTGGACTTAGCTAAGTCGCTTTTAAATCGGTCTACGCATTTGATTGGCACAATTAGAAAAAATCGAAAAGGTTTGCCAAAAGACATTGTCTCCACAAAGTTGCAAAAAGGTGAGATGATAGCAAAAGAAAATGATGACGGAATTTTGGTTTTAAAGTGGAAAGACAAGAGAGATGTTCTGGCGTTATCAACCAAACATTCAGTTGGATTTGTGACAGTCCGGAGCAAGCGAAATAGGCGAAAAACAGCTTTGAAACCATCAGTAATTGCCGAATACAACAAATACAAAAGTACGATTGACTTTTCTGATCAGATGGGCAGTTACTGTAATCCTTCAAGAAGAAACGTACGTTGGTTTCAAAAGCTGGCAATTGAATTACTGCTAACTACGTCTGTCCTAAAAGCCTACTTGATATACAAGTCTCGTAAAAGACTTACAACAAAAACTTATACAATTACGAAATTTCGAGAGAACCTATGCATACAGTTGATGGACTTACAACAGCGACGTGCTACCAATCCTGTCGGAACCAAACATGAGTTCGGAAAGAACCCCCTGACTGACCATCGCAATCGACTAATACGCCGCAAGTGTATATGTCGCAGGGATATGATGAAAACAGGGAATTGATCAAATCTCTAAGCGATTTCATCAAATCACGGAGGATGTTAAAATTACAACACGTTTTTATCATTTCCCTAAGCAAATCTGGTGATTTGACAAATCTCACAAAAAAAATCTAGTGATTTGAACAAACCCCTAAATTGATTCAGTGAAAAGATAATAAAACATGTCCAGTTCTTGTTTACGTCGCGCTCGCGCTTGCTTGTCAGTTACCGCGCCCCCTGCTCCACCCCGCGCTCACCCGCGGCCGCCCGCACGTGGTCTTAGTTGGTTCTAAACACTATGGGAGACGGACGCACGCACTTTTGAGTATAATTTTACGAAAATTATAGAGAATGGCTTTGAATACGGAACAAAATCAGCCTCGTACTGAGTTTGTGTGTGAGGAACAGTTTAACGAAGCTATTAAGACGATTGTAGAGGGGCGGCATGATAAGGAAAAACCGTTATGGACTCAAGAGAGGGTAGAAGAAGCGATTACAGCGATTGAACAATTTAAATCAGCTCCAGTACTGAATCTTAAGAGAACAAACAAGCAATATTATTACGGTAACAAATATGATGTAATGGAGGTAGGTACAACCAAGTTTTTGATATTAAAAAGAAAGTTTGCTTCTGACTCAGTGGTTAAGATAGTGACTCCAAATGAATTTTATGCCATACTTTGTGAAACCCATCAAGCGACGGGCCACGGTGGCAGAGATAAAATGCTGTACTATTTGAAATCCAGATATTTAATTCCCACTTCTGTTGTATTAGAATTTTTGAAACTCTGTACGGTATGTCAATCTAAAAAGAAATTCCCAAGAAAAGGTATTGTTGTTTGCCCGATTGTGTCTAATGATTTTAACCATCGCGGCCAGGTTGATTTGATTGACCTACAGTCAACCCCCGACAGGAATTATAAATGGCTATTACATTATCAAGATCACGCAACAAAATTCAGTTTTTTGCGACCATTGATTTCAAAAAGAGCAGCTGAAGTAGCAATGGAACTGTTAAAAATTTTCCTGGAAGTCGGTTGTCCCCATATACTACAAAGTGACAATGGCCGTGAGTTTACTGCTGCAATCATTCAAGAATTAACTGCCATGTGGCCAACATGCAAAATTATTAATGGTAGGCCTAGACATCCAGCGAGTCAAGGGTCAGTTGAGCGTGCAAACCAAGATGTCGAAGCGATGTTACGGGCTTGGTTAATTGACAATGACAGTAAAAATTGGGCAATCGGCTGTTATTTTGTTCAATTTCAAAAGAATTCCTCCTTTCATCGTACCATTAAGCGTTCACCTTACAAGGCGTTATTTGGAACAGAACCAAAAACAGGACTCCGATCTACTCATATTTCAACAGAATTACTTGACAAGTTAGTTACTGAAGAGGATCTGGATCAGCTTCTTAAACAGCAAAACGTATTAGCCACAGAATCAATTGATAACAACGCCACAACTTCTGAGGAACAACTAACTATTGCATCAAATGAAGATAACACTTCGACTTCACCTATTTTAACACATGAATTATTAGCTGAACCACCTGTTGTATCAGAAAGTGAATCGGTTGTGAGAGTACAGGAAATGATTTGTATTGTTTGTGGACAAGAATCTACAGGAGCTCATTCATGTGACATTTGCGGAAATTCCGTGCATGCAATATGTGGCATTACGACAAGCGAAGAAGGATATGGGTCGGGAGTTTTATGCTTATTATGCCAAAAAGAAGAGAACATTAAAAAGCAAAGGGAAGATGCTTCACAAAATTTAAAAAGATCTGCTGATAAAATGAAAGAAACTTGTTCGAAAAAATTCAAGGATGTATTAGTTGGTTCCACCGTTTTGGTTGATGTACCAAAAGTAGACAGAGGTCCACTAGATGCAAATAGTATTACAGGGATTGTATTAGATACGAAAAACAATTTATTTCAAATCGGTACTTCAGTTGGTATCATAAGAGATTGGCTTCCAAGAAACGCTCTCCAATTATCTACAGTTACATTAACCGATTCGGTTCCATCCACAACGCTGAGTTTGCGTGAAATTGCAGGAAAATTATCTTTATTTGGAGGACAAGGATTCAAGCAGTGTTCTTGTCAAGAGTCCAAAGTACGATGCAAAACGAACAAATGTGCCTGTAAGAAAAATAATGTTCTGTGTAATTCACGTTGCCACAAATCTGCTACGTGTTTTAATAAGTGAATATTACAAATAGGCATATCATACGTTACGTTTTTCTATTTTTTAATACATTTTTGTTTCTCTTTTTCAAATAATTATGTTCTAGTTGTGATTTTTGAGATCTATATTACATTTTGTGTGCGAAGCCGGGGTGGGTTGCTAGTACAAAATAAACCTTTAAATTACTACAGAAAAGTTATTTTTGTCATTTCACTGAACCAATTTTGAGATTTGTTGAAATCACTAGATTTCTTTATTGGGATTTGTCAAATCACCAGATTTGTTTAGGGAAATGATAAAAACGTGTTATTATTTTAACATCCTCCGTGATTTGATCAAATCGCTTAGAGATTTGATCAATTCCCTGTTTTCATCATATCCCTGCGACATATACACTGCTATGAAAGTTTACGACAAGAAGGAAAATCAAGCGTAGAGGCCAAGAAACTCACGAAAAAAACAAGTACTGTATGCCTCACTTGCCCAACGAATCCCAGTATTTGCGCATCTTGTTTTGCCAATAAACACAGCAAAAATTAATTTATTTTTTCTCATTGTAAGTTTTTGTGTTATAACAATAAAGATTCGTCAAAATAATGTTTAGTTCTTTAATTTTTTACCCCGCCATACAGAAATGTTATTTTTGCTCTGATTAACTTGATTTTTTTTTCAACATGTAGCTCACTGTATGCGCATGCCAATACTAGACATATATTTTTCCTTATTAGCAGGCCAGTACTACAAAAATCTGTTTGAATTTAGGGGGTCACAGCGGATCCCACGGCGTGCTCAAAGCATTATTAACTAGCCACTGGCGGACCCCATGGCCTGCTGTAATATTTTTTCATTTTAAGTGACGGCCTACCACAACAGATTTGTTGGCACCCGCCGGCGGACTCCATGGCTTGCTGAACTGGAACCATACTATATATTGCTGGCAGTGAGAGTGTTAAGGCCACCTTGGACATATCTGATCGCCCTATTAGAACGGTTTTAGAAAAAAGTCAACCCTCGGGATCTTTGGAGCTAGATCAACGTGGTAAACACAATAACCATCATGCTATAGATCCAGTTATTAAAGAGGGTGTCAGGAAACATCTTGATTCAATACCGAAAATTAATAGCCACTATTGTCGAGCAGATTCTAAGCGTGTCTACATAGATGGTGGTAAGACTGTAGCGGATTTACATAGAGACTTTGTAGCTGAATGCCAATCGAAAGGTCTACCAAACGCTACTTATATTATGTATTATACTATATTTACATATGAATATAATATATCCTTTTTCCAACCAAAGAAGGATCAATGCAAAGATTGCACAGCGTATGCTAATTCCACTGAAGAAGAAAAAAGGGACTGAAGGAAAAGTACGAAAAACATCTAGAAGAAAATAACTTATCAAGGGAAGCAAAAGAGGATGATAAGAATCACACAGCAGATAATACTATCGTCTGTGTTTACGATCTCCAAGCTGTCTCTAAGTTAAACTGCTACATTTTTACTGTATGCAATATCAAAAATAAAGATGTTGCTTGTTTTGTTTGGCATGAAGGCCAAGCAAATAGAGGGGCTGTTGAGATTGGGACCTGCATTCTGATGTACATTAAAAATTTAAAACAAACAGCTGAAAACCTTAATTCCAAGTTAGATTTGATATTTTATTGCGATAATTGTTGCGGGCAACAAAAAAATCATTACATAATAGCACTTTATATGTATATAGTCCATCATTTTGATTTTATTAACACAATTACACATAAATTTCTGATTAAAGGACACACGCAGAATGAAGGCGACAGTGCCCATTCTGTAATTGAAAGGCAAATACAGAAAACTTTGAAATCAGGCCCTATATATACATCAGATCAGTATACCCACATAATTAGGAATGCAAAGAAAACAGGTACCCCATATAAAATGATGATATGTGAGAAAAAGAAAAAAAGCCTACTTACATTGCTAAATAAAAAACTCATTCCTAGATTTTACGCCCCATTTTTTGAAAATCTATAAAAGTATTTTTCATCGTATAACGTACACAGTTTTAATATTACTATTGTTATAATTGATTTTGATGGTTTAATAGAAGATTTTTTTTTATATAGTATTTTTTTATCGTGTGTGGGCTAGTGGCATTAGTCATTAAATGACTAATGCCACTAGCCCCATTTTATGTTTGGAGGTTAATAAAAATTATATTATTTTGTTGTTTCATTGTATTTCTTATAAAAATATTAGATATTAGTTATATTGGTAATTTTTAGAGTAGCGCGAGTTCTGTGAAATAAAATTTTACTAAATAGTATACTATTTTTGATCGCTTTAATGTTAAAGACTGATAGAATAAAACAAAAAATGTCATTGAATAATAAAAATACATTAGTTTAGTATAACATCTTCCATAGAATAGTAATGTTAGTATAAATATGACATTATTCTGAAAAAAATAAAAAACAAAAAATGCATCAAAATTAAATAAAACGTTGTACAAAAATTACATTACTGAAATATTTGTTCTATTAAGAATAGTGTCATTATTCACGAAAGGATGTTGTCAAATTAAAGGTCATACCATAAATTTATGACAACATTAAAAATAATTAGACTAAAAAATGTTTGGCATATGTCTGAAGTATTTTGTTTTTTGTAAGTTTATGTTTGTTTTGTATTGAAATGGCTAAGTGGCTTATAATAATAAAAACATTGATATAAGCAATTTTCAAAGGTTTCTCATTATTAAAATAAAAGATATAAACAATTTAATTTCTTGTTTTATTTAAACTGTTCTTTTGAAAAAAGTACGTTTTTGAGATCTGTCGTTATAAAATTAAAGCAGCGATTTGATGTCGATTTTTAGTTTTGTCATGTCGATTTTTAGTTTTGTCATGTCATTTTTATTCATTGTATTCACAATAAAAATATTTTTTTTTTTACTTACCTTGAGATTTTATTTAGTGAATCCTAGGGATTTTTTTAGATAAAAATATTCCTGAATCTAGTGACATTTCAGCTTAATGCTAGTGAGAAAGATTTCTACAAGGTGGCAACACTGGCACCAATATCACCAGCGACGAACAACGCACTCGAGTCCTTTAATAGAGTTATGAAAGACCACAACACCCTCCGCGAGCGTATACCGTTGGCCCGTTTCCTCGTGGTAGCAGCGGAAATGGTTAATAGCTGGTCACTACAAGCAACAGAAGAAAAGTTTGCGACACAACCTGAATTGCAGTTATCAGATTGGACAAAAGGATATCAATGGGCTAAAACTGATACCAAAATTAGAGTTGTAGATTCAACACCGGACAGTACCACATATTTAATTCTAGGTAACAACTCATTCAAAATTAATCAAGCTGAGAAGAAATTCAGGTGTTTTGACGAATATAAAAAAGTGTTTTTTTCATCTTGGAACGTAGTACTACCAAACAATCAGACGGAGTGGTTGCTGTGATTGTCCAGACTTTTATCGCAAGTACAGCTGCAAGCATCTAATAGGCCTTGAAATCAGACTGAAATACGTGACGCCACCAATAGAGGCAAAGTCACAACCACTTGGTTTAAAACGAAAGCGTGGAAGGCCAACTAAAGCGCGAGCTGCGTTAATTATCCAATAATGGTTAATATTTTTTTTTGTTTATCTACCTACATTCTTTTCATATGTTTCTATTATTTATTATAAGTAAAATGATGGTCATTCAATAAACAAATAGATTTTTCAAAAATAGTCTTTTATTTTGTCTGTCCTCAATAGCTTCTGATATTATTAGTGGCCAATATACCGACTATTTGATGTCATTTTTAGCAAAATTTTGACGATCAATTAATATGGGATGAGTTACATTTTAAACGTAAATAAATATATTTTTTGATGTAATTTAATAGTATTTTAGAAGTTTACTGTTAGAATGCATGCTACAAATTTAGATGCTAAAAATAATCATTGTATTTAGAGTGGTTTACATAGAAGATAACTAGTGGCTAAGATAGTATTATTTAGATGCTCGTTAATTGTGGCTGACTTAGTAATTTAGGAGGCAACATACATTTTTGGGGGCGAATGATATTAAAAAGAAGCCTGTTTAATTAGCACCCAAATTCTTATACAAAAAAGAACCACATGATTTCCCCCTTGGAAACAAGGTATATTAAAAGCAGAACAGAACCAACAGCAATAACAAACGTTACTTGTAAAGCAAAACGGAACCACGGCACAACATGACTCTATTGATCAAACAAATAAACGATAGTACTATCATGTAATTTTATACAAAAAAGATCCACGCATACTTGGTACCATTATGCATTAAACATATTTCTATTATTAACGATTATTTTTAATACACAAAATAAGATTTCCTGGGAACTTCTAATGTTAAAAAAAATGATTATTAATAGAAAACGTGGTATTAACAAAGAATGTATTAATTGGCTACAAACTCGGGAAATATAGGGTAAAACCAGGAGAGATGGACCTGCGGGGGAGACGGACCATCGTAATTTCTACCAAACTATTAAATTTATTTAGGCTGACAACACTTACAATCGATTGTCAACCTGTTTGCTCCGTGTAGAAAGCGAGATTATTTGATTTTCGTTTGTAAAATTAATAAAAAACGTATTAAAAGGTTTCGGAAGCGTGTTTTTTTTATGTGGGTGTTTAAAAAACGAAGGTATGTATAAGATATTGTATTTTTAAAATAAGAATTGACGTTTCTGTGTTAGTATGTTCATAAAATGATAAAATAACCTCAAATGTTTCGTTTGTTTATTTTGCTTTTAATATAAGAAAGTGGTCCGTCTCTCCACTCAATTTAGGAGAGATGGACCATGTTATGTGTGGGTGAGATGGACCAATAGCCAACCTTATTTTTTTTTAATTTCAAGTGGTTTTTAATTAACATTGCTACTTATTTTTAAATCCGTACATTTTTAATGTGTTAATACAGGGTGGGCCATATCAGTGTTGGCGATTTAATTCTTCAATTTCTCGGTAACGCGCGGCGCGGGGTGGCGGGGGGATATGTTGTTCGCTGCGCCGCTTCCTGGAAATTTAGTCGCCATGGAGCCGTACACGGGAGTGCAGCGTGCATTTTGTGTCCGAGCGTATTACGAAAACAATAAATCAGTGATTACTGCACGACGCACAGACGGGTATTAGACCCTAAAACGTGGCCAAAAATCAGTTTTAAAAAGGTCCCGCTTCCTAGAAATTACCCTTACCTGCCGATACACAAGGGATTAAGGAACAATGGGCGGCCATATTTTTTACCTGATTTTTGTCAGAACACACTTAGTTAGACGTGTTTCGACTGCGCTGTTGGTTGCACGTTTATTTTTGTAGTGAGTGTTTGCAAAGTTTCTAGTTTTCAATAATTTATATAATTGATGAATGCAGTTTCCACCGAAGATTTTCAACATGAATATTGCAGAACCAGGTATGTATTATTCAAATAAATTGTTATTTCTAGAATAATTGGTTTTTATCTAGAGTTGTGGTGTTTTTTTAAAACTGCATTATTTTTCATTAATCATTTTCTCAATCAAATTTAGAAAAGAGTAAAAGTAAGATAATCAGGCGTTATCGGATAATATCTAGTTTGTTATTTGGTAGGACAGATATTTGTGATATATTATATACAGGGTGGGCCAGAAAGGCGTACGATTTTAAAAACACTCTTGCGTTTGAAGCTTTAGAGAGGGGACTGCGCGGGTGGTGGGGTTAAGTAACTCGGTTCCCGGAAATTTAGTCGCGATGGATCACTTCACCGGAGCGCAACGTGCATTCTGCGTTAAACATTATTACAAAAATCGCGATTCGTGCGTTATTGTTCGGCGTTTATTTCGGCGTGAGTTTGGATTACATGACCTAAATCAGTGTCCGAAAGAAAGTGTGATTCGATCGTGGGTCAGAAAGTTCGAAGATACTGGTTCGACTCTCAAACAGAAGCCTGCGGGACGCCCAAGGTCAACAAGAACGGAAGACACAATTGAACAAGTTAGAGCTTCAGTTCAACGTAATCCTGCTCTATCGACTCGAAAGCGTTCAGCCGAACTTGTGGTATCCAGAACATCTTTGCGTCGCATTTTGTTGAAAGATCTGAAATTGCACCCGTATAAAATTCAACTTGTGCAGGAATTACAGCCAAATGATCCAATTTTACGACGAGCTTTTGTTGAAACAATGTTGGAACGCTTTCGGAGTTTCAACAATATTTTGTTCTCCGACGAAGCCCATTTTCACATAAATGGGCATGTGAATAAACAGAATTGCCGTTACTGGGCTGCAGAGAACCCACGTGCAAAACATCAAAAGCCTCTGTATTCGCCGAAAGTAACCGTTTGGGCGGCCATGTCAGCGCACGGAATTATCGGACCCTACTTCTTCGAAAATCGACAAGGCCAATCTGTCACTGTAAATTCTGACCGATACATAGCCATGTTAAGGGATTTTTTCTTTCCACAACTGCAACAATTTGAAGCCTATAATCGTGCGACATGGTTTCAACAAGATGGCGCGACATGCCATACAGCTAATGCCTCTTTGGCGGTCGTAAACGAGATGTTTGCTGGGAAACTGATATCGCGCCGAGGTGACATTGCATGGCCTCCTAGAAGTCCGGATCTAACGCCACTGGACTTTTTTTTGTGGGGATACCTAAAAAGTAGAGTCTACTCCAATAACCCAGCCACGATTAACCAGTTGAAGACCAATATCCAGGAAGAAATGGCAGCTATTCCCCGTGCAATGTGGCAGCGAGTTTTTACCAATTTGAGGTTCAGATTCGAAGAATGTTTGCAGCGGGATGGTGCACACCTGGATGACGTTATTTTTAAGAAATGAATTTCCCAGATGTAAATTTTTATAAAAATAAAAATTTGTATGTGAATTGTACTAAGTTTTTTTTTAATCATTTTTTCAAATTCGCAATTCTTTCTGGCCCACCCTGTAGGAAGAAAAATTGCCACTTTTTGCCCCTTATATGGATTTCTCTTATTTTTATGTTTTAAGATCTCCATAAAACAAACTTTGTTTTGCGGCTGTGATTATATTTTTGGATTTCAATTGTTCTAGGAACGTCAGGGGCTCGAGTGTTGACGCGAATGGATATTTTCAACATGATCCATAGTTCGTCTGATGGATTTACAACTAAAAAACTTGATGAAGTTGAAGAAGAGTTAATAAATGACTCTTCTTTTAATGTCGAAAAAAATGAAGCTTTTCGTCGTAAATTTGCGACATTCAAGCATGATTTTAAGTCAAGATGGCAAGCGGCAAACAGGACTAAACAGAATTTTTAAAAAAGAACGAACAATGGCTTCAAGGCACTCTTGAAATACCTCGGAAAAGACTCTCTAGCGGTAATACAGGGCACCCAGAAAAAAAATTTGACGATTTGTCTGAACGAAGCAAACGCAGAAAAACTGAAAATCTTCGTGAAAGCCACGAAGCCCGAGAGCTATTATATGCAGGTCAAATGGTACTTCGAGAGCGTGGAGATACTAAGGGAGCAAATGTTGTTAAGTAAATTACAGAATCATCGACACATGGCCGTGGACATGAGAACCGCAACGCCTTGCACAAAAGTGACACGTCATCATTACCAGCAACACAAATAACACCAACTGCAGCGTTATCCATGTTCGTTGAAGCTAATTTAACAAGGAGACGAAGAGGATATAGTGCGTGAGACAAATAAAAAGTTCTATCCTTACTATACCATCCTCCAAAAAGAAAAAAAGCAATGCTATCCAGATCCTGAAAGCATTACTATATCTGAGACCTGTGCTGAAATAAAACTGCAAGCATTACTGGACCACACAGCTAAGCGATTGTTACTGTATTTAGAGGAAGTTATTTCTACTTTATCAGTAGAGGAGTTGTCAACACTTGAACTTATATATAAGTGGGGATGTGATGGATCACAACAAGCTGAATATAATCAAAAGTTCGAAAACTCAAGCAGTACAGATGCTAATATATTCCAGTCAAGTTTGGTCCCTGTTCAATTGGTTTGCAAACGCAACAATGACCTTAGTTCTGATAAGACAAATGCAAATGTCATTTGGCGCAACAACTCTCCATCTTCACACAGATTTTGCAGGCCCATGAGGATAAGATTTATCAAAGAAACTCCCGAAATAGCGAAAGAAGAAATTAAGCATTTTGAAGACCAAATTGAAGATTTGCATATTACCAAATTAACAAGTGCTGGACTCGAAGTTTCTGTCAAACACACCTTACTATTCACAATTAGACATGTGTAAGTAATGCAATTGATACATTACGCGTAATATTACCCGACCGAGTAATATGACATTACTTATTACTCGACCAAATTAAGCATCACACATCACATTACATTACCATAGCGCAATGTACTGACTGGCCGGCGTGCGGCGCGGCGCACATCGGTTGATTTCGTTGTTCGTTCGGCCCTATTCGGCAGGGTTCGAACTATGCCTACGCTTTGCACCTCTCATTCCCCCTCACCCTCTCATTCTCGCACGCCGCCGCCGAGGCGCTGACTCGAAGTCTGACCGCACCGGACTTTAGACTCTGGGGACGCCCGATGTCCAATGCAGCTTTGATAGTATTGCTCACGCAATAAGGTTTAAATTTATTTGGCACCGCTCGTTCCTAATGCCTGCAATAGTGCTATGCTATGTTTTAAATTTTATTTCTCGCGCCAAAAAGTATTGTTGTGATTTAATTATCAGTCGAACAGTCGAACTTTCAGTGACTTTATGGTATGGTTATCGTGTTTTGATGTTTTGAACTAAGGGTTTAATTTTGAATTAAGGTCTCAATTTTGTGTTATCGAACGTTGAGTTGATGTAGTGATATTCACTTAGAACTTTCGCTCGCTAGTATTTTAAAACAGTTTGTTTACGTTTTGTGCGGTGAAGACTGTCAACATTTAAACAAACGCAGACAAAATATTAGATATAAATTCTTAGTAAAATAGGCACCTACTTATAAATACTGTGTGTGAGTCAAGTGTAAATAAACATCAATAGTGATTTTAAACTGTAAATAAATATTAACAAAAAATCAAGTGTGTATACATAATAGGTAGGTTGCTGGTTTATTAGGGATAATGGCAACTAAAAGAAAAATAAGTCCTCTTTGGAATCACTTCGAAGAAGTTGTGCCTAGCAAAAAGGCGAAATGTGGTTATTGCTCGCGTATATTGGCTATTTCTTCGAGCTCAATAGGAAGCCTGAGCCGTCATATGAAATCGATCCATCCTACGATAGGAATTAACAGCAGTAGACAGTCTGCAACAGTTGCACCCGAGCGTCGTACCGACAATGTTGATATGGATTCAGAGCCGGGTCCTTCAAGCAGTGCAAATGCAGCACAAGTTGAGACTACCACCAGTGAGTTATCATTGTCAGTACCAATGAGATTAGGTAATAAACCAAGTTTACCGACAGCTCCTACTATGGCAGACTACATACAATCAAAAAAAACTCTTCCTAGGAATCGAATGCAACAGCTTGACGAACAATTAGTTAGAATGATTGCCAAAGGGTACCACGCGCTTCGGATGGTTGATGAAGTTGAGTTCCGGAAGTTTGTAGAAATGTTGAATCCCGGGTATACCTTGCCAACCCGAAAAACTCTTTCTGAAAGTTTGCTTCCAAAAGTATATAACAAAATATTGGAAGCTGCTAAAAAACAAATAGCAAAAGCGGTAGCTGTTTCAATAACAACTGACGCTTGGACGTCTATAGTGAACGACGGGTACATTGCCATCACTGCGCACTTTATTGACACTGACACGCACAAGGTATGCACAGTAATGATTGGTTGCATCGAATTCCAAGAAAGGCATACTAGTGTGAATCTGAAAGACTTCTTGCAAGCAAAATTTATCGAGTGGAACATACACGGGTACGTAAATGCAATAGTCAGCGACAATGCCGCAAATATTTTAAATGCTGTTCGGTTAGTAGGCATGCGTCAGATATATCAAAACGAATTCAAAATCAGATTTCACACACAAAACGGTTCGTATCGATATCTCAATCTAGAAAAGCCGATATCAAAAATCGCCCTAGCCAAACCAAACGCTAACAATCTAAATCTATAAAACCAAACCAATCCCAACCAACTAATAAAATCAAAGCACTGAATATCATAAAACGTTTTGTGTGTGTATCCAAACTCGAAACCCAAACGCAAACTGACTGATGCGTTGAAATTCGCTTTTTCTCTTTCTAACTACGCGGAACATAACGAGGACGAAAAGGATAGTGAGAATATTTTGCGATTTAGATTTCAGTTTGTCGGTTACGAATATGCATTACACATTGACATTATGCATTCAATGTCACCTTTGTTAAAAGAGTAATAAAGACTATATTTGTGTGATTATGTGTTGATGTATTTTGGTTTATGGTTTTGTTTTCTATCTTATTTTTTTGTTATTGTTTATGCAAACTTCAACTTGGTGACAAGTGCGCGCGTATCTTCGTATCACAGTTTCCGTGAATTAGGTATTATTGGATTGAAAATTTGGATTTTTGTGCGTTTATTGTATGTGTTGAAGTGGGAAACTTTAAATAAACAATAATAGAAATTAGTTATTTAATTACTTTGTTAGGTTTAGGTTTCTATTTTAGTGTTTATAATGTCGCGAAAACCCAGTGAGCTATGGACACATTTCGAAAGAAAGGAAAATGCTACTGGAATTGCAGTGTGCAAATATTGCAATCAAAATGTATCATATAAATCAACAACAGGTAATCTAGGAGCTCATTTAAAAAGATCTCACGCATCAATTTATTTGGCGCAAAAGAAAACAACAGATTTAGGATGTAATGAACAATTAATTAGGACTGATGAGTGTTTGGCGAGTTCATCAAAAGATACGGGTGGCGCGATTCTATGTACTGCGGTCGCTGACAAGGAGACTAGTTCTAATATAGAGCAAATTCCAACTAGAAAACGGCAAAGAACTATGCAAAATTATTTGATTAAAAAAATGACCCCAGAAGAAAATAAACGAGTTACTCGTGATTTATTAGAATTGTTTATAATGGATTATCAACCTTTCCGCATAGTGGAAGACAAAGGTTTTAAAAAATTCGCGAAAAACATTCCAGGATACACGCTGCCTAGTAGAAAAAGTATATCTTCTGCTATGATCCCAGCATTGTACCACACGACATCAAGTGAGGTAAAAACCAGAGTTTCACTAGAAGCTAGTAGTGTTTGTTTGACTACTGATTGTTGGACATCGTCGCAGACTGAAAGCTATATTGGCGTGACTGTAAATTACATTGATAAAAACTTTGAACCACAACAAGTACTTTTAGAATGCAAAGGTCTGAACGAAAGTCACACTAGTGTCAACTTAGCAAAAGAATTGAAGAGAGTAACGGATGAATGGAATCTAACAAACAAAATAAATTTTGCTATTTCAGACAATGCTGCAAATATTGTCAAAGCTATAGAGACAGAGCTGGGGTGGAAGCATTATGGCTGTTATGCCCATTCTCTTAATCTGATCGTGTCAGGGGTTTTAAGGCCATTAGAAGATTTAAGAGAAAATGTAAAAAAAAATAGTTGCTTATTTCAAGCGTAGCACAAAAGCAACGGATATGCTTCTTGGCTATCAATTAAAAAACATGACGGAAAGTGGAGAACCAAAAAGGTTAATCCAACAAGTACCTACAAGATGGAACTCTACATTTTTTATGTTCCGCCGATTCATCCTACTGAAGGAAGCGGTAAAACATTGCATGGCACTTATAGAAAGAGAATGGCCCGTTATACATTCAGAGGACTGGGAAATCATGGAGCAAGTATGCAAAGTACTGCAGCCATTTGAAGAGATTACTTCTTCAGTCAGTGGAGATAAGTACCTCACAGGAAGTATGACCATAGTTATGACAAACTGTTTAAAAGATATATGTGAAGATTTAAATAAAGAAGAATATTGCGCATCATTCAACCAGGCTGTGATTGACGTAATTCGGAGTTTAAAATATGGATTGAAAGATAGGTTTCAGGGAATAGAGCACAGCAAAACCTTCGGAGTGTGCACTTTATTAGACCCACGTTTTAAGCTTGTGTGTTTTAAAAATGACAATGCAGTCTCCGAATTAAAAAAATATGTTCAGGGCTTAATAATAGGCCTTATAAATAACAACAGAATTTTAGAAGCAAGCCCTGATACAGTTCAAGAAAAGTCCAGCGCAAACCTTAGCGCTTGGGACAAATTAGACGACCTAATAAAAAAAAATAAGCCACAAGGAAGCGCTCAAGCAAGAGCTATACGTGAGTTGCAAATGTACATTGACGACGAGATGCTTCCTAGAAAAGACACTGATGGTAACTGGAATAGCCCCTCACAGTGGTGGCGAGATCACAAAATCATTTATCCGCATTTGTCGGAAATATATCGCACAAAATGCAATATAGATGCAACTTCCGTTCCATGCGAACGTCTATTTTCTAAGACGGGGTTAATTATAAACGAAAAGAGGTGTCGTCTTAAGCCTTCCAAAGTCGAACAACTTGCATTTTTAAACGCTACCTTGCTATGCGCACACCATCAACTTGGTAGTTCAGTCCAGCATAGCTGAAATATCCGACACCGTCAATAGGGTTAAGGCAATCGTCGAGTATTTTCACCGATCTATTCCAGCAAAAAAGAAATTAATGGAGATCGAAGAACAAATGAATATCTCGCCATTAAAACTAAAGCAGGACGTAGCAACACGTTGGAATTCTACGTACGACATGCTCATGCGGTTTCTGAGAGTAAAAGATCCTTTAATAGCCACGCTAGCAATAATGCGGCCAGAGTTGAATTTAACGCAAGAGGACTGGTCTGTGATTCAAAAAGCGACTGAAGTTTTAAAAACATTTTACGATGTCACTGTAGAAATAAGTGGCGAAGAATATGTGTCTTCTTCAAAATACATAGTTTATTGTAAATTAATCAACAGGACACTTAATAAATACTCCACCAACAACAACAAAATTGAAAGCCTACTTAATTCCTTAAAATCACAAATGATTTCACGATTTGGCGAAGTGGAACACAATGTAATTCTTTGCGAGGCCACAATATTAGATCCCAGATTCAAGAAAAGGGGGTTTAATGATCCTCGCAACTTTGATAGAGCTGCATCAGCTCTAAAATTGAGAATTGGCGCAGACCGAACCCATGAGACACCAGAGTTACCAGTTCCACAGTCGACATCTTCACAGCCTCCTGAATCTGGCTCTATTTGGGATGAATTTGACGCCGAAATAGCTTGTCTCGTTCCCCAAAATCCGACTGCAGCTGGTATGGTCGAATTTGATAAATATATACAAGAACCGCTCATTAAAAGAACAGAAAATCCACTGCTTTGGTGGAGCGAACGTAAAGGCGTATATCCACGACTATATAAATATATGCTGAAACGCCTAAACATCACGGCTACGTCCGTGCCATGCGAGAGAGTTTTTTCTAAAGCGGGACTAATTTTAAATAAAAGACGGACTCGCCTCAAGACGAAAAAATTATCGCAATTAGTATTTATAAGCAGTAATTAAAAAAGGGAAATTAAAAAAAAAACAACAAAATAACAAAAAAAGAAACAAAAAAAAATAGTAATAACAATCATTGTACATAAAGTTGATTTTTAAATACGCCAATATTCATTGTCATTGGTAAACCATCCTTAATAAATAAAAAAATATCTAAATTCATGAATATTGCCAGTCCTAAGCCTGGAAAACCTTCTATTAAAAGCAAATTTAATTAATTATCCCGTAAGGTTGAAGTATGAAGGAAGATCAACTTTGTTATTTAAAGTTTGTATTGTGTATCTTGTGTAATAAATAACGACGAGACAGAAGTGCATCGTGATCGTGAATAATTGTGATACATATATTCCTATCGGTTTCATGTCGTAACGCATGTCAATAATTCGATATCGCATTGTAATATAATTCGCTATCTCATGTCTATTTAGTGATACGAGATCCTAACATGCCACCAGTACATACATCACAGAAGTGTTGGTGGAATGGTTGGCCGTCGCATAGCGCAACATCTCAGGTGATGTTCGAAGTTATGTTCTAAAGTAATATTACGCGTTATGAAATGTAATGCCATATTACATTACATTCAAAAGCACTGTTTTGCGCATGTCTATTCACAATGATTGATGGTAAGGTGTGTAATGCTGCCACAAATACTAAATCTACAATGAGGTGTTATATCTGCAAGTTAACTTCAACAGATTTTAACAACTCGATAAAGTGAGGAGCTCAGAGGTAGCCAAGGATAATTTTAAATTTGGACTTTCAATTCTTCATGCAAGAATCAGATTCTTCGAAAGCCTTCTTCATGTCGCATATAAGATTCCTGTAGGAAAATGGCAGATTAGGTCGCAAATGGAAAAAGATATCGTAAAAACTAAAAAGCAAGAAATCCAAGAAAGGTTTCGAAAAGAACTTGGTCTTTTGGTTGATATTCCAAAAGCTGGTTTTGGAAATACCAATAACGGAAATACGAGTAGGAGATTTTTTGAATGTTCTGCGGAATCTTCCGCTATAACTGGCATCAATGAAGAATTGATAAAAAGATTCGCAACAATTTTAGAAGTTATTTCAAGTGGATATGATATAAATTTTGAAAAGTTTTCTTCATATTGTGACAATACAGCAGAACTTTATGTTAGCTTATACAGCTGGCATCCGATGACCCCCACTGTACACAAAGTGCTGATGCACGGGCCACTCATTGTGAAAAACGCTCTGATCCCAATCGGAACTTTGTCAGAAGAAGCAGCTGAAGTTCGGAACAAGCATTTTCGAGATTATAGGGAAAATTATTCGCGAAAGTTTTCCCGTGAAGATTGTAATAGGGATATTCTGTATCAGGCTACTGCTCACATCAGACCCGTATCTTAGTTCAATTAGGCCTAGACCTAAGAAAAGTTCTAAGCCTTTTTCCTCTTCGGCAAAAGAAATGTTACTGCCATTTCATGACAGTTGTGACTCAGACAAGGAAAATAAAGAAGATTAAGAGTACTTAACATACCGTTTTATACTTTATAGTTGTTTTTTAATGTTTAATAAAATAAAAATGTAAGAATTTGACATATTTTTTTTTTACCTTTTTCCAAATGCTTATTTTATTTAGATTCCTTTCCAATTGATATTTTACCATCAACTAGGCTTTGAAAAATGTTTTTCCAATAAATTAGGCAATATAAGCACCGAAATATTCAAAAAATATTGTTTAATAGTTTTGGCCACGTTTTAAGGTCGATTTATATGTATCTACAGACATTGAGTGTGGCAGACACGTGCCGTGGCAGACAAAATGATATTCTTCCATACAGTAACTATTAACGTATTTATATCTATTGTAACACGGCCGATCTATTGTAACACGGCCGTACAGACGCTTACAGACACTTGTCGTGCCCGGCCAGTATTCTCGGAAAGAATATTTTGTCTGCGCGGTTCATGTCTGTACCTACGTGTCTGTGGCTCCTTGCCGGGCAGTGTGAATAGAGTATCGGAACTGCGTACACGTGCTTTCTTTTTTATTTTGCATTTTTACAATGGATAACGAAAAGCTCATAGAATTTGTACGAGATTACAAATACCTTTATGATTTAAGTGATAAAAGGTATAGTGATAATCAGAAAAAGGATCAGGCGTGGAACGAAATAGGAATAAAACTTAATAGTAATGGTGAGTACATATTTTATTTTTTTATAATGTATTTTACACTTTTTTTTTTTAAGATCTTTATTTAACATAACAATATTTAAAAATATTATTTAAAAAATAGACACAGTCACATAATATAATTTACTTAATTTTAATTTGACTTGACAGGCTAATGACGCCTTTATTAGTCTTTCAACAACAATAGTATGTTGGGTTTTTATTAGATAGGTAATATTTTTTCAACTTTAAATTAGTATAGTTATGGTCAAACGACAGGGCACCGCCACCGATATAATCACCTAGTAGTTTAACGCTCCTTCGGGTGAATCGAAAAACCTAGCAAAATTCTCTCTGACATTAAATGCGGCTACCTGATGATTTCCACCCTGTCTAGGTAGGTTTGACAAAGAATATGATGCAATAATGTCTTCTTCATTATGTGAATGCTGAGAACCACCAGATTTTATATAATTATGTAAGATACACGTCGCCATAATAACATTGTCTGCATTATCTGGATCAAGTTGTATTCTCCTGTTATAGATACGAAATTTTTGAGACAAAATCCCAAATGCAT
Source organism: Orthosia gracilis (assembly GCA_947562075.1). Classification (NCBI taxonomy): domain Eukaryota; kingdom Metazoa; phylum Arthropoda; class Insecta; order Lepidoptera; family Noctuidae; genus Orthosia; species Orthosia gracilis. The sequence continues at coordinate 15,321,587 of OX387265.1, forward strand.
TTTCGACAACTTTTCTTGCACGAGATAGTCTATCGTTGAATATATTTTTTCTTTGGTCACGTAGTTGAGGTTTAGGATATGGTCTCATTAGATAAGTTGTCAAAGGGAATGCTTCATCTCCTATGATAACATATGGCGCTGTAATTTCAGTGCCAGGTAAATTTGTGCTTTCTGGAACGTTAAATGTGTTTGAAATTAATGCTTTTCAGATGTTTGAATTTGAAAAAATACCTCCGTCACTGTTTTTTCCATAAGCGCCGACGTCGACACATATAAACTTGTAGTCAGCGTCCACAATTGCCATCAACACGATTGAAAAAGTTTTTTTATAGTTAAAGAACTGAGATCCAGAGTTTGCCGGAGCAGTTATTTGAACGTGCTTGCCGTCAATGGCTCCTATACAATTTGGAAAATTCCAAGTATTCCAAAACTCCTCTGCGATTTTTTGCCACTGTTCTTTTGTAGGGACAGGCATTGTTTCACTCATCAGCCGTTCTATTATTGCACTGCAAACCTCTTTCACTATCTTGTGTACAGTGCTTACTCCTAGTCTATAACTAAATGCTATAGAAACGAAGGAGTCCCCAGTAGCCAAAAATCTGCAAAGAAAAACATTATGATATTATGATTATGATATTTGTTTTCCTTGTTTCAGGAAATGAATGTAAAAAAGCATGGGCACTGTTGCGAGATGCCTTCAGACGTTCTCATAAAAAGAAAAAAGATACGAAAGGTGGACAGGCTAGTGTTCGTGAAAAAAAATTGAAGTACGAAGAAGAAATGTCTTTTTTGTTACCGTACATGAAAGAAAGGCCGACTAAATGTCCAATTCCAACTGTACCCGGTTTTAATGATTATGCACACGAGGAAGAGGTTGCTCAGTCACCTGAGGTTGAGCAACAAACGACTGACACATTTACACCTGAGGTTAGTCAACAAACTGTTGGTACATTGCCAACTACACCCTCCCCAGCTCAAACTCCAAAGCACCCTCAGCCAAAGGGTAAACGAGGCCAAAAAGCAACTGATGAAACACCTAGTACTGTACTAATGAAGTATATAATAGAGAGTAAAAATAATACTCCACCGCCGGACGACATCGAACAAGTTATGGCTGGAGTTGTAACTACATTGCGATCTTTTCCGCCCAGAGAGAGGGCTATTGCAAAAGCAAAGATATTTAAAATAGTATCTGACATGGAAATAGACATACTGAGCAAGCCATCAACGAGTTCTACGGTATCCACGCCATCAACATTTGACACTTATGAAGACAATACTCCTATGCCAGAAACAATACAAGATTTTTACCAAGGTTTTCAGCCAGACCTTACTGACGAAAGGGTGTATCGGCACTTAGAATAGTATAGTATTCCACTTTGTTTACACAATAATAAATAATTCTGTAATAAATCTTACCTGAGACATACTGCTTAGCTTTTCTTTTGGTGACAAGGCTTCCTTAAAAACTGTATCTTGTTTGGTTATCAGCAATTCAATTTTATTTAGTAAAATGTCAAACTGATACCGGCTCATACGAAAATATATGAAAATTTTTTTTCATCGTCAACAAGCTCTTTAAAGAGTGTCCAGTATTCTCCTTCTAATTTTCTTTTCTTAAGCATAGGATGTACAGCCATGCGTTTTGCTCTTTTTATAGTTTTATCTTCTTCTTCTAACAATAATGCAATTATGGACAAATCTTCAATAGAGAAGTGTTTGAACATTTTCAATAACATGCTTTTTCTTCTAAAGCTATGCAGTAACTGCCAGTGAGAGTGGACGTCGATGACGGTGTCTGTCGGTAGCCGGGGTGTCTGTCACGGCACGTTTCTATACGTTACATATAAATAAATGGTGTCTGTCGGTGTCTGTCACGGCACGTGTCTGCCACACTCAATGTCTGTAGATATAAATCGACCTTTAGGGTCTAATACCCGTCTGTGCGACGTTTGTATCGGCATGAACACGGTTTACGCGATTTAAGTGAAGTTCCAAGCGCCAATGTGTTACGAAAATGGATCAGAATGTTTGAAACAACCGGCTCAACAGTACCAATTACGGCTCGTGGTCGCCCAGTTTCTGCAAGATCAGCCGACATTGCGGAGCGTGTTCGTGTTTCAGTTCAGCGAAATCCGCAACAGTCAACACGTAAGAGAAGTCAGTCTTTGGACGTAAAAAGAACAACTTTGCGACGAATTTTGAAACTTGATCTGCATTTGAAGGCTTATAAAATTCAGATAGTCCAAGAATTAAAACCCAATGATACCAATAACCGACTTAACTTTGTCAATTTGATGCTCGAGCGGTTCAACAATTTCAACAACGTGATTTTTAGTGATGAGGCTAATGTGAACAAGCAAAATTGTCGGTTCTGGTCCGAGACTAATCCCCGACGCTTGCATGAACGTCCACTTCACAGCCCTAAGCTTGTCGTGTGGGCTGGGATAACGTCAACCGGTATTATTGGGCCATACTTTTTTGAGGACGAAAGAGGGCAAGCGATGACGGTTAGAGCTAACAATTATTGCAACATGATAACAGACTTTTTGGTGCCAGCTTTGCAAGAACTTCAAGGCAATACCTCGAGGATGTGGTTACAACAGGATGGGGCCACATGTCATACGGCTAGGGTATCCAATGTATCCATAGAGCTGCTGAAAAATGTTTTTCCCGGAAAACTCATCTCGAAAAGGGGGGATATTAAATGGCCGCCACGTAGCCCCGATCCACAGTATACGATTTGACAAATCTAGGTGGACAAATATCGAAAATCAAAATCATGGAAATCGTAGATTTTTAAGCTTGTATCTTAATCTTGAATACCACTAGCAAATCATAAAATAAAGGAAACATACCTGGGCGCCGCAACCCTTTCAATAACAAAAGGCAAAGATACCCTTTCAAGAGCAGGTAGTCGGAATACGCTCAGTGCGACCGCTAACGTTAACGTGTTTGCATGTCTCCGAGTGTTTTGTGTGATACCAAGTGCTTTTTAGTGATGGAATCTTCTACTAGAGGTAATTATGGTTTTCTTTAATTAAAATATTACACAGAATTCCTTTTTATATAATAAAATATGCACTTAAACATACCCTTTTTAATATTTTTCATAACAAATAATTCAAAATGTATTTGGATAAAAAGTATATAGCAATATGTTGCAAACTTGTGGTAATAGTTTTAAATGATGCCTTATTTATTCTATTAGGTTAGACAGTTTGTTATATTTTGCGTTTATTTGCGCAAATTAAGTATTTTCGTGTTTTTGTTATAGGTGCCCATATGCAGCGAAAAACTTTGTTTGAATTTTGGCGTTCAATATCGGCTAAAGGGCGAGTTACACAAATGAGTAACTTTGTTAAGTTAACATTTGGTGCTCCAGTCCTTAGTGAAGAAGCGGAACGCCTTTTGCGTGCTTTTATGAAGAACGAATGTGAAAAAAATCGTGAAAAATGGGAACGCAAGCAAAGAAAGTTGGACTTGTTTCTACGTTCTTACGAAGAATGGCTAAATGGAGATTTAGTTTTAGATATGATTCCCGACCCTTCGCAACCAAGTTCCGTTCGTGGTAGACCGCAAAAAAGTTTTGAAGATAGTTCCAAAAGAACCAAAAAACGTAAAGTTCAGCATTTACTTACCGATTACAGTAAAGAACAATTGTCGTATGCTGCACAGTTAAGTGTTCGATCTAGTGGCAGCCGTGATGCTGCTGACTTAATGCAGGAAATAGCCACTGCTTCACCAAGACGTGCTACTGCATATAAGCAAGCCCGAATACTATATTCAACATCCAGAAGAAGTATGATTTCTAAGAAAGAATTACGACCATACACTGCTGAAGAAGCATTAGCCTTGTTTATATCGAACAATTTTACAGTCCACACTTATAAAAATATACAACAAGAAGCTAAAGAAAGGGGATTTCCATTATATCCATGCTACGATCAGTTAGCACGAATAAAAAAAGAGTGCTACCCTCCAGTGGAATTGATTACGGTTAGTGATACATGGGCTAAAGTTCAGCTTCAAGCACTACTTGATCACACGGTGATAAGGATATGCAAAAATATAATGGGTAATGTATTGCTTAACTCTACAAACGAGTTAAATTATACCATGATTTATAAATGGGGATGTGATGGTTCTTCTGGACATAGTTTATATAAACAACGGTTTGAAAGTGCGGAAAGTACCGACGAATATATGTTTGTAATATCTCTAGTACCATTAAGACTCATAGCAGACGATAATAACAAGAAAATCTTTTGGGAGAATCCACGTCCTTCTTCACCAAGATTCTGCAGAATAATTAAATTTCTATATAAAAAAGAAACTGACCTCTTAATTAAAGAAGAATGCAGAGAAGTGCAACATCAAATTGATAATTTAATGCCAACAACTGTAGAGATAGATGGACATAACATAATCGTTAGCCATCATTTGATTCTTTCCATGATAGATGGGAAAGTTTGTAATGTTTTGGCTGAAAATAGATCCTCCCAGAGATGCTTTATTTGCAAAGCCACTTCGAAGGAAATGAATTCTCCTACAGACCACAGGCAACCTGATCAAGATATGTACCAATTTGGCATATCAAGTCTGCATGCATATATTCGGACTATGGAGTGTCTCTTAAATATTACCTACCGCATGGAGTTTTCTGAATGGCAAGCCAGGGGAATTCAAAAACAAGACATGAAAAAGAAACGAAAGGAAGAAATACAGAAGAAATTTAAGGAAGTAGGACTTATCTATACTAATATTATAAAGAGGAAAACTTTGTTTGTTTGTTTGTTTGGTTGTAATGAATAGGCTCAAAAACTACTGGACCGATTTCAAAAATTCTTTCACTATTCGAAAGCTACATTATCCACGAGTAACATAGACTAAATTTTATTTTGGAAATAAATAGGGTTCCGTAATATATTTGGGTTTTTCGGACACAAGGTGTAAAAAATCAACCAGAAAAGTTACTTATTTTGCGTACGCTGCCTAAACTATAAAAGATAGAACTATGAAATGTTCTAATTAGTTGTAGATCTTATGAGGTAGTCCACGAAGCGCACCCAAAAGAAGCCCACCCAGAGGAAGCCCACCCAAAGTAGTCCATCTTGCGCACCCGTAGGTGGGCTTCAAATAAAAAATTAAAATAATTAATTTCCTATTCCACGAAGCACACCTACGAATATTACTCGCATAGTGCGGGGACTAAGAAATAAAAATATCGATAGAAGAAAATATCTATTATTTAAAATGAATAATAATGTGATACAATACTTGTAATTTTCATAATGTTCATATATAAATCCCAAAGGTAAGACGTATACATGATGCGCTAATATAGTCAACGCGTGCGCCCGCCACTGAATTCCCGAGCCAACCCGAATTTAGCCGAGCGTTTCCGGAACTTGTTTACATGCTTAGTTCTCATTACACTATCGCGACGTCACGGGCTGAGTGTATGCAATTGTGCGCCGGTCTTGTTATTGTTATTTTTTCTAATTTTTGTGCAATTTATTTAAACAAAATAATGGAGCCGATGGCAGGTCCAAGTAGTAGAAATTTTAACCCATCTATTAATTACGTACTTGGCCGGAAGGGGACACAAGTGTTAGTGTATAATAACAAACAATATAGTAAACACAAAATTTATAAAAACGGCAATGCCTTGTGGCGGTGTATTAAAAAAGGGTGTAATGGCTTACTCACATTAAGTAGCATGGAAGAAGTTGTTAAAATAAAGGAACATAAATGTGCCTCAAACGTTTTGGAGACCCAAATTAAAGAAGCAATGCATGAACTCGAGCAGCAAGTAGTTTCCACCATGGAGCCTATTCCTACAATCTACAAGCAAAAACTTAATGATACATTGGACCGAGGATTGAATTTAGTCAGTGATATGCCACAATATAAAAATGTTAAGTCTGGCCTCTACAATAAGAGAAACAAATCTCTCGGTGTAAATAGATTGTTTGCGAAGTCACCTATAGATGTACAAGTAAGTAGAGTTCATATTTCCTTAGAATATTATGAAAATATTGAGACATGAAATTATGTATTTTTTTTTATTTGAACGTTATTGTAATAAAATAAACCTCATGTAAGAGTTTGCTAATATCATAGCAAAGAAATGTGTGCATGCCATTTTCAACTCTATTTTAATGGGATAAGGTTGATAATAATATTTGATTTAACTTTGAAAAGAATTTTGTTTTGTTAGTGTAGTGACCAGTTTTTGAGTCGCAGATATTGAACGATTTATGGAGTAACTATCTAAACTAGCTGCTTTTATTTTGTGAAAGAAAGAAAGTCACGGGGGTTTCAAAGAAAGTTATTTGTTTTACCTTACTATCTTCAATATGTGCACATCCTATGTATTCATATTATTATTTATTTTAGTACAAATGAATTGAGAGAAGTATTTATTTGATATCCAGGTACCTCAACCGTTTCAAGATTTTGTACTTGCTGACTATAACGACGGAAAAACGAGAATACTTTTATTTGCTACACAGAAGAGTAGACAGGAACTTGAAAGCTGCGATCATATATACTGCGACGGAACTTTTAAATGCGCGCCTAAACCATTTCTTCAAATTTATAGCATCCACGGTGCGCTTGAAAATATCGTTAAACCTTTAGCCTATGCTTTATTACATAACAAAAAAAAATCGACCTATAAAATCTTATTTCAATTATTAAAAACAACAATACCCAAAATGCAAGTCAATGTTTTCACAAGCGATTTTGAGGAAGCTGCCGTCAGGAGTTTTACAGCAGTATTTCCTAACGCACAGATAATGGGATGCTATTTTCATTTTAAAAAAGCAATAAAAAGAAAATCTAGGGACTTAGGTTTAAATAAGAATAGCATACATAGAAAACATGTTGCCTTATGTACGGTTTTGCCACATTTACCGCTGGAAGACTTGGATGAGGCCTGGCTCTACATCATGAGCGAATGTCCTCAAGGAGAAAGTATTTCTAGATTTAACGATTACATTGTAACTCAGTGGCTCGAACATAAGTTATGGCATGACAAATGGTCGTGTTATAACGTAAAAAATAAAACTAATAATTTTACAGAGTCTCATTACTCTGAAATAAATAAAATTTTCAATAAAAATAGAGCCATAAATCTGGCAAAACTTTTAGATTGCTTCCAAAAAAATTGCAATAATTATGCCGAAATTAGAGTAAAAATGGGTTATTCAAATCATCAAAAACATGCTGAAATAAAAAATAATATAATCGAAAACACAATAAAAGATTATAAAAATGGCTTAATTTCAGTTGGACACTGTCTAGAGAAATTAAGATTCTGATTTTTTTTTTTTTTACTAGCCTATTTGATGTCCCACTGCTGGGCAAAGGCCTCTTTAAGATTCTGATTAATAGTGATTTATTTAATTGATAAGTGCATATACTCAATTGCCCATTTCTTCCAGATTATTTAAGAATTTTTGTGATTTGTGATTTAAACAGTCTGTGATTTTACACAAAACTAAAGTATAAGAAAACATCAACATATATCTCTATAGAAAACTATATTTACAATGTTTTTGATATTTGTCCAAGTTTTTATTGCAATTATGAAACAATCTGTGATTTTTTATGTTAAAGTAGAGTATTTTTATTATTCACTAAACATGTAGCTATAAGAAAACTATATATCTCTATGTAAAACAATATTTACTATGTTTTTGATATTTGTCCAAGTTTTTATTGCAATTATGAAACAATCTGTGATTTTTTATGTTTAAGTAGAGTATTTTTATTATTCACCAAACAGGTAGCTATAAGAAAACTTCAACATAGATCTCTATGTAAAACAATATTTACTATGTTTTTGATATTTGTCCAAGTTTTTATTGCAATTATGAAACAATCTGTGATTTTTTATGTTAAAGTAGAGTATTTTTATTATTCACTAAACATGTAGCTATAAGAAAACTATATATCTCTATGTAAAACAATATTTACTATGTTTTTGATATTTGTCCAAGTTTTTATTGCAATTATGAAACAATCTGTGATTTTTTATGTTAAAGTAGAGTATTTTTATTATTCACTAAACATGTAGCTATAAGAAAACTATATATCTCTATGTAAAACAATATTTACTATGTTTTTGATATTTGTCCAAGTTTTTATTGCAATTATGAAACAATCTGTGATTTTTTATGTTTAAGTAGAGTATTTTTATTATTCACCAAACAGGTAGCTATAAGAAAACTTCAACATAGATCTCTATGTAAAACAATATTTACTATGTTTTTGATATTTGTCCAAGTTTTTATTGCAATTATGAAACAATCTGTGATTTTTTATGTTAAAGTAGAGTATTTTTATTATTCACTAAACATGTAGCTATAAGAAAACTATATATCTCTATGTAAAACAATATTTACTATGTTTTTGATATTTGTCCAAGTTTTTATTGCAATTATGAAACAATCTGTGATTTTTTATGTTAAAGTAGAGTATTTTTATTATTCACTAAACAGGTAGCTATAAGAAATCTTCAACATAGATCTCTATGTAAAACAATATTTACTATGTTTTTGATATTTGTCCAAGTTTTTATTGCAATTATGAAACAATCTGTGATTTTTTATGTTTAAGTAGAGTATTTTTATTATTCACCAAACAGGTAGCTATAAGAAAACTTCAACATAGATCTCTATGTAAAACAATATTTACTATGTTTTTGATATTTGTCCAAGTTTTTATTGCAATTATGAAACAATCTGTGATTTTTTATGTTAAAGTAGAGTATTTTTATTATTCACTAAACATGTAGCTATAAGAAAACTATATATCTCTATGTAAAACAATATTTACTATGTTTTTGATATTTGTCCAAGTTTTTATTGCAATTATGAAACAATCTGTGATTTTTTATGTTAAAGTAGAGTATTTTTATTATTCACTAAACATGTAGCTATAAGAAAACTATATATCTCTATGTAAAACAATATTTACTATGTTTTTGATATTTGTCCAAGTTTTTATTGCAATTATGAAACAATCTGTGATTTTTTATGTTAAAGTAGAGTATTTTTATTATTCACTAAACATGTAGCTATAAGAAAACTATATATCTCTATGTAAAACAATATTTACTATGTTTTTGATATTTGTCCAAGTTTTTATTGCAATTATGAAACAATCTGTGATTTTTTATGTTAAAGTAGAGTATTTTTATTATTCACTAAACATGTAGCTATAAGAAAACTATATATCTCTATGTAAAACAATATTTACTATGTTTTTGATATTTGTCCAAGTTTTTATTGCAATTATGAAACAATCTGTGATTTTTTATGTTTAAGTAGAGTATTTTTATTATTCACCAAACAGGTAGCTATAAGAAAACTTCAACATAGATCTCTATGTAAAACAATATTTACTATGTTTTTGATATTTGTCCAAGTTTTTATTGCAATTATGAAACAATCTGTGATTTTTTATGTTAAAGTAGAGTATTTTTATTATTCACTAAACATGTAGCTATAAGAAAACTATATATCTCTATGTAAAACAATATTTACTATGTTTTTGATATTTGTCCAAGTTTTTATTGCAATTATGAAACAATCTGTGATTTTTTATGTTAAAGTAGAGTATTTTTATTATTCACTAAACAGGTAGCTATAAGAAATCTTCAACATAGATCTCTATGTAAAACAATATTTACTATGTTTTTGATATTTGTCCAAGTTTTTATTGCATAATTTTGAAACAATCTGTGATTTTATTAAGAGCACAAAAAGGAAAATAATAGAAAAAAAATTCAAAAATAATTATTTTTTGGATAGATAGAATAAATAATAATAAATATCCAACTCACACACGGCCATCTGATCCCAAGCTAAGCAGAGCTAGGTTATGGTAACCAGACAACTGATATACATACTTATATAATTTATAAATACACACATATATTATAGATAAACTACACCCAGACACAGAACAAACAATCATGCTCATCACACAAAGTTTGTCCTGAGTGGGAATCGAACCCACGACCTCCGGCTTAGCAGTCAGGGTCACTAACCACTAGACCAACAGGCCCGTCATAAAGAAAGAAACAATCTGTGATTTTAAATAGTAAGATTACAAAAATGACAAATTTTGTGTCACATTATTAAGTATAATGAAACTGAATGATGTTAGAAATTTAAGTTGCGTCTTTTAAATAATAAATATTTTCTTCTATCGACATTTTTATTTCTTAGTCCCCGCACTATGTGAGTAATATTCGTAGGTGTGCTTCGTGGAATAGGAAATTAATTATTTTAATTTTTTATTTGAAGCCCACCTACGGGTGCGCAAGATGGACTACTTTGGGTGGGCTTCCTCTGGGTGGGCTTCTTTTGGGTGCGCTTCGTGGACTACCTCGATCTTATAAATATCTACAAAAAACTCCGCGACACACTATACCTATCTTTGTCGAGTGAGGCACGACAACCATTTTTTAAATCAAAAATCTTGAATTTTTTTGGACTACTTTTAAACGCATTTATTTTACTCCTTCTATTAATCCTTATCAAAATAATTTATTTCATCATTAAGTACAGTTAATGTAGATGATATTTGGTCTTTGAATGATTAAAATTGGATGTTTAGTTTCGAAGTTATGGCGAAATTAAAATATCACGATTTCTGCTGCACGGCCCGTTGCGAAGTGAGCGTCACCAAGGCGGGGGTGCGCGTGCGGGAGGGGAGTTTAGATCTATGAGTAAGGTACCCGCGCGGCTCAGACGCGTGGTCGGCTCCCTACGCAGCGGTCGTGCGCGAAGTCTAATAATTTTCCTGCGATTTTTTTTAGATTTCGTTCTTAAAACTACACTTGCGCAAAAGTTCTTCTCAGAGCTAAACAACAGTTCTTCTCAGAGCTAATCAACAGTTCTTCTCAGAGCTAATCAACAGTTCTTTTCAGGGCTAACCAACAGTTTTTTTCAGAGCTAGAATATTAATAACTATTAACATTTTCTTAAACATTTGAAAATGCCTAAGAGAGCCAGGTCTCAACTTTCTAAACATAGTTCTCAAGCACGGGCAGCAAGAATACGTCGTATGGGAGAATGTTCACCTGAACGTTCACAACGCCTTGCTGAACAAAATCAGAGAAACTCTCAGGTACGCGCACGAGAGTCAAGTGTCGAACGTTCGCAACGGCTTGCACAACAAAATCTGAGAACCTCTGAGTTACGTGCACGAGAGTCGAGGCTGGAGCGTTCCCAACGTCTTCATGAACAAAATGTAAGGACCTCTGACTTACGCGAACGAGAGTCAAGTGTCGAGCGTTCTCAACGCCTTGCACAACAAAATCTGAGAACCTCTGAGTTACGTGCACGAGAGTCAAGGCTGGAGCGTTCCCAACGTCTTCATGAACAAAATGTAAGGACCTCTGACTTACGCGAACGAGAGTCAAGTGTCGAGCGTTCGCAACGCCTTGCACAACAAAGTCTGAGAACCTCCGAGTTACGCGCTCAAGAGTCGAGGCTGGAGCGTTCCCAACGTCTTCATGAACAAAATATAAGGACCACTCAGTTGCGCGAAAGAGAGTCGAGTGTCAATCGTGTGCAGCGACTTAGAGCTCAAGCAGACAGACAGCAGTTGTCCACAAATAGAGTTCGCAATCAAATTTTAGCTAACAGCAACAGACTGGCTTTCAGATATGATCCGCAGATTGATTATGCACAACAAGCGTCCGTCCAAATTGGAGTCATGAATAAGATCTGCTCTAACTGCTCTGCCAAGAAATGGGTGGACGAACCTAATGGTATGTGCTGTGCTTCAGGTAAAGTCTGTCTTCCTAACCTTCAGGAGCCGCCACAACCAATAAAAAATCTTTTAACTAATAACCATCCATTATCTGGTAATTTTTTTACAAATATACGTAAATACAATAGTCTTTTTCAAATGACTTCTTTTGGCGCAAAAGAAATCAGGGAAGGTAATTTTATGCCCACTTTTAAAATTGAAGGACAGGTGTATCATCTCATTGGTAGCCTTTTACCACCATCAGGCCAAAACCCACAGTTCTTGCAAATATATTTTATTTCGGATGCAGACCAGTTATCGTTGCGATCAAGCATCGCACCAACCTTAAAAATGGATTTAATTCGCGAATTACAGACCGCTCTGAATAATCATAATGTGTATATACGGAGTTTTAAACAAAACTTAGAACTCAACTCCTCAGATAATTTAAAGTTAATTATTCATTCAGATCGCACTCCACAGACAGCACACAGAGGCAGATATAATGCTCCTACTGTAAACGAGGTAGCCGTTCTCTTGGTCGATGAAGACAAAGGTCCCAGGGATAGTCTTACACGGTAGAGACGGACAGCTCAAAAGAGTTTCTGAGCTACATCGGTCCTATGATCCACTACAGTATCCTATAATATTTATGACAGGAGAAGACGGTTATTATTTGACTATCCCTCAGCAGGGTTCTGCGCGTAATAAAACTGTTTCGTGTATGCAATTTTATGCATTTAGATTAATGTTTAGAACTAACTCTTTTAATCCGTTACATTATTACAGAGACTTATTTAGTCAATATTGTGTTGACATGATGGCGAAAATGATATCGGAAAGATTAAATTATATTTCTCGGAATCAACAAAGACTGAGGGCTGATGATTACATTCATCTCAGAGATGCCTTAAATCATGACGCAAATGTTAACCCATCAAATATCGGTCAACATGTCATATTGCCATCGTCATTTACGGGTTCTCCGCGTTTCATGCACGAGAAAACGCAGGACGCGATGACGTACGTCCGAAATTATGGTAGACCTGACTTATTTGTCACTTTTACATGTAACCCCGAATGGCCTGAAATTAAGGCGGAGCTGCTACCAGGACAACGGTCTTTCGACCGTCATGACATAATTTCACGTGTATTTCATTTAAAGATGAAGAAGTTCATCAAATTATTTGTCAAAGAACAGATATTCGGTAAAGTAAAATGTTATATGGCAAGTGTGGAGTGGCAAAAGCGCGGTTTACCTCATTGTCATTTGCTGTTCTGGCTAGAAACTAAAATACAACCAGATGAGATCGACAGTGTCATAGTTGCGGAGATACCCGATCAAGAAATTGATCCGGTACTACACGACATTATTATTAAAAATATGGTACATGGACCCTGCGGAGAACATAATTTATCTGCTTCATGCATGAAGAACGGTGTCTGCACAAAAAAATACCCTCGCCGTTTCATGAACGATACCCAGACCGGAGAGGATGGGTATCCAGTTTATCGTAGGCGCGATACAGGAAATGGCGGTCGGAGCACTACGCTACAAATCAGGGGCAACATGATGACGATAGATAATAGGTGGATTGTTCCATACTCCCCGCTACTATCTAAGACTTTTAACGCTCATATAAACGTGGAGTATTGCCACTCTGTCCAAGCCATTAAATATATATGTAAGTATATAAATAAAGGTTCAGATCAGGCAACTTTTAGCCTTAGAAACCCACACGATGAGGTCGAAAACTATTTAAATGGCAGGTACATAAGCACATCTGAAGCTGTCTGGCGCTTACTTGAATTTCCCATTCACGACCGGCATCCTACTGTAGTGCATTTGGCTGTTCATCTAGAGAACGGTCAAAGGGTGTATTTTACACCAGGGACAGCTCATCAAGTTGTCCAAAACCCACGCAATACCACATTACTGGCATTTTTTGCTCTCTGTAATGAAGATGAATTCGCGAAAACTCTTCTGTATCATGAAGTCCCGCAATACTATACATGGGCAAATAATAAATTCACTAGAAGGAGGCGTGGTGAAGATGTAGTTGGACATCCGGGGATAAAAAAAGATGCCGCTTTAGGTAGAGTCTACGGGATACATCCATCACAATCAGAGTGTTTTTATCTTAGGATTCTACTACACCACGTACGCGGTCCGACCTCATTTGCATACCTTAAAACTGTAAACGGTATTGTCAAAGAGACGTATCAAGCAGCTTGCCGTGATCGAGGTTTACTTGAAAATGATGACCATTGGGGTAACACTTTATCCGAAGCTTCGTTATCACACTGTCCAAAAAAACTAAGGGAGTTGTTCGTAGTCATACTTTTATTTTGTCAACCATCGGAACCATTGAAGTTATGGGACAATTTCAAAGATCATTTCTGTGAAGATATTAGACATCGTATCAGACAACAAAATCAGGATAACACTTTACCCTTCACTGAAGTCATTTATAATGAAGGATTGATTGAAATAGAAAACAAACTTCTAGAATTAAACGACAAAAATTTAAGTGATTTTGGATTACCTCCTCCCGTTCGTACCCAGAATAATACTATTGACACAATGGTACAACAGTATAACAGAAATGATCTAACAGCGTTTGTAAATGACAATGTGCCAAAATTAGTACCAGATCAAAGACATGCTTATGAGACTATTGTGGATAGTGTGAACAATAACATGGGGAGATTATTTTTTTTGGACGCACCAGGAGGCACCGGAAAGACTTTTCTCGCAAATTTGATACTTGCTAAGATACGGCAATCAGGGAAGATAGCGATTGCAGTTGCTTCGTCAGGAATTGCTGCAACTCTCTTGAACGACGGAAAAACTGCTCACTCTACGTTTAAACTTCCACTATCCGTATCTTTAGATCAACGGTCTACGTGCTCTATTCGGAAAAATGGGCCTCTTGGTAAGTTACTGCAAGACGCGTCGTTGGTAATATGGGATGAATGCACCATGAGTCATAGAGCGCATGTGGAGGCCGTGGACCGTACTTTAAAAGACCTCCGAAGCTCTGCTAATGTCATGGGTGGTATCACTTTTGTATTTGCTGGAGATTTCCGACAAACGCTTCCAGTCGTCAACAGAGGTACGCGAGCAGATATTATGAAGGCATGTTTAAAATCGTCTCAACTTTGGACATCTGTGCAACATTTGAATTTGCGCACCAATATGAGAGCTCATCTATATGGAAATACGCATAGCAATTTTCCACAACAGCTGCTGAAACTTGGAGAAGGAATTTTTCCATCTTTAAATTTGGGCACCGATTATGCAGTTACTTTGGATGAGTCTCTAGGCCAAATAGTCCATAATTTAGATAATCTAATAGATGCTATATATCCTGACATCGAAAACTTACATCAAAATGATTTTCGTTGGCTGTGTTGTAGAGCAATAGTTTCTCCCAGAAATGAAACAGTCAACGAAATAAACAATTTAATTATGCAGAAAGTACCGGGTGAATTTAAGTGCTATAAATCCATAGACACCGTCACTAACATTGAGGACGCAGTGCACTACCCTCAGGAATTTTTAAATTCCCTGAACCCCGCTGGGCTACCACCTCATGAACTGTCGTTAAAAGTTGGCACGCCGATAATGCTTCTCAGAAACTTAAGCCCCCCCAACATGTGTAATGGCACGAGACTTCTTATAAACGAGCTAAAAGATAATTTAATAGTAGCGAAGATTATCACCGGCCCTGCAGCTGGTGAATTAGCTCATATACCAAGGATACCCATGATTCCTACTGATTTGCCTATACCCTTCAAAAGACTGCAATTTCCAGTCAAAATTTCTTTCGCACTAACGATAAACAAATCCCAGGGCCAAACATTCAAATTAGTAGGAATTGATTTAAGAAAAGAATGTTTTACGCATGGGCAACTTTACGTTGCTCTATCACGGGTCGGGACTCCCGACCATCAGTATATTTTGTTACCTGAAAATAATTTAACGTCAAATGTTGTTTATAGAGAAGCTCTACAATAATCACTTTAGGTAGGGGTAGGGGTAGGGTAGGGGTAGGGTAGGGGTAGGGTAGGGGTAGGGTAGGGGTAGGGTAGGGGTAGGGTAGGGGTAGGGTAGGGGTAGGGTAGGGGTAGGGTAGGGGTAGGGTAGGGGTAAGGTAGGGGTAGGGTAGGGGTAGGGATGTAATTTACAGAATTATACCTGGACGAAGTCAGGGCGGGCCGCTAGTAATCGATAAAGTGAGACCTGGATTTGGGACCAGCAATGACGGGAATACCGCAAGAGCTTTTTTTCACAATAGTGCTACAACAGCACGTATTACTGGTCTCAATGAAAATCTAATAAACCGGTTTGGAACGATTCTAGCAGCTATAGCTTGTGGATACGAAATTGACGCCGAAAAGTTTCAACAATACTGTAATGAAACTCGACGGCTATATTTAGATTTATATCAGTGGTATAACATGCCAGCAACAGTACACAAGATTTTAGTGCATGGTGCAGAGATTATGCGACATTCAATAATACCGCTCGGGCAGATGTCTGAAGAGGCTTCGGAAGCTAAGAATAAAGAAATTAGAAGAGTGCGATTGGGACACACTCTTAAAACGTCGCGTTATCGTACTAACTTTGATTTAATAAAACATATGTTAATGTCATCAGACACACATATATCTTTGTTAAGAAAACTGCCCCATAAAAGTGTGTACAAAAACCATAAAGATTTAAAAATTTTGTTAAAAAATCAATAAAAATGGTTTTAAAAATCAAATATAGTTTTAATTTTACTCTTTTGCTCTACATCAATCATTTACAGTTATTCAAAATGCAATACCAGCATTCCTGATTTTTGTCCACCTAGATTTGTCAAATCGTATACTGTGCGATCTCTCTCCATGCGATTATTTTCTATGGGGCTACCTCAAATCGGTAGTTTACGAGAATAATCCGACCAATTTAGAGCAGCTGAAGAGGAATATTATTCAGGAAAGTAACAAAATACCGAGAACAACTTTTCAACGAGTTTTCCAAAATTTGCGACTTCGGTTCCAAGAGTGCCAAGCAGCCGAGGGAAGCCATTTGGACAACATTATTTTTAAGTCTTAAAAATGCCTATGCTTCTACTTTTTAACAGTACAAATATATTTGTGTTATGTTTCGTAGTTTTTTTTAAATCGAATATTTAAACCGCCAACACCCTTATGGCCCACCCTGTATTTTCTTTTGTAGATAATATGCCATTAACATATAAGAGGAAAAGTGGAGTATGTAGAGGAGAATGGACGGAAAGTGCATTAATTGATGCTTTTAAGGCGGTTTCTAATGGAATGGGTATCAATGAAGCTGCAAAAACATTTGGGATACCAAAAACTACATTTAAACGAAGACTTGCAAAAAATAACTTGACTAAGAGTGATGTTCTCGGTCCGAGTGGTATACTGCTGCCTGAAAATGAGAAGATCGTCATACACATTAAAAAATTACAGAAAAGTGGGTTTACGCCATCAAGAGAAACAGTGCGTAAAATGGCATATAATTTAGCGGAAAGACTTCATATTAAACATAACTTTAATCACGAAAAGAAAATGGCGGGAAATGGGTGGTTAAAAAGCTTTCTTAGACGAGACGAGAACAAATCAACTTTTTGACAAACCTGGCTCTATTTTTAATATGGACGAGACAGGCTTGCAGCTAAATAATAAGCCGGGGAAAGTAGTTGCTGTGAAGGGATCGAAAAATGTTCCTAACATAACTGCTGGGGAAAAGGGTGAAACCATTTCTGTCATCGCTTGCTGCAGTGGAGAAGGTGTTTTTCTTCCACCCTATTGCATATTCAAGGGCAAAAATAAAAAACCTGGGTTTGAGGATGGCATGCCACCCGGCTCTGTGGTAACAATGTCACAAAAATCAGCATATCGATACCTTAATCCGCAAACCAGCCAACTCCATTTTTGTCAAAAAAAATATTATGATGTCGTTTTTTTCTTACAATAATTCCGCGTAATCTGGAAAAAGCAGTAACTCCATTTAAAGTCTATTTTTGTCGTAAATTGGTGTTCGAAAATCAGACAACTCCAAGCGTTTCGGAACGCGCCAATTTTGACAGCTAACTCCGCTCAGTCGGCCATTTTGTATGGTGGTACAGGGGGCCTAGACAAAATCCAAGCGTTTTCCGCACGAGCGTTTTACGTTCACGCTAAGGACTTAACGTTAGCGTGCCGAAAATGGTAGACAAGTTACAAATGGAACGCCAAACGCTCATTCCGCAGCGTTACCCGAAACACTCTATAATTAGCCTATGGAATAGTGTATAGTAAATGTCACAGTGACATTATTGCGTTTAAGTGTCGCTGTCAATGTCAAACGCAGCATACGCGCGATAACAAAATTATTCAAAAGTGTTGTGTGTGTTGAACTGTTGGAAGTGACTGAAGAGTGTTTTATTACAAAGAAAGTAAGTAAACAGCTTTAAATAATATTTCAAGTAAAAGTAACAACTTTTATTGCGATGAGTATTCAATACATTATTTTTTAAATTTTAGATGGATTCTAGACTTCGTGCGAGTCCCGAGCAATTTAGTTTGCTAATAGAATTTATGGAAAGGGAGGTTTTTTTCCGATATTTTTTCATTTATTCCAAATTTCTATTCCCATTTTAACTAGTATTGGACCTACTTGAGATTATGGAATGCGTAATGTAAACAACCCCACAACGGTGCACTTATATGATTGTGGCTCTTACATTTGTTATTCCAATAAAGATAAACTTCATTCCAAACCTTAACACTTGTTGATTAGATGTGGTATTAGAATGCTAGTAGTAAACTTTATGTTTACTGGCTCTTATTCTCACTGGACCCTAATCTTATGAATTCTATTTTTAGCCATGGTGATCTTTCAAGGCCTCAAACAGGACTTCAAGGTAAGGTACGGAGTGAACGGTTGTGGCAGGAGCTAGCAGAAATTTTAAATGCAGTGGGTGGTGGTGTTAACAAAACAGCTGACAAATGGAAAAGGGTAATAAGCTTTAATCTGTTGAACCCTGCGTGGAACTTTATTTTATTAAATGAATTGCTGTTGTATATGCAGACCATTTATTTCAATGTATTATTTTATATTTTGTGCTACAGGTATGGTCTGACTGGAAAACGAAAACAAAAAAGAAAGCCTCCCTTATCAATCGGGATATTCATGGCACTGGTGGTGGGCCCGGTAGGGGTAAACCGTTAAGTCGACTTGAGGAAAGGGTGTTACGAGTAATTGGGGTCAGCTCAATTACTGGTAACCAAGTAATACAAGAAGCAGGCTTTCAAGTAAGTGAACCCTTCATATATTGCTTTTTTTAATAAATTCTAATTTCTAATTTCATAAAACTACATGCAAAGTTTTGATCAATGACAGGTATTTTTTTGTACTTAGGAACAACCTCCAGTAAGACAGGAAGCAGAAACGGTACCATCACCAGTGGATACCATAAACATACAATTAAGTCCAGAGGTTACACCCCCATCAGTGCCCGTGCCAGACTTTACTGCTCCACCTGAACATCCTGTAAGCCCTGTGCCAGGCCCTTCAAGCAGTAGAACTGTACAAAGAGGTAATAATTACAACATTAGTATTTTACTACTAAATGTATTAGGATTCCTAGTAATAAATTATTAAATAATTATAAATACTAATTTAGCAACACAAACTAATAACTTACTTGCAATATCTTTTTTCAACTTCTACCACATTTCAGTATATTAGATTTACTTTTATTCTTTCAATATACTACAAAATACAAAAGAAATAAAAATAGCTTTGTCTGTGTTCACAGAAAGGTCGCCAGTGTCCGCCGGCCCTTCTACTCCGCGCCGTCACCGATTCAGACAGCGAAGACTCCGCCAAACTCCGTTCGACCGAGCCACCAGCGAGTTTGTGGCAATAGAGGAGAGTCGGTTGCGTTCGGAAAGGGAGAGACAGACACAATATTTCGAGTTAGAAAGGGAACGATTGCGCATAGAAGCACACAGGGTTCAGGTGGAAGCAGAGCGTGTCCGGGTGGAAGAAGCCCGCATGCGCACAGAGGTAAGTGAAAGAAGAAATACGTGACTCTAACCATAGGCTAAGTTCTCAAATCACATCTCTAATGGCACTGTTGGAGACTCGTGATTTGAGAACAAATTAGTATGTATTTTTTTTTTAATTTTTACTTTTTTATGTTTGTATTACTTATATTTATATTTTTTTTTTGTTTTCGTTAAGACTTATTTATTACTAGATAGTGTAAGTATAATTTAAAAAATAATAAATGTTTTAAAGAAAATAAAACACTTTTTAAATTTGATATGTTCCTTCAAAGTCAAAGTCAAATCATTTATTTCTATTAGATCAAAAAGGCAATTTGGAACATCATTTACAAAACAAAAATGAATCTAGTTGCCCATTCCAAAATGTTGTTTCATATGGAGAAAAATGGGCAAGAAACTCCATACTTACTCTTTTAAAATAATAGTGTTACAATAACATTTTTACATGTAAATTAGAATGAAATATGTAAAAAACCATTTCCATCACAAATTACATGCATATATAAAAAAATAACTACATATTTATACAAATTCGGAAATGGAAACTATATCATGTTCCCAAGCATAGTGTTCACAAGTTTACAATTAATAAACCACTTTCCCCAAACAATGAAAATAATATGTGAGCCAGCAAACTTCTCTTCTTCAATTTGCAAGTTAGGTTTTGTTACATGTATTTAACAAAACCTAACTTGTTTATTTAGGTATTTACAATTGACTATTGAAGTCTGGACAAAAATTATTCAGTGCTGCCCTGCCTTGGAGTAGCTCACTTTGACTACTAGCAGCACCAACACTATCAGATGCATTATCTTGCTGAGCATCATCTTCTACTTCCATAGTAGATGGAGGAGGTAAATTAGCCTCTAAAGCCATGTTGTGTAACACACAACAAGCAAGTACCATTTTCCCAGCAACCATAGGATGGTAATGCAAGGTCCTGTGTCTTAGTAAACACCTCCAACGTGACTTCAGCAATCCATAACAGCGCTCTATACAGTTCCTTGCTTGTACATGTCGCTGAGTATATGTATTTTCAATAGAGCCAGGAACTGCATTTAGTATAGGAGTCATCAGCCACGGCCGCTGTGGATATCCAGAATCACCTAAAAAAATACATTAATAAATATTAGCACTATGTACTTAATAATTATTTGCCACACAACAACAAATTATTCTATTTCATATTTTTTTTTGTGAATAAAATGTTTTCATTAACACAAACAAAAATATCTGCCCTATAATTCATAATTTAAAAGTTAATTGACATATATTTGTTTTTAATTAAATTTGTGAAAATTGTAGTCATCAAGACTGTTAGAAGGGTACGCAGTTACAGTACTTAAATATAAATAACAAAGTTATTCTTTAAAAATATACTGTATTATTTATTAACCTACCTAACAACCACACTTGTTCTCCATTTTGGTGCAACTCTCGCATAAATGTTTCCATTCTGCTAGATGTCCATATGAATGAATCATGGGTGGCTCCTCCGAACTTAGAATTTACGTTTATAATTTTTAAATTACTGTCGCATACCTGTAAACAAAGGAAAAATATAAAAAACATATAGATATATTTCTGTAAGTACTATTTAAGGCATTAATATTATTACAAGCCACAAACAAATGTAAACTTACCATTTGTACATTCAATGAATGATAACCTTTCCGATTAAAAAATAAGTGTTCATCTTCTGATGGCTTGACAATTGCCACATGGGTACAGTCTATGCATCCAACTATACCCGGGAGTGGCGTTGTCCTAATAGAACGCGAATGCGCGATCATCGTAAGTTCGCGCGAATTTTACTCGTACGAACGCGCGATCAAACATATTGAACTCTAATAGGTGTCCTAACTGACAATCGCACGACGCGGTCGCGCGACTCAAATGTTTGAAGCTCTATTCGCGCGAACTTAGTTCGTACGAACGCGCGATCAAACATATTGAATTTGAATAGGTGTCCTAATTGAAATTCGTGCGAAAACGTCGGAGTGGTACCGCGCCCGCGCCCCTCTCGCCTCTCGCCTTGCCGGCCCAGCCATCCGGCCGGCCGCCATTTTGTAAACTTGACGTCAACGCAACGCACGTGTTTTATTGCGAGAATTGTTTAAAATGTCATTTGATGATAAATTGATAATTGAGGTGCGTAATCGACCAATTCTTTGGGACAAACGCAAAGATGACTACAAAAACCGTCTAAAGAGTGACAGAGAGTGGAGTTTGGTTGCGAGAAGTCTAAATAAAACAAGTGAGTATATTTTTTATTTATTACTTATTTTCTTTACTACATTATTTACGACGAATTTGAGAAATAATTAGTAAAATTCTGTCTTGCAATAATCGCAGCTCTGGAAGTGTTATTATTACGCCTGGTTCTGTTTAATGTCGTCAATGTGTTGTGCCGTCGACGATTTATAAGGTGTTGTCGATCGCTATAATATGTTTTGTCTATATCTATTAAAATATTGTGCAAGAGACAGATTGACATTACAATTTTAATAGCGTTTTCAACCGAGGTCTCTATAGGTTTATAAAGTATTCGAAATTTCGAGGCCATCATTCCAAATGTGCATTCTACGCCAACTCTCGTAGCAGATAATCTTTTATTGAATCTTATTTTTGTGACATCTGTCGCTTGCCTTCTTGGATAAGGTCGCATTATAAATGTTTTTAGTGGGAATGCCTCGTCTCCTAAAAACACATAAGGTGCCATAATGTTAGAGTTCGGTAATGGTTCTGCGGGAGGAAGTTGAATATCTCCGTTTTCCAGCTTTTGATAGAAACTTGAATTACTGAGTACACCGCCATCACTGTCTTTTCCATATGCACCTACGTCAATAATTATAAACTTATTTTTTGAATCTGTGACAGCTAACAGTACAATGGAGTTGTACATTTTATAATTGTAGTACATGCTGCCACACTTCGCCGGCTTGTTGACACGAATGTGTTTGCCGTCCAAATTGCCACAACAATGTGGGAATTTATTTTTCATTGAAAAAGATTCTGCTATAGTTTTAAATTCTTCAGTACTGGGAAATTTCATGTGTTTGTTATGCATATTTTTCCAAATAGCAGTACAAACTTCCAACACAATGCTTGCTATGGCTGTTTTTGAAATACGGAAAGGTACTGATAATTTCCGGAATGATGTTCCTGTTGTTAGGTACCTGTAAAAAGAGAAATATTTTTATTTTATTATAATGTAATATTTTAAAATTTATTTTGTATTCAACCTAGGTTGCTTATATAGAGAAAAAATATTTGTATATTCTTATCACATTAATATTTTTATGATTGTTATAGAAGCCGACGTCAAAAACAAGTGGAAAAATTTGAGAGACGTCTTCATGAAGGAAGCCAAGAAAGTACGTCGTCCTCGATCGGGTGACCCAGGCAGTCCTAATAGCGATGAGACTTATATAGGCAAATGGTGTTGTTTTAAGGAACTATCTTTTTTAAAAGATATAGTGAAACCTAGGCACACCCAAAGCAACTTTCAGGATTTAAATGCGGGATCTGATAACAATGAAACTCAAAATTCAGACACGGTTGAGATTCCAGAAATAGATCAAGTTGAAACTTCAGAAATGGATCAAGTTGAGACTCCAGAAATGGATCAAATTGAAGAAGTGGTGGAAAATCAAGAACCTGTTTCGGAATCTGTTAACGCAAGTTCTCTAGCTAGTGGTAATTTGATCCCCCGAAATAGATTCCCTACGACGACAGACGACAGCGAGTCTGGTTCATCTAGAGCAAGCGATTTCAGGCAAAGGCAAAGACAGGCAAAAAAACCAGAACTGACGCTTTTTCAACTAAAAATGATTGAAGTGGAAAAACAAAAAATACAAGCTTTTAATGAGAAAAACAAAGAACAAGACGATGAAGACATGTTGTTCTTAAAATCATTGGCGCCATATTTCAAGTATTTAACGCCAGTACAAAAACTAAGACTGAAAAGTAAAATTCAAACTTTTATTGCTGATGAAATTAGTCTCACTACCTCTTCAACATCATCTACGCCAATATCGCAATCTATATTACCCTCTCCGGTAAACGCGTCACATCATTCAATGTCGTCGGTGCGGAACTACTACGAAAATGATCCCCTAGGTCTACACGAGTACGATACTGAGCTATCCGTAAATGATTACTAACTTTGCAGTTTGTTTGTTTTTTTTTACTTTGAACTTAAATAAACCTTCATTTTAATTTATACGTACGTAATTTGTTTTCCTTTCCTTCAATAAATTGAATTAGTCAGCGAAATTCAAATCCAAAAGACTTGAAATCTCAAATATAATTTATACAAAGTGCGTAGTTCCCAAATGGTCTGCAGAAATTGGCTGACTGATTTAATTAAAAAAAAAAAACAATAAAATCGAAAAGGTACATAGTCAACAGCACATCAAGCGTAACACATTGTGTGACTTTTATACGCATGATGTAGTGTTAACTGTTCAAGTTTTATCAACTTCATCAAATAAAGAGGATTGATTCACATACAATCACTCGATTTTTTTTTGTTTTGATTTAATTTTTTTTTCTTGGATTTCTTTTTCCTTGATTCCTTTATCGATACTGAGTCTACCCCTAAGCTATTGCACGCAATTACTTTAACACCCTGTATATTTGAACAAGTACCTAGTAAATTATTATAGAAATTACACTCACCTAATCGTCAGCACCAATCTTTCCTCCACACTTATAGGTCTTCTGTAGTTGGTAACAACATGATTGCAATCGTCTCTGATCATATTGCATAGGTAGTCAAATGCTTCTGGTGACATAGACATATAATCATAAAATGCAGACTCATCTTCTCGTAAGTCAAAATATTGATTGTGAAATTCACCACGAATTGGTCTCATTTTTAACAAAGCACTTTGCGTCCCACGTTGTTTTTTTTCATTTCCATCTAAATCCGCACAAAACGTCATCCAAATATTTCCCGACAGCAAAAATTTTGCGTGTCTGACGTCCATGGTTGTTGGTATCGACCGTGCCACTGCCCGGTCACGCTCGCTCCCGTCGTCAAATCGCGCGAGCGAGATTCGCGTAATCGCTTATTCGCGTTCTATTAGGACACCCAGTTTTTGACGTCGCACGAACACGCGATGGTCGCATCGCTCGCATCGCGCATTCGCGTTCTATTAGGACAATGCCTAAACCGCCTCTGAAACCTAGTTATGGAAAAAATAATATTATATATTATAGTTAATAAAAGGACAGGTTTTTTACATACAAATTTAGAACCTAATGTGCATACACTCCATGTGGCATTTTCTAATACCTGTTGGCCTTAAAGTAGATATGTTTAGGGTGAAATATCAGCAATATGCTACTAATAAGTGGTAGTTAAGTACATAAATATAGTTTACATATCATAACTTACTCAAGTCTTATTTGGGCTCGTTGTTGTGGCGTCCTCGGAAACACAATCCATTTATTTATAATGGCTGGGTGGCTCAATGCATCAACAACTTGACGTATGCACCTACTAGCCGTTCTTTGCACCATATGCTGCGATAGTCCAACAATGCGTTGATATGAACCCGTAGCTAAAAAACTAAGAGTACACAAAACCTGAAACATAGTTTCATTGAGATATGACAAAGGAACTTAATGTTATGTAGGTAAGGTTAGAAGTACAAAACATACCTTGAGTTGTAAACTAATTTCCCGAGTGCCTTTTAATGAGGTTAAACACCGAAGATCATCACAAAGACTCCAAAAACTTTGTTTATCTAATCTAAAGCGATTAACAAATTCCAAATCCGGTATGTCCACAATTTGCTCCAGTTTACGACGATTTATTCTTGTTTGACGTCTTTGCAATGATGCTTCATTATTTGCTTCCCAAAATAATCTCAAAGAATGCATTTTCACTAAAGAATATAACTAAAACACACTCAAAAACTTCACTGTTTACTCCTTCTTATGGTTAGCGTCAGGGTCCGATCTCCCGTTATTATAGCGTGTCGCGGAAACGTCAAAATATCACTAGCGCCTATCAAAAGTGCCACTTGTCTACCATTTATATGAACATTTTTAGCGTTTACGTTTCACGCTCACTTCAACTTTCCTTTCCGCATAAGGAATAATGACTTTGTCTACCAATTTAGCGGCAGTCACGTGACGTCTGGTTAGCAAATGTCAATTCCATACAATTTGATTTTTCTGTTGGCGTTAACGCTTACAGAAAAGGAATTTTGTCTTGCCCCCCTGCACGAGTACGTTGTAGTTGCGTTGTATTTTCGTAAATTGAACAAAAACAGTGTATAAGATTGAAAACGAGTGCAGAATAATATTATTAGGATTCAAGGTAAGTGTTAATCACTTTTATTTATCTAAATGCATTGTAAATTTTGGGTAATTTGTGTTTTTATTTTTTGCTTGGAGTTGGCCGATTGTCCTTGTGGTTTTTGTATATGTGGTGGGAGTTAGCTTATCTTATTCATTTTATTTTGCAATAATGTACCTTGCAATTAAAAGTTCTAATTTCAATACAAACTGCATGGTATATCGTCATCATATTGTATGACTAAGTAAAAAGGTTAATGTGTCCGCTTCGCTAGCAGCAGAAAAGTAAAAACCTTAATTGTCATAAAAATGCATACATATTTTTTTGTTTTCTCTGCTTGTGTGTGTGTTAAAACCTTTTTGTTTTTGTTTCATGTATTGTACTTATTACGCTAGATGGCTGCCCAAAAATCACGCTTGAAAAAAATATTTAATAGTATGCAAAAAGAAAGCACAGATGAACAAAATAACCCAGACTCTGCTTTATTTGTGAATAACCAGTTTCCTACAGCCTATGATGAATATACTTTGCCTTCAACTGCTTCTTCTTCTAACAACAACAGCTCTGAATTATGTTACGCGCTTGAAGTACCCGCTGAGACTTTAAACTTACCTGAGCTTGCACTCAACAATACTTCTTCTAACAACAACAGCTCTGAATTATGCTACGCGCTTGAAGTACCCGCTGAGACTTTAAACTTACCTCATGACCAGATGCTTGCACTCAACAATACATACCCTTATAGCATTGTTGACGAAGTTATTATTGAAGAAGTGTTTGAACCAAGATTTCAAGAGAAATCCCCAAGTTTATTGTCACAGCTTGACCAACCTAGGTACTCAAATAACGACGAATTGGTTATTGATCCTGTTAGTGCAGTTGACTCTTTCAATGCCTTTTCACACGATGTAGTTCTTTCAACATTTTCAAATTCAAATCATATACAGGAAGGTATTTCAATACTTCAAACCCCCAATGCACCTATCACAGATACACACAAACTCGTTGATTACAGTGACACTGAATCTGAAGCAGATGAACCAACAATAAAAAGGAAAAAACGATGCCAAGTAAAAAAAGAAGATTGGGCGGAAGAAATTAATAAAAAAGAAGAGAGAAAATGGAAAAAAATACTTAGGTAAGAAAAAACTTGAAGGTGAATGGAAAAAAGATATTATGAGACCTAATAGGATCATGAAACCTCGATGCTCATGTAAAAAACGAAAGGAATGATTCAGTGCCACCTCTTATTGGAAGAAGACAGACAAAAGATTTTTGATAAATTTTGGATCATGTCTTGAATGAAAAACGGGTTTATGTAGACAATTTAGTAAAAACTATTCCCACTAACAGACAAAGGGACAGAAAAAACCCCGATGAATCGAAAAGATCGTGCAGTTTTGTATACTACTTGAAAAAAGGAGATAAGCCGATTAGAGTTTGTAAAACATTATTTTTGAATACTTTATCAATCGGTAAATCATGTATCTGGGGTTGGAAGACGCAAGCTAAAACCACAACTGATGAAACAAAAACAACACAGCCTAAAAAGGCACCTTTTCAGAATGAACTTCAAACAATGCAAAATTTCCTGGACGAGTTACCGAAGATGCCTTCGCATTATTGCAGGAAAAGGACCATTCAGATTTATTTACAACCAGACATTGAGAGCAAACGGCAACTCTACAATCTCTATAAACAATACTGCTTGGACAACAATACTAACTCACTATCGATAGCTACATTTTCCAACGCCCTGGCAGTCCAAAAAATATCTTTGTTTAAACCCAAAAAAGACTTGTGTGAGATCTGCAACGGATACAAGCTAAAAAATATAAGAAAAGAGGAATACGATTTTCATATTGCTAAGAAAGAAGAAGCTAGAGCAGAAAAAGATTCTGATAAAGAGCATAAAGACTCGTGTTTACTGTAGATCTGCAAGCGGTCTTGATGTCACCTCGTTCTAATGTGTCGTCACATTATTATAAAACTAAGTTGTGCGTACACAACGTTTGTATTTATGATATGAAAAGTAGTGAAGGGTATTGCTTTCTTTGGAACGAGACCGAGGGTGGTCTTAATTCAGACGAATTCGCCACCATAATAGCCACATTCTTTATAGAAACTGTTATTCCCAAAATGGGCAATAACAATCGTGAAATTATTTTATTCTCTGATGGTTGCTGTTACCAAAATAGGAACACTGTCTTAGCGAATGCCCTTTCTAATGTAGCAATGTTGTATAATGTGACAATCATTCAAAAATATTTAGAAGTCGGCCATACGCAGATGGAGGTCGATAGTATGCACGCAATGATAGAAAAAAAAAAAAAAATTCAAACCATCAATGTACCAGCTGAGTATATAACTGTCTGCCAAAAAGCGAAGAAGACAAAACCTTACCATGTGAAATACTTAACCCACACATACTTTAAAAGTTTTAAAAATCTCAATTTCTTCAGATCAATAAGACCGGAAAAACTAAAAGCAGATGCAAAAGTAAGCATTTATTTAACAAAAACGACAAACTGTACCAAACCAAGTTCGAGCTCAGATTATACCTACCATACCATTGTAGAAGTGGGTAGATGGGTGTGGGGTAGAACTTTATGTGCTTTTTACCTTCTTATCGTTTTGTAAATGAACCTATTTGCCTTTAATCTAATTACTCGTACTTCTCTTCGTTTTCCAGGTGACCGATATAAGATCTCTGAAGTATGATCCGGATGGTCAAGTGTTCTATAAGCTTCGATTTCGTGATGAATTCGCATTACTTAATCAACGACGAAATAAGGCATTAAATAAAACTCCTTTTGAAAACATACCACAGCTACATACTGAACGCAGAAAAATAACAAAAAAAAAGTATTTAGATTTGCAACAGTTAAAAAATACGATGCCTGAAGACTACCGAAATTTTTATGACAACTTATCTTATGAAGAATAAACATACCTTGATCTACATTGTATTAAACTATGACATTAATACTATTTTAATAAATATTATTTTAAAGAAAACAACCTTTTTTATTACTTACCTATTGCAGTAAAATCAGATAACTACAGATTGCTTTGTTTTCGGTGTTTAGCAAAAGGGCCAACTCCAAAATAACGCTTTAATTTGCGAATGAAGAGTTATTAAGTAATAAACCTAGTAAAATATTAAACTTTGTGACATAATGCACCAACGGGACTTTTAGTTTCTTTTTATTTTATTCAAAATAAAAACTAGAAAGTTTTAAGTGTCTCCTGTAAACTATAGCAAAATGGAGTTGGCTGGTTTGCGGATTAAGGTATCGATATGTGAATTCAGAAATATTTTTTGATTGGCTGAAGCATCATTTTTTGCCAAGGAAACCACAAGGTAAGTGCGTGTTGATCCTTGATGGACATTCTTCACACTGCAGCAATGTGGAAATGTTGGAGTTTGCTGAAGAAAACGAAATCATTTTGATTTGCTTACCCAGTCACACAACCAATTTCCTTCAGCCGCTTGATATAACGTTTTTCAAGTCCCTGAAATGCTTTTATTATGGCGAATGCAATAAATTCATTACTGCTAACCCATCAAGAAAACTATCACGCTTGCAATTTGGAAAAATTCTGGGTTCAGCTTGGAATAAATCAGCTTCAGTGAGCAATGCAATATCAGGTTTCTCAGCAACTGGGATCATAGCGTTTAATCCGAATGCCATACCAGACTATGCTTTCTTAACTCCAAGTAACCAAAACCATGACAATAATCTACAAACTGCTGCTATAATTCAACACGACCAACCTACTCAAGAATCAGTCCTTTCACAGCCAGCAACCGTTCATAAACCATCGACTAGTGAAGCTGTTTCTCCAAAGGCAACGCCTGGAAAGATTTTGGATGTGATTTCTCCAATACCTATCATAGAAAGAACAGCAATTGTCCGTCATAGGTCAAGAAAAATAGCAGATATTTTGAATTCTACCGAAAATATACAGAATTTAAAAGAAAATCAAACAATTAAAAAGGAAAATTCAAAGAAGGGAACTAAAAGACAGAAAAAACAAAAATTGAAGACAGTTCTGATGAAGATAGTGAACAAGAGATTATAACTCTGCATGATAGTCCTGAATTGACTGAGTGGGATGACAACGAATGTGCAGGCTGTGGTGAAAACTACGAGGAAACCCGGAGTCAAGATTAATGGCTGCTGTGCATTATTTGTGAACGCTGGTCCCATGAAAGCTGCACTAATTATCCCGATATGTGCGACCGATGCGGAAATACGATGACAAACTGAAGATTTTACTTTTATTTAATTGCTAATGTTACTTGTTGATTTTTTTTGAGTGTTTATTTTTTTGTTTGGAAGTGTTAATGATTAGTTTTGTTAGGACCATCTCTCCTTACTGGGTGGTCCGACTCACCCGTATAGTATGGGAGAGATGGACCGAGGGTACTTTTTTTAACACTTTGACAGCCTTTCACGTAGTGAATACGTGATGCCGCTCTTCCCTCAGGACGCCGATCACGTAGACACTACGTTATCAACTTTCATACCACTTGTTAAAAAATCACGCATTCAGTACGTTATCGGCGTGCAACTCTATTCAAGCGGGTTTCTTTAGCTATCCGTACGTGCATCAATTATCAACCTGTGGTGCGGGGTGTAGGTGTGGGGAGGGGTTTTGTCAACTGGAGCGCGCCAGTACTCGCATCGCCGCCGACTCGCAAGTGCGTTCACGTATTTTGGCGCGAAATGGCTTCTGCGCGACGCAGTTACCGACTCGATTCGACTGAAATTGTTGATTATTTGATAGATGATGACGACTCAGACGTTGGGGAAGCTCCAAATAATGAAATTGAAGGTAAATTACTATTTCAATTGATGTGTTATCAGCATAAACTTATTTTCGTCGAGCATGATTTTATATTGTTTTTTTGTCTCTTCAGAATTACTTCTTGACTTACAAGAAGTCGCATCGGTCGAAGATCGATTTGAGACCGATTCGCCAGACATCATTGAACCGGAAGAGGAGCCCGAGCGGGGTCGTAATAATTTACGAATCAAAAGTTCGAGATCGCGTCGTGGACGCGGTCGGCCGGCAACGCGCTCATCTACGCGAGGTCGGGCCGCCAACCGCACTTCACGATCTGTCAGGGATATGGATGAAGGTAATGGGTGGTCATACCAACCAATGCAAGAACCGCGTGAAAATCCAGTTTTTCAAGAACAATGTCAAGAATTGGCTCAGGTAACTGAAGATTCAACACAATTTGACTGTTTTTCTATTTTCTTCCCGCATTCTTTTTGGGTACTGCTCAAGACAGAAACAAATCGCTACGCATCAGTAATGAAAGCGAAACAGTTGAGACAAGGCATATTGAAACCAGGTACTATGCTGTACAATTGGAAACCTGTGACAATCCAAGAATTGAAGTTGTTTTTCGGCATCATAATTCATATGTCGCTTGTCCACAAAGAAAGTTTTGATTCGTATTGGTCGACGCGGGAAATAATTGAAACTTCATTCGCCTCCAAGCATATGAACCGCAATCGATTCAGAGCCATTTACAGCTGCTTACATTTGAACGACAATGCACGTTATAAACCTCGTGGTCATCCTGAATACGACGCTTTTTTCAAAATCCGGCCGTACTTTGACCAACTTTGTCAGTTATGCGAAAACAGTTTCTATCCCAACGAAAATCTGACAGTAGACGAAGGAACTTGTGGGTTTAGGGGACGTATACACTTCCGAGTGTATAATAAAGATAAACCAGACAAATATGGTATGAAAATCTACATGCTCTGCGACGCAGCAACTGGGTACATACTGAAAATGGTCCCTTATACAGGTGATGCAAAATCTGTGGACACTATTGTCAGAGAATTGTGCGAACCATTTTTTGGTAAATGGCACACCATTTACATGGACCGCTTTTTTACGAGCCCAGTAATCGCCGACATTCTCTGGCTGAATGATACTTGCCTTGTTGGCACAGTCATGGCGAATCGTCGTGGTCTGCCTCAGGATTGGCGTCACCAATCGTTAGACAGAGATGAAATGACTTTTTGTCACCGGGGAAATCTTACCGCCTGCAAGTGGAGTGACAAGCGTGATGTGCTCATATTGACAACGAAACACGCTGCTACCTGGTCAGAGGTGGAATCTTAAGTAAAAGGTTTTGGTATAACCAAGAGAATAAAACCAGATTGTATACTAGATTACAACCATAATAAAATCGGAGTAGACTTGAATGACCAATATGTCTCCTATTACTCATTGAACCGGAAGACCATGAAGTGGTGGAAAAAAATGTTTTTCAACTTGGTAGCGAGGGCAATGGTCAATTCATATGTAATATATAATAAGTCTCGTAACCAAAGGCGCCGTCCGAAATTCTCACAATTTTTGATGAATTGTGGTGATAAGCTGGTGGAAACTGCATCAGCTGATGAGCCAGGACCCTCACACGGCCCACATTTTGTGGGTAACAGCACGAGATTGACTGGCAGGCACTTCCTGGAGAGGCTTCCGAGCACCGATAAAAAAACAAATGTGGCAAGAGTGTGCAAAGTTAGTGCCGACGTGAGAAAGAAGGAAACTGGCAAACGAGGAAGGAAGGAAACTGGCAAACGAGGAAGGAAGGAAACGGTCTATTACTGTCCAGACTGTAATATACCTCTTTGTTACTACCCGTGTTTCAAAAAATACCATACAATTACCAATTACGCAGGTTAAAATAAGTAAAATGTTGTTGTAAGAATTTTTTTTTTTTCATTTTTGTATCATATTCAGCGTTTATTTTGAAATATAAGAAAAAAATAATAATAACATGTTTTTTATTTAAATCATTAAAATAGATATCACATAAACGAAATAAAAAAAAATATGCCTATAGCACTTATAGTTATGTTTTTAAAAATCCTACAATATCTTAAAAAATGGCCGGCGTCCCAGAGAGTGCGCGCAAATAAACGGTCGGCTGTCAAAGTGTTAATATTTCAATTATTTCCATAAAGATGCTAGAATTATGGTGCCATATTAAAATAAAAAAATGTTGACTATTAACCCTTATTTCGAATTTGTCCGTACCACCGGACAAGTACTTTAAAAAAATCCACCGCCCCTTCTATTTCTATTTTTGCAACAAAAAAACTACTAAACTATTGGGAGGTCGGTCAAATTTTAGTAGAAAAATAAATTTTGCGTGTGACAACCCAGAGTTTGACAGTTGGCGAAAAAATGTCGGCGAAACTGCGCACTAAGAAAGTCTTTCAGGTAATTTATTAAAAAAAAAAATTGTTTGCTTATGTTGCGTAGATTTTTTATTTGTGTTTTGAGAATTTAGTCTACTAACGTTCAAATAATACGATTTCATAGCTTTTGCTTACGTTATTCATAATAATTATCGAGTTTTTTACTTGTCCGCCACACCGGACCTCGTCGAAACACCTGTATTTATTGTGTCTTACAGCTTGTCCGTCACGGCGGACCTTGTCGAAATATGGTATGAAAGGTAAAAGATTTGAGTTGTCGGTATTGTCAAAACATTACATCTATTCTCAGTACCTACCAACTTGTTAGATACTTCTTATCTACCTAACCTTTACATAAAACTAAAATGCTAAAAACTAATTACTAGAAGTTAGTCTACCTACTTACCTGACCTACCTACTTACGTGAAAAGAACCCTTCTCAACAGGTACTCACTGGTGTATATTATATACCTAATACTTATCTGCTTAGCCTTTACGTTACACTTGTAAGAACTGGTTACTCACTGTCTAATTTACAAAACTAATATTGACTCTATAATGTACACCATGAGTCTCTGTATCTGTGTGCCCTCTTACTTACCCCATTACTTTTTCGTATTAACTATTTTTTTTTTATTGGTGGTGTTGTTTTGCTTAGCACGTATTTCTTTTATTTTGCTTCAGTCTTCCCTGCATGCACGCTCGAAAAAAATATTGGCACTCGTTCCTGCAGAACGTGCACCGTCTGAAACAGGTGATAGCTCCGGCGCCGAAAATGAGCCTCATCCATTCTCTAATCCACCTTCTGTCTTTAGTTCACCTGCACCGTCTATTGCATCTTCGCTAGAGCGCTTGAATATCGCAGACAGCCCTGATGAAAACCCTTCTGAAACAAGTTTTGAACTCAACAACGACTTCCCGACTCCTTTGACTCCAATTATAGAGCAAGTTTTCCCGAACCAGTCGCAGGAACCCAATTTTGCAAGCTTACCTTCTATATCGTCTGTAGTATAACAAGAATATGGGCGGTGTAGACTTGGCCGACATGTTGATCGCCTTGTATAGAACTCCATTCAGGAGTAAGCGCTGGTACATGGCGATGTTCGCACAAATTATTGATATTTGCGTCGACAATGCGTGGATCCTGTATCGCAAACATGCAAACCCTGCCACTAAATGCATGCGGCTGAAAGATTTCCGCTACGAAGTGTACCACAGTTTGATCAGCACAAACAAAAGTGTTACCTATAAGAAAACGGATGAAAGCACGATCAGGCACCTTTGTAAAACAAGACCGGCAGACAGTTAACGCTACGATGGAGTTTCTCACTTTCCGTCAGTGAAGGAGGAAGGTCGTTGTATGTACTGTAATAAAAAAACTATGGTTTACTGCCTGAAATGTGATACACGCCTTTGTTTTGTGACGGGCAAAAATCCTCGCAACTGTTTTTTGAGCTTTCATGTTAAATAATACAGGCCCTTACAGTTTCTTTGTACTTTTATAAAAAATAAAGGCTCTTTTACTATTATATTCTTTTACTTTATACTATGCAACTTCTTTCACGTATTCGATTAAGTCCGCTAGGACGGACAAGTCATTTTAACACTTTTTTTACTAAGATTCGATAATGTCCGGTGTGGCGGACATCGCTTTTCTCCATAAGGGTGGGGGGTAGATTTTTTTTTTCTTTTTTTGGAGGTTCAGAAAAACCATGGAAACTAGGTTATACAATAAAATTTTAATAAGTTTACTTTCACCTTCTCTGTCGAAATAAGGGTTAATAGTTAGTTTATCACTAAATTGTTTAACATTTATTAAGCAATAAAAAAGATATTAAAGTTGAACAAAATGTGGTCCATCTCTCCTGGTTTTACCCTACATAGAAAGAGACTCACCAAACTCAATTTATTTTAAAACAGACTTCTTTGGTAATGCTGTAGAAGTTAATATAGGGAGAGCAGCTGTTCGTGGCAGACCAGCTTTAATCTTAATGGAACATTTAGTTCCCTTGTGGCCGTCAGGGAAGCCAGTATCACCCGCGAAACTAGCTGATATTCAATCCATATTACATCTCATACCACAAGATGCACAGAGTTTTTATAATGGTCTCGACTGTGATAATACTATAGAAGACGACATAGATGGACTAGACACGGTGGTTTTCGAAATCCAATTTGATGATAACGTCGAATAAACATGTATTTTTGATAAATTAAAGCTTTATCCCGATTATAAATCACATAGTTTCATTTATATCAACAAATCCCTAGATTGTGGTTCTTTTTTGTATATGAGAAAACCTATTAATTACTTAATGTTTAAAGGAACCACATGCACGATTTCTTAATTATTTTGAAAGTTTACCAGTAATCAACAAAAAATTATATACACATACTAAATTTAGTAATTTATCAACATATCGCACGCTTAATCATATACTGACCGATTAGTGTTTTGGTCAAAATTTAATTAAGTATACCAAGAACTTTATTTCAGCGTCCTCTTTCGGCCGATCTCAGAATTTTTTGATATCTTGTTTCTAGGCGGAGTTAAACCTATATCTGTCTCTTTCACACTCCAACGTTTCGGCAAACGTTTTTACGAGACAGAGACAAATATCAGTATGCGTCAAGGACTAAGATCGTGAACATCACGTTTTTATTTTAAAGTGTCAAATTAGTAATTAAGTCGCTTTAGTGTAAAAAACAAAGGTGAGTTTTATTGAAATTATTTATAAAAATGTGACCCATTGTTAAATATGCCTATTTAGTACAAAATAGGATCGAACTATTCATGAATTATTTAGTGTTAGTTCTGTTTTATACAAAAACATGTTAACAATTCTTTGACTGATTGTGTATTAAGCCTATATTTTATGAAAACTGTTCCGTTTTGCCGGTAGTGTTTTGTCGGCTTTAGAAGTTAGGTCAGTTTTTTACAAAAGTATTCTTGAAAT
The DNA here is from genome assembly GCA_947562075.1 of Orthosia gracilis. NCBI lineage: Eukaryota > Metazoa > Arthropoda > Insecta > Lepidoptera > Noctuidae > Orthosia > Orthosia gracilis. Next base: position 15,357,943 of record OX387265.1, read on the forward strand.
CTGAAGTCGTACTTTGTTATGAGTCTTTATTTTATAAAACACAGCTGTCTAGTGTAAAATTGTTGAATGCATATTAGATATTGTGTCACTTATAGATTAAAATAATTTGTTTAATAGAAATAAGAAAGTAACTTAACTTTTTTCAGAATGTCTTCAAGGTCGAAAAAGATAATGGAATTGATTAATTCTACAACTGACCCTTCTCGTGATGATACAGAAGCTCAAATTCAAGATCCCATTCTGAACCCAGACATAGATGAAGATAGTTCAGTTCAGAATGTTGCAGTTGATGTCAAGGTACTTAACCGATTCGTTGCGGATGGCACGTTTCAGTGCCATCACTTCTTTTTAAGTGTGGCGTCAGGCACGGATATGTGTCATTTTGAAATCGATGATAACTCCTTCAATTAAGTTTTATGGAAGTTTTACCTGAAACCAAACTATCTTCATTTTTCACGTATATTAAGCTCGTAGCCTTCGTTTCTGGATACTGTAATATTTTTAAAAAAATAGGGGGCACCAACCTTTTTGGAAGTTGAAGTATTTGATATTAAATCATCATATGATAATAAATTATAAATGTATTACAGTAAAGCAGCTAAATCACTTTGCTGCGGTTGTCTTTAGCTTGTCTTCTATAAAATTTTACACCCGCTCTAAATAAAGATAAAATTTAAACAATAAAAGTATTTATATAGAGATGTTTCTTCTCCTCTTTTAATTACAACTCTCTAATCCTTATCTATAAAGAAATATGCATATACGTCGTAATCACATTTGGGTATCGATAGTGGGTAAATTTTATGTCTCGAAATATGGTAGGTACCTACTTACATAAAAAATATCACCGTGCGTCGTACCACGCTATTTTAAACTACGCGTATCAATATGGTTGTGGCTAATATGAGTCATGTCATGCTCATGCATGATGCTACGACACAAAATTGCATTTGCCAAAAGCGCTTCGAAAAAGGACTGTATTCACTCTAAATTAAAGGTTTATTTTGGATAAAATTGTATAGACTTACAAAAAAATGGAAACAGACAATGGACGGTCGGTCTAGGAGCGGCCGGGACCGTCCATTGTTTATTGTAACAACACGTGGTATAAATTTTTTTCTTTCGCGCATCTTGTTTTTTGAATTACTTCTGGTTTACTATCCTTAGTTATCAGACGTGCTTACTTTTCTTGTTATTTACCTTACCGATGACTTTCGCTTGTTTACTGGACTCTCGTGTTTTTATCGATTTTGGTTTTGCATTTGTGACGATTTTGGCTGTGTAAAGTGGACTCTGATTTTGCGTTGTGACAATTGTGGCTTTGAACTGGACTCCGTGCGACTTCAGCCTGTGCACACATCTCTACTTGCCGTGAACTTCAAGTAAGATTCTTTTTTATACATAAGTTATTGTTGCTAATTGACGGGCCTGTTGGTCTAGTAGTTAGTGAGGTGGGTTCGATTCCCACGCAGGTTTGTTTATTCTGTGTCTGGCTGTCATTATCTATAATATATATACAGCCTTGGCCAAAAGTATTGAGCACCCATGATATCTTTCAGTTTTATGCGGAGTATCAAATAGAAATAAAACAAAACGTTTTATATGGGTTTATTTTACTATTTATTAATAGAAAATTAATATTTTGTGGGTCCACCCTTTGCCTTAATTACGGCAGAAATTCTTTTTGGCTTCTTAATTTGTTCCGACAACTCAGCAGCGAGCTCTGAAGATGTTTTTTTCCTATTTCTTAACGACTCTCTCAGTAACTGACGATCTTGAAGGTCTGTGGTGATGCGTTTGCGCCCGGTTCTCGGTCTATTTTCATGTGATCCGGTAGTAGAGAATCGCTGAATAGCATATTGCACGGATCGGCGCGAACATTTCACAGTTTTAGAAATCTCTACTTGTGATTTCCCTTGCTCATACAGAAGCTGTATCTGCACACGTTTTTCTAAAGAAAGTTCGTTTTGTTTTGGCATATTGCAACAATAACACTTAAAACTTCTGAAATAAAATACAAAAGGCGCACTAGATCACTGGATGTGTTCACAACGAGCGATGGTAGCGAACTGATAAATAAATACAAAAATTGTAAAAAACACATTTTATTGCACCCAGGTGTTTTATTGCTAGCTGTGCGGCGTGGGTCATTGTTTAAACCTTTGTAGATGGCCGACAAAAGAATTCTTCAACAATAGATTTGATTTACTCCCATACTTTCCGTGAACGAGCGAAATTTGTAAGGTGCTCAATACTTTTGGCCAAGGCTGTATATTTATAAAAGAAAATAGTAAATATGTATATTTATCGGTTGTCTAGATCCCATAACATAAGCTTATCGTACTAGTCATAAAATGATGAGTTTTTTCAAATCAAATCATTTTATTGTAGATCTACTGATAAATATTATGTAACTAAATAAGTATTATTACTTAATATAATCTATACGTCTATTACTCTATACAAATAAATAACATTGGAGTGTCTGTCTGTAATATTAAAATAACTGTTAAAACCTCCATAAACCTCTTTTGGTGTACTTTTTACAAATTAAAATAGACAACACAATGAAAAACACGACCAAAAATACGTGTCTCTTTTATTTTCGTTTTCAATAGAGTTTTCATTCTTTTGCAGTTTGAAGAAAATGGAATACCATTCTTCGAGTTCTCCGGAACCTGAACCATTATTTAGCGTAGATCCTTTTCTAAGTGCGCCAGTTCCTGGACCATCATCTGGCATGTACCATCAGAATCCATATATGGATATTCCAAGTTCGCCAATTCCGGGTACATCATCGGCCATAGATCCCGTAAGCGTGGAATTGGAACGAATGATGTCTCCTCAAGAAAGTGAGCAGTTATATGACATTCCAGGCTTACAGTTATATGAAGACGAAGAACTGTATGGAATTCTAACCGGGAATAACGAAGAACTCTTAAATGAGTTAAGCGATGCAAGTGCGAACGAGGATGCAAACATTGTCGATTCTCACGCCAATGAACAGAACGAAGATCCAGAGGAAGAGTCTTTAGAAGAAACAACTGGCTGGTTTCCGGGTAATCCCAGTCAGATGTTACAGATACCATTTACGGGGACAAGTAGTATATTGCAGCCACATGACGCAGAGGTCCAAAGTCCTTTGGATTTTTTTTTTTTATTTATGAATGCCCGCTTTTTAAATTTAATATTAAAATGTACAAACAAGTACGGTAACAAATTGAAAGTAGAAGCGACAACTGCACGTTCTCGCTTTAGCAAGTGGACCGATCTAAGTGTCGCCGAATTAAAAACTTTTATTGGCATAATATTACTAATGGGCACCATAAAGCTGAACAGAATGGTGGACTATTGGTCCACTCATTATTTTTTCCGTCTTAGTCCACGCCTATTTATGTTTAGGGATAGGTTTTTTTTAATTTTAAGAGCTTTGAACGTACAAGATATCGAAAGGACGGAGAGTATATTTAAAATAAAATCTTTGATCGATTTGTTCAATGAGACAGTTGACGCCGTATATTACCCATTGAGAGAGTTGACAATTGACGAATCTCTTATTTTGTGGAAAGGGAGACTATATTTTCGTCAATATATCAAAGGCAAAGCCCATAGATACGGCATTAAGCTGTACATTTTAGCCGACGCCAACGGTATAATTTTAAAAATTCACATGTATGCAGGATCCCAAGACGTACAAGTAGGAGGTAGAAACCACGTTAAAAAAGTGGTGCATCTGCTCATGCAAAAATATTTTGACAAAGGGCATGCTTTGTATTTGGACAATTTTTATACCAGCGTAGGGTTGGCTGATGAGTTAATAGGCAAAAACACGTATGTGACTGGTACCCTAAGACCAAACCGTATAGGAAATCCAAGAGAATTAAAAATGTGCAAATTAAAGCCTGGTGAATCGTGTATATTACAAAACAATAAAAAAATTGTCGTCACCAAATGGCAAGATAAACGGGAAGTATTATTTATAAGTACTGAACACAAAAGTAATTATAAAGAGACTACTAGTCGCCGCGTACGCACAATAAAATATAAGCCGGCCGTACAAATAAAGTATAATAAATATATGCGGGCAATAGATCGACATGATCAGATGCTAAGCTATTATTGCTGTGAGCACAAGACCCTGCGCTGGTACAAAAAAGTCATAATACACATAATCCAAATATGTTTGGTGAATGGTTATTTACTTTTCAACGCAAAAAACACTACAAATAAAACTTCATTATATAAATTTATAAAGAGTGTAATGCAAGAATTGTTACCAATGCCCAATGTATCAGAACTTTCTCGTCCTCTATCACAGTCAAAAATACATTTACCCGCCAATTTACCAAAGAGAAGTAATAATACCCTAAGAAAAAGATGCAGAGTTTGTTACACAAAAACTAAAAAAAGGGTATCTGTTATAACCGGCTGTCCCGATTGCCCTGGATTCCCAGGCCTGTGCCTTAATGATTGTTTCAGAGAATTTCACAAATATTGAAATTCTATGTTAGTTAATCGGATCTGATGTAATGATTTTTAATAAATATTATCATCTAAGTCAAAATTTGGTTAAAATTAAAATTGTAATTGAATTAAAATTTGGTTTTATTTAACTTGTCCGGTCTTTATTTGATATTAAAATTACTTTTTTATTATATCTAATATTTTCTGCATCTTTATATTTCTTTCATATGGTTTAAAGCGCAATAATTCATTTGAAACCAACTGGCCAAAATATTTACATCCATGGACGTCCAATATAGTCGGGCCATCATCTCTTTCTGTGCATGTTGCACTGTCCACCATTTCTTTTTTTGTGTACGTTGAAGTATCCTTACATGTTTTTTGGTTTGGTATAAATTCCTGTTCCCAGTTTTCTGAGTCTTCCCAGCGTTGTGAATTCTGTACTATCTCTTCGTCATCGTCGCATTGAGTTTCTGTATCGGGAATGTACTTTCTTTTTCGCTGTAATTCTTAAACAATAAATAAACATTATCAGTATCTTGCCAAATATTATTTTTTTCTGACAATAATAATTTTCACATTTGTTGTGTATCCGTGAGAATGTTTGGATGTTTTTGTTTTTTCACACAAAAACTACTGAATGGATTTCAATGAAATTTAGCACAGGTGATAAGTCTTGGTCTGGAATAGCACATAGGCTACCTTTTATTCCGATTATAGGTTCCTGTGGGACAACGGGAAACAAATTCTACGCGGGTGGAACCGCGGGCATCGGCTAGTATCAAATAATCATATAAAATAATTATATATTAGTACTACTATCATTATTATTACTATTTAATCTAACTTAGCAGTTTTTATTTGCGTAGTTTAATTATAAACAATTGAAATTTGTTATGCAAAAATTTTTAGACCCAATTTAATACCTCATAATCAATCAAATTACTAGGAAATGCAAAATAAGTTGAAAAGGTTGAGCACATCTGTATTAAATAAGTCACTTACCTTCCATTTCCACAAATACACTTGTTTCGCCACTTTTTATCGCTTAAAACAACGTGCCTGACCGTTCACGTTAGATTTCACATGTAAACTAAAAGTATTCGAGCTTTGAATACGTAAAAAAATGTCAAATCACTGTTTTCTTTTCCGCATGGCTGAAGACACAGATGAGTGTCATTTAATCGTATGGCGTTGGGCACTGATCAGTGTCACGTTATTTTTGTTCGACGCCACGGCTAGAAGTTAGTGAAATTAGGCATCGCAACGAATCGGTGTACTCGTAATTATTATTTTATTCTTTAAACTGGTTTATCACTTTTTATTATGGTATTTTATTTTTAAACTAGAATTGCGCACGCGACTTCGTCGCGTCATTGAGTTTTCTGTCATCCTCTATTTTAAGTACCCCTTAGGGGATGTAAGTGTGATGAATCATGTCTTTTTAAACCTTGTATTTCGACATCTACTTTTGACGCCGACTATATAACTATCTTTGTATGTACTGCCTGTCTAGCTATCTATCTACATGCATACATACCTATATGATTAAGAAGAGAAAACAATAAATTATCAATGGCCATTGGTTCAAATTGCGTGAATCTTAAAATACCTATTCTTTTTTTTTACAGATGTTATGTGATATTACTAATAAATCTGAAAACCAGCGTTATTACAATGCTACGGACTTTTTTGAAAGCGAGCTCACTTATCATAAATATTCTAGCCGTAAAAGAGGCCAAGTTGACTACAATGTTTCACCCGTACATTCTGGTGAAATCAGTGCAGATATCAGCGACAATGACGATCCTACCTATGATAGTCAAATAAAAAGAAAGAAAATAGAACCAGTACATCCTTCATCACGTCGATCATCATCTAGCTCCAGCAGCTCCTCATCCTCCAGTTCAAGCAGCTCCGGCAGTTCCAGCAGTTCCTCATCTTCATCTTCTGATGATGATACAGTGGTACAACCTTCTACTTTCGATCACGTGGATGATAATACTATCAATAATACAGATACTACAGCTAATGGTCAGTCAACAAACGGACAAGAAACAAGTGAAATTGAAAACTCTGAAATGAACGAACTCAACATAGAAGAAGAAATAGAGATTATTAAGAAGAAAGGTAGAAAGCGCACAAGTAATCCTCAAAAATGGAAACAAAACTTAAATAAAATTCTAAGAAATTCTGGACGATCTTATGAAACTACGAAAAAGAAAACTGTTGCAGCTCGTGAAGTGAAACCACCTTGTACAGACAAGTGCAGGCTTAAAAGTAATGAAAAGTTTACATCTCTTCAAAGACAGGCTATTTTTGATGCTTATTGGAATATTGGTGAACTCAATCAGCAGCGATCGTTTATACAGTCTTGTATGTCCAATGTCACTGCTAGGTATAAATATACAAACGCCATGCGTCCGAGGCAAGCTAATAAAGCTTTTAATTTTATAGTAAATGGTAGGCCAATTCGGGTTTGTAAACCATTTTTTGTTGGTACGCTGAATATATCCGATCGTGTTATTCGTACAGTAATCCAAAAGTGTCAAAACCATGGAGTTTTGCAAAATGATCGAAGAGGTAAACACGACAACCACACCACTACTGATGAAACACTGATTTCAGACATTAAAACTTTTATAGACTCAATACCAAGGGTTCCGTCACACTACACAAACTCGCGAATACATAGACGGGGGCAAAACTATTACAGATCTCTTCAATGACTTCAAGGTAGCGCAAGAGAAGAACAGTAAGCCCTGTGGTAAGTATTGCATGTTTTACCGTACATTTACTAAAGAATATAATATTTCATTTTTTTGTCCGCGAAAAGACCAATGCGATCTTTGTCTACAGTACACAAATTCAAACGCAGAGCAAAAAAGTATGATTTATGATAAGTATATAGCTCATATAAATGAAAAAAAGCTAAGTCGTACTGAAAAACATGATGACCGTTGCAAAATAGACGACAAAAATAAAGTCTCGCCGTCTTATTAATAAACGTGGACTAAGGTAAGATTAACGTTATTCCAAGGATTAGGTTGATACTAACAAATTTCCGTATTAATAAACACGGAATAAGGAGAGATTATACTAATCTGACACTAGTCTCGGACTAAAAGTTAAACCATGGTGCTATCTAGTTTAAGGTCGGAATAAGAGTAGTGTAACTATGGCAACCACAATTTTTTTCCTTCGCCCTACTCGGGCAGGCTAAGGTCTTGGACCATACCGCCTCGTCTTCAGTGCATAATATCCTTCTTGAATTCTTTAGTATGCATTAGAATGCGGATGTAACAGATTCTAATGTTTTGTTGGAGTATTTGGCAGCAAATTGTATCGAGTCAGCCTTCAACTTTGCAGAGGTAGTCTTATATAATACTACAATAAAATTCTCCGCTCCACTATCCCGAGATTGCTTCTGTCAATGATTTCACATATTGTCCAGTTGCGTAGACAGTTGTGACACAAAACCTCACCAATTTTATATCACAATATCCACTACGAATCAATTTGCAAATAATTTTAACAACCGCTGAACTACGCTCGAAAAAATTCCGCCAAAAACTCTCGCAACCACAATTATTACATAGACTCTGAATTTTTATTTAGTTAATGAGAAACATTAAAAAAATAAGGTCATTGGCAGCTGTTTAACTTTAGACAACGAAATTACAAATCACGGATATTTGCAATACATAGGCAAGATCTATTTTTGGATGTAGATGCACAAGATGATGGCAATGTACTAGTGACACACACAATAAATAATAATATTAGAGGTAATGCGTCACGTCATGTATATAATTTTATTATTATATGTGTTCATCATTATAAGTAATTTTTAAGTTTAAAGCTATTAAGATAATTTAAAATTCCCTCCTTCGCCTTTACTGTCAAATCTCTAAGGCAGATGTCATTTTTAGTTTTTTTTTTCTACATAATGTCATCATCTTGCTTATTTTCATTCACTAGTTCATTCTTTTTACTTTTAAATTCAACTGGGTTGCCAGAGTTTACGCGTAAGTCCAAGACTTAGAAATGAATAGTTAGTCCGAGGTTATTCCATGTTTATTAATAACATTGCTAGATCTATGTTAATCCTTAGTTACTCCGGGATTAGCTAGTCCAAGAGTAACTTCGGAGTAAGCTGGGAATACGCCATTTTTATTAATAAGACAGTTAGTGTTCGACTTGCAGGCGGTGTTACAATCGCCACGAGGCGATACATCAGCTTTTTACTATAAATCTAAATTAAATAGTTATAACTTTACCATCACACTCTTAAACAAAAAAGTTGAAGCCCAGATGAAAGATTCCTATACTGATGTAGACTGCTATTTCTGGAATGAAACTGATGCCGAACGCGGTGCTAATGAGATAGGCTCCTGTTTATTGGATTGCTTTGAGAGACTATGTTGTGAATCAGGAGTAAGTGCTAGTAATAGTGATGGCCTGAACTTGATTCTGTATTCAGACAACTGCTGCGGTCAAAATAAGAATAAATATGTAGTAGCGCTTTATCTCTATGCTGTAACCCATCTGAATATAGAATCAATCACACACAAATTTTTAATTAAAGGTCACACTCAAAATGAAGGTGACAACATTCATAGCCTGATCGAAAAAAAAGTTAAAAAGAACTTAAAATCAGGACCGATTTTTTGCCCCCACCAATATGTAGCCTTTATCAAAAATGCCAAAAAGACTGGTCAAAAGTTCCGCATACACGAACTTACATACGACTCATTTTTAGACCTAAAAAAACTGCAGGAAGATTGGGGATACAATTTTAATGAAACTGAAGATAAAAATGTTTTATTATGGAATGATATCAAAGTTATAAAAGTAATAAAAAGTGAACCTTTTTCATTCTATGTGAAAACATCATACAACAAAGATGCAGAATTTGCAAAGATAAACGTAAGAAACAAGAGAAAAAATTGAATCCCTTATCAGAGCTGACAACAGTAAAAGCATACAAGGGCAAGCAAAAGCTCGGTGAAAATAAAAAGAAGGATTTAAAAGAGTTACTTGATAAAAATTTGATACCCAATTTTTATAAAGATTTTTATGATACGATTCTGTAATCAGGGTGAATACTTACAAGGTGAAAATAAATTGTATGTTAAGTTTAGACTTGCAATGACTGATTAAGTGCCTAATATTGAGAAAATTGATCTCTTAATTAATAAATAAGTACAATTAGGTATTGTCGTGTTGTTAAATAGATGATAAGTGTGACTGTTGCTATTTCCTTGAGAATTTTTATTCAGATTTACGGTTTGTTTTTAGATTATAAATAAAAACTGGCTCCTAATATTGTAAATTTAATATTGATCTCTTCGTTAAATTTAATTTGTTAATATTATAACCTACTTTGGATAAGTTTTTTCTGCTTTATTTTTATAAAGTTTATAAATTAGATTATTAGGAGTCAAAAATTATTTCAGAGTTGATTTTAAAGTACCTACCTACTCGTATATACAAATCGTGTACTGAGATTAGGTATTTGAATATTGTATGAGTATTAAGTTAAATTCAAAATAATACTCGTACAATATTTAAATACCTAATCACAGTACCCAATTTGTACATAGATAGGTACTTTAAAGATAAGTTAAATTAAAAAAAATCTTTATTTATCAAAGTATTAAGATTCATTCATGTAAAAGTCAAATACTACATAAAAGTAGAGGAGTAGGTACCTACAGTCAATTATTACTTGACTGTTGTTGTATACAAGATTTATTGTTAGTTAAAGTTTGCATTGCAAAAGGTACAATACAATTCACAATTGTATTGTACAAGGTACAATAAAGTTCGAATAAAATGTTGACCTGTGTCAGACCTTACTACCAATGAGGCTACTGTTAGGCTCATTGGTGGTAGGGACTGAGACAGGTCAGCAATTTATATGAACTTTACTATGTTTTTGATTCTTTTTATTAATAAAAATAATAAATAACATGAAATATTTTTATACTTATCTTTTATTTTATATACCTTAAAGACTCATATCATGACATGCATTGAATAAAATACAGACTCATTTCAAAATATGTCACCAGTATTAAAATTTTACTTTATAGTATAAGGACCCATACCTTAATAATGAGTATTCTTTAGTTATATATTAAATAATACACGGACTCATTTCAAAATGTGTCACCAGTATTAAATCAATGTAACTTTATCTTTTATATTAAATTGACGCATCTCGAGGAACAATTTTTTTAACCGATTTTATATAGTAAAACTAGTAGTTACTTACTTCATCAACTATCCATACAATACATTATTTCATTATATAAAGCTATTTTCTTTGAGTAATAAGCCATTTTGTAAGGTAAGTCAAGTTTGCTAAATCATTTTTTGCGATTTCCCAATAAACGTCTTTTTTGAGTTATGTCAGTATATGATTAAGCGTGCGATATTTAAATAAAAGAAATAGTAATTTTACTTCATTTAACAGTGCTGCACATGTTTTTGTAAACCCTTTGATATCTCAAGTGTGTGTTTGCTGTGTGGTTCCATTTTGCATAAATACGGACAAATAGTCCGATGTATCAAGACCAACCCTCAACAACCACAAACCATACCCTAAGTACCTACTTAGGGTATGGTTTGTGGTTGTTAGTAGACAAGTTTTTTTGACTATTAAATGCAGGTCAACTGTTTTTGTTTTTTACAGTAACATCCAGCAACTGTAAAATAGAAAGCATTGGCACAACAATAAAACAACAAATTCTGCCACACAAGGCTTTATGGTTACATATCGTCGGCCTAATTCGTTAACCTGCTAAGTCCATTTTTTGGCAAAATTTACTTTTTATAATAATCAAAAAATTCAGTCAAATATCTACCGTAACGCATAAGGAATAGCAGCGATATTAGCTTATAAAGGTGACAAATGCTATGCCCGAAAAACTGCTTTCTAACCATCACCTAATCTCCACAGCGCAAACCTGCTAAATCCTATTGGGGCCTCAGTTTTGCACTGACAACGATCCCAAACCCACGTGCCGTTTGCGGCGCGTCAAATTTTGTTGTGTTTTTGTCAAATATTTTAGGATGAAACCACTAATTATAAACTAGGTAAGTCTTTATTGTTTTATCTGTAAGTTTTTTTTTCGTTTAGTACCTAGATCAAATGTTTTTAATCTCATTTAACTCCTAACCTAAACATTAGGGACTTAGCAGGTTTACGCACCAAATTATCTTATTTGGACACGGATTTAGCAGTGTATCAATTTAATAGTTTTTAATAGTTTATTGCTTTATTCAAGATACTTTCGAAGATGTTACTCATTAAATTTATTTTAAAACTAAGTATTTGTTTACAAATAAACAGTAAGTTAAAGTTCTGTTTCAGGTAATATGTGTAAATGTTAAAATTCATTTATTTTGTGATAATTTTTATTCTTCTCCTTATTTAATTTCATTTTTTTTTTTCAGTATTTTCAGAATGCATCGGGGAAAAAAAATTGTGGCTTTGGTTTCTGAAGCTTGTAACTTACAGGATAGACCTGAAAATGTAGATCCTAAGTCAGATTATGATCCAAATAAAGTAATACACGTTTTAGAAGATATTCGGTTACAATATTCAGAATCAAGAAAGTTTTTACCAGGACCATCAGACAAAATTTACTATGAGATAAATGACGATGTCAATATAAAATCACTGACTGATCTAGATTTACCAAGTACGTTTATTACAGAAAAGCTAGATCATACAATTTGTTCTGACATTACATTTCCCAACACTACATTCAATGACGTGCCTTCAGACGATAACATTTTGTCAACAGTTTATGATGTTCATAATACTTTCATCACAGACGATAATTTGATTATAGTACCATCACAAATTGAAATAGATTCACAAGCAACAAATATTTTGATCTCAGATAACGTAAATAGTTCCGATACGCATACTATTGAAATATTAGGTAGTGAACAAGTGTTTGCTCATAAACTAAATACCAGTCCTGTAGAAATTATACCTCATGTTGAAAACACACATAATGTTCTACCTAATCCGCCGATATCAGATGATAGTGATATAGAGAAAAAGCTTGTGCCTTATTCTGATTCCGACTCAGATTCGCTTGCTAAAATTAAAAAGAGTAAGAAACGAAAGAAACGTTTTAAAGTTGATAAAAAAGAATGGGTTAGCGAAAAAAATAAACAAAGAAGACAAGAAGGTAAAACATACTTTGGGAGAGAGAAAACACAAGACTGTTGGAATTATAATAAAACTAAAGAAGCACGTTCGATTAAACCAAGATGCTCGTGTAAGGTTGGGAAGTACAGTACTTTAAAATGTGAAACAGTAGATGAAGATGTAAGAAGAAGTATTTTTAATCGATTTTGGAGTCTTACTTGGGGCGAAAAAAAGACCCTTGTTAACGAATGGGTAACAACTATTCCAATTGTCCGGCCACGAAATCGAAATATCGCAGGGACAACCAAGAGGGCTAACACCTTTGTGTATCATTTAAAAGTAAATGATCAGAGTCTCAAAGTATGTCGAAAGATGTTTTTGAACACTTTGGATTTAGGAAGATGGACGGTTCAAAATTGGAAGCAGGAGTTTTCAATGCGGCCTCCTAGTACACTGAGACGTCCAACACAATTATCTGAATCTGCTTCGAAGCCGAAACAATCACTTATTCAGTTTCTGGAGTCTCTTCCCGTAATGGAATCTCATTATTGTCGAGCAACGTCACAAAAGTTATATTTATTGCCAGAATGGAATTCTAAAGAAAGCCTCTACAATTTTTACGTTAACGATTGGTGCAAAGAGCGAAATATAAAAGCTCTCTCCATAAGCTTGTTTTCGAATTTATTTGAAGACAAAAATTTGGCCCTATTTAAGCCGAAAAAAGATCAAAGCGAAAAATGCGCCTGTTATAAAGTAGGATCAGTTACAGAAGAAGAATACAAAGAACATATTGAGAGAAGTAAACAAGCAAGAGAAGAAAAAGATGCGGATAAGAAAGGAGACAATTACGTTTTCACAGTGGACTTACAGGCGGTACTAATGGCACCAAAATCTAATGTTAGTACGCTATACTATTAAACGAAGCTGCAAGTTCACAACCTTTGTTTTTTCAATATAAAAAATAAAGATGGCTTCTGTTTCTTATGGAATGAAGTAGAAGGTGGACTTAATGCTGAAGAATTTGCCTCCATTTGGGTTGACTTTTTAGAAAACAAAATAATACGTCCTGAAGTTAATGCTGAAGATGGGAAAAAAAACAATAATAATTTATAGTGACGGTTGCACTTATCAAAATAGAAATTGTATTTTATCTAACGCTCTTTTGAATATTGTCATGAGGCACAAGAATATAGTTATCGAACAAAAATTTTTAGAGGTGGGTCACACCCAAATGGAGGCCGATTCAATGCACTCCACTATAGAACGTCACTTAAAGAACAAAGTCATAAATGTGCCAGCTGAATACATATCTATTGCTAAGCATGCTCGTAAATGCCCAGTACCCTACTCTGTTTCATATTTGGACCACACTTACTTCAAAAAATTCGACAAAATTCAGTTTTATAAAAGTATCCGTCCAGGAAGATCCAAAGGGGATCTCAAAGTGACCGACATTCGTGCACTACGTTACGAAAGCAATGGATCAATTCTTTATAAAACTTGCCTTAAGGATGAATGGCAAAGTTTACCACAAAGGCGATCTTTGCAATGTAATCCTTGCAAGATTACTGAACTATCACAATTGCACCAGAACCGACGTAAAATTACTGCATGAAAATTTGAAGATTTGCAGCAAATAAAAAAGACCCTTCCTTCTGACTATCATAAATATTATGACGACTTGCCTCATGAGTAGAATGAGAAGAACAAACAATTAGAATTTAAGTTTAATTATAACTTTACATTTTACCAAAGTTTCAGATTGATTTCTAAATATTGATACCCAAATTAAGATTTTTGGAGAATTGTTTCTATTTTTTTTTAGGTTTAGTCTCTATTAAGTAAATAAGATATTTTAACTCTGTTTCCTGTTAAAGAAGACTGAATGTTTAATTTTTAATAATAAATATTTTGATTACTGATTGCATTCGTTTCACTGCACAATTAATTAATTGATACACCATACTAAACTTTTTAACTCAAAAAGTGCTAAGTCCTCAAGCAAATCGAAACTTCACCTCGAAAAACTGCTAAATGGGTCATAATCAAATACGGCGGAAAAAGTGTTATCACTTATTTTTTTCATGTTAATGAGACATAATAAATAATTAATCGGATCATAGACAAGATTTTCATTCTAAAGTAACATGTGCGTGATGTAGATTATTCATTTTATTTTTAAATGTCGTTTTTTTAAGCCTATAGTAGGTGAAAGTCCCCTTCAGTGGACCTGTTACTAATGGGAGTTCGTAACTTTGCATGCGTGTCAAAAATAAATGTTTACTTTTATCATTGTCAGACTGTTAATAATCAATCACTAATGTTTTGAACTTACATATTTTTGCAATTTCGAAAAATATTACCACTTGTTTTTTAGTAAAAACAGATTAAACAACTCGTTACAGAATCCGTATCCATTCTGTGGACCCAAGATAACCGCAGTCAAGAATCGATTTCACAAGTTACAAATCGATATTTTTATTTTGACGCTGGCAACTCTTATGTAGTTGTCAGTTGTCAATCTGCTGAGATGATGTGATGGTACAGTGCGCTTTAACGAATTTAAAATTTGTGATATCCAAGTTTTTCGTCAAAGATCGTGTGTCTTTCCTTGATATAAAATATTTCGGTAAGTGTGTACTAAATGAATACGAAAAACTCTGCTTTATTGAGTTAAATGAACATCTTTACGAATTTTTCATTGTTGCTTTTCTAACCTATAAGTTTGCGACGTTTTATTCAATTTTGTACAAGTTAGTCCTTTCTGTGGAAATCTTTTCTGTGTTTCTGTGTCCACCGAAGGGACGACTGTCAACAGAATAGATAATATTAATAATAGTGATAGCGATAGTATTTCTCAGAAGTTATGCTATTGTGTTTATGCTCTTTTTTTAATATTTTTTTATATAATAACCATTGCTCAATTTACTCACGTTTTGGCTTTTTTTTAAATTATATATTATTGGCTTAACGCGCTTATGAAATAAAAAAGCTAGATTTTACTATTATTGTTTTGTGTGTATTTTGTTTGTTTGTATGGGTACACACAAGTGTATTTGTTTTATTTTAATCGCAGAAATTGCATGTAGCTTATTTTGTTTTAGCAACCATGCCTCCAAGGAAAAAAATGACAGAGGAAGAAAAAAAGAGAAGACGCCGAGAACAAAAAAAACAAAGTATGCGTCGTGCTCGGGCGAGATTAGATGACGCAGCTATTGAAGAAAGAAGGAGAAAAGATCGAGACAGGTATCATAAAAAGAAGGAGCAAGGATTAGTGAAAACGATTGAACAATATACACCACGTCAACAGCGCCAAATAAGAAAGATGTGGCGAGATAAAGCAAGAAAACGTCGTGAGGATAAAAAGCAGCAAGAACAATTATCAAATACTTGCACACCGACTTCCTCTGTTTCAACCCATTCAAGAATTGCATCAGGCAGTGATTGCTCGCAATAAGCGTAAATTAAAATCTGAAAATCTTTACCTTAAGCAAAGGTTAACCATTCTAGAGTCTAAGCTAAACAAATACAAAATGCGCCTAATAAGGGCTAACAAAAATAGCCAAAATAAAAATAATATGGTTACGCGTAGCAATCAATCAAAGAAATTAGTTATTAAAAATAAAATTCGTGATTTTTTACAAGAAGATGAGTATAGTAGGCTTACAGCGGGCAAAAAAGAGACTGGGTCAAACCAAAATAATTGCTCATTCCAGAAAATTTACTTGTCCATCATCTTTCCTTAATTTCTATAAAAAAACTGTCAGGCTAATACTAATAAAACACTGAATATTACAAAGAAGCTCTTCTTTATATTGTATTATAAATGTCATTGTTGGTAGTTGAAACCTCGTTTTTTAAATATTGCGGCAATTTTAAAGGCGTGTCTTCTGATCTACCTACAAAAAACGTGTGTCCAACTTCCAACACTGATATTTTAAACTTGAAAAAACATTAAAAGTATTATATTTATTATGAAACAAAATTGGTTATCCTCTTAAATAACACTGTAAAATATGCGTAAAATCTTTGAAAATTCATTTGAAATGTAAATTATAGTTTTAAATAAAAAATAAAACTGGTCTCAAAATTACTTCATCGATGTTATTTCATTTATGTAACGCATTATTTAGTCGCGAAAAAGGTATTTTGTAAAACTTTAATACTGGCAACATTAGCTGTCACTGTCAGAACCTCAGGCGACCAATCATAGGGCAGCAGCCATTTTCTTCTCGGCAAAAAGTTTGAGTGTGTGGTGTGCGTCGAAAAAAAACATAAACCGGTTTATTTTTTGGTAAATTGGAAAAAATACGTTAGGTAAGTAAATTTAAAGTATTTCTTAATGTCAGGAAACTATTATGTTAGTGCTATTCTGTCGCTAATTAGCGGCAACGATCGAGTTAATTATGTTCTGTGATTTGCGATTAGTCTGTAGAAAAACATGCTTATTTCTTCCTATAAGTCACACTTATGTAACGTTTTTTTATGTTACGTTACATAAAATTGGATTAAGGCGTGTCCACAGCATGCTTTTAAAATATTATCTAAATTATAATTAAACAAATAAAAAATGAGCATATTTTTTTATGGTCGTATTTAGTGTTTTAAGTGATGTAAATTTAAAATCCTCATTGCTGTGTCGTTGGCAAAGACGAGTATTTCAGTTTTATATCAGTTTGGGATCAATACGTAAAATGAATTTGTATGTCTGAATGTGGCGTATGATATTGGGATTCCAGTCTTCTTTACAAATATTGTCCGAAAATATCGTATTTGCATTTTAATGTTATCTTTACTTTTGATTTCTTTCTTACGGCTCTTACACATAAACACGATACGACGTTGCATTAGATCACGATGCACGGTACGATGGTCGGTTGAGGTAAATTTCGATAATAGACCGCACTAGACGTATTCTCCTCATACTGATATCAAAAAGACGAATAAAGAAGAAATAGATATTATATACAGATGATACTGAATACATCCATTTCTTTTAAGATTTTTCAGACCGGCACAGAGGGGTATTTGACCCAAAAAGGCGATCAAAAGTCGAAAACTCGAATTTTGTTATATTGCGTTACAACTATTGTATCGTGAGAGCCCAATAACTATTACGTCACTAATCGGCAAACTTGGTCCCGCCCCGCCCCTCCGCTAACCGTAGCAGCAGTCGGAACCCAGTCGTTGCGTGAATCGTATGTCTTTGTTCTCGGCACTACAGTTAAAACGTGATTTTTAAATTCCATTTAGTTTGTGTTTCGTGATATTGTGTGGCAACCATTATGGATATTTTGGGAGAAGGTATGTAGTTACTTTATAAAAGCATGCTTATTTTGGTATTACACTTGATTTAAGTGACATTTTGCACCTTAAATGTACACCATAAAAAATGCAACATTTTTTTAGTAAACTCTGTAATTAAAGATGTTTTTGTTTATGAGTTAAGCCTAGTTAACTTATGATTTTGGATGAAACATGTAGTTTCGTTATTCCTGATAAGGTTTTTAAAAAAAAATGTCCCGCCCCTTCACGCCATTTTTTTTTATTTTTTTTTTACCGAAAAGTCGAAATCAGCTTTTATAAAATACGTTTTATTTTTCTATTCCAGAACATCCAATGACGTCGATGGAAATGACTAGAAAATCGCTCTATGAAGTCATAAAACAATGTTCGGGCAGAACAATGGACCAGAAGTTTGATTTTTTAGAAAATCGGCTTAAAATAATCACGAAATGCCCTGAAAACAATCAAGGTTCATTGAGAAGTGCATTAAAATCATTTAAGTATCAATTTAAACAAAAATGGACTGCGGCCAGTAACAAGGAAGAACGCTTCTTAACAAAAAATGAGCAATGGCTCAATGCCTTTATTACACTACCTGCGTGGACAACAAAAAAGGCCGGCCGACCAACAAAGGAATTCAAGGAATTGAGCGATCAAGCAAAGAGGCGCAAAACAAAGGATTTGAGAGAACAAACACCCTGTGAAGAGTTAACTTACGCTGCTCAAATGAGCCAACGTGCTGCAGGACATGGTGATGCGGCTAAAGTTATGAAAGATATGACTTTAACACCAACAAGAGCCAAAAAGTACAGAACACGGTATAATTCTGTTCAAAACGATGATGTAGTCAAAAAGCATTCCCCATCACAAGCATTAGCTATTTTCGTGGAAGCTGATTTGACAAAAAAACAATACGAAGTTATTCATGCTGCTAACAAGAATATTTATCCATGTTACTCACTTGTTAGAAAGGCAAAGAAAGACTGTTATCCGCGTGAAGAGTCAATGAGAGTTACAGAAACATGTGCTGAAATAAACTTGCAAGATCTTTTAGATCATACATCTGTTCGGTTATGTATGTACTTAAATGAAGTTCTCGAAACTATAAATGAAGAAGACAGAAGCTATTTAGAGCTTATATCAAAATGGGGTTGTGATGGTTCGCAACAACAACAATTTAAACAAAAATTTGGGAACAGTACAGACAGTGACTCATTCATCTTTCAAAGTTCGTTTGTGCCCATACGACTGATTTGCAATAACCAGAATAAGATTATTTGGCAAAACCCAGTACCTTCTTCCGCAAGATACTGCCGACCTATACGAATACGTTTTGTTCACGAAACAAAAGACATCACGAATGAAGAAATCTCCTACATAGAGAATCAAATAAAAAATCTGAAACCAAGTGATATACCGAGAACAAATGGTGGCATAATAAAAATAAAGCACAGATTAGCCTTTACCATGATTGATGCAAAGGTTTGCAATGCTGCGACAAACACGTCATCTACCATGAGGTGCTATATATGTGGCCAAACATCAAAGGACTTCAACAACCTGAATAAAAGAAACGTAGAAAAACCAGATACTCTTAAATTTGGGCTATCAACACTACATGCCAAAATTCGATTTTTTGAATCACTCCTTCATTTGTCGTACAAAATACCTATAAAAAAATGGCAGGCAAGGAGTCAAGAACATAAAAATATAGTGGCAGACAGGAAGAAGAAAATTCAGGAGTCTTTTAAAGAAGAAATGGGGCTGCTAGTGGACATTCCGAAGGCAGGGTTTGGGAATACTAATGACGGGAACACATCAAGGAGATTTTTCTCAAATCCTGAAACTTCTTCCCGCATCACAGGTGTGGACATTAATTTAATAAAAAAATGCAGTGTTATATTAGAGGCCCTCTCATGTGGATTGAAAATCGATACAGAGAAATTTGAAATCTTTGCTGAAGAAACTGCAAACCTTTATGTAGAGTTGTACGAGTGGCACCCCATGTCGCCTACAATGCACAAAGTTTTAAGACATGGGGCTACGGTAATTGAACATGCTATTCTGCCTATTGGCCAGTTGTCGGAAGAGGCGGCTGAGGCCAGAAATAAACACTTCCGCATGTATAGGCAAAATTTTTCAAGAAAGTTTTCGCGTGAAGACTGTAACAGAGACGTGTTAAACAGACTTTTGTTAACTTCCGATCCTTTTTTGAGCAGTAATAGGCAAAGGCAACGGAAAAAAAGTAAGCCATTTTCCGTTGAGACGTTAGAATTGTTGCTCCCAGAGACTTCATTTGTGTCATCTGCAGAGTATGACGATAAGGAGGACAGTGAATCAAGTGAAGCAGATTCTGACTAGAGAGTTTTTTTTTTTTTTTATGTGAAATTGTACATGTGTATGGTGTTCTAAATACAAAATTATCACCCTAAACTACTTTTTATTTGATACCCAATTGAAAATTATCACCAAATAATTTTGATCGACTTTTTAAGTCAAATACCCCTCTGTGCGGCGTAACTTGGCGTGCGTGAAGTTAGGCTCTAGCAACTTTATCGCTTATGCCCTCGTAAAAAAATGAATGATTTAAAAAATAAATGCCAATAACAGTTGAAACCTATTTTTTTTGTATCTGGCTTGATTCAGTGTTTGGCCCTATAATAGCTGATTGTGATTTACTAGTCATTTTTTTTATTTTCGTTTTAGTTTATACTGTGCAAGTTCTGCGATCGAGTATATATTGCGATCTATTCAGCTTTGATTTATTAGTGATTATTATGCATATTTATGTTTAAAATGCTTGTATGCAATATGATTTGTTAATGTGATGCAAAATTAAATGTAAAAGGACGTTTGCTTCAAAATAGACTACTTTAATCGATAATAACAAAATTTTTAATTATTATTTTATGAGTGTATTTTTTTATTGTTTACAGAAAATATGCCTTTGTCTGCGGCAGAGAGGCAGAAACGGTACAGAGACCGACTAAAACTCAATAATCCTCAAAAATGGAAAGAACTACAGGAAAAAAATTTAGAAAGAGCTAAAAAATTCTATAAAAAAATAGGGGAGCTATCGGATCAAGAGAAAGAAAGCAGGCGAAAATATTGGAGGACTTTAAAACAAAAATCAGACTGTAAACCAGAAGTTGTAGAAAAGAGTAAAACTCGAAAAGAATATCAAAGAATATATCAGAAAAGATATAGAACATTAACCAAAGAAAATAAAAATATGAAGAAAAAAATTGAATTATTAATTAAAGAGAATAAAGCTTTAAACAAAAAAATATATAGATACAAAATTTTGCAAAACATAAAAGAAGACGACGAAAAGGAAAATATGTTTAGCAGAGATTCAGAAATTTTTACTGTGTCAAGCCCAAAATCAAAAACTGATTCATTTGTTGCTAATTTAAACACTACTGAAGAAGAAAAAGAAACTATTAAAAAAGAGTTATTTGAAAAGAATGTCTTGATAGAATCCTTAAAAATACAATATAATGCAGCAGGAACTAATGAAAAGAGAAATGTATTGAAAGAAATTGTAAGTAACGACATCGTAAAAAGGTATAAAATGAAAAGTAAATTACGGTCTGCTATTGGGATTAAATATCCAATCAGATGTAATGCAAAAAAAGTTAATACTAAACGAAATAACCTAGCAAATATAATTTATGCTTTTTTTAATCAAGATGATGTCAGTAGGGCTACTGCAGCTAAGAAAGAAACTAAAACGAAAAATAAAGTTAAAATGCAAAAGCGTTATTTGCTAGATTCAATGGTAAATTTACGGTTAAAATTTGTAAAGGAGACTGGAGTCCCAATATCATATGCCACATTCAGACGTTTCAAGCCATTTTACGTATTGATCCCAAATTTATCTAATAGAAATACTTGTCTTTGCAAAAGACACAGTAACATCGATTTCAAGTTTACATCCCTAAAAACACTAAAAATTTTTAAGGACGGCGATACTTTGGACACCGTTATTAAGTCTACAGTATGTGATTTGTACTCCCAAAAGTGCATGTATTCAACTTGTGATATTTGCAAAAATAAATCGGTCAGATATGACTTATTGAATCAGAAATTGGATGAAACAGTGTCATGGCTAGAGTGGACAGTCAAAACCATAGAATATGAAAAAAACAATGAAAAAAAATCAACTAAAAAAACAATTAAACAAATAATATCAGGTACGTTACAATCTCTAATAACAAATTTTGACACGGAATTAAAAGGCTTTAAAATTCATATTTACAATATTTCACATCAATACAAAGTTTATAAAACATTGAAGGCGAATTTACAAAGAAATGAAATTATGCTACATTGTGACTTCTCAGAAAATTATAATTGCAAATTTCATAATGAAATACAAGCAGTCCATTTTGGAGCATCACATTCACAAATCACCTTGCACACAAGCCTTATATATAATAATGAAAGTGATCCCGAATCATTCTGTACATTTTCTAACTGCAACAAACACACACCGGAATCGATCTGGGCTCACTTGGAGCCCCTGATGCGGGACATTAAACATAGATTTCCTTCGAAAGACACTGTACATTTCTTCTCAGATGGTCCGTCAAGCCAATACAGGCAAAAAAAGAACTTTGCCCTTCTTACCAAAATGATTGAATCTTATGGTTTTAGTTTTGCAACCTGGAATTTTTTTGAAGCGGCCCATGGGAAGGGTGCAGCGGATGGGGTTGGGGGAGTAATAAAAAGGTTGTTAGATAAACAAGTATCATACGGACACGATATACCTGATGCTGAAACTGCGATTCAATTACTTAAACACAATACTACTACCACTGTAAAATTATTTCTTGTTGATCAGGAGGATATATCGAAAATAGAAAAACAAATTGAGGGTTGTAAATTTGTGGCCGTTCCAAATACACAAAAAATACACCAGGTAATACCAAAGGAAGATAATATAATTCAATATCGAATTTTAAGCTGCTTTTGTTTAAAGCCCAATATTTGCCAATGTTTTGCCATAAAAAGTCACAAATTAATTACTGTTCCTGTTATGCGTACAAGAGCAAAACGACTCGTCATAGAATCTTCATCTGAAAGTGAATCTGAGCAAGAAGACCTTGAGATGTTAGTAAAACATATCGGCAAAAATAATATAACCAATAAAGTTTTACCTAATTCATACGATGTCGAAAATACAGAAGAATCTAATCATTATCATGTCAGTAATGCATCTACTTCAAAAGTTACTATTTTATCTGATGTTAAAGTAAATTTTAAACCTAAGGTTCTAGCACAGATGGTTAAAAAACCATCAAAATGTTATAACGTTTCTACGGTTGATTTGAAGAGAAATTTCTGGGAACTTTTTAGTAGCGATAGTGACTAATACGTATAGATGTATAGGTCTACCTATTCATACATGAAATATTTTAAGGGAATCATCTAACGGTTATATTATAACGAAGTCAAGTTTGTATTAAATTTAAAATTACTTGACCTTCAAAATAAATACTGGTTTCTTATTTTTTGAACATCCATTACTTTTAACATGAACGTTTATTTACCAAATTTCATTCAAAGTGTTATGCAAAAAGTATTAAAAAAAACACTATTAAAATTTATTTTTCGGTGCTTTGCGTCTTTACGACTTATAGAAGCTACTGCTAAAATATTTTGTGTATAAATAGGTAGACTAAGGAGTTTTTGTCATTATTTTTATTTTGTCATCGTTTATGTTCACTATGTCCAGTACAACTCGCGAGGCCTAAGCTCAGCTTAGCATTCGTGTGAGTGATTTAGAAATGAAGGTGCGCGGCGGAGTTACGCTGGTATAAACGTATGGCACACTCACACAAATGCAAAGCTCAGCTTAAACCTCACGAACATTTACGTGTAAGTGTTTGATTATTAAAATATAAAAGACTAAAAAACTGTTTTTATTTACAACTGTGAATGCAGCCCTTGTTTTCCTTTATGTTACTTTTATGTTATTGTGACATAAAAGTAACATTTATGATATGAGCAATTATTTTGATTTTGACCCGACTATCACTCGCAATAAGAAAAAAATGCAAATACGTCTCCTTAATGACACCTTGTTTAATTTACACAAGATTTTTATGGGAAAAACAGGACTTAAATTGTCTTACCAAACATTTAGACGATATCGTCCTTTTTGGATTATCTTTCCAAAAGTATCATCAAGAGATACTTGTCTGTGTTCAGTTCACACTAACAATGATTTGATTGTCCGTGCGTTACGAAATTCAAAAATCATTACTCAAAATACTGCTATTGAAGTTGCTAAAAGTTTATGCTGCGATAATGTCCTCAGTGTCAACTGTTTAGAAAGAAAATGTCCAATTTGTTATAACAAAACTATCCAGTTAGATAATTTCAATAAGAATGACTCGATCTCCTATAGTAGATGGGTCACAAAAACTGTCACTATCGTTGTTAAGGGGCATGAAAAAACTTGCAAAAAGACTGTCAAAGAAATAATAAATACAAAAAATCAGGTATTGGTAAATCTTCTGTTTACTAATATTCCTATTTTTATGCAGCATTGTGCCAACATAATTAATCAATCAAAGACGATTCGTTTTATTAAACAAAATTTAACACCCTCTGAGGGTCTTTTACACATTGATTTCTCTGAAAACTATATGTGTAAGTATTCTGCTGAAATCCAATCTGCTCACTTTGGCGGTTCAAAACCGCAGATAAGCTTGCACACTTCCGTATACTATTATATTGATTCTGAACCGCCAAACAATTTAGTAAAGCCAATCTCAATGTGTACAATATCAGAAAACTTAAGACATGATCCCACACTTATCTGTGTTCATTTGAAACCCATTCTAGAAAAAATCAAAGATTTATCGCCAAATTTAACAGATTTTCACATACTAAGCGACGGACCCACTACGCAATACAGAAACAAAACTATGTTTCATTTGATTGTTAATTATATTGGCAAAGTTTTAAATGTTGAAACTATAACATGGCATTACAGTGAAGCAGGCCATGGTAAAGGAGCTCCCGATGGTGTGGGAGGTTGTATTAAACGTACATGTGACCGGTCAGTTGCAACTGGGTCAGATATTTCAGATTTTAATTCATTGTTAACTTGCGTGAAAAGTAAATGTAAAGGTATTGAAGTGATTGGCATAGATGATTCTCATGTGGCAGAAATCGAAGAAATTGCAACATCAAATATCATACGCCCTTTTAAAGGTACACTTAAAGTTCACCAAATTTGCTGGTCCAAAAAGCAACCAAATATACTGCATGCAAGACGGTTAAGTTGTATAATCTGTGCAGCTCATACCAAATGCAGCCACTATGAGATTGGACAAATTCAAATTGAGACTGATTTGTTACATTCACCATCAAAAGAACCCAGTTCGCCACATAGTGCATCAATCCCAATTACTTTAAGCCCTAGACCTTTATCTAGAATAGGAACTTCGAATGCCTTTACTACCAATACCAATTTAAGCGATTCTCCCACATCTGAAGGCTCAATAGAAATACGTTCTACAGTATCAAGAAAGAGAATTCACATAGAAGATGTTTATTCAGACGATTCTGATGATTTTGTTGTACCACTTCATAGAACCAAGAGAATGATCAGTAATTTTTTTAAGGATAGTGATACTGATGAAGAAATTTTTTAATAGTTGTGTCAATTAAAGAAGTATGTTTGATTATTTTGGTATCTTCTGTGGACAATTAATAATTTCCTGTGGAATCTCACAATTATTTATTTATTTGAGTTTACTGTGATTTGATTTAAAG
This sequence comes from Orthosia gracilis, assembly GCA_947562075.1. NCBI lineage: Eukaryota > Metazoa > Arthropoda > Insecta > Lepidoptera > Noctuidae > Orthosia > Orthosia gracilis. The sequence continues at coordinate 15,383,657 of OX387265.1, forward strand.
AAAAAATTGGTTATTTGATTACGCCGGAGACATTTAATCATTACAAGTTATTTGTTTTTCTTTAATACCTACACTATTGTTTTAAAAGTTCTTTTCAATCATTTCTGTGGTCAGCTTGATATTTTCTGTGGCCTATAAAAAGTAAATAGTGGCAATATTTACAAAAGTAATTAAAGTCGATCTTTTTCAGACATGTGATTATATTATTTTGAATATTTTGCAATTAAATGTTGATTTTGCACGCAATCTGACGACTTTTATTTTCACCAATAACCAAACTTCGATTTTGATTATGACCCAAATAAGTGATTTTCTGAATTTTATAAAATGTGTATAAGTTATGCTACTAAATATATTGTTAAAATTACTAGAAAAATAATAGAAACCAACGGGATTTTCAGAATTTTGATTGCTAAATTAATAGAGAAATTATTCAGTTTTTTCTTCGTCCTGTAAACTATGAAAAAATGGACTTAGCAGGTTAACAAATTAGGCCGACGATATGACTTTCTGACCCTAAAATCTCTCTGAATCTTGTTTAGATTCTTTTTTCTATTTACCTTGTTACTTAACCATGAGTTTATAAAACAATTTTTATCTTAATTTATGTATGTACGAGCAATAGAACTAGCACTCTGATATTTTTAAAGCTTTTAACACTACAAAGTGTATTTACCAAACTAAAAAAAACGCATTCATTCACAATCATCATCATGCTGATGATTCACAATAACTAAATTATTTTGGGTAGGTTTTAGTTCTGCCAAACTGCATAGGTAGAGGTTATTACGTTTCACTAAACATTTTGCTACATTTTTCCAGAGAACTATCTCGAATATATGTTTTCAAGTGTCCATTCAAACGACACGAACTTTGGTATGCGACCCCGGACCAAGTTACAAACAATGAAACAACAACAAAACACGATCGACAAAATATGACACCAAGATGAAACACAAGGCAAGGCACAAAGACAACTCGGAAGCCCACGATGAAAAAGCGGCTCGGAAGATAAATAGAAATAACAACCCACCACGAAGATAACTGACCGATAATTTGTAATCCAACCAGTTTTTTTTTGTAACGCTAAGAAGTTAAGATCCAGCGAAAATCATAACTTCATTTTCACTCTCGATAGCAATTGAGCGAGTTTGAAACTGGCATTGGAAACTAAAATGTTTCTGTAGAAAATACTAAAGACGACCAGTCTCAAGCAGCTCAACACAAACAAATTAATACCTACTTAGAGAAACTTAAGAATCACCATCAATAAATAATATAAATGCACTGATTCAAATTAAAATGCACGCCGACTTCTAAACATTTCCCTAAGTAACGAATGCAATAATGCATGCAAAATCCCACCACAGATCCCACAGAGAAACTTTTAAACGGACCACACAACACACCACAGATAACTATATAGTAGTCAGAGAGTACGGACGCCCGGACGGACACAAAACGCAAAGAGTATGAACACTACCTACCTACGTTAAAAGTTAAAATATGCATGCCCATGCCCACCTGCCCAGTGTTGCCAGATTTTTTGAACCCGAGTCGGCCAAAAAATCGTCCCAAGTACCTTTCGCCCAATTATAATGCAAAATAGCCTAAAAGCCCAAATGTTTAGTGCTGAATATTTAATTTTGGAATAGATTTTCTTGACCTTTGACCAACTTAAAAAAAAAAGAATTCGAGTATGCATTCAACATATTTTTTTGTATCTTTCTCGCTTGTGATTATGTACGAATAGCAAAAATGTTACAGAATAAAATAGAATAGGTCTTTATTTGCTAAGAATGTAGGTACATAAAAATAAGTTGTTACATTATAAAATAGGATCCATGTACATTCTGCCTTAATATAGCATGCAAAAAAAAAATAAGAAAACAAATAATCTAACAAGTTTTATTTTTAAATTATCAAAAATCATATGTGTAGCTACTTTTGGTAATCAAATCTACCTACCACTATTTTTACAGAATCAAGTAATTTATAATCGGCATAATAAATTTTAGTTCCATTTATATTCAGTTAGATTTTATAATTTAATTATGTTACTAGAAATAGGGACCAATTAATACAACCAGGTTTCAGGCTAACTAAAGTAGCATCATCTTTTAAGGGATACCGTATAAAATGTTACAATAAAATACCTCCCCACATTCTAGAACTGAATGAGACGAAATTTAAAACTTGTATAAAACGCACACTATGCAGGCAAGCATATTATAAGTTGGGGGATTACATCGCTGATAAAAATGCTTGGCTAAATGCTTGTCCTGCTCCGCAGCCATTAGGGCGCAAGAACAATTAGTGATGGGCAGAAAAGTTTTGAAGTATTGTTGGACCTGCTGAAGACTGTATGAATATATTTGTATTGTATAAACTCAATTTCTTTTAGTATTATATAACTGCACAGCACATGTACTATGTTCCGACTGTAAATCTACCATTCACTGTACCTACGTGTCGTTCGTTGACTTCTGTGTGCCCTGGCATTTGAGTGTGTCATGCTCTCTCTAATTTCTCTCTGATGGTGGCACATGTGTTGGATCATTCGATTCCCTTCATGATGATTGAGCTGAGTGGTGCCGATCCATGCGTCATGTTCGTGAACGGGCGCCATCAGTTGGGATTGGTCATAAATTAGCTGCCCCGGCCTGTTATTGCATTTTCATTTTGAATTTTTTTGTTACTCTAGACGCTTTTACGTGCACGTCTTTTTGCATCGTTCTTACATACATGTATTTTTTTTCAACAAGAATGATGTAACCAAAAACGTGTAATTGAAACTGATGGAAAAGAGTGTCCGTGGAATTTCTTGCAAATTCTTCTCCATTGAGATCTACTGACGCTTGCGAATTTGCAACTAGTCATATTTTTCTTTTTGTTTGACAATTCAAAAGTTTAAGGCAAAAACCTTTAAGGTATATTTGAAATAAACTATTTTGATTTTTAGATTTTAAAAAAATTGTGAGAACAGATGTAAAAAAAATATAAAATAGTTTCCCGATAGAATAGGTTCCCAATTTAGAAAACACAAGACGATCACTATTCACTAAAACCACGATATATTCTTCGGCACTGTAATTTCGTTTGTTTTGTAGTGTCGTGCTTAAAAGTGAATTGGAATACCTGACATCATTCAACGCACTTCAAGCTAAATTGTGGTATTTAGTAATTAGGAAACAATTGATTTTCTGTTGTTATTCACCCGATTCAGGTTTCATAACAGTTGAGGGGTTAGATGCCAACTTTATTTCGTTATCCAGAAGAACCGGTATTGATTCTGCATAAAACATTTATCTAATGTCGCGACTGAAGTATTTACAAAAATTATGATGAATTGATAATTATTACCAGTCGTTTTCATCGTTTCTCAGATAATTTTGTATCAAAGTTAGTCAGTCTAATCTTGAAGTCGCCTAAAATAATCCAATTTATTTTTCTGAGGTAGCCTAATGGGTATGTGAACTGTCATTTTTTCACGATAGGTGGCGCATCGTCGCTATGGCTATTGAAAGCTGTCAAATTCATACATTTTGTAACCTATCATTCAGTAAATTTTAATTTTCTCGAAATATGCCTCTGTGTGCTATGTAAATCAACCAGAATCTCATGGCATATTTTAGTTTTTTTTTAAATTGTGGTTTTCGTATGGCAATGTCAATTGTCACCTGTCAAATCAAATAACGAGATTTGTCAATGTCAACCGCTGCTGAGATTTTGTAATATCTTCCTAACAATTTGTCGTTTTTTGTGAAAATGACGTACGTAAAATAAGGGAAGAAGAAGGTGTAAATCAAAGTCAACTTTGATTTTAAAGCGCGTCGTACAGTTGACCGGTAAGTTGGACTGAGTTGTTTTGATACTTTTCGATTATTTTTTTCTTAATTGTTGCTTCTTTATAGGGGTTTCCAGTACTATTATGCGGGGAATCGTAGGTGAGGGCACATCGTATGATGGTCGGAAGGAAATTCCAACAGTATTGAAACTGTTACAAATTCTACGACAGTATATTGATTTCAACGGAGGTTGAGAATCTTTGAGGTAAGAAATATATTAAGTAATAATTTGTGCCCTGCAGTGAGACTAATAAAAACTGATGATGATGAATGACTATGCTATCGTTCGAGTAACGTGATACATTTCATTATTTTTTACAGACTGATACATAAGGCGTTCGGTTTTGAATATGTTAAATGCCAATCAAAAAGAAACATTTTGATGGAGAGAGATGACATAACTAAAAACTACAAAGATACAAGTTTTTGAAATGCAAGTGGAGTTCTTGTAATCGTTTTCTATATCTGAATGAGGTGTTTAGTAATTAGTGTGATTTAAATGATATATAATATATTAATATATAAATTAATATACGATTGATTTATTTTTCATGACATATTTTCCTATGTTAAGAACCCGATGTATAACAACATTCTTCATACACATACGTGTAATACTCACAGCGGATCTTTGTGTCTCTGAATTGGGTGCAAGACCCTGCACAGTAAATATTTTTTGTCAATGTTGAAGGTGAAGATAGCATTGTATAACTGTCTCTTTCAATGGATTACGTATGTCGCATCGTGCCATCTCGCTTACGCTATGCAGTATACTCGATGAGAAACTGTTTCTTGCGCTATGGTTGGCAGAGACCATTTCATATAGATCCGCTGTGACTAATATCCAATTTCCCCAGTATTGCACACTACAAATTTTTATTTCCGCATTTGCCATGAGATTCTGGTAGGCCTATACCAGGATGCATCAACCTTGATGCCCAAAGATACAACGAAACAAAATACTGGGAACAGGCTATACATATGTATAGGTTATCTTATATACCTGTCAAAGTAACTCTGATTATATTGCTTGGCAATCTTCGGCGATATAGTGGAGCTATTAAGGTATTGATAAAGTATTACAGCATGAAAGTCATTTACTTGGCCTTCAGAAGCTTGAGGGCTTTGATTGCCGAAAATAAAACAAAACTTCTAACCTAAAACGTACCTACAGAATACCAACACATAGTAATGTTCTCTCATTTTTGTAAATTTTCCTACCATGAGTCAAGTAAGAATTAAGTCGTTGCAACAAAAAAAAAAACCAAATCTAGAACATATCACCGATGAAAAATGTTTTATTATAAATCCTCTCAATAAGATCTGTTTTCTCCTAAGCGACACACTCAGCCAGCGTATGCCGTGCCGTGTCCTCCCGGCACACACGGTGACGCAGTGGTGACACCGAGCGTCCGGCTCCCTGTTTATGCGACACAGGCCCTTCCCGAAGCAACCATGCCCAACCTGCGTCACCCGAAACGACAGGGAGCCGTGCCTCCTCCCTAGCCAGCGCTCGAGCACTGGCCGGACCGCCTCGATGGTGACGAGGCTGGTGGTAGGGCGAGAAAGCCTGTCCAGCTATTCCGCCACTAGCACCTCGCGGAGCTGAGACCGACGCAACTCCATATGTTGCTGCATCGGCCCTTCGCCCCGCGCCCGCTCTTCCTCGCGCCACACGATACAGTGACGCGAGTACCTTTGCCTCCAGGTCCCAGGGCGGGGACCCGGCCTGTACGCCAGCCACCTCGTAGGAGATCCTGCGATACCCCCTGACCACTCTGACGGCCATCGCTCTCTGCGGCTTCCGCTGAACAGCGATGCTACCGGCCGTCAGGTCAATCGCCCAGATCGAGGCCCCATACAGGGCCATCGCACGATCCCGACGTAGAGCCGCCTACAGGCGGCGCTCGGGCCTCCCAGATTGGGAAGCAGCGTTGACAGCGCCTCAGCTGCGCCCAATAACTTGGGCGCCAGCCGCCGGAAGTGGGGACCGAAATCCCACCGGCTGTTGAGCACCAATCTCGCCAGTGACATCTACGCTAAGCTTTGCGTTCACATCCCCAATGGCGACTAGTCGCCGATCGTAAAAAATAATCGCTCCGCCACCCTTCCGAGTAACCTAAATGGCGAAAAATCCCCCAATCTGCAACACTGTTGATGGATGATGATGACATGACATATAAAGGTCGGGGTTACCAACTCCAAAAACATAATTGTAATTTTGTTCTAAGTTGTCAGCGTGATACCCACGCAGGCTGGTCGCTTGAAGCACGTTGCTAGCTTGTCAAAAAAGGTAAGGCGAAAGTGGTCGGCGCGGGGACAGCTACAGCCAGTTGAGTGAACTTACCAAATTTCACGCGCCGTGGCACGTCGCGTAGTTCCGCTGCCGCTAGTGCGATATAGCAAACGGCGCGACACTGCCAGCTACTGCAAACCTTACGTGTTTGATGAGTGAAAGTTTTTACCCGACTGCCGGAGGGTAACATTTTTCGAGCGTATATATGTATGTATGTATGTAATAATATATGTATGTCCATTTCTATAGCACGCTCTACAATCCAAATAACTTGATGGATTATGACCACTAGGACACCTCATAAATGTCGTTGGATTCATCTCAATTGTGGGAGTGACATTGGCTATTTTTTTTTTTTAAATCCTCTTCCCTTCCAAAAAAAGGGGATGACACAAGTATTTTTTCGTTGTCATAACAATATGGGTATCAAATGAAAGCTACTAAACAGACCATTCCAAAAATTTATATAAAATTGTACTTTTAAGTTACTATTTTGGCACAAAAGCAAAAGCAATCGTTCATTAATAAAACGTTAAAAGTTTGTAAAAGTGGCATCAAACGAGAAACAATAATAATTCTTGTTAGTATATATCAAGGGCTATATGACCTCCAAAATGAGCATAACATGAATATTACTAGAAAAAACAACGTTCGGACGGAAATTGCCGAGCAATTGGGTGATAAGGGTAAATAATTTTCGTATTTTACTGTGTACATGTATTTTTTTTTTCAACTCATTCATAACATAGCTACAAGTAAAAACAAATAGCGTTTTTCCATCTTGCTCAGAAGTTGCCTATCAACTGACGGGCAAAATTTTCTGCGTAGTATCGCGCCAGTAAGTGCTTACTTGTACCTATGTTATGAATGAGTTGGAAAAAAAACCTGTACACAGAAAAATACGAAATTTATTTACCCTTAACACCCAATTGCTCGGCAATTTCCTTCCAAACGTTGTTTTTGACGTGACAACGTCTTATAATTCGATAGAGCCGGCTGCACGCACGAAAAAACATGACTCATGCGGCGTTACCTCGCTCTGAGGTGTTCCATTTAAGGCTTGAAGTGCAAGCGAGAGCGCGGAACGAGCGACAAAGAGGCACAATCGGCCACCGCGTTCGGCAGCGTTCGACATCTGTCTCTCTCCTACTTGAGTGAGCGATGCGTCCGCGTGGACAGCTGCTATACAATAATACATTTACATGTTTTCGTCAAGTATGAAGTGCAGTGAAAAGTGATATTTTCTTATAAAAAATGCAACCATTCCATCAGTATTTTCATATGACGTTGTCACGTTCAACTATCGTCAGTAAACCGACTTTACAGACAACCGATTTTTCTGATAATATTGATGTTATGCTCATTTTGGAGGTCATATTATTATTACGAGCTGGGATTCAGGGATAAATTTTTTAAACAGCAGATTTCAATTAATCACATTCTACTTTTTCTATTTTCTATACACTATTTTCCTTCTCCGATCGCTCTGTGTCGCTTCCAAATCGAAACTGCGAACCCGACCGCTCTTTATATAGCACGGAAGATGTTTCTAGAACGTTCCATACTATTCTAGATAATTCGAGACTCTTCGAGAACAATCGACATTCGAACTCGATACGAACTTTCGAGACGCTATTCGATACTAGATGGCGCCACTAGTTACCACTTTAATTCTTCTACTCGACACTAGATGGCGTTGCCCTATCTTGTGACTTTGCCTCCCTCTTAGACATGCTCGTCCCGAGCATTGTTAGCCCCATGATAGCGGGCCAACCGATCCACATGAACGACCTTTGATGCACCTCAGGGTCCTTTCTGAATTCGGTAGGTGACGTCATTAGTCTTGGTAACTACGCGATATGATCTATTACATTTGCTTGCAATTAAGGCGATTTTCCTTTGCTGTGTATCGGTTTATGTAACCAAACAAGAGATCCTTCATCGAAGCCCTTATTGTTCGCCTTCCGATCGTAGCGGGTCTTCATGCTCTCAGACATCTGTTGACCTGTCTGTCTGATGTGCTCATATACATCATTCATCCTGTTTCGTAGCTGATTCGCACAATCTGTTACACTGCGTGGAGACTGAGGTGGGAAACTAGTGATACCATCTGTTGGTAATCGTAGTTCTCGTTCGAAATTAGCAAAAGCTGGAGTTATTGTTGTGCTTTCATGAACAGCACTGCGATATGCCAGAAGAAATAGTTAAATGTGTTTGTTCCAATGTTCTGTCTGCTTTCCACAACCTTTGCAAGATACCTCTGTGTCTGGTTGAATTGTTCAACCTTCCCGTCTGATTGCGGATGATAAGCAGTAGTTCTGGTGTGAGCACCCATCACACGACACGTCTCCTTCAACACTTCTGACTCGAAGTCACTAAGGGTACCCCGACAAAACACTTCGTGAACTAACTTATCAGCCACCGTAGAGGCTTCTTGATTAGGGATTGCAAACAATTCCGGCCATTTTGTGAAGTACTTCATGACAATCAAGAAGTACTTATTCCCACTTTGGCTTTCAGGAAATAGCCCAACAACATCTTATGCTATACGTTCCCACGGGGCACCAACATTGTAAACCTTTAATGCCCCTCTCTGCTACGAATTTGTGGTCCTTTCACAGCCACACAACTTGTACATTTGCGGCACCATTCCTCAACGTCCTCTCGACAATGGATCCAGTAAAATCGTTCTCGGATCTTGATTAGAGTCCTCTTAACTCCCTTATGACCTCCTGAACTTCCATTGTAATACAGCTGTAGGACTTCCGACACCTTAACTTTAGGTACGACTATTTGTAGATGACACTGGTCACCACGAGCACTCTCCCATTTCCGGCACAGAACTCTATCCTGGATAACCAAGCTTTCCCACTGTTAAACCGTGAACAGGCCATATTAGACGCGCCAACAACAGCATGACAACGTCAGCGACATACTTTTGGTCCACGGCTCCACGCGCCGGCAACACCGGCACACCGTCAGCGCTAAGAAGTGACCTTAAAAGATCTTCGCTTCATCTGCTCAATACACACACAACACACATGTATATTGATCAATGCTATCTATGATCAATATCACAGCTATCAATGTGTATTGACCACAAAATTTGTACATAATTAAGGTAATTATTGTAATAAATTAGTCATCAAGCTGGAGTCGGGTTTGATTCATCTCTCCGTTACTCCTCTTACTGTGGCCAAGACACCCTTAGCCTTCAACGATAGTGTGAGTCTCTGGGATCGACATTAAGAAAACCATTTCACGACGTACACAAACCCCTATTCCTACCCAAATTCCGTCCGTTACCGTAGGTCTCCTTGTAACAGACTTCCCGCACGTAAAACCAACGGTTTGTATGATAGGGTAGGGCGTTAGGATTACTAGGGTGCTAGGTCATTATTATAGGGCTAGTTTTGTAGTCAGTGGGGTCTTAGGTATCTCTTAGGTACCAGGCTCAATAGGTGCAAACATAGTCACACTGCACGCATTTGGAATAACGACCGTACTAAGCTATAAGTCCCGGTGCGTACACCCACTGTGCCCAATAAATCTTGGTGATGGAACTGGTTGCTCCGACGTCACTCCAGTGAGGCCTAGGAGCACCTGATCGGTGTTATGTCTCTGTCTTCCTGTTGAGCACTCTGCAAGGTTTCCTTCCACTCTTCGCTAAGATCCGTCCTCAACATCCCCAAAAATGTTGCCTGCTCAGATTCTTGCCTGGCACAGGGCTTACATTGATTGGAACACGATCTACCCGAGAGAGCATTTGCATTGCCGTGTGGTGTTCTGTTTTCTTCACATGATTGTGACTCACACACAATTTGTAAAATCAAATTCCTTGGGGCTCTTCCATCACCAGCCACCAACCGCCACTTAGTCCTGGATTTCCTGCTGCTGGTGACTGACTTCCACAATGGGGACTCCTTCGCTTCGGGCAGCTCAATCGGATGTGGCCTCTCTCTGCACAGCTATAGCACCGGGGTGAAGTCACAACCTCCCTTATGCGGTGAGCTCGATCGTCCCGTCGTACAGCTTCCACCTCCAAAGCGTAGGCTAGGGCGTTCTTAAGGTTCTTAAAATGGCCTAGCCTTACGGCAGTCCTAACCTCTAGGTCGCGGATCTCATCCGTGAACGCCTGTACGAGATTCCCGTCGATCAGCACAGGTGACGACTGGTAAGCTTTCCAGACCAGCTTTTCCACCTCCAGAGCCCACTGCTGTAAGGTTTCACCAATTGGTGAAACCTTACAGCAGTGGGCTCAGCGTTGCGATCGGTCCTTCAGCTGGGCGCGAAACACATGTTCCAGGTGCGCGTCGCCGTATTTAGCTTCCAATGCTTCCAGTAGCTTCTCGAAAGGAATGTCCTGTCCAAGGGCCTCTAACACAGTCAAGGCCTGGTCGCGAAGATCCAAAGTTAGAGCAGTCAAAGCCTGTTCTTTGGTACACCTATTCGATTTCATCACGGCCTCAAACTGAATCGTTTAGGCGGACCATGACGAATAGCCGTCGAATGGTGGCACTTTAAATCCACCCAGCGAGGGAAAATTCTATTCGACACGATCTATTGAGACGCTATTCGATACTAGATGGCGCCACTAGTTACCACTTAGTTTTTCTACTCGCCACTAGATGGTGTTGCTCTAACTTGTAACATTATTTTATTTCTGGATATTGACTACAAGATCTTTTTTGTTCCTCGTTTAATGCAATTTTCACAAAAAAAAATTGAAACAAGCCGTCGGGTTTTTGATTTTATAATAATTTGTTTTATTTCAGACTTTTTAGTTTTATTAATGAACGAGTCCTCAAAAAAAGTTATGTGGTAAAAGATTAATTATTTTGCTATCAAAGTTAAGCTTACTTATACCTATTTTTGGAATGGTCTATTTAGTAGCTATCATTTGATAACCATACTGTGATGACAACGAAAAAAGAAATTGTATCATCCCCTTTTGAGAGTATTTTCAAAAATTATATATCCTATGTCACTCCCATAAAGAAACCCACGAGGTCACTACACCTCATTATGTCATAATCCGTCACAACTAAGCTCGAAAAAGAAAATTTACGTGCTGATTGTGATTTTTTTTGTTGAATGTTGCGCAGTGTTAATGTTTGTTGTCATAGGACTGTGAGAGGTGCGCGAGAGAAGTTCCGGTTATTACCTAAATTTATTGTTTGGTACATAACTACATATATTGTTTTAGTTTTCGTCGTAATATAATATGCCTGTCTAATTGTCATATTTTGTGATTTCAAAAAAAGAAAATTTAAAAAAGCATAGAACAAAACATATTGAAAGCGATTCACTAGTACTCAATTTAATACACAATAAAGAGAGATGACAAAACATCGTCGATAGTGTATTTTTTGTTTTTTTTTTTGCATTGAGGCGATTTTGCTCCTTTTTGAACAGCCCTCTTAAGAACAAATGCACCAACTCTCGTGGATTTGGTTCAAACTAATAAAATAAGTTAGTTGCTATACTAACAACTGTAAAGATGGCGCTGCGAACAAATGAAACTAGTCTGTTTTATCCAAAGACCTTATACGTATTTCTTACTACTAGACTGTGTACCAAAAATTTTTGTTTAGCTAAAATGAAATCTATCATCATCCGCCTAGGTTAGATATTTCCTTATAAGCGGTAGCTAATCAAAAGCGGTCCTGGCGAGAGGGTTTCCGCTGGTAGTGTGTCCTTGTCTGACTTCTTGCAAGCTCAAATAATCATTGGGTTTGGTAGAAATGGTAGAAAATTAAAAATAAAACTTTTTTATTTTATACCAAAACAAACGATTCATAGACTTTGAAACGTATTTAAATATTTCTACAGTTCCTATAATTAATCAATTCGTTGTATTTAAAAAAAATATTAATTAATACTTAGTAAGAGTAGTACTTTTAAATATTTAGGCCTGGTAATACTAAATGTAAGATGGTGGTTTGCGGAGTTTTTGGCAGGCCTTGTTCGAGTGAAATTCAGCGGCTGTTAATATTATTTGCAAATTGATTCCTAGAGGAATAAAATTGGCGTAGTTTTGTTTCTCAACTGTCGACGCAACTGGACAATATGTGAAATCATTGAGATCCTTTGAGGTATATATAGCTGCCGGTATTTCAAAGCATCGTCTGAAGACTGCAGGATCATCTCACGCCACTCCTTCATGAGCTTGAGAGTAGGATCAGAGAGCTTTTTGTTCCTATCTATACGATGGGTCTTGAAGAACGAGACTTGAGGAGACTTGGGGTTTGAGGATTATCGAGTCCTCCCCCTCTCTTCGAACTTCAGATAACCCTATAATACTCCATCATAAACTGCTCAATTCCTCTTCGAGTTTGGTGATCTTTTCGTCGGACCGAAATGTGAGCGTGTTGTACGTTGCCAGGTCCAGTCGTCGGTATTTGTTGGGGTAGCCAGATCTCGTCCGGGATTCTTAGCACCTCTTGCCATACCGTAAACTCGACCGCTACCGTAGTAGAGGGTAGGCAGGCTGCCGGGCACTATATTATACTATGTTTTATTAGTGCTATTCATGGGGAGTGCTTTGCAGGCGGGTTGGCGATCGCAGTATGGTTGTTACAAATGCACAGGGAACGTTGCTGCCTATTTTCTGGTTTGTCCCTTACTCGCCTCTTACGACACCCACGGGAAAACATGGTATGGTGAAATTATTTACGCCTGACATCATACGGAAAATGTTATAGATTCCAAAAAATATACATACAATTTTTTTTATTTACAATAAATTAGGTAGGTTTAGGTAGCGTATTAAGATAGCATAAATATGTCGGGATACTTACACTATCGTTTTTATAATCAATTTATCCCGTGTTCTGTTTGGTCATGGTCACCACATTAGAATGAGACACACTACCAACGGGAGCCCTCTCACGCGGACCGGTTTTTGCGCCATAGTGCACAGTCTAGTAGTAAGAAGTATAAGGTCTTTGGTTTTATCATAAGATTAAATACACCATTAGACATCATGGATTCCTTTCATTCCGCCATTTTGCTGACATCAATTTGCCTCCGACCTCAAAAAGAAGAAATTAAAAAAAAAAGTAACTTTTATAGCAAAAATGTAACATTTCACGAAATTAAACGTAACTTTTGACTTAAGGGCCCTGGCAACACTGAGTTAGTTGTCATTTTTCGTTCATCGGTCTTGTCACGTTTTTGAAACGATAAAAACCCAGTTGTCTGCCCCGATAAACAATTTTTTTACACAAAATACAATAAATACTTCAAAATTCACCCATACGTCGTTTGTCTTTGGACACGGAAACACGCAAACTGCCGCAAACAGTACATTCCAAGTCGTCCAGTAAAATTTTTTCTTGGTATTCGTTTCGTGATATATTTGTTTAAATAATATTAAAATGTCGCAAGCTCGCTTTGCTTCTTGTATTCCGCTGCCGATAGAGCAAAAAAACTTGGTGAACGTGATAGAGAAGGCTAGAGACTGGGCCTTAATGCATGGAGTTGCCATGAGGGATAAGAAGCATTTCAACAAAGATGTTATTCAGGTAATGTTTATTTTTTTACATTAGGAGATCAGCTCATGTCAAGATATTAATATAAGTCACTCTGCAAATACAGGGGCTATTATTTATTGTTTTAAATAAAGTGACAAAGTATTTTATTTTCTATTTTACATTATACTCTTATTGCCAGAAAACCTTTAGTGTTAAAAACTACAGTTAACTAGTTATATTTGCATACAATAGAGACTGTTTCAATTAAAAATAAATACAACTGAATGGGGTTTTACTTCTTGATGATGTAAGTTGTAATTTTTTGTTCTCATCTGCACTAGCTTGCCTACATTATACTTGTAACAGTTTAGATTTTTCATTTATTTATAAAGGAGAATCTCTGAAAGTAATGCCGTATGTACCGTTACTAAAGTTCTTTCGATCATTTATAAATTGTTTTTTATTTCTTAAGCTAGAAAGCATTTGGTTTTAGCATGTAATTTTTTATTATTATTGATAGGCTTGCGTTTAACCGTCTGGTCTGGAATTTAATCAATGCGCTATTGACAAATAAATTAGAGTATAGTAGAGCCCATGTAGTAATTTTTCAGCTTGTGCTTTATGTTATTAATATTCATGGAGTCCTAATACTAAAGCTATCTGGTGTAATAAATTAGGTATGATATAAAGCTATAATACCACTGCAGCACCAAAGGCTATTTTATATCCTGGAAATCTGAATGGAATCTGTGCGATGGGCCACAGTAGCCCAGCTGCATGGTAAAGCAAGTATATTTAACATCCATCTGTTTTCAGGTTGCACCGTTTGTGTTATTACCCTCACCGTTCCCAAGAACTGAATTTGAAAAAGCTGTGGAGCTGCAACCTGTATTAAACGAATTGATGCATAAGGTGAGTATCTTTTTAACCTTAACTAATATTATAAAGAGGTATAATTGTATATTCCTAAAGGGTAATCTGTCCAGTTACGAAAATTTATTCATTGCTGGTTCACCTATCCGTTTATATATGGGATAGGATAAGGGAGCAAAGCCGCGGGTAAAACACTAGTGATCATATAGGATGGAAGTTAAAGAATACCCTGGAGGAGAAGTAACTTAAATATTGATGCTACCAATTTTTTATCAAAGACAATATGTTTTTATTTAACAATAAGTTAAACATTTTAGGAAGACGTTGCCGTCATCAAATGACCTTCCTGTATTTTTAATACAAATTTGAAAGGGAGAGACCTACACAACCAATAGATATGGCTAAACTTGGGGAGGCCTATGTCTGGCAGTGGACGTCTTTCTGAAAGTGTGCAGTGGATGTGCTGAAATGATAACAACAACATAACATAAATATTTTTTTATCACATCTATTCAATAAGAGCTAGTTTATTCCTCGTAAACAGGGACCAAAATAACTCATTAATCCCTGAGGAACTGAAATTGATTTGAATTTGGAATGTGGATATTGTTAGTAAGTGTTCCAATCAGCAAAGAGATGAATCACAAACATGCGGGAACAATGTGTTGAATAAGCGACTGGCTGAAAAATTGCGAGCGCGCTAAATTAAAAAAAAGAGTGATGAAAAATAAACAACTCGCGAAATTAAATGCATTCTGCCTTCGTTAGTAGTTGTTTCAAATTCAGATTTTAGAATTATAAAAAATGAGTGCGTCTTCTCAAGTGAAAGTATTATCAAATATACAAGTATATTCAAATTTCTCAAAAATGTTTCCTGAGATACCGTTTTCTGAGACTATTTCTAATTCCCAAGCTGTAAATAAATCTGCAACTGTAATGGATGGTACTAATAAAATTGTTACGATGCACTTCCATAATTGTTCAAATATAAACATTAGCCTCTAATTATTTTGTTTAATGTCTTATGGTTCTTAATCTTATGTAAATAAATAAACATAATGTTCTTGTTCATAAGTTGCACTTACTTATTTTCTCATAGAGGGTTATAAAAAGTAAAGTGTCCACCTTGGGAGCAACACTGTTTTAAGCTCGAGTGACATAGTTTGAATCCCTCGCTGCACTCAGGATTTAACTTTAGAACCCCTCGCTACGCTTGGGATTAGAATCCCAAGCGTAGCGAGGGGTTCTAAAGTTAAATCCAGAGCGGAACGAAGGATTCTAGGGTAGACTCTAGAATCCTTCGTTCCGCTCTGGATTCAAACAAACACACTCGCCTTTAAAATAGTTGTTTGCTCCCTAGGTAAACAATCTACAAATTTTCTCTTCCACAAAGGTGTCTTATAAACTATACTTATAAATTGCAATATTATTTGCTAAATCCTTTGTGGGAGACTGGTATCTGCCCTAGGAAATCCTGTCACACAGATTACCAGGCGCCATTAACAAAACTGCGATTATTAATTCATTAAGTTTCATTTTCTTATACTTTTTTTTTTGTCGTTTTTGCGATAATGGTACGGAACCCTTCGTGCGCGAGTACGTCTCGCACTTATTTTTTCTCCATAACTTATATTCCCTCCTAATCCTACAGGTGGCCCATAATGATGAATTTTTGGAGCATACGCTGCAGAATGCATTAGAAGTTGATGAGTTTACAAAAAGCCTATATGATATATGGGTGAAAGTTCGAAACGAGGGGATCGCACAGGTATTCATTATTATAAACATTTATATGAACAGAATGTGAGTGTTGGTGACACGGTGCAACCTTTTTTTTCCTTTATATAGCAAATGTTACCAAGTGATCTTACAGTAACATAATAGAGTAGTAATTAACTAAAACACGTTTACAATTAACAATGTATCTGAAAAGAGGAACCGTAAATCAGTTTCATTTCATTCAAATATGGAATAAGGTAAATATTTTGCACCTATTAAAACACGATTTGCTACTTCAATACAGTTCTGAAGAATTTTTATTTTTTATCAATTGAACACTATGCAACAGCACAAGCATTGTTCTGAGGACTGCACCCACATTCTGTTCCTTTTGTTTTTTTTTACCATATGCACAAACGATTACCTACTTAAAGAGACAGACATTAACATTATATATTATGGAATTGTTGTTTGGAAGTCGTATTTGCATGTGAAGTAACTATGTCACCTCTCATACTCATGCTAACTGACGGTGTTCGAATATCATGTAAAATGTGCTATGTGGCGTAGCCGATATCACTAGGAATGCTGCGCTCGGACATCATGTTGGAATCCCGCTGCCCACATACCGAGAACCAGTGTACTAAACACTTGCCATACTGCTCGTGGAAGCAGGTGGAAATCAACAGCATCGCGTCAGGATTCGGACACCTTGGACCGGTTTCCAGAGAAATTCAGAGGTAGAAGATTGTAGAGGTTGTTCCTATAGAGCCGCATTCACACATTTCAAATTGTTGCGTTCCATCGGCCGTGCTAGGACGCGTTAAATCCGTCATTGTTCTAGTGTGAGTCAGAGATACTATGCAGGACAAACAGCACTATCCCCTTTTCACAACAGAACAGAACAACGGCGTACGAGTATTAGTAGGGCTTTGTGTCTTTTAAAAAGGACAAAAATGGATAGCCTATTCGTGAAAACTGTATACCTACTTCAGTGCAAGTGCATCTTGAATTTTTCTTGTTTCTCACTGTTAGAGCCTTCTTGGCAGTTCTTGGCGTTCGCAATAATTATTATTATACGTTTATTTTTCTACCACTTTAACTTGTGACCCCGACAGTAAGTCGTTTTTGCTTTGTCTGCTAGCTATGAGCTAAAAGTGTTTTTGCGAAGTGCCTGATGACCTGGCGGAGAATATATGGTCGTGCAATCACTACATTTTACGAAGTAGCATTTCTTGTATATTTCTAGTAAATCATCATAGCTATACTAAACATACTTCTCTTTAGCTAATCTATTCATCTGAATGTTTTTCTACTGACATTTTAATAATATATTTTCTTTCTTCCCTTTCGTCTTTTCTCAAGGACATATTAACATAATTATATTTAAATCCATCACAATAAACCTTACGAAGTCATTGAAAACGATTCGATTTGGTAAAACAGCTGTTTGAGTACGCATAAAAATAGTACTAGGACACACCTGACTTTTCTGTAGGACATCACCTTTGAATAAATGTGTGAGTGAGGCTAGTGAACCATCTCTGCTTGAATAACACAGAGCGGGCGATTCGTTCAATTGTGCCTGTCATTTTTTGTTTAATGCATACTTACTAGAAATTGTTGGATACTGAATGGGCAGCCAAGGATAAATCCTAGTGGAAAATATCTACGATTAAGGAAAATTTGTGCTCAAAATTAAGCCTACGTATGCCAGCGATCGAAATTGTGCTGCGTTTTTCCGTTCAATTAAGTCCTATCCGATCGCCGATGCTAAAAGTATTGTGTCTGCTGATAAGCTACTTATTGACGTATTGCCTTGCCTCGTTTTGAGTAGCGACCGCAAGTAAAAAAGTATTACGCTTCTATTAGTAAAATGATGGATGTCGTTTAGACACAAGTGGCAAAAATAAAGAATTAAACTCCAACTTGCTTTCTGTAAATGTCGCTACTATCACTGGTCCTTAGTTCCTATGTATTTTTTAAAAAGTTTATTTAAATAATGTATTTTTTTTTACTGTAATTGAAGGCTATCCAAAGTATGACAATTTCTAGTAAAGTATTTTTTGTGACTAACAGATTAACTGCCCCTCACAAGTTCTATTTGAAAACTTAAATATTTTAAGCTTCTAGAACTTGGATGAAAATAGGTCTAGGCACTTAATTTTCACGTTTTTGAAATATTTCTATACTATCTCATACAAAAGTAATGAGTCATGTAGAAGAAGCAAAATGTTGGACCATCATTAGAATGTTACTTTTTAAAACGTGAAACATTTGGTGCTAGGCTGTATCGAAAAAGATAAAAACATTTTTATTTTAGTTTGTTTATGTCAATTAACATTGTCCTAATCTGTAACTTGAGTTTATTTGCCACTGTGTTTAAAACATGGCAACACTGAAAAAAGAAACCTAAATACATCTTTTTCAGTCTTGTCATAAAAATACAGCTTAACATTTTTACATTCAAATTGTATCATAATTGCATGTCAGATCTTTTTAAATTAAATTATTTTAAGGGACAACTGAACGTGTTGCCCGCATTGAAAAAAACGAACACTGCAATTTTTTAATTAAAATAGAACTACTGAACTAAAAATGCGCCGATCTAAATTATTGGTTGCCTGATCTTTTTCGTTACATTATTTATGTTTGTTAGTAGCAAAAAAAACTACATTATAAAGTTGTACAAACATGACTTGCATTGTTCGTTACAGTATGATAGACATAGTGAGCAAGCAGAAGTGCGGTTATTTGAAAAAAGAAAACGATTGCAATTGAAGCTACCTAAAGTTTATTTAATTAAATAATTATGTTCTACAAAGAGGACAAAGTATATTATTAACAATAATTTTACTAGCTATCGGAAAAGAACCTTTTCACATTGAATAAGCAATATGTTTTGATATTTTTTTAAGTACAATCTTCATTCTATGCTTCTTAGTTTGAAAAGGTTGTAACGGTTTATGTGTTGTTTCAAAACAATAAAAAAAAATTTTTATCCCATGGCTTACCAAAACAATGTTTTTTTTTGCTTACCCGGTGTATTTTATGTTAATTTTTAGAAAAAAAAGGATTAAAAATCGGACTCGCTAGCCAAATTATATTGCGCGTTTTTTTTTTTAATAATAAAATTGCTAACCTTTGGTATCGTTTTTTTTTTTCAAATAATTGACTGTAGTTAGAGTAGGTATATACAGTTGATACCTTGTATTTGTAAATCTAGCTGTACATAATTCTACATTGCGTAAAACACCTGCCGTGTATATTTCACGTAGATCTACAATACAATACTTACTTGTCAATATTTCTGTTTTCTATACCAACATTCGACTATTGTCTTCGAAACGAAAAATATACAAAGGAAACAATGGAAGTTAAGTTTTGGATTTAACTACTAAAGGCGATTTGTGAAGGTACATGTCAAAAGTTGACGGGAAAGTTTTTCTCCTCCTGATGGTCTTAATTTTAGGAACTATATTATGTGTTTATTTTGCAAAACATGCATGGGGAAAATAAAACGTTGAGAACATCATAAGTTTGTATGAACAAGGACAATAATATGAATGTGCTGAATGGAATTTTCTCACATTCATCAATTGATTCACTATGAAATAAAACCCAAATGTTACTGTTGAATTGAATCATCCCATTGTTAATGTTAAACTGTAAATAAGGAAGAATGAAGAACATTATAACGTTTAGTACCTATAATCTTTGTTTCACAGGTTAAATCATAAAAACAGGACGTTTTTAACGGGAAATATGAGCATAAATATTTATATGATGTTGAATACCTATTATGAAAGCCGTACGTTGTGGTTTCTGCATTGGAAAGAACCGTGCCTTTTCTCGCCAGTTATCTCATTGGAATTTTCATTGATTTGCTCCGTTTTGAATGACATATATACGATGAGTAGGCATATCGGGCAAACGAAGTGTACCTACGCACAAATTGTACAGAAACGATACAGTAACATATTAGGTTTATCGTTTTTATCAACATGGCCTATTCAGTCCTTCTTCAAGTATTTTGTTTTGGGTCATATTACTTTTAGGGTTTAAAAAGTCGAACTACCCGCCAGCTGTAAAGTTGCAGTTTTTGTGCAGTTGACATAAATACATCGAAACTACCAACCGACTGCGCAGTCAGCGTGCAGCCGGCATTCAGTTGCCATGCAGTTCTGTGTAGACCTTCAGATACTTGAGCTGTATTTTTATCATAGGTAGGTCTATGCATTGCCAAACAAGACTCCAATCATGCGGAATAAAATTGCTCAATCCCTTAAACGGAATTCGGTAGACCGTATCTTATTATATCTGCGATTGCTTGTAGCAATCGTTAGCTTTCTAACTACGCCTTGTTGGTGATTTTTAAGAAAATACAACTTGTTTGATTTTCGGTACATGTTTAGAAAGACGGGAATTTATTTACGCAACCATTTCTATGTTAATTATAGTAAGTCAGTAGGAGTAGGTAATATTAGGTACAATATTAAAACAAAATGTGTTCATAAGTATGGAAATATATGACGAGAGGATTTTCATATCTAGTAACGACTTTTCTACGTATACAGGGTTAAATTAAATTAACAGGAAAGCTTTACGGACGTCATCGGTATCGATATCTCAAAATGAATCTACTTAGCCTTTTCTCAGTCGGAGGCAGCTTCCAGTCTATCAGAGGCAGCTGAGTACCAGTATTTTACATGGAGCGACTGCCTTTATGATCTCGACGAATAACTGGGTATAGTTCTCGCGAAACTTCTTGGCCGTTGAAGTTGGCTTCAATGACTGCGCAGTAGTAAATCTCATGCAAAAATAGCACCGATACGTGCACTGCACATCGGAAAGCCAACTTCAGGACGGCTAAGAAGTTTAGTAGGAACTTTAACACTGAACCTCTTGGCGGGACTGGTTGCCAGACATTCAGGCTTCTAACTACTTGTATTGACTGTCTAAGATCAACAAATTAAATACAGACCGTGTTTCCAAGGCACGGAGAGGTCGCGTCGTGAAATGATCTATTCACGGAATGACTTTGGCAAGCGTTGGTTAACTTTTAAGGTTGGAGATTGAACATCGACACGTGCGGCTGATATTATTTAGCCACGAACCCGTCTTAATATCGGATCAATATCTAATAATGAAAAGAGAACAAAATATTTATGGGTAACTGGTACCCCGCTGCCCATAAAGTCTGTAAAGTTTTCACCGTTAAATTTTAACCCTGTATAAGATGCAGTTTAGGTGTATTGCATGAACAAAACATTTTCTTACAACCCACGTGATTGAAGTCAAGCCAAAAAAAGAAATGTACCGAAACCCTTTTGTTTCCAGCCAGTCATAGTTCGTTCAATTTAATTGTGATGGATCTGAAATTTTTTTTGTCTTTTAATTTTACAAAACCTTTAAATTCTCCATCGATAAAATTAAAGCTGCATCAATCTTGTGGGTCTAAACTAACAAACTATAGGAATGCACGTCGTAATTATTTTTACAAAAGTGTTAAAACGTTAAAATATTTGTTTTTATACGGTAGTTTTTAGAATTAAATACAACCCACTGTGTTTCTAAAGACACCTGCTTACTAAATTAATGTTGTTAAGATAAGAGAAGATTGTGTTGAATACTGCAGTAAGTTTCCAATGCACAAGCAGCACAAGAAGAATACCTACTAGCACTATACTATGTAAATCAAAAAACCTTTTACCTGACATTGATGAAAGTATTTGTATTTTTTTTTGTTGTAAATAATAGATAGATGGTGGCGGTGTAACAGCGGGCCGAAGATATCAACATCACTTTTCATAAAACACATGACAGATTGGACAGAATTTCACAGAATTAAATTTTACAGTCGCTCAACCTCGGGCTCTTCCGTTCGGATTACCTGATGCACAACGAGGAGAACAATAAAATCAAGCAAGTGGAGTTTAACACGGTAGCCTCAAGTTTTGGAGCCATCACGTCGTATCTACCTACAATGTCTCGGTACCGACATCGCTGGACTGTGCGAATACCATGCCTAGATACTTCTCACCGAAATGTTAAAGCATGGGCCTTATGTATAAAAACATTTAAAAAAAATGGTTAGTTTAAGCACTAATTAGCAGATTCTTAATTCAAACAGCGAGGCGAAATTTCGGTGCACTTTTATAGATGTACTCATGTCTTTCGGGGAATACGGACGTGATGTTATGTTTGTTAAATTTAAATTTTCTGTAGATAATTTGAATTTAGAATCTGCTAATCAATGTTTAAGCTAATCCTAAGGTTAGATTTTTTTATACAAATAAGGCTGAATATGTATTTTTTCACAATGAGAGCTATTTAGAATTCCTGAAGAAGTCTCTAGGCATCTATCCGCACCGCTCAGCCCAACATCTCTCATGTGGCTGTTCTTCTGCCAATCTGTTTGCACGCTGCATCTTCCTCCTATTCAAGTTAACTAGCTTCGTGTATCTTCGTATCTCTTCGTAATTTTCCGTTGTTTGTTGCACTGTTCGCTTAGCTTCACACTTCACCGGTGGCGGTTCCAGGCATGGTATATAGAAATGCTTCCTAGTTCCTAGTTGTGTATGACGCATTTCAATTGGTTTCCAGCTCAATCGTATTTTTATATTTAGGTAAGCAGTATTTTATTTTTTAGTTTATTACCATTACGTGCATGTATTTATTTGGATTGTAAGCTTTAGATTGCTTTGTTCTGGCACGCTTGAGAGATGTTACCTGTCCACGCCTGCATTGTCGGTTCAATAACAGTTCCGTTTATTTTCCAAATTCGGTACGGAAAACTGAAAGATAACGGTGTTTTTCTATGATTTATGAAATGTGTATTTCTGTCCAATCTTTGCTGGGTATGGCTTAGGGTACACATCTTTCAAATTGTTAATTTGGCGCTAGTGATTCATTCATACACACATGCACAGATTTCCACTCAGTACATTTTGTAATTCAAATACGTTTTCCAAGATTCGTGTGGTCTTACATTAAGTATATTCAATTGTCGATGTAAACCCTAGAACTTAAGATCATCTGAAGTATTTTGTTTATTGTCATGTTTTTGTCACGCTTAGCTTTGATGTTGTAACAATCGAGTTGGTCTTAAAAATTCAGTGGCGAAACTTCACTGATATTATTTTAGAATATTTATACTTCCGAGATCAAAAATTCGGTAAATAATTTTATTCCGACCTAGTCGCCAAGTTTTACATCTATTTTGGATTAATACCGATCAAACTACCTACTCTCCTTGGCTAGCGATGCACTAGTCCAGATATTGATTTCATGATTGGAAGGAGGGCGGGCCTTCAGTGAGCTTGTTCCGAGTGTTTACTTGTGCTCTATCGGCCTAACGTAAACTTATGTCAATTATAATAGAAAAAAAAGAAGCTAGCCAAGGACAGTACTAGGAAGGGGCTTAATTCAAATTTGTTGTAAGCTTAGGTACAACTTTAGTCGTAATGTCTGACCACTGTCTGGTGAAATCCGTATCGACCAGCTCTCCTCCAGATGAGAGTCCTAGAGGCACGAGGCGATTTTGGCGATATGAGTTAACGGACTAGGTTGAGATGCGGCACTTTTTTGCAAAGTTAGGGCGCCTAGTGTTCGCGCGAGGAAAATACTTTAATTCTGCCGCCAAGTTCTGCAAGCTGGTTCTACGTGGGGCACGTTTTGACTATACTGGACGTATCGGGGCCAATCTGGCATCGCACCCTCCGGATAGTAAACAGTTCTGGTCCCTGTCTGAAGCGGTTGGAACGAATTTCTGTCTTCCCACTTTACCTCCAATGCTGAAACCAGATGGGTCACTGGCTCACTCTAAATGTGAGAAAGCAAATTTGTTTGCATCTCTCTTTGCAAGCAATTCACGTCTGGACGCTGGCTCGAGGCAACCACCTACTGTACCTTATTGTGACTATTCAATGCCGGAGATCGCAGTTCACAATAAAGAGGTACGGAGAGGGAGTATTGTGCAGTCTAGACGTGAACAAGGCCAGCGGGCCTGACGGCATTCCAGCGAGAGTGTTGAGGCAGCGTGCGCCTGAACTGTCTCTTGTGTTGACACGCTTGTTCCGCCTTTTCCGCCGTTCTCTTGTAAAAAGAACAGTGCCAAAACCCTGGAAGCTTGCAAATTTACAACCTGTGCCCAAAAAGGGCGACCGTGCAGACCCTGCCCATTACCGTCCGATCGCCATTACCTCCATTCTGTGCAAGATTATGGAAAGGGTACTGAAGAGTAAGGTGCTGATCTACCTTGAAGACAATGGTCTCCTCAGTCACGAATGTCCTCGCACAGCTGGGGCGAAGCCATCGAGAAACACGTCGAAGCACTTGCTGTATCGCTTTATATCTCGAAGGCCTTTGACAGGATCTGGCACGCAAGTCTACTCGGCAAGCTTTCCACTTATGGCATCACAGCTGATTTTTGTAGATGGATATCAGACTTCCTTAATGAAGGGTCGATTTGAGTAGTCGTTGACGGCTGCTCCTCTGACCTTATGGCTATTGATGCTGGAGTTCCTCAGGGATCTGTTCTCTTTGCAACTCTTTTTCTGCTACACATTTATGACCTACTTCAGCCTGGTATGGTTACGCAGGTGACAGTACTGTTTCAGAGAGATACTTGTCCAGCGCAAATACCAGCGGGGATGAAATTATTTCCTTGAGAGAGGCTATGGTAGAGCGGACAGATTTAACTTAAGCCTTGTCTCCCAGTGGTGTGATGCCAATCTGATCTCTTTTAACGCCACCAAAACACAGGCTTGTCTTTTCACCGCTAAAAGGAGTTGTTTTGACCACACTCCTGAAAGCATGGAGCTGATATCCAGTTTCAACTTCGGCGCCTTCATTAAGTACAAAGCCTAAATTGCGGTCAAAACTTTACAAAGCGCAAGTTGGACCTTCATGGAGTATTGCAGACACCTTTGGGATGGCTCAGCTAAATATCAACTTACCGCGCTTGACTCGGTAGAACGTAGAGCCAAGAGATTCATTGGCGACGGTAATCAATTTGCAATCGCAACTCGGCTACAAATACCCCAAGTCATTGCTACCAACTCGACTCATCATATTAACAGTTACAGCTGTCATTTGTTGATTGTCCTTCGGAGGGTTTTCTCGATGTTACGCCGACTGAGTCGAGTGGAGATCCTTCAAACATGTTTGGAATATGGAAGGTAGAGCCGTTTTCAACATATTGAGACTGATATTAAAATTCGACCGTTCCTTAGAAACAGACAGGACTGTGACAGGCTTGAATCTCACACTTTTATCACAGTTTGGGTGCAAAAACCGTGATTAAATGCGAGACTCAAGCCTAACACAGAGGCCGTGCTCGCCCGGCAGGGTTCAGTATTAATCTGTCTAATTCTAGCCGCCTTTACAATTCTCAAAATTGTTGAGTATCTTGCATTTATTTGTCAGCATCATCAAAGTAATTGAACAAATAGAAACAAAGTCTTCCGTAGATAAAAGTTTATTTACAAGAGTTTTATCTTTTTTACTGATGATTACTCATGTGTAGGTATTACTAGCACATTATAAGATACGAGTAAATGAACAGTCATTAAAATGCTGACTTTTCGTTTAACTTTAAACCCTAGGGCCTAGAAAAGTGACATTCTGTCAACGAGTGTGGCGATACCGATTGTAAAAATGTCAAAAATGTTCGGGTATCTCAAACGTTATAGAAATCATCATCATCATCATTTCAGCTGAAAGTCGTCCACTGCTGGAGATAGGCCTTCCCCAAGCGTCACCACAGTGATCGGTTCAGTGTTTGATCAATACCTTATATTCATTTTGGCATTTCGCCCATCGCCATTGCTAACATTGAATGACATTTGTCTAGGGCTTCTGCTCACAATATCGAGAGTATTCGAGAGTCATGCGCACCAAATAGTTTGGATTAGTACAGCCGCACACGCTCAAGGGAATCAATTGTACCTGTGGTATTAGCATATTAGGTACTGAAATAATAAACAGTTTAGGTATTTTGGTACACAAGCACGTGGTTATTACGCCTACTCTGTCCGAGGTCCAAATCGGAACATTCGGATCTGACTGAACCTCCAACCCGAGTATTAGGTACTGTTGCTTATTTCTTAAGAATCTTTGTACTCTATTGTCTTGATGTGTTGTCTCTGTATCTACTTTGTGTACATAAATTATAACGAGTAATTTCGATAACTATTAATATTATTCTTATCACATAGAAATAATAAGTAAGTGTAAGTTTATGAACTATCTAGATAGATTATAATCTATCGATAAATTCGAATAGAATAATACGAACAATCAGTCCACGACTCTAAAATCTATCCGTTTTGTAGCAACAGTGAAATTGTGTACACGCCCCCAGTGGCACCAGTCCTCATTAGTCAGTTGACCAATGGGGACTGGTGCCAGTACTTAATTAAACAGCTCACGTGAATGAGTTATTCCTCGAAGTGCAAAAACTAAGTATTCCTCGAAACGTGTCAACGGTGAAACAGAGAAGAGCATGAAGGATTCGTAATAAATGTTATCGATAGACGTTTTAAAATTCAACTGTCCTAATTGTTTATTTATTAAAACTACCAGGAAAGCTGAAATTAACTGGAACTAGGTGCTGAAGCGAATTACTCCTGCTGCAGCAAATACATTTACAAAAATAATAAATCGTTCAAAAAAAATACTGACTCTTTTGCTGTCATTTCAAATCGAACTGTACGAAAACAGCTCGTGCCCAGATAAAAAGATTGGCTTGTCGGCTATTACTCGTGGAGCAATAGGGAATATGCATGACAAAAATATTTGTTTTTATTTTTTTTGTTATCGACAGTCAAATGTGATAAAATAATTTTCAACAAATATCTATCTCCCTCTCGCAAAACGCCGTTTTCTATTTCGTCGGTGTATTGGCGTACTAGACTATGAAGTCGGTTTATCTCAAAATCTCTATCTAAATATTTCTTTGAATCTTTTTAAGTTCATCCCAGATATTAAAAAAAAGACATAAGGCATATCATCAAGTGTACATAAAATGGCACTTCATAATCATCAATAAGGGTTGGTCCACACAAAATCCAGATCGTTCGGGCGCAGTGTCCCGTCAAGGACGAAAATTATTGGTAGCGATCATTTGTTTGACCACAATCACACAGATTCGGAAACTGACCCAGGGCCCTGATTAGTGTGGATGTGCCCTTGTAATAGTTACTCATATACTTTGCTATATAGAAACTTGCATGCTAGATTCCTTGTTTAAAGCTTCATTTTCACTTGTTCAAATATAAAAAGTATAGATAGTTTTTCTTTTATAAAAGTGGTTTAATCTACAAGCAAATGATTCCAGTGATGCATAAGAACATAATATCACGGTTGTAGGTATGAAAAAGTGATAATTATGTTAGAATAAGAACTTGTGTGTAAAGGTGAAGGAAAACAGGTATGCTGGAAGAGATTTCTATAGAAATAAGCATCACCTATGTACCTATTTTTCTGTTTCTTCTTCTTGTCTGTATATTATGTGTGTGTGCATAAATGGTTAAATAAATAAATAAATATAAATAAAACATCGTGAGGAAACCGGCATGTCCTAGAAACAAAAATTCGAAGACATGTCACATTCACCAACCCGCACTGGGCCCGCGTGGTGGATTACGGCCCATTCGCTCTCACTGAGAGGAGGCCTGTGTCCCAGCAGTGGGAACATGAATAGGTATGATGAAGAACTTGTGTATAATTTTAATTAGTATGAAAGACTTTTCGACAGTTTACGGAATAAAATAAGAAATAGTTCATTCCACTCGATTTCACTTCTCACAAAAAAAAACGCAATCGCTTATTACTTTTTGTTCAGTAATATCTACATTTTTCATAAAAAAGTTCCAAGCAATATTTTTTACTTAAAATTGGTGAAATCGCCTTTACAGTGGAATTTCACTTTTTTTTTTGTAGATTAAATCACTTTTTCTTCTCAAAACCTTTGTAATCAGCACTATTTGGGAATTTGCGAATATCTATTTTAATAAATAAATTGAAAGTTTGTGTGAGCCCTTATTTTAGAAATAGTTGCCTGTATGTGATTGTGTCTGTGTATTAGTTATATATTTAGCTTATGTAGAACTTAAATTGCCTGTAGTTTTAAAATTAAAAAATAATGGTCTACATTTTACAAGCACACATTTCACTAATCCTGTTTCCCCCAAAATAAACTTAACGTAGAATCCGATTTTCAGTTGTACTTCATGTTTTGACAGTCAGCTTTCGAAAATGCTTGTAAAATATAGTTCGTTGTAAAGCGTTCAACACACGAACAGTTTATACTGCGATTTCTGGCGCTTAACTGGAAGTTCGCTACCGCAATCATTAATAACTAAATTGTTCGTCTGGACTACGCCTTGTACATCTATGACGTAATCAGATTAAGAATTTTCTAGTAAACGTACAATTTCTGTCTACGTCACAGATGTCTATTATTTATGTTAGTCAGCATGACTTAGATTTAAAAGTATTTTTTGTTCTTTACATTACAAACATGGTATACAATGACGTTAGCTGCCATGATGATGTCATTTTTTGTGTTAAAATCCTTGCAAAGATCACATGATTCTTGTACTTTTTCAATTAAATACTCTGTGTATTTCGTGTTGATGTATATGACACATGATAATTGCTTCTTTAAGAACAGTTTAATAATAATAATAATTCAAAGTATGGTTATTCAATTAATGATTCTTTTATAGAACTAATATTGTTGTCATTGTTCATCAGGCAAAAAAAACATGCAATTTATTTTTTCTGTCGTAACGGTCATCATAAAATGCACAGAATATGATACAAATATTCGATCTTAAGTATATATAGATTGCAAATAAAGTTGTGAGTAATTGTATCAATCAGTGGGTACAAAATATAATGAGCCTAATGATACAGCCCAATTTTTTTTAAAAAGATGACGTCGTCGTGCAGTGTTTTCTTAAACTAAAAATGACGATTTATTTTTATTTTCCAGCTACATTCTGCGACAGCTGGGACATCCTGATTTGATTAAAAATGTAAGTAAAATCACCTGCCTGTATTCTCCGAGTCGCCAGCTATTTTTTACAATATTTTATTTAACTTGCAATGTTACATACATTATATTGTATGTATGTATGTAAGTGTGATCGGGTCAAATCTTGCAACTGAATTTGAAAGCAGTTATCCTCTACCGATTTAGATGAAATTTTGCATGCATGTTTAGTTTGGTTGACAATGCGTGTAAATCCAATATGGCACACGGCCCAAGATGATGGACTAGTTATTTTTTTGTGCACTGCCATGATATGGGTATCAAATGAAAGGGCTTGCTGAGAAGAATACAAAAAAAAAACTCTAAGAGGTGGTAAACATGAAGAAGGATGAAAAGGAAGAAAAATATAACAGATAGTTCTCCGATAACTTCAGAGCCAATGTGAAGCTGTTCTGGAAACAGGTAAGATTGGCTCGCGGAATGACAAAAACATCGAGCATGAATGTAATAAGAGAAGAAGATGGGTGCTTATTGAGCTAAGAATGCAAGGTCTTGGAACGCTGGAAGGGATATTTTGAAAGTTTATTCAGTTGTCAGGATGGTGTGAAAGGAGTGGGTAACTAGGCAGAAGCCAGTTATCAAGACCCAAACTCAGACGAAGAGCAAAAGCATGAGAATGAAATAGAAATGGATGAGATTATAAAACCACCGAGTGGGATGAAGATTGGTAAAGCTACAGGGTATGACCGAGTATCTGTTGAAATGCTGAAGGGCGGTGACGGGGATGAAACTTTTAAGTTAAAAGGGATGAGTATAAATGTAAACAAGACTAAGGTAATGGTGTTTGAAAGAGAAGGCGATGTATCGGAGAGTGAAGTGCAAATAAATGATAAGAGTTTGGAGCAAGTGAACGAGTGTGTGTCTATCTGAGAAGTATTTTCACAAGGGATGGAAAGATTGGCAATATTTAATTTGTTGCAACTAACAACTAAAATAATTAATTGTAATTGTAACATAACGCAATTCACAATTAATTAATTGTGAATTGCGTTAAAGCGCTAAAGTATAAATAAATAAAAGTTTGTACATGCTATACTACACGCATTTTTCCCTGCCGGGACTTTGACCCGAAAATGTGAGTTTTATGCCTTATTGTATGATGTTTTTCTCAGATGCCTGAAAACAAAGCTCTGTCAGGCCTGTGTACGGGTATCACTGACGCTTACGACCTTTTCGGCGTACCTAACGCCGTGGTGGTGTTCGTCGTCGAAGAGGTTTCATACAATATCTGCGACCAAAGATTCCATGAATTTGAAATAGCGGAGAAGAGGCCTGATATTATGGTGAGTTTATTTTAGTACATTACTAGTTTCGCCCGCGTGACTGTCGAAAATTATCCCGAGGGGACATATTGCCGAGGTACCCTATGTGCTATTCCTGACAATAATCTATCTCTGTGCGAAATTTCATCAAGATCCGTTTAGCCGTTTGAGCGTGAAGAAGTAACAAACTCACTCACAAACTTTCGCCTTTATAGTACTAGTTTGCCAGCGGCTTCGCTCACGTGAATTTCGTTAATTATACCAAGGGAACATATTCCTGGGATAAAAGTATCCTATGTGCTATTACTGATTATAATCTATCAAATTTTATTAAAATCCGTCCAGCCGTTTGAGCGTGAAGAATTAACACACACACTCACAAACACAAACTTTCGCCTTTATAATATTAGTGTGATCACTCAGAATCATTCTCTTAATCTTATCCCATTTTATCGGGGGTTGGCGCAAATATCTTCTTCTTCTATACTTCGCTATTAGTCGTCATCTCAGAAGTCATCCTGAGATTTTTTTAAAGAAATGCCGGTATCCTCAAGAAGTTTATTATTCTACCTCCACCCAGTTGGGAAAAACATATTCATCTTTGCATTATTTATTTTCAGATTCATAGAAAAACATTGAACGAGATTTATGAAGAGACTTGTCTTAATGACAAAAAGCAATTAGTACTGTAAGTAGTAATAAAGTCAGTAAAATATTTTCTGTTTACTCTGTCATCATCATCATCCTGCTCTTAGGCTGCCTGTTCACTTCGCGCGGAGCGGAAAAAAGAGATGCGGAGCCAACCAGTCGAAAAAATGTCCGCTTCGCTTTAGTGGACAGGGATTTGAAAACTAGTTTCAGAATTCATAAATATTTACGCTAAGTGGAGATGAGAAGAGAAACAGAGCAGTTTGGCAGAGCCGGGAAGCGTAGCTGGGAAACGGAGATAAGAAACGAGTGCAACCGCGCTCCGCTATTCCGGTCCGCATTTATTTGTCTCTCCGCTCTGCTACTTAGCTCCGCGTCTATGGATGGACAGATACAGTCCGCAGCTCCGCATCCCCGCTCCGCTCAAGTGGACAGGCAGCCTTAGGCTCGGCGCAAACGGGCCACCGACACCGGTGGCTGTCACGTGTTACCTCCACATTTGTAACAATGGCGTGACAGCTACCGATGTTTGGAATCCGCCACGTTACTATTGCTGTATAGATCAGAATGTGAATCCCAAATAGCGGGACGTAATTGGATTTCGAATATGAAAGTATCGATATCTATTGAGGCATCCATGGTGATACGTGCGATGCATAGGACGCCTAACGTCTAACTATGCGGCGGTGGAGCAGCGCGACAGTGGCGGGTGTCGGCGTCTTGTGCGGCCCGCAGCGACCACAACTGGCGAGACGTGAACACTGCTGCAGCGAGTGGCCGCCACCGTCTACACGTGTGCGGTGCGTCTATAAAAAAGTGTGATAAGTCTCTGTCGCTGGCCACCGGTGGCAGCGGTCGGTGGCCCGTTTGCGCCGAGCCTAAATCATCATCTTCCTCGCCATTTTTCATCATGTTATGACCGGCTTCCAGTCTAACCGCATGTAGCTGTATACATGCATGTTATATGGGGTCGCTGCCTCTCTGACCTTCACAACTCAGTTAATAGGCAACACGATAACCTTTGTTAAGACTGGTCGTCATCCTTCTGCCCTTATACTAATTTATTTAGAATCGTTGAAGCATGTCTTCATGTATGTAAACATCCTATCGGCCATTTCCAGTAACCTAGTAACTTGGTAATATCCCCGTGTCAAGACTGGTGTTAAATTTCCTGGCTTCTGAGTATCCGTAACTACTATCAAAGAGCTACAAATAACAGCCCGTTGAGACGCTGGTCCACGGATGCCCACACCGCGGCAAGCGTTGCTTTACGTTGAAGATTGATTAGCGCGGCTCATCCCACTTATTAATTTGTTTTTGATTACAAGCTTCACTTAGAGTCACCTGTCCCGGGTGTCTGTAATCAAATCTTGCAAGTTAAACTTGACTCACTTCCAGGGGTTCGATTGAACTGAAATTTGGCACACACGCTAGTTTCTCGTGCCAATACAATCTTTTAAATTAAAAGCTTGTTTAAAAAAAATGCTTTGCTTATTGTTCTAGCGACGGTCGTCCAGTGGCGGTCGTGTACTATCGTTCTGGGTACGAGCCGGCGCAGTACCCCTCTCAGAGGGAGTGGGACGCGCGTCTGAGGGTTGAGAGGTCCAAGTGAGTAACTACAACAATATTTATCTTGTATTTTTTCTAAATGGCAACCTTTTAAGATCTGTTATTTGCACAAATTTTGACATTAAAAATGTAATTAGCGTATACAAAACGTGTTTAAAGTAATTTTATAACATTATTTTTGACATTAGCGTGTATAAAGTAAACTTTTTAATAATATAAAGCTGAAGAGTTTGTTTGTTTGTTTGAACGCGCTAATCTCAAGGAACTATTGGATGGAATTGAAAAATTATTTTTGTGTTGGATAGTTCATTTATCAAGGAAGTTTATAGGCTATATAACATCACGCTACGACCAATAGGAGCGGAGCATAAATGAAAAATGTTGCGAAAACGAGAAAAATTATTCCTTTTTGAGAGCTTTCGTTGCGTGCGCTGCGTTGGTGGTTAAAATTACGCAACATTCATGTATGTAGGGTAGGGTTGGTAGGTAGCCAGATGACGAGAGCGAAGCCGCGTGGGACAGCTAGTATGACTATATAAATGAACTTACTATTTTAAATTTCATAACTGGAACTTTACGATAGAAGAGTAGATAAAAATATTTCAAAAATATTTTTCAGTGCCATAAAATGCCCGTCGATCCACTACCAGCTGGCTGGTACTAAGAAGGTGCAGCAAGCGTTGGCGGCCCCGGGAGTATTGGAGAAGTTCATGGATTCGGGCGCCACCACCAACCGCGTCCGGGACATCTTCACTGGCTTGTACTCATTGGACTTCGATGAGAACGGCGAGAGGGCTGTCGAAATGGGATTGAAGGATGCTGAAAGGTAGGTTTTTTATTGTATTGGCTCACCTTTTTTTTCCAAGAAGCTCATTAAATTATCAAATATTTTTATTAACAAATTAATATTTACACCAATACAATTGAAACCCTGACTTCTGACAGCCGCACGGGTCGGTCTTCAAGGTTGAGCAACGCTTGCCGACGTTGTTCCGTGGATGTCAGCCAGCAAATCCGACAGCTAAACAGTATCGAGTCACCCAGTTACTGGGTTGTGGACATAAGATAGGCTGTCGCTCCTTGTACAATACTGGTACTCAGCTATATCGATTAGACTGGAACCCTATGCTCTCCAACATAGTTGGGGAAAGACCAGACAGATTGATTAATTGAGTGATTTTAAACTGGAATCTGCCTTTTTTTAAAGCAGCTCGTGGCTTAATAACTACAAACGCTCGTCTATCATCAAGTTTAAGTTTTTCTGCGTGATAAGCAGGGATTTAGAAAAGAGTCGTTTTGCGGGTGCCAAGAAAATTGTATCTTTTCTTCGAGTTTTATTGCCTCGCCGTTTATCTGGTGATCACCACTGTTGATTCTGGCTATCGTTGCAAATAGTGTTTCGAGATTGTGTACAAAAATTACGATTACTAATTGTCAATGAATATTATAGGTTCGTACTGAAGCCGCAACGTGAAGGCGGCGGCAACAACGTGTATGGCGCCGACATCCGTGAGGCACTACAGCGCATGCGTCACAGTCGCGAGCGGGCTGCCTACATACTGATGGAGAGAATCGTGCCGCCGCTTGTGAGTACCACTCTCTTAACTACAGTTTCATGCGAATATCAACTTTATTCTTGTGTGTGTAATGATCATATTCGTAACGGTAAATGTGGCAGAAGCTAGAAATTTGTTAATAGACTGATATTCTTTCATAATATGACATTTATTATGGAGTTTCTTGTCCGTTATTCTCCACAACAAACTACTTTTACGAATGGACGACTCCTCATTAGTCTTTTAGTGTTCCCAATGCTCGGACACAGGCCTCCTCTCTGTGAGAGCGAATAGGCCGTAATCCACTACGCGGGCCTAGTGCGGTTTGGTGGATGTCACATGTCTTCAAATCTTTGGTTTTAGGACATGATGGTTTCCTCAAGATGTTTTCCTTCACCGTTTTAGAGCAGTGGTGATGAAATAATTTACACAAAGTAGAGCGACTGCGTGGGTTTGAACCCACGACCTACAACTTGTGAGTTGCGGCCGTTACCACTGGGCCACCACGGTTTTGATGATGTTTTATTTAATGGTCTGATTGAAATAAATGATTAGACTTAAATGAGTGTAATAATGTTTGTACAGGTGAGCGGCTACGTGATCCGGCCGGGCGGGAGCGTGCCGCCGCCTGTCGTGGACCTGGTGTCGGAGCTCGGCATCTTCGGCGTCATCATCGGGTGAGTCTACTGTCCAGTGGGGATAGTGCGAGTGTTATAACTGTTTAATGGAAAACTGGGCCCACACCTCTTGCTTTTTAGGGTTCCGTACCCAAAGGATTAAAACGGGACCCTATTACTAAGACTCCAGTGTCCGTCTGTCTGTCTGTCACCAGGCTGTCTCTCATGAACCGAGCTAGACAGTTGAAATTTTGACTGATTTTTTGCCGCTAAACAACAAATACTAAAAACAGAATAAAATAAATATTTAAGTTGGGCTCCCATACAACAAACTTGATTTTTGTACCGTTTTTTTTTTTCGATAATGGTACGGAACCCTTCGTGGGCGAGTCCGACTCGCACGTGGCCGGTTTTTTTTGTACACCAATTAACATAAGAAAACGTTTACGTTAACGCGATTGAGCACACGAGTAAAAGTTGCATCTGAACATCATTCAATCAGCAAATCTGAAAATCAAAACTTTTTTTTTATTAATAATAGTCTTGCGCTTGACCTCTATCTCACTTGATGGTAAGCGATGATGTGGTCGACGATGAAGCACGCTTGCCCAGAAGAAACCTATTCACTTTTGACTTTAAGACTCCCAGGTTGAATTCCACTCTTTTGCTGCTCTTTTGATGACTTAGGTGAAGTGAGCTGTATATCCCTAGCATCGGTTAGAATGACAGCACACTTCACCTAATTCATCGCGGTGAGATTTCTACAGATGTCGACTGGCTGTATTTCAACCTTAACAAATTATTTCTATATGAAACAATTTTTTCAAATAAAAGGTGTGTGTTTCATCCCAAGCCCGCCTACTCGCGTTCGCCTCGTGCGCCAATAGCGAGAGTTTAACGTCAGAATGACGTGACATCGTCAAAAGCACAGTTATTTTGACCGAGTAGTACGGTTCTATTTACTTTTATATTTTTCATTACCCTTAACTGTCCTACTGCTGGGCAAAAGCCTTCCCCAAATCTTTCCAAGTGTTCTGTTCCTGAGCCACCTCGGTCCAACCTCTGCAGTGGTCGTCTCGCCAACTCTTTCTGGGCCAGCCTCGGCGACGCCGTCTTTCCTCAGGTACCCAATTTGTGGAGACAATTGCCCAGCGGCCTCTGTTCATGTGGCTAACTTGGCCCGCCCAGTTCTATTTCAGCTTGGCAGCCTTAACTCCTACGTCTATGATATCATCCCCAATTCTAGAGCGTGGCGTGGCGTTTCTTATTCTGTCAGCTTTTTTTACGCCCAGAATCTCGCGCATTTTACGATTATATTATTATTATTTCAATTTGTATGCACCTGCCATGCTATCTCTCCACCGCCCTTGGTTGACCGGTAAGTGGTAGAGAATGCCTCAGGCATTTAGTCTGCCTATGCACTATATTGCATGAAGTTATAATAAAAATGCTGCGCTCCAATGCTTTTTCACAAACAGGTCTATAATAACATTAATAACACAATTTATTCCTTTTCAGAACGAAGGAGAAAGTGTACCACAATCGTCAGGTGGGCCACATGCTGCGCACCAAGCTAGCCGACGCGAACGAGGGGGGGGTGGCAGCCGGCCTGGGGGCCTTGGACTCGCCCTACTTAGTAGATATGTAGTACATACATAACAAATAATATCCGAAGGCCCTTGTACACACACGTCACCGGAGAATTGCAAAAAAATAACAAGTTATGAAAACGAAAATGTACTAAACGGATGATCTTTTCCTTTTTAAGGATTTATTCATACATAATTCGTGTTTTTATTGAAATGTTATGTCAGAATAAAATTGGATAGTGATAAAAAAAAACAGGTATGTATTAAAAAATACAATAAATCACACCCAAGTTCGATAGTTTACAATATATCAGTATCTTATTAGAAGAGTTTTTTTTTGCAATAACCCGGTGACATACACAATTGGAAATATTTAAATTTAATCTTTTTTTTTAAGCCACAAAAAATAGCAAATAAAAAAACCTGATAAAAAATGTGACAAACACTTCAAAGCCTGACCAAAATACGATTAATATACGATTTCTGGCTTTTGCGGACATAAAACGTGCGAGTAGGACGGTGAGCATTATCTTCGGCATTTTTAAATGTCAATTTTTCTCGTGCATCTCCGATCTTTGTGACCGTGTGTGGCCTAATAACATTAGATGAATTTTATCTTATTACAGGACAATTTTTAATTATATCTGTATTTTAAACTAAACTTTAATTCAGAATCAATTACATAATATTTTATCTTTAATTCCATTGAATATCTTGATTTATTTATATCATTCCTATCGGTATCGAATATTGTAATACAAGGTGTATGTTTTGTAAGGAATAATTATAAAGCTAAATTGTAAATATCCCTACCATAAATGATAATATTTTTTTATGTTTGATAAATTTAGGCATAGTACTTGTTAACGAATGCAATATAATACTGAAAAGTTTCGTTAAACCACCATACGAATAAATTTTAAAATGTATTACATAAGAATACTTGTGATATCTTGCACTTAGGCGACGTAATTTTGTAATAAAATAAAATTAATGAATAAAAACGTAAAATTAATAAAATAATTACTTTTACTATCAATCATCTAAATTACAGTAATTCATCTGGTACAGTTCGCGTCACACAAGTTTACCGCAATAGATTTAAATATTATATAATATAGATTACAGTACGACCGATGAGTCGTGCCCCGTCTGAACATAGTCTTTGCGAACTTTCGCGCAACACTCGTGAAGAAAATAGCCATTTGGTTCGTGAAGTATGCGCAACTACTTGGCGCTAACTTCAGACGGGCCACGATTCATCGGTCGTACTGTACTAGCTGTTGCCCGCGACTTCGTCTGCATAGCATTTTAGTACATACTTGCAATGTCCTATATTTTATACCGCGCTATAAAATTGTAGGTGTGTGGGCCGCCTTACTTTGGTTCACCATACAAACTTCTATCCCCTTAAGGATGATTGCTGGGATAAAACTATCCTGTGACCTTCCCAGGGTCTCAACCTATCTTCATACCAAATTTCATCTAAATCGGTTCATTCGGGGGTCATTTGTAACCAACTCCAGGCCAGCAAACTAGCATGAAGCGAACTGTGCCACCTAGTAGGTACCTATATTATAAATAAATATAATATTATTTACATAAAAGTCAATTCGTTCGAGAAAAATTTGATTCTGCACATTCAAATTATTTGGTGACATTCCTGTATTTCAACTCTAAATATTTTTGTGAATATCAACGTACTATAAACTAAAACATCTATAGAACATTAAACTTTCACGAATTTATTATTATTTAATTTATATGAAAAATGTTATTTAATTATTAAAGTCATGTTTTAAAAAAAAAACGTCAATAATATTTCTAAGTTCTTTTTGCCATAATTTTGTTGATTAATTGAATATTTCTTGATTATGACATTCCGTTATTTTTTTAACTATTGATTTCGAGTTATTGTAATGTGAATTAAATCGCTTTATGTTAGTAATTATTAGCCGGTGACTGGAAACCCGCAAAAGTACGAGAATTTTCAAACATTTTTTTTAAATTTCAAACATTGGGCGATTTTATTCAAAGTAAATCAATTTCAAGGTAAGACTGAAAGACGGTACCTACTTTCAACAAACTTGAAATCATTAAATGTAGGATATTCGAAATCACGTTTTTATTTTCCCAGGGGAACATATCGGGATGAAAAGTAGCCTATATGCTAATCCAGACTGTGCCAAATTTCATCCAGATACATTCACCCGTTCTGAAGTGCTTGAGTAACAAACATCCATCCATCATATTTTCCGCATTTATAATATTAAGGGAATTCATAAAATCACGGGCAGGCAGTACCAGAATAGAAAGAATCCTATAATAGGATAGGGATCGACCATAGCTTGGATCCTATCTATATTCTAAACGTTACCCTAGTCCATCCATCCAGCCGTTAAGGTGTGATGAATATCAAACATCCAAACTGACCCCCGGTTTCCCACGTTTCGATTATCGCAAAATTAATGTGACAAATTGTCAAGCACGCGTTAACTGCTGTGATTGGCTGTTGAAAATTCATTCAACTAATCACAGCAGATAACGTGTACTTGACAATTTGTCACATTAATTTTGCGATAATCAAAACGTGGGAAACCGGGGGTTACACTTTCACAATCATAATATTACTAGGATTAATTCAACAATATTTTGTAATGAAATTCCATTCTTCGCCCGAAAACGTTACTTATGAAGTTTGTTGCAAGTAAGTATTTTTCGATCTGTGGTGCTGAGATAAATGCATGGTAGCAATAATTTATATGTTTTTAATAATTTACATGAAATATAAGTAGTTGACATTTATTGGAGTTTCATTTCTATTCTTCATTTTCGTCTAATGATAAATGTACGAAGTGAATGGTTGAGTAAGGCCCAGTTTTTTTATCCATAATTAACTCCACCAATGGTTAAAATTGCTAAATGAATAAAATGCAAAAATGAATGGGTATGTCAAGCGCTATCAAGATGTCACGTGTGGTTCTCTAGACAAGTTACATCCTATCAACGAAAGCGTCGTGATAGCAATTGTAAATATGGCAAATATGTAAGGGAATGTCAAGCGCTATCAAGATGTCACGTGTGGTTCTCTAGACAAGTTACATCCTATCAACGAAAGCGTCGTGATAGCAATTGTAAATATGGCAAATATGTAAGGGAATGTCAAGCGCTATCAAAATGTCACGTAAGGCTATCTAGACAAGTGACATAGTTAAGGAAGGGCACGCAGCAGAAGAAACTAGTACAAAAATTCGGACACCAGGCAAGGAGAGAAAACGTAAAAGTGGATTTGGCATGTTGATGATTTTGACATGGGAGTTATACGGAGGGCAGTACATGAATTTTATTCTGCTAAAAAAGAGGTCCCTACTGTTAAAAAGCTTTTAGAGGTCTTAAAGAAAGAAATAAATTACACAGGACAGCGAGAGAGTCTGCGAAAGCTGCTTCACAAGGTGGGATTTCGTTTTTAGAAATCTCAATCCAATCGGAAGGTTCCCATGGAGCGTAAAGAAATATCAGCTTGGAGAGCAAAGTACTTGCATGCAGTGGATAAAAAAAAATCTCTCGAGCCCCGGCCTATAATTTATTTAGATGAGACCAATGAAGAATTTTCTATCACTTTATAAAAAGAGGGTATCTGTGAAATTAAGCAACTCTATGATAGAGATGTTAATGAAGAACAAACCCAGTGAATTTATGTTTGTGTATTGTATAAATCATTTTAGATATTTATCTTGGAAAGCTGTATACTTATGTGCAAAGTTAACATCAAAATGCACAGGGCTGGTGCCATTCATAAATGATGAATTGACGAAATCTAATTGTATATTTGGTAAATGGCGGGTACATGCAAGAAGAATCGATACAAAAGGCGAATGTGAACGTAAATCGTTCAGGGAAATCTGTCGAAGAACTGATTTGTAAAAACTGTAATTCTTATTAAACGATTATTTCTAATGTGAAATTTCCTTCTTGAAAACTTACTCAATTTTGGGCACCTTATATTAATTAGCAACACTGAATCGACGGTGCCGTCCTGTTTCAGTTCACAGATAAGTTGGTAGGACTGTACAATGTACTACACGTTGTTTTTTTACAGTGAAATGCTTGGATCAAACGGCAACATCGCGTAACACAAAGTGATTTAGCTAAGTAGTACAGAGTTGACCCTGAGCCGGTATCTGAATTGAGTATAATTTTAGAGTTAAGCAAATCCTACTTGTATGCCAAAGTTTGACAACTCAATTTCTTAATTCAGAAATTGGGGACAAAACAAGAGCTTCCTTTTCAGGACGAAAATGAATCAACAGCATATTTTTTTAAAATAAATTTTATATTATATTAAATAAACAATCTACAATATCTGGCAACATTTAAAGAAATTCTGTATATTTGGACATCTTGGTCTTGAATAAAGTGTTGCCATCAGTGTATCCCTCCATATGCTGGAACTTGGGGTGCGACTCAATGACCTGAAAAAAGAGAATTAAGCAATGTTTAGTTGTTCAACATGTTTTGAGTCGCAGTAAAATGTAGCAACATTAAATGTTCGGTATTCATGGTAAAATGAAATAAAATTCTTCAAAGTCAAAATACGGGGCTGTCAGTAATGTTGCGCTATTGTTGTTACAAAGTTATAATTTAACCGTCATCATCATTAGCCTTTTAATGTTTTCACTGCAGGAACACAGGGCTCCTCTCAGTGAGAGGGAATGGACCATAATCTACCACGCGGTCCCAGTGCACCCGCACATGTCACCCTGATGTCAAATGTATTCGAGTTTATGGTTCTAGAACATGCCGATTTCCTCAAGAAACCAATATATAACATAAATAACTTAATACCTAATCTGTGGGGTTAATAAGTGTCACCTAATCAAAAGCCAACTAGTCAATAGTTGTGTAGTACTCAATAAGGCTTAGCACGCATTGCGGTTTTTAGCTGTGCGGATAAAAATCGCAAATTCTGCGACATATGGTATTGTATGAAGCTGCACGCACTTGCGGTAAAAAATCCGCAACTAATCTTTGTTTAGCCACAGAATCCACCGCACCGCGGATTAAATTCGCGCTAATATTTTCAGCTCTATGAATAGGTAGAAAGACACAAAAATCGCGCGGTATTTTATATGCGTGATAGTTATGATTCAGTACGCTGATAAAAATTCGCGCGGCTTAAAACTGCAATGCGTGCTACGCTTAAATCACTTACCTTAATACGTTCATAAGCATCATCAGCGCTAGTAATAAGTTCCGGGACATCCAGCTTGGGTATACCGAACAGGTTCATTAGGAAGAACTTCTGGTTAGTGTACAGCATGCGCTGGTCAGCCCACTCCACCTCGCGGGGAAGGCGCCAGTCCTTCATCTTGGGGTTCTCACGCTCCGTGTATTGGTCGAAGTTCAGACGTTCTATGTCTTCCACGACCTGCATAGAATAAATGTTTAATTTATGTCGGATCGGCGAAGAAATGAAACGATGCTTTTACTTTTGTCAGGTTTTTGGCAAATATCAACAATTCTTTGATTTGCTGTATATTATTATTTTCAATAATTTTATAATCATGAGCGGCACAACCCGATGGCGCAATAAACTGCCACATAAACTGGAAGACACAGATTGACACAGTGTGTGCAAGGCTTAGGTCAGTTTTGGGTAAGTTTTATGTCTTGAAGGTGCCGCTGAGTAGAAAAACGTTGCGTGTAGTTCATTTTGCCCTAGCCGAGTCTTTGATTAGCTATGGACTAAATATGTATGGCCGTACGTTTAAAACATATTTGAACAGTATCAGATCACTGCAAATTCGTTTCATAAAATATCTTGTTAACCCTAAAATAAAGCGAGAGAGTAAGGAGAATCATGAGAAACTATTTGTTGTATGTAAGGTGCTTCCTGTACATGAGAAGGTCAAGTACTTTTTGGTTCTCGAGCAGTTCTATAACGATCAATATAAAGTCTATGAAAAGAACACTTACAATACTCGAAGTATTAGAGAACGTAAGTTCCTGCGAGCACCAGCAAAAAATTACTACGGCAAGAGAACCAACAAGTATTTGATCCCCACAGTGTTTAATAGTCTTGATTGGTTGAGAGGAAAAAGTGGTGGAATTGCCAAGGGAACATTAAAAAGAAGACTTATAGATGTGTTGCTTGATGAGATGGCCGTTGCCTGTGATAATGCTGATGCACTGTCACATCGCTGATGCGCGCACGTGTGTTGTGTTGTTTTGAGTTTGTTATGCCTATAATTATCCATATGTAATGCCGCATATTCGCTGGCGGCGTGGCTGCGGCCGCCACCGCGCCAGCGAATATGCGGCGGTAGCCCGCGTTGCCACTGAATTGTGTTGTTTGTAAACCTATATTTCATATTTAAGTATAAACCAATTGTTATACGAGCGCTAATCCCGCAGATAAACTGCCTCGCAATTGGTGGGTTTGTAATTTTAAGAACAAATGTATTTTTCAAAACAAACGCTTTTTTTTTAAATATCTGTATTATAGTGCCATTTTTTTTTGTTCTTTCTTCAGGGTCAAATCAGGGAGAGGGAAGGGACGGCCAAAGAAAAGATGGGTGGAATATGTGTGTGATGAGTAATATGAAAGAAAAGGGAGTCAGTGATGGCGTGACGGGGGACAGGACTGTATGGAAGAAGAAAACATGTTGTGCCGACCCCAAGTAGCATGGGACAAGGGCAGGAAGATGATGATGACATCAGGGTCAAATCATAAAGACGAGGCGCGACGCAATAGAGTTTAAAGGGCAAGCCGCGAGCCGAAAGAGAGGGTCTAAAACTGCATTAGTTCCTTTCTAGTAATGATTGCCGCGTCTCGGTGTGATCTGACCTTATAATGCAGTTGCCGTTTTATTCAAATCAACCCATTGACTCTTTTGTGCATTACTCACTATTTTTATACTTTGGCAAGCCACTAACACTTTTAAATATTACCCATTTGAGATAGAGAAAAAATACGAATGAAAGATGTGATTAATACTGACCACTTCGACCTCACCGCCGCCGCTCCAGTCATACACCAACAGTTCAGCGTGGGTAGCGATGTCACGCAGGTACTTGTTCTTGTACTGGCGCTCCATTTCACTGAGGAAACCGTTGGTCAGGGCCTTGCCACTCACTTCATGGTCCAGTTTACGCTCCTTTATGGCATCCTGGACCTACAAGGTAGAGAAGGTAAATTGTTAGAAGAGATAACAGTTTAATTCAGAATGTATGTTAAGGCCGAGTTTCTCACCTCTAAATTATAGCAGAATTAATATGATAAATTGTCAAGCACATGTTATCTGCTGCAATTGGTTGAATGAATTTTAAACAGCCAATCACAGGAGATAATGCATGCTTGACAATTTGTCACATTCATTACAAAAAACAATGAATAAATGACTTAATTCTGCTATAATTTAGAGATGAGAAACTCGGCCTAAGGTTATATTATCATAACCTTATTTTATTTATTTATTTAACCATTAATGTATACACACATAATAAATAGACAAGAAGAAGGAACAGAAAATAGGTACAAAGGTATGCTTATTTCTAAAGTAAAATTGGATGTTTTTTAAATGTTTGTAAAAGGAATTTTATGTGATTATGTTAATTCTTTCAGTATTAGAAAGCTAATATAAATAAACTAGTATAAAAAAAACTATTAGAAAGCCTAGATGGAAAGATTCGTCAAGATGGAATGAGACACCCAACTGAGAAGTATCTCACCAAGCTAAAGAGCCCTAACAGATACTAGACATCAAACAGCAAAGTGGCCTTTTGTTGCATTTAACAGATTGCCACAATGCAATATAAAGAAAAAAATAAGTATTAGAAATTTTTAAAGAACATATCATTTCTTTTTTTAACTAGTACAAAGGAAGTTTGTTGAGATGGTGCAGGCAGAAGCTAGTATTTAATAAACAGTATAAAACATAGTCACTTTTCATGACTGTCTGTTGGTGTGCTTAGTTCTTGTAGACTGGTTAAATTAAGTTAATTTATTGATTTTATTATTCAAGATTGTATGCTGTGATGTCTTGTC
Source organism: Orthosia gracilis (assembly GCA_947562075.1). NCBI lineage: Eukaryota > Metazoa > Arthropoda > Insecta > Lepidoptera > Noctuidae > Orthosia > Orthosia gracilis. Next base: position 15,428,219 of record OX387265.1, read on the forward strand.
AGTCTAGCTAGTGATCATGGGCACCGGCAGGACTGTTTTCTAGGGATGTATCTTCAGCACCCTGTCTGAAATAGGATGGGCTTTTTATTGCCCATTTGAACAGAGAGGGCATTCAAAGTGCAACCCCTTGCATCCTACCAGTGACCATGCTAGTGATACTACCAGAACTTGTACGATAGATAGTTATTTTAAGATAAGGTATATAGTTTTAGCAGTAGATTTAAAATAAGGAAACAAGAGGTCAAATAAGGAAATTTTATCAGCATAAATTTGCACTAAATTATAAAAAACAATCTAGTGAGATTAATAAAAAGCCCTTCTTACCTTGTTCACCGGCAGGTCCAAATAGATGACAAGGTGTGGGCGCATCAGCTCTTCCAGGGAACAGGCTCTCAGCTCATAGTACACAGACCTGACTGCCTTACTGATGTACTTCTCGGCGTACATCGCCTCCAGAAACACGAAATCAGAGTACGGAGACCTCTCCAACACAACTCCTTGGCCAGTGTTCAACAAATGGGCCAAAGCATCAATGTACTGGCTGTATCTAGCAATGTACATCATAAGTTGAAAGTTACCGGCTAAACGGTGGTTCGGGGTCTGATTGAAGTTAACATGGTCAAAGGTCCTGGTGTCCTCAGGTATCTGGTCATCGAACATACGGAGATCGCACCCATTTGGCCTTACATAGTGGATATCCATGTTCGCTTCAGGAAAATGCTTCATACCCAAGTCCTCAGCGAGGGCGGCCGCGAACTTTGTCTTGCCAGTAGCCACTGGGCCTTCTACCACCACGACCTTCGTGTTCTCGTCGAACCTGTGAGTGGTGCGGTCGCGAAGACTTCTAAACCACGAATAGTCTTTATTCACATAGTCGAAGGGCGCTGGTTTCTCAGGCGGGCATGGCAGCGAGCTCCTAAGCGCCTTGCCAGCGATGTTACGGTTCTGCACAAACGTACATGCCGCTATTTTACATCCCTGGCCAGGACTGAGCACTTTTACAACACCAAGTTTTAGCAGCGACATTTTGACTCGAGGTATCTTCTGTTGTACGATACCTTAAATAATAGTTCTTTTTTAGTTCTTAACGGTCTTATACTGATAATAACAGATGTTTAATATGGATTTCTTACCTCAAATCAATTCATAACAAAAATTAACCCTGTGACATAACCATTCACATTAGGAACGTTCAAAATATTCCGCGTTTTTGAGTTCGAAGTTCGTAGTTATTTTTAAGATCACAATTATTATGAACGCATGATTTGTAGTGTTGTTATAAGCTACTAAACGAAAAAAATGTTTGTCTATTCCCTGTTGAGCCACAGACAAGAAAAAAAAAGCTGGCATGTTCTGAACAGTTTGACATTAGACGACGTTGACATTGACAATAACATTAACATCTACAAAAAAAACCTAATCTTGAGTAATCTGTGCTGCGTTAAAGCCATGTGTTGTGAGCAGTGAGTTTATTTTGGAACTATTGGAACAATAATCTTGAATTTGTTCGTGGTCAACAATATGATGGAGGAAACTCGCAAAACTGAATTAAAGATGGACACAGCAAATATAAGTGTAGACGACTTTTTGCCTGCTAAGAAGACAGTGAAGCTACAAAATATAAAGAGAAGGGCTGTCTCAGAATCTGGCGATGCAATGGAAATGGAAGAACACAATGGTATCCAGGGGAAAGCTAAACACGCGCGGTCTAAGGCGAAGAAGAAGAAGAGTGCTGATCCAAATGAATCCAAGGAGAATATGAGAAAAATTGCAGTCCCAGCTCACAGGTATATAACCTCAAAATTAAAATCCTACTACTATTATAAACGTGAAAGTTTGTGAGGATGGATGGATTGATGTTTGTTAATCTTTCACTCAAAAACTTACTAAACGGATTTTGATGAAACTTTACAGAAATATATCATAAATGCCAGAATAACACATAGGCTATAAATTATAAATAACAGGCGGGTGGCAGCTAATAATAAATAACACAAGAAACTATCTTTAAGTATATATTTAATCAGAGATAGCTGCTTACGTCCCAGTATTCTGTCATAATCTTAGATTAAACTTAAATGTATTTACACAGTCTTCAGTGCATAGGATATTTACAAGCTTGTTTCATGGAGCTTGTTTCATGATGGAGTGAGAAGATGGCCATAGCAACTCCTCAACCAGACAAGATAGTACCATCATATGGGCTCATTGGATATCTATTGACAAGCAATGTTACATTTACTAATTTTTATTACAGATACACGCCTCTCAAAGAGAATTGGTTAAAGATCTTCACTCCAATAGTGGAACATTTACTTCTGCAAGTCAGATTCAACACCAAGTCCAGGAATGTTGAGATCAAGGTTGGACCAGAAACCAAAGACATTGCTAACTTACAGAAAGCTGCTGATTTTGTAAAGGTAAATAAATTAAATTTAATTACCATATTGAAATTTCTTAACAATGTTGTTTTAAAAAAAAATTGTTAAAAATGTTGTGAGGACAATTTGTATGGTAAATGAATATGATTGTAGACATATAAGAGTGTGAGAAGACTTCACTCATCATTTTTTTTTTTAAATCTATGATTTGAGGCTTCAGAGCCCTTTGGGTTACTTTGCCAGCCTCATTGGAACAAACAAAAGTAGTGTAACCAATAGTAAGCATGTTGCACACCAATTCCGCCAGCAACCGGCACACTACCAGTTATGCCATTTCCTCCCTTTCCCTCTCACATCTCTCATTCCTTTCTTCCACACATAGTGTCAAAAAGTTATAAATACTCATGCATTCTTCGGACAAAGGTCGTCCTAATATTGCATTGACTCCCCCATTAAATATATCAATATTCAACAAAAACCTCAGTCTCAGGTAACAATACCGATCACATTCCACCATAACATGCATTATATCCTCTGGCTTATGGCACAGGTCACAGAATTGCGACGATCTCACGCCCATGAGTCTCTCAGGCTGGCACTTTCGAACCAGGGCACTGAGCCTGGTGCATCTTACATGGTGCAGTAACAAGCACCCTTAGTCTGCAAGGACTCCTTAAAAGTCTTTTCCCGCTTTCCTCTACATGGACCATGGGCATATGGAATTATTTCACTACCATAGGGCCATTTCAAATCACCCACATCATTGTCTGCTGCTTTTCCAGCCAGCTGATCTACTACCTCAGTCTCAAAAACGCCAATATGCGACGCTATCCACTGAATCTCGACACAGCCATTTTGTTTTTGTAAACTGTGCTATAACTCCAAGGCGTCATATACCCGAAACAAACCGAGCCTAATGTTGGAGGGCACTTTTTGAATCTGATAAATGACTATCTTTTGATCCCCAACAGTACTTGCATAAGATAATGCCTGCGTGATCGCAGTTAACTCGGCTCTCATCTCAAAGACATTGCCATGCAACCTGCTGCATTTGTACATCCAATTGTGGGTCTAGGAATGCCACCACAACCCCCATGCAGGCTCTTTAAGCCATCCGTGAATAATTTATAGGATCATGTCGATATATAAAGTTTAATTCCTATCCCAACATCACCAGTTGTAAATAACACTAAATTGGCTGTTCAATAACAAACTACTCTGTTGATCTCTCGGTCGCAATTGCGACTACTAAGCATGTGGTATATTTTTTCAAATGTATTCTCCCGCCCTGATGTTAGGCGTGTCAGACTTTTACTGACTATAACCCACCCGTGTTCCTTCAGTTGCTTGTACCAGAGCCGCGGTAACTCTCTTTCAAATATGTCCGCGACTCGAGCATGTTCGTTGTTTTGGTTCGATTCCCAGGTTGGGCAGTGTTGTGCAGTTTGGAATTTGGTGGTGTGAAACACCTATGCCTTGGAGGGCGCGTTAAACTGTTGATCCTGTGCCTCATTTCTCTCCGTTTATGTTGGATTGCCTTTCAGCTCAGGGATCAGCTTTAAATCCATATTCTATAGAAATGAAAGCATTTATCTGGAAAAAGACGTTTATGTATGTATGAACGCGTTTATCTATATTGAAGACTAGCACTCCACACTTATTTCGTTTATACTATAAATGATTTTCTTATGTGCAGTTAGTGAACGCAATCAAAAATAAAATATAATTAAATTAATAAAAAATGGGCATCGTAGATATACAGGGTTTATTGGATTGGGATGATTCTTTATTTGAATTAAATAATAATAAAATTCAGGTTATAGCCACAAAGTAAAATCCTCCCTTAAAACTTAATAACCCCTTTTTGCTCTGTTAAGAGAAGAAAAGAGTGAATAACATATTTGGGTTGTTCAAACCTGGTCGAGGTTTATTTTTTATTTTTCGTTATGTTAGTAAGATTGCGCAGTACGATTCCTCAAAGAAACTTTAAAACCCCGTATTGCATCTGGGGCGTAGTTTATGAAAATTTTGATTATTTACTTTATCCGATTATCCGATTAATTCGATTTTTCTTACAAACAAATTTTGCACTTTTTCACCTCCTTTATGACTGAATTGCAGAAAATTCCTGCTTAGTGCTTCCCTAGAACCATACGTCAAAAACAAAACTCGGTCCAGTAAGATTATTAGCTTGGGTTTAGTATCGAAAAACTTTTAATGGCAACCTTTACTGTTTACTAAGGATGGTATTTATGTCAACTTTCAAATTTATTAACCCTCGAAATAAGTCTTCAAAAACAATTTAACACCTCCTAATACCTACTTTATCAACCTAATCACCTGCCCTACAGATCAACCTACTTATCCGACCTACATACCCACCTACCCTACCTACCTGCACACTCACCTACCCTACCTGCCCTCCCTACCTACCAATTTGTTAAACTATTTATTTGAATAAGAATTAATACTACAATACGAATGTTACCAACTTTTGTTTCTACCGGCGATCTAGTAAAATTTTAGAACACAAAAGCTGCTATTGTGACTTAACTATCATAGTGACATTTCTCTCAAAGTCTTTTTTGTTGTTAATAATGAGTACTTTAATCATGTAGTACATAATTTTTATGTATCATCAATATTTTTCTCAGCGCACGCCAAATAATGAATTTTATAGAAAAAATATTGCTACTTTGGGTTACATTATTGCAATTTTCTTATAGATCTCTATTTTTTTGGAAAAAATTTGGAAGGTAACTTACTTTACATCTCCTCTCCGAATATATGTCATGAACATCCTCACTGTCATCGTTTTTTCTGCCCTATAATTTATCTATTGTCGTGCGTCTATACATATCTTTTGTGGGTTCAAAAAATGATCGTATTGCCATATTGTCAAAATCTCGTACATAATTGTACGAGGTTCCTCGTACGGAAGACCACAAATCTCGTATTTGTACGAGGAACCTCGTACGGTTGGCAACCCTGCAGTTCACATCCCCATTGACTACATTGATGATGTTCGCCATTATGACCATAGCTAAAAAGAGAAAATACATATCTTTTGTGGGTTCAAAAAATGATCGTATTGCCATATTATCAAAATCTCGTACATAATTGTACGAGGTTCCTCGTACGGAAGACCACAAATCTCGTATTTGTACGAGGAACCTCGTACGGTTGGCAACCCTGCAGTTCACATCCTCATTGACTACATTGATGATGTTCGCCACTATGACCATAGCTAAAAAGAGAAAAATAAAAATCTATTTTACAAAAAAATAAAACTAGCTTCCAAATAAAAACACTACATTTTATTACTTCAAATATTGATCTGCAGATTCTTAATAAAATTTTCCATAGAGTATTATAATTAAGAACTGACCAGCAGAATTTTTATTAAAATTTTCTGTAGAGAATTGGTGCTTAATTCCAAATACCGGATTTTCTTGTATTCACTTTTTTTTACTTTCAGGCTTTCATCTATGGCTTCGAAGTCGACGATGCCCTCGCCCTCCTGCGACTAGATGACTTGTTTGTGGAATCATTCGAAATCAAAGACGTAAAAACTCTGAATGGCGACCATCTGGGTCGCGCCATTGGTCGCCTCGCCGGAAAGGCGGGCCGAACAAAATTCACCATAGAGAATGCCACCAAAACCAGAATAGTGTTGGCAGACTCAAAAATTCACATCCTTGGTAGTTTCCAGAACATCGCGTTAGCTAGAAGAGCGATATGCAACCTTATTATGGGCTCGCCTCCTTCCAAAGTGTATGGAAGCCTCAGGAATGTTGCCAATAGAGTTGCAGAGAGATTTTAGTTGTAAATAAAAGTTATATTTATAAATATTGCCTTTTTATTACTTAGACTTTGTATTTACATCTTACAGGCTTACAGCTAAACAATATAAACAAAATGTGAAATGTTAAGTGATTATCAAAAATTAAGATTCTGTGAAAGCAAGATAAAAATAAAAAGTACATACAAAGACGAAACACATACAAATAGAACTATTATTAATTTACTAAAACTATTATTACTTAATAAATTCACTTAATTGGAAGTGTTGATTCCCTTTTTTTTTTAAAGTGTACAAATACTCATGCATCTCTCCCACGGGGTGATAGCGCAGTTATGTGGGACTCTAACCCACTAAAACTGTGTCCTTTTATGGCGTGAACAGGGGCACGCGTTAGCAATCACCGCAAACCCGCCGCGGCTGTCCGTCAACAGACCCTCCACTGGGGAGTACCCCCATCACCGGCGCACTAGAATACACTGGGCGCCGTGACCACCCCACGGACCAAACCAGCACATGGGTGCCAGACGACCCCGTGTATGGCACCCTTGGTCCTCTTATGGCGGGTCAAGGTCAATGGCCCCGCTACCTACTATTTTTCGACCTTAGGTGATAGGGAGAGCGGCATGCGCTATACCGACACTACTCCTCCACTGCGGCCCCACCGCGTCCGCCATCAGAGGCTGGCGACCCCGTCCAGACCGCGGAAGGTAGGGAGAGCGGCGCACCACAATACCGGCACTCCTCTCACGCCGCGGCCTCCAACCCTCAGCCGCGATATCGTATCGGTTTGGGAGGCCCCATAAGACATCGCGGCCCGCCTCAGTTGCGTCAGTGCATCCTTGGCAGTTTCCAGAACATCGCGTTCGTTAGAAGAGCGATATGCAACCTTATTATGGGCTCGCCTCCTTCCAAAGTGTTGGAAGCCTCAGGAATGTTGCCAGTAGAGTTGCGGAGAGATTTTAGTTGTAAATAAAACTTATTTTTATAAATAACGCGTTTTTATTACTCAGACTTTATTTTTAATTCTTACAGGCTTACAGCTTAGAACATAAACATAATGTGGAATGTTAAATGATTAACACAAATTAAAATTTTGCGAAAGCAAGATAAAATTAATAAATACATACAAAGACGAAACACATACAAAACTATTATGAATTTACTAAAACTATAAAATTGGGAGTGTTGATTCCCTGGTAGACCAAAGCAGGCTTACCCACAAAACAACAAAATTTACTGGTGCATTGATTAGGGCTAAGACGTGATAATTCAATATACTTTTATAATTAAATTCAGAATTCGAGTAGATGATAAAATTTGGAAGAACAAACTCTTTGTTAGATACGACAAATTTGAAATTCCATGCAGCCCATATTTTTTAGGGCCTTTTTAATACAAATGTTCACTTAAACTTCGACTTAAAATACACAACTCTAAACTCTCTTGTGTTGGTGGCGATGGATTATTGGGACTATCCCACCGTACTATTCCTAAACCACTGCAACTCCTGAGAGCCAGAATCAACAGTGCATCATGTAATCAGGTAAACACCAGAAAAGCGTCGCCGCCGAGACTAAATATTGTTTGAATTGACCAATATTTTTTTCTATCAACTCGACACGCTGCTGCAACCACCAGAAAGCGCCGAAGCAATGAAGCTCGACGAAGTCCCGGCGAATGAATTTAACTGTCTCGGATCCCGCAACGAAATTAAACAGAAAAGAAAAGGAGGAGGAAAATATACAAATTTCCACTGCCCTCCATATCAAGCAGGAGACAGAACAAACAAGGCCAATACGGAAAAAGGGTTGTTTACAACTGGGATAAGCAAAGTTGCCTAGCACCACGGATAAAAATTATCATTAATATTAATGGGTTCTTACTTATTTGATTCCAATAATAGCAAAAACGCTTGAACGCACGGAAATTTGTTCTAGTTTCTACAAGGTCCGTATTAACTCTAGATGTAGCCTGTACATTATCCAACAAAGCTTTCATTCTGCCAAAGAATACACTCCCATAAGATATGATGTGCAGATTTTACATTTCGCAGTCAGATGTAGAACAGTGACATAAAGGCGAGGCAACGAGCTTGAAGGAAAATAATGCCCTGTGAGAAATCGGGCTACACAGTGATCCACCTCCAGCTACTTTCTGGCCAGCCGCTTGCAAACGGATGGAAAGAATCGGTTGAGGTGTCGGATAAATAAAAAAGGCCACAAAGCCAATTCATGTCGAGGCTTTCATAATATTCGACCTCAACGCATAGTGGCAGTGAAGAAAAACCAGCACGCGTTCTGAACGTTTAGGTATAATATTAAAATTAAAAACATCGTTAACAAAATTTCTCGCAACGTTTCGGGTAAATTACAGTAGTATCTTATATTTAAAATGCCTGGGCACACGAGACAGCACCAGCCGTGCGTCGTAGCTGAGCGAGGCGAAGGTCCAGGGCTCCGAGGCGCTCCACTCGGCGCAATACACAGAGTCTTCATGCTGCTCGTACGATTGCAGGACGCCGTCTTCCAAACTAGAAGGTAGACAAACATAAGCATTTATTTATTTACTAGTATTTGTCAGCGACTTCGTCTGCGTTGCACTAGTGGTAATATTGGGCTTTTAATTCACAATTCAAAGATTATTTGAACGGATTATTTAAAATTGATGCCAATAGATGGAGCGTTTGTAAATTTCTGAGGCATTCCACGCGATTGTTTAAATTTGCATTGTAACACATTTTGGTGCAAAGAAACTGTTAAAACGTGCAAAAAATACTGTAAAACACGAGATGAACACGATAAAATATAACTATAACTGAGGTGCGGGAACTTGTCTTTGATTCTCAAATTACCACTATAACCAACAAGGCATTTCGCATGATGGGATTCGTACTAAGAGTTGGTAGGGATTTCAAACATAGGTCAACATTGATCCTTCTTTATAAGACACTTGTAAGGTCGACGCTGAATATGCTTCAGCGGTTTGGAATCCCCAGTATGCAGTTTATATTGAACAAATTCAAAAATTGCAAAATAAATTTACCAAGCACTTGAGTTGGCGATTTAACTCTGGAACTGATCATAATTTATTTTCAACTTTACGTCACCAGCACAAGGTTGACATTAGTTTGCGAGTGATCGGGCCTAAGGGCGTGTACTCACACTTGCGAGACCAGCTTGCCGTCCTCGTCGAGATCATAGCACACACTAAAGATGAACGCGCACCTATCCGCACCGCAGGAGCCGAACGCGCCGAGGTCATTGCATTTCATAAATCTTTATATGAAATCGTATGCAGCCTCGCGCACCTATCCGCGCCGCACGACCCGCTTTTCAGCAAAATGCTGTAGGTATAGCGCGTGCGGACGACGTCATCAAATTCGGCGCGTTCGATGCTTGCGGCGAGTGCGATGCGGGCGGCGCGGAGACGTCATCCGTATCCGTATAGAAAATATTGTTCAAGATGTACAGAAGTGGATAAGATGCGTGCGGCGCGTCCGGCGCGTACGGCGCGGATTACGCGGGGCCTTGAGAAAATGCGATGACTGCGGCGCGTGCGGCTACTGCGGCGCGGATATGTGCGCGTTCACCTTTAGCCTTCCCCTGCAGGAAGCGGACTAATAAAAGTTCATTTATTTTCAACGTTACGTCACCTGCACAACGTTGATATTAGTTTACCAGCTCGCGGTGTCAAGGGGGGTACTCACACTTGCGTGACGCGCTTTCCGTCGTCGTCGAGGTCGCAGCACACACTGGCGGCAGCCGTGAGCAGTGCGCGCGCGTCCGAACTTCCTGTCAGCAGCAACTGTTCGTGGTACGTGTTGTAACGTACTGTCCATACCCTGGAATTGTACACCGTTTTATTAAAAGAAGTTAAACAACGCAATGCTCGCAGTTAGGATGGTCGATGGGGCCGAAAACTTCTGTAGTGGCTGCGTACCGGAAGAGGCTACGTTGGAAGCATTTTAGCCGAAACACGTCCACTGCTGAACATACCCCTCCCTCCCCCAAGTCTCGCCACATTGCCCGAATCCGCACGTCTCGTATCCAGTGGATGCCCACAACCTTAAAAAGGTCATCGGTCCGTTACCAGTTGAATTTGTCTGAGGTAGCTGAGTTATTCGACATCGCTCCGACCCAGCAACATATTGTTCATTGAAATGTGAGCTTCAAGGCGTCCTCTGTAAACATACTTTACACTGACAATACAAATTAGCAGACAGCTCGCTGTAAGCAAACTTACCGCCATCGTACTACTCGATAGTTGAGGTCTCGCGTACCGCACACTTACCGCGCGCTTCAAGCGAGCGCCCGCGAGCTGTACGCACGCAGACTGCTCGCTTGAAGCACGTTGCTAGCTTGTTGCTTTCTCACACGAAAAGAAGAAGAAGAAGCTTGTCGAAAAAGGAAGGCAAAAGCGGTCGGCGCGTGGACTGTTAGTTGTAAATGCTGGGCAGATAGTTGACTGCTAGCTATAAGCGCGTGGACAGCGAGCAGTCACCTCCGTTTGAGGCGGGCGGTGTTCTGTTGGAGCGGGATCGTGATAATGAGCTACAACCTTTATTCTTGAGATTGTGGGTTAAAAGCCGGTAATTACCAATGTGAAATTCTCAATTCATGTTCTATCTGAACTCTGAAGCGATGAATGTGAACGTGAGGAAATCTGGACTTATAGATAATATAAGTTTGAAATTGCCAACCCGCCTTGCGAAATCGTGGCGATGAATGCTGGTGCCTTCTCTATATGAGAAGAGGTCTTTGCCCTGCAGTGGGGCAGAAACTGTCTGGTATTATTAGCGTATTGGTAACCGTCACATTCATAGGGGAGACAGGGGAGATTTGATCCTACGGAAAACTTGGTTCATAAAAATAATAAAGCGACTTAGCATCTCAAATTGTTTTAAAATGGTAATTCCAAGTCCAAGTAGAACATTTTTAAATCAACCGAAAATGTTTAGGGGCTTTATACCCCAGTCTCCCAAAAAGTTTCATCAGCAAATTTCGTTAGTCTTGGTATTATGCATTTCATAGAAAGGAGATTACATTCTAGTTATTTTAGTTGTTGTCTATTGTCTATTTTGTTAATTTTATAACCCGACCAAGTGAAATTGCTCGTTAATTTCGTATTATTTGTGGTTGATTGAATTACCGCTACGTAACTTAGTAGAATTCTTTATTTCCAAAATTTATAGCTTCTCGTGACGGGGACTTTAGTTCATTTTATTGTCTAATTGTACTGTTGCTATGTGTGTTGTTGGTGCTGTTGTGTTGTCCTAGTTGTTGTTGGCTAGTTTCTTGATAAAATAACACCGTAAGTCAGAAATCGACTTCAAAGAGTATTGCAAGGTAACTAACCAATGAGAATGATCGGTTCTGCTAAAAATAGGCTCCTTCCCATTCCGATAGTCCCAAATGTTGAGCGCGGCGTCGTCGCCCGCGCTTGCCAAGTGAAACTGCCTGCAATCAAATGACGGGTATCATTAGAAGTTTTCATCTACGAAAAGATGGAAAACGTTTTGGGAATACTTTCATTGTGTGTACAGCTAAGGCTCGGCGCAAACGGGCCACAGACCACAGCCACCGACGACTTTCGCACGTTACCGCCGCATTTGTAACAGTGGCAGAAGTGCGCGACAGTCACCGGTGTTCGGTTCAAATAGCGGGACGTAATTGAATTTCCGATATGAAAGTATCGATATCTATTGAGGCGTCGTTGTGCTCAATGGCGTGTGACGCGTAGGATGCCTAACGCCTAACTGCGCAGGAGCGGAGCAGCGCGACAGTGGCGGGTGTCGGAGTCTCGTGTGGCCCGCAGTCACCACAAATGTTGAGTAGTGGATATTACTGTAGCGAGTGGCCGCCGCCACCGTCTGTCTACACGTGTGTGGTGCGTCTATACAAAATATTTATTTATTTATTTTAGTACATGGAGGAGTTACAGCTAATAAATACAGACAAAAAGGAAACGTGCTCCACCGTCGACCACATCATCGCTTACCATCAGGTGAGATAGTGGTCAAGCGCGAGCCTATACAAATAAAAAAAAAAACCATAGTCAACAGAAAGCCAATTACAAATCCTCACGTATAGACTTATATTAATTATTTATGGTGTGAGCACAAACACAAAAAACTCACCGCTTTAATTAAAGTAACAAGCAAGTGCTTAGTTTGCAATTATATGACTGATGTCAAAGAAAATAATAAACGAATGAAAACAGAAACAAACAATATAACCTACTGCTACTTGAAAAATTTGAGGCTAATATATGGAAAAGTGTGTTAAGTTGCTGTCGCTGGCCACCGGTGGCAGTGGTGGGTGGCCCGTTTGCGCCGAGCCTAAGGAGTTTTTTTTTATTATTATTATTTATTTTATTAATCATAATATTTAAAATACAAGTTTTTTTTTACAGTTTTTACTCGCCAAACTTGACAGTTTGATGGCGAGAAGCGCTCGTTTATCATACAAAAGTTAAAAACTTGACTTAAAACTAACTTTAACTATTTACTAAACCATTATTAAACTAAACAACAATTAACTAAACCAAATTGCAATTAAGAAACAAATTCTTTAGTTTTGATTTTAACACACCTTTGCTTAGGTTACAGTTATTTCTTAATAATTCTATTTTATTGAATACCTTTGGCACCAAATATTTTGACGTTCTTTTTCTGTAATAGTTTTTTTTATTTTTGGTTGTACTAGTCTTCTCTCTCTCACACTCCTTGTGTGAGAGAGAGAAGTTCTAACCCTATCAAATACTCAACTTTCAAATCTACTGGCAAGATTTTACAAATGGAAAATAATGTGGCGTACTCTTTGTTACACTTTATCTTAACCTTTTTGCTAACTAGGAACTTGATCAGTCTTATCTGTAAATTCTTTATTTCTTGTAAATATGATTTAAAAGTCCGTCCATACACAATAAGTCCATAACTGATTAGCGAGTCAGCGAGTGAGTAATAAACAGTCACTAGTGTTTGTTTATTCACTACACTTTTCAGCTGATAGAACTTCCCAAGTACAGATCTCAGTCTGTTACAAATGTCAGTTATTTGCGTTTTCCAATTAAAATTTATATCGATACTGAGACCTAAATATTTAAATGAGCTCACATACTCTAATTTTACACATCTGCAATTAATCTTGTTATCATGCAAGCATTCGTAAGTATGTCCTATTACATCCATATTATCTCTTAACTCGGCTCTAGCTCGCAAATTGTATGGCTAGTGTATATGCATGCATTTTGTTTTTAACAAATTTAATATTATGCCGTTGTCATGGGCCCACTTCGTAATGCTTTCAAAATCTTCCTGTACGTACTGTTTTACCTCTTTTATATCCTTCGAAGCATAGACTACACACATGTCATCTGCATACATGAACACTCGACAATTGTTTACAACATTCGACACACGGTTCACGTGCATTATATAGCCTACTGGTCCAAAAACCGATCCGGTCGGCACTCCAAGGTCCACACCTGCCTCCTCCCCAGTCACGCCAGCTATGAATGTGCTAATTCTCCTGTTAGACAGATAGCCTTTGAACCATTTATTCGTGGGACCACGTATTCCACATTCATCCATCGCCTGTAGTAATATGTCGTTGTCCAGTGTGTCGAATGCTTTTTTGTAGTCAATGAAGAGTGCTATCAGCTGTTTACCAGAGTCTAGACCCTCATTAACATAATCAGCAAACGCCGTTAGGGCCGAGACAGTACTACGACCTTTCCGGAAGCCATACTGCGTGTCTGACAATATATTGTGACGTTCTAAAAAAATACTAATTTGACCAACAATAATTTTTTCAATTATTTTGTCAAAGACAGACAATATGGCTATCGGCCTGTAGTTTACATATTCCAGGTGGCTTATTTTGAGTGAAATTCTCTGCCGGAGTCTGTATTTCCTGATAGCTACAACCTGGAATTAATCAAGACAAGAGTTAATAGATCACTTCTAAGCAAGCGTGCTTCATCGTCGACCACATCATCGCTTTCCATCAGGTGAGATAGTGGACAAACGGGAGCGTATCAACAATAAAAAAGATACATGGTCGCAGATGAATTTGAAAAAGAGTTACCGCGGCTCTGGCTCAAGCAACTGAAGGAACACTGGTGGGTTTTGGTCAGTAAAAGACTGACACCCGCTTCACCCAGAGCGGGACAAGCCATTGGATGATGTCCCAACCAAAAAAAAAGTTCAAGACATGACAGCACCCTTGCGTGACTGTTTTGACAACTTGAAGCAGCATTCATGCTCTCTTTCATTTTGACAACTGAACAGTATTCGATTAGACGGATTTTGGAACATACTATGAAGCAATGAATGCAAGCAAAGCACGCTAACGCCATTCTTTGAAGTTACTCAATTAGGCTATTGAATCGCAGTGGATCAGTTATCGGGTGGTATTATTATTAGGCCTACTACAACGATAATCTTTACTCAGAGTTATTTGCTAACACGAGACTTAATTGACAGTTTGTCATACATACATATTTCGGTTTTTCGTGCAAGTGAGCCTTAAAGGTATTTCTAATCTGCGTGCTCTATGATTCAACCTACATACCTGTTAGGATTGAAGTCCAAGTCTCTGGCCAGTTGGGTGTGGGCGTTGTCTATGCTCCAGGATGGCTTGGTGCAGTCGGACCGAGTGTCGTAGCATTTTATGTGCGTGTCTTGTAGTACTGCGAACTGTAGACCAAATACATAGTCTTTTATTTATTTATTAAATATCTTCTGCCAGCGGCTTCAGCCGCGTGAATGTCGAAAATTATTCCGAGGGAACATCTTCCCGGGAAAAAAGGATCCTATGTGCTATTCCAGAAATGTATCCAGATTAAAATTTTATCTAGATCCGTTCAATAGTTTTTGCGTGAAAGAGTAAGGCCGAAAACGCACTGGCAGGCGGCTTGCTTAGCGCCAAGACCCTAGCGAGTCGCCTGACGCGAAGCAATATAGGAGAAATTTATTAAAATGTGCCTAACCGGTCGCATTGAGTAGGTACTAATCCGGCACGCGAAGATGCGAAGGCACCAAGCGCGCAATGCGGCTGATAAGGCGCCAGGTAGCGCCTGCAGCAAGCCACCTGCCAGTGCGTTTTAGGCCTTACAACCACTCTCACAAACGTTTACCTTTATAATGTTAGTGTGACTAAAATAATAAAAGAAAAAAGAAACACATTTATTTGACACAAGTCAGAGCACACAAAACAAACAAAAAAAAAAAGAAATCTTAGACTAAACAACAATAATACAAAAAAAGGAATCATACTACGAGTAATATTATAAATGTGAATGTAAGTTTGTTTGTTACGCTTTCACGCAAAAACTACTGAACCGATCATCATGAAACTTTGTACATATATTCTTGGAGGTATTAGAAGTAACATAGGATACTTTTAATTAAAAAAAAAAATTTAATGGCTTCACTGCGAGCGAAGCCGCGGGTAAAAGCTAGTACAATATAAATGTAACATTGTGTGTCCCACGGCTGCGCCAAAAGGGACCAGAGGGGTGACCATAAGCTCTTAGAGTAAGGTTATTTTGATATCGCGTAAGTGACAGATGTATACAAGTCAAATAAATCTGTCCCTTACACACACTCAGCTGTTCAGCAAAAATGTCGACGCTTGTTTTCAACTGGTCCTGTGACCGATGACGTGACGGACGTCTGCACGTC
Organism: Orthosia gracilis; assembly: GCA_947562075.1. Classification (NCBI taxonomy): domain Eukaryota; kingdom Metazoa; phylum Arthropoda; class Insecta; order Lepidoptera; family Noctuidae; genus Orthosia; species Orthosia gracilis. The sequence goes on from OX387265.1 coordinate 15,444,090, forward strand.
CGTCACGTCATCGGTCACAGGTTTTATTTATTATAGTAACTAATAAAAAAAAATAAAAAAAATAATTTGGTCTCAGAAATAGATATTGATAATAATTTAAATTAGAAATTAAGACAATAGAGACAACCTCTTGCAAAAGTTTACAGAATGAAAATTGCAAAATAAAATCACATACAAGTCTAAAATCAGTAAATAGTATTAACCTGGTGCATCAAAATATTCAAGGATTTATGAACAAAGATTTAGAAATAGAATTATTTATGAATTTTAACAGTATTGATATTCTTTGTATTACAGAACATTGGCTTAAAAGCCACCAGTTATTGTTCAATTTTAATAATCACCAGGTTGGTAGTTCATTCAGCAGAGTTAATGCTATACATGGTGGCTCATTGATTTTAGTAAGTAACCAGCTTAAATTTAAAGACCGTAAGGATATTGTGAGCCTATCTGTTGAGCGGACAGTCGAAATAGCTTGTATAGAATTGGAGCAGTTTATTGTATTAAGTGTATACAGACCCCCTTCAGGATTGTATGACTGCTTTGAAAAGGTAATGGATGAAGTGTTACACAAGATTTGTAAATCGAATAAATCCGTTATCACTTGTGGGGATTTTAATGTCAATTTATTAGAAAACTCAGGGTATTGTAGTAAAATAATAAGTCTGTTTCAGTCCTACAATCTTGTAAACCTATTTTTGGACCCACAAGAATAACCCCTACTAGTGCCACATGTTTAGATAATATTTATACTAATGTTATGCCAGTCCACAAAGAAATTATAAATTTACTAGATTCTGATCATTGCGGGCAGAGGATTACTATACCAAACCAAAATAACAAAGTGACTAAAAAGGATATCACTGTTAACCCCAAAACTGCAAGTCGCTTGGCAGCGTTTAAAGTTAAACTCATTAATAAATTACCAATTTTATCAATTCATGCCGATCCAAATCATCTATACAATGATTTTTTTAATATGTACTGTAAACAATTTAATTCTACCTTTATTCCCAAGACTATCTCGGTTAATGGTAATGCATCATTCAGTGATTGGGCTACCACTGGTATTCATAAAAGTAGGAAACGGCTTTATGAGTTGTACAATGAAAGGACTTTTGTTAACACTGCTGAATTTAATTTATATGTTAGAAATTATTCAAAATTATTTAAAAAAGTTTGTTGTTTGGCCAAGTCGCGTTATTTGAGTTCGAAGATTAAAAATAGTAGTAACGTTATTAAAACGACTTGGAATATTATTAATAGTGAAACGGGAAGATCTGGTAACCGAAATATTGACTACAACCTGTCTATTAATGACAACATCATAAAATCAGACTCACAAGTCGCAGTGGCTTTTGAAAATTTCTTTTCAGATATTCCCATTTCAACTACTAAATCCCTAAACTCATCACCTTCTGTTGCTGAGTCTTTGCTAAAAGAAAATGTTAATGTTTGCGATTCGGAATTTCTTTTTGAACATATTACTTGTAGAGACATAATTAAAACCTTTCACACTTTAAATGTTAAAAAGACTGCAGATCTGTGGGGTCATTCTGTAGAAGTTGCTAAGTCTATTATTGATATTGTCGCACCTAGTTTAGCTATTATCTTTAATAAATGTATCGACTGTGGGGAGTTTCCTGACCTTATGAAAAATAGTAAAATAATACCATTGTTTAAATCAGGTAGTACATCAGACCCTACAAATTATAGACCTATTTCAGTACTACCTACGTTTAGTAAAATATTTGAGAAATTAATTTTAGAGCAATTGCAAAGATTTTTTAATAAACATAAATTATTACATAGCAAACAGTTTGGTTTTACAAGGGGTCGTTCAACTACTGATGCCGGTGTTGAGCTTTTAGGACATATTTATAATGCATGGGAAGATAAGTGCGATGCCTTGGGAATCTTTTGTGATTTGTCCAAGGCATTTGATTGTGTTTTTCATGATACGCTAATCAGGAAACTCCGCCACTACGGAATCCGGAACAGCGCTCTGGATCTTCTCACTTCATACTTGAGTGATAGGATTCAGAGCGTTGACGTTAATGGAAAAAGATCTCCCGGATCTATAGTAATGATGGGCGTCCCGCAGGGCTCGATTCTTGGTCCTTTCTTGTTTCTTATTTATATTAATGACTTGCCTTACCTCATAAAGGATAACCATGATATAGTGTTGTTTGCGGTTGACACTTCACTTTTGTTTAAACTTAAACGTCAGCAGCTGGTTACTGACGATGTAAATAGCGCGATCTCAAAAGTAGTTCACTGGTTCAATGTTAATAATTTACTACTTAATGGAAAAAAAACCAAATGTATTAAGTTTACCCTACCTCACGTTAGGCAGGTGAAAACTGATGTGTTGGTAAAGGGCGAAGAATTGAATCCTGAAAATAGCACAGTATTCTTAGGCTTAACTTTGGATGCTAAGCTTCAGTGGGGCCCACATATAGATAAATTGTCGAAAAAGCTAAGTTCCGCAGCATATGCTGTTAGGAAAATTCGTAATTTAACTGACATAGAGACAGCACGTTTAGTATATTTTAGCTATTTTCATAGTGTAATGTCGTACGGTATTCTGTTGTGGGGGAATGCCGCCGACATCCAGACTATCTTTGTTTTGCAGAAAAGAGCTGTTCGATCGATTTATAAATTAAGCCCGAGACACTCTCTCAGAGATAAATTTAAGGAGATTAATGTAATGACTGTGCCTTCTCAGTATATTTATGAAAATCTTTTATATGCCCATAAAAATATAAAATTGTTTAAAAAATACAGTGATATCCATAACATAAATACTAGAAACAAACACAAATTTGTAGTACCTGCAACAAGGCTCAAGAAAATAGGTGGCTCGTTTAGATGTCAATGTGTACACTTTTATAATAAGCTTCCAAGCCACGTACAAGATCTAAGTGTTAATAAATTTAAAACATTCATTAAACGTAAGTTGTGCCAGAATGCGTTTTATACAATAAAAGATTACGTTGAGGACAAACAGGCTTGGGATTGAGCTGCTCCAATTAATTTGATTTTTTTTATATATTTTGCAACGTGAATTTTGTTTTTTTTTTTTGTGTTTTCTTGCAATGACAAGAATATTTACTTTTTAAAGTATTATATTATTTTATTTTAAGTTTATTTTAATTGTTGTGAATGTGAAGACTATGTGGATTCAATTTTTGTTTGTTTTTAATTTTAATTTATCCAAATTAGTTTTAATCATGGTCTGGCAGTTTGAGTAGTTTATGCGGCCTACCCGAATGTCCTTTCTTTGGTATTGTTCGTCGAATCGTTGAGCTCCTTAAATTCTGAGTTGAGCTGCACGGTTATTGACAAATGCGTGCACTGACTGGACAGGTCCACTCAATCTGGCTGGTTCTTTCCTCAAAAGACCATTTCAGACTTCAGTCTACATGGTCTTCACATGATCTAATAAAGATTTTGTCTGGACCTTAAAAGAGACTGTGACCTCTGAGTTTGTTTCGGCCTTTCTTCTCAGAGTAGTCAGATAGGAAACGCCGAATTCATCTAGTTTTAAAAATATGATCGACATGTAAAAGTGTTTGTACAAACCTACTTACAGAAATAAAGTCATTTATCATTTATCATTTATCAATATAATTGATAAAAATAGATGTGTAGTATGTGAACATTACAATTAATAAAATAAAATCATGTACACTACATAAGAATAAATAAGGCGAGTGTGACAATAAATGAGGTGTGGGTAGGTAGGCTAATGCGTCATACTATTGAGGCATTCAGTGCGACGATATCCAGCTTACGTTGCGCTTCCACCGGATACTGCCGTATACGTCTCCTAAATGTGTCCATGTGTAAAATGAGAAAATTACGTGACTGCTTATTTATTAAGAAAGCCTTATGCCTCTATCCGCGGTTCCGCCTATATGAAAAACCGGCCAAGTGCGAGTCAGACTCGCGCATGAAGGGTTCCGTACCATTATCGCAAAAAAGCAAGAAAATCACGTTTGTTGTATGGGAGCCTCACTTAAATATTAATTTTATTGTTTTTAGTATTTTTTGTCTAGCTATGACGGTTTATGAGATACAGCCTGGTGACAGACAGACGGATCGTGGAGTCTTAGTAATAGGGTCCCGTTTTTACCCTTTGGGTACGGAACCTTAAAAATGTTTTACTGTCTCAATGGAACTTACAAACGAGACCAAAAAAGTATTCTATCAAATCCATGTCTTAGTCCAGGTAAGGTAATAAGAGTTGAGATAAGATAAATCTATTAAGACACCACTATCCTTTCTTTTATTTTCTTTTATATTTGCGTAGCAAATTTCATCAAAATTCGGTACACGTTTTATAAAATAAAACACACACACACGTAAATTGTACATGCTAAATTTATTTGTGTGTATTTATTTATGCTAATCGAATGCATCGATTCGCAGCGAATATTAAATTATACATTTATTTCAACAAGGCCACCAAGCGGCACTTTTGAACGTCAACATTTAAAATTTACAAGTAATAAAAATTTATTCTACCGCAGCGAGTGCGACAGGATACTCGCTGCGAGTAGCCATTACGCTCAGCGCGCCGCTCCAGACTACATGCACGTGCTGCTGTCGCATGTAGGACTCGCTATGTGTGAAAGTATTATTCGCAGCGAATACGAAGAAAAAGACTCGGTAAAGACTTTTTACCTGCGTATGACCCTGATGCGGGTTCCACTTGCCACTGGTGAACTTCAGGCGCGCAGAGGCGGAGGCGCGGGCTAGCGCGGCGCCGGACGTGACGTCATGCACGGCCACGCCCCCTTCGCACACCACGCCCACCCGCGTCCTGTCGGTGGGGTGCCACTCCGCGCAACGGATCTCTTCCTCGGCCTTCTACGAATCAGTGCTAAGTTTAATACTCGTGTTCCATCCGTGTTAGTTTGAAGCACCTCTACTCAACCTCCAGTCGCAAGACAAAAGAAAAAACCTCGCTTATCGTCTATAAATATCAAGCAGTAACTGTAAATTTATTTCATTCTAAATAATGTGCCGATGCATCGTTACATATGTACTACGCACTAGATTTGGCGATCCGAACACTCACTCTGTTCGACTGAACTGTACTGCAATCCGTACACCTTATTATACACTTTGTTGAACGTAACGCGTAACCGCTTGGATTTGGCACTTACGACGTTTTGATCGCGAGTAAACTAAACTTTAAAAGCGATCTAGCGCTGTATGTTTTAATAGTTTGATTAGACAACATAAATAATGTTTAGCGCTGCAGCGAACTTTAGTTCTAACTCACCAGCATTTTAACAAATGGTTTTCATGAATGTTCTTGTCTTTCGGTAGAATGTATCTCTACGTTCCAGTGTAATTTATTTTATTGTTACTTTTAAGTATTTTTTGAAGCTCGTAGTTTAATATTTTGTCGGTTTTATAGGTATAGACATAACACAAACCTCTGGTTTGATAGTTAGAAGTAGTTCCATATCCTCCGCATTTCTTCCTTGTATTGCGCTCAAATCGTCCAGATCTTTCGGTATTACCTGCAAGTTATAAATCAAGATGTATAATGAACGCCATCACGCCTTATTATTCGTAAGGATATTCAGAGGCGTAGGTACCATACATAGTACAGTCAAACAACAGCATCCTAATTGCGTAACTGTTTTGACAGCTCGAAGAACGCGCGCTCCCTTTCATTTTGAAAAGTTGACAGTATTCATTGCGTGTTTAACGCTGACAAACGGATTTTTGAACATATAAAGCAAAGAATGCAAGCAAATCGCGTGCAAATATCAAAAAAACTATCAACAATTTAGTTTTCCAAATTTTAATCATTGAGCAAAGTACTGAATGGAAATCAGAACAATAATAAAATAAAGTAAAATTTAAAAACAAGTAAAGAAAAAAAATGTATAAGCCCCCGACACGATATGGGCGTTTTACTGTTTGAATCGGGGTACGATTCAAAGAGTATAACGCCCATATAAGCCCTAAGCACTCCAAATATATACATATGATAATGTCACCTAACAAACAAAAAAAATCTATATCAAAATCGGTTGGCTCCGTTTAGGAGCTATGATGCCACAGGAAGATACATCAGTACACAAACACACAGGTGAAACGAAAAAAAAGGGGTGTTTTAAGATTGAAGTGTGTCCTCAATTTTATAACAACCCTTTTTTCCGTTGGGGGTCAATAACTCTAGGTTGACATACAAAATGCTAAAACGGAGACTTTCGAATCATCTTCTGTGAACTACCTCGTTGTCCTAGCGGTCGAAAGCGCTGAGCATAACGTCTTAGGTTCGATACCCAGGCCTGTCAGTCTGGATTCTTTGGGCGGAAAGAAATACCATAAGAAGGAAAATTGCAAAACAGTCACCATACAGGGATAGATTAGTTAAAAAATGCAAATAATTTGATTTTGAACAGATACTTTCAGTAGTTTTTTCATGATATCCATATTCCCAAAGGTCTGTTTATAAAATATTGCAGTATAAGTTTCCGCTTGTATGCGTCACACAGCGTTAGGAGTTTGTATTCGTACGCGCACTAGCTTCTCACTGTTCACCACAGCGTCTATCTTGTTCGCACGCGTTGTTGGCTGACATAGCATGCATTTTAATCCCGCCCACAAAATAGTTCGTGCCGCCGACTAGGGTACCCTTAAGTGTTAAAGTAGCAGTGTTAATCGTCTCTTGATACTGACTGTACGAAACTCAATAGTTCCCCTTGCTATGTAATTGTGCGTGCGAGTGGTGTGCCTGTGTGTGTGGTGTATTGGTAAGTGTCTTACCTCAACTGTAGGAAGCTTGAATATGGAGACGCCCATGGAACACTGAGACGTGGCCGGGTCGTAGGAGTTGTGCGTCGTGAGGAGCGTGGCGGCGTCGTGCGGAGAGCAACGCAAGTGCCACACCTCGCCAATGTCGTGCTTGAACACCTGCAGATGAACAATGTCAACTAACTTTTGTTTGTAAGTTCATTGCTATGGTGAAGGAAAAAATCGTGGTTTACAATGGTGAAGGAAAAAATCGTGAGGGCATTTGGTCTAATAGTTAATACTGATTTAGCGGGAACTAGAAGTATTTTATACAAAAGACTGAGGAACAGTGTTCTACCTCTAATAAACCGATACCCAACAGATTAAGTGAGAGTTGTCGATAAACGATTCCTCACTGCTGCAAAGACCGTAACAGAAATAACTCCGAACAAAGGAGCAACTAAAGATAGATTGTTGTGTTAAGTAGGATACAGATAAAAAAAGCCGCATGGAGTAAGCTGATTAAAGCTCGTGTCTTCTCTGTATATACTGAGGTCTTAGCCCTGCAGTGGGACAGTAACAAGCTGGTATTATTATTACATTTTGTAGTTTATGGAAATCCAGAAATTTGACACTAGTCTTGCAAAGGGGTTTTTTTGAGTAGGTATTTTTGACAGTCGCTCCATTTAAAACACTGGTACTCAGCTATATCCGGTTACACTGAATGCCGACCCCAACATAGTTGGAAAAGGTTAGGCAGATTGATTGATGTCATTTCTGGATGCCGCTACTTGCCAAAAAGTTCAGTTTTGTAGAGCAGTGTCTCTGCCACACTTATAAGAGACAATTTCTAACTTAAACCATTTGCCTTTTCAATAGCTGTATACTGCCACGGGATCCCAGCGCTAAGAAAGAAAATTTGGTTCAAATAAATCTCACTAGATGGCGGGATATGCACCGATTTGTTATGGAATCGTATGTAAAATTAACATTTTCTGGAATTGACCTACAATTTGTATGTTCTTCACATTTTATGTGAAATTAAGATTATTTGAACGGTTCATTTAAAATTGATGCCAATGATGGTACGGTTTTAAATTTCTGAGGCATTCCACTCGATTGTTTAAATTTGTTTTGTAACCCATTTTGGTGCAAGGAAACTGTAAAAACGTGCAAAAAATACTATAAAAGAAATCGTAACTGTATTTAAAGAAAAAAATATTCACGAATGGAGTAAACCCTTTTACTTGCAATACCATCTATCTATCGCCGTGGAACGGAACCGAACGTGATCGATGTACAAAAAATTATCAGGTAATCAGACGAAATACCCTAGTTACGTCGGCACGGTCTTTGTATGGGATGAGGCATCTGTATGCTAGTATTAAATTATCTGTGATACTGTAAAATAAAATAATATACAATTTAATGTTAATTTTATGATTATGATGATATTATCTATACTTAATATTATAAATGTGAATGTAAGTTTTTTTGTTACGCTTTCACGCAAAAACTACTGAACCGTTCATCATGAAACTTTGTACATATATTCTTGGAGGTATTAGAAGTAACATGGGATACTTTTTATAAAAAAAAAAAATGGCTTCACTGCGAGCGAAGCCGCGGGTAAAAGCTAGTATTAATATAATTTAACTAGCTGTTTCCTGCGGCTTCGCTCCCGTCAACTGGTCACCTACCTACCTCTCTACCCTACCTACCTTACCCTTTCTACCTACCCACCTACCGCAGCTACCAACCTACCTACCCTACTAACTCTACCTTAACCTACCGAACACTACCTAATTTTATTTTTTCATACTTAAAGTAGCCTACCTCCTTTCTTAGGATGCCATCTATCTCCTTGCCTAATTTCATTGAATTCCATTCAGTGGTTTAGGAGTGAAAAGGTAACAGACAGACAGACAGAGTTACTTTGGAATTTATAATATTAGTATGGAAGTATGGATGATATTTTAACAATATGGAACTGGTCTCTTAGATATTTGGCTTTACGAATTATTCAGTAACCTAAGTAAACAGAAAATGTCTAGCATTTATACATCATTATGTAAACTCTATTTAAATTTTTGGCCAAAGCTGATATCTTGAGACCTAACCATCATCTTCCTGCCTTTTTCTCATATTAGTTGAGGTAGGCGCAACACGCTTTCTTCTTCCATTCCGTCCTGTCCCCGTCATGCTATCACTGACTCCATTAAACCTCATGAGACCTCATAGAATGATATCATCATTTCAGCCGAAAGACCTCCACTGCTCGACATAGGCAAGTGTCACCACCTCAATCAGTCCTGTGCATCTCACATCCAATGGATTTTCACAGCCCTGACAAGCCTGGCACCGCTCCAGCTAGAGGGAGGCCTCCCAATGTTGCGTCTTCTGGTATGCGGTCGCAATTCCAGAACTTTTCGGCTCCAATGACCATCCATGCTGCAAGCAATGTACTCTGCCCACTGTCACTTAAGTTTGGCAATTCGTCCGGCTTTGTCGGTAACCCTGTTTCTCTTGAGAATGTCTTCATGATAATCATTAATCATTCAGAAGAAACTACAAGAAATCTTGAAAATTTTTAAGAGCATGTCACAATAAACTTTTTTTTATATTTGGAAATCATCCAATGACTTCGCCCCTTCCCCCGCTTTACTGATTAAAACTCACCCGTGCTTCAGTTGCTTGTGCCAGGGGCGCTGGAATTCTTTTTCAAATATAACCATGACCCATCACAATATCATCTAAATTTTAAAAATAATTATTTACTTTAGTATGTAAGGCGCCAGTATCCTCCTCGAGCTCCACAACATGTATTTGATTGGAGTTAGGTTTCAGGCTTTGAGTCCCTATCAGGAACCTGATGGCATCACTCTCTCCATACTGCGGCGATAGAGCTCTCGTCTGGAATATAACAATAAAGGTAAGTATCTATACGTCTAGAGAAGCTTGTAGGTAAGTAATAACAGCAACATGGACCAGTCTTCAACTTAGTAGTGGTTAATATACATTTTGTAATTTTCTACTTTTTTGTTTCTGTTCTCCTGGTAGTTTCAGTCACCACTCATGATTTCAGACCTGGTTTTTTACTTCAGGATTTTGGTCTCCTGGTCAGTTGTGGAAAATCTAACTGAACTCCCAGATGGACCTAGAGTACCTTAATAAAAATGGCCATACAAACTTTCATGCACTATTTCACCCCTTCTGGGGATGAATTTCGAAAAATCGTTTCTTAAATGACAATGTATAAAATCAATATCCTCTCAAAATTTCATACTTCTATAATTAGTGGTTTAGGCTGGGCTGGGCGTGGATATGTCAGTCGGGACATAGCCTTTTACATATATAGATTGAGACTCCTCCATACATAGAAAAGACAGTAAGCGATCCTGGCTCTCATCTATAATTCTTTAGTGTACAGAAGACAGAAAATCTGTTACCAGTCTTGCCAAGGTGTATCATGGTACCCAGCCACTGGGTTGTGGAGATCAGATAGGTAGTTGCTCCATGCAAAATACTGGTAAGGCTGACTGGTTGATTGACTCGAGTTTGTAATATGTATGGCACAGTCACTTACGTTTTGTTTAATTATGAGGAAGCCTCCGTCAGCTCAAAAATCTAATAAGGATAATATGAAAGCAGGGATATGATGACAAAATCGTCGGTATAGATAAGTTAATACAGTACCTGGTGCTCTAAGCCATATATTATTGAGTTTCCTTCTTCCATTTCAGGTCTTTTTATAGTATTTCTTTAAATATAATGTTTATAGCCAACACAGCATTTTCATTTTGCTACAGCGCTTTCCCAACAAATTATTTTATTTACAATAATACACACGTCCGACTGACTGACGTAAGTTCTTTTTGGCTGACATAAAAGATCATAAGAAAAAAGAATGAGGAGAGATATTTACGCTATAAATCGTAAAAACTATTTTTGTTTTTGTGAACTGATTTTCTCCTGATTATGAAATGTCAATGTCACTCTTTCTTTGACAGTAGTGACAGAACTGACAGCAGTGACGTTGGTTTACCATGGCGTTTTTAGGAATTTAATGACCTGGCTTCTGAGGCCTTTAAGTCTAGTATGTAGTATTCTGAGACAGTCTTCAAAACTAGAAGTATTTTATACACAAGACTGAAGAGGAACAGTGTTCTTACTCTAATAAACCAATTCCCAACAGATTAAGCGAGGTCGATGGATTTTCCCTCAAAACTGCAAAGACCGTAACAGAAATAACTTGGAACAAAGGAACAATTATAGACAATTTTTTAATATAATTTTGAAATCGCCAACACGCATTGAACAAGCATGTGATTAATGCTTGTGCCTTTTCTGTATGAGTGGCCTTTGCCATGCAGTACGACACTAACTGGCTGGTATTATTATTATATTATGTAGTTTATGGAAACCCTGAAATCTGACACTAAAGTCACCGCCGGAAAAAAAAGTTCGTTAACACCTGTATACCAATTTATTCCAATATTTAAACGATACGAAAAAAATTAAAGTAGTTCAATTCAGTACACAACAAAGGTATCATTCCAATATAAAGCAGCAAATAAAAAGAGTCAGCCTTTTCAGTAACTTTCGCAGAGATCAATGGTAAGCTCAACTCCCAGTCAGCTCCACTTTTCCGTGTTTGTGCCTGTTTCAATGATTCCACAAGCTGTTCAGATACGTGCACACTAAAGACGTAATACAACATCAATAGAATCGAAGGGGACGAAGAAGGGAGTTAAAGTGAGTGAGTAAAGCGGGCAAACTTAGCTCCCTCCGTCATTCCCTTTATTTTAGGTTCCAATAAACCTTTCGTACCCTGTAGTCTGAAATAGAAGCCCCGCGCTTTCACTGTACTGTCTTTGTGTATTTCTTAAAAAGTACCGTACCGTACCTACCGTAGCAGAAATGCTTTTGACTTAATTAGATACTAACCCAGCGATTCGCGGTTGCATAACTACGGAGTAGGTTCGAAATTACTTGTCTTGGGCACAGATACATACGTAATAGAACTAACGCATATGGGGTGCCACAGGGTAGCGCGCTTGGCCCTCCTCTATTTATACTATACATACGATCTGCCAAGAGTTATGAAACACCTGTATGCCGACATATGACACTATTTGCTGACGACAGCACAGTTACCATTGACTATAAAGACAAAGAAAATTATAATAATGACGTTACTACTGTAGGTACATTCAATAATAACATGGCTTATTATCAACAACCTTAAGATAAATATTGACTAAACAAAATTAATGACATCCAACCAACGCAAAAATATGACTATAAATATTGACTTAGAAAACAATACTCGTATAATAAATCAAGTTAGCACCCCAACGTCTAGATTGGAAGACACACACGTTAGATTTGGCGAAGAGACACAGCAAATCGGCATATGCTTTGTACAGACTTGCGCCAGTCATAGGAAAAGACACCTTGGTTAAGGCATACCATGGTATGGTTGGTTCAGTAATAAGTTAAGGGGTTATGTTTTGGGGAAACTCAACGAATATGGAACTTATATTTATAGTCCAAAAAAGTGCGTTTTGGGTTGAAATGCACAATGACAACTGTAAACCTTTCTTTACTAAATAATTTTTAATATTTGAAATAGCAATATTTGTGGTGCGAAATAGTGTTCTTTGCAGGGCGCCAGTACCATACTCCAAAATCAATTAAAATGTTAAGTACTTGGGGGTGACTTAAGCTCTTAGAGTAACGTTATTTTGAGTGTGTGTAAGGGACATAATTATTTAAATGACTTGTATACATCTATCACATATGCGATATCAAAATAACCTTACTCTAAGAGCTTATGGTCACCCCCCTTAACTGTTTAAAAGACATCTAAAGAACTTTCCAGTAAGTAGATCCTATTATAATATCGCAATTATAATAATTATTGTTGATATTTTTAAGCTTCACGTAAGTAGATAAACATATTGTAAGTATCCGTTACACCGATATTTATGATGCATTATTTCCGTGTAAGCATAGAAGTGAAGGTAATCACTTAATAGCGACAGACCAATAAGAAAATTGTCTCTAACAATCCACATTGTAGGAAAACAATGGGGAACAAACTAAATAATTGTTTAATTGCTATACTTAGGTAAATGGACGTGCACTTAAGTAATAGCAATTCTTTTATAATAGACACTTGCATACATCTAAACAACAATATCTTAAAAGTTAAATTTACCTACCACATTGAATATTAAACTACTTTTACTGTTATCATGTTAGTCAATTTGTCTATCTATCTCATCTCTTCTTATTCGTTGTCATCGTTGCTGAAAGTCGTGTCCGACTTGGAAAGCTTTCACAGAGTCATTGACAAGCCGCTCTGAAAATGGTTAGAACGGAATATGACCGATCACTTATTGAAAAAGTTAGATACTTCCCCGAAACACTTTGGAAAAAATATCAACACTATCACCAACACCATTAAATAATGCAGTCATCCGGATTTACTTCTCAGGGCGCTTTCAATTTATGCGTTTCGTGTCGGACCGCACGCTTAACGTGCCGCAGGTTATATCTCGCTGTCGGGCCGCTGCAGTACGGTTGCAGGCCGGCACCGAACGTCTAAATTGAAAGCGTATTTTACAGCCGTGCGTTTTTATCCCAGTGATGTGACATCAGTCAAGCCATGGACTCTGACGAAGAAACATTACTGTTAGTGCTCTTGTTGAAAATCGTCAAAGATAAGCAAAAACGACGCCCCCGTAAACGAGCAGCACCGATGTTTTCGTTAACATGTAATTCTGGTGATTTCTATAATCTTTACCCTAGGTTAAAAAAAGACCCAAGCAAGTTTTTTAATTATCTAAGAATGTCTAGAGAATGTTTCTACGAACTACTTGAATTAGTTAAAAGAAAAATTCAGCGTCAGGAATCTGTTTTCAAGCATACTATATCAGCTGAAGAAATTTTTTGTTTCCGTGCGATTGCTGTGTTTGTCACTTTTGGAGTTCCATATAGCAGGATGTATTTCAATTTTATTTATTAAATCTTCCACGTTTATATCATCCATTTTTAGCAAATACGTAAATGAAAATTTGATGCAATTAGCTCTAACGTCTATTCACCGCACTATTCAACACCGAAATGAACACGTGATGCTTGCGACGTTGCCGTCCTGTTGTCGAGCGTGTGCGGTACCGGCGCCGCACTGGTGCTGCACCGTGCGTTTTGTATGAAAAAAGAGGATCGTCCGTGCGCTGTACGTCTAACGCACCGCTTCGGCACCGCAGCGGTCCGACACAAACGCATAAATTGAAAGCGCCCTCATAATACACCTGAATTATCTGTTAATGAAATCAATAAATACTTTGCAACTGTAGGTAGAAACTTGGCAAAAGCATGTATCGAAATGCATCACAATCTGACACCTGCAGCCTGACCAATGAACAATTGACCAATCACATGCGAGATTAAAGACGCGATGTAGGTCTCCGTTTATGTGATTGTTTAATTTTTCATAGTTTTTGCCCTTCGCCTAGTCGAACTTACGCAATTAGGCTGCTGGGCCTCTTGATGCTAGCCCGCCCAGTAGTTACGTATCTTTTTAATTCGTGATTTAAAATTACTAGCACGACTGAAGTGGAAATGTGGAAATAGAACGCCTATTCGTGAGGCTGAAAACGGATTCGATAGTTGGTACACAATCTCATTCATACCTTCTGCTCAAAAACAACAAAAAAAATCTGATTCCTCCCCTAACACACATCTTTAATGTCTGCCTCGAAAGTGGCCCGAGTTGTTTGAATGTTGTTTTTTTTTTTAACAAATAACGAAAAATTTAACTTTTAATACTCGCTGCCTCAATGAGGCCAGTATAGATCGTCGCATCACAACACATGAATGCTTGCCTGGGGTGGACTGCTTGTGCAGATTCCTGACGTTAATATAACTAGCAGTCTTATTGCGTAATGAATTAGGCAAAGCAAAGGGTAAATATGTAAGTGTATGTGTAAGTACGAACAATTGACCAATCACATAAACGGAAATCCACATCGCGCCTTCATCTTGTAATGTGATTGATCGATTGTTCTTACTCTTTGTTCTTTGCCTTACCGAATTCATTACGCAATAAGGCTGCTGGTACCTGGTTTCTTATTGCATCTCGTCTCGGGAGGAGCTCCAAAAACCACCTTCAAGAAAGTAGAAATAGCCCATCGAGCTATTTTAAATTTCTTGCCGGCCCATTCTTTATCCTAAAAAGCAGCTTTATCAAATAAGTAAAATTTTCATCATTCGCCAACTTTTTATTCTAAGCGTAGGTTACTTCTCAAGCAACATGGTGATCTCGCATATGGTACAAGCACTTTTCATTTCTTCATTTATCTTGGCCCTATTTGACAAAGTTAATGCAATTATAAGAGAAACTTTCTTTAGTCATTGATAATATCTTTCATATTAATTAAAATACATACATCACTCACACCAGACCCCAAAGACACACACACCTACACATGAAATGGTAATCAAAAGGTTTTTTTTTATAAAAGGCTTATAAGGACCACTATTTAAAGAAGGGTATAAACTGCAATCCGAGATATAGACTGTCGCTTAGATCGAATGCAGAAAGTCCTATATGTACGTATTATACTAACTCGAACTCCTAGTTGTACATACTCATTTTTTTTTGTCATACCTATGAATTTGTTGAATAAAATATATTATTTGATTTGATTACTAGACTGTCTTCAGCTCTTCTCAGACTAGCTAGTAGTAACGACCGTGTGGTCTTATTCCATCCACTAATCCCATTACAACCAGTTTTTCCAGATTGTCTGATTGTCTCCGGGCGATGTGACCAAAGTACATAACTTAGGACTCGTTGGTAGCAGATCGTGGAGCGTCTGGTTTTGATGTTCCATTAGTCGAGAATGGATTTATTCAGTATGTGGGTCTATGTATAACTACAAACAAACATTTATTCATAAAAAAATCCGCTATCTATAACTACAACTATCCAATATGTTAACGCGGTCATAATTTATTATCTTAATTTCAATTTATAAAAAAGAAAAGCTAATGGGACTTCCAATAGTAAAAACGTTGAAACTAAGGAAAAAGAGAAGGCAGAAAGAACTTTAGACGAAGTTATGAAGAGCAGAAGATATACAGCGTCTATAGGAAGTGGAACATGCAGACAAAGTGCGCTGCGCTGCCACCGAGGATGCCGTGGAAGTGCCAAAGTTTAGGGACAAACAAATATGAATGAATGCCGTGCCAGACTTGCCAGCCATTCTTCGTGTCGCTGGCAAGCCTAGTATCTATTAAATGAAAAGGCTTCTTGCAAATCGTGAGCGGAGGCGTGCGGTTCCACGTTTTCGTTCAAGGGGTGGCATATGTTTTTCCCGGTGGGAAGGACGGGTTAGGTTAGTGAAGTTTTAGCATTTCAGATTGAACCTTATTTTTGTTTTCCGCGCGCCATTTTCACCCTGCCTCGGGTTGGTTATATTTTTACCAGTCGTACCTTTATCTACAAGTTATAGGGTGGCAGGTACGAAGACTGGACGTGTTTGTAGCAAGGCATGATAAATGATAAATGATTTTATTTCTGTAAGTAGGTTTGTACAAACACTTATACATGTCGATCATATTTTTTAAAACTAGACGAAATCGGCGTTTCCTATCTGACTACTCTGAGAAGAAAGGCCGAAACAAAGTCTCTTTTAAAGTCCAGACAAAATCTTGGTTAGATCATGTGAAGACCATGTAGACTGAAGTCTGAAATGGTCTTTTGAGGAAAGAACCAGCCAGATTGAGTGGACCTGTCCAGTCAGTGCACGCATTTGTCAATAACCGTGCAGCTCAACTCAGAAATTAAGGAGCTCAATATTTTACATGAACCTTATTTATGGACACAGGGTAAATATTCCTAAGTGGCCCAAGTCCATAAACTCAAGAAATGCCCCATATTTCAAGGATGACGACAATTAATCAATATCTAAGTAATATATCCACTAATGCAAATATAGGCTAAAGCTATCTATGGGTCTAATTTGGAGTTTTAGACTCGGTTTGGTTGAGGCCCAGGGAGGAGGCAGTTGCCCCCGTTGCCCCCCCCCCCTCCTCTCCTTGTATCTCGCCTGCGTAAACGTGACTTCCCAGTAGTCAAGGGCAACAGTGTTATGTAGGCCTATAGGTAAATCAATGTACTTAGGCTTTCTAAACTACGTTGGGGTCGTCTTCCAGACTAAATGGGTGCCGCTGAAAACCAGTATTTTACATGGAACGGCTGCCTAACTGACCTCCACAACCCAAAAGGTAATTACGTAATAGGTACGATATCCTTGGCACCACTGATGTCAGATTTCAGCTTTTAACTACCCGTAAGGACTGTCAACGATCTACAAGAGACAGACGGGATCAATGGCTTAACGTACTTTTCGAGGTATGGAGGAGCCTCGATATGTGTTCACTCAAAGACATATGTGTCCACTCATTCACTCAAAGACCAACTTCGTCAAGAGTTGCTTAATCTTGAAGATCGATCCGTGCAGCTGTTATTAGAGCCACGAGCTCCTCCGTGTTAGGCTTAGGCGATATGTAGGACTAAATGGATGGACAGTAATATAATAAGCAAAGAAGGTATGAGTCATATGTGACGGAAATGGCGGATAATTATGGTGTACATACTGGCCGGAACTCGCGGGCGATAGTCGTGGGAACATCCTCAATACAAAATTAAATCGCTTCTCACTACGTTAAGAGATTATTTTTTTATGATTATTAATCATCTTCATTTCAGCCAAAAGACGACCACTGCTAGACATAGGCCTCCCCCAGCCGTCGCCACATTCACCGATCCCGTGCATCTCGCATCCAGCGAATTTCCGCAACCTTGACCAGCTCATCGATCCACCTCGTGGGAGGCCTTCCAACGCATCGTCTTCCGGTTCACGGTCGCCATTATAGAACTTCTCAGTCTCAGCCCTTTCGGCCGTCCGCAGCCTTATTGCGTAATGAATTCGGCAAGGTAAAGGGCAAAGAGTATGAAAAATCGACCAATCACATGCGAAATGAAAGACGCGATGTGGATTTCCGTCTATGTGATTGTTTAATTCTTCATACTTTTTGCCTTGCCGAATTCATTACGCAATAAGGCTGCCGTTCTGCGAGCAGTGTTTTTTATGATTCCAGTGCCTATAATAGTAGTTATAATTTACATTCCTTTGAATTTTTGATTCTATGAGTCCTAGTAGGCTAGGACATAGTATTTTTCTTCATTTTCCTCAAGATCCGCTTTGAAAGAACACCTACCCATCCCCTTCCATCATTTTCTTTCTTTCTTTCAGCTTCAACTAGCGCCATACTGGTTGGAAAATTAGCTGAATGGTAATTCTTGGATCTATGTCGGTAACCTTGGTTCGCCTATGAAAATCTTTATTTCTAACATTCGTTAATGAATGAATTTAAATACGGTGGCTCTAGCGTCATAGACCTAGTAAAAAAATCCGTGCTAAATATAAACAGTAATCATAATTTTATAACTATTCTGTTTGTTCGTCGACATAAAAATATGTTTGTTTAAAACAAAGTTTAGCAGAAGAATTTGAAGAATGTAACGTGCGTATGATGGTGATGAATGAGTTGTTTTTATATATTTTATACGTTTTTAGTCACGAGACGACGTAAATCTATGCCGTTTGCATACCACCGTGCGATAGCAGAGAAATAACAATTTGATTGGGGAGTGTTAAGCGTGTGCAATTTTTACCCGACTACGGCAAAGCAAGAGGGAGAGTTATGTTTTCGACCGGTATGTGTATATGTATGCATGTTAATCTGTTCTGTTCCCTCTTATCTTCTAAACTACTTATCGTAATTTGGCAAATGAGGTGTCTTTGGAAGCGTCTTGTTTGTTCGCTGGTTATAGCCTATATGACGTCACATTAAATGGAATATGGAGCCCTCTAGGGGGCACGAAGTAAAGAACGAAATATATACTACCCACCCCATCATGTGTGGTATCACTAAACAGGGATTTTATAAAATGAAGTTAGGTTTGATACATCATATTTTTGTCAAGCATACCGTTTTTGCGATATGACTCGACAAAGTCATAAATCAAATTTTTACCCGACTATGGCGTCGCAGTGTTTGTTGATCGGTAAGTATGTATGTAATAATGTTATTATGTATGTATTACTCATTTATGTTCATTTGTTCGCTCATAACTGAGTCTCTCAAATTTTTAATCATAAACCTATGTGTTTGTTTCGTTAGCTAACATACAACTAGCTAACAACTACAAACACATAGCCAGGCATAGCACATACCTATACATGTCCTTAGCTAGGTACATGTAAAACAACAAACCCTAAACAGAAAATAAATGTGATGTGGGCAATAAAAAATAAGTTCAAAAACTAAAACCCGACTACTGAAAAATCACGCTCTAAAAAGTATGAAACAAGAAAATATTATTATCTAAAATTGTTATGTACAAATTATTCGATATGTATCGGGTAGTAAATAAACATCTTGCATGTAATAAATATTTTATTGTATTTCATAACTTGGTCGGATTATTCTTTGCAGTATGTATTGTTTTGTTATGGTAGGTTCAGAGGAGAATATATTCTTGTTTCATAATTTTTAGAGTGTGCCCCGGTATGTCAAAGTGTATTCCGGACTATAATCTATCTCCATGCCAAAATTCATCCAGATTCGTTCAGCCGTTCTGGCTGATTGAATAACATACATACGTCCATCTATTCAAACTTATTCATCTTATTTTTCTTTATTAGTAAGATTTTTTTTTATTTCGCCCGACTAGAACCTCCCCACACAACAAACAACACATACACACAACCCCAAAATTTTAAAATTTTCTCTAGATGGGTAGTTTAGTCTATAGATCGATCTGACAACCCTAGGCGTACCCTAAATAGCTGGCACTTGATAACGCAGATTGTAGCTGACTAATACTTTCACCAGGATGGTACATTCAAACGGCTCTCCTTAGAGTTTGTATGAATATCGGCCCTGTTAGAGGCCAAATTACAAAAACTGATTCCTCTAAAGGCATCCACCACCGTCCGCTTTGCTACGCCTCAATTATAGTGCATTGCGGTGTTTCTGATCATACTAGTTATGTCCCACTTTCTGGATTGTCACAAGTGTAATATTCTGTTTATAATTAGTAATCGAGTATTTTCCAGTCAAAGTCATAGTAGTACGAGATACAGTAAAAGAAATGTAATCCCTAAGACTTATTATGTTAATATATACATTGAAACATCCCAAATAGGTTGCCTAATATAATTAAATGTATTCGATCAACTGCCTCGATTGGTAATTTATGAAAATCGAGCATCAGCTAAAAGAATATGACCCAAAGGATTGAAAAAATAAAGGTTACCTATTTTTCCCTCTGCGCAACTACGGAGTTGCCAGGTAAAAACAGGTAGAAAGCGTAATTGATATACCATCATCAGTTATTTAATCGAATTACATGTCAAATGAAAGTTTATTTTATTCCCAATGCAACCATATCAGGTTTCTTTATCAAAAAGTTGATTTAATCCATGGTTGCCTACATTTAATAACAAATTTTATTATTCTTCTTCTTAGCGTGTCGATGACAAATATAAAAAAAAAACTAAACCGACTCCCAAGAACAAACATTACAAAGTACTCGTATTGGAAGAACCGACTTCCAAAACTTTGTAATGTTTGATGTAAATTAGTTTTTTGTTAAAACAGTTACTTATTTTTATCTTTTTTATTTTGATACCTTATATTACCATGAAAATCTTTTATAGCCAGAGAGCTTCTCATAACAATTCCAACAAGCCTAAACACGACTGGAATATATTGTTTTATTATGGAGTACCGGTACCTACCTTCTGACTTCATCACCTGAGCAATTCGATTTTATCATTTTCATTATTAATTAATTCTTATTTGCTTCATCGCAGTCATTTAACTATTCGGTATATCTTATACCCAAAACTAACTTAATTTGCACTCACAAATTCAATTCCATGTTGATGAAAATACCAAAATCGTTCGCCTATAAAATTTGAGCGTTTCCCTCGATTACCATGTCGACTTTTTCTAAACTTTCTATATGTACTAGTTCCACGTTGACTTTTTCTAAACGTTCTATATATACTAAAAAAACAACTATTTTTCAATGTTTTATAGATACAGTAAAAATGCTATAAATACTTTTTTGTCAGTCAAGAAACATATGGTACTCGTTACAACTACCAAGAAACACCATTATTGCTGCTTGAATTTGAAATACAAATTGCTGTTACTATTATAAAATGCATGTTAGACTTACTTTAGAATACTAACATTAGTGACATCTGATAAATTTCATTATAAGAAACACGTGTTCCAAAAATGGCCATTCCTTTTCAGCTAGTTAACGAGATATGAATTTTTGAAATAGTTTTTTGGCTCTGGTGTAAAGTTTAACTTTTCGAGATACTACAAGTTTGCTTACCTGCGTCGAATATGCGGACTTTATATCCGTTTCTAGAATATAGGAACCTGGCACTAAACAGCAACTCATCGCCTTGTCACGTGTTCGAAAGCGCTGTTATTGTCTATTATCGTTTTACTAGAAAAGCGATAAGCCTGATAAACGTTAGTCACAGCTCTTTGTTACGACATGTTGTTATTACTGGTCAGAGGTCGCGACGTTCGCGCGTAATTATTCATTTATAATGCACTTTGTTATGGACTCATTAGTCGGGGTATCGCTGCTTTTAAAGGGTAGGGCTCCCCCGTGCGTTTATTGCGCAACAAGTTGTAATGGCAATCAAGTTTGTTTTGACAGTCAACAGCGTCGAATGCGTTGATTTGGTTATCGTGTGTGAGGCCTAGACAAACTGTCATTATAATGAAAAAAAAAGATAAATTTTCCTTTTCCTTACTCCATGATATATCATGGAGTAAGGAAAATTTATCTGTTGTACAATCCCCGAATATGAAGTTTGGATCAGGCTCAATGGTTGCTTTGGGAGCTATCTGTCAAAAAATGCAACCTACCAGAAACCATCAATTTGAATGTTAAACGGAACTCTTGAGCATAAAATCATAATTTAACAAAAAATAAATACCCTTATTTTTTCGATCATTTCTTGAAAACTAATGAACAATAATGAATCTTAAAAAGCACTTTTTTGTGCACAATTGAACAAGGAATAAACTTGCCCAAGCACAAATTGCAGTAATTGTAGTTTACGAGAATTAAACTATATATTGATTTTTGAACCCTTTAACAGTCCATTTTATTGCTGTGATGGGATTTTTATGAACTTTTCAGCCAAGATATTAGCGATGGCGTTGGTTATTTTTTAATTTCACGTAGTCTCGCGCCTGACCACTATGTCACCTGACGGTAAGCGATGATGTGGTCGACGGTGAAGCACGCTTGCTTAGAAGTAACCTATTCACTCTTGACTTTTTTAAATAATAATATATTTATTTGGCAAAAAGTACACAATTACAGGTGATATTTAACAAGATCATAACTGGCGAGGTAAAAAATACATGATCAATGATCCCCATGCTAGGAAAACCTGTGTGTGTGACTACTAACTATACGCATAATAAAAGTATTCCGAATACGTTTAGTGCGTATGGGTGGGATTGTCGACCATGTATCAATAGCGCATCACCGTTCGTCTGGTAGACCGATGATTTTTCATCGGGCTAGGCGACAAAAAAAATGACATTTTAATAGTGCTTGCATTGCATTCCCAGACATTTTTGACCGTTTTGCTATCTCTATGGCGACGCTTTCGTTGATATTTTTCTTATAATTCGATGTCACTTGTCTAGACCCAGTATGATTGACTGCCCAAAAGAAGGGGTTTGTATGAATCTATATCTGCTTATTTCTTTGCCACTCCCTAATTGCTTTTTCTTTTTTTTTGCGTCGAGTGTTGCTCATGCATACTGCACTACCATGGGGAGATAGCGCAGTTATGTGGGACTCCAACACTAAAACTAAAACGCTACGGTGTCCTCCTGCGCCGCTTATGGCGGAACACGGACACGCGTTAGCACTCACCACGAATCCGCGGCACGCCCCGTGTTGATGGATTTTAACAAATGAGATATAATAAGATTCATCCATCACCCTGAGTACACTAGGAAATAAGAAATTGAAAAAAAAAAATATTCGCCGTCAATTCAGAAATTATTACATTGCAAAATATCAAAAATACGACCAGTAAAAGACCCAAACTTCAAAACAGGCTGATGTAGTTGGTGGTAGATATTTTAGTTCAATAAATCTCAGATTTGATGCCCCAGACTGAAACAGATTGCTTGAAAAATGATCTTATTTGGAACTTTTAAACACAGGGCAAAATAGGGCAGAATAGGAAGTTTTTATTAGGTACTCAAAAAGATATTTTGACAACTTTCGTTTTCAGTCGGCCTCTCATACCGCATTTAGTTTGAAGTCACTTCAAATACAAAGTATGTAAGCAGAGCGGGCGCTTCAACTTGCGTAATTACATAGTTAGAAAAATATTCCAGCTCTAGTTTCATGCACACATTTCGCAATATTTATTATACTAGGCTTATGTAGGTTACGCACGCTCACCCACGACCGAATACCGATAAAAGCCAAGATTATTAAAAAAAAAACTATTAACGAATCTATTCTTGGATAACTTCTCTATATAAACCCCCGCAAATCAATCAAATTCTATTTTTAAAACGAAAAAAATATTATTTCACGTTATTTTTTTTGCGTAGGAAGACGCGCTTTTTTATAGTTTTGTACAAAAATAACTACGGACTTTGTAAAACATCTATATAAAAATATTTCTAAATTTTGACGCAGGACCTATAAAAATCCTTATAGTATTTTCGTCTACAGATTATATAAAGCAGCCACCAAAGAGTCAGCATCAAAGAGTTTATGCCGTAAAAAAATAAAAACAAAACTGGAGTTAGCAACAGACTGGCCACTGGGATCATTAAAAAAACGAGATTAAAGGTGAGCGTACACTCAACACTAATCATGAAAAGGCTAGAAAAGCATTGGTCTTTGGTTTACTGGCTCAGCGGGGTTTTCTGACTACCAATCTTATTTGAAATTCATATATTTAATTAAAATACAACTAGCTTCTGCCAGCGGCTTCGCCCGCGTGAATGTCGAAGATTATCGTAAGGGAACATATTCCTGGGATAAAAAGTACATGCTAGATGAAAGACGCGATGTGGATTTCCGTCTATGTGATTGGTCGTTTTTTCATACTCTTTACCCTTTGCCTTACCGAATTCATTACGCAATAAGGCTGCTGGTTTCCTCACGATGTTTACCTATACTTTACATCGCTGAAGAGAAACAATGTGGGAAAACTTGGGCCTAGATATACAGAAAGTACATATATAAAAATCACACTGGGTACTTGACCAGCTTTTAAACCCACGTCCTCAAGTAAGAAAGGCGAGGACTTAGCTACTGAACCACCACGACATCAACTGCTATTACTATAGTTATAAATTATTTTTTTAATCTATATACTATAATAATATTATAAAGCTAAAGTTTGTTTATTTGTTAGTTTGAACGCGCTAATCTCAGGAACTACTGATTGGAATTGAAAAATTATTTTTGTGTTGGATAGTCCATTTATCGAGGAAGGTTATAGGCTATATAACATCAGTTTACGACCAATAGGAGCGGAGTATAAAGGAAAAATGTTGCAAAAACGTGAAAAAATATTCATTTTTGAAAGCTTCCGTTGCGTGCGCTGCGTAAGCGGTTAAAGTTACGCAACAATCATGTATGTATGTAGTGTAGGTAGGATAGGGTAGTTAGGGTAAATGAGTAGGTAGGTAGCCAGTTGACGGGCGGTAAAGTACAAAATAGTAAAAGTTCCGCCATGTTTTACCAGCAGAATGCCTACATACATAAAATGCGAAAATTATAAATAAGGGAACAGTTCAAGAGAAAACAACTTCGAAGAGAAACACTTATCTGTTTATTATCTGTTTGTGTAAACACTGCACTGAATATTAAAAGTGTCGTGCGTTTCATGCCAATAATAGCCAAGCCAATAGTTAATGAGAGTCTTTGTGAGCAGCGGGACATCCGTGTGAAACTGTGCTAAGGAAAGCTTACGTTCCACAAACCTTTAGAAACATACCTACTTATCCACTACGCTTTTCTATTGGAATCCCCAAGGCAAAAGAAAGCGTGGCCGTCCCCGTCAAACCTGGCGTCGCACCGTGTTGGCAGAAGCGATGAGCAGAATGCCGTGGAGCGACGTGAAGCGTGAATTGATCTTCACGCTGGTCGCGTTGGAGGACTATTGTGGAAATCCTCTGCCACATCCAGGGGACATACGACATTAAGTCAACGTTTCGCTACGCAGTACCCTCGTTAACACTTGCTATTTTGCAGCGACTTGCTTCGTGTTCTGAGTTTGAATCGACCTACACTTTGATGAAGATATAAGTAGATAGTTAAGGTCCGGTTTCTGAATTGAGCATTTGGAATTAAGAATATCACAAATCCTTTCTTAATGACGAACTTTGACAGATTTTAAGAGTAGAGTTTAACAGATACCGACTTACCTTCAAATTCTTCATAAATCGGGGGTAAGTCAATAATAATTACTCTTAATTTGCTCAAACATGAGTACAAGAGGGTGACACACAGACTCTTAGAGTAAGGTTATTTTGCCGTAGATAATGACATGCAAATAGATATTAATAATGGAATACAAATCAAAATTATACAATTCAAACCGAATTAATAATTTCAGAATGGTAATTTAGAAATATAAAATAACTTTAACCGATAGTAAAATAACTTTAGTTAGAATAGCCATTTCTAATTCTATTCTATAGCACGCTGATCGAAGTAGATAATATCTGGTCTGTAAAATCTTTCGGACTTGAAAACGCAGCTTTATTGCATCGTAGGCCATTCTAACTAACAAAAGTGATCTTATCGTTGCTTTCCACATTTTGCGTGCACTCAACATAATAAAATAAAATTTATTCTATCGTTGAACTTCATAGAAAGACTCTCAGTAAAATATTGAAAATATCCCAGATAAAATAAGCGTTGATTTCTAATTTCGCCATATTTCATACTGGCTATCTCAGTTTGCGTGGTATCCGGCCACCTTAAAAGCATCGGAAAATGCGAATTCTAAATTTAAACGCAACATACCAAAGAGAACAAGAGTTTTAGTCGTAAAAAGCGCATAAAGTTTCTGCGGAGCCTTTGACGCGGGTCCGGTCGGTATGCCAACGACCAGATTTTGTGATAGGCTCACGAAGGCATTTCGCCGATACTTTTGCCTTTTATTCAAATGTTTTAAAAAGCTTTTACTCCATATACAATATGGTGGGCATTAGGAATTTAGATGTAAGATTTGTGTTAATGTTTGTTTTGTCGTTCAGTTGGACCTCTAACCGTTTATTTTTCATATGAACGAGCCACTTAACTGGTATATTATTTGTAGTGGTAAATGGTTAACACGCGCTTGCCATTATCAGCTTTCTTCTATCAAATTCTTGGTATTTACTATCCCCTTTCAAGCCATAGCATAATCATCTCTCTCGATCCACAGATTCTCAAAAGCTATCAAGACATTTTGATTAGATTTACAAGCACTCGGACTTATGAACGTATGAAACTCTACTTAAATGTCAAAGAAGATAATCGATTTTATTTGAAGCGTAGCACAAGGCCGTAATATGTAATAAAAAGCAATGAAAAGCATGTTGATTTGTTCCTTATGGTCTCTAGATTACATTGGCATAATCATTACTACCTTGTCTAATAGCAAACTAAAACTCCACGCGTTCAAATGATCATACCAGAGCCATTGAGGTAAACCAGAGCGATCCCTTTCCAGCAGTTTTACGCACATCTCGTTGAAATTTTTGGAGTGTATTTTGTACTTGAGGATGCTATATTCATGCACAAAATTCATTTAAAACAGAAATCTTTAATGTTACACGCAATTCAAAACAAACGTTTATCATTATTTTGATAACTTGACAGTTGTCTGTCAATTTGTGTTAGATAGGGATGGGGCTTACAGTCGCCTTCTATGTCGACTCAGTTTATTTTACTTGACTTAGTACTTAAGTATACGATCGCATTATTAATTAAGGACGCAAATAGCACCCTATGCCCTATATATAAACAAAAAGGCGTCATCGCTGAATGCTGCAACTACAGGTGGTAAAGCTTACATCAGACATACAGGTATTTGAATAATTATCTCTTCAAGCATTATTATTATTATTAATTCATTTATTTCAGGCGACAGGGCCCAGATAAAATAACTTAAACCTAAACATACATAATAATAATGGTGTTAGTAACAATACAAACTTATACCTATGTTAGTAGCACAATAAATTTGAACAAAATTTAAAAATTTACAAAGATTCAATGATCATTGCTTCAGCATTCCAGCTGAAATACTGGAGCAACGATTCATATGAACACAGTCCAGCCTGTCAGCAATCATGGCATTATAAACGACTTTTCCCGTATTACTGAAAACCAATATGGATTCACACCAGGTTAGTCGACAGTTGATGTCATTCAGACAATAAAATTAGAGTGGTGATGGAAAAACATCGTTCGAATAAATAAAATTTGTATCTCGTATTCATCGACCTAGAAAAGGCTTTCGATAGAGTACCTAGAAATCATGTTTGGTAGGCAATGAGAGTACAAAATATACTGAAGTACTAGTCTAGGATTTATACACAAGCATTGAAACGCGCATGTAGAGCCCAGCGGGTCTCAGTGAGCCAATCGGCGTGGTGATGGGCGTCCATCAGGGATCAGTCCTGAGCCGTGATGGGCGTCCATCAGGGATCAGTCCTGAGCCCAATAATATTTAATTTGTGCATGGACTACGTATATCACACGGGACCTACGAAAGCCCACACCGGAGTGTATGCTTTACGCGGACTCTCACACACAATTAGAAAAACATGGGCTACGCATAAGTCGGTGTAAATCTGACTATTTGGAATGTGACTACAGATAGCAGAAACGGGTTACGATATTTATATAGACAACCGGGCACTACCCAAAGTGGACCACTTCAAGTACTTAGGTTCTGTGCTTACCTCTGACGCAAATGTGGATAAGGATGTAGATCACCGCATCAAACCTGCCAGGCTCAAATGGAGATCGCTATCAGGTGTTCTTTGTGACCGCAAAACGGCATCCGTGTTAAGGGAAAGTATACAAAACGGTAGGACGACCAGGCATGACTTACGGAGCGGAGTGCTGGACCTTTTAAAGCATCCGAACAACAACTGCATACAAGTCAAATGAAAATGCTTAGATGGGCGTGAGGAGTAACCCGCCTAGACAAAGTGCGAAACGTATATGTCGGGGTTACTTTCAAAGTAGCACCGATTGGCGAGAAAGCAGACAGCGTTAGTAAGGCCAACCCGAATTGCCATTCGCCTTAGTTAAGATTATAAAAATCATTAACAATTACAATCATTATCATTAGCACATTACAAAGTACATAGGAATAAGTCAATATGCGTCTGTCCGTCCGACTGTCCGCAGCTTACCTCAGAGTCTTAGTACTATAATGCTATAATTTGGCATGGATATACATATTAAGCACGCCTTTTTTTAGTTATCACAAGCTTATTTGATTACCTACACGAACTGTAGTTGTGTTTTTTTTCAAACAAACCTTAAAAAATACACTCATTTTTACGACATTGATAACTGAAAGTGAAGAACAAATAAATATAAAAATACCACTTTTTTATTAATTAAGATGTCGCGAATTTATTAGGCTATAAAAACAATATACCATTTAAAATGAAAAATTGCCTTCTTTTTTTAAGGAATTAAAAAAAAACCAGGTAATCAGTTCGACACTTATAACTATTCGACTAATATACTAATTTTTTGGATCGTGGTCATTCTTTTTGTGCTGGTGTGAGTATATCTCAACTAAGGGCATAGTTCAAGTTTCATCAAAATCAGTCCAGAAGTTTACAAGATATGGAGCATACAACCGAACTCCTTAGCGACAAACAGTACGAATGTGTAAATTGAGTTATTGTGGGAACTTGGCAATCCTTTAGGAACCGTACGTACTATAGAAATTGCTCATTTTGTTGTGTGCTCTAGTGGCTTGTGACAAATAAATGTGTTTTCTGTCTTTCTTTATTTTTAGTGGCGGTATACTAAAACTAAAAAGGGGAAAATAAAAACGTTTTCACAATATTTAAACTGACTTCAAAACCAAAACAAACAAAAGATGCAAAATTTTTGTTACTTTAGTTTCAGCAGTCGGTATCGAAAAATTATAAAAACAAGAGTTACCAAAGACACCGACTTCCAAAACGTAAGTTATTTTTTGCAGCCTATGACCCCTGCCCTTTTATACGTATTCGTCGTATTTTATTTTTATTTAAGTGTATATGTAGGTAGTTATTGTTAATTAAGTATTATATTTTATACTATGTAAATTTTTGCACTTTTTAGTGTTTTGGTTTTGAAGTTGGCTTATTTTTTTGTGACAGTATTTTAGTAATTATGAACAATATTCATTACAAAAACCGCGCCAAAGAAAGCTATCTCCTTTTGACAGGTTTTCAGGTAATTTAAATGAGTGTGAAATTTACAAATACCTAGCATCGAATACTTAAATTAGAAATCGGGCGTAAGAAATAATAATTTTTGGCCGGTAATAGACTTTTATGGAAGAAAATGTCGTACCTACTATATCAAATAATTAGATCATAAGTTAAAGCAGTTCTCTGGAAAGCGCTACCTCTCGAAATCATGACGGCCACCATTCAATATGCTTTCAAACATAAATTGCGGGTTTATTTTCAACGGGGAGAGGGACATCTCGATAACTTCTATTCATTACTTTATTAAAATATATATATTTTTATTTAGATATGTTTTATACAAAATATATATGTATATGCATTTTAAGCAACTTATTATTATTATTTCTTTGTTTTATTTTTTTGCTTGTCACAATTTAAATAATGCACCTGCCATGTTATGTCTTCACAACCCTTGGTTGACTGGTAGAGAATCCCTAAGGCATTGGGGTCCGCTATTGTACCTTTGTGCATGAAGTTTTAAATAAATAAATAAATTCGGTATGCTTGTTTTAAATTATGGCCTATCATTGCGTTCTTCTTATGATGGCAGTTAAAACACAATTTTACTAGCCATATACTGTGCAAGATTATGTGCGTGGAGTAATGCTCATGCATACTGCGCCACCCCGGGGCGCAGTTATGTGGGACTCCAACGCAGCCGCTACATCGTCGGCTTATCGGCAAAAACCCTGACGAGAGGCCCCGCCTCGGGGTCCTTTTCGCTTCACCATGGGTGACCAAGCCACGGCTACTGATCCTTCCGCCTCGACAATGCGGGAACCCACCGTGGGGGTGCGGGAACCCATCGACATACAGTTTCAACTTCGGCGCCTCCATTGAGTACAAAGCCCAAATTTTACTAATTTATCTCTCTACAAAGCGCAAGTCGGAACCTGCATGGAGAATTGCAGCCTTTGGGATGGCTCAGCTAAATTTTATATCAACTTGCCGCGCTTGACTCGGTTGAACGCAGAGCTAAGAGGCTCATTGGTGACGTTAAACTGGTGGATGCCAAGCTTCACAGCTTGGCTCATCGCCTTCTGGTTGCCTGCTTGTCGGTCTTCTTCAGACTGTACTTCGGTGAGTGTGCTTAAGAACTCCACGACCTCATCCCACCGGTCCCTTTCTACTATCGGACATATAGACAAACTGCAAGTTATCATCCTTACCTAGTTGCCTTTCCACCAATTCGCACCAAGCGCTTCCAAACACCCTTCATAAAGCGTACACATAAGAGTGGCACTCGCAGCCTGCATCAGTGTTTCCGAATGCATTCAACCCGAACCTCTTTTAAGTTAGAGGCTTCTTCTTGGTAAGATCACTATATCTTCGATTGTGTGTGATTTTTTTTTTTTTTTTTTTTTTTTCACCTGACCTAGACTAGAGTCAAGTTCAAACCCACTCCAAGTAAAAAAAAAACCTATTCATTAGTTTAGCTGTCTCGAACGTTAGGTATCAAATTCCTGCCCTTGTCCCATGTTACTTGGGTTCGGTGCTACACGTTTCCTTCTTACATTCCGTCCCGTCAACAATCACGAACGCTTCCACTGACTCCCTTTTCTTACATTTCATTGCTCACACAATGAAATCCTTTCATCTGAAAAACTTTCAGAGCTGATGGCATAAGATTTCTCACATCAGAAGTTTTTGGGCAAACCCTGAGACGTGTTAGTAGTTCTTACTTTAAGAAATAAAAAACTGTTTTATCTATTCAAAATACACTTCGAAATATAGGGACTTATAGAGCAGTATTATTTGGTGCTGTGTGGACTCTGCCTATTTAAAGGCAAACTCCCTATAATAAGACTGGCAACAACTAGGTACTTAGTTTTGGAAGGTAATTGAAATTCGCACTTATTTAAATAAATGAAGATGTTTTGCCAGGCTTTGATTGTCAATTATAGAGAAGCCGCCTGAGGGCAGGCATGTTGCTCGAATACAAGTGTAAAAGTGATGTCTGAGTTTTAATTATTAGCTCTCTGAGCCAACCCCCTCACAGTACGACACAAAACTTTTATCAAACGCATAGATCTATAGTACAGATGACCAGCTGTCTCAATCTCCGTAAACAACAATGATTAACGAGAAAATAATAACAGAAATACTCATGATGTAATACAAAATACGTAATTCCGTAAACAACAAACAAAACGTATCGGACTCTCGGTCCAACGAATCAATTATGATTACCACCGGAGATCCAGAGAGCCGGGGTATACACGTGATCATTAAACTGCAACTAATCACAATATTTGAACGAACACAAACTATAGTTTTATCAGACACGACACGACTATTTGCCAAGAGGTCAGAGGGAGCGCGCCCGCGCCCGCCGGTCAAACAACGGACCACTTTAATTCACAAACTCTACCGTATTTAGAAGCTATTAAAAATAATCACAATTATAGATAATAAATAGCAAAGCTAACTTTGCCGACGGTGAAAAAATACACACTTCAGTATCGCCCTTATACTGTGAGAGCAACGAGGGGTGGGGCGAAAAAAATTATAAATCGAACGGTAAATTTAATGTTGCGCAGGAGTATATCATTTGAATTGTACGCGAAGGAATATCAGTTGTGTCTTGGAGACGGCGGGCGGCGGTCGCGTGTCCGGCGGACAATTACCTACATTTAGTGTTGTGTCTAATAGTGCGATGAAGTGCTCGATATTTGTTTGTTTGGTCGTGTGCTTGGCGAGGTTCTGCGATGGCTTGGGTAAGTGCAACCCTCGGATTACCTACCAAAAATTAGAAGCACTGTTCAAATATATCAATAACCTTTTTTTAGTCCCAATTTCTAGTGTTTATCTTTTTTTATTTGATTACAAATGGTTTTAATTGTTGTTGGTGTCATAGGTCGTGTCAAAGGGTATGAAATCGCTGTTTCTAATTAACTGTGAGGCTGAACACTCCTTTAATTTCCGTGCTAAACTTGAAACATTTCGGCCTTCATGATAGTTTATTGGCAATCAATATTCTCAATAAGTATGCTTTAGCATATATAGAGCACTTACGAGTGCCCAGTTCCCATCTTCAATCAATATAATCGGGTCACTGCAAGAACAGACATTTCGGTGTTTCTAAATAATTAGTCATTCATACAAATGTGACCGTTAAACAAACAGTCGTGTAAATAAATCATCCCATTCAACTCTATCCGTAAGATACAACAATCCAATGACGATAGAACGGTTAGTTCCGATAAAAACTGCGATATCGCGGTGTCAGTGGAATTCCGGGCTTATTCATTGTTTTTAAAACTATTGCGTAAAAGGAAACAGTTTATTTAATAAACATACTGGTAATATGACGCCTGGAATCCCCGAAGGGTTAGGCAGAAGTGTAGGTATTTAGAACTTGAATGAGACACATTTCGATGGATCTCCAATAAGATAGAAACGCCCGGCGGACTTCATAGATATTCAAATCACGTTTTTACATTAGCACGCCTAAATCAAATCTACTCCGAACTAATCAAACGACAGGTTCTATTATTTTAAATTGATTCTAAATTCAAATGAGTGTTCACAAAATCACAACCAGCCAGACTACACTACTTTTTTAGCAGCTTGCATGTTTAAAGTGTCAGTAGGCAACCTCGCAAGGTATAGTAAAACCACATTTCGCCAATTATGGCCAAGTCCCATATAGGGTCGTCCCCTATCATATGGGACTTGAACATATTTTTTGCTATAAGAGAAAATGCGGTCACAGACATCAGACTGAATATCCTAAGTAAAAATCATAATTCGTGGTTTAGCTCCCACTTATTTCCTCCTCCAATATTGGACCAATTTAAAAGATACTCCATAAACTGAAAAAAAAGAAAAAGAATGTGGCCCTATGTTTCCTGTTGATGATATTATTATTTACTATTATCTTTAGAAGCACTAGAACCCTCAATAAATGCTCAAAATTGCGCTGTCAACAGAGGCCTAGTGTACAAATTTGACAACTATAAATGAAATAATAAAAAAAGAATCACAACATATATCCTTCATTATTCAATTTGTCCAATACTGGTGGAGGAAATAGGCGTGAGCCAAACCTCAAATTATGAATTTTTACTAAGGATATTCAGTCGGATGTCTGTGACCGCATTTCCTCTTAAGAGGAAATACGGGCAGAGAGCACCGACTGAATTTCCTAAGTTAAAAGTCATAGTCCGAGGTTTGTCTCTCGTCTATTTCCTCCTCCGATATTGGATCAATTTATGGATATTCCATAAACTGACAGTAAAAAATATATACTATGCCTAATTTTTTTGATTTTTTATTTGTAGTTGTCAATGTAAATGTAATTTGTGCACTAAACCTCTGTTGAAAGCGCAATTTTGAGCATTTTTTGAGGGTTCTAGTGCTTCTAAAGATAATTTATCATCAAAAAGGAAAACATAGGCACATAGTATATATCTTTTGTTATCAGTTTATGATATATCTTTTTAATTGGTCCAATATTGGAGAAGGAAACAGACGAGAGCCAAACCTCGAAATATGACTTTTTATAGGCAGAAATGTTGTTTATACCTTTGGCAAAACCATTTTTGACTGTCTACAGTCTGTTGCCGGTGACCATCTGTTATAATGGAGTTCTGTTAATCTTTGGCGAACCCACGCAAGAAATTGTTAGAAAGGCAGAGGGAGTAGTGGGTACAAGCCTAGCACTAACATCTCGGAGCCCCTTCACATGTACCTGGTGTACCTACACTTTTTTTTTTTTTTTTGCTGGCTTATTCACAATCGCAATCATATAATCAGTACTCGCTGTCCTATGGAACTAATGAGACATAATTAAAAATACATTTTTTTAAAACAAGCTTTTTCGTATACATCTTAGCAAACCCTTACATTTGATACCCATATCATAGTAGTACACAAAAAATAACTAGTCCGCCATCTTAGGCCGTCCGCCATATTAGATTAAGAATGACGTCACTTAGCATGCATTGTCATTTAAACTAAACGTGTATGCAAAATTTCATTTTAATCGGTGGCAGATAACTGCTTGAAAATTCAGTTGTAAGATTTGAATCGAACACACTTACATACATACCTTCATTGCAGGATTGCAAAATATATTAGTATCAGTTGTCCCATGGTAGTGGGTACATAGTGGGACATAATTATACATACATACAATGCAAGTTATATCATCATCATCATCAGCCATTTAATCTTTCCACTGCTGGGACACAAGCCTCCTCTCTGTTTGAGGGAAGGGCCGTAATCCACCACGCAAGTTATATAAAAGCTTGTAAAATGTATCCACCTGATATTCATGTCCTGATATCCAGTCCATGGGACTAGTGGGATATAATTTAAAAATATGTTGGTATCATTTGTCCCATGGGGCAAGTGGAACATATCACCCCACTGGGTCAGTGAGACTGACCGTCTTCGCAACCCTTGGCAAGACTGGTGTCAGTATCTCAGGCTTCTGATTACCGCAACGACTGTCAAAGTCTACAAATGACAGCCCCCAGCTTTACATTTTTTACGAGACAAGGAGGTGTCTCTTATTTATTTATTTATTATATTCTTTATTGTACACCACAAAATACATTACTAGAAAAGAAACTTAAATGTTATACACCAACCTGGTATGGACAGTAATTGCTTGGACATGAAATGGGGCGGTCATTGGTGTAACAATAACAGTGTTAAAATGATATAATTTAATAAATACACAGATTAATACATAAGCTATAGAACAAATACAAAAATACATACACACTTAATATTAAGCAAATAAAAAGGAATACAAAAAATCTGACAATTTATTGATAATCACAGTATCGTCAGTATCTGTTTGAAATTGACAAGCTAAGAAGAAGACAGCGACAGATAAGGATTCTTTAGGAGTCTTTTGAACACAGGCAATGATTGAGCACGTTTGATTGGATCTGGCAATGCATTCCACAGACGAGTAGCCTGTACAGTAAATGATCTATCCAAAAAAGTCGTTCAATGCGTTGGTATTTGAAGTCGTAAGTGTTCTGATGACCTATGAAATCTCGTGTGGGTATCGCGGAGAAACTGTAAACGGTTTTTAAGGTAAAGAGGGGACTGTACGTAATTGATGGTCAACCATCCACGGTCCAACCTCGGCAAGCGTAGTTTGACATTGTATATGACGACAGCTGTTATGATTAACCACGAGCTCCTTCAAGTAAAGCCCAGAGAATAAAAACTTTTAATAAAGATTCGCTTATACTCGGAGGTTTCCGAGTATAAGCGATGTCTAAAGGAGGATAAATTAATAGGTCAGCATATTATACAACGGCTATTTCAGCATATTATAATTTTTCGGTGGTTTTCCTTACTAAAAGTGAAAAAAATACTTGGAGAAGTTCCCTGATCAAACTTAAACTATTGATGAGATATATCACTGATTTAATAAGTTCATATTTCTGAAATAAATTGAAGAGACCAACAATTGACGAATAAATGCGTTTTACCGAAATTTGCAAAAAAATGTCCATACCAGGTTGGTGTATAACATTTAAGTTTCTTTTCTAGTAATATATTTTGTGGTGTACAATAAAGAATATAATAAATAAATAAATAAGAGACACCTCCTTGTCTCGTAAAAAATGTAAAGCTGGGGGCTGTCATTTGTAGACTTTGACAGTCGTTGCGGTAATCAGAAGCCTGAGATACTGACACCAGTCTTGCCAAGGGTTGCGAAGACGGTCAGTCTCACTGACCCAGTGGGGTGATATGTTCCACTTGCCCCATGGGACAAATGATACCAACATATTTTTAAATTATATCCCACTAGTCCCATGGACTGGATATCAGGACATGAATATCAGGTGGATACATTTTACAAGCTTTTATATAACTTGCGTGGTGGATTACGGCCCTTCCCTCAAACAGAGAGGAGGCTTGTGTCCCAGCAGTGGAAACATTAAAAGTTGAGTTAACTACGGATAAAAATACTGGGCCTTATTCAGGCGTGAGTGGAAACGCCCTAGAAGGACAAAGTACGAGCATCTTATTGGTGAAGTTCTTCAGAAAGGCCAGGTGCGTAAAACTTATAACCGGCGGCGTGCGTTTGTGACTAGATGTATGAACAAAAAGTGAAAACTAAAAGTGATTGTAAGGATCGAAGCAGGTGGCGATCTGTAGTGTCTGTCTACCCCGATGGGGAACTGGCGTGAGTTTATGTATATTGAAGTTATAATATTGGATTATGAGTAATTTAAGGAATTTCCTTGAAACTTAACATATCATCATCATAACCATAACTGTTCAAGAAAGAAGTAAATTAAAGGATAAATGTGTATCCATAGAAAAAGAATGCAAAAATTTTTATTTGCGTCAAATTGATATGACGGCAATAAAAGTAAAGTAAAAGTAACACAAATAGGTATCCCTGTATATTTTTAACACAAATAGGAATAATGGCTCTTTTAACCGACTTTCCAAAGGAGGAGGTTCTATGTTCGGCTGTATGTATGTTGTTCTTTTTTTTATTAATTAAGGCTTGCGCTTGACCACTATCTCACCTGATGGTTAGCGATGATGTGGTCAACGATGAAGCACGCTTTTTTACCGACTTCCCAAAAAGGAGGAGGTTTCTCATTTCGACCGTATATATTTTTTATATTTACGCGGATAACTTCGTCGTTTATGAACTGATTTTGTTGATTCGTTTTTTGTTGGAAGGGAGATATCCCAAGGGCGGTGCTATGATAAGGAAGCCAGGATCTGATGCTGGAATACTAGATAAATCGAGGGAACTCCTCAAATATTATAGGCATACATATAGCGGTTTTGAATAATGCAATCATTTGCACTCAGATATTATCATTTGGTGAAGTGGAACTGATAAAGAAGACCACAATGGCCACTGGAATTTCGAAATAAAATAATGTATCCCAGTCGTGTTTGGGCTTATTGGTATCGCCATGAGATATAGGTACTTTGGCTATAAATGATTTTCATGTTCATTGGAGGTACCTACCAAAACTAAGAAGACGAAAATCAAAAAACATTTTAACAAAAAATCAAACCGACTTCCAAAACAAAACACTTCAAAGCGAAAAATAACTTTCATTTCCGATGTCGGTGTCGAATAACGGATTAAAATGGGTACAATAGACACCGACTTCGCAAAAGAATGTTATTTTTCGCTTTGAAGTGTTTTGTTTTGAAGTCGGTTTGATTTTTTGTAAAAAGGTTTTTTTTTTGTGTTTGTTCACCGTTTACTACGTCAATTATGGATCGATTTTGTAAAATATTTTTTTTGTTTGAAAGGGTTTACTTACTATACCCCTGGGGCAGCTATCCTGGTTTTACCCTACTCATCAGAGCTGTATTCGAAGCTTTCAATTAAAAATAACAAAAACCCGACTGCTTAAAAAGCGAACTAAAAAGACGTAAACAAGACGAAAATGATGAATTTCGTCTTGTTTACGTCTTTTTAGTTCGATTTTTAAGTAGTCGGGTTTTTTATTATTTTTTAATGTTTTTTTATTTACAACTTTCTAGATATACATTTTTTGAATTAGTTACTTTTTAAGATATACGTGTTATATATTTTTGTAATCATCTCTTAAAACCCTTTATTTTGATACCACACACAATGGGTTTGGAAGAAAAAATAATTTGGGCCCCCACAATATGGCGCTCCAAATCCGCCATTTTTCTATTTTCCAATTTTAATGTAGCCAGTGACACTCGCAAGGTTAAGACGAATCGATTGACTTAAGAATCATCAAAATCGGCCAACGCGTTTGGTCTCTAGAACGCCACATAGGAACAAACATAAATACATACATAGACTGATAAACACATAACCCTCCTTCGGCAGTCGGGTAAAACAAAGTCATCATCCTCTTGCTGTTAATTTATTTGAGGCTACTCCAACATTTTTAATTCTTCTTTTCTTCTCTGTTAGTCGTCATCTCACCGTCACCTCTTTTCTAGCCTTATTTACATTTTGTAACTAAACAATAAAATTGACCGAGGCATTGGAAATGTTTTCTTTCATTGGTATATAAATTTGTTTTTAAATTATGTGTGAAAAAGTGGCACGCTTGGTTTTCATACAGATGGAGGGACTTGCGTTATCTAGTTAGATTTGTGTCTGTGGTTTGCACGAAATAAAATTGCAGCCGCGCTTGCGAAGTCGGAGCGGGTCGCTAATAGGTAATAATATTACTATTGTATAGTTTAGAAATAATAGCTAATATTGAAACCGGTGTATACGCCTGTTAAACCAAAAATTGATAAACATGATTAGCAGCTGGTCAGAGATAAAGGTTAAGTGCTAATTCATGTTTTGCAGGAAAACACAATAAAATAAGTTTTATACCCGAAGCTTACCTATTACGCAAGAAACAGCAATCAGCAATCATCGCGCGATCAAACGCTTTATGTCATAAAAGTCGGCATTATCTACAGTGTAGTTATGTTAGGACATACACAATAGTTTGCGAACGCTCGCTGTTTGACAAATGAACATTTCTAAAACAAACACAAAAAAATTCTATAACTTCCGTATTGAAGAGCAACTATTGCGCAAAAATCGCTTTCGTTTAGCTCTTGCAAGATACTTAATAATCCTACCGGTTAGATTAAAGACGACCCCTACATAATTGGGGAGACGTTAGGCAGATGACGATACATCTTTTGTAGCCGAAGCCGTTGACATTCGCGTCTGGCGCCAGCCAATTCCAGTCCAATCCAAAGTCCGCAACAATTTAGTTGTAGACGTTAAAAAAAACAGTTCTCAGTAAAACTATTGATGTACATAAGTGATTGGTGGTCGCTTGACGCAAATCGAAGCTCTATTGAGTCCAATTGGGCGTGATTGGGCTGATTAGTAAGGCGCCAAACTCGTGCTGCTTTCGACATTGGTTTTATTTTTAGCCTTATCAGTAATCAGTTTACTTTTACTAAGGTGCAACATTCTATATATATTAGTCTATGGATGAAACCTTTAATTATGGAGGATGGTGACGTCCAAGCACTTGTCAAAAAGCTTATATTTTCTGACATTAGATAAATTCACGTCAACGTCATGTTGACGGCGCCGTTTTCAAAGTCCACTTGCCAAAGTAACGTCTCGAGAGAAGAAAAACATTTCTGCAACCTAATAGCATTGCTATGAATCGGCTTGAAGCTTACAGTAACAGTAGCTTACACTAAATTTACATTGAAAGCATATCCATCGCGTTATTTTCTAAATTTACATTAAAGGCATATCCATCGTGTTATTTTCTAAATTTATATTGAAGGCATATCCATCGCCTTATTTTCTAAATTTATATTGAAGGCATATCCATCGCGTTATTTTTTAAATTTACATTGGAGGCATATCCATCGCGTTATTTTCTAAATTTATCAATCTGCCTAGCCTTTTTCCCAACTTTATTGGGGTCGGCTTCCAGTCTTACCGGATTCAGCTGAGCACTAGTGTTTTACGTGGAGCGACTGCCTATCTGACCTCCACAACCCAGTAACTGGGTAACACGGTACCCCTTGGCAAGACTGGTGTCAGATCTCAGGCTTCTGACTACCAGTAACGACTGTCAAAGATCTTCAAATGACAGCCGGGACCAACGGCTTAACGTGCTTTCCGAGGCACGGAGGAAACTCGGTATGTTGAAAATGGTCACCCATCCACGGACCGACCTCGTCAAGCGTTGCTTAACCTTGAAGATCGACCCGTGCGGCTGTTATTATTTAGCCACGAGCTCCTCTATTTTCTAAATTTATATTGAAGGCATATCCATCGCGTTATTTTCTAAATTTACATTGAAGGCATATCCATCGCGTTATTTTCTAAATTTATATTGAAGGCATATCCATCGCCTTATTTTCTAAATTTATATTGAAGGCATATCCATCGCGTTATTTTCTAAATTTACATTGGAGGCATATCCATCGCGTTATTTTCTAAATTTATATTGAAGGCATATCCATCGCGTTATTTTCTAAATTTATATTGAAGGCATATCCATCGCCTTATTTTCTAAATTTACATTGAAGGCATATCCATCGCGTTATTTTCTAAATTTACATTGAAGGCATATCCATCGCGTTATTTTCTAAATTTACATTGAAGGCATTTCCATCGCGTTATTTTCTAAATTTACATTGAAGGTATTTCCATCGCGTTATTTTATAAATTTACATTGAAGGCATATCCATCGCGTTATTTTCTAAATTTACATTGAAGGCATTTCCATCGCGTTATAATTTAAAACTTTTCCATCGCGTTTCATTTTCATTGGACCGACTTCGACCTTTGACAATAATCCTTAATATTTTTGTTCTATTAAACCACAAAAATGCAACGAAGAAGACTGCAAATCCGCTCCGATAGTACAAAAATGCATAACATTGCACATTTACCGACGGCTCAAGTTCAAAGTCAGTACTTACATTAGTAACAGAACCTGTACCTACATATTAATATAACACGTTTTGTATGGGAACGGTCGCATCACGTATATTATATGATGTTATGATTCTAAGGGGACACCGTCGGCTAATGCCCTCGGCTGGCCCGCCCACTTACAGGTATCATACACCTGATACACTGGACGCCAGTGATAACGGTACACTGCGAATCATGCACGAATTAAATTATTTAGGGATTCTTTTAAAAGGACTTCAAAATGTACCATATAACATTAAAAAAACATCCAAACATCTTTGATACAACCGTATAAATGATTAAATACTGCTGTACTCTGAGTATAATTATTTCATATTCACCAAATTATCGGGTACTATCCGAGAAAACATACATATTTTGCGTTCACCCAAGAAAAAAATACATAATTATTCAAACTTAAACTAAAAATTAATAAATAACAGGACGACTTTAACTCTATTAAATCACAGTACATAAATCACTATTATCTGTAAGCTCGAAATAGAATTTAAATAAAGCTCGTAAGTAGTCGTAAGGTAATGTTATCTGTTCGTGTATTTATAGCCAGCCGCAAGGGAACTCCGCAAAAATAGACCATAATATCAGACTTGCGATCTATTCTTAGCCCTGTGTTAATGACATTTGTGAACTTAAACTCGTAAGTGCAGAACGGAGGTAATAAATTAAGAGGAAGTTATCTAGACTAGTACCGTAAAGAGATATTTATATATTTTATGTTACTGAGGATTTAGTAACTCTAACTTTGAGAGGAGTATAATTTTGCTTACATTTTGATAAATCCAATCAGTAATTTAACATAATTTTAACATTTCCTGCAGACAATTTTCTGTAAATTATTCGTTGCTGTTGCTAGAAAAATAAAACTATTTATTTTTAATATATAAGTTAGAATATTTCTCACACTGTAATTTTATTATGATCAAACCTCAAACATAGGTGGGTTTGAGGTTTGGTTCAATGCTAAATGAAAGCCTAAAATTTTTTTGCATTACCAAGATTTTAAAGAAAGAAAAAAAACATATTTATTTGTGACCCGCAATAAACAATAATAAAAAATAAAACCCCGTGCGAGACCAAAAAAGCTCCTATCTCAGCATAACATGTAATTGTAGAATTTCAATCATAAGCAATTGATCTTAATATTTTGCATAGTAAGTTTAATTGCTGGGTTATTAAACCTTGCTAGCAATGTAGTCAGGACCACATTATGCGGGACATGCGCTAAGCAACAGCCACCGAGACCGCCGCACCGACCAACTTAACGGTACACCGGTATCGGGCTATAAAACGTCCTAATGATTGCAAATTTATACAAAGTCCGGTTATACATTTGTTTACTTCGGATAACGTTTATAGTTGTTTACATTTTGTATCTAATTTTCTTGTCACTAATCATAGTACCGTTTTTGGCCGGATATTTAAATTGGCGGTGACAGTTTTGCATTTGGATAAATAACAATGAATTTGCACATATTATTGAACCATGTCTTGAGGTTCTAGACAAATATCATTCGTTGTCAGTGATGGCGATGGTCAAAATGCCAAAATGCTTTCGTTTTTAGAATGTCTAAGACTTCTGTCGTTATCCCAATCAAAAATAGAAATATAAAAAAAAAATAGTTATAGCGGAAATCACATCCATGGGTTCAACTGATGTTTTATAGCAGAGGTCTCCAAATGGCGGACGTCGGTCCGGATGCGGACCGCCGACTTATCTTGTGTAGATCTTAACTAATTACAATAGCCTGCAGCAACTTGAGTTCAAACTTCGGACGGATAGTCCAGGGCAAAATATGTCAATATCATTATGCACATTAATATTTGGGGGCGGTGGGAATAAGTGGCTTGTAATTGATGACCCCTGTTCTATAAACAACGACAGCGGTTATCAATAGTCAAAAAATATTTGCAATTGACCACCGTTCATTTCGATTGTCATAGC
This sequence comes from Orthosia gracilis, assembly GCA_947562075.1. Lineage (NCBI taxonomy): Eukaryota > Metazoa > Arthropoda > Insecta > Lepidoptera > Noctuidae > Orthosia > Orthosia gracilis. Next base: position 15,486,860 of record OX387265.1, read on the forward strand.
CTAGTGCTTGTCAATGTCATAAATTTTAGCTTTTCGGCCATTGTTGTCGCTGTGCACTGATAGAATGTCCATTTATATGGAAGTTCTTGAAATGAGACGATTGGACGATCAAAATGATTAAAAGAAAGTTGGATACCATTATAGTAATTGATTTTATTTTAAAAAAAGCGTTGAGAACACACTAGGAATTTCTGCTGTATGTGTGGTGCGCTTACAAACTTTTAAACTCACATACACAAGACACCCAGATCCGGAACAACTGTCTGTAGGCCATACAAATATTTATTCTGTGCGGCAATCGAATCCGCGACACGCAGCTCAGCAGCTGATCGCTCAACCACTGCACCATCCGTGTCACCGTGTCCGTGTCCACGTCCATGAGTATCCAACTTGCATTCGTATTGTAGTATTATTTCTTATTCAAATAAATAGTTTTACATATTGGTAGGTAGGGTGGGGTAGGGCAAGTAGGGTATCTAGGATAAGGTAGGGTAGGATAGGGTAGGGTATGGTGGGGTAGGTAGGTAGGTAGGTATGTAGGGAAGTGTAAGTAGAATGATCGGTAGGGCAGGTGAGTAGGTTGGTAGGTAGGTGGGTAGGAAGGTGGGTAGGTAGGTGGGTAGGTAGGTAGGGCAGATAGGTAGGTGATAGGTAGGTAGATAGTCAGTTGACGGGAGCAAAGCCGCGGGGGTCAGCTAGTGTGGTATAAAATTAGTATATAATATGATAATTTTTCTATCCGATAGGTTTCCTCGCTCATATCTTACACCCAGCCAGTTTTAGTAAGTAATAAGGTAAAATGTACAGGAAAAACTAAAGGATGTCCACATAATTATACAATATTGCAATTTGTATTCAAATAAAAAGCCAGTCGGACTGGTTTTGCAGTAACTGCTTTTTTCCTTGAAGCAAGAAATAATATCAGCATCGCTGCATTGGGCAGAAAATTATAATCACGAAATTAAAAATAGCTACCGATCTACCGGAGGATCTATATTATACTAGCTACAACCCGCGGCTCTGTCCGAGTGGAATTAGTACTTAATCATACTTAATATTACACATGTGAAAGTTTGGATGCATGTGTGTGTGGATGAAATTTGGCACAGAGATAGACTATAGTCTGGAATAGCACACATGCTACTTTTCATCCCGGTATAATGTTACCCTGGGAAAAAATTACATTTTTAACGCGGGCGAAGCCGCTGGCAGAAGCCAGTATCTTTATAAATTATACCTATGAGTTATTCTGATGTGTAAGCTATATTAACGTAAAGTTTTTGTGTTTTTGCTATTTTTTTTCAAAAGAAAGAAAATACATTTATTTAGCACAGACTAAAAGACACACACAATATACCAAATACATGTAGGTACATTAGATAAAAACAAACATATAAAAATAAAAAGTATAAAGTCCGATGTAAGAAATTAGCAGGAAAGTGTGCCTCACGCGGCTGCGCTTAATAGGCCCAGTTCAGCAAAATTGCCAGACATCTAGTGCCTGACGCTGGTTTTCAAATGGACCTGATTGCTGAAAAGTCAAAATTTAATGGATTGGCCACATGACTAGCACAGTCAATTCCATAAATTATAGACTTTTCGCGACAATCGCTATAGAATACAGTTTAACTAAGCCCCAGGACTAACAATTTCATATACTGAGACGAAGAAGAGAGACAAGTTGCATAGTCGTAATTCCAATCAATAATATTTCTCTTATAATAATAGTAAATATTGTCATTAACGTATTAAACCTGACAAAATCCGGCATCGCGTTGGGCGCGTGGTCGAGGACGTCATCATCGGATAGCGTCGGGCGGGCACATTATGAATGAACGCGTCGGATGCGACCCCTGACCTTAGATAAGGCCGTGACGTCGCCTCCGTAGACTTCGCTTATTGATAATGTACACTTGTGGCCTGGGAGACGGATCGGAGAGTTTTAATTTGTAGGTCGGTACTCGGTAATGGCGAGCGGACTTGTAAAAAAGCTACCGCCGTGTACGCACCTGCAAAGTTTGCTTATGCAAATACGCTGAACAACACTGAACTTCACCGGCTGACAGAATTGGCCATCATCATTATCAATCTGCTCGAAAACACTTCTGGGTATAGGCCACCCTTTTCTTCTGCCATAGTTCCCGGTTCTGTACGTCCCTCATCCTTGTTGCCCGCAACTTTGATGATATTATAGAATAATTTAAAAATATCTATTTAATCACAAATCTGATCCTAACCCCTAAACTAGGCCTGGACCTGTATTTTGGGGTCAGCGTTCAACCATGGGTTCTATTTTCAATCTAACAAATTGCAGAAGATTGTTGCTACAATATTGACAGCCAATGTTATTGCTATTTGGTAACACATATATATAAAATTGCTTATTGCACATATGTAGGAATTAAAATTATAAAGAGATATAGTAATAATTCTAAAAGTTATGTTTTTGTATGTCTGTGTGTGAAATTGTGTGAGTTGATGAGTATATGTGTGTAAGTGTGCCTGCGGTGGAAGTGTGATGCGGTGGAAGTGAGTGTCTGGGTATGTACGCACCTTTGAATGTGTGTAAGGACGGAAAAAAGTAAGAATGTATGAAAATGTGTAGTTATGGATTTTAGATCAATTAAATTATGTATGTGAATAAACTTTCGGTCTCCTGATAGTCCATCTTTTGGAGCCAGTCTGCTACTTTCTTTTTCGTTTCCTACCGACACATTTTAGCTATGTTTGGGTTTTTGTTTGCTAGATTGTAAAGTTTGCCTATTAAGCTATTAAATTAGTGTTTAGCAAATGAGGTCCGGCAGGATTTAGTTTATGGAGGATTTGCTACGCTTTATTGGGTCATTAGGTAAAGGAACATTTTCTTGTTTTCTCTGAATGGATTTGAGCACATAAGAGTTGGCGTACAGTAAGGACTTTAAGTTCGGAGAATATTCGTGACTTGGGAAGCTGTAAGATTTCTTGGTCATAACCGCATTAACAGCTCTCTGTGCAACCCCTGCAGGTATGTCTTGGATGCACTTCCCCAGACGGTTATGCAATATGGGGCCGGTAGGACTTGTTTTAAGTTTTCCAGTGTTGCAGAATCTCTTACGGTTCTGAACACATTTATAAGCCGCCTATTTCTGGTAATGATCGAGCCAACCTGCCTGTCTCACCGCAGTCCATCAGCAAACCCAAATATTTTGCCGATTCTACCCGGGAGATATCCTGGTAGGTTTGTGTCGGTTCTCGCAAGTATTTTCTATTATGGAATAGTCGGGCAAGAGTTTAGTGTTGGGTCTAAAAGAAAAGTGTAGGAAATGTGTTTTGTTCAGGTTTAGTGTAAGGAGATTTAATCTTAGCCAGGTCATTATTTTAGAGAGGGAATATTCGGCTCTATTGATGATGACCACCTGCCAATTACGTCCCCATACAAGTACTGCTGTATCATCTGTATATGTAAAACTGAAACTGAAGTGACATTGCGCAGTGGTAATTAATATATACCAAATACAACATAGGACCCAATATACTCCTCTGTGGGACCTCAAAATGGATTGTGCGTTCCTCGCTAAGACAATCGCCTATTTTTACATAATGCATACGCTGGGAAAGAAAGTTTTTTAAATATATTTAAGACAGTGCCTGGTACTCCTATTCCTAATTTTTTATTTTTTTATTTAACGTTAGGCTCGCGTTTGACCACTATCTCGCCTGATGGTAAGCGATGATGTGGTCGACGGTGAAGCAGGCTTGCCTAGAATTAACCCATTCACTCTTGACTTAAAGACCCCAAGGTTGTAGTTATCAGGAAACAAAGACTTACACTTGGGAATTCCACTCCTTAGGTGGCGCATTGCCGTACGTCTTGTTGGCTGATGATGGAAAAGGCTAGGCGAAATTGTGCAGTTCCATCGCACACTCCCCGAAATGTAACCGATAAAAAACCGACAGATTGGCCACTCGGCGTCGATGTTCAAGGCTGAGAGCTTTGAGCGATCAGTGCATCGTTGCTGATAAGCTTCTTCGCCCGTTTGTCAATCGACTCAAGTGCATCAAAATGATAATTGGCAGATCCGTCCCAGAGGTGAGAGCAGTACTCCATGTATGTCCGAACTTGCGCTTTACACAATTTGAGCAGCTGTTCAGGCGTGAAGTATCTTTGCAAGGATCCCCAACTTTTATACGAGGATTTTGTTAACCCAAGGCGCTTTTGGTTCGCCCTGGTTTCTAAAACTTTGGCTTCCATTCGGTTACAGCTTTACTCCATCGGGCATCTTCACGTCTAGGCAGATGTCTTGTCCACTTGGCATTGAAATGGTAATTATTATGACTACATATTATAAAATAAAGTCCCCCGCTGCGTATTTTCATGCGATTTTCACCAATAGAAAGAGTGAGAAACGAGGAAGGAATTTGTATATTTTTCACGGGGGAAGCCGTTTCGCTAGTGTTATATAAATCCAGTTATTCAAAACTTTGTTCGTACACACTTTTAATCAACATTAATCTAACCAACTATATTTATGTTCGCAATGATCCAGCTGTTGTATCTTAATACTTATATTTCTACTCTAGCTCACTTTAAATATTGAGATAAAATGCTCCAACAACAACGTTTTTCTGAAGTTTGGTGCACAGGCTAACCGGGGATCGGTTAGCCTGTGCACCAAGCAGCTTTGTATATTTGTCATTATAGAATAAACAGAGTATTAGCAAACTCAGTATGGAAGATCATTGATGAAGATCCGGTACGTTGAGTGTTAAGGTAACGGCCCTTGTTGAGGAGTGGGAATATTATACGCTAATAAGTAACTTCAGATGAGGAAAACAATGAAATTGAGTTCTAAATCATCATCATCATATCAGCCGAAAGACAGAGTTGGACTTAGGAGTTCTATATATCATACCTCTAGCACAAAACCTCAACCTTCAAGGAGAAGATTACATCATAAAACTAGACAATAGACGGTTTTTGCAATCTAGTTATTGTAACAACTTTATTTTCTTTGTGACGTGTAAAGACATTATTCTGCGTATAAGTGTTTTGGACTGTAGATTCACTTAGATTAAGCGTAAAATGATCTGAAGTGTAATTAGGAGGGATACATGTAGGTGGCTATGCGAAAACAGGCAGACCAAAGTCAAGATGTATGGATGTGTCAAGATCACAATAATAAGCTGGACAGGATTCAGGTTAACTCAGACTAGCTCTTTCTGTAATCAGTCCCATCTTTCAGTAATAATACTGGAGACCACGACTTTCCTGAACCCATTAGGTTTTGTTGTCGACTATTTATTTAAGAGGCCCATATTCGTTCATTTGTGGGCCTAGTTATATGAATAATAATTAAGGAATGGCTTATATGCAACACACGTAATATTTAAAAGACCTCCAGCATCGTTTTATTGCATGCTGCATAATTTATCTTATGACACGATATCTTGCGAAAACACACAGATTCAAACAGTAAAACGCCCATAATTTTTGAACGGCTTAACCGATTTTCATCAAACACATGTAAAAACACTCTCGATGAAGTCACGTTTCAAAGAAAAAACAATATAATCGGTTTATCCGTTTAGGAGCTATGATGCCATGGACAGATACACAAATACACAGGCACACTCGTCAAACTTATAACACCCCTCTTTTTCCGTCGGGGGTAAAATATGCATGAAAATTAAAAAAACATTCAAAATTCAAGTTTCAGAAGAAGGTTATTTTTTTATTTCTAAATCAGCATACAATTAGTGAATTATTCAATCATAAATTATGCATTTAGTCCGGTCTCTTGTAATACTGCTAGCCTGTTACTGTCCCACGCCAGGGTTAGGCCTCGTCTCATAATTATAGAGAAGGCACGAGCATTGATCACCACACTTGCTCAATGCCGCAGGCTTATTACGTATCTTTTGCAAGAGCAAAACGATAGCGATCAAACGCTTTATGTCATAAAAGTCGGGACTACCTGCAGTGTAGGTATGGTAGGTCCTACACAACTCGCTGTTTGACAAAAGCATTTATTTAAAAAAAAAACCGCCAAGAACTGTAAAACTTGTGTATGGAAGAGCAATTCTTGCACAAAAATCGCTATCGTTTTGCTCTTGCAAAAGATACGTAATAAGCCTGCTGGTTGGCCATTTCAAACTTATATTAACTATCAGTCCGTTTCCTCACGATGTTTCTTAGGATAACATCAGGATAATCTTAGCAAGTAATTAACTGAAACAGTTACATTGGTACTTGCCCACGACCTGATGCACGAGAGGCGTGCCACTGGACTACCACGGACATTTTTATGTAGGTATATGCAATAAAAATATTTATTTTCAATATTAAACATTATTCATTTAACTATGACAATACACAATTATCGTTAAAAGAATCGTGTTCTATAAATGCCATCCGGGTACTAGAATAGCAGCATCTTGTGTGGTCTCAAGGAAAACCGTTCCCACACAACGTAATCACGCCATTGTATCGCTAATTATATTATTTGACATCGTTGCACTGCATGTTGTTGATACTTCAGCTTACGAAGGTCGAGGGCAAGATGTGTTAGCTTATATTATGATGCATTTATAGCAGACTGGCTTGTCCCAGCGACATCGTTCGCATGAAAGTTGAAAACCATTCCAAGGTAACGGTCTCCCGAGCACGGGGTCCCAGCACTATCAAGGAAAATTTGGTTCAAATAAATATCACTAGATGGCGCGAAATGCCCGTATTTGTTTTTTAATTTTGTGTAAAATTAAAATTTTCTAGAATTGGTCATAAAATTGTATGTTCTTGTTTAATCAATTCTCTTAAGCACAATATTCTGGAATATTGGGCTCTTAATTCACATTTCAAAAATTATTTGAATGAAACATTTAAAAAATAGATGCCGCGGTTTTAAACAATCAGTCGAAAAACGCTAGTTACGTCGGCACGGTTTCTTTGTAAGTGATGAGGCATCTGTATGCTAGTATTTTATTATCTGTGTCCCGGTTAAAATGATGCTATACACCTAGTTATAATCTATCTAAAATTCATCCAAATTCTCAAGGACGGCAAAAGGTAACAAACATAGAGTTAATTTCACATTTATAATATTACGGCAGCTATTGTTGAATTCTTATCACTACATATTAAAAAAAGGCCCCCGCCTCATGCGGTTTTCACCAATAGAAAGAGTGAGTGAGAAACAAGGAAGGTTTTTGTGTATAATTTCTCACGGGCGAAGCCGGGGCGTGTCGCTAGTAAAATACTCGTATAAATTATGTTATTCTGATGCTTAGATTAGATACTGTTATATAATCTGAGTTCTGATGTATAAGCCTAAAGTAAAGTTTTATCAAAATCCTTCAGTAGTTTTTCCGTAAAAGAATAACAAACATTCTCACAAACTTTCATATTTAGTACTATATTTAAGGATTTAAGGATAAATAACCATGTCGATAATATGACCATTGTCCAGCAGTTGACGTCTTTCGGTCTGATATGGTGATGATGATGCAGCATGTCGATATAATACGTGGCAATAAATACTTTTTACAAGATTTATTTAACTTGCAATATAAGTATAATATAAGTATGTGTTCGGGTCAAATCTTACAACTGAATTTTCAAGCAGTTATCCTCCACCGATTATGATGAAATTTTGCATATGTACATGTTTAGTTTGGATGACAATGCATGTTAAGGTAAGTCATTCCAAATCCAATGCGGCGGAAGGCCCAAGATGGCGGACTAGTTATTTTTTGTGCAATGCCATGATATAGGTATCAAATGAAAGGGTCTGCTGAAAAGAATACGAAAAAGTTTGCTTAAAAAAAACTTGGTAGTCGTTAGTATTTTTTTTTTATTTAAACACTTCTCCTAAAAAAGTATGATACAAAAAAAATATTCTCATCTGAAATTGTTATTATTTATAATAGTAGGAATTAAGATGCAAAGATGTCGGGATTCGTCGAAAATATTGGACGACATTTTTTTCGATCTCGGCGCCAATGTTCGATCGTTAATGATGGTCAAGGCGTCAAAGGCATAGTTCCAGCGGCTAGGGAGAGGAACTAATGAGTCTGTGCCACACACGCGATAACTTTTCGCTAATTAATTCAATTGAATTCTGGGCGTTCGGCGTATCAAAGCGATAAACAAATAGGATTGAAAAAAAATATGCGATGTTGTTTTGAAGATAAGAAACATTAATTAGGTTCCAATAAGTTCTTAGAAGTATGCAATATAACTACACTGGCTTTTGCCATCGCCTTCGTCCACGTGATACTCGAAGGAACTTATTAACCTGAAACTATCTGAGCCATAGATGGGCCTTGAAGGGAAACCACTTCAAATCCTTAAGATAGATTATTTTACTTAAAGGACACTTTCCTTTATTTTAAAAAAGTATCAAAACTGCTTTCACAGATTTCTCGACATCATCATCAACATCAGCCTATTAATGTGCCCACTGCTGGGACACAGGGCTCCATTCCTGTGAGGAAATGAGCCGTAATCTACCACATACCATGTATTCGAATTTATGATTCTAAAACATTTTCTCGAGATGTTTTCCGTCACCGTTTTGAGAGCAGTGGTGATGAAATAATTTACACAAAGGAAAGTGCCTGCCTGGGTGCGAACCTATGATCAACAACTTGTAAGTCACGGCCGATACCACTGGGGCACCACTCCCCTTCGTTTTCTCGCCAAGCTTACCTAAGCCAGAAATCGAACTAGCTAAAATTAGAAAACATATACTCGCTTTTTTATTTCACTAGTCGATACAGTCAATGTTAAAGATAAAATTTATCCAAGAAACTTCAGGTTATACACTCGTCGTACAAGATATTCATGAAATCTAATATTTAGTACGCAAGGGCTTTAAACAACTTGACTCATACTAGAATTGTTCACGTTCAACAAGTAAAAGACACGTAATCATTTTCTTATATCTCCAACATCCAAAGATATTCTATGAAGTACACGCTTGCTAATGTATCTCTAAGTAAATTGTTGAAGACTTAGATAAGAAACTCGTTTAATTGGTAATAATAATGGTATGAGGAGCATACACCACAACACTTTGCACATGGCTACACGAAGTGAATTTCAAAAAAGAGTTAAGGGCCTACATACGCTTTAGTGCCGTAAAACGGTAACTTTCTAAAGCGTACTCTTTAGTAACGGCTAGGTTACTAAGGAGTATGCTTCAGGGTCTGATTTTTTTTTATTTATTATTGATAATGTACATTACTACCTACAGTACTGTTTTCCCTTCATTTTTAAAATCCATCCAAAGGTTGTCTTGAAAAGATCGCTTTTAGCGATAAGGCCGCCCATTGTGTCACCCAGTGTAAAGTTTACTTCTTCTATACTTTCTGTAACATTTATGGTGTACATAATAAAGAGTATTCTATTCCATTCTATTATTTTTTAAACATGGTTTTTTCGTATAACAAATAGTTTAGCTTTAAAAAAATAATTAGCAACACGATATTTTTCGCAACTTTTGGATACTCCTCCAAAACGACTTCGATGTTTAAAAATATTTTTACACAGAAAAATTGATGGTTGGAATTTCTACATAACTGAAATAGCATATGTAAATCAATTAATATTTTGAAAACAAAATTTTTCAAAAGACGGTTCAATATTGATATTTTGGCTCCGAGCGGGCGCACGGCCAGTACTGCGTTAACATTGGGGCTTATATATCGCCTTAATTTATGTATCCGTAACTTGGGGTCTCATTTCGAATATTTATCCGTTAAATTATTAAAGTGTAACAAAATTGTAATTTTAAATAGTTCAAGTGTTGCTAGGTAATAATTTTCTTTCATGTTGACGAGACACCTTCATATTTGAACGGATGATAAAAAAAAAGTTACATTTTATTTTCTTTTTTATTTCTAAGACCAAATGTTTATTTTAGACATTTTATCCTAAACAACAATCCTGTCGTTTAGTAGAATAAAACATCGAGGGTTTTTTTATGTTTAGCTGGTTCGATTTCTGGCTTAGGCAAGGCTTGTCGAGAAATCCGTGAATGCAATTTTGTTCTTTAAAAAAATATATAAATGTTTCCTTTCAGTAAAATAATCTATCTTAAGGATTTCAAGTGATTTCCCTTCTGCGCCCATTGATTTTATCCACCCTGTATAAAGCTAGTTTTTCAAAAAAATACTAAAAATAGTATACTAACAGTGAAAACATACTCAAAATTGACCGAAAATGAAACAAACGAGTTATAAAAAATTGAAACAAATACCACGGATTCAGAACATGATTAAGAATCATGTACTGAATCAATGGTATTTCTTTTCGCAACGGTGTCAGACACACTCTGTATATCTGTCCCACTCGCGAAGACAACGTTTTCTATGGCAGTGTATGGACATCACATCGTGGACTTTGACGTCATTTGCCACATTGGACTGCAATTTACAAATTGTCGTCTTTTTAGCTTTATAACTTTGTCACTGACGAAGATTAAAAAAAAAATCATATTTGTTTACAAGAGCAATACAATTTTACTAAGCAAACAAAAATATGCATATCTAATCTTAACTAATTAATTAAAAATCTGAACATATTTTTACCTAACAAAGCCGGAGCGTGCCACTAGTTCACTATAAAAAGGACAACAGTATTTTAAAATTAATACACGTAAAAAGTGCTGGCAACCAGGGTACTTACCTAAGTTCTAAATTTAAAAGTTTCCTCTATCGAAAGCCACACGGTATATTGCAGTAATTAAATTCACAAACAGGAAAACGATTGGGCTCTTTTATTGTTTCATAAATAGTTCATATTTGTGAGAATTCTAATAATTTGAAGAATTCGATTTTATTTGTAATTCATATTTTGTTTTTAATTTAGTCAACCTCCTACTTCCCCGACCCCAGTTTATTTTAGATCGGCACATTACATGTCATATCTTTGTCTGTGTGTTCGGTCAGATCACTATTATAGTCAGTAAGAGTATAAGAAAAACACAAATATTTATTTCGATTGGGGATTCCCTTTACTTTGCAGAAAGCTATAAATGTACATGAAACAAACACAGCTATGAATTGTGTTTACAAACATGCTACGGACACAAAAACCCATGATAAGCCGTGTTTTCATCAATTTAAACTTGTTAAGGCACAATGAATGTAAAAACATTACCCTCCTACTTACTTTGCTCTTCACTACATAAGTTTTAGAGATTTTGGCGGTTTTTTAGAAAGGGATTTTATTAACCGAGCGAAAAATATACTGAATGGGCGAATATTATACTAAGTGACTATTTATCCGGTTTGAGTAATACCTTTTAGGAGGTTTTAGCATATTATTCTTTTGAAAATAGCATAAAAACCGACGAGGCAACATCGTTGTGCAGCTCGCTATTTCGGATGTATTCGTGTTTTCAACGAATTAATCCAAAGGCGAGCGAAGCGAGCTCGGGAAGTTAGGGCACCCCGACACGTATAGGTTAGGTTCGAGGAGATGATGGGAGCTGAAGTGAGCGAGCAAAACGAGCGAACTTAGCTTCCGTCATCTCCTTCATGTTAGGTTACTTAAGACCCTGCAGACATAAAAAGGAGCCCCCACGCAGCGGGGTTCCATCGACAAACTTTTATTTTCCGGTCGCTGTTTTAAACATTTGTATTCGTCCACTGTTTGTCGCCCACTTAGTATTTCAGTAAGCCATATTCAGTATTTTTTACACCTTTGATTCGAATTTATTTTCGCTTGTTTAAATACTATCCTGTTTTTTTTTGAAATAAGTGCAGTTGACAAACAGAGAGCGATTAGCAAAGGATTGTGTAGGACCATAACTACACTGTAGGTAATTCTGACTTTTATAACATAAAGCGTTTAAATGCGCGATGATTGCTGTTTCTTTCGTAATAAGCCTGCCGGGCACTGAGCCTAGTGGCATAGTTGCGTAAAACAGGATCAATGGCTATGCCTTTTATTGTTTTATTGAATAACATTAATTGCGTTTCTTTTATTGAAGACTCAATAATTCAGACGATTTTATTATTATTAGTAGCATAACGTTTACCTGTTATATTTGACGATAGAGCATGCTTGCCTATAAGTAAAGTAGATACTCGTATTCACTATGTCTCTGTCTATGTCGTATTGACTTGTCTTATATTTATAATATCATTAACCATATTTTTAGTTTAATGTCTTGAGTACACCATTGTACTATATTTGTTAACAATATAAAGTAAATATGACATCTATGTAATTAATCATGATTCTCGGAACTGCACGATTGGTAAGGAAAATGATAGGTATTTAGGTTACTGTTGCACCATAAAGGGAAAATAAACGATAACAAGACGATGCGTAAAAGATACGCCCTCCTAGTGCGGTAGGTTTGGGTATCACCACAGATTAATTATTAGTTACTACGTAAGTATCACACCCAAAATAGGACGGCTGGCTCAAGTACCTGAAATAAAGAGAGCGGGACACGGTACGCGGTCAGGTTGTTTCCTCCCTCTATAGCCCCAAAGTACGCGCACATAACATTTTCGTTGATGGTTTGTGTCGCGCGCGCATGAGCTGAACACTTCCACCGGGTGCTGGGACGCTAACAGAGACCGGAAGGCTTTGAGGCCCTTAGCGGTCCGGCGGCCGGTGGCCTCCCCGTCGACGCGCAGGTGGTGGTGTCGTCGGCGAGGGTGAGTACTCGTCGCTCAAACTCGACGTAATTGCCACGGCCGGTGTCACAGCACTCACGGTGAGGCTGGGTTCCGGCGGCGGCGAGGCAGAGCTGGGCGACGAGGCCAGAGGTGGTAGGCGTGTGGTGTTGGCGTAGGTAGAGTCCAGCAAAATAGTGCAGGGCTCAAACACTTTTGATAATACAAACTGAATTTCCTAATCCAGTCAGTATTCTTTGGTCATAAGAAAAGTAAGAATAGTAACTCCGAAGAACGATAGATGGATTCTGTGAAAGATGATATTGGCTAAAAAAGAGTGACTACTGAGATGACGGCTAGTACACTGCAGGTATGGAAGAAGAGTAAAAGGGACGCTCTGATGCCCCTAGTCACCGCAAGAGACGCCCAGGGCGTCGGGAGTCGAAGACCGATTCCCGGCCACCGTTGTTGCGGGCTTGCGGACGGCAAGTAACAGGTAGCTCGCCGTCCGATAAGGAGCGAGTTGGCGGCGCCTAGTGTGCCATACGCACGTCAAAGAGATGTCAACGAAATTGTCGAGTTCGGCTAGGGCTGATGCCTGTCTGGGTCGCAGATAAATATGATAATATCACAAAACTAGTCTTGTTTTTGGAAGGAACCAAGTTTTCTTAAACGATTCGTTAAGTGTATTCGTGGAGTACTTTTCTACTAAAATAATGTAAATAATTTTAAAATAACGTAAACGATTCCCTTCAAAGTTCTGTTTCTATTTACCCCTGCATTCCTATTCACCCCGTTTGACGGTACCGACATGTGGCGAAGTTTTTCCCTGCTTGATACTTTGACAGTCGTTACGGCTGACAGACTGTCACTTTATCTTTGTTTATGTAGAAACTTGAAAGACAGCTCTATTATAAAAAATACTAAACCCTATTCGCTGAGGGAAAATCTTTTGGAAACAAACAAACGTCAAACGTTTATAATCCGATTGATTAAAAAATACAACCATACAACGCAAAATGGTTACTTTAGTAGCACTCTCTCATTTGTTATTATAATAGTTCCGTACTCCAGGCTTTGGAGATGCTTTTTAATGTGGGCTATTGGTTTTGATTTTAATAATAACTTTTTTTGTTTAAACATTAAAAATATTGATATTGTTGTAAAATACAGTTTAGAAAATGATAGTTTAAATCTTTGACATGCGTGTACTTGGTTGTTCTATGAAATAAACATCTTCTCGTGATATTTTTTGTTTTAGAATTTATTGACAACAAAGGAGACACTTTAAAAACATTTTTTATGGTTTGTTTACAATTTATTTTTTCTTTCAGCAAATAGAGTGGTACCTATAGCTTCTGCCATTGGCTTCACTGAGTCGAAAATTATCCTAAGCGAAAATATTCCTGCGATAAGAATTATTCTATGTCCCCAATCTGCCTATATAACAAAATTTGCCAAAATTGGTCCAGCAGTTTAGGAGTGAAAACTTAACAAACCAACAGACAGACATACAAATAGACAGAGAGAGTTACTTTCGTATTATTTTAGTATAGAAGTATGGATTGCACTCTTTTATAATTATGAACGATGATACAGAGGCGTTGCATTCACAGGAATTATTAATTCGTCCAGTCAGTGTTTTCATAATTCTAATGACACAATGCAAAGGTATAATGACTAATGACTTCACCAACGTAATTTCGGAAAGATTTGGAAGTATTTTTATATGTATGAATAAGCTTGGTACCAATAACCAAGAAAAGCTGTAAAGCCTGAACACAACCCGTGGTGATAGCTTCCTTTCTCCAAATCCTCATTCTTTACTGTTTCAGGGAGGCCCAGTGAAGGTGCAGTTCTTTTCCACTAGGTATCTGGACCAGGTTGCATATTCGACTGACCTTATTCTAGACTTAGAGTATAGAATCCGAGATAGCTACATATTTATGTGATTTACGTTCAGTGATGAACGTAATATTCTCTCTTATGAAAATTTGGAATAGGGAGTAAATATAACTTTCTATTCAAAGAGTACACTAGAGAATATTACTACTTAGGTTTTCAGTATCATACGCAACGAATATTTCGATGGCTTTTAAACTGCTGATGTGTGCGTTGTGTAAGTGAAGATTCAAAAGGGGAAAATACTAAAGAGGGGGTTTGAAAATATATAAAATTAACCCACCAAAAATTACGTTATTTTTTTTTCGGAACTGAAGAATTTTTATTTCAGCTGATAATTTCGTAATATCCGAGCATCAAAGATGATCGTCGGCATGTAATTATTGAAACCAATTGTTGTCGCTATTAATAGAACTGCAATAATTGTGAAGGTTAAAGGGCAACATGAGGACCGACCGGGCGCGCTCCGGCCGAAACATGGCACGTGACATTTCGCCGCCATTTTTAAGAATTTATGGCGCGAAACGAAATGTCAAATCAATGTTTACATTCGTCATAAAATGTCGCGAACGAGAAAAATACCACACGTATTTATAAACCATTGAAATTGAATTCCTTTGTATGGTTGGGATATAAGAAGCATTTCTCATTAAAAAAAATGCCCGTAAAACAAACATAGAATTAGTGTACCAAAGCATGAAGAATGACTATCTCACAATGTGACATTTGTCAATTAAGTAATTATAAATCCACTGCGACTTGACTCAGATGTTTTGAGGCACTTACGGCTAGCCACACTTGCATGTCAGTTTAATTACTTTTTATATTAAGATCAGAGTTTTCTAATAAGGAAGTTCTTTCATGACAATTTTCTTCGTCTGTAAGAACCTGGTTTAACCTGGTTTTTGGGTCTGGTTTGGAGCCTTACTCTGATGTGTCAAACTTATATGACGGAGCTATACAGGACGAAGATCACTGTCTCTATTTCACAGCGCAATCATGATGGCGTTGACAGTTGACACGTTATAGTACTCTCTTGAAGCAAATCTTAAGCCAACCTATTTTTATTTTATTTTTTGTTGGGAAATCATCCAATGACTAATCCCGCCCTGGGTGAAGCGGGAGGGCGTATCAGACTTTTACTTACTAAAATCCACCCGTGTTCCTCCAGTTGCTTGTGCCAGGGCACCAGTAACTCTCTTTAAAATTTATCAGCGACCCAGACAGGCATCGGCCCTAGCGGAGCACGTCAGTTTTTGCTGACATCTCAGTGAGGCGCGCGTGGAACACTACGCGTCGTCGACTCGGGCCTGGTCCTTATCGAACGGCGAGCTACTCATTACTGGCCGTCCGCAAGCCCTCTCCTATGGTGGCCGGGAATCGGCTTGGAACTTCCGATGCCCAGGGCGACTCCTGCTGTGGCTAGGGGCGTGAGGGCGTCTCAGTTGCGTCTCCCTCACTCGTTCCTGCTCCTCCTTAGCGAGCATTACTGCTTCACAGAAGGAGGTGACAGCTTCCTAGTCCTCTCGCTTCGTACCATGACCTAAACCTGGGCCGGACGCAAGAGGTCGCCACCGATCTTAAGCTAACCTAGTCCCTTTTGAGTTATTGATGAAATAATTTTAATGGTTTTTCGATTGCTCTATCATGGCCAAGCTTTTTTATTTCTATCCTACATTCAGCAATCAGCAATATATTTATTCAGTTTACCAAACTCGCGTTTAAGAAATACATAATAAATTCCTGCATGGGTAATTTTGAAAGACCACCAGCCTAATAGCCAGCGTTACCTGCATATCGTGCATCGCTGTCCATGTATTTTATGCTTTCTGGTATCTAAATCTCGTTCGTCATAAATAGGAAATTATTTGCAAACTGAATACTTGATTAGCTCTAGTAATCAAGTATGAAGCTATTGCAAAATATCTTTGTCAACGACGAAGTTCTTTAAACTATATAGTTAGAGAGAGAAGGCACACTCACGTCAAAGTCTAGTACATCTGCCATAGAAACCGGCGTTTTCGCAAGAGGGATCGTTATATTTGTTTATAATAATTGTTCTAGCTCTTTTGTGGTATTATCGATTTTGATTCTATATATATTCATCGATAAAATTAGTTTAATAATATTTCATTTCTCTATTTGTAAAAAAAAAAAATAGTTTACAAGCTACTATCCGTGCTACTCGTAAATTATTAGGGACCTCTAGATTCAACTATTTAAAAAAAAATGTGATTTTATAGGTTTTGTTTTCTATTTCAGCGATAAAATGTCTGCCTGGTGCGACAGACCCTTCATGCACAGCAGAAAGAAAACAAGATGCTATACCTGGTGAGTTTCTCTCGATTTACTTTCATTTTCATTCGCCATCTCAAATCGTATTTGAAGTTTGCTGGTTGCGGCGTTTTCTTTATAAATCTAACTAGTTTTATATCAAAGATTCAGCCAGTGGAAAACTTTAAGTCAGATATACACGTTATTTTATTAAATCCTATGAAGATACAGAGATACATTTAAAAAGGGGTGTATTCGAGGGAAAAGTCTTTGCCCGTCATTTCATTGTAAAAACAGGAGCTATATCTCGATGAAAAATGCGTACAAAATTTTCTCCTGCCCTAAAATAAAGTTATTGTCCTAAAATTGTGACTACTGGAAATTTCAGATCCAAATCAATCACAGAGTGAGGCGTCAGAAGTGCAGTGCTTAGCGGGCACTGAGTGGGAGAGCAACTGTCATTACTGCCGCTGCTCCTACCAGGGCCGCGCTGAATGCTTGAAACAATCCACCGATTGCGATAAAGGGGTCTTAGGTAAGCGATATTTATTCTTCTAAACAGGACAAAAGTGAGTGAAAACTATTTTAGCCGTGTTGAGCGATTTTTGGTAGGGGCAAAACTTATTGTTTAGCGTCACCGACATGCTAGTATGACGTGTTGTACCAGTGAAAACTTAAAACTGGTCAGCGACCGCTTAATAATAGGTTTTTAATTTTCACTTCTGTCGGCAGGCCCCATCACTGCCTATTTTTTGGCCGGTGGTTAATAATCGTGCCATCACTGCCATCTCTGTATGAGAAGAGGCCTCTGCGTTCGCAAAGGATCAGTAACAGGCCGGTATTATTATTATTTATAGGTTCGCATTTGACCTCTATTTCACCTGGTGGTAAGCTATGATGTGGTCGATGGATCACGCTTATCTAGAAGTATTAACCTAGTCTTATTCACCCCCAGATTGTATCTTTCAGGAAACATAAGCAGAGAATTTCACTACTTAGTATTGCGCACCATAAATCCGTTAGAAAGAATCTATTAAGTTTCTTTCTGAAAGAAAGGAGAGTAAAGCTCTCTCTTAGAATTATTAAACCGAAGTCCGAAAGCCTGATAACTAGTCTTACGAATGGGTAACGTAAGGCAGTTGCTGGGTTCCAAAGGTCAGGAATCCAATACAGTTGAATCGTTTCTCAGGAGCTCGTCGAGCTTTATTGACTTCATGCTTTTCTGTGGGTCGTCGCCACTGTCTATTCTGGCTTTGTTACGGTGATTGGAAATAGTGTGGCGGACTTGTCCCAGAGAAATTCGAGCAAAGGCTTGGTAGATCATGACATGAAACTGCGATCTAACTGGACTAGACTACGGAAGAGATGAATCGTGCTTCTAGCTGCAGTTAGCAGTTAGTTTCATATGACCTTTACTTATATTTACCTTTTACCTAATTTCAGCGGAGCCAGCCCAATGTAAACCGAACACAACATTCCAGAGAGACTGCAACACCTGCATCTGCCTCGAGAATGGGCTTGGTCTCTGCACCTTGGAGTTTTGTAGGAGATCAGGTATACAGCTAAAACTTACCTGTCTTGGTTGACCAAAATCTAAATTCATACCATACATCCAGCCAAACTTTATCATTTATAATATTAGTAAGATTAAGGCAATCTATGACTAAAGGTGGTCTATTCGCAACAGTAGGTGGGACAAGGCTGCTAATATTGATGACGATTTCAATTTTTTTAGTGTTCATCAACATCCACAGCCCGACATTACGCCCTAGTGAAAGCAGACCTCTCTCTTGTGTCAATACCCACGCTCTGTGCCACCTTCAACCAGTTTCTACCCGCTATGGCCCGCTTTTGTTTTTCATTATTTGAATGGTATGCGTCGTGCCTGTCGCAAATAAACTCTTTTTCTTTCTTTCTTTTCTTTCTTTGTATGGCCACCATTTCGCTGCCAGACTTCGAAATTCCTTCTTCAAGTCTTACAATTTATTAGTTCTGTCGATTTAATACTGCAATTCTGCCTTATTCATTCCAGATGTCCTTGTTAGAGCTCCAGAAATACTGCTAGCCAGTGTTCACAGTGAATCGGACAGGAAAGATGCTCAAAAATTTGACAAGACTGACGTTGCAGCACCGGTAAGTCTATCTAAATACTCACTTAAGTAGTTACATCAAACTTTAATATTATGAATCAAAGAAATGCAAACTAGTAAATAATATATAGAAGTAAATATCATCATGTGGTTATTTCAAATCTGCACATATTACATCGGTGGTTTGAAATGTACTGTTTTTATTAAGTATTCGGATAATTAAGTGTTTTAATTACTAGAAATTATTGAAAAAATATACCGTAGAATGTAACTAAGATATGCAAAAAAGCAATATTTCAATAGGCAATATTATAAATGTTGATCTTTTATTTTCGTTTAGATCGTATAGATCGTTGATATTTTCACATTTTTAAGTATCTTTGATACTTAAAAATGTGAAAATACTAAACTCTGATTTTTAATTTAGTAAACTAAACTGAAATTTGGGGGTTGCCACTTTACCGTTACATAAAATAGTTTCTTATCCTAAATGATCGAAAGCTGATCGAAAATGAAACTGCAATTGCACGGCAATACATTACATTTGTTTAGAAACTTGCGGCCCTTATTTAATTTTATGTCAGACTTCATTTATCGATCGCATTTATTTTATTGTTATGAAAAGTGAATGTATTGTGCATATTAACACTGTTATATTCAAATTTATTACGTTTATATTCATAAAACATTTACGTACATTTTCTTTTTCAGTTAGTAACATTAAATTGAGGAGTCATTTCACATCGATTCGATGAACCACATATGATTGAGCTTTACTAAAACACTATGGTCCGCACTCGCAAAATTAAAAAAAATAAGGTCATTGGCAGCTGTCAGTTTAGTCTACGAAATTAAAAATAATTACGCTCAAATTATCTGGGCACTTTGAGCTGTCAATGTCACTCTGACGTTCGACTCTCGATATTGAGGCGAACGCGGGGCGCCGTGCGGGTACAGGGTTGTGGGGTCATTTGACATTACGGGTGCTCAGGTTTTTTGACCGAGTAGTACATTAAGGCCCAGTTTTTTGATCCGTAAAATTTCGCTTAAATGCGTTTATTCATCAATTATGAGCCTATCGAATGGTGAAATAAGTTGATGGAGTCATTATTTGACCATTTATTAGAATAACATTTGATCAAAAAACGCGTTTTACCGAAATTGTTTATCATCGGTTAGAATTTTTAAACATTGGTTGCGGATAACTAGGGATCAAACAACTGGGCCTTCCTAAAAGATGAAAAACTGAAAACGGTTTTCACAAATCGGTGTTCGATACTGACATCGAGAGCATTGTTTTAATCATGAGGAAAGAACTGCACTTTATGGTGAATGGGATGCACAATTCATTTTTTGTTGAAGTAAGTACATTGTTTTAATTTACTTATATTATTTGTGACTTATTATTTGCTAAAGCCACGTTTCCATCTGCAAGCAAATTTAATGACATTGCGGGGCATGGTCGAGCGATTGATCACTTTTGCCCTCGGTAGCCAGCAGTGAAATGCAACTTGCATGCGAGCTGAATGCGGATGGAAACGTGGCCTAACAGAGCTGGTATCACAAAATAATAAATTATTTCTATCTTCAGAACCAAGATCATTACGACATAGAAAATCTGCTGAATTTGGACCACGACCTGATAATCCTGAAGAGGTCGATCATTTGCAAACCTCTCCAAGAGTTTATGAGACACTGCAATCCTTGCAAATGTGCGAGTGATGGTCTGAGCTACTCCTGCACACACAATGAATGCTTAGAGACAGAAATGGATATGGACAAGGAAGTCGAGGTCTTCATGCAGAATGAGGTTGGTATAGTAACTTGTATAAAGATACTTAATAATAATTAAACTTGATGCTTAACTGTTTGCTATTTTTATAGCTGTCAAAGTCGACTTCTTAAATTGTCACGACTATAAGCGTTTTATCATTAACCATTGCGAAACTATGAAGAATATCTTTGATATTAGTCAAAATTCGTCTGGTCGACAATCAAACTTTATTTTGCAGAATTCAATGAAAAATGCAACTGCACTTTAATTATTTGATCATAATTATATAGTTGCTGCCTCGTTGGTTTATTGGTCGCTAGGGCTACCACTGAGCTGTACACTGTACTGCATGGGTTCGATTCCTCGGATCCGGCAGTGTTGTTGGTTTTTAGGGTTCCGAACCCTTATAGTATCATTTTGTTGTCCGTCAAGACCCTTTATTTCGGGAACGCGTAGAGATATCGGGTTGAAATTAATATAGTATACTCAAGTTTGACAGCTGTGAAAATCGCAATCAAATCTGGGCTGACCAAGAATCATGAATTTTGCCAAGAAGCAATGTCTTTTAGCACAAGTAAAGGAAAAAAAAACGAAATCCGTAAATTTGTATCTACATAAAAAAAAAACTACAGTTATCCAACGGCAAAGTAACAATTTTGTCTCTCAGTTCTGTTTATTTATTAAAATTATTTTTATATCTTCTCGTTAGAGGAATGTTCGGTGCCCTCATAGTTTATGAAGTTCAGTAATTTTATTTAATTATTTTGGTGAATGTAGCTGTTTGTACGGCACCCTCAGTGCGCGAGCCCGACTCGCACTTGGCCAGTTTTTTTATATTGAATTTCTCAATAGCAGCTCGAAACCTGGTTTTGTGTCCGGTTAATGGCAGCGGGCTCCCCCACTATTACATGAGACTAAAATATAACTGGCGAAATGCGTGTCTGCTATTAGGTGCACCCCTGCATAACTCTTCGAGGAATAAAGGCGTGAAGTTATGTTATGATGTCAATTATATAATATCACACTAATATTATAAAAGCGAAAGTTTGTGAGTGTGTAAGTGAGTTTGTTAGTCTTTCACACAAAAATTACTGAACGGATCTGGGTGAAATTTAGCACAGAAATAGATTATAGTATGAAATAGCACATAGGATACTAATTAACCAATTGCCGACATTCGCGCGGGCGAAGCCGCTGGCAGAAGCTAGTAGTGTTATAAATACTGCTGCGGGAACTAATAAATTTCTTATTACTCTTTTTTCAAACTGTAGGGTCAAGATCACATAGAGCGCACCTCCGTCTGTCGCGCCAGCAACACGTTCTACATCGGTTGCAATACCTGCCGCTGTAACACACTCGGCACCGATTACTCTTGTACCAACAGGCCGTGTCCTTTGCCCGTTGATGTTGAGTTGTTCCATGAACTTAAGGTATACAATAATTAAAATTTAAAAACCCCCGACACGATTATGAACCGATTATCATCAACAGCGCTAAGAAGACTTCCGATAATGTCACCTTTCAACCAAAAAAATAACTAGATTATAATTGGTTTATCCGTTTAGGACTATGATGCTACAGACATACACATAACGCGCTCCTAAACGAACGAACCGATTTTGATTTAGTTTTTAGGGTTCCGTACCCGAAGGGTCCAAACGGAGTCCTACTGCTGTCACTCACATGTCCGTCTGTCCGTCGTCTGTCACACGGGTTTTACTGTCAAACGGTTGGAGCTAGTCTTCAAATTTTCACAGTATAAGCATCTTGTTGACCCAAAGCTATACAAATTGACAAAAACTATTTTTTAATGTTTTTAAGGGGGGCTCCCATGCAGCTAAAGGGGGCCGTGGAAAAAACAAATTGGCCTGCCCCATCGAGTGAGTTATCGTTGTTTTATCTTTTGTTTAGAAAAATATTGGAACACAAAGAAATGAGAAGCCACCAAAGATAGTCTTTTTTACAAAATTTTCTTCCGAAGAATTGTTTAACTTCCCATTGACCTTTGAACTTGAAATGTGGTGATAATGTTTATTATTACGTATATTTTACTAACAAATACCAAAATATTGATAATCAGATTTTTCCTTGAATTTCCCTATTTTTTTCTTATTACAACCAACTTAATTTTGCGGTTTGGTACGGAACCCTAAATATGCAAAGTCCGACACGCACTAGGCCGGTTTTTTTTTTGTTTGAAAGGTGACATTATCGGGAGTGTTCTTAGCTACGTTCGATGAAATTTGGTTTAGCAGTTCTAAAGTTATGGGCGTTTTACTGTATGTATCGGAATATATTGTCGGGGTTTGGGTATTTTTTTATTTTTACTTGATAACTTATTCTCTAGATTCTGAAGCAAGCCCTATCTCGGTTTTCAACTATTTAACAATAATATTTATGAATATACTATTTTTCAGGATATCAAACCAGCAGTACCATACTCGGGCGAATCAGATCACAAATTGAGAGCTACCAAACTGTAAACAGACTGCTTCTGTCACTTAAGCTATACTTACGAATCAATGTTTTATTTTTTACATATTCTATTAAAACCAAAGTTGATATTTCTAATAGAATTTTATTTACGAAGTACTTTACAGGTATTTTACTACTTGCATTTAATGTTGGTTTTAAGGCTGACTCTTTCTTTGATTTGGGAAGACACAAATAAATCGATCATCTGAATATCAACATCATATTTATATCGTCAGATATGTTAATTGGATCAGGGGGATGACCAGCAGCCGTATTGCGTAAGTGAAATTCACTTAAAAACCTGCAACGCAAAGGGTTTGACCGCTATCCAATCGATCAAATCGACCAATAACATGTGAGATGACAGACGCGATGTGGATTTCCGTCTGCGTGATTGGTCGATTGGATAGCGGTCAAACTCTTTGCGTTGCCGTATTCACTTACGCATTACGGCTGCAGAAGCTCTTAGAGCAATGTTATTTCCAGTGTGCATAAGGGATAGATGTATGTGACTTGTATACAATATCTGTCCTTTTTTCACAGTCGAACCATTATAATTTTGACACGTCATGGTACGGGGACAGTGCTAACATTTTTATAACATTGTCCATTATTAAAAAATATTATCAGTGTGGTTCCAAATCATCTAACTACGCACAATTCACCTTTGCAATAAACACTTACCCATATTAACCCGCCATACATTTCATCCCAACGTAGACCACGAAATCATCCAAAAACGCAACGAAATCTCAAGTCTGCGAAGCAAACCGCATGTTTATCAAAGACTGCAACACTTGCTGGTGCAACGACGATGGTACCAGTTACTACTGCACCAGGAGAGTATGTGTGCCTCTCCTGCCCGAAGACCAACCTGATCTTGGAGGGATCCCCGCTGAGGTATGATCTGATGGAACCCCGTAGCTATATCAATATTCTATGTTGACGATTTTTTGTTTATATTTGATTTGTGAGCAGTGTGCTTTATTGCTTTGGGTTTATTTGCTTGACTATATTGCTTCTATATTATTGCTACATAATTATACAAAGGGTTCTATACAAAGTGATATTCTATCATGATAGTCAAAATAATCTAAAATGTAAGATTTTGATAAGCGCTACAGTAATATCACCAGCAGCATTATTGCATGAGTGAATTCGGCAAGGCAAAGGGTTTTGACCAAGGTTATCGGCGGTAGAACATCATTTTCTCGAGAACTCAAGATCAAATTAAGCTAACCGGTGAAACATCACAAACGTTTGCCAATTTTTTATATGAACGTACAACACGTGATTGTTTTATCTTTAACCAATATTTTAATAAGCAGAATCTTCGCGTGGTAAAGAAAGAATGTCGCCCCAACGAAGTTTTTGAGCTGGATTGCAATATGTGTCGATGCAATCCTGATGGAAAGTCCTACGCTTGTACCAGACGAGCTTGTGAGGAACCACAAGAAGATACAAAGGTTTCTGTATCCATCTTATGATCTAAAGGTCTACGCCTTAACTGACACATGGGCACCTCATCCTCCCGTACCATGTGGCTTATGGTCAGAAGGGGAAGCTAACTCTCTATATTTATCTGGTGATTGGTGTTTCTGAAATTAATACTTATTACATATTGTTGAAGTCATGACAATCTAAGAAGTCGGATTTGACAGCTATAAAAATACTTAATAATAAGTGTATGGGTAACAGTTAGGGCTTGCAATATCCGTTCATTTTTACTATCCGGATAATACGGATATTATTATTTTACTATCCGGAGTATCCGGATAGTGCGGATAATACGGATATTTGTTATTTTTTGTTATATATAAAACTAATAAGCTTTTGTAACACGTTTTAATCAGTCTATCAAGCAAAATTACAAAGAAATAATAAACTATATCAATATTTCAAGTAACAATGCCGCACAAATTATTTGTATCTACTCTTTTCATACTAAAAGCAATTCTAATTAAAAATGTGATCTTACATTTATCACAAATCACAACATAGCAATCAAATCAACCTATTTAAAACGTAATAATTAAATAAAATATCACTTTCCCTGGCAAATCAGCTCAATTATTAAACAACAATAGTATAAATCACATATAATAAAACAAAAATTTACAAAATATCTCAAAATAATCTAGTAACCCTTTATAATATAATATTACGTAATTCTTAAATTATTTTTTTGCCCAATTCTGGTAATATGATCTTAAGATTGCCTTAGTCGATCATTCTTCCATACAAACGTAGTCTGGCGTTTACTCCACTGTTTGACGGTGTAAGTTCAGAATAAAAAATGATATCAATTTGTCTCATCATTATCTAGCCCTGTATGGAAACAAAAGAGTAAAAAATGTATATATTTGAAAGTTATGAGCGTCGAAATTTCCATATTTCAACACTAATTTTAACGCATCTTTGGGCGCAAATACATACCATAAGAAAAAGGAAAATTGCAAAACAGTCACCATACAGGGACAGATTAATAGTTCAACAATGCAAATAATTTTATTTTGAATATATACATTTAGTTGCTTTTCATGATATCCATATACCCAAAAGGTATATGGATATCATCTCCCCCATCCCCATCCCCGCGCTCGTTTTCGTCCTAAATCATCATCCATTTCGCAAAAAAATTGCAAGTGTGTATACGCGAACTAGCTTCCAGCTTCTTTCTGCTCATCACAGCATCTATCTCTTTCGCACGTGTTGTCGGATGAGATAGCATGCATTTTAACCCCTCGCACAAAATAGTTCGTGTCGTCGACTAGGGCAACCTTAAAAAGCTTACACTATCTAATCAATCTTCTTTATCCCGGGATAGAAAGTGATCCTATGTAATATCTATCTCTGTGCCAAATTTCATCCAGATCCGTCCAGCCGTTTGAGCGTACGTAACAAACATACAAACACGCACACACTCACTCACAAACTTTCTTCTTTATAATATTAGTGTGATTAAAAAGAGAAATACAACTATCCGTAACATCCGAAAATCCGGATAGTGATGCAAGTAAACTCCGGATTTGAAAATCGGCGGGTATCCGGATAATACGGTTATCCGGATATCCGGATTGCAAGCCCTAGTAACAGTAATTAATTAGGATTGTGAATTTGATTTTTTAATTTCTTACGTACAATGTTTTCGCGGCATATAAAATGAGAAACGTCATCGGACTTCTTAGATTGTCACGATTATAGTTTACTGGTGGTTTGGTCTTTCTTCGATTTTTTCAGTATTTTCACATGGTTAAGGTTAATTTTAATAAATATTGCCTATACTAATCTGTGTTTTATTGCCTTCGGGTTTTTCAGTAGGTTCTTCTTTATAAGTTGTTTTAACAACCATGATCTCATGGTCCCAATTGAACTTACCCTACTTCTTTTCTTTGATCTATAAAGGCTTACAATTTCGTATTCTAATTAATTCAAAGATTGTTGTTGTAAATATTTATAAAAAAAAATAATTACTTTGTCTTTCAGAATGTCACATTGTCGAGAAAAGTGCGGGCGGTCACTACGGTAATATTTTTCCTTTAACTCTTTTTTTATTTGACTCTGTCATTAAGTATCATAAGTTCTATTCTTTTAGCTCATATTTTGTCCAAGATCTTAGGGTGTGACCACACAAGCAGATCGATATTCGAGCGATGACATTGATCGAGGTAGTAGCTTTGATTTAGTGTAGTAAGAACTGTCGATCCACGTTCATTTTAACATCGATCGATCAGCGTTACTATGGTTCGATAAACTCGCTTGTAGTGTATTTATCAAGTAATAAATTACAACGGACTCCGTGTATCTAGTAGGAGCCGCCAAAGGCCTGCCAGCCTGGACAGGAGTTCCGCATGGACTGCAACAAGTGCCTCTGTGACAACAAGGGACAAGACTACTCGTGCACGCGAATTGACTGCAACGCCGTGAATAACAACCACCATGCTAGTGCGTTAAGGAGTAAAAGAGGTGCGCATATTTTGTTAGTATCACCAGGCACTCGGTTTTTAGAAACACTTTATTAGAGATTTAACAACAGTCTCAATTCAATAGGCTTCCTGACTCCAAATGTACTACTCAGGTTTATAATCTCCGTTTAGAAATGCGAATGCTTATTAAATACCAGACCAGACCAAAAATAATGCCTTGGGGGAAACTTGTTTTTTTGATATAATTAATATTATATATTTAACCAAACCCTGTTAGTATTGTAACTTCTCACACGATATTTCAAAACCTGCTTAAATATATTATATAGCCCAGTAGAAATCGACATTAAAATTGCTAACCTTGATGTAGTTCTGCATTTTTGCTATGTTGTATGGACCATTTAGTGTAATCCAAATTTGCAACTTCGAAAAACTTATGCTATTTGAGCACCACGTGAAATGCAAAATTTTGGAACTTTTTCATTTTTGCTCTAAAATTCTTAATCTATGCGTTTTCCGACAAACAAGCTTCCGTAATTTTTTAAAGTTCATTAAACAATTCAAGCTTAATCCCTAAACCCTATAGCGACCAAGCTATGGTTCTTCGAAGATTTCTATGTGCTCCACACCTAGCACCAAGTGCAAGAGTGGCTGGGGGTAGAGAAGGATCCCACCAAGTGGGGTTGGGAAATTAGCCCCTGCGGCCTCATCCCACTTGCAAGTAACAACGAGCCAGCCACACCACACCTTCTCAGTATCAGAAAGGATGCAGTCTCTCAGGCAAATACCTTCTCAAGTAAGCTCCTGCATCCCTTCTTATGATTTTGAGAAGGTCATAGCTTGGTCCTTATAGGATTAATAGAGCTGCGGTTGAGTTTAAATTATTGCAAATTTAATGAACTTTAAAAAAGACGGCATCTTATTTGTCGAAAAACGCATAGTTTAAAACTTTTAGAACAAAAAAAGAAAAAGTGGTGCGCAGCTAGCACAAGTTTTTCGAATGTGCAAATTTGGATTCACACTACCCTAACAGGTCAATAAAACATACCAAAAATGCAGAACTACATCAAGCTATGCGATTGTAGCCTTTTTAACCGACTTCCCAAAAAGGAGGAGAAGGAGAAGAGAAGAAGGATTTTCTCAATTCGACTGTATATATATATATTTTATGTGTGTTCGCGGGTAACTTCGTCGTTTATGAACCGATTAAACTTTTTTTTTTGCAAAGGATATATTCTAAGGGTGGTACCATTATAAGGAAACCAGGATCTGATGATGGGATCGTAGAGTAATCGAGGAAACTCCTCAAATATTATAGGCACACATGTTTTAGTATTTTCATCAATAATGCCATCATTTGCACTCAGAAAGTATCATTCGGTGAAGTGGAACTGATGAAGAAGACCACAATGGCCACTGGAACTCCGAAATAAAACAATATATGCTAGTCCTATTTGGGCTTAGTGGAATCGTCATGAGATGTACAGTCAAGGGTCAAAAGTGCAGTCATACTCTCCCAAAACTTAAATGGCTAGTTTTTGTAGAAGAAGTTAAATTATCCACAACTGATTTAATATTTTGTATAGAAATTAAAGTATAGATTATTCCTAGTAACCGCGAAAAGTTGAAAATCTGCTGCCTATAAAAAAAATGCCTTTTCTGTTTTGGTAGAGTATGACTGACCCTTATAGTACTTTGGCTATAAATGATTTTCATGATAATTGCAGGTACCTACCAAAACTAAAAAGAGGAAAATCAAAAACTATTTAACAAAAAATCAAACCGACTTCCAAAACAAAACACTAAAAAGCGAAAAATACCTTTTTTTTTGAAGTCGTTGTCCAATAACAGAAAACAATGGGTACAAAAGACACCGACTTCGGAAAAGAAAGTAATTTTTCGCTTTGTAGTGTTTTGTTTTTTTTAATGTTTTTTGTCGATTTCTACTGGGCTAAAATGAAAAGTCAAATATTTGTATAAACTGCCCTAGTTTTATAACTTTAGTTTCATGCTCCATACAATCGAAGGCCTCTGATAGATCATAAAAGATGCTTTACGCAAAAAGTGTAATCATATTGCTTTTTTTTTCAGACACAACCGAGAAGATTTCAATACAGTGTGTTCCAGACAGTGTGTTTGATCGCAAGTGTAATGTCTGCCTATGCTCTAAAGACGGGGATACAGCGTCCTGTACTGTCAAAACGTGCTCGGATACTCAAACTGTAACCGAGAAAGCACCTGGTAGGTAAGAGTTGTTAGAAATATCAATAGATTATCTAAGCAATAAGTGACATTATTCTTGATATTTTTATGTCGCAACTGTTGAATAAATTACCAAAATAAACGATGATTCCTGTAAAATGAATCGGTGATTCATATCATGGGATGAGCAGCTCATTAAAGCAAGTTCCTCATTATTTCAAGCGAGTAGTTAATTAATGCAATGTTATCGAAATATTTATTATCCCGGTTTTACTTGATCTTTGAAACTCTTTTTATAAAATTGCTTTTAAGATTTCTCTCACAATTTCAGCCTTTTGTATTAAAAAACCTAACCCTAAAAATCAGATTGTGCATTGCGGTTTGCGAGGTTTTTAGTAAAAAAATATTAATATTACTATAATTTTTGTCACAATACTACTCATCACTATTATTTTCTTGTTCAGAATCGGATCAGGGCTTCCGCTGCAACCCTGGCGAACAGTTTAGACGGGACTGCAACGACTGCACCTGCTCTGCAGACGGGAAGAGCATTTTCTGCACACTGCGTTTGTGCGACCAAGACCTTACATCCGACATTTAATCGCATATCAACACTTATCTTGGCATGTACACGAAAATATTTGCTATTTATATTAACAAGTCTTGTTAACTGTTTTGCCAGATACTTTTAGCCAGTCATTCATCCTGGACAATATGATTAAAATCCAGACGATAAGCGTCATTGCTTGGTGTTATCTGTGTAAAGCACATTCTCAATGCTGCAGAGGTCGCCATAGTGAATGATTTCTGTACAAGGTTCTAAATAGTCAAACCATAAAAAATATGGTACACCAGTGACTCTACGATACTTATTTTTATGAATGTCTTTTTCAATTTATTTTTTAATTCCTGAAATTAGCTTGGTAGTTAAAATAAATATCATGATAGTAAGTTTATTGAGATTATTATCGGTTTTGTTTTTGTGAGAGTGTGCGCACAAAGTAATAGAACACCACCGTTTACACGCACAACCGCAAAACCTAATGTTCATCATTGGAAACCATTTCTCTTCGCTTCGTGTCTTTTCAAGATAAGTTTTGCTCCTTATAATAGCAGCTGCGCAATCGATAAAATTGTCTTTTTTAGTGGATTTGACGATCCAGTAATTGTGTGCATTAGTATCATTTCAATGTTTTGTTTTTTTTTTTAAGTATTTGTGACTAATTTTACTTAGCATATAATACGAATAAACGAGTAGTTTTTTTTTACTTTATTGTACAATTGCAGAAAACTCTAGTTGAAACTAGGGATGTAGGGATTTATCGACTAATTTGCTTCAGATATTAAACTACTAAAACCTTACGTCACCATTCACGATTACGATAAACGTCATAACTTGACGTTTACAGAAATCGATTCTAAGTGAACAGTCGATAAATCCTACAATTTGTTAAATACTCAAAGTATAACAACTGCTAGTTTCCGGTGCATAGTATATAGTTTACGTATTTGTGAACTAACTTATTCTATTATTAGTTTGTATGAGGAGCCTATTTTCATATTGATGTGTGTGCGTTACGTTGTCATCGGCATTTTCAACTTAGTTAGCTAACATGCGATTTTCGTGTGTGAGTGCTTTATTTTTCATGTCATTTTTCATTCGTTTAAGTGTTTTGTTGTATGGACCGAGCCTGTAGTCAGAACTATTTCTATCTCTTTATGTATTTCTAAATATCACGAATTTTGGCAGTTAGAATTCAAATACAAACCTTTCTACTAGTTGATATTAATATGGCATTTACTTAATTAGTTACCTTACTTATTTTTGTTAGATTACCTGAATTCGTAACTCGACATTTCATAGATCGCCACCAACTCAAGCATTGACTTAAGCGTAGAGTTGATTTTCAAGTGACTATTGGTATTAAGAAGGCCCTTAAAATGGGATGCAATATAATTTGAACTTTTTCATATATAACATAGAGTTTTTGTTCCAAAATTTGGCAAATATCTCAAATTCTGAATTCAAATGGGTTCGTTTTTTTAGTCGAATTTTTCCCCTTCCCTGGCTATCGGCTCGGAGTCGAATAGTATCGCTCGAATGTTTAAAATTAGTGAATTAATAGTAGATAATACGTGGCTTAACTTAGAAAGTACGTACCATCATGTATTAGACGATACGTAAATAAAACTTAAGTAATTTTGAGTTAAAGATAATCACGAAACGAATAAACGAGTTAATTTTATTATTGTGTTTTTATTTGAACGTTTTTTAGGCTTTCAAAAAGCTAGAAGTACCTATTGTCCACCTAAAGTGGGATAGTGCTAGGCGGAAGAGGAAGAAGACGAGTAACCTTTGATCAATGTCTCCTTCTGCTGATCAATCTGCTGGGAGACCAGACCTCCTCTCTGCGAGAGGGAATGGGCCGTAATCCACCACGCAGGCCCAGTGCGGATTGGTGGAAGTCATGTCTTCGAATTTTTGGTTCTAGGACATGCCGGTTTCCTCACGATGTTATCCTTCACCGTTTTGAGAGCAGTGATGATGATATAATTTTCACAAAGTAAAGTGCCTTCCTGTGTTCGCACCCACGACCCACAACTTGTAAGTTGCGGGCGTTACCAATGATCAGTATTAAATATTTAAGTAGGTCTATGACAAAATCAGTGGAGTTAGGCACTTCTTGTGAAAATTCTTTAGAATTAGTGACATATTATCTTAGCTAATCACCTCAGTAGAGATCAAACAATAACAAAACTATAAACTTCTATTCTTACAATGGATACGCCAACCCCATCATGCCTTATACATACTACTACAAAAAATGCTTAGGATCTTAATCAGTATGATACACCAATTCGCAAAATCTTATCGCCACATCTGACTTTGTTTGTGCCAAAGTTGATTGAATTAAACCTACCTCTGATATATTTAGAATAAATGACCGTAATCTTACGGCTAATTTTACATTACTTCTACTTAACTTACTATTTTCAAACCAGGGCACTTGAGGAAACTCATTTTGAATTGTTTTGTACCATGTTCCCTTTTTACTGATTTAAGATTAAAATGTTGTTTCCAGTTATTAAAACATTTCATTTAAAATTTTGGCACGTATTCTACTTTCTCTTCGTCTACGTACAAAGTTCAGCTCAACTCCTTCCTTCGCTGCTAATTTAGACGAAAAATCAGCTGCCTCATTACCCCGTAAACCATCGTGCAGTGGAACCCATTGCACGATGCAATGGGTTCCACTCACCTCTATGCCATTTCCAATAAATTGAAAATATGTTTTAAAATGTCGTAAGCTATCAATGTGCCTCTGAAGCCAGAGGCGCATCGAGCCACGTGGTGCAATGTACTTTTGCTATCCGTAAATATTACAACATTAGCAAATTTTTTGTCTATTGCTTAGGACAAGGCTTGCGAAATTGTATTGAGTTCCAACGTCATGACGGATACATCTTACATTATTTTAAAACCTGCACTATAATAACAACATGGATCTTGAAACGCTGCCATAATCCATGAGCGCCCTTAGATCCATCAGAATTCAGTTTCTGCACCCACTATACTTAAAATTCAATTCCCTCACGACTTCATTAACTAAAGTAGTAGGCTCATACCTCGATTTAGCTAGTGATATGCATTCTAAACTTATAACTAAGCACTTATGAAAATCGACAGCTGATAACCAAATATCGAAACCAAACATTGTAAGAATATCTACTGAAACACCTTCAGTCTGTTTCACATCCTCGATTGTTTATGTGAGTAAGGGCTTTTTTTATTAACCCAATAACTAATGTGCGTAAGAGCACTAATTTCAGAAATTAAATTATGAGAACTATTGTTTGCCCAAGCACCGATTTTTAACAAATACTTATAGGTTAGATATTGTCTTCTAGTAAATAATGGGGCAACTTGTAATTCACTCTCCATGACGTGGAATGAAGCACTTTTGAAAAATCCGCCTACTACTCTCAAGGCTTGATTCTGAATTTTATCAAGTTTGCAAATATGGTATTTAGCACTACTATCATATAAAACCGATGCGTAATCAATACGGTTTCTAATTATGGACATGTATGATCTCCTTTGTTCCCGTTGAGTTACACCATTTTGTATTACACTGTTACCCAATGGGATAAAAATTACCGATTAGTGACACTGTACCTCAATGCCACGTTTTTTCTGCCCATCAAATTTTTCTGCAATCTAATGGTACATAATAGGGTTACATATAAAATAGCAAAGTCGACGGGGCTCCTATTTCTGTCTGCAGGGTTTAAAGTTACCTAATTATTATACCATTAAATCCGTGTCGGGATGTTCTATGATCTTCGCAAATGCGCAATACCTTCCTGCTAATAACTTAAATACATTTAAAATTTTTGAGCGTATGTTGACCACTTTTTTAATGTGTTTTTCCCAGTTTAGACTTCTGTCTAGCCATATGCCTAAATACTTTATATTTTCGGAATAAACTAAAGGCTTTTCTACCCTCAGAACGGGTAGATTTTTCCTACGACCT
The DNA here is from genome assembly GCA_947562075.1 of Orthosia gracilis. Lineage (NCBI taxonomy): Eukaryota > Metazoa > Arthropoda > Insecta > Lepidoptera > Noctuidae > Orthosia > Orthosia gracilis. The sequence goes on from OX387265.1 coordinate 15,520,650, forward strand.
CTACTGAAAAGGCAAAATTGTGTCTTACATGCAGATAAAACCAACCCTGGTTCGTTTAATAACTCCACTACTAAGTTAAAACAATTTTGTACATATCGTTCACATATTTTAATGTCCATATTAGAAACGTACCACAAAAGCAAAACTGACACATTTTGAAGTCTATGACATATTTTGTAGGTAAGTAATTAAGTTAAAAAGTAGCAGACATAGAGGATCTCCTTGTGCTAGACCTTTATTTATGAACCTGCTTATTACATTACCGTCACCCAATTTTATCTTCAAATGTCGCTCAGGAACCTCCAATAATACTTAAAAAGCTTGGTACCGATTCCTAGACTATCCATTACATATGACACTGCATCGATTGAAACATTGTTGTAAGCGTTCTCGATATCCCAAAAAGAAGCTAATGTTGGTAAATTCTTGGAAAATCCAATCTGGATTTAAGTAACCATCTGGGTCAGGCAGTCTAAACAGGACCGTGATATTCTGAATGGTCGGAGACAGTATATTTTCCTTTTCAGTATAGGTACCATTCCAAGTGCTTACTGATAATTAAATGAAGAGTTTTACAGATACATGAAATTAGGGATATGGGTCTCAATTTCACTTCAATGTTATTATTGCTACTACTTTTGGGAAAAGGGACAATTTGAATGTTTCGCCACTGGGAATGAATAATACCACATTGATAAATGTTATTATATAAATTAAGCAAATATTTTTTAGCTATAACCGGTAAATAAGAAAGCATTGTATTTGATATGTCGTCTTCACCCGGGGATGAGTCCTTTTTTAAAAAACGCTGTGTAACTCTTGGATTGAAAATTTAGACTCCAACAGTTCATTGTACGAAGAGAAAACTGGTTCTGTGTTGGGCTCATAATCCGTAGCAAGAGAACATAATAAATCGTGAGATTTTTCAATAGATGGATATACTTTTGGTTGTTTAAAACCTTTGACCCGTTTCATACGCTGCCAGATAAAGAAACCGAAACTTTTTCATCAAAGGAATCGAAAGCTTATGCCAAGCATCGGATCTTGCTTTTCGAACTAAAGATTGTGATTTATCTGTTAACTCTTCTAATTTTGTAAGATTATCAGGCGTCGGGTTTTATCTGAACTTACTTAAAGCTAACCTTCTCTGCGCGACTATTTTAGACAGATCAGCAGCCGTATTGCGTACGTGAATACGGCAACGCAAAGAGTTTGACCGCTATCCAATCGACCAAATCGACCAATCACACCGACGGAAATCCACATCGCGTCAATCATTTCGTATATGATTGGTCAATTGATCAAACTCTTTCATCGTCATCATCATTTCAGCCGAATGAGGTCCACTGCTGGACATAGGCCTCCCCCAAGCGTCGCCACACTGATCGGTCCTGTGCGTTTCATATCCACCAGACGCCTGCAGCCTTGACCAGGTCATCGCTCCACCTAGAGGGAGGCCTTCCAACGCTGCGTCTTCCGGTACGCGGTCGCCACTCCAGAACTTTTCGGCCCCAACTGCCATCCGTTCTGCGAGCAATGTGCCCTGCCCACTGCCACTTAAGTTTGGCAATTCTTCGGACTATGTCGGTAACCTTGGTTCTCTCAAACTGTTTGCGTTGCCGTATTCACTTACGCAATACGGCTGCAGGACTCCAAAAATATTTAGGTTTGAATTGTTTATCGGATTTTTTACATATTTTAATTAAATATATGAGTTTATCCGCCGCCCTATTAATTATATCTAGATACTAAATTGTCATAGTTCTCTTGAGTTTTTACGCCATAGTCATCTGAAACCATTTACGATATCAATATTGTCAGTTTAATTATTAGGTGATCACTCCCTAGATTTCCGTTCAAGACTTTCCAACAAAAATGTATGACCACATCAGAAGAGGCAAACGAAATATCGGGCGAGGTTTGTTGCAAGTGCCCGTTTACCAGCTTAACCCGCGTGAAGTCACCATCACTAATGGATATGAAAACGTATTCTAAAGAGGAATCCATGTTTTGGGATCCCCGTACATCTGATTTCAGTGACCAATTGGTGTACTGCCCGATAAAATCTCCAGCTATCAGAGTTATCGATGAAAAGTGTAAGAAAATATCGTTTGCAGTTAATTAACTTTATACAAACTACCTCAATACCTGTATTATTTGGTATAAACGGCTCTAAATAGGATTCTATCGACTTATGAACGATAATCGCAACGCCACCGTATGAAATTATGAATCCGCTCTGTCTTTTCTATAGATGTTATAACTGTTGATGTTTATGTCGGACTCAATATCTAGCCAAGTTTCACTAATAATGGCAATGTTTATAGTTTTACGAGCTAAAAGGTCTGTAAATATAATAGAATGATACTAATTTGAGAATTCCACTGAACTATGAAAATTCTAATATGACTAACTGTATTATCCATTAGCAAAGTTCGAAAAATTTAATAACTTATTAAAAACGTAGTGCTTTAGTTCTTCCCATATAAATGCTGCCGATACTTTGCCTTCCAATTTGCTTTCTGACGTTATTTTAGGTTTAATTTTAATCCAAAACTGCTTGAATTCAAACTTATCCTTAACGTGCTCGTCTCGCTTTCCATTTTTTGTATTCTGCCAATCCTCATTTTTAACCTCCATATTTACTTCCTTTAAGCTCTCTTTATTTTCCACTCTCTTAGACATTTTTTCAGATTTTTTAATCGCTTTTTGAACTGATTTTCTACTAAGCCTTCACATATTATGTTTCAAAGTTTTATCGAACTCTTCTTCCTCTCTCTGAATAGCGACTTCCGAAATTCCGCCTGAAGATCCTTGTTGATATATTGGATTCTCTTTGACTACACTGCTGTAGGTACCTCTTACATTCAAAGTATTCAATGAGGCGTTTTTAGCTGCTAGGCTGTCAATGTTCTCTCTCGAGTTGATGTATTTGTTCTCATTTCGGTGTATAACTTTAGGGCCTTTCTATAAGTAACTTGTTCTTTACTTATGATGTTTTTTATTTCTTTGTCTCTAATAAAAAAGGGCATGTTTTGGCCAGAACAAAATGGTCCTCTTTACAGTTCAAACATTTCATTATCATTATCAGCTTGGTGATATCGCAGTTTTAATGTTCTGAGCCACCGCATTTTGGACATAACGACTTTTTGACTGAGAAGAACTTTTTAACACATCCGAACTGCCAACACCCTGTGCATTGTGACACGGGGAAATGATATGCGTCTACTTTAAAACGGCAATCGTATGCATTTATATATTGCAGCAATACGCCACCCTGAAAACAAATTTTGATAGCTTCCCTCGGTATCCATGAACTATTAGTTGATATTCTGTTCATTCTCTTCAAATTCACAATTTCAACGTCGCACTTTATAATATTAAGGTTCTTCGTATTTAAGTGTAGTTCTTCTACACTTAAATTTAGATCAATTCCTCTTACTACTCCATGAATCACAGCGAAACCCCATCTCTTCAAGTTTTTTGCATTCCACCAACAATAATAATTTTGATTCTATAAAAATGTAACAATTGCTTTGTTTTTGTTTTTATTGTTCATATGATCAATACCATACATGCGATCTTAACAACTTAGGCATCGCAATTTGCTTAGGCAACCTGTCATCGCAATTTGTCAAAGCAGTGATTCTAACAAGATGATTCTCAATAATTTCTACTTCACCGTTCTTTATTTTCTCCAACTACCCTCACAATTGTTTGTGTATCTAAAGAATCACTCTGGATCAAACGTTTCGGTTTCCTTCGAGTAACCGTAATAAAACCTTCATCATCACTCTTTACTCCATCTCCTTCACTACTTTCGTCTCTTTCTTTTCTTTTTGCCACCTTCTTTTCGGAACTTTGATTTCTACTTGTTATTATATTTTTACCAACTGATAAGCCTAGCTCTCGTTCAGCTTTCTTTAAAAAATCCGAATCACTCATGTCCACCCCACTCGTACTCTCCTCCATCTTTAATTTGGGACCTCAAGTTGAGAGGGAAAAAAGGAAAACACAAAAACCGTTAATCGCTGCGGAACTAGGAATTTGTACGTGTAAGTCTCACCTGTACAACCACTCGCGCACAAATGGTGTACTTTTATTATACTTTCTACTTATTCATAATATTCTTCCTGTGTGTCGTTATTTTCATTATCCTGCGCTGCTCTCTTCCTGAAGAAGTAGCTGCTAACAGTATGTTATCATAAAAAAGTCGTTTTGAACAGAAACATATTCAAACAGTTTCTTGATATCCTGAAGTTTTTCTGGTTTAAATGGTACCCTTGATAATAGTCGCTGAGATCTGCGGTGATCTTGTCACCATGCCAACATGACATTTTACTGATATAATTTTTATCATTATTTATTTGATTTGTCAAAATCGTGGCAATCTGTGAACTTTTTTTTTTAAATTTTTAGTATTTTTTTTTTTAGTATTAGGTACATTTAAACATATAAGTCTTATATATTTTTGAAATCACCACTTAAAACCCTTTATTTTGATACCCCACACGATGGTTTAGGAAGGAAAAAAAAAATTCCCCTACCAAATGGCGCCCAAAATCCGCCATTTTTTCTTTTCCAATTTTAATGTAGCCAGTGACACTGCAGATCGACGTAAGAATCATCAAAATCGGCCATCGCGTTTTGTCCCTAGAAAGCCACATAGGAAAAAACATACATACATACATAGACTGATAAACACATTACCCTCCTTCGAAAGTCGGGTAAAAAGTAGTTAACCTGTGGTATAATGTAGTAAATTATGAAACATTATTATGTTTGAGGTTTTTTTTTACGTTGTTGGCACTATTTGTTTTCGTTCTCGTTATGATAAATAAATCTAGATATGTTTTTATAGGGTCATATTTAGATAGTCCTATTATTCAATATATTTGTTGGCGCCTAGTGCTACTTTCATAGCAACAAGCGTAGTGCATATGATATATGAGACGCAGTAAAATGTCAGGAGTATATTAGTCAAATAATTATTAGTGAACCGATACAATATTAGCTATCTTGGACGACGAACTATTTCCTCTTCATCTTTCATCAAAAGCTAGTGCTATCGCCCATTTCATCTAATATCAAGAAATAATATAAAAATAAAAATACATAAAACAATATTGCTTATTATTGTGACATACCAAGTGTTAGCAGCTAAACGCGATAAAGCAAGCTTACGAGACGTCGAAAACTGGGCGTTTAGAATTTAAACTAAGTTTTAGTTTAAATTAGTTTAGTTTGTAGTGGACACAAAAAATGAAGCACTAATCTCGATTAAAAGCATAAAATGAGTTTAGTTTGAACTAATCGCGATAAGTTTCATTGGTAAAATTGAGCCTAAAAGACGTCGCCTCTCGTGTTTGAGGTCGTGGGTTCAATTCAGATCCGGACAAGTACCAATGTGAATTTTTCAATCCATTTACTTTCTATGTCCAGCAGTGGACGTCTTTCGGCTGAAATGATGATGATGATGATGTACTTTTTAAGTTCATCTTGAACATCACTGAAAACGGTGAAGGAAAACACCGTGATGAAACCTAGACTTACATTGTTAATATAAATTTGAAATCGCGAACCCACATTGAGTAAGCGGTATGGAAAATATCCATTTTTTTTTAAATTTTTCGAATTCGTATCAAAAATATTAATTTGCCAGAAACATTCATAAGAGAATCATCATTTTCACAAGGGAAGATCATATAACCTAAAAGTCATTGTATTGTAAATAATTTGCTTGCAAGCAAATAGGTTGCAAGCAAATTATTTAAATAAATCGAATTTTCAGTCATCATCAATCAATATCAATATCAATACATATGCTATTAAATTAAAATTATTTTCTCTATGAATAAATAATGTTTATACTCGTAACCCTACTGTTCCATAAATTTGAGGTTGCATCATACTTTTGTCCATTGTTGGTTATTTCCGTTATTGTTTAGGTTGGTGCCAGCATTTAAATCTCCGTCAGAAACAGTGCGCGGACGGGTGATAAATAACCCTTTGTGAAGTGCTTGTTGAACCAGTGGCCATTTTGATTTCATACGACTAACATTTGATTCAACGGACTCACGGAATAATATGATATTTTTTTATTTACAATTATTTCCTGAATGTATACCTTCGTCGCCTCTAGTTAGTTTTGAGCCGAATAAATCTCGGTTTCATAATCCAAAGCCATGTCAAGTTAATTAAATCATGAGTTGATAAGATTTACACAATGACAATCCACTGAAGGGTAGGTAGTAGGGAATGTTACGTCTACGACCGGCTTTAAAGGTGAGTTTCTTTTATTTATATTTAGATTATTAAGAGACTACTGCTTAGAACGTAAATTAAAACCACCTGCCCTCCTCTCACCTTGGGTTCTAGATAAAGTGATATTCTATCAGCGATAGCGATTGTCAAAAATCCAAACGATTTAGAATTGGCCACCTGATGTTTCGGTACTTATACAAGTACAATTTGGACTTCTTGACGAAACATATTTTGATATTGATTTATGGGCTTCGTCGCAGAATGTCCCTTTCGTCAAATGTCCCATTCGAAAAATATGACTTTCGCAAAATGTCCATATCGCAAATCTCTCGCCTTTTCCCCATGGGGGTATGCAGAAACTACAGAACGCTACCTGCTGCGATCCTTACATAATTCTGTTGCTTCATTTACGCTCTGAGTACACCTAGTCTTACGCGCACGCCACTTATGAGTATTGCGCATCTGGCGTTTCTGAAGAACATCACCAATAAGATACGTGTATGTCTTTATAAGGCGTCCCCTTCTGCCATTTCAAGTCATATCTGGACTCGCATTTGGCCGGTTTTTTTTTGTTTCCATACAGGGCTAGATAAATGATGAGTCAAATTGATAAAAAAAAATATTTTGAGCGTACACCGTCAAACAGTGGAGTAATCGCCAGACTACGTTTGTATGGAAGAATGATCGACTAGTGTAACCTTAAGTGCATTGGTTCATGGTTTTATGTGCTGTATTTTTTATGCACGCAATCACACTGTTATCGTTTGAAAAAATCTATTGCCTAGAATGATTTATTAAAGCTATAAATAACTTTGATGTCCCTGTACTTTTTGAGAATTTCTAATCTGATTATACAATTATTTCTTTAAAACCCACTTGCATGTAAAACGTAATTCAGAGTTAGTTGCTAACACGAAGTTAAATTGACAGTTTGTCATACAATATTGTCAAGTTATACTAATAAATACTTTGAATAAAAATATTTTTATCATGTTTGTTTTCCAGGGTCGTTAGTAGGTACGTTAATTTAAAAATAAAATGTATTCAAAATAATCAATATTTTCTGCGAACGAGCGAGAATCACAGAACCAGTCAGTCTGAAGACGCGATCTTTGGGAGAGGCCGTTCATCCTGCAGTGGAAATAATAATTATGATGACGATGTTCAATTTAAGAGGAGCACAATGAGCCCCTTTCCCTCCCCCCTTTGTATTTGTATATAAGTTTGTATTCTATATTTTTTTTTAGAACATTCAGTTGTATGTATGTTAATTTAAGAGGATTGCGTGCCACATGAGTCATGAATTCTCGGATGGGTGTCTGATTTTTACAAAGTGAGATTCCTTCGTGCCTCGGCAAGCACTTTGAGCCGTTGGTCCCGGCTATCAACAGCCTTGCCAAGGGATATCGTGTTACTCAGTTACTGGGTTATGGAGGTCAGATAAGCAGTCGCTCCATGTAAAGTACTGATACTCAGCAAAATTCGGTTAGAGTGGAACCGACCCTAGCTAGTTAGGAAAAGGGTAGACACATTGATTGACTGGTCATGTACAATTTTGTACTTTCTTGTCTAATTTAACATTAGAAATTTGAAAGTCTGAACATATATGTTACTGTAAAAACTCCAAGGTACGGTAAATCCTAGGATTAACCAAGTCGTACTGGTAAAAACCCGAAATTATCTATGATAATCGGTGATTTCGACCTGTAATCGCATGCTAACTGTTAGGATTTACCTCAAATACTTGTAAATGTTTACACTATAATCCTACAAATAGTTGAATTCGTCAAAATAAAATCGTCTAACAAACATAATACCAACTTTGGTGAAGCTAATCAGTCAGGCCTTAAATTGTTCTCTTCATTTCGTATCATAGTGTGACATAATAATTGTTAAATGCAATTGCAATGGAAGTCTTTCGGCTGATATGATGATGATGATGTGTCTCGCGTGGATTCATGATTCGGGCAGCCAAAGGGTTAAACAGTGACTCCTCATCGGTTGAACGCATTTGCATGAAAATGACAAAAATGGTTTTCTTTATCCATCTGGCAGCGGAGTCTGACTTTGTGCTGGGCACTTTGGCATTAGGCTAGCCCCCTATTAGTAGGACTTAAACATAACTGTCAATATGGGTGTACTATAGATGTACATATCACCCAAAGGGCAATGGAGAGAGCTATGCTCGGAGTTTTCTTGCTTGATCAAAGCAGAAATGAAGACAACCGCAAGAGAACCAAGGTTACCGACATAGCCCGAAGATTTGCCAAATTTAAATGACAGTGGACAGGGCACATTGCTTTCAGAACCGATGGCCGTTGGTGCCGAAATTTTCCAGAGTGAAAACCGTGTACCGGAAGACACAGCGTTTGAAGGCCTCCCTCTAGGTGGAGCGACGACCAGGTCAAGGCTTCGGGCATCCGGTGGATGCGAAGCGCACAGGACAAATTAGTGTGGCGACTCTTGGGGGAGGCCATGTCCAGCAGTGGACGTCTTTCGGCTGAAGTGATGATGATGATAGGTGTACCTCTGCCCAACCCTTCGGTGAATACAGACGTGATGTTATGCGTTTTAAAACCAATAAAAATAACAAGCCGTTATTTTCGTAAATTAACCATTAATTTATTAATCTGCTTGCTTTATAGCTCATAAAAGTCGAAAAGTTTACCGAGTGTGCTCTAATAGCACTTCCAGTTGCTGACTTTCATTAAACATTGATGAGAACTGAAAATTGAAACATGTTTGTTAGCTTGCTCATAGTATCTACTTTTGTATTTTTGAAGGGCACAGAAGCCGACTTATGTAAGTATTTCTCTTATGTATTTAATTTTATTTATACTTACAAAAAAAAACAATATGTTAAGTTTTATTATTTTTGTAATTCCTAAAAAAGATAATTAATTAGAAACCTACCTGAAATAAAAAAAACTACCTGGGCGTCCGAGCTCTGCTCGGGTGAAAATAGAGAAAACGACGTTTTCTAAAAATTAAACCGAGCTAGATCGATTTATCCCCCGATATCGTTATCTCGTTGATTTTTAGATAAATTTTGATTCTGTTTTGAATATTAGTATTCTATTTTAGTATATTTATCGATAAACTGTAACCAGTTTGTCGATAAATGTACTAAAATAGATTAATATAGCTAAGTTAGAGCCCAAATTCATCACATATTTTGATTTGGATGAGGTCCAGCAATAAAAATACAAAGTAAGCCATCAATGCGACTTAACAGAAACTAAACGATATGAACATTCTTTACCGTAAAACGCAGAAACTCTACAGGAATCCACCATATTTGAATCATCAAACCATCGTTCAAAAGTTCTAGACATCTAATTCTGAGGCCGTACTACGAAGTGCCAATTCTTTTTTTTTTTTAAGGAAAACAAGAATTGGCAAAAAAAGTCATGATGGTTTGAAGACGACATAAAAGTTAGATAAAGGTAAAGGTTTGGCGACCATTCTAAAAACTAAAATGAGCTCTCTAAATGCCCCATCTTTACCAAAATTGTCACGCGAGTGTCACCATTCATGTTCATAGAAATTAACGGCCCGTCTCAATTTTGACTATTGCTATGACAGCCGAAACATGAGTTCAGCTTGCTCTCCATACAAATGGTTCGGACACGAATGATATCAGTAAAGAGTCCCTAGTGACTGCCGATACTGGTGCAGAAATTCCGTGCTCTGTGAATCACGGCTAAACGGAGTAAAGTCTTAAGACACAGACAGCTTTCATTCCATTTCCATCCTTATCGTTAAGTAGACACAGTTAAAGTTGGTTTATCCCCGGCCTAGTGGAGCCGGAGAAGAAATGCGTGCCAACCGCGACGGTGCAAGGACCGAACCACGTGTGCGTTTGTTCCCATGAGGGTGTGTTCCACTGCCGGATGCGGAATGATTTGGATGGAATCGTAGGTAAGTAGACTTAGTAAATAGTACAACGATTGCCTATATTGATTTGACGGAGAAATGCTACTACCACAGACATAGAGCAATGGACTGAACAAATCCGTCACACTATAGAAGCAGACAAGCAAATGTGCGCCTCTATTTTCTTACAATACTTTGATTGACGTCGTCACAGGCATTCTTCGCTATTTTGGCTTTTACGAATTTTCTATCCCGAAGTAGTGACGTGACCAATCAGAATTCTAGGAAAAGACAAAAGTGATCGATCGCTTCGACAAGGGGCGCGCGATCACTTTGTGTCTCGCACACTTTTCTGACCATATTCACAGCCCGACAAGGAACGCCTCGTCCATTTCTCTATGTCTATGAGTACTACCAAATATTCGAAAATCGTTAGAGCGAGGCTAGCCACCTAGGACTTGACACTTGAGTAGCCTTCTAACTAGTTTGAAATCTTAAATTACCTTTTAATGAATATGTAAAACAAGTAATAATCTGATATTCCAGTCAATTCTTATATTGAATACTAGCTGTTCCCCGTGGCTTCGCTCCCGTGGACCACCCCACAGGACCCGTTTTCGGGATAAAAAATAATGTAGCTTTCCATACGTGAAAGAATTTTTAAAATCGGTCCAGTAGTTTCGGAGCCTATTCGGTACAAACACACAAAAAATCTTTTCTCTTTATAATATTTGTTTAGATATATATAATAAATAGTGATATATTAATATTGATATTGAATATGGACCTTCACGGACTTTGTAATGTTGAAGTGTGATACTTAAAGACTGGTGTCTCTAGCACCGCGCTTGCCAATTTTAAAGACAACGTTAAAATGTCTCATGAGCCAGAAGCTACTAACTACTAAGTCCGTGGTTTAAATGCAACCAATGAAACCCAAAAGAGAGTTTTGGAACTAAGCATACACATTAATTAATCAATGTTAGTTGTCTTTTCAGAAACCAGGAGGCCCGAAGCAAATTGTTTTCCAGAATACGTATATAGACTGGATAAATTATTCTGCAAATGTAGCAACAAAGGCCTTTGGCTGTCAAAAAACTGCGATGCAACATTTACATATCTCTATCCAAGGGATAACATTCCAATTGAGATCTTTACGACGAATATCCCGTGCGCCGCTAACAATTTGTATCTAATTGACTGCAACATTTGCCGGTGTTCAGCGGATGGGATTATCGACATTACATTATGTACCTCCAGGACATGTGGTCAAGGGCAGAAAGCTGAGTCATGTTCTTACGGAGACATCCTCCGCGTTGACAACCAACTTTGCTCCTGTAGCGACATAGATGTCTACATCGATCGTCTTTGCATCAACATCTTAGATGAAGTTATACAGCCTATTGAAAAAAACGATATTATAAAACTAACAGATATTGGCAAGGCCAAGAGACGCTTGACGTGGATAGCATCAAGCGTTTGTGACGCAACTGTGACCTACACCGTCGATTGTAATAAATGCATCTGTGTTGACCGACGTCTTGTCTGCACAAAGGAAATATGTGTGCAGCAAACAAATAGAGCTTTAAGATTAAGAGTAAATGGGATAGACTTTCTTCCTGAATTAAAAAGTGACCTGGATCTCAAGTTTAAGTGCAAACCAGGCAAGAAGTATCGTAAGGACTGCAATGTTTGCACATGTACTAAGGATAAGACTCCGAGTTGTACTACTATGGTGTGCCTGCATAATTACACGATAGACATCAAAGGTCTTAGAGGAGTATTGGCTTCTGGCTGAGACTTCTATAAATAAACCATATTATAACAATAGAAGTGTTTAAACTAGATTGACTTTATTTTCTTATCATTTTTGTTGTAATTTCCATTTATTCTTAAACCTTAAGTTTAGACTTACAGTTCTCTGCTTTATAATAATCTGCCCAGCTTTAAAGTATAGGTATATTATTGTATTTTCTACAAACCGCATAGGATCATATTAATGATAATTACCGTTCAAAAGGTAAACGCAAATTCTTAAACAACAATAGTAAATAAGTGTTTAAATCAAATAATAAATATATTTTTTCTTCAACAATCTATTGCAGCTGATGTAAAAGAGAAACTCAAGCTCCCAGAAATTAAATATGGAGATGAATGCGAATACGGTAAGAAATATAGGATGGACTGCAACACCTGTCACTGTGGTCACCAAAATAATTTATTATGCACCAAAGTAGCATGCTTACAACCAAAGAAACATGAAATAAAAGAAAATGAGCCAGAGGTAGAAGTAGATAAAAGATCTAATATTCAAGACGAAAATCCCATAAAAAAGAAAAAGAAGGCAAGGAAGATCGTGAGACAAGAGAATAAACCTAGAAAACCGAATTTGCCAGGCTTCCCATCTTTGCCTCAAGATAAAATTTGTATTCCTGGGAGAATTTACCAAGAAGGGTGCCAAAGATGTTTTTGTCTGACTGAAAGAACGCCAGCGTGCTCTACTGTTAATGCCTGCAAAGACACGAAAGGTACGTAAAATTGAATACAACAATTTTCTTGTAGATTCTGTCAAAAGGTTGTTTACATACTTACCCCGTCATAGCGATAATTGAATGCATTGTTTTAAAAAAAACATACGGTTTTTTTACCATTGGCCCTATTGACTGCCTCACACGTAATAATAAAGATTAGTTGCTAAGCTCTACTTTAGTCCCTAAGACATCTCCATCCTTATCCCAATTTATTTTGGAGCTGCGCAGTATATCTTCTACTTCCATACATTTGCCGTCATCTCAATAGTCACTTCTATCTTGCCACAATCCATCCATCCATTTTAACTAGTACCGTGCATGTTTCATGTCAATACAAATATTTCTTCCAGCAAAGCGAGATTTGGGAGCAGCGGACGTACGACCTCAGATAAAGGAAAAGGAGCTGAATGAACTTCCGGTGCTCCCCCACAGTGCCTCACCATGCACGCCAGGCACTACTTACAAAGTCGACTGCAATGCCTGCGTCTGTGACGAGTTCCAAAACCTTGTGTGTGACAAATTATTGTGCATCAGTTTCAATGACATGCATAGGGCGGAGGCGATGAAGAAATCTGGTAAGATTATCTACTAGGTAAAATTTAAATTAATTGCCGTTACTTTAATGTCCTAATTTATCAAACAATCTACCTAGCCTTTTCCCAACAATATAATTTATATCAGGGTCGCTTCCATCTGACCGGATGCAGTACTTTACATGGAGCGACCACAATCCATTAACTAGGGATCTCTTGCCTTTGGCAAGACTGGTGTCAGATTTCCTGGTATCTGGCTATCTGTAACGACTGCCAAAAATCTACTAATGACAGCCGGGACCAATAGCTTATTTTTTTTCCGCGGCACGGAGGAATCTCGCCATATAAAGATGATCACCCATCCACGGCCGACCTCAGCAAGCGTTTCTTAATCTTGAAGATCGACTGGTTCGGCTGTTATAATTTAGCCAGGAGCTCCTCAGGACTGTGTACACTGTACAGCCCAGGCTAATCATGTTTTCTTTCACCTTCTCCGACAGGTCTACCATGCAACAGCGAGAATTTTGTGGAGAACGACGTGATTCAGTCGAAGTGTGTGCAGTGTGTCTGCAACGGCACCACCTACTGCCAAGCTAAGGAAAACTGTGAAGCGGAAACTGAGAAGATATTGAGGTCGTATAGCTCCAGGAGAAATAGCTCCAATTTGGCGTTTGACTACACGGTAGAGAAATGTGTAGCTGAACATATTTACAAGTAAGAACTATTTTCAATAGCCCGTACTGTATCACTGTTAGACAAAAGCCCTCCTCAAGTCTTCCATGATCCTTTTTTCCACGCTAGCTTGAACCAGCCTTCGCACCTGCATAACCTGGAGTCCTCTGCTCATTGGATTATTGATTATTGATCGCAACGGCAATAGATGAGAAGAGTCCTTGTTCGGACATTTTATTGGGTTTATCCATAAGGAATTTCTCATTAGGACCTCGGCGTTCAACGTTAATGATTTTTTTTTCATCCCCAGGGACAATTGCAACAGATGCTATTGCCAGGTGGACCGGACCCTGCGCTGTACTCAGAAGACTTGCCTCAACTACAATCAGTCTCTGCTTTTGGAGAAGCAGCAGAAGTATTTACAGGAACATGGACTTTAATGATAATATAAGATATTGGCTAACGCACTGGTTTCAAAGACACTGGCTAGGTCAAACGGATCTATAAATATTACTATTATTTTAAAGGTTTGTCGAGCAATGAATAAACGTATTCATTAAAGATTTGTCTTTCTTTTTATTTGTCATATATATTTTGTAGTTAGCGACAGTTGGCATATCGTCTACTGGCTTCGGCCAGCAGCTTCGCCTGTCTGAAAGTCGTACTACGGCAGTACATGTTTCTTATGTCCAAATCCTTTCAGCCATCGTAACGTGATTGCCTACAGCATTATCCTGACCTATTTTACCCACATAAAGCGAAGTGTATGTAGCAGTCTCGAAAAGCTGGTCATTTTCGGCAATACCGAAGGAAATAGAGCACGAGGCCGGTCGCCAACACGATGGTCTGACGAAGTAAAAAAAGCTACGTCCTCAAGCAAATTTAACAGGTGATGTTGGCAACTTTGGACCGGAAAAGATTGCAAGATCCTCAGTAATGAGGAACCAATTGGGAAGAAGGCGTGACTGACTAACAAAAATGCAAACATTAATTCTTTCGCATTTTTAATAAGGATTGGATACGCGTCTTCTCTACAAAAGACTTAGTGCTAAAAGAAGGCTGCTAATAGAGCAAAATTTACCTTAATCTTCTGCTATAAGGCAACGCAAATGATTAAGGTATATTTTGCTAAAATATACGGTAGTTTAACTTTGAGTCGCCCTCAGGCTGGGTGGAACGACGATCTTTGCATGGTGGCTAGTGGCAGCTGAATGAGAGGTGCGAAGAACCAAGATAAATGTGATTGGAGAAGCTTGTTTCCAGCAGTAGACTGCTAATGATGAAGTTTAATCTAAATAGCCAAAAAAAATAATGGTATGCACTCGAAATGTATCCCCAAGATGTCGGCTTGCCTAGTTTGGGGGGCTTGGAAACCTTTGTAATACTTTTCGTAATTAAAAATTTATTATTATTAGTATTATATTAGAAGATAAAGTACTATGTTAGGCTTTTTTGAGGCTCTAATTACTACGTGTTTTGTAGATTTAAATCGATGGTTGTTCAAAGCAGAAGCTATTGGGGTCCCTAGCTAAGTATCAACGGATTCATAGCAAAGACGTTTAAATTAAGGACTTATAGAATAAGAGTAACAAAAATTTCTCCTGAGTCCCCTAAATTTAACCTAAACAAAAATGGCAAAAAGTTGTATAATAATATGCAAGAACTAAAATTGAATACATGAAATGAGGCTCATACTAAAATCAAGGTTTTAAAAGAATGAGAAAATAGAACAAAAAAGAAAGCAACGTAATTACATAAACTTTTAAAGCCAAAACCTAATTAACTTTTGATTAACCAAATATCATAAAGCAAGCCACTCGTATCATTTTACGAGTTTGAAATGAAATAATTTTCTAGAAATTACAAAATTAATGGACCTGAAAGATTAAACTTATGAATTAAAATAATGTAATTTTATTTTATAACTGTGCAGGGAACAAAAATACTCATTTTTCTTCTAATATGTTTATGGCTGTAATTTTTGTAACCTTGTTAACGAGTATACCCTTCGGGGAAGCAATTTTCCGTAAGTTTTGACATATTTAATTTTAAAACGTTATCTAAGCTTTATTTATTTAATATTTATTTATTTGTTTACCCTCGCACTGGAACTACTTGCAGCAATTACACCAATGGAGCACAAACTTACAAATACTAACTATATAAGTCCAAGTTATAAGTTCACGATGCCACTCTTTGGGGTATCTAAAATCTATTTTCTAATTGCTTTTACTTAGTTTTGAAAGAATAAAAAAGCAAGAAAAAGAGTCTATTTGCGCCAGGTATAACGCTTATGACGAAAAAAAGGAAAAATAAAAACGAAAACATTAAAGTTACAACATCTATCGATGTTATTTGAGTAGTCCAGAATGCGGCCTCGTGTACAATTTAATGTTTATAACTTTGACGAGGTCATGTGCTCTTCAGAGATTTCTTCCATTGCTATGTAATTTGTCAATATTTGGCACCCAAGCACGGTTTTCATGATTTTACTGTTTACCCTGAAAAAAATGTATTTACAAAATAAATTTTGTGTGAAGCAAACTTTAGCTAAGCATATTTTTACTTACTTTACTTTTAAAGGAGAGCTTTTTAAATGTGCTATATTTTTATTTATTTCCAAAGGTACGTGCGTTCCAAACACCCAGTTCTTACTGAACGGCCGACTTTGCTACTGCAACAGTCTGGGCCGTTGGAGTGAGGCGACGTGCCAAATGATAGGGCGCCGACAAACTTGCCTGCCCGGCCAGATTATATGGGAAGAGTGCAGCCAATGTATATGCCAAGAAAATGGGAAGCTTATGTGCACAAACACAGAATGCGCAGAAGAGGACACGAAGAAAAACGTAACCAACCAAGAAAATGGAGCCGAACTATGGTGCACTCCTTTCAGATCCTACTACATAAATTGCAGTCTTTGCGTATGCCCTGCGTCTGGGAAGATGTCTGAAGCCCGCTGCGCCACCGACTCGTCATGTTCCCTTAAAGGTCCCAACTTATCCATAGACGTGATCGCGCAGAACGTCTGCATACCAAAGGTCATGTACTTATTTAACTGTCTCCACTGCTTATGTTCCGACGACGGATTCTTCGTCCAAAGTAAGTGCGTAGAAACGTGCCATAAAGCACCTGAATCAGCAAGGAGGTGTATTCCAAGAACATTCTACAGAGTAGATTGCAACGTCTACCGCTGTCCTGAAAATGGTGTACCTGACGACATTTTGAGTTCCAAATCGAATTGTGATAAACAACCTGATCCACTCAGCTCCTTGGTCAGCCTGAGGAATACAACAACTTCATGTACACCCAATAAATACACCAAGCCAAAATGTATCTATTGCGAATGTAGTTCTCAAGGAGTGGTGAACGAGAGTAGTTGTTTAGAACAGGAATGTTTAAAAATAAACAACTTCAACTACGATTCTGTTAAAAGCACGTGCACTCCCGGAGAGCTTGTACCTACTTGCATGGAATGTTTCTGTCTTCGAAATGGTTTCACTATAGAAAAATATTGCACCAGAGTTTGTTCGCTGCAGAATAAGCTTATTATGCTAGAACGTGTGTTGAAAGAAACTATTAGTCAGATTGAAAGGAGTGTTATAAAAGACATACAAGGCAGTGAAACTTGCGATCCAAGTTCGGTTTTCATCGACAATGGAAGATACTGTTTGTGTCCGGATAACGGGAATACAAACTTCAAACTTTGCACATCTGTCACAGATCATTCCGGCCCAAAGAAAACTCAAAGATTCATAGTTGATAAAGCCAACGTTATAGACTATAATGTAACTTGTGAACCAAACACCTTCGTTGAATTCGGTTGCAATACTTGTTATTGTACGAAAGCCGGAAAGATTGAACAGAAATGGTGCACTTTCGATGATTGTGACGCAAAAAAAACGATTCAAGAGTCTCATAAAGATAAGATGCATATTGCGCCTAAACATACTAGTCCAGAATCGATAGCCACATGTGTACCTGGATCGATTGCAAAAGTTGACTGCAATTTTTGTATATGCGGAGCCAGTGGATTGGTAAAGGACAGGGCATGTACGAACAACACTTGCAGCGGACAATATCAATCAGTTGGCAACGAATTTGCTTGCGAACCTTCTGCATACTACACTGTTGACTGTAATATTTGCTTCTGTGAGACTGACGGTATCAAAAACGTTGACAAATGTACTAAAAATCAATGCGAGGCTAATTTCTTGCGGTCAGATTCATGTACTGCTGGCGAGTTGTTCAGTGATGACTGCAACATCTGTGTATGTCCTCCAAACGGAGATAAGAAAGACAAAGCTTGCACGCACCGAAAATGCGCCGAAGTAGACACACCATGGAAGAAGATATTCAAATTATCCCAGACTTTGTTAGGTAACAATGTAGAGGAGGAAGCTACCAGGAATTTTGAGCTCTGCTTCCCTGGTGAGGAGTTTGAAGCTGATTGTAAGCTTTGTATATGTCCAGAAATGGGACTTAAAGAATATGCGTCTTGTACACCTATTTTATGCGACAAAGAGAAGCTTATGAGTACTGTAAGTATCATAAAAGCAAATGATTGAAAACAGAAGGGTTTAGTAAGGTTGGGTTTTAAATCGTTGGTGTCTTATAAGCTGACCGACCTTACCTATGAAATAAAGTAGATCCAGTTAAATGCTTAAGCTTGTGCTGAACCTTTATTTTCAAAACTACAACTACCACTTTAGACTGACGGGGTTGGGATCTTTAAGCATACTAATAATTTAATTATATTTCGTTAATTTTCTTTGCTAATATTGCATTTTACGATCGTGTGTCATTTTACGTATGTGAAGATGCATTTTTGATACTCGTTTACATGTATATAGATATAAAAGTATTCTCAGAAAACTTGCCAGTTTGTTTTTCACGCATCAGCGTAATTTTCTTTTGTTTCCAGCCCTGGATTACGAGGTCTAGTTCGACATGTTTAAATTGAAACAATCGACACGCGATCGTGAAATGCAAAATGTCCTTAGACAATGTATTTTGTTTTTATGAATTTGTATCGAATATGAAACCTAGTGTGGAATTAGTTAGTTTGGTGATTTTAGCTATTATATATGTGATCTCATGTATTTGGTTCGTGCTGGTTTATAGAAACAGCGACTATCCTTGCGTGTGTGATAGGAATCTGCTTATAAAACGGTCAAATTAACTGTGCACCTCGTTGGAATGTGACTCTACTCCCAAGTATTCGCGCGGCGCCCCGCGTTTGCCTCGTGCGCCAATAGTGTACGTCTGAAGTCAAAGTGACTTCCCAGGCGCCAGGTGCAGAGTTATGTTGACCGTGTTATACAGCCGTCACACATATCCATTTTGACTATTTACAAGTTCAAACACAAATACATAGTGAATTATGGTTTATGACTTAACTATTATACTGGTCTGTAGAAGTATTTTTTTATTAAATTATGTTTCAAACTATTGGTTGTTTTGATTTTGTACGTAGTCTTTTAAACATAGAAGCCCTAATGATAAGGAATATGCAAAAAAATATATTTATTTGTATAATAAAATACTTATTAACTATGTAAAGTAAACGTTTTTAAAATCTTCTTGAACAGCGACGAAGTTATAAAGCTTCAAAGTTGATGATTAAAAAAAGGGTTTCTTTTCCGTAAAAAGGCATTTTTGTAGAGAGAGACAGATAATTTATAAATTGTATTTCTTTAAATTGTTTTATATATCTAGCTCGTTTTGCGATCAAATGTTGATTCAGTTTTCACTGTTAGTATTATACTTTATATATTTATCGATAAACTGGTTTTATATCAAACATTTTTTCATGCGTATTCCCTATTCATTTGGTCACACACACACACACACACACACACACACACACACTCTTTTTCTGTACTTTATAATGGCTCAAGCAGGATCGAATCCAGTAATAGTTAAGTAAACTGTCAGATATTTTGAGAAGTAATTATCAGCATCAACCCTTACTTATTATGGATCCTATTGTGTGAGATACCGTTCATCCTACACCCTAACAGCATATCTGTTTAACAGCACGAAGCACATTCCTTCCCTTTCATTTTGATAACTCAACAGTATTCATTTTGTGTTTTACGCTGTTGAGTAGACGGATTTTTAACCGACTTGCCAAAAAGGAGGAGATTCAATGTTCGACTTTATATTTTTTTTATGTTCATCGATTTCTCCGTCAATTGTGGACCGATCTCAAAATTCTTTTTTTTTGTTTGAAAAATTATGTTCCCAAATTGATCCCATATTAAATTTGGTGAAGATCTGATTAAGAACTTGGGAGATATAGAACAGAACTCTTCAATAAATGACGGCAAAACTCTCGGGATTGCTACAAACGCATGTCCGTTTATTGTTTATACCATTTCATAACATAACATCACGCCAGTATGCTTTAAAGGGGGTACGCAGATGTGAACAGTTCATCTTGGTACCCTCTTATTTCACCGGATAAGATTAAGTTTCATAGTATTCGGGTAATCTATTCTGGCTTTAAAGGTAAATTACTAAAGAATTTGCCTATTAGGTACACAAAGCAAATCAGATAGGTTTGCAGGGCACACCAACATAGATATTAGTGTTTGCTTCACAATAATCCAAGTCCACGCACACACTTGCAATTTGTTGTCACTTTAATGTTGCGGGGAATATGAAGCATTAATTTAGCTAATATAACAATCGTCTCTGTGGCACATTAGTCAAGCGTGCGGTATATAATATCATACGCCCTGGCGCCGTAAGATCGATTCCGACTGCCGACGGTTATTGTTTTTGTATGTTTTAATAAAATATTTTACATTTGTTTCTTCAATTCATTGCTAAACCATAGCAAGTCTTCTTTATATTTGAGTTGGAATATATTAATTTTCTACCCTTTAACAATGACAAATCATATATACGTTAGTAGTTGTTTATCATCATAATGCTATTGACCATCGGGCTTTCGTTACGTTTTTAGACATTACACCCTGCAAGTTTTGAGAAGTGCTTTTATTTGTGAATCACTTTACTATACTTAAGAACTGAGATAGTTATTTTGCATGAGCAAAACGTTTCAATAAGTGAAATTTCGAGACGTTTAATGATATCGCCATCGGTGAGTAACAAAATGTTGTTATTATGTTTAGAAGTTTAATATGTTTAAATAA
Source organism: Orthosia gracilis (assembly GCA_947562075.1). Classification (NCBI taxonomy): domain Eukaryota; kingdom Metazoa; phylum Arthropoda; class Insecta; order Lepidoptera; family Noctuidae; genus Orthosia; species Orthosia gracilis. The sequence continues at coordinate 15,541,686 of OX387265.1, forward strand.
TTCACATGTTATTGATTGTTGTTTTTTTTTGTAATAATATTTTATTATTGTTCACAGAGAAGAACTGTGCAATTATGGTTCTATCGTTATGCAGATTCGGGAAGCATTGATCATCGCCGACCGGGACCAAAGGCTGGATTGGCATACACAGATGCCAAAACGCGGCACCGTGATATAGTTGCTTGGCATATGGCAGAGTCCTTCCTCACTAGTTCACTACTCGTTCAAGGGCGACTAAACATGAAGTGACATTACAAACTGTACGGAACCACTTGCGTGTAACTGGTGTGTAATGTTGTAGCCAAGAAAACAAGAAAATTTTACAGATATTTACAGGCAAAACGGGTACACTTCGCAATAGAATATTAGGATTTCGATTGGTGCAATAATATATTTATATTTAGCGATGAAAAATGTTTTAAGTCAGACAAGGACGGTCGCAATATATTGTGGCGAAAAGATGGTGAGGTGTACAAAGTTGGTTTAACGTCCAAGAAAATTTTATTGTGATTGAAAGGCTATCCAAAAGTCGAGCACCGATCGGCTATTTATAAAAACATCATATATAAATATGTTTATATGTGAGTGATGTTATTGATAGTGATATTACAATAATTAAGGATACCTGCATCTTAAAATCTAACTTACTAACATGTATATTCATGTCACTAATAAATAAATTATCCACTTGAGTATCAAAAATATCGTTAATTCTTGTCCGACTTCGAGTATTTGTCATGGATAAAATTTTATAATTTGTAATTATAATTTAAAAAAAAACCTAGTCAATAAATATTGTTGATTTCTTTATAAAAATTGTTTAATTTTTATTTCAATATATTTTTCTCCAATAATGTTCTTATGATCAGGTAAATTACAAAAATATTTTTTTACGAAAATCAAAAAAATAGTGTTGGATAATGCAAAAAGTTAACGCGTTGGTGAGATTTTGATCCTAAGATCTTTCAATTTACCAGACGATTGCTAATACACTCATGCCACGGGACCAGTTAGTAACACACTCTTTGATTTTACGCACACGTAAAATCTATGTTGGTGTGCCCTGCAAACCTATCTGATTTGCTTTGTGTACAACTAAAAAGTGAAAATAAATAAAAAGATTTTTTACAAAATAAATACTACCGACTTTTTTATTATTGATAGGCTCGCGAATAAAAACGCTACAAAGTGAAAAATAACTTTCTTTTTTGAAGTCGATGATAACGAAAAAAATTGGTTCCTACCAAAGACACCGACTTCCAAAGAAAAAGTTATTTTTCACTTTGTAGCGTTTTTATTTGGAAGTCGTTTTGTAAAAAAAGTTTTTTTGAACATAGGAAGCAATTAATGCAAGAAAAGCATACCGTGCGCTATTCTTTGAACTTAAACAATGAGGTTGCTGTTCTATCACTTTGTCTAGCCCAAAAACCCATTTAATACAATCGAATACCTTTAAACGAGCTATTCTTGTATCTGAATCTCGGAAACGGCTCCAACAATTTTCATGAAATTTAGTATGCAGGGGGTTTCGGGTGCGATAAATCGATTTAGCTAGGTTTCACTTTTAGAAAACGTCCTTTTCTCTATGTTCACCCGAGCAGAGCTCGGTCACTCAGGTACTATAGTTTTAAACGGGAAACCAGGCTGATCACCATCGAGAGCCAGAACCATTAGTATTTGTAGACCTGGGGCCTTACTATGGACGTATCAAAACTATCCTGGTCCCACTGTAAAAAAGGGACAGTGCTATTTGTCTTGTCGTCTTGCTCCGTGTCTCAATCATAGTGGCACCATGACAGTTTTGATACGTCATGTTAAGGCCCCAGTTCATGTGCAGGTCAGGATTTCAGTTGATATTAGCACCACTCATAGTTCAAAATTGTTTAATAGTTTTGTTTCGTCTAATATTAAATACCTGCTAAAAGAAGGTAACCTTCCAAGCTGATCTAATCTCTATGTTCTAGTCAAAAACTCCGGGACATATCCGTGAAGACTACAGTGAAGAAATACTTGATGAAGATTTTGTCGGTGGCGACAATGTTAACGATGAAACACCAGAAGAGCAAGGTTTTGGTGGAACAGATAGTGCGGGAGATGAATTTAAGAACTCGATCCTCGACACGCGGAGGGAATGCTTTGTTTACAATATCACAAACATCGATCGAGAAAGATGTACTCCTGGAGGAGAGTATATTATAAGGTAATATTGGTAGATGGGGCCGAAAAGTTCTTGAGTTACGACCGCGAACCGAACGACGAATGACCTCCCATTTGGTGGACCGATGACCTGGTTAAGGTTGCGGCGTACGGGATTGAACAAGTGGCGAAGCTTGGGGGAAAAATATGTTCAGCAGTGGACATCTGTCGGCTGAAATTGATGATGATGACGATGTTTGATCATTTTATTTAGAATGTTTAACAATACATTTACATCATAACGTAGTACCTATAAATAAACTGATAATTATAATTATTTACAAATGCGTATAAAAACGGGGGAGGGGAAGAACTCATTGGGAATCAAAAAATTCGTCCATATCGCTGTCAAAGGGAAAAGTGCTCGGACAACTGACTGGCAGCATCGCTGATTTCTTGACCGCAGAAAAGCCCAGAGCTCTGGTCACGTGATGAGTCGACTAAGTGCTCCTTCACACAGAGGTCCGTTTTACAGGTCCGTTTTTTCTAATACGTTTTTATTCGGCGCTGACGTATGTAGTTGTATGAGCAAGTTCACACACACGCAGTATGTCAGATCCAGTAAAAATACCGATCCAACAAAAATATATACAGCAGTCCATTTTACAGGTCCGTTTTATCGTATACGTTTTTGTTTAGCAAAGGCGTAGGCGTAGATAGTTGTATGAGCGAGTTCACACACACAACAGTATTAAAATACTGATCCGTTTTGTTTGAAAGCTGGTGGTACACTGACTAACTGTGGTGTGAACATTATCCCCAGTAGCGACGGATTCGTTAAAACGGTACTTTAAATGCGGTGTAAACATCACCTCCAGTAGCGGCGGATCCGTTAAAAATGATCCTGGAAATATGAATGTTTTGTGTGAACGTACCCTTAGCGACCTTCCTGACGCTTTAGACAAAGATTCATTTATTTTTTATTTTATTTATTTATTCATTAACACATACATTTGTTTATTTTTTTTACACATACATTTAATCAGCGACAAAGATTCATTCAATGGTCGTTAGCCCAAAATATAGGAGATTTTTGGTGACTTTTTCTTTTAAAGAATTTCAGTTGTCTATGGCCTCTGATAGCTCGACGCGATTTGCTTTATATCACACCGAAAAGCGATATTTATAAAGCAAAATTGTAAAAACGTTCACATGAAAGTAAAGTAATGCAATTCGATCGATATGCACTTGAAATTTTCGTAATAAGTTCTTATACGATCGACATCGCTTATCGACGCAGCACAAATTGCATCGCGCGGAAGGTTCTTTGCTGATGTAAATGAAAATACCTGGGCGACCGAGCTCTGCTCGGGTGAAAATAGAGAAAACGACGTTTTCTAAAAATGAAATCTAGATAGATCGATTTATCGCCCCCGAAATCCCCTGCATAATAAATTTCATGAAAATCGTTGGAGCCGTTTCCGAGATTCAGATAATATATATATATATACATATTTACAAGAATTGCTCGTTTAAAGGTATAAGATAAGATAGTTTAGATATGTATGTAATATCTTGTAACAACTCTCCAACTCTAACTCTGATATGCTCTAAAATGGGTGAAGGAAAACAGCATGAGGAAACCGGAATAAATATTTTAGAACTAAAAACTCGAAGGCATGTGACAACCCGCACTGACCCAAGTGATGGGTTTAGGCCCATTTACTCTTTCCCCACAGACAGGAGGCCTGCATCCCAGAAGTGGGAATGTTAAAAGGCTAATGATGATTTATTTATTTATAGTTAATTACAACGATACAAAGACCAATTACAATAATTAACATAGAAATAGTGTAAAACAATGTTGACAATTGTGTCACATAAAATCAATAATTTATCAAACAATACAATGAACAGTGATAAGCCAATAGAATCAATCCAAATAAAAATTCAAAAATTACTTTAATATATCAATAATTATAATTAACATGGCACAGTGGAATGACAATATACATATAATCAGTAATTCAAATATAAAAATACAATTATCATGGAACAGTGGACACCCTCGCATACTTTTTCTCACAGAATACCAGACATGCTCGCATTAGTTTATTCCATTCGTCCGCAAACACATCACATTCAGGATAGGCAGTCAAGAGGGCATTGAGCATCCTCAAAGCACGACACACTGGGGATGATGATCTCGTAACATTTACAGTTTCCAGTTTCCTTAGACAGTGGTTTCGAATACAGAATTTTTAATTGTTTTAGGTGCCGTGTGTGCATCTGTCCTTATATGGGTTTGATTAATAGTTTTTGTAAGCCAATGCCGGCAAACCGGTATTGCGAACAAGCCTTCCCTGGTTTCAACTATGTTGCAATGGGCAGAAGAGCTGATGGTGGTAACTATTATTTTAACACAACTATGTTTGCCCAACCAATATAACATCTTGACTTTCAAGATATACTTTCTTGTTTTTTAAATCTTTGTCGTCACTTAAGGCCCTGTACCTAATAAGTGTCAATGTGGTACCCATGACTATAAGCCTACGCTGTCTATCTGACTGTTACTAGCAAGCAAGCTGGATTAGTTACAGTAATAGCACGGTAATGATTCAGGGTAAATGCATAAATATGGCACCATCATGAAAAATTTTAGTACGCGAGATAATAATCGTGATGACTAAACATTATATTATATATTTTTAGTCCATCAGGTAGATTCATAAAAAAATTGGACACAGTTTTTTTCTTTAGTTACGTAAACAAAAAATAACGAGGATATAAGTGTGGTGAAATTTCGCGTGACGTTACATTTTAGTACACTTTTTACTCAAAAGTGACGTCACAAGCCGTCACAAGCTCCGGAACTTTGACGCGCTTTTATTGATTTGATTAAGCAAAAAATACTACTTACGTGTCTAATATTTTTTGATAAAGCTACCTGACGGGCTAAATAGATTTTTTTTTACCCAGGAATCATCCGTATTAGTCAGTATTATTAGTCATTAAAGCTATAAACTCTATGTAAACGACATATTCAGATGGGCCCGAATCAGACCGGCCACTATCGGTTACCCGAGTAGCAACGGACACTTTTAACAGCAATTACCTAAGTACTTGCTGTTAAAAGTGGTTCTTAATATTAACTCCACCTCTATAATAATAGGTCGTGAATCTTGTTTGCCGCTCTGTATAGGTTCACTAAATTTTGTGGCAAATCCGTCTACGGAATTAAGACCACCGTCAATTTTAAGACCCTTAAAAACAACGGCAACGGTTACTCGTTTTAAATCTTACCTTGAACATGACAAATTCTTTTTTTGCAGCAAACAGCACGGTACTGAATATGACGGAACTTGAATATCCAATCGAAATCAATATACCCCACAATCACACAAAGTATAGATGTGAAAAGCCCGGCAACCTGACCGACGAATGTTTCATTTGTAAATGTGAACCAGGCAGAATTCTGGTGGAGGAACATTGCTATAAAAGTGATGACAATGCCTGTATTAATGCTACTCCTACGTTCATCAAAGCTGGCGACCATCCTATTGCGTTCGAAAGATATGTTAGTGAAGAAGAAGAATAAAAAGAAATTGGCAGTCATGGGGAATGCCGACAGAAGTGAAAAAAATAAATTTAGGAATACCCTGGGCGCTAATAATTGTCACTGGTGCAACACATCAAGCAACGTCATTTTGTTGTGATGTGTGATGGTGTCGCGAAATAAGTTTTGCGCCTAACAGTAATCGCTCATTGCGGCTTTCACGAACTTTCACTTCAAAAATTTAAATTTTTCTTCTTCCACTGTAACTAGTTAGTAACTAAACTACTTCGTTTGTAAATGAAAACAACTTACATTGTTATTAATAAATGTTTTTTATAATTTTCGTATTCATGTCCAGAGCGTTCAACAAAGGGGTAATGCCAGAAGGAGCTGTTGTAACTGTGAAACTTTTTAGTTGACAATAACATTTCAAATTTACATTCGAACATGTGGTTATGATAATGACTTGTGTCATTTATAAAAAAAAAGTAAAAAAATATACGTTTTTACTTCCATATCCTAATTTCATTAAAAGGTTATGGGCCCAGTCACTAAATTTACGATCAAGAACCTCTGTGGCCCAGATGACTACTCTACGTGGAAATTCGCAATTAAAATGATTCTTGTATGAGAAAAGTTTATCACGTATACGTCAAAGTACCCCGATTCCAACGACTCCACCGCCATCGGGAAGGACCAAGACGCACGCATTTCTTATGTCGTGTGCACTGGCTTGTGTCAAATAAATGTGTTTTCTTTCTTTCTTTCACTAGCTTGGATTTGTCTATACGTGGAACCTACACTTTATGCGTATGTACTACTTGATTCAAATCATGCCAAAGATGCTTGGGATAGCTTAGCGAAAGCGTTTGAGGACAAAGACGTTAATCGCAGGATCACCCTCATGAACGCGTTGATGGATGAGAAGCTAGAGAGACACCCGTCGATGCATGAACATGTTGCTGCAGTAATGTCTCTTTTTCAAAAGTTGACGGATATTACCGGATTTGACGATGATTTTGTAGCAGTGTTACTGAAAGGACTACCTGAAGAGTAAAGACCTATGCAAATTGCACTGGAACACTTCGGGATGAAGTTGACTTCAGAGAACCTACGGCAGAAGTTACTACAGGAGGATTCACGTCAGGTTGCAGTACAATGTCTTCAGCGGACTCGGCATTACCTTTGAATAAGAGTAAGAAGCGAAATGGGAAGGAAAGAAGAAAAAAAAACCGAGCTTTCCTGAAGGAAAGAAAGCGGATTCGATCTCCAAACTAAGTGACGTCGCGATCGTGAGCCTGTATTCATTCTTCACCGGGGACACCTTTAATCCGACGGAGTGGTACATCGACAGCGACAGCATACATCTTCATATAAGCCTCTCTAGAAACATTGTTATCAAGCGGTCATGGGGTCGCTGAACGACTTGGCCTGTAAAACACGCCCGGATATTGCGGTTTCGATCAATTTTTTGGCGCTGTATAACTAATGTTGTGAGGAACGTCATTGGAATGCTGCTAAACATATCTTGACAAAACTTAAGGGTAAAAAGGATCTATCTTTGATATTCCTATCACGGGATTCGTAGATGCTGACAGGGGAGGTAGGATAGGAAATCTTATACTGGTTTTATTTTTGGATACGGAAACTCGTTGATTAACTGGGAATGCCGGCAACAAGCTTGTGTGGCACTGTCCTCAACGGAAGCCGAGTATATTGCACATTCGGAGGCAACCAAGGAGGTAGTTCACTTGGAGCAGCTGAATGCATTTATAAGAGGTAAATATCTTGGGCCTATTTGCATTTTCGCAGATAATCTGAGTGCTATTAAACTTGCGTACAATCTAGCAGCGCATAGAAGGACGAATCATATAAGGGCGCACTATGTCAGAGATTGCTTTGCTAAGAATGTTGTACGTCTGGGCTATGTGTGTACGGAAGATAATCCAGCAGATGTGCTGATGAAACCATTAGGTCGTGTGGCATTTAATACATGTTGTGTGCGCGATCTGAATTTGAGTGTGTCTGGTGTAGTGTGATGTGAGGGTATCTGATGATGGATGTTGTTTGAGGGTGGGTGTGAAACTTTTTAGTTATCAACAACATTTCAATTTGTTATACGAAAGTGTGTTTCTGATAATGACTTGTGTCATTCGCAAAAAAAATAACAAAAAAATCTCGTGTTCAAACAACGTTTTTACTTAAGTAGTTCTCTAGATATAGTAGTTAGTAGTTATCTAGTTTATTTCATCAAAAGTAACAAATAGAGATACAGACAGAGTTTCTTTCACATTCATGATCTTAGTTTTGAAATGAATAACTAAACTTTGTATAGAAGCAATCGGCTCATGCCAGAGGCGATTTCGATCATTAGGGTACGCAGCGCATGCCAAAAATACCGCCCCAGGACCCGACGGCTTACCTGGAAAAGCCTGGGTCCTGGCCTTGGAGGCTCTTGGGCCTCGAATAAGAGGGCTCCTTAGCGCATGCTTGGAGAGGGGCCAGTTCCCACTTTGCTGGAAGACGGGGAAACTGGTCCTCATTAAGAAGCCGGGGCGCCCAGCGGATTCACCGTCCGCTTACAGACCCATTGTGCTGCTTGATGAGGTGGGCAAACTCTTTGAAAGAGTTATTGCAGACCGCCTCATTGGGCAGCTGGTGCGGGTGGGGCCGGATCTGGCGGAGAGCCAGTTTGGCTTCCGCAGGGGGCGCTCTACGGTGGACGCTATCATGCGCGTGCGAGCCCTCACGACAGGGGATGCAGTGGCCCGGGGGGGGTCGTCTTGGCGGTGTCTCTAGACATCGCCAATGCCTTCAACACCCTGCCCTGGAGTTGCATCAAGGAAGCACTCCGGTATCACCGGATGCCGCCCTACCTCTGTCGCGTGGTCGAGGCCTATTTGACGGACAGGGCCGTCATCTACCCCGGTCACCAGGGAGAGTGGAACCGGCGAGAGATGTCGTGCGGTGTCCCACAGGGGTCGGTCTTGGGGCCGCATCTGTGGGACATCGGGTACGACTGGGTGCTGCGCGCTGACCTCCCTAGAGGCGTCAGCGTAGTTTGCTACGCTGACGACACGCTTGTCCTGACGCAGGGGAGGTCGCACCAGGCGGCGGTGGAATTAGCGACACGCGGGGTTGCGACAGTCGTCGAGAGGATCCGGCAATTGGGACTCGAGGTGGCCTTGCACAAGTCTGAGGCCATGTGTTTTCATGGTCCTCGGAACGCGCCACCACCGGGTTCCCAAATAACGGTAGGAGGGGTTCACATCGGCGTCGGGTTGACGATGAAATACCTAGGACTCGTACTCGGCAGCCGGTGGAATTACATGGAACATTTCCGACGTTTGGCACCCAGACTGGAGCGGGCCGGGGCTGCCCTCAAGCGACTCCTGCCCAATCTAGGGGGTCCAAACGCTTCCTGCCGGAGGCTCTACGCGGGCGTCGTGCGGTCCATGGCCCTTTACGGCGCACCAGTGTGGGCGCGTTCCCTGAGGCGGCGACAAGCCCGCTCGTTGAACGCGTCCCAAAGGGTCATGGCCATCCGCCTGGTCCGGGGATACCGCACGGTCTCCGGTGAGGCGGCGAGCCTCCTTGCCGGATTGCCGCCATGGGATCTGGAGGCAAAAGTCCTCGCGCACATCTGGGAGTGGCGCGAGGAGGCGAAACGCCGGAGCATAACTTCGCTGCCACGAGAAATCGCGGCTCGGTGGATAGAGCTCCGGCAGGATCTCATGGCGACATGGAGAGAGCGACTGTCGCAACCCAGTGCTGGGCACGCCACAATTGCGGCGATAAGGCCCCTCTTTGAGGAGTGGCTTGAGAGGCGCCACGGCGTCCTCACCTTCCGCCTGACGCAGGTCCTCACCGGACACGGTTGTTTCGGGAGGTTCCTGTTCAGGATAAGGCGGGAGGAAACGCCCGGGTGTCACCATTGTGTGGATCGCCCGGAGGACACGGTGGAGCATACGGTGGAGGTCTGCCCCGCTTGGGCGGAGCACCGCCGTGTCCTCATGGAGGCGATCAGCGGTGGTGACCTCTCGCGTCCGGCCCTGGTTCAGGCTATGGTACGGAGTGAGAGGGCATGGGAAGCTGTCACCTCCTTCTGCGAAGCAGTAATGCTCGCAAAGGAGGAGGCAGAACGCGTGAGGGAGACGCAACGGAGACGCCCTCACGCCCCTAGCCACCGCAGGAGACGCCCTGGGCGTCGGGAATCGCAAGCCGATTCCCGGCCACCGTAGGCGCGGGCTTGCGGACGGCGAGTAATGGGTAGCTCGCCGTCTGATAAGGACCAGGCCCGAGTCGACGGCGCGTAGTGTTCCACGCGCGCCGCAAAGAGATGTCAGCACAACTGATAGGGTCCGCTAGGGCCGATGCCTGTCTGGGTCGCGGATAAATTTGAAAAAGAGTTACCGCGGCCCTGGCACAAGCAACTGAAGGAACACGGGTGGGTTTTAGTCAGTAAAAGTCTGACACGCCCTTCCGCTTCACCCAGAGCGGAAGAAGTCATTGGATGATTTCCCAACCAAAAAAAAAAAAAAAAAAAAAAAGGGTACGCAGCGCACAAAAGTTTCCGCAGGACATATCTGTCCTGCCTCATCAGGCAGTCTATTGTCAGCAACTGCAAACCATGGTGGAAAAGCTAGCTGCTAAACAGCCGAGGCTGGTCAATCGCTCTAGGCCACTGCTGCTTCAGGACTTCCGCTAGACCACACACTGCACAACAGACGGCTACCAAATTAGAGGAGCTTTGGAAGAAATTTGGATAAATTCTTGTCTCCGATGGGGCAGTCCAAAGCGCCTTCAAAGATTTTATTGATTCCCGTCCGAATGTTTTTTTTAGTAAAGGCAAATGAAAATGAACTATCTATGAGATGGCAAAAGTGCATAAATAGCAATGGTACGTGGTTTGATTAAATAATTATATTATATTTAAAAAAACGACGATGTTCCTCCCTTACAAAACGCCAATTTCATATGTAATGACCTAATATTATTTCTCACATTTCATTATGTTCGAAACTGTTTCGTTCTTTTACAACTGTCGATGGAAAACACTTCAATGAGGCTTATTTCAGTACCGTTAACTTTCTGTTATTCCGTATTTAGTACCCAAAATAGATAAAATTGCTGTCAAAACATGAAAACATACCAGAAAACGTCATTTTGAATGTTTTACGGCACTCTTGCGCATATAAACATAATTTGATTAGCCTAAATTGTCATACGCACAGATTAGATACAAAAAAAAAATTAAAAAACCGGCCAATTGCGAGTCGGACTCACGCATGTGAGTGGGTTCCGTACCATTATCGCAAAAAACGGCAAAAAAATCACGTTTGTTGCATGGGCTCCCATACAACAAACATGATTTTTTTGCCGTTCTACTTAAATATTTATTTTATTCCGTTTTCAGTATTTGTTGTTATAGCGGCATCCGAAATACATGATCTGTGAAAATTCCAACTGTCTAGTTATCATGGTTCATGAGATACAGCCTGGTGACAGACGGACAGACAGACAGATAGACAGACGGACCGCGGAGTCTTAGTAATAGGGTACCGTTTTTACCCTTTGGGTGCGGAAACCTAAAAATGGTTCATATCTCGTAAACAAATGACAATTAGTGAATCTTATCTCTTGTAGGACTTTAATGTGCACAATTGAACAAGGAATAAACTTGCTCTGAACACAAAATGTACTAAAATCAAAACTTTACGAGAATTAGGCAAAAAACGTATCCTTACGTCATTATCATCATCCTGCCCCCCGTACCATGACATATGAAAACTATAATGGTTCGATTGTGAAAAAGGGACAGATGTATTCAAGTCATACACATCTTCTTCGCTCTTCGGTTCTAGACAAGTGGCATTCGATGTCAGCGAAGGCGATATTCGAAATGTTAAAATGTAAGGGATTGATCACGTGATTTTTCGATATCGCTTGTCAATCCCATACAATTTTACATTTTTGATTATAGCTATCGCCACGCTTTCGATGATAGAATATAATATCACTTTTGTAGGGCCTCTTATCCCAATTTATTTGGGATTGGTATATACAGAAGTAAGAATTCTGTATGGCAGAAGAAGTAAGCACAAAACAGATTTTTAGGACCTTTGACAGTCAATTTTTTGTACTCTCATGTGATTTTATTGGACTTTTCAGAAAATATTATTTCTAGCACAATCAACCTTAGTAATCTTAGTGTGATACTACCGTCACTTCAATTATTGTCACCTTTCTTCCAGCCTTATCATATTTCATAGAATCTTGGCCATTCTCTACTCTTATAACATCTACTATCATACCTACTCAAAACTTTTCTTACGATATGTTCCGCATTCCTCCCCATTACGGACATTTTGCATCCATGTGTATTAGGTACTATAACAATACTCTAATAACCTTTTTACTTAGTTTGATAGTCAAGGTCTTATTACCAAAAACTAAATGGTTTCTTATTCTAATTATTGGCCATAACTGGCAATAATATCACAATCATAATAAAAATTCTCGTAAAAATCGGTCAACTGTTCCAATTTGCGAGCTGAAGTTGGATAAGCATTGAACTTTAAGGAATCACAGAATGTGGCTGCTATCTACTTCCATATTGTATTTATCAATTATTGGTATTGTTAAATCGACTGTCGGTAAGTATTATTAATTGACTTTTATAATTAATTCATTGTTTACTTGGCATTATTCCTGATTACGCCACATTGACCGATCCCGTGCGTCTTGCATCCAGCGCCTTCCCGCAACCTTAAGCAGGTCATCGTTCCACCTAGTGGGAGGCCTCCCAACGTATCGTCTTCCGGTTCGCGGTCGCCATTCCAGAACTTTTCGGCCCCATCGGCCATCCGTTTTGCCCTGCCCACTGCCACTGAAGTTTGTCAATTCGCCGGGCTATGTCGGTAACTTTGATTCTCCTGCGGATATCATCATTTCTGACGTGATCACGCAAGGAAATTCCGAGCATAGCCCTCTCCATTGCCCTTTGGGTGACTTTAAGCTTTCTGATAAGGCCCATTGTGAGCGCGCTTTAAAATGCTTCATATAAAATTCCTAAGTATATTATCATCTACAAAAATAAATACTGATTGAATGACTGTTTTTTGTTTAGATTACTTCCAGCACCCTGTCAAATCTTGTCACGTGGGAGATGTGCTCGAAAACGCGTGTAACAAATGCTTGTGTAACTCGAAGACCGTGTTTGAATGTACACCCCTGGGCTGTACTAGCAAAAGAAGTAAGTACATAAGTATTATAAGCAATCCTAATGCAAAAAAATAATTGCAATTGCTAAATCGTGTCATTTTTGACTGCACATTATTGTTCTTTTAATATCATCATACTTATTAATTTTGCTTCAACTTCCGTTATAGCTGATAATGAACTCGAAGAAACCGAACCTTCGTGTGTCCCAAACCAGCTTTACGTACAAAATTTAATAACATGCATTTGTACCAAAGATGGAAGATGGCCGCACAAGAGTTGCAGAGATACCTTTCAATCCCTGCCTCCTAGAAACGTCATCACACATACATGCGAACCAGACACTTATATCCCCATTGACTGCAATGTATGTAGATGTGGTCCCGACGGAAAAATCCTCAACGATCGATGTACGAGAAACGCTTGTAACGACGACGTCGCTCGCAGGAGTAACATGGCAACAAACACCGTCTTTAGCAAGTGCGAAGACAAATACTGGTACTCTTTAGCCCCCTGCCAATTTTGTTTCTGTGTCAATCAAAACAAACTTGTTTGTAATACTGGAAACTACTACACTAAAAACCTCGATCTGGGCTCCTACAAGTTAAACGTATGTGGCAAAGACTTGATAAAGGAAGCAATTGAACTCATACCTGATAATCTAAGATCGTTAAGGACGAATTCGAACGCAACTAAAATTCAAATACAAGAAACTGTAACAAATTCAAAATTGAATAAGCTTGAGAAAATACCGGTGAATCCCGCCATTGAGCCGATACTAGAAAACAATGAAAAAGAGACCCCACTTCAACATACTAACTCAGTCAATATGAGCTCAGTAAATAGTAGGGAATATGATTTTTATGACGCGGACGCAGTGCCACAGGATCAAGTGAAAAAACCAACTCCGTTTGAACCTAGACTATCCACTACTACTACCAGTATGGCACTAAGTACAAAAGGGATAGAAGAAGAAGATGAAAGAGTTGCTGTAAGTGTTGATGTCAGTGAGTTTAACACTGTAGAAGACCCTGATATTAAAACGAAAGAAGAAGAAGATGAGTCGATAGGAATAGAGCTTGACTTTAATCATAGTCTTACAACAGAACGAACTGCTCAAGCAGATTCCGATGAGAAATTAGAAAGGAAACAAAATTACGAGTACAAAATCGAACCGTTACAGATTGATATTCCCAAAGCATTGAATAAGGTCTTCCAATTGGCTGTAAGAAAATCCATGGTTACTTTGTCGAAAAAGACGAAATGCACACCAGGAGCTACGACTGTGCACGGCTGTAATATGTGCTTTTGCTTAAAAAATAGTAAATTATTGTGCACTAGCCACAAATGTATTGATGGGAAAAAAGCGTAAAGAAATAGTGTTTGTGTATTATTTTTTGGCAGGGTTTTGGAGATTTGAACTATTAACACGAATATTCAAAGTACCAATTTTTTATTTTAACTCGTGATAATCTGTTTAATATGTTTTCTGCACCGCCTCTCATTGTATAACCTACCCAACACTTAATGTAAATAGAGGAATAAGTGTTTGGCCGTTCCGAGTGATTAAAATTTAATTATTTAAAACATTGCAAGTTTTTCCCTGAGAATTCGCTGTAAATTACGTTTGAACGTTCATAATAAAAAGGTTTTCTGATAAAATCATATTTACTGAGTATTTTTTGAAATAGGTCTTTCCACCGCACCTCAATTGGGTCGTTCCTCGAACCAGTCACCGCAGCTGCTAGCACCGCTACCTTGTGGATATCCTCACTCTACCTATTTTGAGGACATCCTACCCTATATTCCCTAAAAATCGTGAGGAAACCTGCAGCCTAATTGCGTAAGTGAATTTGGCAAGGCAAAAGGTTTGACCCCATGAAAGAAAAAAAAGAGTATCTATGACAAATTCTCTTTAAATAATTAGGTATTGCCAAAAATTTTGGACGCTTTCATTGGTGAAGATACTCTTTTCGAATGAGTCTAATAATTTTTGGCTACACCTAATTATTTAAAAAGTATTTGTCATTCTCTTTCATGGGGTCAAACTTTTTGCCTTGCCGAATTCACTTACGCAATCAGGCTGCTGGACTTATAGTTGGTTTATAAGCTTATGCTGCTTATTCGTGATAAGTATGTGAGCATTTGTTCATATCTTCCCGTTCTCCGTGAACTTAATAACAAACTGCAATCGCGAACACCCCTGCCAAGCGTGGCGATTACAGTAAACCCGCCCAAACCGAAAAATAGTGCAACATAAAAATGGCCGCCTATCCTCGACTACGGTAGCGGTCGAGGTTACGGCGTGGCAAGGGGTGTGATGAATCCCCAGACGGGAACCGGCTACCAGATTACAAACCGATAACTGGCCCCGCAACATTTAACGCGCGTACATTCCGGACCGACGAGAAAATCATCGAACTCGAGGAAGAATTGAGCAGGTCACGAAGGAGTATCATAAGGTTAACTGAAGTCCGAAGAGAGAGGGAGGATTCGTTAATCCTTAAATCAGGTGACCTGCTCTACAGAGGACCGGTAGTCCCAAGGTGTTGTCGGGTTTATCGTCCACAAGCCCTTATGACCAACGTAGGGAAGATCGAGAGTGTGTCGACCAGGGTGGCATACCTTATACTCAGAATATCCTCAAGGTATTCGTTGAAGATCATACTGGTCTATGCCCCGACCTCGGCACACAACGACGACGAAGTAGATACCATGTAAGAGGACATTTCCAGGGCTATGAATGTCATAAAACTCACTTCATGGGGGGCTTCAACGTGAAACTGGATAAACGAGACGATAATGAGCTGCGAGTGGGGCAATTTGGATTTGGACGACGGATAACAACGAAGGGTTCGTGGAAACTGTCCATACGGTCGAGTCTAGTATTTTCAAGACCCCTCGTATAAATAGGTACAAGAAACTACCCGATCCTACTCTCAAGCTCATAAAGCAAAGGCGTGAAATGATTCTGCAGTCTTTAGGCTATGCATGGTACTACCGGCAGCTCAATAGACGGATTTCTAAATCCTTGAAAAGTGACCACCGCCGCCGCTTCAATACCGAGCGTGGTAAAGACGCGATTGAGCGGAATAAGGGCTCCAAGGTGTTTGCAAGAGATATTGGCTATTGAGCAGAGCCAGCTCACGAAACTAAAGACCGACGATGGAAGGATTATATCCGCAAAATCGGGGCTTCTGAGGGAGATCAAGAGGTTGTATGGTTAGTTGTACACGTCAATCAGTAAACACTTTGCGAATCTAGTAAACGTCCCAAGAGCTAGATTGACCCGACACTATACCGAAAACGTCCTGGACGTCAGCATACTCTTTACTTGTTTGGCAAAGAGCTGATGATAAAGCAGCTTATAACTTCATCAAACCTAAACAGTTTAGTTAGGGCCCCAGCCAGTTTATCTTTTGCATCAAGGTCTTCGGTTACCTAGCTACACCTCTGGGGGACTGTAACTTAGCCACAGGAAAATGGTAAAGCGACTACCCAAGAGGAGTATTTATTTATTCAAGTATCGCTAGATCCACCACTGCTCTACCTAAACCCAAGTACTACCTACATTTAAAAATCAAATAACAATTAAAGCAATTTTATTGTATCTTCAAAAGCCCGAATAAGTATTTTATTTCCAAAAATCAATTAAAAATACTAACATGAGGCATAACGTGGTCGCCCATAAAAGAAAAATCAATTATATGGATCCCCACATTCATAGAAATTGTAGACATATTTTCTACAAGCGATGAGTGTGTTTAGAATAAAATAATAAAAATAAATATGGCATTAAAAACGTTTTTGCTAGTGTTATCTTATGCACCATTAGTGTTGATGTTACAGTTTGAAAAACGTAAGTATCCGAGTTTCTTCCGAATTATAAAAGGATCTCAATGATACTTAGCAGCTGAGACAAACGTTGTGGAATGGCAAATAATTTCCTCAGCAATCTATCTTCTAAATAAATGAAAATCAATTACTGAATTTATTTAAGCGCGTCGCTTCACAAAGGCTGCCTAATCCTATTTAATATAAACATATGTGTTAAGGTTTGTATGAAATAAAAAAGAACAAGTTACATTTTCTCCACCAGTATGATATAAAGGTGGTTCGATGACTTGGTGAGGGCTGCAGGGGGTAGCTCGATGCGAAAAGTACAGGAACAGAGGCAAGAAGTTTGTGTGTCTATGTCCAGCAGTGCAGCAAGCATTACAATAGACAAAGGAAAACACTATGTTGTTTCACGACGCGACGTATGCGTTCACCTCTAACCCCTTAAATGGCTGAAACGTGGATCCAAGCGAGACACAAAAGCTTTTTAATTGTTTCAGTAAATACGGCATTAAACGGGATTACCACATTCGGAATTTAAAATAGTATATATTGAGGTTCGCTCCGGTCGCTCTTGCATCTTACATTCACCTACATATCGCTCAAGCTTTTCAATTAATTTGATATTTTGCAGCGGTTGCCAAAAAAGTATGGAGCGAACGTTGCAACAAGAACATGATATCTGTAAATGACTGCAATATGTGCCGATGTAACGCGATGAGTGCATATTCCTGCGACGCGCGGTCTTGCCGCGAAGTTGATATGTTCGGCCACTTTAATGGTAAGTAACTTACAAACTCCAGAATTCACGCCTAACTAGCTTTGCCAGAGGTTTACGAAATCATCGCAAGGTAACATACTCTCGAGATAATAAGTGTCCTATGTCCTAATCAAGGAAATTTTGCAGATAAAGTTTCATCCAGATGTGTTAAGACGTGAAAAGGTATCTAACAAACAGACATACAGACAGAATTACATTCGCATTTAATATTAGTATGGATTTGCCAGCGGTTTGAGTTGGGCTGGCAATTTTAGGCGCTAAACCGATGGCCGTTGAGATAGACATAGTATTCTTGAGTGGAGACGCGGGGCGTCGCTTGTCGCTTTGGGCGCTGCGGACCGAACTAAATTCAAAAATATGGCGTTGTATGTGAGCGTTTACCGAGAGGCGCCGGCTCTATAGCTGCGCAGTAGTAAATCTCATACAAAAACAGCACCGCGCCGTGCCTTGCGCAGCGGCAAGCAAACTTTAGGGCGGCCAAGAAGTTTGGCGAGAACGATACTAAAGCAACCACGAATTTATCAAGTCATAGTAGGACTGGCGATAGTAAATTTAATTACTAAGCTCTATTATATTTGTACCTATAGTTTTATCCCTACAAATACAAAAGAATTCACTTACTATATTGTGCTGTGTGAGTGGTTTTTAAATAATAAACTTAATAATTTACTATTAAATGGTCAGACATTAAATACTTTCGACTTCATTTAATTTATCAACAACCATTTTCCAGATGCCATAAGAGAGATGGACGTAGGTACGGAAGGCCATGGCGTCTGGCGTTCTGAAAATGGTGCGTGCGAGGCAGGGGTCCACTACAGAAAGGACGACCTTCTCTGCGTATGCAATGAGGACGGCAATTGGCCCAACCCTGTGTGTCGCGACATCTTGCAAGTCCTCCATGCCGTAGAAACTACAGAACATAAAGAACCAGTAGAGAACAAAACTTGTAGTGCAACAAAACTTTACCTCTTCGATTGTAATGTTTGCTTCTGTCCAGCTTCCGGACAAATAGACCCAAAACTTTGCACCAAAAGAGAATGTAAACACGAAAAAGTCGGACGAACCCACACAAAGGACACTGTCGAAGAAGTGTACGCTACGTGCATCCCCAACGAGACATACAAACTAGGCTGTCAAACCTGCATTTGTCTTAGGAACAACCGTCTCCTTTGCGACAACTGCACCGTCCAAGACGACTATAACAGGTTAAATAAGCCCAAAACGTTGTGCCATTTGAAAAAACCTGGCGTCACTTTTAAGAAAGACTGCAATTTCTGTCACTGTGATAAAAACGGCACCATATATTGTACAACGAAAAGGTGTTTGAAGAATCGAACAGAAATATATGTACCAAAGCTTCATTATACGCTGGTGGAACAGATTGAAGATGAGCAAAACTGTATTCCAGAGACTAAGTATAAGAAGGATTGCAATACGTGTCATTGTTTCATGTTGGAGGGGGTTAAGTATTTCGCATGCTCGCTGAAAACCTGTAACCAAACTGACCCAAAGGATACGACTTGCGTTGAAGGAACGACGTATCAAGTCAACTGCCTGTCTTGCCATTGTGCAGTACACGAAGGCATAAAACGGGAGTATTGTACTATCGACGCCGCTTGTGAAGAATATAATAAACACAGTGTGCCTCACAAGCTGTCTTTAATGCACGGGTATTGCGAGCCAATGCATGAATACCAGCAGGATTGCAATCAATGTCGATGCTTGGCTGACGGGAAGACCGTAGCTTGTACATCGAATATATGCCCTAGAAGGAAAGGTAAAAACAAAAATAAAGTTTTTAAGAGTATTTTGACAGAACTCGAAACTCAGATCGAAGAGAAACCTACTATAACAGACAACTCCCTGATAATGGAATTCATTCCGTTTGTGCAAAGAGGTAATTCTTGCCCGAAAGGTCAAACTTATGCGGTCGGGTGTAACATTTGTTACTGTATGAATACAGGGAATGCGGTTTGTACGACGAAGCAATGTTAAGTAAAATTTTGTATTTGTAATAACTGTTTTTATTATCCACTACACCCCAAGCTTACAAAATTAGTCTCTCGCTTTTCTTAGCTTTAAACTAATCAAATGAGCGGGTGTGAGGTCCCGGGTTCGATTCCTAGGTCGAGCAAAGTGTAAATGGGTTTTCCCATTAGGAATTCCTCATTGGCAGCCTGGAGTATGAAAGTTGGCGATGTGAAACCCCCGTTCCTCATAAAGCAAGCCGTTGGTCCTTCGCCTGATTTCTTTCCGGTGGATGGTGGTGTCGGATTGGCGCCCATCGGACTATGAAAGTGAGGGAACAGAGAGTTCACCTGTGTTTGCACACACACTTGTGCATTATAATACACACATCAAAGTGTATGTGTGTGTGTTTCAACTATAAAAAATTATTCAATTAATATTTATCAAATCTAGTCTTCCTGTACCGGACGGGCGTGATTGCCGGGCACTGAATCGGGAGGTTGTAAGTCTCCTGCCCTAACGCGCTGACGTCCTGCACCTATAGACTCAGTTCCAGGAGTCCTGAAGTGATGATCGATGAATGCTCGATGAAAGTGTTGATATATAAAGGATTCTTGTGTAGGAAATTAAACATCAGATTCTTCATTAAAAATGTGGAATCAGCAGGGTTCTGCGGTCTCCAGAGGTATTTAGGAAGAGAAGAGAAAAGAGGCAGAAGTACCTTACCGATGACTGCAAATTAGGTCGTGCACTTGTGTGCTTACGACCCCCTGAGACTTTACCGTAGTGAAGACCCCAATAACACTTCCAAAATAGTTTTTATTTTTGGTAATTTTATCTTTGTTTACCTTTTGAGATATATTAAATCTGTCAATAAAATCTCCCCTGTTTTCATCGGAAACACAATAATTTTATATAGGCGGATGCCTCGTAAAGCCGTCTATCTATAGGACTTACAATCATATATATAACTATACACACTGAAAATATTTTTCAGCGGGAATGCGGAAAGTAAGGGCATTTTATTGATTTTATAACTTTCTCGCGGACGACCCCCGGTTTCACCCGCGTGGTTCCCGTTCCCGTGAGAATACAAGGATTAAAAGTAGCCTATGTGACACGGAGATATTGAGCTTCCCAACGGCGAAAGAATTATTGAAATCGTTCCAGTAGTTTTTAAATTTATTCGTTAAATACAAATCTTTCCTCTTTGTAATATTATATAGTATAGACAATTCTCAAAAAACCCTTCTTATTGCACCCCTTCATCATAACAAGAAGCCGATTTAGGGAAGAGTTTTGAAGAATTTTACTGTACAGAGTAAAATTCTTCAAAACTCTTCCCTAAATCGTCTTTTAGTAGTTTTGAAAAACCAATATTGACAACCTTTATATATACTAATCTATTTACTTAGGTTAGTATTTATGCCAAGTTTCAAATATATAAACCCAACAAATTGCCACCTTTTTTTCTTTTCTCCTTTTCTTAGGAGAATAATTTCCAAAAACCAATAAATAAATGAATTCTATTTATCAATCAAGAGCGTAAATCTTTAATTTCACGTGACACACTTAAAAGGGTAGAAATTTCACACAAACTTTCAACCCCCTTTTTACCTCCTTAATGGTGAAATTTTAAAAACCAATAAATGTATAAATTCTTTTTATCAACCAAGAGTATAAATTGAAAAGTTCAGGTGTCCAAACATACAAACTATTGAAATTTTATACAAACTTTCAACCCTTTTTTACCCAAGTAGGGTTGGAATTTTCAAAAACCAATACATACCTAAATTCTTTTCATCAACCAAGAGCGTAAATACAAAATTTCACGTGTCCAACTTACAAACCGTAGAAATTTCTTACAAACATTAAACCACCTTTTTATCCCACATGGGTGGAATTGCCAAAAAACAATAAATAAATGAATCCTTATTATCAACCAAGAGCGTTAATGTAAAATTTGACGTGTCCAATTCACAAACTGTAGAAATTTCATACAAATTTTGAACCCCTTTTTTAGGGGTGGAATTTCCAAAAGTTCTATATATACTATACCTCAAGCGGTTTGCGATATTTCGTGATGAGTGAGTGACCTTTCGCTTTTACTAAACGGCTTACCAAAAAGTAGGAGGTTCTATGTTCGACTTTATGTTAGTTTTTTTTATATATAGAATTATATTTAAATTATCTATCTACATATTGGGTGATTCATTTGGAGGTAATTGTTTTCAAAAATATAAAGAAACAAATGGAAATGGAATGGTTCTTTTGTGTGATAATAAAGAAAAACCGAAAAAAAAAAAAATTGTTTTGAATAAAGTACCTCCAAATGAATCACCCGTTACTTCTTTACATCTCGACGTTCTATAAAGTTTCAAAGATCGAAAATAAAGCAGAGGTACGCCCACGTTCCAAACAGTTCATCGTCTTTTAACACATAAATAACAAATTAAAATAAATCATTAAAAAGAATAATACTCTCCAAAACATTTTATTCGATTTCCAACTTTGTGCTCAATGCTAGAACAGTCATAGATTTAATTGGTAAAGATACGACCATCCGACGTTGACTATACAAGGCATTTTAAATGTCTCGCGCACACGACCGCTCCAGTAGCGCTATTCTGTAAGAATCTCACCGTGAAAACTTAGGTGATGTGAACATGAAGTGAGCACTCCACCCGGATTTTGACGGTGATATGTCTACAGATGATGACCGCGTGGCGAGTTCGCTTCGGTCTAGTATTACATGACCAAATTCTGGCATCAGAAAAACTCGCGGTCCGCCCCATCTTTACTAAATAAGTGAATTGTAACAGTTCCTTAAACTTAACAAAATAAGTAAGTAATTGTAAGCTTCAAACTTAATGTCGGCTGTAAAGTGTGCTACTCGCTACGCATTAAATAAATTTGCTACAGCGCAGCGAGCGAGACACCTCGTGTTCTGAGCCGCCATTAAGTTTCAATCATACTACAATATATAAGAAGGTCAAAATAGGACCTTTTTTAGCCATTACTGTACAATTGCCTAGCACTTTTATTAATTTGGCTTAATGTAATTTGTTTTGCGAATCAGCTTAAAAATTGTGCGACGACCATAAAAATAGTGCCTCAAAAGTTAGAATATTAAATATGTAGGCATTTACAGGCTTGAAATTTAAAAGGACATTTTAATTTATTAAAATGTATATTTAGGATATACTAGGACCCCTTTTCCGCACTTAGACTCGCATTTGGTCCGTTGTACGTGCAGGCCTCCTCTCTGTGAGAGGGAATGGCCAGTAATCCACCACGCTGGCTCCGTGCATGTTGGCGGATGTCACATATCTTCGAATTTCTGATTCTAAGACATGACGGTTTCCTCACGATGTTTTCCTTCGCCGTTTTGAGAACAGTGGTGATGTAATAATTTACACAAAGTAAAGCGCCTGCCTGGGACGCACAACCTACAATTTGTAAGTCGCGGCCGTTACCACTGGGCCACCACTGCTCCCCGAAAAACGGTGAAGGAAAAAATCTTGAGGAAATGTATATAAATGGATTAAATATTTTGAATAATAATACCAGCCTGATCACCACTGTAGATCAAAGACCTTTTCTCATACAGAAGAGGCACGAGCATTGATACCATGGCTGCTCAAAGCGGGTAGGCGATTTCAAACTTGGTATAAGGTCCAGTTTTATGTTGTGGAGTTAACTCAATCAATGGTTAAATACTCTAACCAATGGTTTCAAATTTCTGTAAAACGCGTTTATTAATCCATTGTTGGCATCACAAATGGTTATAAGTTGAAGATGAATACGTCGTTTAATCATTAAATAATTTTACCGCAATAATTATTATTACTATATTATACTATTGGCTGTGTTAACTACCGATCAAAAAACTAGACCTTAGTGGCCCAGTGGCTAATACCTCGACTGTTGAGCTTGAGGTCGTAGTTTTAAATCCAAGCAAGTACCAATGTGACTTCTTTTAAATTCATATGTACTTTTTAAGTAGGATTTGGACATCACTGACAACGGTGAAGAAAAACATAGTGAGAAACCTAGGCTTATAGTTAATATAAGCTTGAAATCGCCAAAGATTTTGAATAGGTATAAGATTTTTTTGTGGGATTGCATTCGATTTTTTTTCGAAGGCGCCACAAAAGGTTTGTGCATTTGAAGAGTATTTTTTAATAGATCGCAAATTCAATTCCCCGCTATTAATTGTATATTGTATATTTATCTAAAATTGTACTATTATATTCTATTCAAAAGCTTATTGGTTTGATCGTGTTTTCTATCTAAGAGATTGATTAGCACCAGCAAAATTGATTTAGATTAAGCTAAGTATAGTTTAAGCGACTGTATAGCGTTGCACGACACTAGCAAAACTGTCGATGTTATTACACCTTAAAGTTACAATAGTAGATGAATGTGAGAGATACAAAGAATATGGTATAAAGTCCCACAAACTTCATTCAAAAGGGAAGATCCTCTGACCAGACGGACCAGACGATGCTGCTGAACTGCCTGATAGTTGCTGTCGGGGCGTTGTATATGTTCAAATCGGGCGGCAAAATATGATTGTGCGCTGTAGCATTTATGTGAAGTCGTGGTTTTTTGAAGTTCGTATGGGGCGGCACTGATGACGCTAGTTATAGTTGTCGGCACGTAACTTGGCAAGAGTCGTTAGATGCGCACAAGTCGTTTTTAGGTCTCTTTGCGTTACCAAGCGAAGGGATACGTTTAGCACCGTTCCGAGCGCGTGATTGGTTTGTTAGGTGACACAAGAATCAACTGACCAATCGCGTCGCGTCCAGGTTCCGTTCGCTCTACATGGTAGTTGTTCAGTTCGCGCATTATGCACTTACAACGCCAAAACCCTGCCAAGTTATATGCCGGGTACTGCACATGACAGTGTCATTAGCCAATAGGTATTGTTTATCAACAAAATCAATAGTGTCGAAAGTATTGTACGAGTATCTTGTCGATACCTGAACTGTCGATAGTCGTGCAACGCTACTTAAGCATTATTCGCTGCCTTGAGCCCCGAAGCCAAGGAAGCATCGAAATTTTGTAAAAATGTAATTTTAATGATTATCTCATTTCAGTCTTGCTGAATATGAGGTCACTGTGAATGAGAAAGATTATTACCATTTTATTTATCTAGTATGATTTACAGATTGAAAAAAAAGCGACATAACGATGATTTTCATGTTAAGCTCAATTAAATAACATAACAATATTTAATAATTAATTTAAATAAAAATAAAATTCTTCTAGCAAAACTCCGGCTCACAATTATGTCACAAGCAAAACCTGTGCTATTTACTTGTATGTAATATCACATTCAGACAGATCTTAAGTAAGGTAGCATAGAAGAGTACTTAATAGTTGAAATTACATAATATTTGATTATCTAACTATATTTAAATAATAGTTAACTGCTTCAAATAGTGCCGTGGTTTACACGACGATAAGGTTCCAAAGACACTGGCATATTTTTACGTGGGCCTCGAAACAAGCAATTATGAAGACAAGAAGGCCTCAGTGAGAGAAATTGAAGAAATTATTATCTAAATCCTTCTGGGATAAAATTACTTTTAATCATTTCACATACACTCCGCATCGTACATACTATGTAGTAAGATCTTACTATCCTAGTAAGATTCTACCATCATAGTAAAACTCTGTATCCCACGAAAATTACACTACCTAACAGGTCTGACTATCATAATCGGATTTTACAATCCCACTATCATATTAAGATCTGCAGTGTTATTCCGTAAACAATTCACCGTGAAGACTGGGGTGAAGTGAAGTGTCATTCCACCTGCAGTACTATTCCGTAAAAATATCACCATTAAAACTTAAGTGAAGTGACAATACATAACTTCAGTGTGCTTATGCCAAGTTTTTTAACGTACTCACTCGTGATAACGTAAACGATCTCTCATGTCAAAGTGTATACAAAAAAGAAGTTTCTCCTTACCGTCACCAGATGGCGCTTGTCAAGTTTCAATACTAATTGACGTTTACGTTAACGCATTCAAGCGTGAGACAAAGCTCGCACTAAGCGCTCAGGTAGAATGACAGTTCACATCACGCTCACCTCACCTAAATTTTCACGGTGAAATTTTTACAGAATAGCACTGTTGAAGCTATGGATTGACAGATCGCTTCACCTTAGTTTTCAAAGTGAGATTTTTACAGAACAAGACGACGGTTTTTTATACAATTAGTCTATTTAAGAGAAGGTATCGTTGACTTGTCGGCAGCACCGGATGAAGGTGGCTCTTCGTGTCAGTTCCCTCAGACGGGCAGCTCCTACATAAGTGCAGGCGGATCTGAGGCCTCCTAGGATGTCCTTCACTGTTACGTCTACGTCGCCTCGGTACTCTACTTCTACCGTTTTACCTGTGAAGAGATAGAAAACGTAGTTTCAATAATAAAATAAGTAATAACGAGGCCGATTTTGATGAAAACTAAAACTGCATCATGTCAAAATCAACGGGTTCGATTCCTGGCTTCAAATATTGATTTTTCAAAAATCCAATGGTGCAGTTTCAGTTTTTGTCAAAATCGGGCTCGTGACTCTTTGAAGTGTTTTTCGCTATTCCTAATAGTTTCGGATTTGGCCATATACGCCCACTTGAAAAACTCAACCTGTATATGTAAGCCAATTAACAGATTCTCTTGGCCATGCTTGGAGTGATAAAAAATCCTTTGACTTTGACTCACCTTCCGAAGACCTATACTCCGCCATGCCACCAGAATGCTTCTGCATGGCCGTAGACGAGGACATGCCGTAGAACAGTTTGACCTTGCGGCCATCAGGCTTGGTGACGACATCGCCCCCGCATTGGTCGTGGCCGGCAAACATACCGCCGGCCATTACGAAGTCGGCGCCAGCGCCGAAGGCTTTCGCTACGTCACCTGGGCACGTACAGCCTCCATCCTTGAAAAGGAAGAGGGAGTTTTTTATTAATATTCTGTATTAGACACCACTAATATATGCGAAGGAAATTAATAGTGTTAAATACATAATATCACGCCTTCATTCCCCGCATGGTACAACAATACGCAATCTGACTAACATAAAATAAAAATAAAAAAGAGAAGAAAACAGTGAATAACATGTTTGGTTTGTTAAAAAGTCAACCCTCAATGGGATGAAAAAGGCGTTATTAAGTTTTTAGGAGAGGATTTTACTTTGTGGCGGTAACCTTTAATTTATTACCATTAAACCATATCTACGATACCCTATTTTATATTGATTTAACAATAGCTTATTTTTGGTCGCCTTCACTAACTGCTTTTTGGAAGTTATCTGTAGGATAAAATACGAAATCGCGCGAACGAAGCCGCGGGCGGAGTGCTAATATTTGTATTAGTACCTGGGCGACCGAATTCTACTCGGGTGAAAATAGAAAATACTAAATTTCATGAAAATCGTTGGAGCCGTTTCCGAGATTCAGATTATCTATTTAAACAAGAATTGCTCGTTTCAAGGTATCAGTTAGATTAGATGGATAAAGAGGTATCTAAAATTGTTAATTTTTAATTTGAGGAGCTGGTAGCTAAATAATAACTGCCACACCGATCGAACTTCAATGTTAAGCAACGCTTGCCGAGGTCGGTCCGTGGATAGGTGACCATCTTTACATATCGAGTTTCCTCCGTGCCTCGGAAAGCGTTAAGCCGTCGGTCCTGGCTGTCATTTGAAGATTTTTGACAGCCGTTAAGGGTAGTCTGCCTGAGCCCGAGATCTGACACCAGTCTTTCCAAAGGTATGGTGTTACCCAGTTACTGGGTTTTGGAGGTCAGATAGGCAGTCGATCTATGTAAAACACTGGTACTCAGCTGAATCTGGTAAGACTGGAAGCCGACCCCAACATAGTTGGGAAAAGGCTAGCCAGATGATGATCTAACATTGTTAATTTGTACAACATATTCTCTGGAAGTATTGATCCAATTGCGAAAACTATAATCAATATAAAGCTGCTCTATCGCTGACTACCATAGGCTACTTTTTATCAAATAATCAACAGACAGATAGTACGTGTAGGATAGGTTACAGGAGCGAAATCGTCGGAGAAACTAACAAAGAATACTTACCGAAATTATATGTCCCTTAAGGCCATGGGCAGCGTCCGCACACTCAATTACAGCAGAGAGCTGTGGGTAGCCGACACCCGTCTTTATGCGGGTGGTACATACCGAGCCGGGACCTATTCCCACCTAAAAGAAGAAAAAACAATGGTATTTTATATGAAATCAGCAGAGTAAAATTCTTTGAAAATCAAAGCATGAAAACTTGAAGTAAATTTGAGAGAGATGTCAATCTGCATCAGTCGTGTATTCTGTAAAAAGAAGACCAAGTGATGTGAGCTCGAAGTGAGTCGTCAATAAATTATTACCAATCTAATGCTATCTAGTTAATCCTCACCCACACACACACTCAGACATACATACACACATCAAACACATCTACTTACTCACGCTCTCGCAAAAATGTGTACTAACAATACTAACACTACACCAAACGACAGCAACTTTTTTTTTATTCCCATATTTTCTTTTTTAAACACTCCATTTTGAGCTACAGACTTTTAATAGTTATTAATATTATACAACCTGTAATTGAAATTGTTCAATCAGTTTTTTTATTATTATTATGAAATGTATCTAACTGCTAGAGGGTGGAAACCTGAAACACAGGCCCTAAAAGCCTAGTTTAGGTACCAGTCTACCACGGTAAACTAAATTATATCATGTACCGTTATTACCAATGTCTGTAATGTTTATTGTGGTGTGAAATAAATAAATAAACCAACCGGCTGTTCGAAAGCTCAATTCAAACTCAGTTTTCACGGTGTGATGTTTACAGAATCGACCGGCAGGTGTAATGACAGGTCACTTCACCTTTGTTTTCAAGATCAATATGTTTAGCGAGCTTAAAGGTCATCGTGTGTGTTCAACCTTTGAGGATAATATTTACTTACCCCAATAAGTCCTAATGGGGTAAATAAGGTGGTCCCTTCTAGCTTCAATGAGCACGTTAAATAGCGTCAGTTTCGCTTGTTATACCTACAAATACTAGAGTACAGTACAAATATTTTCTTAATGTCCCTCGGCAATCATCGCATTTCCGAATACAAACGGATGCTTATTTCCATGTCCACCAATTATTAGATTTATCGTGTATATAATCATTTGAATTCAGAACTAAGTACTTTATTGTTGTTTGTTTTGATTTCCTTTGGCCTTTTTGGTCTCGCACGGGGTTATTTTTTTATTATTTTTTGTGTTTTGCTTATCTCGTGTCTACTGTGCGGGTCACAAATAAATATTTTTCTTTCTTTCTTTAAATATATAGAGCTTTAAATAGCAGGTTTAGCCGCTACCCACCTATTTTTTAAATAAATTACATTATGTTAAAAGAGTATTAACAACTCTATATACTTCCAAGTTGATTGAGAGCGTCCGGTCTGCACCAAGTGCGAAGGGCAACTAATAGAAATCCGACGACTGACGAAACACGAAGTTCCAAAGCCGAGGGACATTAAGAAAATGTTTGTACCGTAGGTAGGTTGTGTATAGTTTAGACTATTCTCGTCATTGGGTTACGAAAATCAGCTGATAGACGGCAGTCCACCAGATATTCGAAAACGCGAGGAAAGCGATTACAGTTTTTAAGGTTTAGTTATGGCAGAATTCCAAAAAAAAAACTAGTCTGTTGAATTCGAAGCTCTAAAAAAGGTCTAGTCTATCGCGTATCATTCTGGTCGATAACATACTTTCTGAATAAAAAACGCACCTTAATGATATCAGCTCCAGACAAAATGAGTTCCTCCACCATCTCTCCAGTAACCACATTGCCTGCCTGAAAAGAAAACATTGCAATTTATGAGTTCTTTTTTTCGCAAAATACAGCGTGTGGCGAAAACGGGTCTAAGTGGTCATATTATAAACACTACTTTTGCTTAAGAAAGTCCAAAAAAATATGGATTTGACACATTGTTGGAACTCATACTGGGAAATAACACAATGTTTTTAGAGTTATAGTTATAAGGATGGCATTATTACAGATAAAACAGTGTTAAGAGGGAATGCGGGTAGAGAGCTCCGACTGAATTTCCTTAGTAAAAATTCTTAATTCGAAGTTTGGATCTCGCCTATTTCCTCCTCCAGTATTGGACTAATTTAAAAGATATTCCATTAAATGAATTTAAAAAAAAAATGTTGTACTTCTTTTTTCATTTACAGTTGTCAAATTTGTACACTAGGCCTCTGTTGACGACAGCGTAACTTTGAACATTTTTTGAGGGTTCTAGTAATTCTAAAGATAATGTGTCATCAAAAATAGGGGCACAGTATTTATCTTTCTTTTTCAGTTTAAGGAATATCTTTTAAATTGGTCCAATATTGGAGGAGAAAATAGGCGAGAGCCAAACGTCCAATTATGACTTTTTACTTAGGATATTCAGTCGGATCTCTGCAACCGCATTTCCTCATACTTAATCCATATCGTACTTACAATAATGGTATGTGTGGGGAAGGCAGCGCGAACTTTCCGAACATATTCTACGAAATGCTGAGAGTAGCCATTTGCAACGTCCAGGCATATGAACTTCAGACCCTCCACTGTGTTCAAGATCTCTGTGAGGCGCTCGAAGTCTGCTTCTGCTGTACCTGAACTTGCAGCTGCAAGAAACATTAAGTGTCTTTATTACTATCCTAAATCCTACTACATCACACTTAACACTATCACAGTAATATTATAAACGCGAAAGATTGTGACTGTGTGTATGTTTGTTAGTTTTTCACGCTCAAACGTCTGAACGGATCTGGATGAAATTTGTCACAGAGATAGATTATAGTCCGGCTATAGCTCATAGGATTTTTATCCCTGGAATATGATCCCTCGGGATAATTTTCAACATTTTCACGCGGGCGAAGCCGCCGGCAGAAGCTAGTTAATAATATGTCCGCCACAAGAAAATCAACGGGCTATCAAGTAGCACAGAAGTGGTACCCTGAGACCATCAGATGGAGTTGCGGCAGAACACCATAAATATTGCGAGACGAACTAGGCAGATTTCGTAAAATGTGTCTATAACCACTGCTCTCAAAACGGTGGAAAACCTGTGGGGTAATTCAGTAATGCCGTGGGGTAAACCTGGGGGGACCCAAAATTGGCGGACATGTAAGTGATGTGACATGCACCAACCCGCACTGGGCCCGTGACCCGGATTATTGCATGGTTCAATACCGTGTGAGGTACAAAAAATTCAGGACAGGTACAAAATAGTACTAAATGGGTTCTAAATATACGTGGTAGAATCTCTCAATTACAAGAGTTAGTCACGCCATTATGATGTTTATCAGAGTTCCACTCCCTCTCGCAGAGAGTTCTGTGTTCTAGCAGTATGAACATTATAATGGGCTGATATCCTTATGCATCAATGATCCCACTAAACCAGAGACAGCTACGTATCACCTCTTTCCACAGTTGTGTCTACTCGTATAGTGTAATTTGACTTACCCATATGTTCCAAGCACGCTCCATGGTCCGTGGCGAATTTCTTCCATTCGTCAACGGTGTAGTACTTGTGAATGCATGTGAACAACCCGTGCTGGAAAGAGAAGAATTGTTATTAATATGTATATAGGACAATAGTACCGATGTAGTAGTGAAAAAATAGGTGATAGTTTAAAAAATTGCGTTTTTTAGCCACGCGGATTTTATTCACGCGAATTTTTATCCGCGTACTAAAAAGTAGCTAACACGCACTGCGGATAAAATACCGCGCGGTTTTTGTCTCTCTCTATCTATTCATAGACCTTAAAATAATCTGCGATGCGGTGCAGTGTATTCTGTGCCAAATTACGGTTTTCTTGCGGTATTATTTCGACGCGATTTTTTTACCGCAATGCGTGCTTCTTCATACAATTCCATAGTTGAATGAGCGGAAAAAAATCGCGCGATACAAAAACGGCAATGCGTGCTAAGCCTAACAGAGAGACAACAGAGCTGCACTTATTATAGTAAACCCACACTTCATCATTAATCCCATGTAACAGGTGGCGATCCTTTTGCCATCAACTGGCCACAAATCCAACCTCCAGGCTGCTACTCAGAAAATCCAGATGGAAAAACCCAATAACACCTTACCACCCCACCAAATGAGAATTAGATGCCAAATTGATACAAATCAAATGTCAACCAAAATATCATTTACATAATTATCCATATATAAGAGTCAAATGCAAAATACAAGTCAATTAAAATTAAACGCACATTAAATAATTTAAATGTCAATACCATATCAAATATATGACACAAAATTCATCTTCAGAATCATTCAACATCAAATCGAATACAAAATATAAACCTTTTCTAATAGGAAGGCTTTCAGTTTCAGCAGTTTTAGCCTTAAATAACTTAGGTTATAGACTAAAGTTTGTAAATCAGTAGGTAACTTCTACTGCTATATCAAATATCCAAAATTACATAAAACTAAAATACTCTAGCAGCAAAATTGCATAAAATAAAAAAATAATAAGTATTAATACATCAATCAATTATATTAACCATGCCAAAGTCTATAAGCCCCAGGCGGGTTATTCCCAAAGTACTCCAAAAAGAGTTCAAAAACTGCTCCATGAAAAATATAATATTTTTAATTAGGTTTCATTCTACTCCATGATAATATTAAAATGTTCTCAAAGTACTCCACCCCATTTTAATCAAAAAGCTTATTTAAATATGTACCGGATTACTAAAAAAGGGTAGCTGACGGATACAGAAATATACATGACGTTATAACAAAATGCTAAACTTAAATCTTTCTTTTAAGAATGTTTGTGACTGATTGTAAAGAAAAATATGTATTTTATAGGTAATTACGTAGATGGAGCAGTTTGAGAATTGATAACGAATAATCGGTAGAGTATTTTGAGAATAATTTCAGATACCTTTGGAGCAGAATAGTAAGTATTTTTAAATAATAATTATTCCTTGGACTAACATGGGAATTAATGTATGAGATTCATATCTTTTTAGAACAAAAGAATGGAGTGCTTTGGGAATGACCCCTCCAGGCATCTTTCAATAATGACTTGAGTTCTTTGAATAAATCGCGGTAGGTTTTGCCTATAAATATGTCTGCCGAAATTCATGAAATAACGTCAATAGTCACGATTTTTTCTCTTTATCAAATTAATTATAAATGCTTAGATAAAGCGCATTAAAAAAGGGAGTGGGAGCTCGTTGTCATATCTTCGTATGAAATGTACTAGGGCGTGACTTCATGCGACATTTCGAGTATCGTCTTAAGAGAAAATCTGGATGAAAACACCCAATAACAATCAGCTGTAGCCAAGTTGACAATCTACAATCGATAACGCTAGTAGAAAACGAATCAATGTATGGAAATGATACATCTGAACGTTAAGTCACGTGGTCAGAGCATACAAAAGAAGGCGTTAACGATTGTAGAAAAAGATTCGATACGAAACGTTTGTAACTTGGCTAGGGGGGCAGATGTGTCATTCTCATACATTGATTCGTTTTCTACTAGCGTTTTCGATTGTAGATTGTCAACTTAGCTACAGGTTGGACCTCATCTGTAGCGCTTACGACCACTAGACCAATGAAGAACACGACACAATAACTTAGTCCCACAGCATAATGGTGATCCGACAAAGAATAGTTGCATTAATACTGGTTATAAAAAATTTGGTTTAATTTACCTTCATCAGCCAATGATTCCGCGTTTTGCCATCCGGTATGCCATTTATCATCTTACGCACACACTTATTAGCACACATACAACACAATAATTATTAACCCTCCATACATAATACCCATTCATTAAATCCATTCTTCCATACTATAATTTTTAATGTACTAGGTACATATTGTATCATATTTATAAATGCAAAAGTCTGTAAACTGTCTGTATGTTGCATTTCCGCGACTAAACCGCTGGAAAGATTTTGATGGAACTTGGCACACGGGTTAATGACTATGGACATAAATTTCATTTCGGTAGTAAGTTCCCTTCGGATGCGAACGAACGAAGAACTAGTACGAACTTTGTATAGATTAATAAATAGAGATGTTTCCTGGTTAGAAAAATATTAATTCTATTTGGTCCGTCAGTGAGATTATCAAATAATATTAAAAACGTATTTTTTTCCTTTATCAAATAATTAAAATTAGAAAGATAAAACGCATCAACGATCAGGAGTGCGGGCTTGTGACGTCACTTTGTCAGTATAAACTGTAGCACACTGTGACGTCACACGATATTTCTACGCACAGTGCGTTACTTTGTTTACGTGTCAAAAGAAAAAATAAGTGTCGAATATTTTTCAGTCAACTACCCTATTGCACATATTATTATGCAAGTCTGACCCACATATCTCCCATATATTCATATATGAATGAAAATTTACACACAGACTCATATATTCTCATAAATAAACATTACATACATTAATATTTAGATTGCTTTGTCATTGTTCACATCTGAATATAAAGGTGCGGACATGTCTAAATTTTTCAGTAGGCTTATTGCGAGTTTTTATTCGTGCTTTATCCCAATTTCAATGCGGGCTGAACTTGTAAGTTACTCCTATGCAAAGGGTACTTGGTGGACTAGATATCCAACAGACAGCAAACTTTGTGCAATGGCGCTGCGATAAGAAGGATTTATAAGTATAACGATGAACGATTGCCTGTCTCTCACTCAGTTCTACAGCGCCAAAAGGTTCAGCGGTTTACGGATGGACAAACACAGTTCCTTGTGCTTAAATAATAGGAATAGTAGGTATGGATTTTACGATTTGTTGTCGAACCCAATACGTCTAAAAAGTTTCACCTACAAATATTTGACACTAGTACACACACGTTTTAGCTGTGCCGCAAATACTCTAATGACTTCCTAATAATTGCATCATTAGGCCGTATTTCCAACTGCAAGATACTCACATACAAGTTTTTCTTTTTGATCAAATTATTACTCCATTGTCCGCAAGGTTATTAATTTATCTTGTATTGCGAGCTGATTGCAGGTGGAATCGTGGCATAAGAAGTGCGCAGCCGCGTCCCACGCGTCATACGCCTCAATGTGGCCAGGACTTTACAGAACAACCAGACGGGGCGACACTCGACAGTGTTCCTAGTAGCGTGACTATCTCGGCACGTGTTTGACTTGTCATGACTACGCGCTACGATATCACTAACTGACTCAGTGATATAAAGCGAAATATTACGATTCTCACAACGTTTTGTTTTCGATTTTATGACCGTAACTTTATCATACGGAGATTGTAGTGAATAAGTTGTCGATAAACACTATGTAATGGTGCTGATTCGTTTATTGCAAGGATTAACTAAACTGAGGCTATTAGCGCATTTACGTCCAAAGAGTTGTACTTTGGACGTTAATGCGCTAATAGCCTCAGTTTACTCAATTCAGAAACTGAA
Source organism: Orthosia gracilis (assembly GCA_947562075.1). Classification (NCBI taxonomy): domain Eukaryota; kingdom Metazoa; phylum Arthropoda; class Insecta; order Lepidoptera; family Noctuidae; genus Orthosia; species Orthosia gracilis. The sequence continues at coordinate 15,576,678 of OX387265.1, forward strand.
TTATTTGAATCGATGACTTCTTCTTCTGATTTCTGAACATAAGAACGTGTCAAACCCTACTTTATGTTAGAGTTGGGATAGGAAGTAGAAACCAAAGAAAGATCGATTTAAGGATTCAAACAATAACAGTTTATTATCCTTAACTTTGTATACCGGAAGGAGTATTTCAATAATGTCAAAAACCTTCAAACGATCTTAATGAGAAATTTGAAGATATGAATTTCTAACGGGATACAATACTAAGATCAACTAGGAATTTCATTCAAGTGATGACAAGGGTACTACTACGTAAACAAGGGGTTTGATACATTAGAAACAATATTTATAGATAGGAGGAGAAAGACTGTACTCGTAGGATTGATTTATTTTTGTTAAACTGGCAAATTTTGACAGGTTTTTAGACTAAAATACAGTTTAATTAATACTCAACTCAACTCAAACTCTTCATTCAGAAATTGGCGTTAACCACAGTAATAACCAGATTTTTGTTAGGTTCTGAACTAAAATCATCTACAACCTGCTAGCTTTCAAAATAAGAATGAATGGGCGTTTTCTAGGTTCGCTCGTTCCATTGCAGGCTTCGTTCTCGCTTTCCATCAAGTGAGATCGAGGTCAAGAGCTAGCTCATCACAAAAAACCGGCCAAGTGCGAGTTGGACTCGCGCACGAAGGGTTCCGTACCATTATCGCAAAAAGCGGAAAAAATCACGTTTGTTGTATGGGAACCCCACTTAAATATTTATTTTATCCTATTTTTAGTATTTGTTATTATAGCGGCAACAGAAATATATCATCTGGGAAACTGTCTAGCTATCACGGTTCATGAGATAGAACATGACAGACAGACAGACACACAGACGGACCGCGGAGTCTTAGTAATAGGGTCCCGTTTGTACCCTTTGGGTACGGAACCCTTAAAAATGTGCCTCTTCGTTAGACGGACTCTGGCCTTACTGAATCTGTAACTAAGCACTAATATTCATCACCTGGCCCAGATCTAGCCTTATTATTGTACTTTAAATAAAACGATGGAGAGGTTTTATTTCACTATAGACTACTTATTCTTCATTGATTAGTGTCGTTTAGTTGATACATACTGAGTGTCATTAATTTAATACAAAAATAAAACCACCGCGTTTTACAATAAGTAGTAACTATTACCATTAATGAGTTAATAAACTAACAAACTTTCCTAATACCTAATATTTCCATAAAGTGGTAATGCTAATATTCTAAGTTAACAATCTTATCTTTAACACAATCTTTACAAAAATGGTAACGAACTTCTATGTGTGTCGTTCTTTTGTGATACACATTATTTACTGACAACTTGAGAGCACCTTGGTTATCATTGAATACAGTAATGGTGTTTGAACTGGTACTGGACAAGGCGACAGTTCTCTGTTTCCTTGTTTCCCGTGAAATTAAAGATCCAGAAAATACAAAACTAAACCCAATTATGACTTCCATCTATTACATTATTAGCCCAATCGGCATCTACAAAACCCTGTAACTGTGAATTACCATTTTTACTATATTTTAATCCAAAATTTATAGTTTTCTTAAGATACTTTAATACAGGCAGCTGGTTTGACACAATGCAGCATGTTCTCCAGGATTAAGAAGTTCTCCGCAGCGAAGCACCATTCGTTGTAGTTTTCGCAGCCCTTCAACTTGGACACGTTGACCAAATAGTTTTTCGAGGACATATTTCTCGATACTTTCTTCTATTTGTCAAAATATCAACACTGACCCTACAGCGAACCAAATCTCATAACTTTTCTAGCTAAATCTGGGACTGGGCCCATAACCTACTTTAAATAAAACGACGTGTTAGCTTTCACAAGGAAAAAGATGGAGGAGTATAATTTTATAGACAATGGCAGTACAGAATCTACAACTATAGACTATTACTATTTGGCATTGAGTTGTATCGTTTAGTCGATACATACTGAGTGTCATTATTGTAATACAATAATAACCCTTATCACAAATATGTTGACATCGCTTTCATTTTACCTGGACACGGAGAACTGGGCAGATAGGCAGCTGTTCCAAGCAAAATACTAGTTCAGCTGCATCTAGTTACACAAATCCGACACAGTTAGGTAAATGCTTATAGGCAGATGATTATGAAGATTCCTTCATGATGGCTGAACGGTGCCAATCCATGCGTCATGTTTGTGAACGGGCGCCATCAGTTGAGATTGGTCATAACTTAGCTGCCTCGACCTGGTCTTAGGGTTCCGTACCCAAAGGGTAAAGGGTAAAAACGGGACCCTATTACTAAGACTCCACTGTCCGTCTGTCTGTCTGTCTGTCACCAGGCTGAACCGTGCTATTATAAACCGTGATAGCTAGACAGTTGAAATTTTCACAGGTGATGTATTTCTGTTGCCGCTATAACAACAAATAATAAAAACAGAATAAAATAAATATTTAAGTGGGGCTCCCATACAAACTTGATTTCTTTGCCGTTTTTTGCGATAATGGTACGGAACCCTTCGTGCGCGAGTTTAACTCGCACTTGGCCGGTTTTTAATTACTTATTGTATTTTTGAATTGTTTGTTTTACTGTAAACGCTTTTTCGTGCACGTCTTTTTAAATCGATCTCACATAATAAAGGTTATTTACCAAAAAGAATGATATAACCAAATACTTGTATTTAAAACTGATGGAAAAGAGTGTCCATAGAGTTTCTTGCACGTTCATCTCCATAGAGACCTACTGACGCTTGCGAATGTATAACTAGATTCATCTGTTTGACAATTCGTTCAATTGAAATGAAATATTTTGAGTTTTTAATTGATTTTAAATGTTATTTTAACAGCACATAACATAACGCATGTATGCCCCGAAGGGCTAAGCAGAGGTGTACTATAGGTGCACCCACATTCCGCCAGTTAAGTTTAAGCCCCCATATAACAGGGGGTGAACTAATTGCCGTCAACCGGCCACAAAGTTCAAAGTCCAGCTGCTACTATGCTACTAATTATCATCGGCCTATTAATGTTCCCACTGCTGGGATACAGGCGTCCTCTCTGTGAGAGGGGCCGTAATCTACCACGCGGTGGTGATGAAATAATTTACACAAAGTAAAGCGCCTGCCTGGGTTCGAAACCACGACCTACAACTTGTAAGTCGCGACCAATACCACTGGCCCACCACTGCTCTCAAGTAGTAGTACGCAATGAGTAAAATGAATTTGCGGCTTTAATTATTTAAAAAAAAGCTAAACCCTTGAAGTAAATATTTTAATTTGTAATAAATGAAATTGCAATATTGATGTATGACATTGCAACCTTTTTTTTTTAATTCTACAGATTTTTCTGCATTATTCTTTGCACATCATATAATATTTAACTAAGTATTAGATTATTACCTTAGCCAGTTCCTTGGCCATTTCGAAAGTGCCTACGGTATCCATGTTACTGGCCATAACTGGAACGCCTTTGTACGTCTGGCCAGAGTTGCGGAATGTGATCTCCCGGTACAAATCAACCTGAAACAATAGGAAATACAAGATTAGTTTGCTGAATATAATAATTGCTTCAAAAATACATGGAACTTATACGAGTAGACTGTTAAAAATTATGTCATATATCGGTAATTCAATCTTAACTTTAACCTCAACTCTAATTCTTTCTCTCACGCTATTCTCAACTCTACTATTTTCTCAACTAGACTATTTACTCAACTCTACTATTTTCTCAACTCTATATTTACTCAACTCTACTATTTTCTCAATTCTACTATTCTTGTTCTTATTCTTATTCTTTATTACACACAAAAACATCAATTGGAGATACAAATACAATGGACAGCTTATGTACAAAGGCGAGCTTAACACTACATACTTTTACTTACTACATATTTTCTCAACTCCAATATTTTATCATCTCTACTTTACTCTCTAATCTACTCTTAATCCGTCTCTAACCTCTACTCTCGCCTCTTCTCCAAACTCTATTCTCATCTCTACTGAAGTTTAAATTGACAATAACTCTATACCTATCCCACTCTCTACTCTACCTCCTGACAGTCGACAGTGAAACTGAAATATATTGCAAAGTAAACATCCAATTCCTTAACCTACCTACTTCTATATTCTTTGTTAAACTGAAGAAGCAAAACGCGTACCTATACCCAGCAGTGGAGTGTTCTTTTAAAGATTAGAATTTACCTTAATTATTGTATACTTCTTATTAAGATGCCCTGAACCGTTGTATAAACTGAAACCAAGATCTAAAAATATATTAAACAAAATACAAAGCAACATCTTCATATTCATCTTCACATTCGAATCATTTAAAAGGTCAAAAACTACTGAACAGATTCCGATGATGATTAAACCAATTAATAGCTTATTTAACAAAGCATATTTCTGTATTAAATCATATCGCTCATCTCTAAGCACGGCCAGCAGAAGAGCACTTTGTCAAGTGAAATGGAACGGAATTTTCACATTTTCTTCATTACGTAATTTCAATATAGGCACAGTGCCAAAACTGTAAATGAATAACAATATAGTCGGGTGAAGATTCTCGCAGATATCTATCAAGGACGCACAGTATTCAATTATTTAATGGAAGACTGGTAGAATACGAAATAAGGCACTTTAATTGAGGATTTTCCTTTGATAGGAGAATCCCAAAGAACTCTAATCATGATTAATAACTTGGTTTAAAATTTCATGATCAAAATCATGATTACATTATTCTCGTAGCTTCTACATGTGAAAACAATGTATAACAAACAATAGAAAACTGAGAGATTAATAAGTCACTGATAGACAACCTATTAATCACTATTTTACTTTAATTTTATGGCTCTAGCTTCTGCCAGCGGCATCGCCCGCATGAAAAGTGTTTTCATATCCCAAGCGAACATTACACCGGGATGAAAAGTAGCGTATGTGCTATTCCAGACTACAATCTATATCTGTGCCAAATTTCATCCAGACCCGTTCAGCAGTTCTGGCGTGGTTGAGTAACAAACATGCATCCATCCAAACTTCCGCATTTATAATATTAAGTAAGATTACTGATACCAGTACAATCAACAGTTGATGCCCACACAAAAAGAACAAAAGAATCTGGCTAGCTTTTTCCCATTTATTGATAAATGATAAATGAGGTCCACTTCCAGTCTAACCGGTTGCAACTTCATACCAGTATTATACATGCAGCGTCTGACTATCTGAACTCCACAACACAGTTACAAGGTAGCACGTGTAGTATAATAGGTTGAACACCTAATAAATGTGTTATTATTTTATAGAGATTATTATTAGAGATCTGCTGAATGTAAGCATCTAAAGTATGAGGCCAAACGAACGTAATTTTGTGAGTCGGGTAAAATGCGACGCGGAATTTTCGCTGCATTCAGTTTCATACTAAAATCCTGTTTGATCACACGACGCAAAATGTGTTGTCTGATGACTCTCACACATTTTTCAACCAAATTGCGCCCGAGGTGAGGGACGGGAGCGAGGCAAGCGTCAGTATCCCGTACAAACGTAAAATAGCAACTGAAATTACGAGTATTTCCGTCCGTCTGGCAGCCTAACCGAATTTCAGTTGAACGTAAATTCCGCGACGCATTTTACGCGAGTCACAACTCACAAAGTTACGTTTGTTTGTCCTCACCCTAATTCATATCTTAATATTTGCATGCCAACTTATGGTGAAATGTGTCACTGTGCTAATAATTTATTTAAACCATCTACTGTACCTCATTTAATATAAATAAATGTCTTTGACCTTGAGACCAAGACCGGTGTGTGTCAAAGATCTTCAAATGACAGTCACGGATCAATAGCTTAACAAGCTTTCTACGAGGCAAGAAGGAGTCTTTGTATACAGACAAAATTTCAGCCACGGCGACCAATCTCGGTGGAGACTATCCATTGGCGCAGGTGTTACTAGTGCACAAGTGTAGTGGCAAACACAGGTGCTACGTTACTTTACAGTCTGATGGGACGGTAATCCGACAAACTCCGGGCTATTACTAAGAAATTCGTTATGGAAAAACCCAATATCAAATTTTGCCCGATCTGGTAATCGAACCCGGGACGTTACGTTCAGCAGTCGCACTTGCGAACACGAGAACAACAAGGGACTTTAGACAAGTGACATCCTAACAACGAAAGTAATGCGATAGCGAAAAAAAAAATGTATGGGAATGACAAAAATGTATGGGAATGTCAAACGCTATCAAGTGATCAATCCCTTAGGGTGGTTACGCACTATACGTCCGTGTCCGTGATTTGAGTTCCGAGTTTAAAATGTTCTGAATTATGACAGATTATGACGGATAGAGTTCGGATGTAGTGCGTAAGCTTCTCTACAAAAAATACTAAGGCTACTTCGGAACCGAAATTTCACGGATACGGATCGGATGTAGTCTGTAACCACCCTTAGATTTTGGCATTTCAACGATCGCCATCGCTGAAATCGAATGAACTTGTCTAAAGGCCGAGGTAAGCGTGAATTAACCTTGAATATCGACACGTGCGGCTGTTATAATTTAGCCACGAGCTCCTCATCTGTAGATGCCCACACAATATTGGAGCTAAGTACTTATATAATAGGTTTTGCTGTTAAGCAACTAGCCCATGACTAATATCGACGCTGTTATGACGTCACAGCCCGCACAAGCTAGTAATAAGCGCCATGGGGTCAATTTCTAAAGACAATATACGACACGCCCGCCGCCTATTGTCTTTAGTACAGTGGTTAATCATAATGTATTATGGAATAGCTTCTGCCAGCGGTTTCGCCCGCGTGAAAAGTGTTTTATTATCCCAAGGGATCACGGGATAAAATAGTAATTTATGCAATGGTCATATAATAGGGGTTATTAAAACACGAGCGTGGGTTTATAATAATAACAAGCGAGGGTTAGTGTTAGTGTTAGCCGTTGTATACACTATTTTATCTTCACTCATACAGTTGAAATAAAACAAAAGTGGAAATGGAAAAAATGTGGTATGGCGAGCCATTTAGATTCTCATTACGCATGTCTGCGCAGCGCGCGCATCCACAGACAATGACACTACTTTTCCACATTAAGTCAATAATAAATAAAATAAAAATAAAATTCATTTATTTCAGATAACTTGATCCATAGTACAATAAAATTAACATTGAAATCACACCAAAAATTAAAGTACGTTAACATTAAAATCAGAATTAAAATCAAAAATTAAAATTAAAAACAATATACGAATTAAAATAGGATAACAATTAAAATAAGATATAATAACACATTAAAAACAATGACTCATACGCGCCAATAAATTAAAAAGTAAAAGTGTGTTCTAAAAATTAATAAGTTATTTTATAATGCAATTGTCTAAAAATCTAAGGAAAATGTTACACTGTAATGGTTTTCTTTCCAATTATACCTATCCACGAATATAAAGTACGTGTTTATACAATATTTTTAGAATTCATATTTAGAACATTACGTTGTGAGTGTAGATAAAGTAGTTTTCGTGCTGTACTAGACTATAATTCAACATGAATTGGAGTGACAGCTAACTTCATGCTCACTTCACCTAAGTTTTCACAGTGAGTTTTTTTACAGAATTGACCGACTGTAAGCGTTTACTTTTGAGTAAACATTGCAAAAATTCAAGTGCATAAAAAAGACATTACGTAATCTTTGGAGTGACGTAACAGACGTTAGCCCAGACGGTATTACGATAGTCCCCGCACTAGATAAAAGAAATCGGTGCGAAGCAGATATTTTTGGTCGAGTTCCGGCGATTTATCGAGGCCAAGGCGAAACACTGGCGTAGAAAACGGGAGATTGTAGTGCGCAGTTTTTAATAGATATTTGGGACTTACTTCTCTTTCGGAAGAAAATTACCGATATCTTAACTTATGACGATGGCTTTAGCCAATGAACTTGAGGGAACAAATCGAGCACTCGTTTCACACACCCGCGAACCAAAATTCAGTAGTTTTTTGTACTTTCCCTATTATACTTAGAAAATGGTCTAATTTAACATGTATTTTTCCATAAAATTACGTCTAGACGTTTAGACGTGATTCTCATTTTAAAATCAGCCACTGAGGGGTATCTGCGTCTTAAGAAAAACTAAGCAGTTCATCTTCGTATCGCTGGCACGACAGTCGTTCTGTTTGCCCCAAAACTTAGTCAATCCATACATAAACATAGATCACTCTGGCTGCATGTTTTGGGACACAAAAGAACATGAAGGAAGAGGCAAACATCATGAGTGTACATCAATCCACTGGTGAACATAGTGCTTTCTAATTGCACGCCATTAGCTCATTCCGCCGGCATTTTCATTCAATTGCAAAATCATCGGTTATTTTTCAGTAGGTTGGTATATTTATATATGATATTTCGGGTAATAACAACTAAGTACAATAACAACAACAAAATTAAGAAAAAAATAATCAAGAATTTATTGAAGAAAGAAACTGATCAGAATACAGAATACTGGTTTCTAATTTTAATAGAATTATCATATTTGGATAATTTCATCAATGATTTAATTCCATGAAAGTTTCAAAGTAGGATGTTATGTAGGTACCAATTTATTATTGGCATCGATCGAACCTAACAATCTTGTAATTGCTTATTTCTTAATTAACTAATGGGCCCATAATAATATTAAGTTTTAGGGTTTATAATATATAGAGACAATACATCAAGACAAAAGACTACAAAGGATTAAACTTTTGATTTTTTTGGAATAGACACAAATTCATAAATAAAGTTTGTGAGGATGGATGTTTGTTACTCCTTCACGTAAACCACAGATAATAATAGTACACTAAACTATATAATACTACAATATAATACTACACTACACGCAAACACTACTGAACGTATTTTGATGAAACTTTACAGTTATATTCATCAGCATAAATTATAGCGATAGGTGTCGCTATAATTTATAAAAAAATATTGGAGGAAGTAGGTACTAATCAATAGAAATCAATTTTATTATTATGGTATCAAGTTCTCACGTGCCTCGGCAACTGAAAGTCGTTCTTGGCCTTCGTGCAATGGTACCAATCGACCATAATTGCAACAGCCTTGAAATTACTTACAAAATAAATAATAATTCAAAGGGAATGAACTTCTCTGCCCTTTTGTACCGGACCGGCAACAATACTGCATAGGTTCTCATCCTTACCAGAATATAATTTTTTATTATTATAGTTAATTAAGCCGCTGGATGCGAGACGCACGTGATCGGTCAATGTGGTGACGCCTGGGGGAGAGGCCTATGTCCAGCAGTGGACGTCTTTCGGCTGAAATGATGATGATGATGAGTTTAAACCGCTGATCCGATTTAGATGAAATTTGGTATGGAGATAGTTTGAAACCCTGGGCAGGACATATGACAGTTTTAATCTCGGAAATCATCTTTACGGGAATGAACTTTTTAAGGTGAAAGACGTTTACGAAGTACTAATGCTACGCAGACGAAGTCGCGGCTATTACCTAGTCATATTATTATAAATGCGAAAGTGTCTCTATCTGTCCGTCTGTTTGTTACGTTTTCACGCATAAACCGCTGAACCAATAATTATGAAATTTGGTATAGAGATAGATTGTACCTTGGAGAAGTACATAGAATACTTTTGAACCTGGAAAAACGTTCCCTTGATGTGATTTTCACGCGGGCAAACCCGCTAAAAGAAGCTGGTACAAACTATAAAAATCAATTCATCATTTAAATGTTTTTAGGGTTCCGTACCCGAAGGATCCATTCGGAACCCTATTGCTGTCATTCACGTGTCTGTCCGTCTATCATCGTCTGTATTTTTCGCTTAAAAAAAATTGGATTACAAAGGAATGAGAAGCCACCAAAGTCAGCTTTTTTTACAAAATTTTGTTCCGAAGATTTTTTTAACATACCATTGACCTATGAACTTGAAATAAACCTAAAAAATACCAATATATTGATAAATCAGATATTTCTTTGAAATTCCCTCATTTTTCCTATTACAACCAACGAAGTCCGACACGCACTTGGCCGGTTTTTAAAGAACACGGAACAAGCAGGCTGCCGCTAAAAACGCCAATATTAATACTTATTTTGTGAGTTTCGATTTCCTATTGTTTCATCGTCAGTCACCCATCACGTCTGCAGTTTGCCAGCCTTTTCTTGATTAGGTACTATCTTTGGCCTGTCTTTGTTCGTAAAATATCTCCTTATTTATATCACTATAGTTTTTCGAGAGCAGTAATGGCCCATTGGTAACGGCCGCGACTTAGAAGTTGTAGGGCGTGGGTTCGAACCCAGGGAGGCTTTACTTTGCGTAAATTATTTCACACTACTGGTCTCAAAACGGTGAAGAAAAAATCGTGAGGAAACCGGCATGTCCTAGAACCAAAAATTAACGCGTGGTGGATTACGGCCCATTTCCCTCTCACAGAGCGGGGGCCCGCACGCAGAATGAAGCAAATGCAAGTCTAAGTGCGGAAAAGACGTCCTATCACTATATTATCCTATCACTATAGTTTTTTAGTTCTCATTAATAATGCCGCATTTTACAATTTAGTAAAGCCAATAAAAATTTTGGCAAAGCGTAGTTTGTAGTCAGTGCAACGCAGGAAATATAGAATACGCGACGCGACCTTATCTTTCTTTGACTGTATTAGGGAGTGATTGATAAGAAGAAACTTTGTTGAAATATAACTTAAAACAGTTTGAAAACACACACAGTACACAGTCTTCCATACACAGTTGATATTTATTTTTTAAAGGCGGTTACACTTGAAAATGATTGCAAAAGAAGTGATAGCATATAAAAAACGTTTTCACAAAAAATACAACCGACTTCCAAATAAAAACACTAGAGTGAAAAATAAGAAACTAGAGAGACAGAAAGAAAGTTTTTATTCGCCACAAAAACGACATATAACATTTTTCAATATTTTCTTTTTTGGAAGTCGGTGTTCCTGATTTCTTCTCTTCGTTTTTTGACACCAACTTCCCAAAAATAAAGTTATTATTCACTTACACAACAAAGTGAAGTTTTTTTATTTGGAAGTTGAATGTTCTATTGTAAAAAAAAAAACACTTTTTTGTTGTGGTACTAACAGGTAAGGTACTGCCAGAATAGATTACCTGACTATCATGAAACTTGAACAAAACCGGTGAAATGAGAATACTCTCATTTCACCGGTTAAGTGAACTATACAAATCTGCGTACTCCGTTAGAGCGTACTGGCGTGATGTCAGCAATCCCGAGAGATTTGCTGTCATTTATTGAAGAGTTCTGTTGTATATTATCTTCGAAGTTCTTCATCAGATCATCACCTAATTTAAATGGGACCAAATTGGGAACACACTCTTTTAAACAAAAACAGAATTTACAAAATCGACAATTGTCGGCGAAGATACACAAGAATTTTCAAAATCGACAATTGTCGGAGAAAATACACAAGAAAAAACAAACGTAAAGTCGAACATAATAGCCTTGCAAGAGGAACAGAGTCGGTGCGATAAAAAATTACTTATTAAACCTGGTACATACAGTTAGCACTGTTGTTGACAAAGTTGGGGTTATTAGGTCATCTTGCCCTAGATCGATAGACTAATCGACAGACTGGCAGGTACCTATATTCAATACACTACAGCCGCTTAGCAACCTTTCTGATAGCTCGAAGCGATTCAACACACTGATAGGCGATTTAAATCGCAAGTATTTTCACATGGACGCAATACGAGGCAATTCGACCAATTTTCTCAGAAAATAAATGCACATGTTATCTGACCATAATCGATATCGAAGCAATTTAAATTACATCGCACGATCAAAAAGGTGATTTTTTTACGTTGGTTTCTTGACGAATATATTAAATTAAATAGAGACCGGAGATGTGCAAGGTTGCGTAGCGATTTGTATGTGCGATATCCACAAATAGGAGCAACGTGGTTTTTGACAAGTATTCGCGGGTTAGCGAATTCGTCTCATAAAAATACGCCCTTAGAGCGTTAACGCATTGCATCCGATCCGTATACGAATATAAGTTCAGAGTTCTAACCGAATTGGAAATGTTCTGATTTCGGATGGACAGAGTTCGGATCCAGTGCGTAATCCCTCCTACAGTTTGTATAGTAGTCGCAGTCAATCTTTGTGTCTCTGAAGTTGGCTGCAAGACCCTGCACAGTAGCTATTTTTGTGTGAATGTTAAAGAAGAAGATAGCATTGTATAACTCCCTCTTTCACTCACTTACGCTTGTCCTTACTCTATGTAGTTTACTCGATGACAAACTGTTTCTTGCGCAATGGTTCGCAGAGCCAACTTCAGACACACAAAGATCCTCTGTAACTACTATACTACGAGTACGACTACTTCGGACCGACATTTCCCGGATTCGGATCGGATGCAGTGCGGAACCGCCCTTAACCGTCGATATCCATATACCAATCCTTGATTTAGGGTCTCGTTTTTATGAACGTGACGTTCTAATAGCACTCATATTAATTACCTAGTCCATTTTGATTGATTAATTAACCTTTCCGATCGCTCACCATAACTACCAATTACGATTTGTTTACCAACATGATTCATCTTCCGGCCAGAGTTTGGCCACTTGACATATCTGCCATAAACAGGAACGGGAAACATTGGCAATGGTTCAAATGGGTAATGTTGCATAGTATGAATCTAGAGCACAAACTACATCTCACAACTACTTGATATATGTAAGTATATGGAAAGTGGATTTCCGAAGAGTGAAAAACAGTTTAGCATTCTTCGCCATTGCTCTGCTATTTGAACGTACGACTCTCCTTTATCCTCTTCCTCCTTTATTTTATTTAATGTACCTATGTTTCGCGAGTGTGTCCTTGGAAATAACAGTGGGCCAGCTCGGCGCGGCGCGGCTTATTTATTTTTCTTTTAAATATCGCTGCACGTATGCCTAAAGGAGGAACCTATATAACCTAAACCTCCTATCACAAAGGAGCCATTTTGGACTCCTACAGGGTTTTTTTTATGCGACTGCAAGGGAACGGTTATGTTTTTCGCGCGTATCTTGTTATGTAATATTATTTATTACCTGATTTCTTTTAAACCACAAGACGGATAAATTTAATGAAGACATCATAAAAAAAAACATGGCGGGCTTTGGGCGCCATATTGTAGGGGTCCCAATTTTATTTAGTAAGTTTTTGCTTTTTTATCTCTCTTGACTCCTGTGCGGGTCACAAATAGGGCTTGCAATATCCGTTCATTTTTACTATCCGGATAATACGGATATTATTATTTTACTATCCGGAGTATCCGGATAGTGCGGATAATACGGATATTTGTTATTTTTTGTTATATATAAAACTAATAAGCTTTTGTAACACGTTTTAATCAGACTATCAAGCAAAATTACAAAGAAATAATAAACTATATCAATATTTCAAGTAACAATGCCGCACAAATTATTTGTATCTACTCTTTTCATACTAAAAGCAATTCTAATTAAAAATGTGATCTTACATTTATCACAAATCACAACATAACAATCAAATCAACCTATTTAAAACGTAATAATTAAATAAAATATCACTTTCCCAAAATGCAAATCAGCTCAATTATTAAACAACAATAGTATAAATCACATATAATAAAACAAAAATTTACAAAATATCTCAAAATAATCTAGTAACCCTTTATAATATAATATTACGTAATTCTTAAATTATTTTTTTGCCCAATTCTGGTAATATGATCTTAAGATTGCCTTAGTCGATCATTCTTCCATACAAACGTAGTCTGGCGTTTACTCCACTGTTTGACGGTGTAAGTTCAGAATAAAAAATGATATCAATTTGTCTCATCATTATCTAGCCCTGTATGGAAACAAAAGAGTAAAAAATATTGAAAGTAGAGAGGAGGAGGAGAGGAGGAGTGTTGTAGTAGTAGTTGTATTTGAAAGTTATGAGCGTCGAAATTTCCATATTTCAACACTAATTTTAACGCATCTTTGGGCGCAAATACATACCATAAGAAAAAGGAAAATTGCAAAACAGTCACCATACAGGGACAGATTAATAGTTCAACAATGCAAATAATTTTATTTTGAATATATACATTTAGTTGCTTTTCATGATATCCATATACCCAAAAGTCTGTTCATAAGATTTCCCCGCGCTCGTTTTCGTCCTAAATCATCATCCATTTCGCAAAAAATTTGCAAGTGTGTATACGCGAACTAGCTTCTAGCTTCTTACTGCTCATCACAGCATCTATCTCTTTCGCACGTGTTGTCGGATGAGATAGCATGCATTTTAAACCCTCGCACAAAATAGTTCGTGTCGTCGACTAGGGCAACCTTAAAAAGCTTACACTATCTAATCAATCTTCTTTATCCCGGGATAGAAAGTGATCCTATGTAATATTTCAGACTAAAATCTATCTCTGTGCCAAATTTCATCCAGATCCGTCCAGCCGTTTGAGCGTACGTAACAAACATACAAACACGCACACACTTACTCACAAACTTTCGCCTTTATAATATTAGTGTGATTAAAAAGAGAAATACAACTATCCGTAACATCCGAAAATCCGGATAGTGATGCAAGTAAACTCCGGATTTGAAAATCGGCGGATATCCGGATAATACGGTTATCCGGATATCCGGATTGCAAGCCCTAGTCACAAATAAATAATATTTATTTCTTTCTTTTCCTGGTAACACTTTTTAAAATATCAGACTACATCGTTCCTTTTATCCAATTACGAGTTTAAGGAATATAACAGAAGATCATCCAACATTGTTAAATGCGGTGATATTCTGTAAACTTCTCACCGTGAAAACTTAGGTGAAGAGGGCTTGAATCGAGCTCCAATCCAGCATGACAGTTCACTTCGCTCGTTTTGCCGCGTAGATTTTCACGGTTACATTTTAACAGAATAGATAGGCTATTGAAAGACCGCAAGAGGTTGACCCAAAAAGGAAGTAATACGAGGGACTGTTACCGCAAAACCTTTCCCATTTTTGTGTTCACGTGACCTATTTCGAAAAACGAGTACCGAACCAAACCTACCTGTACAAAAGATGCATATATTATACCGAACTGATCGAGCTGAAGAGGAATCAATACTGAAAATTAATGATCTCACGTGTTACGTATTATGTAATACTAGTTCATGGGAGTGGCTTCGATCACGTGGACATACCAAAATAATCCCCAAGAAATGCACTACATAGATAAATAAAAGTAATCGATGGTGTATTAATTCAGCAGCATTTTTGGCAATACCTAATTATCTAAAGAGAACTTGTCATACTCTTTCGAGAGCCTTGCCGAATTCACTTACGCAATTAGGCTGTAGGTCAAGGTTTACCGGTGTGCCAAGTTTCATCCGAATCCATTCAGCCATAGAGGAATGATTGTCAAACATCCAAACACAGATCTTCATATTTATAACCTTAGTAAAAAAGGATAGGAAGTAGGATTGTGTATTCAAATACATATATGGTAGGCCATCACAAGACTTAGGGTTCTAGGAGATTGGCGATGCGTTGCGCAAAAGTAAAAATTTAATAATAATAATATCTTATATCTGTAAACCGGCACCCCTGCTCCAAATAGCGTTTATTGTACCAAACCGATAATGTACCCACAGCTAGGGTTGCCATCCATACTTTATAATAACGTATCCTAATTTATTTTCGACAAGTTTCTGCCCGCGGCTTTGCCCGCGTAAAAAGTGTTTTTTTCATCCCAAGGGAATACAAAACCTAACCTATATCCTTCCCAGGATATCAAACTATCTCCATGCCAAATTTCATCGAAATCGGTTCAGTAGATCCAGAGAGGGCGTAACCCCTAACAACCCCAGAAAGCTCACAAAATTTACCTCTTTATAATATGGATAATATTTTTGTGTTCACCAAAAATCTAAAGGTACATCTATGTATGCATTTCTAAAATATTGATCTTAAACCCGTTTAATTGTTTTACTATAATTAAACTACTCGGCCAACAAAATATGTTACATCAAACAAATTCCAAATTAACACCAAGATATAACACTTTTTTATTGTAGTGCGCTGCAAATATTCTATTGTAACAATAACTATTTTATTCTTCCCCGAAAAATACTGATCGTGCACCAAATATTCCTGCTCGGGAGCTTAGGGCACCCCGACACGGTCAGGTTAGGTTCGAACGAGATGACGTGAGCTGAAGTGAGCGAGCAAAGCGAGCGAACTCAGCTCCCGTCATCTCGTTCGTGTTAGGTTACTTTAGACCCTGCGGACGGAAATAGAAGCCCCGCGCAGCGGGGCTCCGTCGACTATGTTGCCAAAGTACTATACATTTTGCAGTGCATTATCTGAAGTAAAACTAAAAAAATAAATGCTTGTTTTTAAAATTAGGTGTATTACTATTTTTACAAATTTGCAACAGTTGTTAAATAGATGCTCGTTATGACATATTTTAATGAACATATTTTGGTGCACATTCAGTATATTTGGTGGAACACAGGCAAAATTAGGTAAATGAAATGGGAATAAATTGAAGTACTTTTAAATACCATCCTTATAATATTAGTATAGATAAATATACTTTATACTTCTGCATAAAAATACAGTATTATTGTGAAAATACTTTATTTTCAATCATTGTGATGCGAAAAACAAAACAGCTATAAATATGATGTTTGTTTTGCTTTTAATAATTCATATAAAAAGAATTATAATAATCCTTTTAAATTGATTAAAATATCGGGTCATTCTATTTGGGCTATACACAAATGTTATAAATAAATGCAAGCTATTTAATTATTTAAATCTCAATTTCGATGATAAAACTAGTCTTGAAAATTTCTAAGACTATTTTTTTAGCGTGTGCATGAATTTCATAAGTACCTTTTTTTTCTAAATATGTACTTTATTTCTTACTGTCTAAATAATTTGATACATTATTTTTCTCAAAAAAAAGTTGCCAACCCAGCTGAGACTCTAGCCTTTTCACTGTGAGAGGGGGAGTGCGCAGTATTCTACCATGCGGGCTCGATGCGGGATGATAGATGTCACATGACTAAGAGTTTTTGATTATTATTGGGTGACGAGCCCCTCAACACTATGTAGAATGAATGTTGAATGATGGAGACAATATTCCCATCCATACCGATATCATAATTTCGGAAGTAACTCTATCTTGTTTGCTTGCTACGTTTTCACGCTTTAACCGCTGAACGAATTCTGATGAATTTTGGTAAAGAGTTAGGTTGGATCTTGGAGAAGGACATCGAATACTTTTTATCCCTAGTGTGAGTTCCTTTGATGTAATATCCAGCTATCACGCAGGCGAAGCCTCTAGCAGTAGCTAGTACAACATAAAAATAAAATGTACCCGAAAACATTAATGAAAACCAATAAAAAAGACAAATAGAGCACACGTCATCGTTTCATGACAAGAAGTAATAAATTACCATTCGTTTTTACGTGGGTTCATGACAGACCGAATTAGAAGTCGGTACATTAACGTTTGACGATAAGCAGACGACTCTTTGGGATAATTTCTTTGAATGGCATTGGCAACATGGATACAATACAATCGAATCTGCCTAGAATTTGCCGAACTATATTGGGATCAGCTTCAAGTCTAGCCGGTAGGGTTATGACGTATGAAACAGCAATCAGCAATAATTGCGCAGTCATCGCGCGATTAATCGCTATAAGTCATAAACATCGGGATTACGTAACCAATTATTTGCTAATCGCTCGCTGTTTGTCAAATGCACAGACATAAATCTAACTAGATAACGCAAGTCCCTCATCTGTATGAATACCAAGCGTGCCACTTTTTCACACACAATTTAAAAAATTTACTTACCAATAAAAGAAAACATTTCCAATGCCTCGGCCAAATTTTTCTATACAGTCTTTATAGCTCAATATGGCACAAAAAGGCATTTTTCTAGATTTTCTAAATGAATTCATTCATTCCCTGTGTGGGAAACACAGACTCCGGCACAGTTACAGCTACAATCTAGGAGTCAAGAGTGAATAGGTTATTTCTAGGCAAGCGTGTCTCACCGTAGCGTCGACCACATCATCGCTTACCTGTTGGTAAGCGGTGAGATGGCGGTCAAGAGCGAGCCTATAAAAGATTAAAAAAAGGAAAAGGAAAGCTCAAATTACAATTATTGGTCGTAATTTTACTCCGTTTTTTTGAGACGCGAAATACATATAATCGCATCATGTAGTAAGATTTATATCTGTGGTCAAATGCAATTATTTGGAAAAAATCCGGCAGTCTCTAAAACTTCTGTACTTACCAATTTGGGAGCGGTTGGAGATCGACCAGCAACAAGAGAAAACAGACAGCTAAATTTGCTTGCCATAATCGAAATCACCCTACGTCCAAATGAACATTTTAGTTAAATAATTGTTCCATAGAGGCAGCACTGTCGAAAAATTCATATGGCGTGGCTCGCTGATACATAATTCGGATTCGCGATTGAAGAGTAATTATTGTCACAACACAATAATTGCACAATAATTGCTATCGTTTTGCTCATGCAAGATAATTAATAAGCCTGTAGATGCAGCTGAATACCAGTATCTTGCATGGAGCGACTGTCTTTCTTAGCTCCACAACCTAGTATTGGGTAATATGATACCTCTTGGAAAAACTGGTGTCAGACTATCTGTAAACTCGTCAAAGATCTAAAAATGACATGGCAGGACCAACGATTTAGCGTGCTTTTCGAGGCAAGGAGTAGTCACCATAGTTAATCCACGGACCTCAGCAAGAGATGCTTATAGAGCCACAAGTTCCTTAAGCTGAAAACTGAGCTTTAACCAAGTCCCCTAAAACTACTGATATTAGGGACGTCCTAATCGCATCTGTGACGGTAATAAAGGCAAGGTTAACGAGAGCCAGTCACGTCATGGTGGCTCGATTAGACGTCACGGTATTTTATGAGCAATAGTTGTCTTTATGGGTATTTAATAAATCAGTTAGCGTATCAATAGAAAGGCAGTTACTACAGCTACTTTTACTGGAGTATTTTTTGGGGGAACCGGGCCTGTTATTTTTTTCGAGATAAAAAGTAACCTATGAAACTCAACGGTCATAGCTTTCTAACAGAGAAAGAATTTTTGGAAATCGGAGGAGTGGTTTCGAAGATTAACTCCTACATCCAAGTTCCAAATTTTATCATTATAATATTAGTTTCTAGACATTTTCTTAGTGCACGCCAATCGCTTAAATTATTGATTTTCGACAATCGTTATATCTGAATACCACTTTCTGTAGAGTCTCTAGCTAGAACGCAAAATGAGACAATCCTTGGAAACTCGTTTCAGTTAATAATTTTGAAGCAGTTGGGCTTTTTGTTTTTATAAAAAGTAATTTGTTTTATTCCAGAGTTTTTAATTTTGTTAATGAACGAGTTCTTCAAATAAGCTATGTTGTAAAAGATTATTTGTTTTGCTGTCAAATTTACGCTTATCTTAAATTTGTGTCAAAATAGTAACATCAAAGTGTTACGACATATAAATTTTTGGAATGGTCTATCTATCATAAAAATATATGGATGTCATTTGATATCCATATATTTTAAGAAAACGAAAAAAAAATTGTATCACCCCCGTTTTGGGGTGGGGGGGGTTAAAATTATATAGCCTATGTAACTCACAATTGAGACGAATTCTTTTGAAAACTCATTTGTCATAATCCGTCAAGCCGTTTGGGCTGTAGAGCGTGCTATAGTAACAAATAACAAATGTAAATTACATACATATAGGCTCGAAAAACGTTACCCTCCCGCAGTCGGGTAAAAAGAGAATCGAAAAATAGGTACTTAGGTACTACTTGGCAGCGGAAATACATAATAGGTAGTGGGACTTCCCCAAAACTCTTTTACAGGAAACTCTATTATTATAATAGTCCTATGTACTCGTATGTATGTAGGTAGGTTTATACTGATTAAAATAGCAAACTGTGTAACAATGTAACCAGAGTACCTATCTAGATTGTAAACAGTACAAAGTTCTGAATTTATTGTCCTGCAGTGGCAACATATTAGCGGCCTACTCACAATCACAAATCAATTACTGTTAACTCGCTACCTAAACATTAAGCTTGCATTCCGAGAAGGGATATGCAGAAGCGTTTACAAAACCCACATTTCGAGCTGAAATACTCGAGTGGGGCTCGTCACTAAGGGCCAGCCACGGATTAATCCGTGGTTATCTTAACCAATTGTTAAGTATGCTAACCCATGGTTTCAAATTTCGGTAAAACGCTTTATTCAATTGTTATCCAAACAAATGTAATAAAATCAAAGAAGTGGTCCGGTATTATAAGTTCATTAAAAGTACTTAATCACAATTGTCACAGATTTTATAATAAGGCACCATAATTTCACAATTCTTTTATAGTACGAAGGCACTCGCTAAGAGGTCTCTCCGCGACTGATTTCTCCTCCTAACCCCCTTCTAGTCTTCTGTTCTATTCTTTTCTAGTCCTTTACCATTATTTTTGCCTACCTTAGCTCATTATTACATTATAAAGCCCTATTTTGCAATTAAGCTAGACTACATTGTAAAACAAGTGATCTATTGTAATGGTATATTTGGCTAATCAGCTTAACTATACTATATTACAGGTAGTAGTTCTTTAGGGCGCCAACACAATGGGCCAATAATTAACTCTCTTACTTATTTGACGATTTGTTAGGTTAACAAATGATAAATAAACGTCATAAAGCGAAATTTTAAAGCATTGGTTAGCATATTTAACCATTGGTTGAGTTAACTACGGATTAAAAAACTGGGTCTTAGTCACGAGCCCCTCTCGAGTATTTCAGTTCGAAATGTGGGTTTTGTAAACGCTTCTGCATATGCCTCCGCAGAAAGCAAGCTTAATGTTTAGCTAGCGAGTTAACAGTAATTGATTTGTGATTGTGAGTACCCATTAGTTGAACTACGGATCAAAAAAACTAGGCCTTAATAATAAAAGCCGGGGTAAAGTTAGGGTTGCCATACGTCCCGTATATACGGGACTGTCATCGTATTTAAATATCGCGTCCCGTATTGTTACTTGTTCTATTTTATCCCGTCCCGTATATCAATAAACACGTACTAAAGGTTCAAAACCGAAAGCAGGCGAGAGACGCGCCGGCGGCGTGCGCCCACTTTTACGAAATTGTCAAAAAACAAAAACACATAATCAATTAAGCAAAATATACGTCAAAATATGACTAGGCGAAGAAATAGGAACCTCTTCCTGGACGTTCTTCTCAACAGTAATTGAACTGGTTATCGTAATTGGTAGTGAATTGCTTTTTTGTTGTTGTTGCTTTTCGTTGATTTTTATTATAATAAACCGTTAATGTTTGAAAAAAAATGAAAATGTTTATTTACTCAAAAAGTGTTACAATATTAGTTGGGGCCCTAGATCCCACACTAGGATTCCCTGTGTTGTGGGATCTAGGCTCTGCGTACCGTGTACAGAATTAACTTATAATAAAGGTAACCAACATAGTATGACACACTAACATATACATTTTATTTATATTCCTAATAGAAAAGATAATTGGATAGTATAACTATTATCAAAGAAAGTGGGTATTCAACAAAATAGTTACTCTGTTTGTGTTTACATGGCACTAATAAAATGTGCATCTGGACTGAGGGCCCATTTTTCAAATCCTTGCGGAACGAAATAAGACTTAAAGGGAAATTAGTTAAAAATAGTAAAAACTTAAAGCAATGGGCCTAAAATTTCTTAAACGTGAATTAAAACTGTTATGATTAAATTACTTGGGCCCTCAATCCAGACGCTTGCATAAACTGGCATACCCTAAATCTCAGAAAGTACTATCTCTGGGTTAATCATTTTAACTTAGGAATTTAGTTAAGAATTTCTTAAATATTTTAAGAAATTCCCAAATCTGTAGAATATGACATTACAGATTTATGGCGATATATCAAGGGCCCTCAATCCTTTAATGTCTTTTCCGAGGAATCTGCAAAAAATGAATTTATCTGAAGAAATACATGAATAGGACTGTAATATACTTTGCTTAGATACCTCTGTGAATTAGTTAAAAAGAAATAATGACACAAAAGTGAATTGTTAAAAAGTAAATGGGTATCGAATTTTACTATAACGTCTGAACTGAGAGCCCAATATTTTCGGCTTTATTGTCTAGGCTCAACCTCATAGATAAAGTCAAATTAAACTAAGATTTTTTACTATTTTTTAACTAAAATGTAACATATCGTCCGTTCTTCTAATTCTATTACTTTAAGAGAAAATTGATTTTTAATTTTTATAGGAGAAAATTATGAAGGGTAGATATGATTTTATTACTTTTTGGGACGGAAAATCATATCATATGTCATCGTTTCTATGGACAGTATATGCAGCACCACAGACGTTGCAATACGCAAATCAATCAAATTCATTTCGATGAATAAAACACAATCGATATAAATTTATGAAAACTATTTACTTCACTTATATTATGTAATCTAAAAATAGTCTGATATCGTAACATCAATTTAATTACAAACAATTTGTTACTATTATGTTATATATATGGAAAGGATACATTTCTTAATGTCTAGTTCAGTAATTTCGTGGCAAGAGAAAAAAGTATTTGCTGGCGAAGGAAGATTAAAGAGATCGTTTAGAGTGGAAGATTTAACATGGTCATCGAGGGTAATGGGGCCTTAGAAAAGTGTGCATTAAGGCTCATTCTTATCAGAAGAACTCTTGCTAGAGGCTTAACCAATACTAACAGTCTTTAAAATTGCCATACTTGTGTTGGGTTGAAGTTGTTAATTGAGTTGGAATGTGGTGCCTTTTCGCATTCCTACACAGATGACTGCAGCGATTTCGCATCCTTTTATAAAGGTCCCAGTTTTCCCTAGTCAGTCACTTTCTGTACAGGCACTTGGCTTTGTTCGCTTAGCCATCTGGTTTTTTATTGCTGGATATAGCCATGGTGCAGGAAGGTGTTTGACCCTCACCTTTTTTAAGGGCGCGTGTGCCCCATATAAATCCAACATTGTCTTGCTGAATATATTGAATATTGAAGTCAAGATGGCGCTGCCGTCACGAGTTACACCTGCTCTGTAGATTTAATTGTTTTAAAAATAGTGAGATAAGTTTTTGGATCATTTAATATGTTCGATATAATGTTTTAAGCTATAAACATTCAGTGACAGTGTTATCCGCTGAAAACTTTGTGGATCTTGCAAGTTGTTTTTATGAACTGATCTCAGTGTTTACATTTCTCAATAACGCAATTTTACTACATAATAAACAATGATTGTGCCGTGTTCGACTAAAATACTCAAATAAATACATGCTGGGATCAAACAAGCCAAGTGGTACTGCAGAAATTGTGAGTTTTTTTCATATAAATTCATAAATTGATCTTACTTGAACCGTTACGAAAAAAATATATATTTAAAAATACCAGTGCCAAACGTAACATCAAATAGCGACATCTAGTATTCTAGTCTAAGAACACCGAAACCGAAAGTCGATAAAGCAGATAAACAGATGTCTGCATGTGAAATCTACCGTACAGTTTGGTAGTTAAGAATAACAACCCAGGTGGCGCATTGGGATCCACTCGGACTGAGGTGTTGTTGGTCGCCGGTTCGGAACTGGATATAGGTTCGACTTTTTGTAAATATTCTGAAGTTGAAATATGGATGATGATAATATATACGTCACGCAAAGAAAACAAACACAACATAATTTAAATGTAAGCGATTTTGAATATGACATGGATATCTCTTATCAAAGCTTACCCAACAATAATAACTCAGGAAATATGGATATCATCGCAAAGAATGAAGAAATTAACAAACTAAAATTGGAACTACAGTCTGCCAACTCAGAAATAGATAATTTAAACTTAGAAAATATTTCACTAAAGGACAAAATTAGAAAGTATGAAAGCAAAATAAAGATTTTTAAATCAGTAGGATTACAGGATTCTACTTCCTCAGATACAGTGGCAACACCTGTGAGGTTCTATTCACCACAATATCAACGTCGACTCAGGACAATAACTATGAAAACAGGATTACCCAGAACCTCTTCTAGAGAGTTTACTATGCATGCCTTATCGTCAATGAACCGAAATGGTAATACGTCGGAAGCATTCATTCATAAGTCACCTATAAAAATCAATTTAGATAAGTCATCATCAGTGACAGGAACAGGAAACTTATCGCCTACAGACAGTTACAAGGAACTACATGTCAGCTATATCCATGAGTCAACTACATCCAACGCGGAGGAACAAGAAAATGGAGGTATACATATATCAACGGATAGGGAAATACAGGGTACAAGCAAGAACAAGTCATTTTCAACGCCTAAACAAAACATGGGCGATAATGGAAGCGTAGAAAAACTGACAGGTAAACAACTATTGCAAGTACCGGCACCAAAGCATAAAATCGCTATCTTCGCTGATCAGACCGGATATAAAATTAGAGATACACTTCAAAAAGTAGTGGGAAATAATTTTAGTGTTACGTCGGTAATTAAACCAAATGCACCTCTTAGTTACATTTTAAGTACATGTGCAACTATGTGTAAGGACTTCACAAAATCTGACTTTGTTTTAATAATTGGAGGTATTAGCGACAAAAATCCGTTAAATATATTAAGTTATCTGCATCACACTTTGCAAAATATAAAAAATACAAACGTCCTAGTCAGTAAGATTTATAATAATAAATATTTAAATGTATCAAATGTTAATCGTACCTTAAAACTTGTATGCAATAATTGTGAAAATTCAAATTTTATTACACTTGATGACAATTATTTTGACTATAACAGAAGACCCTTACTGAACAAGCTAACTGCATGTAAATTAATTTATAGGGATATATTGCGGTTACAATACAGGATCAACTATCAAAAATATGTGCATAATGTGCTAATAGATCTAAAGGCAAAACGAATGTTTAAAAATGTTTCTACACAAACTACTTCTAATTTGGTACTAAAAGTTAGTGAAACACCTACATCTAGAGTGGTTGTAAATTCATCCACACAAACAAATGTTTCGCCTACAATTATAAATGACAATATTTTTTTTCGAGACTAAAGAGATAATGCCATATGACGTAAGTAATTGCACTATATTATCTGATACTAGTTGTTTAAAGATTTTTCATCAGAATGTATGTGGAATAAGCAATAAAAAAACTGAACTCGAATTATATATTGAAACATCAGGTAATCTCGTAGACTATTTGTGTATATCGGAACATTTCTTGAATGACAAATCTGCCAATGTATTTGCTATGTCAAATTATAATTTAGTCGCATGTAACACTAGGCCGAACAAGAAAAGGGGAGGCACTCTTATTTTGGCACATAAAATGAAAGAATGCGAAAACATTGAGTCAATCAGCAAGTTTTACAGAGCCGAAAGTTTCGAGATATGTGGTGCAAAAGATGTTGCAACAGGGTTATACATTTGTTGTTGTTACCGATGTCCCTATGATAACAACTTCGAAAGCTTCATTTCTAGCTTAGAAAAATTGTTAGAACACTTTATTGACAAAAACTGTATTATATGTGGGGACTTCAATGTTGACGTACTTGTAGAAAACAAAAAATCTTCTGAGTTTTTAAGCACATTGACATGTTATGGTTTTAGATATCTTGTGAGAACTCCGACCTTTATCAGAAATAACTCTCAGTCGTGTTTAGATAACATAATCACAAATCTTGATAGTGACTACATAGGGCAGTGTTTTGTGGATCATAATGGCTTAGCTGATGGTCATGCTGGACTTTTCTGTTATCTGACTCTTGAAGGCATCAACAAAAATTCAAAAAAGATCGAGTACACCACAGTAATTAAAAGATCTTTTAATGACAAAAATAATTCCGTTTTTAAAAGAAGTCTTACTAAAAAAACTTGGAGTAATATGGGTATAAATCAGTTTCTAAGCTACTTCAACAAAATATTCCAAGATTGTTATCCCAAAAAATCAATTAGAATAAAGTCCAAAAATAACAATACAATAAAGTGGATTACAAAAGGTATTAAAGTATCGTAAAATGAAAAGAGTCCTGTGCTCTGGAACATTAAATAATGTCTGCATCAAAAATTATAAAATAAAGTACGTTCGAATTCATAGACAAGTTATTAGGCAAGCCAAAAAACAAGCTATATCACGGCATTTAAGCAGCGCAAAAAATATAGTTAAAGAAACATGGAAAATAGTAAACGAACATACTAAAAAGAAGAAAAACAGGCAACGTAAAAATCTTATCTTAAATGTAGACAATAAAATAATCACTGATCCTCAGGATATTGCAAATATATTTAACGACAGTTTCGTATTCAAATCATCGATAGCTAATAAAGATAAGGATAGAGCATTGTCTTTTCTGACGGATACGACGAAAAGAGTTGAAAGTGATATAACTTTCAAGCCAACTACACCAAATGAAATTGCAAAGTTAGTTAGCAAAATGGCTAATAAACATTCATGCGGCTTCGACGACGTACCGGTATCGATTATAAAGGAGAATATAGAGATATTGGCTTCGCCTCTTTCCGATTTCTTCAATAAATGCATCGATGAGTCAATCTTTCCAGACCAGTTGAAATTGGCCAAGGTGATTCCAATACATAAAAAGGGCACTAAGACCAATCCGAAGAATTATCGCCCTATATCCTTATTACCCACCTTATCAAAACTCTTTGAAAAAATAATTAAAAATAGACTAATGGTACATTTAGGTATTAACAAAATTATCAACCTGAGACAGTTTGGCTATCAGAAAGGCGTTGGTACCGCGGATGCTATGAACACTTTAATTAATGATATAGTTAATAAGTTAAATGAAAAAATGAAAGTAGCTGGATTGTTTGTTGACCTCAGCTCCGCTTTTGACACCATAGATTATGAACTACTACTTACTAAACTCGAACATTATGGTATAAGAGGCAAGACATTAAAGCTTATGACATCGTACTTGCAAAATAGAAGAATGTATGTAGAAATTAAAAGTATAGACGAGAATAATCACGAAGTAATATTCAAGTCAAAAATGACCTATGTAAAACGTGGTGTGCCTCAAGGCTCAATTTTAGGACCTATTCTATATATAATTTTTACGAATGACTTACTAAATTTCATGAATATAACTCAGCCGAACGAGAACCTTGTTGTTTTCGCAGATGACACAAACATAATCATTGGGGCAAAAGACATAGAAAAATTGACATTGAATACAAATATAATTATACAAAAAATATGCGAATGGTTTACAGCCAATAACTTATTGCTAAATACAGGTAAAACTAACCTCATGTTATTTAAGACTACGACTCGTAATAATGACAAATTAGAAATACTAGTAAATGGAGACCGGATTGAATTAGTAGACAAAGTTAAATTCTTAGGGATTAATATAGATTCGCATTTAAATTGGAAACCGGAGCTTGCTGTTATTGAATCATCCATATCGTCAGCATGTTACGCTCTCAGGAGCCTTAGGGATGAACTAAACATAGAACAGTTAAAGACAGTATATTATGCGCTCGTCGAGTCTAGGTTAAGGTATAGCATCGTGCTCTGGGGAAATAGTTACAGTTATAACTGGCAGAGAGCGTTCATCTTACAAAAGCGAGCCATAAGGACTATAGTCAGAATTGCACAATGCGTCTCATGCAGAGATTACTTTAAAAAAAAAATGGAGCCGTCACGGGACGCCTGGTAGATGTGAAACATCGACGTTATTTCGTAAAAGTAGTATGCAGAAAAGAACAGATTGTGGTAGGAACTAAAAATGTCAATAAAATAAAATTATTTCAATATACTACTAAAGATCGTAAATTATAAATATAAATAATGAATGTTTCACTATAAACTCCATTATGATTAGAAAAATTAATTAATTTTTTAAAGTTTAAATTAATAACAAATAAGAAAAAGATTCGTGCGCTGCACGCCATCAGCTGATTTTAAAATAAAGTTCTGTCAGTCTTAATAAATTTATTCTCTAAGCAATTGTTTTAATGCATTAATTTCAATAAGAATGAAATTAAAATTAATAATTAATTTAAAAACATGATATGCAATGAAATTTATGTGAATTTTAATCTACCTAGAGAGTAGATTTTACATTTACTGGCGCTCAATACACACCAAATATACGCGTGCTAAATGCACAGATAAATGCATACTTTAATTATAAAAATATAATTAACTTACTGATGACTTGATAATGTGTCATAGTGTGATTTTGCTTTCTTTGCAGGAGGCTGATCACTTCCACTCTCTAAATTATCACGGTCAGACATTTTATTATCAGAACAGAAAAATGATTTATTTACCAGAAAAACACAGGTTATGAGTACTGTAATAAACAGAGTATACATTATAGGTATCCGAGCTCAGTGGAGCGAAAGAGATGGCTTAACGCCGGATCGAGTGAGAGAGAAACGCACAGTCGATTGCGCGTGGCGACGCGTCGCCACGCCAGAAATCGGTCTCACGTGCGCCTATAGATGTTTCACATCAAAAGTTGGGCATATTAACAGTACCTAGCCTATATATATTGGTCCTCTTAACTCACTTTGCTAAGTATGTACATGAGTTTGAATCACAGGAAGAACGTGAGATTAGAGAGAGCACGCGGAGAAAAGTTTTTAAGCAGCTAATATCACCAAAATTTAATATAGTAGAGCATTGTTCAAAGTACCAAGCTGTAGAGATATTTAATGCGTTGCCTTCTGAGATAAAGATCCTGATTTATAACACCCACTTGTTTAAAACAAAATTAAAAGCTTTTTTATTAGAAAAATGTCTGTATAATATATCGGAGCTAAGGTCAAACAATAATAAATGATTTACATTTGTTTTTCTCTTTTAACTTTGTATAATTTAGAATCTTTTGACATTATTTTTATAACTGTTTGACATTATAGAATTTAGAATCTTTTGACATTATTTTTATAACTGTTTGACATTATAGAATTTAGAATCTTTTGACATTTTTATTTATTTTTTTATAACTGTTTGACATTATATTTGAATCTGTTTGACATTATATTTTAATCCTGTTCTGTTAATATTAAGTTTTATAACTGTTGGACATTATTTTTAAAACTTATGGACATTAATATAAATCTGTTTTAGTACTTTTCTTGAATTTCACTTGAAATATTAATTAATAAATTATAGTTCTTTGTATTTGCATGTGAATTGCTTGTGTATAAATTCAACACAATGTAAATTGTTTTATGAATAAATGAAATGAAATGAAATGAAATATTTACACCATAGTGTCCATATACTCCCAGGCGTATACAGGAGACCAGTCAATACCACCCGCATCAGCTCTCAAACGCTCCAAATCAATGTTTTTAAAAGAACGAAGAGAAAGAAATTTGGCCTTGCGTTTAGGAGGTCGAATATTGTAGGAAAGATAAATGAGGTCATGGTAGGAAAAAGGAGAAGGTAGCTGTCCATGTGTGCCTACTTAGTTAGGGTCGGAAATTAGAATGAGATCTTATAGAGAAGGAGAAGAGTGAGGAGCCATGTGAGTAGCATCTAGCGGTAGTAAGTGCATATTAACAGAAGAGACAAGAAATTGGAGTTTACGGCTGCGCGTAAACTCCAATTTCTTGGCAATTGGGACTATATTAGACTCCTAAAAGTAACTTATACTTCATAAAAGATAGCTTGATGTCTGCGACGTATGTCAAACTGACGTATACGTTATTGTTAGCCTGTCACAAGCGCTATTGTTACTGAATTGATACTGACAGCTGTCGCAAAGATCAATCTATCTTTTTAACCGACTTACCAAAAAGGAGGAATTTCTATGTTCGACTTCATGTATGTTTTTTTTTATGTATATTCACCAATATCTCCGTCAATTGTGGACTGATTTTGAAAATTCTTTTTTTTATATGAAAGACTATGTTTCGAAATTGGTGCCATTTTAATTTGGTGAAGATTTAATGAAGAACTTCCAAGATATACAACAGAACTCTTCAATAACAAACGGGAAATCTCTCGGGATTGCTGCAATCGCATGTCTGTTTATTGTTTATACCATTTCATAACATAACATCACGCCAGTACGCTCTTGAGGGGTACGCAATTCTCTCATTTCACCCTTTACGTTCAAATTTCATGATATTCGGCTAATCTATTCTGGCGTTAAGGTAACTTACTAAATAACTTGCCTATTAGGTAGGTACAACTAAAAAAAAACTTTTTTACAAAAAAAATATGTAGTGTTTTATTTGGAAGTCGGTAACTTCCAAATAAAACACTACAAAGTGAAAAATAAAATTTTTTTTCGAAGTCGGTGTCTTTGGTAAGTACCTATTTTTTCGTTATGGACACCGACTTCGAAAAAGAAAGTTATTTTTCATTGATCAGTGGTAAATTGGTGATAAAACTTGGAAGAGTATTACCATCGTTATAGTTACAGATTGTGCGTGTACATCAAAATACGTGCCTAGTGTAATAAAAAAATTAAACTTTTACATTATTCTCCATTACATAATGCGATTAGTTACTTTGTTACGGTACATTACCAAGAATGACGTTCATTTGTTTTATCCTCGCCCGAAAAGGACCCATGCAATAATAGCTTTGCCTGACAATTGCACTGTGTTCCCTTCAAAATATTGCACCACAAAAAACACAGTCGCTTCCGACAGTTCAAACCATAAATATTTACTTTACTCGCTTAAAAAATAGCTTATATGTGGATATGTACTGATCAGTCCAAAAAAGTAACAAAATCATGTGTACCCTACAAAACTTTCGCCTATAAAAAAATAAAAAACAATTTTCTCTTAATGTATTGCATTTAGAAGAACGGACGATATGTGACATTTTAGTTAAAAAATAGTAAAAAAACTTAGTTTAATTTGACTTAATCTATGAGGTTGAGCCTAGTCAATAAAGCCGAAAATACTGGGCTCTCAGTTCAGACGTTTAAGTGAAATTCGATTCTCATTTACTTTTTAACAATTCACTTTTGTGTCATTATTTCTTTTTAACTAATTCACAGAGGTATCTAAGCAAAGTATACTACAGTCCTATTCATGTATTTCTTCAGATAAATTCATTTTTTGCAGATTCCTCGGTAAAGACATTAAAGGATTGAGGGCCCTTGATATATCGCCATAAATCTGTAATGTCATATTCTACAGATTTGGGAATTTCTTAAAATATTTAAGAAATTCTTAACTAAATTTCTAAGTTAAAATGATTAACCCAGAGATAGTACTTTCTGAGATTTAGGGTATGCCAGTTTATGCAAGCGTCTGGATTGAGGGCCCAAGTAATTTAATCATAACAGTTTTAATTCACGTTTAAGAAATTTTAGGCCCATTGCTTTAAGTTTTTACTATTTTTAACTAATTTCCCTTTAAGTCTTATTTCGTTCCGCAAGGATTTGAAAAATGGGCCCTCAGTCCAGATGCACGTCTAATAAAACCCGTATCAATTCCCAACAATTATGGTAACCCTAGGTATCGTGTTACTCCGATATTGGTTTGTGGAATTCAGATAGGCAGTCGTTCCTTGTGAAAAAATGGTATCCTGCTATTTTTTTTTTTATTGCTACTGATAGGTCGCACTTGACCACTATCTCACCTGATGGTAATCGATAATGTGGTCGTCGATGTAGCAAACTTGCCTAGAAATGACCTATTTACTTTTGACTCAAAGACTCCCAGGTTGTAGCTATCAGGAAATACAGACTCCGGCAGGGAATTCCACTCTTTAGCTGTACGCATTATAAAAGTATTCCCAAAACGTTTGGTGCGTATGGGTGGAATGTCCCCCATGTACCGATAACGCATCGCCGTACGTCTTGTAGTCTAATGATGGAAAGGTGTCTCCTTGAATTGAATTGCATGAATAAAATCCTCCTGCTTTAATTCATGCAATTCAATTGTTTATGACTGATATAATATGCGGCCTAATGGTACCCTTTGAACAATTCTACTGTCATGCAGATAATAAGATTGTCCTGTATGTTTTTTTTGTGGTGTACAATAAAGTATAATAAATAAATAAATAATACTTTTTTCCTAGTACAAGCTCTACGAGAAACTTAAACAATTTTGGCGAAGTGTGGTAGTATTATTATAGGTAGTAAACTTCTGCCTGTTGCTACAAAGGCGTGAAATTAAAATTTATTTATTTATTACAATTCATAATACAAAAATCTTAAAACATACTGATCGACGACCAGGGGATTGAACGCAAGATCCCTCGCTCGGCTATCGGGTTTGCTTGCACAGCGAGCGAGGCAGGGAAGTAATGAAAAGCTTATATATTTAAAATTGCATTGGCATGAGTAACAAACATGTGTGCAAAATCTCAGCTCAATCTAACACAGAAAAGTGAGTCAAATTTACCGTGCAAGATTTGACAGATACCGGCAGGCTTATTACGTAAGAAACAGCAATCAGCAATAATCGCGCGATCAAATGCTTTTATGTCATAAAAATCGGTATTACCTATAGTGCAGGTATGATAGGACCTACACAATCGTTTGCTAATCACTTGCTGTTTGTCTGACGAATTTATTTCTAAAAAAAAAACTCTAAAATCTCTAAAACTTCTGCATTGAAGAGCAAATATTGCGCAAAAATCGCTATCGTTTTGCTCTTGCAAGATATGTAATAAGCTTGGGGAACAGGCGATACTAAATAAAAACCTTGACTAACGAAAAAAACAAAAGATTTTTTTTTAGCCTTCCTGGCAAGGCTACATTCGCAGGCCTATTTTTATTGTTATCCAAAAAAATAACTGATTTGTAAATCAGTAAATAAATAATTCCGCTAGTTAGAAGCTAGAAGTGATACTGAATATATACAAGCCAGCATTAGTTTTTTTTCTAATCTAGTTACATACGTCAATCAGTAAAGAGTATTTAGTCAAGGTTACAACAACTTGTTCTGAAATAGACACCTGAAGTGCTGAAATCAAAGCACTTAGGTAAACCTTATTTAAACACTTTCAACATCCTGTACTTATTTGCTTAAAATGTTAGGTATATGTAATATATCTGAGTATAATTATAAATAACAAAACTGAAAATTTCGTCCAGGCATTTTCCACAAAACCTTGATCATCTAATGTTTCAGAAAATTAAAAAGAAAAAATGTCACTTACGTCATTTCTGCTGCGCAAAGTGCTTCGTTTTGGTCGCAACAACACATCTTTGAAGTCCAATTTTACTTCGTTTATTATATTAGGCATTTTCACTGAACACTAATCTTTTTTTATTCGTAAAATGTATTTACTACGCTCCGAGTCCGGCCGCGCGTCCCTTCCCGCGCGATATATCGACTGCCAGTAACAAGCTGTGTTGCCAGAGTGTTAAAAAATTTTCCCCGTGTGAAAAATTTGGAACTGTCGTGGGTAAACTGACGTTCTAAAGTAGGTCAAAGAATCTAGGTGTGAACCTAGGTATTACGCTGTAGTATATTGATAAATAATGAATGAAGTAGATTGAAGGACCATTTGTCTTATATTTACCAAAATAAAATGTGTTTGTTTAAACATTTTCTTTAAATATAATAAGGTATTGCTACCAATTCCTTGAATTGTCGCAATTGACTTCACGCAAGGAGTAGCGAATAGGTTATCTTCGAACCTACCAATCTATAGACACATTATTAATAGATTCTTGTTTCCAGTTTTTTTATCACAGTTTTCCAATAGAATCGTCTAACATTTTAATCTTAGCATACAAACTGATACATGTAGAGCACTATTTACTAGATTAAAAATTCCGTTCAATGTATATTTATGAGGTTGCAATGATGATAAAACGCGTTATAAGTATTTATGAAACATTAAGAAGTGCACGACAAATATTTTGAGTGTTGCTAGATGTAGAACAGATAAATACAAAATGATTATATTTGGGATAGGGATACAAATTTATAACAAATTGCATAAATAATATAGAAACACTGAATATTTTCAAAAACAAAGTCAAAGTATTCTTAATAAGTAAAGCATACTACTCGATCAATGAATTTTTAAATGATGAAATATTGACCTAAAAACAATGATAAAAAGATTATGGGGCTGTTGAGTTCAAATCTGACTATGGACTGTATTATGTATATCGTCGATATTTAATTTATTTTTGACAAGAGAAGAGTATTTTAACATGAATGAATTATAATGTAATTTTGACATGTGCCTTGACATATTAATTAATGAGTGAATGAGTATTTGAGAAAAATATTGTATTCTTGACATGACGTTTTGACATATAATGATTATTTATTTTTTGACATAAGTAATAATATTAATAAACGGTATTTTTTTTTCTTTCTCTTTGTAAATTATAATATTAACTAATGATATTGGACTTACACATGAATAATGATAGAATAAATCTTAAATGACTATTAAATATTGTATGCCCTGTGGGTATGTTGCAGCGATCTTTAAATATATTATGATATTTTTATTTGAATATCAATGCTATGTTTTAAATATTATGTAATTAATTTTTATTTTGTTTGTTTACTTTTGGAAATGGCACCTTAATACTCACTTAATTGCATGGAACTTCCATACAATTAAGTGAGTAATAAGGTATCTACTTAATTAGGATCGCTTAAAGAAACTTAAGGAATATTTGGCTTTGTTTTCAGAAGATCAGATTTGATTGATTTGATTTGATTTTCGACAGGTAATCAGCAAGAATAAACATTATTCAACTAATCAATGAATCTGTTTCGATTTTTCAAGAGTATCAGTGACCCGTATCCTCACAAAGATAGTTCAACATCAAACCGCGCAATTTTCCCCTACTGGCAACACTACTTCACAACCGTGTCACAAAACGTCACGAGGGCGCTCTGAAATATTCGCTTTCAGCCGCTAGGTGAAGGTTATTTAATGACCGTCGTTACCCTAAAACCTAACAATTTCTCCTTACAAAATCCCTATTGCCTTCGCATTTTTGCTGGGTTCTTTTTGATGTCGTATTTGATGATCGAAGTATGTTATGTTATTGATATAACAGAGTCAGCTGTTGTTCGGGCATGCGCAACGCGGAAGATAATCTTGCCAAATGAACATGACATTGTGAGTATGGCCGAGGACGAGTTGTGAGTTGTGTGACCATCTCATTTTGCGCGCGTAACCTTGGGTAAAAATGTCAGATAGGTACACGTACAGAACGGTCAAGATAACCGAGCACCCGAAATGTCAATGTCAATCTAATATTCAACTCTCGCTATTCGCTCACGGCTCAGTGGGAGTAGGGTTTTTTAACATTTCGGGTGCTTAGTTATCTTGACCGTGTTGTTAGTATTCTGTAACGTTAGGGTACGTTCACACAGAACATCCGTATTTCCAAAATCGTTTTGAACGGATCTGTCGCTACTGGGGATAATGTTCACACCACGTTTAGTCAGTCAAGTCAGTGTACCACCCGCTTTCAAACAAAACGGATCAGTATTTTAATACTGTTGTGTGTGTGAATTCGCTCATACAACTTACCCTACCCACCTACGCCATTACCGAATAAAAACGTATACGATGAATCGGACGGATCGGTATTTTCTTACTGGAATACAGTCATGTATATGAATTTGCTCATACGACTAGATACGTCAGGACTGAATAAAAAAATATACGATAAAGCGGACCTGTAAAACGGACCTCTGTGTGAACGAGCACTTAGTGGAATTTGTACGCAATTAATAATGATTTATTGGCGGAATGCTCTACTTGCGATTTCTGTAATGCAATTAAATAATTAGTATTGGTAATCTTAGGTTAAAACACACTGGTATCCGCAACTCCACGAGCAAGCGCGTATTTTGTGTACGTATTGGTAATCTTATGTTTCTGTTAAATGATGCCCCAATTGAATACACAATATTACTTATCTCTGTCTATACCAATAATTAAAATTGAAATGGATGTTTGTATACTCCCCAATATTAATGCAGTACTGGGCCGTGCGCCCGCTCGGTGCCAGAATATCAATATTGTACCTCCTTTTGGACAGTTTTGTTTGCAAAATATTTTATGATTTACATATCTTATGTAGGTTAAGAAGAAACTCTAACCATAAATTTTTCTGTGTAAAAATATTTTTATACATCCAAGTCGTTATGGAGGAGTATGCAAAAGAAGCGATTTTTTTAAACCTTTTAAATTAGCCGTTACTAAGGAATATCCTTTAGAAAGTAACCGTTTGCGGCACTGAAGCGGGGTAAACCTTAAGTAAATGCATTTGAAAGTACATAATTTGTAATATGTTACTTATAACAAGAAATAGTAGTTTATGCAATGGTCATATAATAGGGGTTACTAAAACACGAGCGTTGGTTTATGTGATAATAATAACACACGAGTGTTTTAATACCTAATTATATGCCGTTGCATAGGTACACTATTTTATCTTCACTCATACAGTTGAAATAAAACAAAAATGAAAACGGAAAAAATATGTGGTTTGACGGGCAATTTAAATTCTTACTGCGCATGATTGCACAGCGCGCGCCTCCATAGACAATGACACTACTTTTCTACATTAAGTCAATGAGCCCATAAACGCGAATAAATTAAAAAGTAAAAGTGTGCTATAAAAATTAAATAGTTAATAATTATCTACATATTGCAGTTGTTTGAAAATCGAAGGAAAATGTTGCACTGTATTGGTTTTTTTTAAATTTTACCTATCCACGAATATAGAGTACGTATTTGTACATTATTTTTTAATTCATATTTGGAACATTACCTACGTTGTGAGTGAAGATAAACAATTTTTTTGTCTGTTTGATCCGGGTAATCGCTGAAACGGCTGGAACGATTTTGATGTGACTTTCACTGGCAGAAAGCTGATACTCGATCGGTTATGGATAAATACTTTACCAACCCGGCGTAAATGAACCTATTTTCAATCACATCATCAATGAACCAAGGTGGATTTTAGCCAGTGATTGATTTTAATATATTTCGTTTTAAAAAATGTTCTTTTGAAGAGTAGATGAATTACCTAATAGGATATCCTATTAGGTAATTCATCTACTCTTCAAAAGAACATTTTTTTTTGTTATCTTATTTAAATAATTTTAAAAAACATTGTCAATATTTTACTAAGCTATTTACGTCCATAGTGTGGTGTAAATAGCTTACTAAAATATTAATAATGTTTTTTCACATTTTAAAAATGACAAAAATGTAACAGAAAATTAAGTGCAACTTTCCTTCTACAAAAATTCTACTGAAACTATATTTTTGACATTATGGCACTTAGGTTGGAATAGTCACAAATTGAAATATATAAAAAAACACATTTAGCTACGTAGTAAAAAAAAAGTTTTGAGCCCTCTGAAGGTGCGGCCATTTTTTTGCAAGTTCCATGCAAAATGAAATTTTTACACTTGCAGAAAAGCGTTTTTTTTGAGGTTTAGATAAATCACCTAATAGGATATTGTTATCTCAAAATAATATTAAAAAACATTTCTAATATTTTACAAGGCTATTTAAGACCACACTTAAAATATATGACAAAAAGTAACAAAAAGTAAGTGTGCAAAAAATTAAATGAAACTATATTTTGACTTATTATGACACTTAGGTTGGAATAGGAACAAATGGAAATATTAAAAAAAAACACGCTTAGCTATGCACAGTAAAAATAAAGTTTGTGTCTTTTGAAGTTGTGGCAAATTTTTTATGCGTGATCCATGCAAAATTAACTCTTTACAATTGGGCACAACCATGGCATTATTTACACAATCTGGTTCATTGCTTCCTCTATATCGCTTTCATAGCTGCGCTGACGAATGCACTCCAGCACCCTAATTTTATAAGTTCAAAGAGTAGGGTACGGATTATTTCCCTTGCATTAATTGCTTCATATGTTTAAAAATCCGTCTACTGTCGAGCACACAATAGAAATTGTTGAGTTACCAAAATGAAAGGGAAGGAATGTGCTTAGTGCTATTAATTTAAACAGATTTGCTATTAGGGTGCTGCTCATCAACATCCGACCCCATGGACAGCTCTCGTCCGGAAAATATTCGTAACAGGGGTCTTGTCCTTTCATTATCCATCATGAATCTAATTTAATCTTATTTTATCACATAAAATTAAAAAAATAAGGATTTACATACAAATGCTGTCACAAAAGAACTAACACGTAAACTATAAACCCGGGTATTATACACCCGAGCGCACTTTGAACTCACCTATCACCAACTACGTTATGTCTAACACTAATTAGTATTAAGCAATCGAGGCATTATTTCCTAGATTTCAGCTATCTACTAGAGGCAGAGGATTAAGTTCTCCTCAATTGTAAAAGTTGTGTGCGTTTTTACACACTGGTGGGTGTTAAAACCTTAGTTCCTTCGCGCCGGGTTAAAATCTAATTGTTGTGACTTACTTACATACTAACCAACGAGGCCAATTAAATACAAGCTTGTTATAATAAAAGGTGTTTAATCAATCATTGCTAATCTAAATATCTGTAACTAAGGAGCTTCTGTGGTCGTTCTGGTCGCAGTGAGTAAGATCGCTCTAGTGTTCCCCGCGTGGGCACCTTTATGAAAGAGAGAAAAAATATCGGTATACAGTACAAATATTTTCATAATGACCCTCGGCAAACTTCGTGTTTCGTCATTCGTCGGTTTTTAACAGTTGCCTTTTGCACTTGTTGCAGACTGGATGATCGCAATAAACTTGGAAGAATATAGAGTTGTTAATACTCTTTTAACATAATACGATTTATTTAAAAAATGGGAGGCAAGCCAGTACAGCTGCTATTTTTACAGCTCTAAATATTTCACACGGCAATAAAAAAAAAACAACAATAAAGTACTTAGTTCTGTAATCAAATTATTCTACACGATAAATCTAATAATTGATGGACATGGAAATTAGCATTCGTTTGTATTCGGAAATGCGATGATTGCCGAGGTACGTTAAGAAAATAGTTGAACTGTATATAGTTTATTTATTTATAAATAAATATTATAAAAAGAGAGCTTGAATTTTAAACTTGACTGAAGTTTCTCTGAAACCACTACAACTATTTGAAAAATCTTTCACTATTTGAAAGATACTTTATTCCCAATGGTTAAAAGCCAATTATTATGAGCCAGACAAAGCCGAGGCGGGCCACTAGTTAATTTATATAATATGTACTACCTACACACAAACATAGGTTCAGACGCGGACTGAATGCCTTAGGCATTTTCACTTTCCACCAGTCTACTTTTTGGTGATGCTGAGATAAATAGTGATAGGTGCAATATTGAGAATGAGTTAATTTATGTATTTATTCAGGATATCCAACGAAATATGTAGGTACACGAAAACACAATTAATACTTGTCATACACTAAAGCCGCCTCGACACGCTTGTTGTTTGCCACAAACAGTGGCGAATGCCAAACACGTGCCAAACACTGACTACAATCATCCAACACAAACACGGCATCCACAGGCTTGGCGAACGAGCTAGTATATTCCGGATTGGCAAGCATGGCAGACGAAGAGCTTGTTGTGGCAGCGATTACTTTCGGGTTAACCTCCTAAAACCAATCAGACATTTTTCATTACAATTTAGTTTAGGATATACAAAATGTCACGATTCGTAAATTTGACCACCTCTATTAACTCCGTCCGCCGCCCGCAAGCTCGCGCGTAATACTGAACTGAACAAGCGTCTGGATACATCGCGAATTTGTTATTCAAATACCCTTCGATTTGTTCACAAACACTGACACCGATGCCGAACACGGGCGAACACAAACAAAACAAGCAAACATGAACAAACACACGTTCGTATCTGTTATTTTGTGTTTGCTGTTTCGCCAAGCGTGAGGAAGTGCCATAAAAAGCATACTACTAGTATGCTTTTAACTTTTTAGAGTATTTAACTAAAGTATAAACTCATATAACAAGGTAATAATAGTAAAACATATTCACATATAAAAAGAAAAACAAATCAAAACATGACATACTTGTAAAAAAAACACTCCTTATATAAAGGTAATTAACCAACAATATGGCAAAATAGACGGAAAATCTTCATACACATACTTTTTAGAAACACTATTAAGTTAAACAATTTTAAAATTAAAACGTAATGGTAAACTGCGATCGCGAAATCGCGATTAGGTTATATTTATTTTAGTTCTATTATCACAGCTTATACCGCAAACAGTAAGTCGAATACTCACTTGACCTGTGGCCTCAATGCGAGTTTTTCAACGCACTCGAGTAGGAAATGGGATGTTACGGGTGTCCGATTCCGATTCCGAATAGTCTGAACTTCCGATTGGAAGGAGGACGTTCTCATTTCGTCGGAATCTTTTCTTTATAAAAAAAAAGAAAATTCTTTTTTTGTTCGAATAGATGATCGCATAGTCATCAGTTCAGGATCTGATGACGGGATCCTGGAGAAATCGAGGGAAGTTCTCAAATATATAGCTTTTGGATTATAGATTTTGGTATTTTCATCGACAATGCAAGCATTTACACTACGAGAGTATCATTTCGTGAAGTGGAACTGATGAAGAAGACCACAGAGGGTCACCAGAACTCCTTAGTGATATGTATGTCAAGGGTATAGGACATCTCGAATAGTTAACCGACTATTATGAAGCAAATACTTATAAATAATTAGTACTTATGAAAATGGTACTATCGAACTGATAATAAAGACACACAGATTCCGAAACTTTTAAATCGGAGGTTAACGAAGGTCGATGCGCAGTATCGAATTTACTATTTAAACATCCCTAGTTACGGAGGTTCGATCCCGATTCCGAAAATTCGGAATTTCCGGCATTTCCGATTGTTTTTAAACCTCCGATTTCGATTTCGGTTCCGAAACTTTTAAATCGGAGGTTATTGGAGGTCAACGCCCAACGGTGGCGGGTGGCACGCGGCCGCAGTCAAGGCGTTTATTAATACTGGTTACGATTTTGTTTGTTTTTTTTCAACGCCTAGTTACGTGTATTGTTCTTGAGCCGAAATAAAAACGGCTGTTCAACAATGTTTGTATTATTTTATTGTATTAAACCTGATTTCTATTAACACATCTTTTTCAGCCTCCGCTTCCGGTTTCGGTTCCGGTTCCGATTCCGATTCCGACCGGCCAAGTGCGTGTCGGACTTCGCACATTTAGGGTTCCATACAAAATGTAGAATATTTGTTAGTAAATAAACGCATTATTAAAATTTTTCACCATATTTGAAATTATACAATTCTTTGGAACAAAATTTTGTGACAGACGACGGACAAATGGACAGACAGACGGACACGTGAGTGACAGCAATAGAGCTTCGTTTGGATCCTTCGGGTACGGAACCCTAAAAAGTTGTTGGCCCAACAATGAATTCGCGAAAATGGTCCGTTGGTTTTATTGCACGATCTCTGGGTTGGTCTACTCAATAAAAAGGGGTCATACCCTTGCAGGAAATGCGTTGTTTCAATTTCATTCTGTATAATGCTCTGTATCCTCCTCCTCCCTACGTCGATGCAC
Organism: Orthosia gracilis; assembly: GCA_947562075.1. Lineage (NCBI taxonomy): Eukaryota > Metazoa > Arthropoda > Insecta > Lepidoptera > Noctuidae > Orthosia > Orthosia gracilis. The sequence continues at coordinate 15,618,214 of OX387265.1, forward strand.
CAATCCTGGGAGTCCTGCACATCATATTTTCAAAACCTACTCCTTGATTATGTTTCTCCACTTGCTCCTTCTGCAAGGTTCATGCACGGCGTCTGGACATTCATGATCAAGGAGGTGTGGCTTTGGTCAGACCAGAGCAAAGGACTTCTTTCTCTAGGTCATTTGTCCTCGACTTTGCCAGTGACATTTACCTTCAGAAGGTATAGCCGTATAATAATACCTACCTTGTAATGGTTTATAAGTATAATAAAGAGTACTTGTATCTATCTCTTGATGCGCACCTGATTCATTTGCGATCCAATCATCGCGGTGAGGAGTAAACTCGGCCTCTTTGTAATTGCCATAGCCATCACATTGAATATCGGAGCCCGTGCGACATTTCTCGCGGGCACAATCTGTGAGACAAATAACAAACGTGGTAATAAAGATTTTGGGATTGGCAAGTGCTACAAGTGCAAAATTTAACATAATCAATCCTTTACCAACATACATTATGACTTTTACGACAGTCGTAGTCGTTATCGCAGATAAAACATTATTTTGTCTAGGTAGAGCTGAAAGATCGTAGCCGACGTATACGACACCGCTCCGACCCGGCAAAATAATGCTCATTGGCATACATCGGCAACACAAATTAGCAGACGCCATCGTACCACTCGATAGTTGACGTCTCGCTTGCCGCATGTTACCACGCGCTTCTAGCGGGCGCGGGGCGGCCCAAACGCTGTACGCGCGCAGATTCCTCGCTTGAAGCACTTTGCCAGCTTGTCGAAAAAGGAAGGCGAAAGCTGTCTGCGCGTGGACAGCGAGTAGTCATCTCCGTTTGAGGCGGTGTCGTGCGGAAGCGGTGTCGGAGTGGGGTCGTGTAAAGGAGCTACGACCTTAAAGTTTACTCAATTACTCGTATAACTAGTAGCTTTGTGAGTTGTAGACCTCGCAAATCTTTTTGATTTTCCAAAAACTGAATCTAAAATAAAAATAAAACATTTATTTATCGAACCTGGTCACAAAATTTCACGAGAATCGGTTGCGAAATGCGACCTGGAAGAGAACAGCCGGACATTCGAACATACGAAAGCATTTTTGTCCAAGCTGAAACGGAGACGCTTCGCGCTTGCTCGGTCAATGATAAGAAACAGAAACATACTCAACGTTCTAGTTGTTTTCCAGTCTAACCAGATGCACCTTAATACTAATATTTTAGAGGATACTGTCTGTCTGACCTTCGAAACCCAGAAACTGGGTAACACGATGCCCCTGCGATGCGACTGGGTAACACGATGCGATGGTAAGACTGGTAATCAGACTTTTGTGATTCTGATTATGCGTACAAGTTTCAAATATCTACCAAAAACAGCCGGGAACTACGGTCTAACGTGATTTGGTATGCACGGCTTGGTTGACTGAAATTACTGGCAACTTTTCAGAGTAAGAGTAGGTAGGCACTCACGAATATAAACCAGTTTTGCAACAGGGCCAACAATTTTAACACTTTCTAGACTGTAGCTAGACGAACTACATACCAGTACAAGTTTTGACTGAATATTACCCGTATTAAAAAAAAATGTGAATCAATTTTGAATAACAAAGTATATCTGTGCCTACGGTCAAAGTGATAAAATTAACTGGGGTAAAAAAATACCATAATACTAACCACAATTCATATTGGAGACTTCCACTCTTGGCACCTTGATCCCTAAGATGAAGCTACCATCTTCAAGCGCACAGTAACACACGAAACGACGACACTGCACAGACAGTAACAAAATTCTTATTTTTTTTACCAGGACTGGATGTTCAAATGCCCTATACCAGATGCTCAGAACGGCCATCGTTAAGGTTTCATCCGATAAGAACCCGGCACAATCATCCTAATGCTTCCCATTGACGGAATGTATTCATGCGGAGTTCTCCAATAAAGTTCTCGCCCAGAGCCAAAACTGAATTACTGTGTCTACCTGTTATATTAAGATGGCCATTTACCGCCATTTGATCTATGCTACGGTACAGACAACTTTGGAACTAAATTTTGAAGACATTTGCCATTCAATTCATGTGTATAGATGGATTTTGACCCACGCCGCCGCCGAAGAAAGTCTGAGTTCTAGGAGTGAGAGATTTATACTTAGATTATTTAGCTATACCTACAGCAGTTGCGAATTTCATATGTGAGCCTCAGATACAGGCATTCTGGATTCACCTTACTTTTATATTATACACAATCCATCCACAATTCCACAAAGTGCTTTATTACTTACTACTTTTTACATAAATACCTGCACAGGCGCGTATAACCACAACGGAGTGCACTGCGGAGCGTTGTAATGCAAGTGACCGTCAGGACCGAACTTCTTCTTGAAATACTTCAGCTCGCGCTTGCACGGCTCTGTATACGAACGCAAAAATGAATATTCAAGCATGAATTGGAGGTCACAGTGAAATGTGGGTACCGTACCTACTGCTGTTTATTTCAGGTCATACTTTGGACAGGGGCACCGTACTCACATTTTGTATCAGATGGGTCTATAAAACCTCATTTTGCCAAGTTGTATTTGCAGCGGCCTACCTGTCTTCGCAACCGATTGAGTGCCACTGATGCTGGAATAAACGTGGCCACATACTGGGCCCAAACTGTCTTATAGTACGAGCGGCGACCTCAAGATCCGTTACGTCATTTGATACTAATATAAGCCCCATGGCACATGTTCATAAAAGAAATGCTAAGTTTCGAAAAACCGGTGGAACAATTATTAGAATTGGCCGAAAGTACAAAAAAACTTAACTCTTAACATTTGCGAATAATTTCATCTTTGTATCAAATTACGTAGATTGGGCTTTCGAATCGTTACCTTTGAAACCTGGCAGACAAGATTTTTCTGAAACTCTCAATATAATGCTATCTGATGCCACAATTATCGTCTCGGTATGAAATGACGTAAGTGCCATTTATTTTTACACCGATTTATCGAAACTTATCATCACTTTTATGTACATGTGCCATGGGGCTTATCTTAGTATCAAATGACGTAGCGGATCTTGCGGTCGCCGCTCGTACTATAAGGACTATCGTCTCTAAAGACACGGGTTATGGTTAGTTGGTACTTACCATTAGCTTGTTCTTCTGGTTCATCCCTCTTCCGTCTATTGCTGACAGGGGGTGGCACCGCATGTATGTCCGCGCAGCGACCCTGTCTGCAGACCAGGCCGTCGTCACAGCCAGGCCCCAGGAATTCTTCTTCTACCTGAACATTGACAAAAGTTAGAAGCTTTTTATTTTCTTTTATATACTTTTTTCAATTTTTTTTTAGTTTTTTTTTATCTGATGTATCTACATATTGTCTTTGTCTGGTATATTGTGTGTATTTAAGTTTTTGCTAAATAAATGTGTTTTCTATCTTTCTTCTTTTCCAAAAGACTACAGACTTACATACTAGCTATTCTTCTTCTTATTCGTGTTCCTGAAAAGCTTTGAAATATTCACTGACTAGCGCTTCCAGGCCACTCCTGCCTTCGGCTCTAGCTGCCACCCATATGGTTCGTGGTACTGTGCTTTCCACAATATCTTTATAAATTATGTCATGTGTTATTCTTATGTACGATATGTATAAGGTATATTATTGTAAAGTTACATCAAAAGCCGTTCAGTAGTTTTTGCGTGAAAGGGTAATAAATACCAATACATCAATCCCCACAATCTGTCGCGTTTATAACAGTAGGATGTAGCTACCTAAGCCCTCTATCGCACTAGCGATAGGCCTCCTAGGCGGTTCATTTGAGCAGCCAGCCGCCTGACGTGGTTGGAGTAATTGTTAATTATATTCCAATTATTAATAATTCCAATAATTAAATATAGCCTGATGCAATAAATAATTACATAAGCGAGACTTATGTAATTATTTCTTTTATTTTAGTAAACATAGGAGGGCCAGCGGTAACATTGCTTCAAGTGAGTTCCACTCCTTCATCTTTGGACCACAAAATCTTAAGCCAATTAATTTGGGCAGCACAAAATGAGCACTAAATAATTAGGTGGTGTGCAAAGCCGGCGGGAAAATAGGGTCTAAGGTCCCGCTTTTCTACATACTAACATCAACGGCGGCTCGCCGCTAAACTAAACCGCCAATGAATCGCCAGTGCGTATAAGATGGTAGCCAGCCGCGAAGCGAACCGCGTTTGCAATTTTGTGGCGGTAAAGTACGTATGATCACAAGCGATTGCAAATTTATATGGAAAAGCGGCTAGCCGCGCGGTTAGCCGCCCGTCGGTTAACCGCTAGTGCGTAAGGGGGCTTACGGCTTAGCATCGAATAATATTCTTTTTTGTAGCCATTTCTTTGTCACTGCAGAGCATAGGCCTTTCTTAAGTCCTTTCAGACATTCTTTGCCCGCACCGTCTCGAACCAGTCCTCATGGTACGCGTCCAAATCATCTTGCCACCTCTTTCTGGGCCGGCCTCAACGGCACCTTCCATCTTCACGATTCCACTATGTGAAGAATCTTGCCCAGCAGTCATTTTGTATGTGACTAACATGATCCGCCCAATCCCATTTGAAATACTATATCCCAGTAGAAATCAACGTTAAAATAGGCTAAAACTGCAAAGCATGATGTAGTTCTGATTTATTAGTATGTTGTATGGACCAGTTGTTAGGTTAGTGAAAATCCAAATTTGTATCTTCGAAAAACTTGTGCTCAAGCACACCACGCGAAACACTGCGAAATTTTGGGACATTTTCACTTTTTGCTCTAAAAGTACAACTACGCGTTTTTCAGTAACAAATCAATAGAAGAGCTGCGCTAAGCGAGACTAGATAAATGAAGTGATTCTATTGGTTCTTAACAAACACATCCCTCGCTACGCATCCTCGCACATCTCTGGTGGTAATGCAGCCTAGTTGTATGGTTTCCAGCGACAGCTAGCTTAAGTGCATCTTGCCCATGCTGCGCCATTGTAGCGTCGAAATGAAAAGAAGACGAAGCTCCATTGTACTAAAGTTGACACCGTACTTGCGTATTTCTAATTTTCTTATTCGTACAGTTAACCTACTTTTATTTCAGATTCATAATATGTACTCGTTACCTCAATCTCAATAGTGCCGTTGACTTTCTGGAAAGTCTTCTTAAACTCTGCACACTTCTCATTTAATTCTGCAAAAAGAAGAGTAGTAATGTTTGACTGTTGCCAGATTACCATATCGGGCTTCTCTTAACAAAGTTTACGATTCCCGTGTCTTCAATAGACCTTGTGGCAGGACACATTTCGCCCACCCACTCAGTATATACCAACAAGCCAGCATTTTCCCGCAGGGTCTAACTTGCCGTGGTCTACCTGGAAATCTCTTAACCGCCTCAGAACCCAAGAAGGAAGTTGTAACTTCAACCTCGCAAAATAGGGCTACCTCGAGAGAACAGCAGCAAGGTGTGTATGTGGTGCCGAGTCGCATACCATGTTTCATCTCCTGTCCTGTCCCCCAAACTTGCAACCAGGGCAATCTATGTGCTGCCACGGACGAAGTTTTGTGCCAAACAAATTTTAATGACAATCGTGCCAGTGCACATACGGATATTTGAAAAAAAAATCTGGCCAAACTTTTTTTTTTAGATTATTGAACTTATTTTGAGTATTTTTTATCGTAGTTGAATAGTTACTACAATTGTTTTCAATATTACTTAATACTTTAGTCACTTCTATTATAAGAAACTTGATTGCAAAATAACCGTATACGTTTCTGAATCTAAAACTTAAAGGTGTCTAAAAAAACGATAAACAGTAGGTACCAAAGACGACGACTTCGGAAAAAAGTTATTTTTCGATTTGTAGTTTTTTGCTTTAGGACTCAGTTTCAGTTTTTTTGTTAAAAAGTTTTTTATTATTCACTTTTTAGTGGTACATAATGGACAAGTTCTATAGTAAGGTACCTAATAATGCCCACAGTGATGCCAGAATAGATTACCCAAATTACATGTAACTTGAACATAACCGGTGGCATGAGAGTTTACCAGAGTGAACTGTATACATCTGCGCACCCGTTTAGAGCGTTCTGGCGTGATGGTATGTTATGAAATGGTGTAAACAATAAGGAAACAATAAGGAGTCCTGCATAGATGAAAAAATATGTATACATGGAAAATTGATTACTGAATCAGCGACTGTTCAGACAAAATAAATCAATATAAACGATAATTATTTATGCCGTTTTAAATCAGTGCTCAAACAGAAATATAATGATGCATCTTACAAATCAGACAGATTTTGAAAAAAATCATGAAAAATGGTTAGACGGTATCTACAGTAAGTTTTTCATTTTGGAAAAATAAAAAAGTCCCTGGTAGGCCATCAAAGTCATAATAAAAGTAATCATCACTGCAAAAGGCGATCTGTTGATTCGGCTGATCCCGAAAATGCTTCTAGAATAACTGGGGCAGAATTCGATCTCCTATAGAGATTTTAAATCATTTAGTAGTGATTTCAAGTAAGTATAAAGTTAATGTAGCGAAACTAGCTATATTTTCAAAAAGACGGCAGATTTATATGAAATTCTATACGGATGGCACCCTATAACACTCACAGTTCATAAAATTTTAACTGTAACTTTACTTAATTCTACTTTAACTTTACTTGATCTTTTACATTGATATTAGGAAACTTAATGCACATCATTTATGAGCGGACTACCAATTTAACCGGAAAAAGAATGCTAAGGTTTATGCGGTTGGCAAGATGTACGATCCTTTTCATTGTACGTCTTGGAGCAGCTCCATCTAATCCAATAGATTTTAAAAAAGGCGATTAAAACTTGATGACTCGAGGGTGAAAAGGTACCATCAGGATGTTTCAGTGAGAGGAACTAATGTGCTCTGTGAGTATCAGTTTAATTTGTCTGAATATCCACGCGTAGTATCAACCATGCGTTATAAATCACATCATGAGTTTTCTTCTTGGCAGGGTCCTTAGGATATTTATTAAATGACAGACTGTATTTGTGAGAAGATTAAATTAGTTGAGAAGATCAAGTGAAATACTTTTACTTTAATCAATACCTCATACGAAACCATCTCTATTGGTCTCATTCATTTACTACCGCTAGTTACCCAGTTGGTGACTAAGGAAAAATTAACCTTACAGATCTATTTATATTTGGAACTAGCTGACCCCCGCGGCTTCGCTCCCGTAAACTGGCTACCTACCCTACCTACCCCACCCTACCTGCCCTACCCTACCTACCCTAAAGACAGTCAGACGTCAGATCACATAAAAATGTAAGTTTAGTTAGAAAACGTTTGTATGGGAAAAAGAAAAGGGCTGTTTTTAAGGTTTTCCCGGCAATTATTCGAATTTTTCTCGCCGTAAAAACCATCTTTGGACTTTAGCGAACATTTAAAAAAAAGAATTGGGAAAATTGGTCCAGGCGTTGTTGAGTTATGCGCTTACCAACACATTTTGCGATTCATTTTTATATTATAGAAGATGTACTAGTCGACAACTATTATTTTGTTTTTCAGCTATCCTCCTCACTGGGATAATATTTCTATTTTTTTACTCTCATATAAATGACTATTATTTAAATGAGAATAAAAATACTTAAACCGAATGTTAACAACATTCCAAATATAAATAGATTAAAATATAGTTTTGGCCAATTTTTTGTATATTCTTTTCTTTGTTTTTTTTTTGTGCAGCGACAAGAAGAGTAGATCTTGGAGATATCAGTTTGTACAAATATTTCCGTGTCTATGAGCAGCATTTTCTTAGAAGAAATCTTTGTTCAGCAGAAAGCTTACAAAAGCGTTGTCTTTTTCTCACCAGTGTTTAAAACCTACGATGATAAAACGATACAAACAGAACTTACGAATGCCGAACTCTACATTTACCGCAGCATAAGTATTACTGGTCCTTTATCAGATAAAGTCACCGCCAGATAACAAAAAAAAATAAAGGTCGTTAGCACCTGTCTACCAATGTATTCCAATATTTCAAAACGATACGAAAAAAATGTAAAGGCAGTGTCGCTAACACAATCAAAACAAACGTATCGCGGTAAGGGCCGTCCGTTACGCTTTGACTTAGCATTCAGTAATGAGTTGAGTGAGTAGTCACTTAAACGGATAAAATAGGTCTAAGCCTATAACTTTCATTTGAGACCAAATTTATCAAAATATCTCAATAAACAAAAATTCATGATTTCAAGTTACATAAGGTAAAAGTCGGATCAGTGACTTATTTTTTGTTATCTGGCGGAGACCTTAAGAACCCTTGAAAAACGCTATGTATATCCTTTACCACACCGCTCTAGGAGATAAAGTAAGACAAATAGAACTCACGATGAAATATGCTGCATTTTCCGCAGCAGTTACACTGTTCCTTGTCGGGCAGGAATCCCCCAAGAGCACAGTCCTTTTCAGACACGAGGCCATTCTTACATACGTAGCCGAGGCAAGACATTGGACAGTCTTCGTGTGTAGTCTCGTAGCGGAAGCTGCGACGCCTACGAAAAAATAAAGTAAAAGAGAGTGTAAAATAGTATATTATGCAACTAGTGATTAAAGGACGGTTTTAAAGCGAGGGCCATAGATGAATCACGAACAAGTGAAGGATTCTAACAACTGAATCACGACCGCAGGGAGTGATTCATGATGATTGAATCACGAGCATAGCGAGTGATTCAAGCGTTAGAATCCTGAACGACGCGAGTGATTCATGGCCCTCGATATAAATCCGTTTTATTCAAGAGTTGCATACTATATTTTATACCATGACTTCGAGAAAAAGAAGGATTTAAGCCAAAAGCACAAGGAATAATCATAAATAAATAAATGGTTTATTACCTTCAAAATTTACAGAAAATGAGAAACCTTAGGGTTTCACATTTTTTGTAAATTGAAGCTGAGCCTTTGAGTTTGAGTTACCTAAACAGCACCTGTGTTTCAGGGGCCAGTGACCATCTCCATTAAGTTACATAATTATAATTAATTAAACACCAATGCAATTAATATTAGAATAACAATGCAAATAAGTTTTCACTAAACATCCTAGACCAAAATAAAATCATTATCAAAATCCTAAATAACGGGTGATTTTTTTGCTGGTATCTTTTTGGCAACATTGTTTTTGACAGATCACGCGTGAATCGTGTCTTGTGTCATTGTCAAACTTGTTCAGTTTGGTCTATAATTTAACCATCGACCAACCAACCGACTTACGAACGAACAACGCTTGCAAATTATTGAATTTTACTATCAAAATGCATGCTCGGTTAATAGAGTGCATCGCGCACTTCTTCCAATTTATGGGCAGTTTGGTCGGCCTACTGAGGCAGCTATTCGGAAGCTTGTGACTAAATTTCGAACCCAGTTTACATTATTGGACATTAAACCACGAACACGCATACGTAGAGTGAGGACAGAAGAAAATATTGCGGCTGTATCCGCCAGTGTTAGTGATGACCGTTGTTCAAAGACGACACTGGCCGAAACGTTACTGTGAATGGCGAGCGCTACCGTGTGATGATTGGCGATTTTTTTTTGCCCAAAATGGAAGAATTGGACATGCCTGACATGTGGTTTCAACAAGACGGTGCCACATGCCACACGGCACGCGAAACAATGGCCCAATTGAGAGCCGCCTTCGGTGAACAGTTTATCTCACGTTTTGGGCCCGTCAATTGGCCGCCTAGATCTAACGCCTTTGGACTATTTCTTGTGGGGCCATGTTAAGGCTCATGTCTACAGGGATAAACCAGCAACGATTGACGCACTGGGAGCCAATATTGAAGCATTTATTCGTGATATACCGGCTGATATGTTGGAGAGAGTGTGCCGAAATTGGGCCTTGCGAATGGGCCATCTAAACCGGAGCCGCGGCCAGCATTTGCATGAAATCATGTTCAAACATTAAATTATATTGATCGTTCTATCGATTCCAATAAAGATTTCATCAAATTTTTCAAATTTTTTGTGTTTTTTTTGAAAATCAAATCCTATACCTCTTAAAAAATCACCCGTTATAAACAAACTCAAAATTAAATCGACGAAAGAGTTTGAAATTCGAATATTCTTTGTTTGCTCAAGAAGTTTGTATCGAGTATTTTATGCGCAAGTAGGTTGTATTGCATTGAGATGGAGGTCAAATATACATATATTGGTGTGTTCTAAATTCAAACACCAAAACAGTGATTAAAAGTGCTTTTTATTCACTGTTTTCAGTGAATAAAATAAGCTTTTTAGAGGGGGAATGGTATAAAATTACTCGCGCCCTGGGGGCTGGTCAGTTCCGTACAAACAGCAAAATAATTAAATAACATTTTGAAGTTCATAAACTATGAAGGCACCAAACATTGCTCTAACGACAAGATAAACAGAATTAGGGTTGGTAAACTGTAATCTCCATGCATCGACATAAGTCGCGGACAGTTTACCAACTGGAAATAAGATAATAATCTTTTTTTTTATTTTGTTACAAATTTACGGTTTTCGGACTCTTTCCTTTACTTGCGCTATAAGACATTGCTTCTTGCCAAATTTCATGATTCTAGGTCAACGGGAAGTACCCTGTAGATTTTGATTCCCTTGCCAGTGTAAAATATGCGTCATTAACGGCTGTATCTCATGATTGCGTTGATCTAGAAGTGATCCTATAACGGGTTCCCTTTTTCTTTTTGTGGTACGGAACCCTATAAATAAGTTCATCTCGGTCAAATTAACGGTGCACTTGGCGTTGTTACGTCACTTTGACTCTCGCTTTTGTATATTTTCGGTGTACGAGGCGAATGCAGGGCGCTGCGCGGGAAGACGGGCGTGGGATCGATGACAGTCAATGTGCAAAGTTATTTTGACTGTGTTATACAAGTAAAAAAACTTAAAAAAAACGACTTCAAAAGGAAAAAACTGCAAAAAAAAAAATAACTGTTTTTCGAAGTCGGTGACTTTCGTACCTATTGTTTTTCAGGATTATTCGGTTTAGAACAGATTCTGGTTTGGGCAGATTAGATTCTTTTTTTGTCAGATTCGTTATACGGCAGAAGTAGCATGACCAACATAAAACTTACAAATGATGTAATGGTATATTTAAAGTCACAATTACCGCAAAAAATCTTATTCTTAAAACTATAAACCTTACTAACGCAAAGGTAACAAAATTTCCTTTACCACCGCACATAACACTGCTTGATGAATATCTTACCAACTTATTTTTTTAGGGTTGCCAAACGTTGAAGACATTCTAGTATCTTGATTTCATTCGATTCTGCTTTTTCTATAATATTATTTTTTTCAGATCGTCAGGTGAGGTCGTGCGTAGGACCTATCCGCAACAAATATTTTTCCAATCAATGCACACTTTTGTATATAATCCTTACATAATACCTCTGTAGATGACTGTAAAATATCTTTCTTATCGAGAATCTGCCAAAAAAAGAATCCGCCGTTACAAGAATCTGCCCAAACCAGAATCTGTCCTAAACCGAATAATCCATTTTCATTTTTCTACACCGACTTCGGAAAACAAAGTTATTTCTTGTTTTGTAGTTTGCTTTTTAGTTGCTTTGTGGTTGCTTTGTGGTTGCTTTGTAGTTGCTTTGTGGTTGCTTTGTAGTTGTTTTGTAGTTGCTTTGTAGTTGCTTTGTAGTTGCTTTGTAGTTGCTTTGTAGTTGCTTTGTAGTTGCTTTGTAGTTGCTTTGTAGTTACTTTGTAGTGGCTTTGTAGTTGATTTGTAGTAGCTTTCTAGTTGCTTTAGAAACCGGTTTAATTTTTTTGTTAAAATGTATTTTATTTTACTAATTTTTATTGTTGGTACCTCATATTACAATTATTTATAGCCAGAGTACATCTCATTTCAATTCCAATAAGGCCAAACACTACTAGGGTACATAGTTTTATTACGGAGATCCAGTGCCTACCTTCCGGCTTCATCATCAGATCAGTTCGATGTTACCGTTTTCATCAATACCATTTAATTATGTGTATTTGCTTCATCATAGTCGCTTAACTAACTATTCGTGAAATCTTATACCCCTGACATACTTATTAAGGAGTTCCATTCGCCATCTGTGGTCTTGTTCATCAGTTCCACTTCACCAAATGATACTTTCTGAGTGCAAATGCTTGCAATATTATAGAAAATACCAAAATCGCTATGTGTATATGAGGAGTTCCCTTGATTTCCAGGGGATCCCATCATCAGATTCTGATTTGGTGACAATGGGACCAACTTGAGAGTATACCCTTTCAAACAAAAAAACCCCGACTTAAATTAACTAAAGCAAAATTAATCAGTGCAGTCTGAGGATACATATTCGCGAGCTGGCTGACCAAAACCGGATGTATCCGTCTTATTTCAAACGTCGCGGGTTTAAAAAAAAAATGTTTTTTTTATTTTTATTTTGAACTGTTTAGAGAGCAATGTTTGCGCCCCCTGGTGAACTGTCACCATAACAACTTTCTAAGAACATGCACCAATCAAACCCGAACCCATAACTGAAAACTGCATCAAATTCGGACTAGTAGTTTTGGAGAAAATGGCAACATGGATTTGCACAAATAATGTTTGCTGTAGCGCCCCCTGGAGACTTGTCACCGCAACACTTATCTAAAAACATACACCAATCAAACCTGAACCCATAACTGATAACTGCATCAAAATCGGATAAGTAGTTTTGGAGAAAAATGGCAACATAGATTTGCACAAACAAACATCCTCCCACCCCAAACGCAGATACCGTCTCCGTTCCGTCGTGGGTAAAAATGGTTGTATTAAAATCAGTATGAGTACTTACACAGATAATGAGTCTTTCAGTAGCTGCGGAACCGATACAGGAACACCTGAAAGTATCCTTACTTTTAAGAGAATAAAATTAGATTTTCCTTATTAATCTAATGGCCCTTCAATCTTTTTAGGCCCACTTGCGCCAAATACTTACCCCAGAGTTAGTTGCTATCAAGAGGTCAAATAAAAAATATGTCGAACCCCTGAAAATCATCTCATAGGCCCACTTGCGCCAAAAACTAAACACAGAGTACACTAAGTCTTTGGCGCAAGTGGGCCTAACAAGACTCCCAGGGAGTTTGACATATTTGTTATTTGACTTTCTTTTTTTAGTTTCACCGAGACCGCTGTCCTGTGCCTTAAGTACGTGCATGGGCGAGACGGGAGGGGGGGCTATCGAACCTTTAATAATTTGCGGAACGTCTCTGATTTAAGTTCCAATGGCGAATGGAAGATGAAGTTGAAGCAGAATCTATGTAAGAACTGGGTTAATTTAATAATTATATGTTTTAATTTGTTTATTTTTTGTTCTGATAGTATGTAATAATATGAAACATAAAATATTGAAATAAAAATTTCAATTTTAATAAAACGTACCTAGTTACTTATTTCACTTACCTTTATAAAAGTATAATATTTCTCAATATTGATACCAAGCTATATCTGTATAGCTTTATCATATCGTAAGATCTGTCCGACAATATCGATCTCATGTGAACTCATGCTCTTTTTATCCCGTCCTCCCCCGCCTCGCCGTGCCTTCCGCGGTACAGCGGTGTCGGTCAAACTATAGGAAGTTAAGTCAGTTAAGACTTTCAGGGGATTTGATATGTTAGTTATTTGACCTCTTATTGACAACTAACTCTGAGTTAGGTCTTTGGCGCAAGTGGACCTAACAAGAATCTCAGGAGTTTTGACATTTGTTACTAGCGTACTTCCCGTTCCCGTGGGAATACAGGGATAAAAATTAGCCTATGTCACCCGGGGATAGTGTAGCTTCTCAACGGTGAAAGAATTTTTGAAATCAGTTCGGCCGTTTCGGAGTTTATAAGGAACATACATAGCAGGTAAGCTAACTCATTTTTTTAAAGGTCATAAAAATATTTGGTCCGCGCAGGCATCGAACCCGCTACACGCAGCGCACCCTTAGTATTATAATCAGAATCAAGACAACAATGATGCACCCTCGAGGCTTGAAGACAGATATCTCATATTAGCCTGTATTTTTTCTTCTACTGGGACTCAGGTGTCTTCTTTGTAGAAAGAAGTGGGTCCTTACATAATCCGCCTAATATTTTTAGATTTGACATAAGCTATTTTGTAAAAATAATTATATGTGTGTATATTAAATTTTAGTTAAGAAGAAATTGTAAACATAATTTTTTCCGTGTATAAGTATTTTTAAACATTCAAGTCGATTTGAAGGAGTAGGCGAGTAAGGTCCATAACTAAAGCTAATAAACGCTGTTATTACGCGCACGGAAGCCAAACAGTACCGTCTTTACCATAAGGGCACACGGGGCCCGTGCCCAGGGCCCCGTATCGACACAGGGCTCCCGAAAGGCAGATATATTCGCTTAGGCTGCCTGTCCACTTGGCGCGGAGCGGAGCCAACCAATCGAATGGTATAAAAACTCATTATTCTGTCATTCGATTAGTTGTCTCCTCTCCTCTTTTCTCCGCTCCGCGCGAAGTGGACAGGCAGCCTTACCCTATACAATTTTGGTATCTAGATTTAACCCGACAAAAAAGTTTTTAGAGTAAATGAGGGTGTTGTTAGCTACTTTCTGGCAACCCTGAGTACTGACAAGCCAATGCCATTACTGACTTTGCCAGAAAAAGTGGCCTTGGGACCGTGTACGAAATATAGAGGCAGGATTATCACAGATGAGAGAAGTTACTAGCAATACTACCGAAGTTCACCCTCTCTGTAGTAACTTTGTTTAAAGTAATCGAGGAAAACATCTGTAATGAAAAATAAAAGAAAGAAAATATGGGTTAAGTGGTAAGCCCGCTATTAAGGCTGGCCCGCACCTAACAAATTCTCGAATTTAATATTTCTAATTACTTTTAAATATTAATGGGAAAATGATGATAAAAATCTTCCCGAGGAATTTTGTCATAACATGCATTTTAACGGCAGCAAAAAAAAATCGCTGGCATAACTAATCATTTAATTAATTAATAGAAATCTAAAATTCAAGAATTTGTTAAGCACGGATCGGTCTTAATAATCAAGTATCTACATGGCCAAAATGTATTTAGAGGTGAAAAATATTTAAATCAGGTCATGTCAGGTTGTTTCTTCCACCGGACACAAGTGTGCATTCTGGAAAGCTATAAATTTTCAGGGATAAATCAAAGCCGCGTTTCCGACGTGAGATGATTTGTGGATGCAATAAACTTTTTTTGATGAAGACATTAAAAAAAAATTCTTTATTTAATTACTAAATAATAAATAGGTACACAATACCAAAGCTTGATAAATGCCCCCGATTGGTAAATCAGTAGTTGGCGTTAAGAAATCATGCACGGTTCCTATTGTTAGACTGCCCAGGTATTTCCCACCTTCAAGACCAGAATTAAATGCTCCATCAACATCCAAGCCGAATGTTGAGGAAGAAATTCTTAAATTAAAAATTACAGTATCCGAGCAAACGAAAATAATAAATAAATTGAATGGATACAGGTTGATGCATCATGTTTATTTTCACATTTTACTTTTTCAAATTAAATTATTATATTTAAACCATTTTGTTATTATTTATTTTATTACACCTTGTACATACTCGTCCCTAAATTTTCTTTTCATTCTTGCACGAGAACTAGCATACTGTATATCAGTACCTGTTTGTACAGTCGTACGAGTGTAACAAAAACTGTCACTTTGATCTCATAATGTACGTAGTTTTTGCGGAAGGTAAGAATAAACATTATTATACAACGCATATAATGCGCAGAAAAGGTACGAAAGAGTCGAATTGTACTCTTACAATGACTGATAAATTCACTCTTTGTACGAGTACACATTCAGTCTTCAAATAATTATAAAGAATCCCTAAAAAAAAACGAAGAAAAAGTTACCCGCAGTCAGGGACGCTTCTATCAGACATTTGACCAAATTTGTAGATCGCTCCTAAACTAAACTCGATAATATCGATATGACAGTGGCACAGATCTAGTACTGATATATATCTATAGCATACTCGGCCACACTGGCACTAAAGATGGCATAGACAAAAGTATATCTATCTTTTTTTGCATATGTCGTTATCTATTAGTGCGAAAGTGAATACCGATATTGAAATTGCGTCTTAAATATGTTCCGTCTAGGTAATACAATGTCTCTGCGGGGAACGTTTAGCACCATTCCGAGCGCGTGATTGGTTGGTCAGTTGACACAAGGATCGACTGACCAATCGTGTCGCGTCCACGTTCCATTTGCTCTATATTGTGGTGCGCGAACTTACCCCCACTACGCCAAAAGCTTGCCAAGTTACATGCCGGGGACTATAGTCTTTAGAAAGTAACCGTTTTACGGTACTAATCGGGAGTACTAGGTCCCTAAATAGAATTTGACAAATACTAACTCAACATCAAATTTTCAATTTAGAAATTGGGGATTCGTCGTGCAAGATTTGAAGTACTTAGGGATTTAAAACTCACATCGCCGCAGAACCTTGTCGCATCTGAGAGATCTGACCTCCTGTTCTGGGTGACCCCAATATGGGTTGCATCCGGCCCTGAAATCTAGAGTATTTACTTACTACTTTAGCTTTATCTCCAGAGCTTGGAACATTGCCAGGGAAAGATTTCACTAAGAAATTGGCCCTCATATTCAATGAAATATGAGATAAATCATGACATAAGACCCGTTTTTACCTTTAGCCTTTTTGAAGAAAGGTTAATGTTTAATATTATACAGTGCGAGCCACGAAAGACGAGATTTGACACACGTGGACTTGCGCCGTAGATGATTTATAGGTCTCTTTAGAGGTATGAGGTCTGAGTGCGGGAAGGGACCGGGCGTTATCGGGGCCGCAGACAGAGCGCGGAAGGCGAGGTCAAGTCTCATATTTCGTGGCACTTATTCAGGCATTTATTCAGTAACGACGGTAGTTTTAAGCGGGTTAAAGATTATAGGGTAGTATACAAACCTATAGAAGTTGTCGGCAAGAACTCTTCTGTGACCAAACTGTATTCATCTTCGATACAAGACTGGTCCAACTCTGTAATATTTATAACTGCTTTAATATATCTTATTATAAAGAGAAAGCCCCAATTTTGTGAGTTTGTTCCTACGTGTGTATTTGCTGGACCCACTACACCTATTTGAAAAAAATATTTGAAAGTTAAATTATTCCTGAATTGCCTGATGGTTATAGGTGACAAATTATTATATAATACCCAGGCTAAGCCGAGGGGGGCACTAGTTAAATATACTTTTCAAGAAAACCGATTGAATCAGCGCAATATAAGATCATGTCTTGTTGTTTGAGCTGTATATAATTTGCGTTGGTATGCACTTGAAATTTTCCTAGAATATACGTTGTGATATCGCGCCATCAGGTAGGTGGACCCAACGGGATGGACCCAAGGTAGATGAAAACTATATCGACTAAGCTTATCAACTTATATATAATCTTACCAACTTGTGGTCGCAAGTCGGTCACAACCTTGTATATACCATAGAGTTACAAACTAAGTGTCAAACGGTTTAACGATTAAAAACCATCTTACAAAATAATACGGTCAGTAGCGTCATCTAGTGATAAAAATTAGAATTATACTAATAGATGAATGATACTATATAGTTTACCATACATCGGATATATGGCGCTAATGTCTAATCGATTAGAAAACATATAATTTAGATATATTTGAATGTGTGTAATAATTAATACAATAAACATACAGTTCTATTTATAAACAATTGATTAAATTTTATATTGCAATTGGAAACATAAAGTAAACCATAATGAGCGGTCTACAAACATATGAAAAAAGAACGTTCAAGGTTTATTCGGTTGGCAGTATGTGGGCTTCTTTTCATTGTGAGTCTTGGACCAGCTCCAACTAATTAAATATAATCCCAAGAAAACTGAATCAATCCTGATGACTCGAGGGACTAAAGAGACCAGTGTTAAAATGAAATGCTTCATTGATTTGAGGAACTAACTGGCGCTCTGAGTATCAGTTTAATTTGTCTGAATATCCACAAGTTGTACCAACCATGTGATTTGTGAAACTCATCATTGAATTTTCTTCTTTGCATAAATATGGTCATCTCAACCTAACGTTATCAACATCCCAAGACTTCAGCAGCAAGGTCCGAATACAGATGTCCTCATGGTGTGGTTGATGCATAGACAAAACTGCACAGGCTGAACGATGCTGTTTGAGACAGCATATCTCCAGTGTTGATTCTTAAGGGTATATGTACCCTTCTAATCTAAGTTGTGCTTATTTCATAATATCCATCAAGAAACTTCAGTGACAGACTCTATTTGTTGAGAAGATTAAATAAGTTGAGAAGACCTACTGAAAGACTTTTACTTCAATCAATACTTCATGCGAAACAATCCCTATCTAGTCTCATGCAATTCACTACCACTGGGTAAGTTGGTGAGTAAGGAATAACAACCTTACAACGGATGGCAAACCAGATGGTAAGTGATCAGATCACTGCCGCCTATAGATATTCACAATACCCGAGACTTCATGAGTAGGTGCGTTGCATAAATACATTTTTCTACGACGAATCTCATCAATTTCTTCTTGTTCCACCTGTTATCCTCACGCTCCAAGAATCCTGCCCATATCTATATGAGTTCCAAGACCTAATGCGTCTTATCTCGCAGAACGGATGGTCGATGGGCTCGAAAAGTTCTGGAGGGGCGACTGCGAACCGAAAGACGCAACGTTGGAAGGCCTCCCTCTTGGTGGACCTACGGCTACGGAAATCCGATGAATGCGAGCCGCACAGGACCGATCAGTGTGGCAACGCTTGGGGGGGGGTTCTATGTCCAGCATTGGACGTCTTTCGGCTGAAATGATGGTGATTTATTTATTTAGACTTCATGCACAAAGGTACAAAGGCGGACTTAATGCCTTAGGCATTCTCTACCAGTCAACCAAGGGTGGTGAAGAGACAACATGGCAGGTGCATAGTTTAATAATAAAATAGTAGTAATAGTAGTTATTATACTAAAATAGGTAAAATACACGTACGTATATATTGAATATAATATATATCTATGTAAATATACATATTATATATATTTATGAAGTAACAGAAAAGAAGGAAGTGAAATGACTCTGCTTATTTGTGTTGAAAATAAATCCGCAATTGCCGCTTAAATGCGTACCGACTGGTGGCCGTCCTGATCTCGGCAGGAAGCGCATTCGAAATAAGAATGGACTGGATATGAAAGGAAGAGTGAACGAAATCGGTAGCATGAAGATGATAATGCGTCTTACCTCTATAGAATATGCATTCATCGCAGCATCGGCACTGCGAATAGTCGGCAGGCATGAACATGGCTCGCCATTTCCCGTACTTGCGTTCACAGTACTCACCGTATTCAGACGGGTGCACTCTGCGTTCTCTGGGAATATCAAACGATGTAAATATTAGAAAACGGGCCGGTTTTTGCACGGGCAGAAACATTTATTTAAATAATAAATATGACGGTTTGACACACTACTCTCCGTCCAGCCTATTATTTTATGTGATAGATGCAACCTTATGAACTTTCATAAAGAAAATATACCATACAAAAACACTCCTTTAACAATTCTATTACTTCGCACTATTTTTCGCGAACAGAAGCGACACATAGCGATCGGAAAACGATCGCTCTGTGTCGCTTCCCAAATAGAAACTGACCCACGACGAACCTGACCGCTCTTTATATAGCACGGAAGATGTTTCTAGAATGTTCCATACTTTTCTAGATAATTCGAGAATCTTCCAGTTCTTCTACTCGTCACTAGACGGCGTTGCCCTATCTTGTAACATTGCCTCCCTCTTAGACATGTTCGTCCCGACCATTGTTAGACCCATGATAACGGGCCAACCGATCCACATGAACGACTTTTGATGCACCTCGGGTTCCCTTTTGAATTCGGTAGGTGACGTAATTAATCTTGGTAACTACGCTGTATGGTCCATCCCATTTTGCTTGCAATTTAGGCGATTTTCCTTTGCTGTGTACCGGGTTATGTAACCATACGATCCTTCATCGAAGCCCTTATTGTTCGCCTTCTGATCGTAGCGAGTCTTCTTCCTCTCAGATATCTGCTGACCTATCTGCCTGATGTGCTCTTGTGCATTATTCATCCTGTTTCGTAGTTCATTCGCATAATCTGTTATTGTAAGGGCAGGAGCCTTTACACTTAATGTTGAATGTTTAATAAAATAAATGTTAATGTTAAAAAAAGGTATTTAATACTAAATTGCACTAAAATAAGGTAATAATAAAATAATAGAAAAATGTTATAAAAATGTTGAATGTTGCGCGAGCTCGATGCAAACCGAAGACTGACGTTCTTGCGTAAGTGCCGATACTACATTTTATAAATTAACAAATTTTGCAGTAGTCAAACTAGGCCAAAGTACAATGTGCGGTTGCTAACCGTACATCTTGGCGGGGCAAACGCAAAAGGCAAAAGCAAACCAAAATGTAAGATAAACTATTACAGAATATTTTCCTAATGCAAATAAAAAATTATTAAATTAAAACAATGTGAATAAAAAATGATTAAAGTTAAATGTTAAAAGAATGAGGTCTCGCGTAGCTAAGTTCTATGTTTTCAGTGGATGCTTCAGCTCTTGGTGGCTTCCGTGGCGGTAATCTGGCGGACGCGCCGGCGGCGCTGACGGCGACCTTGCCGCAGCGTTTGCAGTACACGTAGGCTCCTCCCGCGACGACTATTGCCAAGATCAGAAGTCCCATCGTAGAGTATGATACGATGTATTGATGCACATCGTGTTGCGACATTTCAGCCTGTTTTGTTTGATCTTCTAATTCTTTCAACGAATTATGAAGTGTTTCATAATCGTTTCTTACAAATTGTGTGTTCTGTTGTCTAGTTGATAAATCAAGTGGCTGGACAGATGTTAAATTGTTGATGTCTTCCAGATCAATTAGTGGTATTTCCGGGTTGACATAGATTTTGTTTGCGTAGTTAACTTGTGTGTGATATGTTTCTTCGTTGTTTCTAATTATACACCCTTCCTTGGCTTCCAAAATGCCCGTTAAATGTATTGCCTTGGTGGTCATACGACCTTCACAGATTATTTGCAGTTGGCAATCCGTGCAGCAGACATAGAGCCAGGTGTTGGGATTTCGTAATGGTGTCCATTTGTTGTTGCAGGATTCGGATGTATAGATACATTTTGATAATGTAATGTTTGTTATTGCGCCGATTTCGCATGGAATTTGATGATTTCTCATGTTACGTGTTGGTTTGTTTAGTGAACATACATACGTACTTGGTTCAATTTTTATACAATGTTCCAGGTCACTGTCTGTGAGCTGCATATATGTTTCTTTTCTTATATTCACTGCAACATATTCTGAATTTGTTTTCATTGTGAGTGAATGTTTGTTGTTTTTTATCATCGGAATAGGAACTGTTTTATAGATTGTGAATGGTGTGTCGCCTGTTAATGGTAATGTAATTTCGATGATAAAATATTTATCGAATAGTCTGGATTTCACCTCTAGTAGTTTGTATATGTCAGCTAATTGGTTTTGTATGTTGTCAACAGGTAACGATAATTGTTGTGGCAATTGTCCAGAGATAATGTTGAGCTCCTGAAAGAGCTGGTTCTGCGGTAAAAGTCTGGTATCTACATGACCATGGTGAATGTTAATAGCTGTGTCTAAATCCAAAAATCCAGAAAAGTAAATAATATGGAACGTGCTCACCGGATTCGCTGCTTACGCTTGCTGCTTATACTTCACCCCGATCTGTGTTGCTCTCACTCAATATCACTGTTCACACTGTTTTTAATGTTTTGTTAAATGTTCTGTTTAATGTTCAAGTTTAATGTTCAAATGTTCCCGCGAGTGAAACGTACCACGGCACTGATTCTACTCTTAACGGCTCGAAGGACCAAAATGTAAGGGCAGGAGCCTTTACACTTAATGTTGAATGTTTAATAAAATAAATGTTAATGTTAAAAAAAGGTATTTAATACTAAATTGCACTAAAATAAGGTAATAATAAAATAATAGAAAAATGTTATAAAAATGTTGAATGTTGCGCGAGCTCGATGCAAACCGAAGACTGACGTTCTTGCGTAAGTGCCGATACTACATTTTATAAATTAACAAATTTTGCAGTATTCAAACTAGGCCAAAGTACAATGTGCGGTTGCTAACCGTACAGTTATACTGCGTGGAGACTCAGGTGGGATACCAGTGATTAGATCTGCAGGTAATCGTAGTTCTCTTCCGAAATTAGCAAAAGCTGGAGTTACTGTTGTGCTTTCATGAACAGCACTGCGATATGCCAGGAGAAATGGTTCAATGTTTTTATCCCAATCCTTCTGTCTGCTTGCCACAACCTTAGCCAGATACCTCCCCAGCGATTGGTTAAACCTTCGCTTCGGGCAGCTCAACTGGATTTGGCCTATATCTCCACAGCTATAGCACCGGGGTGAAGTCTCATCCTTCCTTATGCGGTCAGCTCGATCGTCTAGTCGTACAGCTTCTACCTACAAAGCGTAGGCTAGGGAGTTCTTATGGTTCTTAAAATGGCCTAGCCTTACGGCAGCCCTAACCCCCAAGTCACGGATCCCATCCGTGAAAGCCTGTAAGAGATTCCCGTCGATCAGCACAGGTGAAGACCTGTAAGCCTTCCGAACCAGCTTTTCCACCTCCAGAGCCCACTGCTGTAAGGTTTCACCAACAAGTTGCGATCGGTCTTTCAGCTGGGCACGAAACACATATTCCAATGCTTCCAGAAGCTTCTCGAAAGTAACATCTTGTCCCAAACAGCGCCTCAGAGCCTCTAACACAGTCGAGGCCTGGTCGCGAAGTACCAAGGTTAGAGCAGACAAGGCCTGCTCTTTGGTCCACCTATTCGAATTAATGACGGCCTCGAACTGTATCTTGTAAGCAGACCAAGACGAAGAGCCGTCGAATGGTGGCACTTTAAAACCACCCGGCGAGGGCGCATCATCCACAGCTGCCACGGCCCCTCCTCCAGAATTGAGCCCACGAACAATCTTCTCCAACTCGACAATGCGGATCTCCAGCTGCTGGACCCGGTCCTTTACTTTCTAGATCTCCTTGACGATGGCTGCGCAGAGGTCCTTGATAACCATGAACTGCTCCTCTTGACGGCAAGTCTTCTCCTCCTTGTCGCGCTACAGCTGCTCTGCCAAGCGGCGAGGCTGCTCCTACTGACGGCGAGCCTGCTCCTCCTGACGGCAAGCCTGCTCCTCCTTATCGCGCTACAGCTGCTCTTCCAAGCAGCGAGACTGCTCCTCCTTGTCGCGCTGCAGCTACTCTTCCAAGCGGCGGGCCGCGAGGCAGAGCAAGGGCGGCGAGGTCAGGGGTCAACGTCGATTGAGCTGGTTCCGCTGCAGCCGCGGAGTTTCGTTGCCCACTTGATGGCGGTGAGGGAACGTCTCGTAAGCGCTTCTGGTTCTGGTATGGTGGTGGGCGCGTCTTGGTGGCGCTGACTCCTGGTGCGCATCCCCTCCGTGTCAACCTTCGGTAAAACCGGCATAACTTATGCCGCACTTCTGACACCAATTTGTTACGAGCTGGTGTACAGAGATAAATTATTTAAACAGCAGACTTGAATTAATCACACTTTATTACAAAAACTATATTCCTTTTCCGATCGCTCTGTGCCGCTTCCTAAATAGAAACTGACCCACGACGAACCTGACCACTCTTCATATAGCAAGGAAGATGTTTCTAGAACCTTCCATACTGTTCTAGAAAATTCCAGAATCTTCCAGAACAATCGACATTCGAACTCACTATTCCCGAAGCGACTAAAAACTTCCAGAATGTTCGGCTCGAATATTCTGGCAAATTCCATTCGACACGAGAAGATTAGTTTCGCTATTCGATACTAGATGGCGGCACTAGTTACTACTTAGTTCTTCTACTCTTCACTAGATGGCGTTGTTCTAACGTTTTTCTTTTCTTTTTAATAAAACGTTACCCCATAATAGGAATTTCTTCCTTTATCATGGGTGCGTTTACAAACATATAAACTCACATACACAACACCCAGAGCCGGAACAACTATCTGTAGGTCACAAATATTTGTTCCGTGCTGGCATCGAACCCGCGACACACAGCGCAGCAGTCAATCGCTCAACCACTGCGCCAACCGTGCGCGTAACTTGTAGCAATACTTTAGACTCAAGCTATTATAACTCTGCAGAATTCTTAGTTGTTATCCCCAAAAAGTTTTTATGTGCTGTCTTTTTACGTCACTTTCGTGGTACTTGAGCTGTCAGATTGCTTACGATGTACATTGTTTTTCACAACCTCCATTAAAAAAATTGGTTGAATCTATTAGAAGTGGATTGCTGGTGTTATTAAATTACATATATGTTATGTTAATGCCAAGATGTGAAGGAACAGCACGATGTCGTTCTTAGCAAACAACGACAATGTTTACAATATATCGCAACGTTGATGTGTACGTCGAGTAATTAATGATCTGATATTTTGGCTTTTGATTTTTAAATAAGAACATTATTTCGAATAGGTGCACGCCTTTTCATGTTGTTTACAAAAAGATCGTGTCAAGTTACAACAAAGTTTATGATTTTGCAGTAATCACACACTGAGAAAACGGCCACTCACAATGATAAACTGTATCAAATTCACAGTGCATCGTACTAAAGTGACAATTCTTTAACAGTATGAATCAGAACATAAACAAAATAACCTATAAAAAACTTAAAAAAACAACTAGAATATCAATTTTCATAGTACAAAAGGTGTTACCTGACCCAAATTTTCAGTTTTCCCCCAATTTTTTTTTTTAATAATACCGTATTATAATAGCCAAAATCTATCAAATATTATTATAGCTGCCATTATTTTGTCATGTCACCAAAATGATAAAAGTTAACGGACTGTAAGAAGTTGTTAATATTTTAAATATTATTCAAATGGAATACCTCCTATATAGATATTAAACGATAAAATAAAAGATAATAAACTAAAGAAACATAATTTAAAAAAAAAGAATTTTACTTGCAAGAATCTCGGAATAGCTCGCATTCCGTATGGTTATTGAAATGAGGACACTGGGGACACTGCTGGTAATCTACAAGAGACGAGATTATTACTTTTATCTCATTGTTGTGCTCAACAAGAAACTTGCTGGTGTCATTTTGGAATTGAATTGTATGATTTTAAGGTTCGATATAGAAAAAGGATGTTTTCATTGAATATTTTGTACTTTGCCTTTTCCTGCTTTAGGGTGTGTTTCCAGTTTTCCACTGAGCGGACTGGAGAGAGGAATTGCAGGAATTGACAAATCAACTTTGGATCATATTTACTCTAGTCTAGACCATGTAATGGATCGATGTCTGCGCGTTTCCTCTCTGTTAGGCTTTAGTGGAAATGTATTCTTAGGGAGAAAAATTTAGGGTTGAGTAATCCCAAAAACTGTTGATGCATCAAAAAAAAGATCTGGAAGGTTTTATACACACACATAAGCAACATCACCGTGAAGTCGCTGGTTTGTCAAAGTTTGGACATCTTATTTACAAAAAAAAAATGTTTAAATATATTACTTATACCCGATTTTAAAAAACCGCGATCTGTAAAGTATGATATAAGAAAATATCCTTAGTGGACAGCCGTGGTCGTGTAAAAATAAAAATTTTGCCATCCAATAGAAAATCCGGACAAATTAGAAAGCCGGAAAAAGTCCAGAGGCTAAAAATCCAAATGGATGGTAACTCTGGTCACGTCACGTCACGACTGACGCGCCAGTCATTCACACACAAACATCCGGTTTCTAAATGAGTATTTGGAGTAAAGAACGTGTCAAACCCTAGATACTTTATTAATATTCTTTACGTCGATTAGACTGGTCGGCGATTTGAAGGTGACGTGACTGATGAATGTATAAGAACCTTTAAAAATACTATAAATATCGTCATCCAAATTAGTTGAACGAAATAGTCTCCCAGAATTCAAATTCTTTCGATACTTGAAAGCCTTGTAGTTCTTGCTGATTTCAACTCGTCTTCTTGTGAAACATGGACACCTATGGTTATGTATGTAAGTCCTGTTTTTCACCGTGAATATTTGAGGGCGAAATCTGTCACAAGAGCATGGTTCATCGAAACTGCGCCGCTTGGGAAGTAACTCTGTATAGAAAAGTTGTTTATGAAAAAAATGTTTTGGATTGTTTCTTTCGAGGAGGTTTTGTACTAGGCTTTAATATCCCATGCGCAGCAAACGCCATTGGTAAAGAAGGACCATTGAACTAAACTTGTCTAGGTTGCCATATAATGTTGAAACTAGACTAATATCAACACGATTTTTTTTTTTTAAACCCCGTTCTTTTAGTCCCCCAAACTATGGTCTGGACATTTTCCTTTTGTCACAAATAACTGATCACTGACACTGACACTGGTGTATAATAGTATTTCGCAATATTAATATATTGCCAAATACTATTATACACCAGTGTTAAACACGTAAGGACAGCATTTGAACCACCGATCGTCTGTTGTTAAACCCCGACGGACAAAGAGAGGTGTTATAAGTTTGACATGTGTTTATGTATTTATATATCTGTCTGTGGCAATCATAACTCCTAAACGGATGAACCAATTTGGATTTCGTTATTGAGAGTGTTCTTAGCCATGATTAATGTGTTAAACACGTAAGGACAGCATTTGAACCACCGATCGTCTGTTGTTAAACCCCGACGGCCAAAGAGAGGTGTTATAAGTTTGACATGTATTTATATATCTGTCTGTGGCAATCATAACTCCTAAACGGATGAACCAATTTGGATTTCGTTATTGAGAGTGTTCTTAGCCATGATTAATGAAAATCGGTTCAGCCGTTCTAAAGTTATGGACGTTTTACTTTTTGAATCAGGATGTTTTTGCAATATATCGTGGCCTAATTACGTGTTTAATAGATTGTCGATCGAAGCGTGTCTACTACTAGATAAACTAAGTAGTATGAAATAAAAATGTGTCGGCGGGTTTTTTAAATTTCTTGTATAATATTTTGTTGGCCCGAAACCATGTCTGAAATATCTCTATATCTTAATTTTAAAAAATCCTTTCTCTGTTACTTTGTAATTGTTGCTATTGTGTTATGTATATGCTATTCTTTTTCTCATTTTATCGATATCCTCAATTACATTTTTATATTTCTAGATCTACTATCTACCAAAACTAAGAAGAGATCTTCTTACCGATTCTATTCCTACAAATAGGCCTTACAGTCCTGGGGCTATTGATCTGCACCACGCTATTATCCATGGCGTCATGATCGCATCTGTCATAGTCTATCCCAAGTTCATGGTGTCGAATGAGGGAGAGGATCTCCGTCTCGCGCCAGAACTCACTCGTATCCTTGTCCTTATCTATCAAGCTTTTGAAGGGGAGGTACTGTAAGAAAAAGAGGAGAATAGACGTGTAAGGAAACTTTTAAGTATTCTTTATTGTACAACACAAAAATATATGTAAACAGTAGCGGATATGCCCTAATGCCCAGAAGGCCAGGGCCTATAGTGGTCAGATATTAGGGACGGCCAATCGTGGCAAAAAAATACACTGATCATAACAAGCAATTCGTGGGCGCCGGAAGCGTGTCAAGGAAGTATACTTGCACCCCCCTCTGGCTTTCAAATAAAGTACACAGAAATATAAAAAAGCCTTATAATAGAAAATCTAGCGTACCCGAGGCGAGAAGTGCTAACATTTGCAATAAAAGTTTGTTTCTAAAAAGGTGTTAATTATTTATTTACCATAAAACCGAAGTAGAATTTACGTGAAAGGAAAGCGTCGACCGAAGGGCGCTCAAAGACCATTTTGCTCAAATTTGATAGAGAACTAGGGCCTGGACTGATTGCAACCCCTGAAAGCCTCAACTAAAAATCAACAGTGGCGATCACGGGAAAAGCGCCGATGTATAATATGCACAGTGTTTGATCACACACACTCAAGACTGTGAGTATAGGCTAAAACTTGTTCGTGTAAATAGCTATGCTGGCGATGGACCAACTGTTGGTGGAGTGCCACTCACACACACTCAACCTGTTCGTGGAGAACTTCCTCAAGATGATGCAGAAGCTGCTCGAGTCCACCGAACCTCAAGCTTTTATTTAGTTCCACCTATCCTGGTGTCTGTAATCAAATCTTTCGTCAAGTCCGCCTTTGTACCTTTTGTGCATGAAGTCTAAATACATAAATCTTGCAAGTTAAAGGTGTTTGGATATAATCTGACCCGCTTTGCCAAGACTGGCTTATTAATCAAAATAGTTTTAAATTAAAGAGAATAATGTGACCTTTCATTACATATATTTATTTGATCCTAAATCGATGCAGAAAAGTGTACCGAATAGTTAAAAAAAATAGAATTCAAACGGTTTCAGAGGACTTTATTTTTCGTCTGTACATTCCTCATTTTTAACAAAATTTACAGACGTTCCTAAAGTTTTCCGTGTGTCATTACTTTCCAGAATTTGATCGTTATTAGCGATACTATCGGATCGTGTAATGATCAGCGTGTTTATTGCTGAAATTTTGCACACACGTTTATTACTCGTGAAAAAGTATTATTTAAAAAAAAAACATGTTTAAAATAAACTTTTATTAACATGAAAGCTTGTTTTTTTGCAGGAGACTAGAAGAATCTAGTCAAGGAGAGATTGTAATTTGGCAACGCAGCTGATAACTCAGTACCTATTTGTTATGTACCAAGAAGAATTTGTTAAGCACATCAGAAAAACATCAAGAACAAAATACAAAAATCCCGATGGCTGCAAGCGCTACTGTTGAATGAGATCTGGATTGGATTCCCTGTTGGAGCAAAATATTCTTAGTTGAAACCAGGAGCCAGGATAAGCGCTTTTTTGATGGCAATGGCCTGCCCCTAAAGCTATTACAAGAGTCTTCACCATAATACCGATATGTGGGTGTACTATAAGGTAAACCTCGAGAGCTGGGCAAAATACATGCTTTGCTTTAATTAAAATACAAATTACAAGAAAAAAGTTAATTCAAAAATCTAAAAACCCGACTAAAAAGACGTAAACAAGAGGAAAATCATGCTGTGCAGTCGGAGGATACTTATTCACTATCTGGCTAAACAAAACCAGATGTATGTTTTTCTTCTTTCCCTTATTACCAATACACATTTTATAAATATAAAACGTATACTTTATAGAAAACATGTAGTTTTGTTATTATTTAAAAGCTTATGACAATCCGTGAAGATTATACGCCGTACCAAGGATTTATTTTCTTTTTTAGAGATTGCTTTGGCTTTTTTTTCTATAACTACAAGTAATCATGTTTCTAAAACGTATAATTCATAGAGTGAATCCATTTAAGGATTAATTTCTTACACATTAATTTCATAACAAAAGGTCAACTAATAACGATGCGGGAACAGATCATACGAACGGCATTATTTCGAAATTACGTATCGTTTCCTCGGTGGGCTCTGAATCTGAGGCAGGAAAATATGTACCTTTAGTGAAACTGTGTTGTTTTCAGGAATACCAGGGGCATCATCAATAGGTCCACTGACTTTTTCCAGTTTGAGAACGGGAACCATACTCTTGCATAGAACATGAGTGATATTGATCACTATTAAAGTAAAATAAACTAGGAACGAGATAAAATATTTCATAATTATGATTTTACAATTTTTTTATTTTATTCTATGTAAAGTTTTACAAAATGTGGACATGCTTTGTCAACTCTGACGTCGTAGAAACTGAATGTCAGAAGAAGATTTTATTGATGGCCAGATAGTCTGTTGCATTTAACGAAATAGGTTTTATTAGGGTTTCGTACCCAAAGGGTTAAAACGGGACCCTATTACAAAGACTCCATTGTCCATCTGTCTGTCTGTCACCAGGCGGTATCTCATGAACCGTGATAGTTAGTCAGTTGAAATTTTTCCAGATGATGTACCTACTTCTAAAAACAAAATACTAAAAATAGAATAGGATAAATATTTAAGTGGGGCTCCCATACAACAAACGTGATTTCTTTGCCGTTTTTTGCGATAATTTATTTATTTATTTATTTATACTTCATGTACAATAGTGTTACATAGGCGGATTTAATGCCATAAGGCATTCTCTACCAGTCAACTCTTAGGTTAAAAAGGAAAACTTTGAGAAATGGGTACAAAAAATATATTTAAAATTACAATTTGTATACGAAAAGGTATATACTTACATAAATATTAATAATACACATATACAAATAAATTAATACATATATGTTAATAATACACATATACAAATAAAATAAACTAAAAAATACCAATAAAAAAAACGAGAAACCTGTTAATAATTATTATGACTAAACTTCTGACTCTAGATGAGAGCTATTTAGTCTGACTCAAATAGAGGTCACGAACTTTTCTTTTTTATAATGGTACGGCATCCTTCGTGCGAGAGTCTTTTTTCGATTTATTCTCTACGCCGAGCCATAAACGCAGCAAAGAACCATCAATTTTGCTAGTTTAACCTATTAATGAAACTGTGACCAAGTTTCAGCCTTGTAAATATGACCTAACTCGATAATCTGACCAGTTAGACCAGTTAGTAATTAAGTTTTTTTATTTTTTATTATTATTGGTAGGCCCGCGCTTGACCACTAACTCACGATAGTAAGCGATAATGTGGTCGATGATGTAGCACGCTTACCTAGAAACAACCTATTCACTCTTGACTTAAAGACTCCTAGGTTATAGCTATCAGAAAATACAGACTCTGGCAGGGAATTCCACTCCTTAGTTGTACGCATAATAAAAGTATTCCGAAAACGTTTGGTGCGTATGGGTGGGATGTCCACCATGTACCGATGTCGCATCGCCGTACGTCTTGTAGTCCGATGATGGAACGGGCTAGGAGGAATTAGTTCATGCAATTAAATCGCACACTCCCCAAAATGTAACCGACAAAAAACCGACAGACTGGCAACTTGGCGCCGATGTTCAAGGCTCTGCAGCCTAGACTCTACCAGTTTCTCATTGCCGATGAGCCTCTTGGCCCGTTTTTCGATCGACTCTAGTGCGTCCAGCTGGTACTTGGCAGATCCGTTCCAGAGATGAGTGCAGAATTCTTTTTTTCCATGCATCACCGAACTGCAGCCAGTTGAGCTTTTTCCTTAATGAATGGACCAAAATTGAGGGTCGATGTCAACGTAACGCCAAGAAGCTCAAGATGGTCCGTTATCGGCACGGTCACATCACGGAAACAAGGAGACGAGTGGAATTGGTTCCTTTAGCGGTAAAAAGACACGCCTGAGTCTTAGCAGCATTGAACCTGACCAGATTGGCGTCGCACCACTCGGAGACTGCCTTCAAGGACAAATTCAAACGCCCCACCATTGCCTCCCGGAGAGACTGGATCTGAGGCCCAGTAGCGCGTACGTCGGCTAAGTATATCTCAGCAACAGTGCTCTTTTAGCAGATCATTTATAAAATTTAATTAAATCATTAACTATTTTTTATGTGCAACAAGAACAATGTTGTTGAGAGTACCGACCCCTGAGGGACCCCGGCGTTGATATCCAGTTGGTCTGAATCCAGGCGTTAGGATTCCACAAAAAGAGAGGCAAACAAGTTTGCTTTCTCCTCAGCAGAGTGGGCCAACGTTCCGTCGGGTTTCAGCAGTGGTGGTAGTGACTAGTGAGGGCCGGCAGAAGTTCGATTCAACCGACTTAGCCAGGGACCAGAACGCTTTACTACCGGCTGGATAGGAAGCATGTTTGGTCCCAATGCGGCTTATGTGGTCAAACCGAGCCCTTCGCAATACCCTCTTGCAGGACTTGGCAGCCCTATTGAAGGCTCTCTTCCACTGGCTCACGTCGTTAGCTTTGCGCGTCCGAGCGTCGATTCATGCCAGGTACGCCTCATGTTTAAGCGTGTTGGCGCGACTGCACTCGGCGCCAAACCATGGCCGGTCAACGCTAGACATTGCTACGTAAGTTATATTGACTAATTCGATCCTCCTCGAGGTCCTGAGTTCGATATTCGGGTTGGGAAAATTTTAATAGGTTTTTTCATCTGGAATTTCTCAGATGCAGCCGATCTGGGTTTGTGACCGGTTGATGGCTTTTTAATCATTGAACAACATTCGGTACCTAAATCATACATAAAAAATCAATAAGAAAAGTAAGTTATGTTTTAGTAAAGTAAGTTGTTTTTTTATGTCCGCGAACCGGAAGACGTTGCTTTGGAAGGCCTCTCACCAGGTGGACTGATGACCAGGTCATCCACAGGACAGGGAATCCACTGCACGACTGGATGACTGGACTGAAGTTTGGATGCCTATGTCCAGCAGTGGACGTCTTTCCACTGATATGATGATGATGATGATGAAGTTATGTTTTTGCGTAATCAACACCAGGCGCCTGTAAATTGGCCATCGACCCAAGTTAGGGCAGGCGCTCACTGACAGCATGGCACAGCAAAAGGATTTTTCGTGGGTGATTTTCGACCTTATTTCAATGAATTTAGCGGCATGCAGCAGCAGAATGATTTGGTATGCTTAAGAGTGCCGTGCGGTGTCGCGGCAATTGTCCACCAATTTTTTTTGCCGTGTGGCAACATATATTTAATTTTGGAATTTTGGCATCATCGATGCGAAAAAGAAGAATAAGAACATACCAATATTCCTCTGTGTCTCGGAAAGCAAGCTAAAGGACGAATCATGCTAAATTGTGGCGGGCGCGGGCTGTGT
The DNA here is from genome assembly GCA_947562075.1 of Orthosia gracilis. Classification (NCBI taxonomy): domain Eukaryota; kingdom Metazoa; phylum Arthropoda; class Insecta; order Lepidoptera; family Noctuidae; genus Orthosia; species Orthosia gracilis. The sequence goes on from OX387265.1 coordinate 15,650,923, forward strand.
CCGAGTCGTCCGAGCCCCGCACGTGCTACGTGTTTATACGAAGAGTCGAGAAAGGCGCGGGGCGGAATCGTTCGTCGTCGGGGCACGTCCGAGCCTCCGGGACGCGGACGCCGCACGGTATAGCATGGACCGCATCATATAAAATTTTCGTGAAGTTTTGAATCCGTGCTTCGTACGTTTGTACGGTGGTAAACCTTCAAAAGGCGCCTGGACTTTTTAGGGGAAATAAAATCAAATATTTATTAATGAATTATTACAGTTTTATTACTCTCGTAGAACTTTCGTGAATTAATCAAATAATTGAAAGCTTTTTTTCGTGTTTTTGTTCTACAAAGACTAAGATTCCGTTCTACGAAAAATTGTGGTCAATAAACCTACTATTAAAGATATTTGCGTAAGCCGAAATGAACAGTACCTATTCATTATTATTTATTGTTGTACTTATCGCAATACACCTCAAATGTCGATTTCTTTAATTGCATTTATCTGATTTCTAGAAATTATTGACAAAATCTGGAAAGAAACAGAACCAAATTTAAAAAAAACATGTTGGGCGTGTCGTGGGAACTCGCTTTGAACGAAGTTCCTTTCGCCGGGTATTATGAATTAATACAGAGCGAACTAGTATGGTCTTAAGTTTCAATTGCTTATTGATTCATCATGAGATGCATAACTGTGCATCCGTCTTCAAACGACAGCCGGGCCCAACGGCTTAACTAGCTTTCCAAGGCACGAAGGAAACTCGCTATGTAAAGATGGTACACGATGGATCCACGGCATGACCTCGGCAAGAGTTGCTTTACCTTGAAGATCGACCTACACAGTCGCTTCCGACAGTTCAAACCATAAATATTTACTTTAGTCGCTTAAAAATAGCTTATATGAGGATATATACTGATCAGTCCAAAAAAGTAACAAAATCATGTGTACCCTACAAAACTTTCTCCTATAAAAAAATAAAAATCAATTTTCTCTTAATGTATTGCATTTAGAAGAACGGACGATATGTGACATTTTAGTTAAAAAATAGTAAAAAAAACTTAGTTTAATTTGACTTAATCTATGAGGTTGAGCCTAGTCAATAAAGCCGAAAATATTGGGCTCTCAGTTCAGACGTTTAAGTGAAATTCGATTCTCATTTACTTTTTAACAATTCACTTTTGTGTCATTATTTCTTTTTAACTAATTCATAAAGACATTAAAGGATTGAGGGCCATACATATATCGCCTTATATCTGTAATGTCATATTCTACAGATTTGGGAATTTCTTAAAATATTTAAGAAATTCTTAACTAAATTCCTAAGTTAAAATGATTAACCCAGAGATAGTACTTTCTGAGATTTAGGGTATGCCAGTTTATGCAAGCGTCTGGATTGAGGGCCCAAGTAATTTAATCATAACAGTTTTAATTCACGTTAAAGAAATTTTAGGCCCATTGCTTTAAGTTTTTACTATTTTTAACTAATTTCCCTTTAAGTCTTATTTCGTTCCGCAAGGATTTGAAAAATGGGCCCTCAGTCCAGATGCACGTCCTTTGCAGCTGTTATTATTTAGCCACGAGCTCCTCTAAACGCCTTACTAAAGTATCATACCAAAATCTTATTCTTTTACAAGTTTGTATTTATTGATGTAGGAGTTTCTACGTTTTTATTTTTAGCGTTCTGACAATATAAACAGTTGCTGTAACTTTTTTCATACGAAATACTAATATTCAGCTATTCAGCATTACATATTACTAGTTAAAATGATTATGCATTGCTAGGGCAGTCGTCCATACTTAAATTTAGCCATGTCCTTTCTAGCTTAAAATGTTAATTATAATATCTCGTATCATAAGGGTCAGAAATCTCAAAGGACACATTTACTATATTGATGTTTATGCCTGTCTAGCTTCTGCTAGCGGCTTCGTCCGAGTAATTGTCGAAAATTATCGAAAGGGAACATACTTCCGGGATAAACATCCTATGTGCTATTCCAGACTATAATCTATCTCTGTGCCAAATTTCATTCAGATCCGTCCAGCCGTTTGGGCGTGAAGAAGTAACAAACAAACATACAAACACACACACACAAACTTTCGCCTTTATAATATTAGTGTGATATGATTAGTGTGATGTGATATGCTAGTAAGCTAGCAAGCAGGTTACTTTAGCCTTGCGTATAGTTCTCGCCAAACTTCTAGGCCGCCCTGAAGTTGGCTACAATGGCAGTAGTAAATCTCATACAAAAATAGCATCGCTTCGTACTTTTCGCATCGGAAAGCCAACTTCAGGGCGGCCCAGAAGTTTGGCGAGAACTATAATTACAGGTATCCACGTTTTTGTTCCATTTGCCAACCAAGGATGCTAGGGTATTTCTTGCTTTCTGTAAGGGAAATTGCTATATTAATATACTATAACTCCATAGGTTAGCTATATTACACTAGAAATCAAACCATATCGACACATACAATTGTTTATTCGTCTTGTAAAATACGTTACAAAAGAGTCCATACCAACCAAGTTAGGAATTGTGCCTAAGAGGCATAGATCAATAATACTTTAAATATTCCTGCACAAACTTCAATGTACTAAGGGTACATCTTCTTACCCTTTAATGTATTTACTTATTACCCTTTAATGTACTAGGGTAATAAAATAAGAGACTTACGGAAATTACTCTTCAAGTTGTGGGTAAAAAACAAAATTTCCTTACCCTTTAATGTTCTAGGGTTAAAAAGACCCCTTCTTACGGAAATTACCCATTTATTATTTTGGGTAAGAAACGGCATCTTCTTATCCTTAAAACAACATCAAATTTTAAGGATTTTCTATTATTCGTTGCATTCATTCAATTTTGGTCCCAGTTTCAAAAAGAACTTTTTTGCAAAATTATGTGACGACCTGCCAAACGCGTTAGCTGCTGTGAATGGTTGAATATTCAACAGCCTATCGCCTTACTTGACATGGGATATATTTGTGATGAGTCGATTGATAGCTTTAAGCTTTGCTTACCCTATGTTTCCCAGCTCAAAATTATCGCAGAATTAATGGGACAAATTATCAAGCACGCGTTATCAGCTGTGATTGGCTGTTAAAAATTCATTCAACCAATCATAGCTGATGGCGCGTGCTTGACGATTTGTCACATTAATTCTGCGATAATTTTGAGCTGGGAAACTGAGGGTTAGGCTTATATCGAAACATGTTCTTATTTAAAAAACTCGTATTGAATGTGCAGGAAATTTTACAGATAAATTATTCGGTCTCTCACAATCCAATACCGAATAACATTTTTAACTTTAAAATAATCAAAGATTTTACATTACATTTATTGAGCTAACATTCCTATGTTTAATATCAAACTCAGTAGTTTTACATTTTTTTTATAAGAACACTTGGTCTGTCACTTTATTTTCTAAATATCTGAGCAAATACCTATGTTTAAGATAGTTGAATTTATAAACTAATATTAGATATATAAACTACTTTGAATTTAAATGTACGTCTCATTTTAAATGCTGTATTAATCTCCATACAAAAGAAAATTGTTTTTTCAATAATCTGTTTCTTAAAGCATGTGCTGTTTAGGTTTTTATAACATTAACCTTTGTTTTAAATGACATTTTGTTAAAAGTATATGAGACTCTTTAACAAATATACATAAAAGAACAATGGCGAAATATTAGCTGACTTAAATTTGAGCGTCTGAAAGTAAGTTATATACGAAAGAAATTCTATTAATTGTCTACGTTATTTAAAGTTGTGGGCTGGTTCAAAGCGGATAAAAAAAATCATAATAAATAAAAAATTATTTGATTTTTTAGTTAATTTCTCTAGCTTGGTGTTGCCATTTTAAACTTATTCTGCCAAGTGACGAGTAGTTACTGTAGTTAGTATATCATTGTTGTATTTGTTATTATGATAAAACGGAGTAAATAAATTAATAATACAGTTTATGTGTAAGTGTAGGTGTCCTTGCAGGTATTAATGATAGCCAAAAAGACTAGTATTCAAGTCTAAAAAAATATATAGCTTCGTTGTTGACGAAGACCTTTTGATACACGTCAAAGCCGCTTAAATAAATAAATATATTATTTCCAAAGTAGAGGTATATATTACATTTCATGCTGAAATAACTAGGAAAAGGAAATACTAATGCGATATTGCCCTTTTACTTCCACGAAATTGAATAATATTACCTAATAAACACATTATTAAAAGTTACCGAGACATAACCTACAAAAATGTATGACTGAACAATTGTTCTCGGCATTCTTGAACAAAAATTCTCGCACAAACAAATTCAAAACATGGCCCTGAATTAAACCATATATTTTTAATTTAGAGTCGTAGGAATTTAATCTCAGCTAAAACAATGTATGAGATTCTGCCATTGTTCTTTCTATTTGTCTATTTCTCATACTAGGTAGGTACATATTTTTATGGCAGTGTAAGTATAAGTCATTTTGTCTAATTAATGTAAGAAATATCAATCTAATACTGGGAGTATAATTTGTTATTTTGTGCTTAGGTACAATTTAGGGTTTTACATATGTAAAAAAACATTTTTATATATGTAAAAAAAACACTCAAATTTTAAATTTTAAAACAACACCTATGACCTAAAATACTGACTAACATTTTTAATACTTCAAGTCAATGATATCATATTAATATCTTCGGATTAATATTAACATTAGATAACTATCATTGGATTAATATTAACTTTAGATAACTGTCGTCAGATTAATATTAACTTTAGATAGCTATCATCGGATTAATATTAACTCTAGATAACTATCATTAGATAAATTTAATTAAATTGCTTTACATTTTATAACGGACGTCTCTGAATTTCTATTTTTTTTTTATAAATATGACAATATTTTATTACACATATGACTACAGCCTTCAAAATGGACGGATACAGACATTTCATTTAACATAAAATTCAACTTTTAAACATTTAATCAACAAAATTGACTAGATATGATAACACAGACTGAATGGAAGAAATGAACGTAAAACAAAAACGTACAAACGCTTTTTAAGGAGCTACAAAAGTCTAGCTTTTTGCTTTTAAGGCCATCTACCGGATCCAATTGTGATATAAACCATCCAGCAACCCACTCAAATACACACTAAACATTTAAACAAAATCGGTCCAACTATTTTATAGTTTTGCACTTAGTAATAAATTAAAAGACAGGTTCGCGTTTGACCACTATCTCAACTGATGGTAATTGATGATGTGTTCGACGTTGAAGCATGCTAGCCAAGAAGCTACAGGGTTGTAGCTATAAGGAAACAGTAAATAACTAACGTGGCTGCATTTATTACCTATGCATTGGGTGTGTTTTTACCCAATGCTTCATAGACATTACTTCAGTAAAGTTTCCCATTCAAACCATATTGATACAGTCATATTTATGACTTGTTCATACATATGGTCAAAATCACTGCGATTAATTTTCTTCCCATTTTATGTTACATATTAAGGGTTAAACCGGTTTACGGTTACAATGCACAGGGCTCTAGTTCAAATCACAAATTTAGATCTAAAACTTTTTGATATTACCCTAGACATATTGAAGGGTAAAATGAAGAAGTACTGGCATAAAAGGGTAAAACGACCGACTTAAAAGTGAAAAGTATTTAGAGTTTTAAACATAATAACGGGGTTCCAAATCTATAAAAACTTAGTAGAAAAAGGTCAAACCTAACACAGTCAATAACCCTATCTGGTCCGGTTGCGGAGACGCTTTCAGTGAACAAATAGATTCGGAGCAAATTGACTGAACGCACACGAGTGATCCTATCAAGGTTTCATTTTTTTATTCGGATGCACGGAACCCTCAACATAACTGATATAGGGATCTAGACTAAGTGACATTCTATCGTCAATGGAAATTGTTGAAATGCCAAATTATTTGGGGTCCCAAAACAAAGAAAATTTGGTTAAAAAATACTATAAAGCAAATGGGGATGCAAGTAAAAGGGTTTACCCGGTTCGTGATTATTTTTTCTTTAAATACGGTGGTATTTAAAGAAAAAATAATCACGAACCGGGTAAACCCTTTTACTTGCATGTCGCAGTGACAAAGAGCAAGCAAAAAGGGTTTTCTCGGTTTGCACCACCACTCGCACTCATTAGCGCCATCTATCGCCGTTGGATAGAACCGAACGCGGTCGATGTACTTTTATTAGTAATTAAGCCGTTTAGGCCGTCGAAAAACGTTAGTTACGACGGCACTGTTTCTTTCTATGGGGATGAATCACCTGTATGCTAGAATGAGGTGGGGTGAGGTGAGGTGAGGATGAGGTGGGTCTTTATGTTTGCTGCATGGTATTGATTAGTTATTCCGATAGCATGCGCTCATCAATCCCATTCATTTTTGACTTTCGATAATCGTAATCGCAAATATATGTCTTTTTTTCATAGAAATTTTGTTAGTTCCGCACAGCCACCGGGCCAGACAAGGGTATGACATAATACAATATTAACCTCCCGACGAATAGACTTATTGCGTCACAGTCTCTAGAATTACGAACACTATATATACTAAATACCCGACTTTGGAGGAGAAAGGTAAGATCAGACTTATTTACGCATGTATTTTGAAGGTCCAGATGATAGGAGATTGTAATGGGATTTCAACTTTTGCCTGTATAGAGTTTGAGGTTCCAAGACTTGATAATGAGAGTTTTCAGAAAAATTCACATCACCAGTTGGAGCCACATTTGCGACAAGTCTTTTCTTTTGAAAACGCAACATATATCATCAACATGACGTTGAGGTCAATCGAACTAATGTCAGAAAAAAAATAGGATTTTGACATGTGCCTGGACCTGATGTCTCAGTGCTGCTACCTAGTGAATATCATTCCAGAAGAGCCTCATTGTCTTGTAGACTGAATTCAAGATATCAAACGCTCCCTAGTCGAGTATAAGCTATAAAAAATACAGTTCCAGAGATTCGCAAACCTAACGCCTAGATCGCTTACCTACCGTATGCTAGTCCTCAGATCCATTAAAGCACTGGCAGTTATAACCCCATGCCTTTGCTTGCCTATACAGCTCCCATAATCTGCATCCCCACCTATAGTGACTGTCGAAAAAGAGGTTGAATTCCTCCTATGTTGGACCACAGACTTTTTACCACCACTCATAAAACCTGTTTCTGTGGGACTCTGTCTTGTCACTGGTTGGAAATAATCGCCATGACAATTCGTGTTTTCGGTCCATTCGTGTCTATGCTCAAAGAGTTTTGTCGCTCGAAGAGGTTTTGCTACACTCTGGTCGGGTCTATGTTCTTTGAGAGGCCGTTCTAGATGTGGTCTAGCTTTTGGACGAGATTTCTGGTCGGCTGATGCACTCAAATGCTTGGTCTTTGCGTAGGATTTTAAAGTATCCGTTTCGTGAAAATTCTTGCTGCTTTTGCTTGTGGTCGTTGGTAGAGGGTGCGTTTTGTTGCTGAAAGATATTTATAGTAAATTATAATTTCGAACTTTCTACTTTGAGCTTTTCACTGTGAAAAGGAAAAGGAATTTTGTCCAACATGCTATCCAATACCATCAACTTAAAAGTTCATTTTCCTTTGAATCTTTCATACCTAGAGTGAGTTTTCCTAGGTTGTATGTTGTAGCTCTGATGCTGGGTTCCCTTAGCCATGATGCTGTACAGTTTGTTTCGGTAGTCATCCACAGACATCTGTTTGTCATCTCTCAGTGGTAGGAGGACGTCAGACAGTAATATCGGTTCGTCGCGTTCACGGTGGAATCTAGAACGATATAAATAGCTAAATAATTTAATGACCATAAGATGATAGGAGAAGGAATTTTTGGGTAAAGATTAACAGATGTGAAAAGAATACAATACATGTTTTAAAAGTACTTTTTAAGAACCTTTTACAAGTAAAAAAGTTAAAGATTTACAAGCTAAAACTTTATTTCAAATGCCTCTTCAATCAACTATCATATGCATCTAAAAACTAAATATAAAAAAATGGTTGCTCGCACTTAGCCCCATTACGCTCTAGCGGTTGGCTGCCTAGGCGCTTCATTTGAGCGTTCAGCCGCCTGACGCGGTTGGAATAGCGGTTGAAAGCTATTCCAACCGCCATGGCGGTCAGCCGCTATTCCAACCACGTCAGGCAGCTGGCCGGTCAAATGAACCTCCTAGGCGGCCAACTGGTGCATAAGGGGGCTAAGGGTTAAATATTTTTTATGAAAGTGTGCGTTACTAATTTGGTATAATTCACTATCTATCTATCTAAAGATAAAACCCTGTAAAAGACAGACCGACGGACAGACTGCGTAGGCTCAGCAATAGACTCCTCCCGTTGGCATCTTTTGGGTACTGAATCCTAAAAATACTCACGCCAATACAAAGGCTCAATACTCACTTCCCCACATACTCATGATCCAGCGCCCGTTCAGCACTGAGCCTTTTCGCAGGGTTGAAAACCAACAGCTTCTGCACCAAGTCAGCCGCATCCCGTGGCGCACAAGACAGCAGCGCAGTGAGCGTGGCGCCGCCGTGCGGGTTACCGGCTTGCTCCCGGATCAACGACGAGCCGTAGCCGCTGCAGACTATCGCTATGTCTACAATGGCAGATAGAACGGCTTATGTAATATGTAAGGGGAAATCACGACAGCAGCGCCGTGGGCGTGGAGCTTCCGTGCGGGTTAACTGCTTGCTCCCGGATCAGCGACGAGCCATAACCGCTGCAGACTATCTCTATCTCTATGTGTGTAATTTGAAAGAAAGGTCACATTTTAGCAGGTCCATTAAGTTGCCGAAACGGGCGACATTAAAGAACATCATGTGGTGTAATTTTTATATTCAATTCTCATGTTATATAGGGAGCAAATTATTAGCCAACAACTGCGCACAAATCCACACTACGAGTTCCTACTGAGATATTTGAGATGCAAACACGGTAACCGAACCCATTGTCAGAATCAAGGCATATAATTAATAGACTATTTACCCTCGGCTGGGCACATTGCACGCAGAACGGATAGCCGACAGGGCCGAAAAGTTCTAGAGTGGCGACCGCGCAGCGCAACGTCTTCTTCTTCGTTAGAAGGCCTCCCACTAGGTAGACCGATAACCTGGTGAAGGTTACGGGGTTCCGGTGGATGCGAGACGCGCGGGACATTTAAGTATGACGACGCTTGGGAGAGGATTTTGATTTAGCGGTGGACATTCGGCTGAAATGTTGACTTACCCTCAGGAGAAGGCCTGGGTAACGCTGACATGATTTTCTCCACCTGGTTGACGGTGGAGGTTCCTGGGAACAATGGCTTGCCGGTCAGCATCTCACCCAGGATACAGCCAAGCGACCACATGTCGATGCCTTTGGTGTAGCTGAAACACGAAAAATAAGTTTAAGTATTTTTTTTAAATTAACCAGCCATTTGTGGCAAAGGGTTTTTAGCGGGTCCTGCATCGCACAAGCAGAGTTTTCGGCGCGATTTTAAAAAATACAACAGTCAGGCAACAAACGTCAGGCAGTTGCCCGGACCAAACATAACACCGGCGGATGCTCCCTTTTCAATGGAGGCTTGTGGGACTTTATACACTGTTCCGCATACCTCCAAACTAATCCAAACTGTTGTTGTTGAGCTAAAATATAAAGTACAAACAAATTACTACCTATAAAGATAAAAAAGATACAGCCCTGTAACAGACAGTGGGGTCGCTCGTAATCGGTTTGCTTAGAGGAGGCTTCCTCTGAATGGTGCGATGTTGCTGCGGGCGTTCCTCAGGGTAGCGTCCTTTCTCCTCTTCTTTTCTCTGTTTTTATAAACGCTATCACTATGGTCTTAACTTCACACTTTCATATCTATGCCAACGACCTGCAGCTTTATCGCCACTTCAAAATAGAAGAGCTCACTGGTGCTGTCGATGTCATCAATAATGATCATAAAAATATTTTTTCAGTGGGCTAAAAGTTATGGACTTTTAGTGAACCCTACCAAAACAGACATTTCTTCAATTTACTGAGTATCCAGCATCTCGTGCTGTCCGCCTCTGGAATAATCTCCCTCACTACATACGGGATAGCCCTTCGTTGGGAATTTTCAGGAAAAGGACAAGGGAACATTTCCTGTCAGCATGACACATAGATGATTACTATGTATTTATTAATTTAGGATTTTATTTGTATTATATAGTATGTATTATTTTTATGCACTGTGTGCTGTACACGTATTTGTTTAGTTTATATAGTTAATATGAATTTAAATGTTAAGTTTTATTGTGCACTTGAGTATGCTGTCCTCATTTAATAAAAATCTGTATGACATGAGGTTTGCTGTAAGAGAACCCAATGATGGGTTAAGCTCGCCTTTGTACATAAGCTGTCCTACTTTATTTGTATATGTTTGTTTTGTGTACAATAAAGAATAAGAACAGAACAGTCAGAAGTTGTATTGAATCGTCAAGGGTTTTTCCCGCCGTTGAAACTGTACCCAAAAAGAGGGCAGGGTCGAGGGTGTATAAACTGAACTTCCAAAATTTCAGGGTTTTGGAACCTCAAACTCAACAACGTGAATGATAAAGAGTACTTACTTCTTACTAGCGATGAGTATCTCGGGCGCACGGTACCAGCGCGTGGCGACGTAGTCAGTGAGGCATGGATCCGATCCTTCCTCCCCGCCCGAGTATAGACTCGACACGGACCGGGCTAGACCGAAGTCTGCTAGTTTCACTCTATTGGATAGAACACACATTGTACTATACTGTTACAAGATAAGGAAGCACCATCTATTAACGAGAAGAAGTTAACTAGTAGTAGCTAGTAGCGCTATCTCTCTCTTGCAGGGGCCTCGCGCGGCTACTCAAGAAGCTTACAACTGCAACTTTTTATTTTATCCATAGCAAAAATTTATTCGTAACTAGCTGTCCTCGCGAATCTTATTTCGCTTAGAAATTAAAATATAGCCTTAATAATGATTAGAACCGTTGCATTTAATATTTAAATTAAACAATCAACCATATTTGTCGAGAGAGACTGGATCTTGCTACACAGGGTATGAATCAAAGAAGAATTAAGATTTCTTACCTGCAAGCACTATCAATCAACACATTGCTGGGCTTCTGGTCCCTATGTATAACATTGCCAGAATGTATGTACTTCGTCGCCTTCAGCATCTGGTACATTATGTATCGCTTATGTATGTCCTTGAGTATGTTGCCGCGTTTGATCACGTTGTGTAGGTCTGTCTCCATGTATTCGAAGCCGAGGTAGATATCACGGTTGTTTAGAGCTCTGGGGTAAGGGTAAAAAGAAAAAGGGTAAACCGTGGTGAAGGGTAAATCGGGCTTCTAAAAGTTACCCGCTGTCTAGATACTTCTGCAGTTTGGGTAAATAGTTATATTTAGGTACAATAAAAATATTTAACGAAAAAACTAAACTGACTTCCAAAACACTAGAAAGCGAAAAATAACTTTCTTTTCGGAAGTCGGTGTCTTTGGTAACAATTTTTTTCGTTTTTGATCCCGACTACCGAAGAGAAAGTTATTTTTCGCTTTCTAGTGTTTTGGAAGTCGGTTTACTTTTTTTTTAATTTTTACTCTTTTTAGTTTCGGTACCGTAAATTACCATTAAAATTCCAACAAGCCTAAACAAGACTGGCGTACATTGTTTTATTACGGAGTTCCGATTAGGGCATGCAGTTTCGTACATTTTCAATTTCGAAATTAGCTTACGAAATTGGACTCCTCGATATCGAAATTTCGAAACTGAGGAGCCAAATATAATGGGAAATCAGAATAATACTTAAACTAAACACGAAATGCAAAATTTGTAGTATGGAGAGGTGCCTAAATGCAATTTATATTCAAACAAAGTGAATATTCTTTTCCTGAAAACTTCTACTATATATACTCCACTGCTGGGGACACCTTCGACGATACCGTCCATCTTTCCAAGCTCGGACTGGCAAGAGACGTTTGGTCAGTGTTGATTCGCTAGCTGGGGTTAAAGATAGTTATAGATAGCGCCTCATAGAATTGAGGCACTGCCGAAGAGCAGAGAGCCACCCAGCTCGTTAGTGACAATAGGAGATGCGCAAGTCCACTATCTTGGTTTAACCATGTACGGTGGGGCTTCAAAGAGTATTTCGAGCGCCTTTTCCCCGCATTTGTAGGCCACTGGGTGCTTTTCATGGACTGCTGCCCAATCTCGGAGGCAGAAATAGAATGTCAGTTGTCCAGCGTCAAACTAAAATCAACAGCCTCCAGTGGAAAATGGTTATTTGAATAGCACGCAGCTGGCTTAAAAGAGCGGAGCGCATCTCCTACAGGCATATTCAGGTATTGATCGGGCACGGTTGCTTCAGTGAGTACCTGTATAAGATTGGGGTAAATTGCCATCATTGTAGAGGTAACTTTGATTCTGTACAGCACACGCTCGAGGAGGACCTTCTTGGGCCTTTGAACGGTGGGTCTTAGTCGCCAGGATCGGGCGAGACCAGTCTCTGCCAGTATTAGTAAGAAATATGCTGGCGGCAACATAAAATTAGAGGGAAATAGACATTCGGAGAAGAAGGCATTGTGGAGGCAACCACCTCGAATTAGACACGCCGAAACCCCGCTTGTATCATTTAAGGCAGATGGATCGCCAGAGTTTAGGGCGCTCATAGTGTGATAGAGACTCTATCCGTCCACGAAGTGACCTCAGGAAAGACAGTGGCACAGTGATCACGTGCTGCCGTGCACATCGACGCTCAAGGGAGTCTCCCCAAGGATGTAGTATTTTAAGAAGTGCTGATGGTGATCACCAGTTTGGTTTTAATGAGGTAAAAATACCATACTGCCTGGTTTTTCCCCAAAAGTTAAGGCGCGAGTTCAGGCAAAGGTTTCCCGCCGATAGCAAAGAAATATGGGCATTCCCAGCAAACGTTTGTAGACCTTGTCAAAGTATTCCCCTCCATTATTATAAAGCTTGTTTTTTTTTATGGCCGAGCTTCTTTCACTCTTCTTTATTTATTTAACACCATTGTTAGCCTTTGTTTTATTGTAATATTAGCACACATGGTCACAAGGTGGCCCAAACGCAACGGTCTAATTGGCTTTAGATTCGTATTCAGACTCATTTTCAGATGATCCTCTTTTGGTTTCAATAGCAAATTTCATAATTGTATGAAAAATAACATAACATTTAAATTAAATCCAGTTTCGAAATTTCGAAATTAGGGGTGTCAGTTTCGAAATTCATAAACATGCAAATATGGTCCGAAATTTCAAAGTTCCGATGCCTACCTACCGGCTTCATCACCAGAGCAGTTCGGTAGTATCATTTTCATTAGGACCATTTAATTTAATTTGCTTCATCACAGTCATTTAACTATTCGGGATACATTATACTCAAAACATACATAACACTGAGTAGTGCCAGTGGCCATCTGTGGTCTTCTTCATCAGTTTAACTTCACCAAATGAAACTTTCTGAATGCAAATGCTTGCCATATTGATGAAAATACCAAAATAACTGTATATATGCCTATAAAATGTGAGGAGTTCCCTCGAGTTCTATAGGATCCTCTCATCAGATCCTGACTCGGTGACAATGGGACCATCTCGAGAGTATACCCCCTTTCAAACAAAAATATAATTTTCAAAATCGGTCCATAATTGACAGAGTAATCGGTGAAAAAAATACAAAAAAAAATTCAAACAAAGTCGAACATAGAACCTCCTCTTTTTTGGAAAGTCGGCTAAAAATAATTCGTGCTTATCTAAGAGAAGAAGGGTACCTTAATCATAGTGTGTTCCTAATCTTTTGAAAATTTTGCCTCTCGAAAAAACGCAAAGGATCTCCCTTACGTTATAAGATCTCACACAAAAAAGGAAATAAGGAATTCTGAAGGGTAAACCTGCTGCTGAAAAATGAAGATCATTCTTTAGGGAAGCTTTAGTTGAATAATTAATTAGGTATTTTTAATAATTTATTTATTATGATATTATGATTAGCTAACCAAGACAAGTAGACAACTGGGTCACTGAGTCCATTTAGCACGAGTAGATCCGGAGCACAAATTCTTAGGATGGCAGTCTTAGGATAACAGTGAGAACAGTGCAAAATTAAATCAATAAATAAGTAAAAAATTTAACAGTAGCGGCATTTTTCGCTTGGTATTTTGCATTCTAATCAGTTGCAATTACTTAGGTTAAGAAAATTATCTTTTATGTTGTCTTTTATTTTTTGCTTCAAGAAAGTATCCAATGACTTCTCCGGACTTCTCCCGCTCTGGGTGAAGCGGACTAAAACCCACCCGTGTTCCTTCAGTTGCTTGTACCAGGGCCGCGGTAACGCTCTTCCACAGTTATCCTGTATAACTGTAGCTACAACAGTTTAGCGCCCTTGCTGCCCTTTCAAAACTTATCTACTCTGTATTTTCCCCTGAAGTTAGAACTTCAAATACCTACATATCATTATCATCCTAGCTGTTCTATGATGGAGTCAAATTTTAGTCTAATCACGAGCGGCTAAATCTCAAGTAGGTACTATTGAGTAATGGTTTTCAATTATTTTACCGAACAAAATGTTTCACTTATCTAGCGAAACCTACCAATCAGAATAAACAATAAATTAAGTATTCACTTTGGTAGGAAATTTTCCTTTATACCTACCTATGAACAGCGGTGTAATTAACTTTTGAATGTAGTAGCAACCATATGATTCACTTATCTATTCAGGCCCCTATTACAATGGATTTTAAAATGTTAATAATTAAATAGCTACAAATATCGTTTTCACTCTGCTTGGCAGTATAGATGCAGGCCTACCTTGCCACTTCCCTAAGAAATAGATGTAACAGAAACCACCGGGCGACCCTATTTGAGTGGGGCGCTTACTACTCTTTTCGCATCCCCGCATACCAACAACCTACATATTCCTACCCACAACCCTCCCCACCCAAATTTCACCAACACCTCCCCACCTCATCCTCTCCCCCACCCCACTACAATACCCACACCTAACCGCGACTCTCCTGTGAGTGAGTGGTCGCGGGCTCGGTTGTCACTTGTTTGCTGCCGACGAGTAGGAGAGAATGGTCACCTGCGCAATTGAGCGCCGTTAGCAGGGATGAAGGAGTCCTGGGGAGTTGAGCCGATCGGCTCCGGTGGTAGTGAGTCCGTGAGGCAACATGCCCCATTTGGTCTGGATTTTAAGCGAAACGGTAGCCCTACTCTCTAGCCAAGGGTAGAGAAATGGTCATGGTATCCCGTCAGAGGGTCATAGGCGAGGTACTTGTGGCCCACCGAGGTCATCCTTGGATGGCTAAAGCGGTGGTGAAGTTCACGCCGACGGTGTAAAGGAGGGCTGTTCTGTTCAAGCCAGCCCAAACGAACGCACTGTAACCAGCCGTGTACCTATATCTCAAAGGTAGTCCTAACGTCCCACTTTAAGTAGTGGCACGTTCCCAGATGCGGGCTCGATGGTGGGTGGGAGAGATGAAGTTATTAATTGGTATTCATGGATTTTGTGGACTTGAATACCTTAACGCCGAAAGCTGACAAAACTCTTGCCCCGGGACGGGCTGTTAATATCGCTGGCCCCAGCGCGGGTGTCCCTCAGGCAACATGGGAAAACTGAAGCGAAAGCTGCAGAACCCAGAACGGGTATCGTCACTAAGCGGGGGGGAGCTAGCACCCCGCATATCCCTGGACCTGCGGTTAACACTGCGGGGTTCAGTGTATTGTCTCAACCTAAAAATCATTAGGGCTCAGGGCTACACGGGACCAGCACTGACCCTTCCCTCCCCACGGCAAGGGCAGGTGCAGGAGCTGGCGATGCATAATCCCACCGCCGGCCTAAGCTTTCCCAGGCATCCTCCTCCTTATCCTCCGCCAACTGTGGCCCACAGGCCATATCCTCCGGGGTAGCTGTCTCCAGTCATATGGGAGCAGCTGGCAGTATCGATGACGAGTCTGCGCCAACCTGGCGGATGCAAACTCGCAAAGGAAAGGGCAAGGATGCCACAATCACCGTTTCTCTGCTGCGCGGGGAGCTGGACGACATCACACCGTCGCCGGCTTCTGGCCCTTTGGAGGACGAATTGATCGAAGGAGATGCTTTCGCTGGTCTGCAGCTAGAGGAAGACGAGAAGGGCCCCACCCAAGATGGCGACCCCTTCGTCAACCTCAACCTGTAGCATAGTGCAGGCAAACCTCCACCACAGCCAGACAGCGACGGCCCAATTTCGCAAGTGGTTTTAGGTTCAACACACGGCCATTGTCCTGATTCAGGAGCAAAGACTATGCGAGAAGGAACTACGATATGGCGCCTTGATATCATTACCTCTACACGGTAACCAACAAGCTTACAGCTCGGGTAAGTCTACTGAATCCGCTCTTCATTTGGTGGTAAGCCAAATAGAGGAAGCAATTCATCAGAAAGGTACCTGCCTGGGCACTTTCATAGACATCGAAGGGGCTTTCGACAAGACAAATTTCGCCAGTATCGGTGCTGCACTCTCCAAGCACGGAGCATATCAGGTACTAATTACTGGATAACCAACATGCTAAGCAAACGAGCAGTTCGTCTGGAGGAAGAATAGCAGCTGGCCTTGATAGCAAGGGGATGGCCGCTGAAAAAAAGAGTCAAGTTTACTCAGAAAAGAGCTCTAGGCCCTTTACGTCTACCCAAGCTGTTGAACACGGAGCTACAGTTGTCCAACGAGATCAAGTATCTGGGAGTTATACTTGATAGTAAGTTAAACTGGAGCAGTCATTTAGACAACAAATTGAGAAAGGCATGTATCACTTTCTAGCAATGCAAGAAAATGATATGCAAAAAGTGGGAACTCTACCCCAAAATCATACTCTGGCTGTACAGCGCGGTGATTCGGCCCATGATCACTGGTTTGGTGGCCTCGTACTAAGCTAAGTACAGCCGTGAATAGATTACAACGCATGCAAAGACTGACCTGCATGGCGATAACGGGCTGCATGAGGACTACCCCGACTGCTGCGCTTGAGGCCATACTTGGACTCCCGCTTCTCCACCTGTTCATACAGCAGGGAGCAACGATGGCGGCAGTACGTCTCAAGGCACGGGATCTCTGGGATAAGGGAGAGACACAACACACCGCTCTGCTCGAGGAACTCAACATCGAACTCCCTCTAACAAAAGCAATCAACGACCGGCGGATACCTAAGCAATTCATCTTTGACAAGAAATACAAGATCCAACTCCACGAGGACCACCGCTGCGGAGGGCTACGCCCTGACGAGCTAAGGATCTTCACAAACGGATCCAAAACAGGTACTGGCACAGGTGCGGGGGTGATCTCGGAGGACCTCAAAATCCACTTAGCAACGCCATTTCATAAAACGGTGTCAAGCCGAGTGCTTCGGCATCACTCTGGCAGCCTCAATCATCCTAGCCAGGGAGATTAAGGATTTCCCTATACGCATTCTCTCAGACAGCATGGGCGTCCTGCAGGCACTGAGTAGCCACACGGTTAGCTCTGGGCTGATATACGAGTGTCACCAACGTCTGAACCAGGTTGGTACACACAATAAAGTAACCATTCAATGGAACAAGGAGCACGGCGATTCTCGAAGTAATGATGCAGCGGATAAGCTGGCCCGAAGGGGCTTCAGTATGGTGGTGGAGGGACCAGATCCCATCATGCCAATCCTTCGGTTACCTCCGAAATCTGGTAAGGAAACGCACCAAAGAGCAATACCACAAAAATTGTGGAATGACAACAGCGAGTGCAGGCAGACCAAGGAGGCACTTCCCTCTTTAGATGGAGGAGGACGAGAAAGCAGCACACCTGCTCCTAAGCTGCCCACTAATCGCTGGTTACAGGGCCAAATTCCTTGGTGACCCAGGTATCGTACAGGGGATAGTTGGCAAAACCAAGGCACTACTGGTTTTCCTCAAGGAGCTGGGGTGGATCGAATGAGGAAGACAAATCCCAACTGTACTAATACGAGCTTAGACATGGAGTTGCAGACACTAGCCCGTCTTAACTTAACTATTGTTTTAAGCATGTGAGTTTACTTTTCGTGGCAAGTAATTAGATTTTTTTATTTAATTTACACAAAATTAATAATGTTGTGTAAAGTGGGTAGGTGAAAACTAAATAAACAATGGAAGGACTCAGTCTAAATCATGATAAGTCTAGAAAGAGGGTGACTAGCAATGTATGAAAGAAGAAGTTATGTTGCACTGACCCCTAATATTTGGGACAAGAGTAGAACAGTGATGAATTTAAAGTATACCTATGTTCTATTATAAAAAAAAAATATAAAAAAACTTACTGTTTACTATCAACTTGCCCCCCCCATAGCTGGCCAAAAGAATCCCAACAAATTCCACCTGTTTCACTCCAGAGCTAATATGGACTACACACACAAAAGCAAATCTAAATTAAGTACCTAGTTTATTCTTAAATTTACTGAGAAACAATGTACAGCCTAAACAGCAGATTCCAAAAGCAAGAAATTTTACACTACAGGCTCTTAATACAAGAAAAGAGGATGGACTTTTGAACCCTCTAAAACACCCTCTAAAGGGATTAAGTATGGAATGAATGTTTCTGTGGACATTCATCAATTGATCCAGTTGAAAATTCCATCAGACAGGTTGGTACACAGTTTGTTTTTATAAACCAAACATTAATAAAAATTAGTTACCTGTGTATACTATGCAGCTTCACAATATTCGGATGGTTACGGAATGACTGAAGGAAAATTATTTCCCTAAAAGTCCGTTGAGCATCTGTCTGGTTCCGGAAGGCATCAAATATTTTCTTAATCGCCACCACATCCTTGGTCTTTTTATCAGCAGCTTTCCAGACAATACCATAGGCACCCTTTCCAAGACGCTTCTTAATTTCGAACCTCTTAAGAATGTGCTCATCGATTTCAGACATGTTTTTGTCGGGACTCTTCTTCTGAACAGGTTTTTGGCCCACATCCTTCTTCCGGTCGTCCTTCTTACCTTGATTTTGAGACATCAGCACTTCTTTTCAACACAAAGAATTACGCGGAGACTGTAAAATCAAATTCTGCAATCGATACAAATTAAAATTCATATATTCGAAGATTTCATGTTTTGCTATCAAATGACTGTATAAAATGTAAATTCGAAGGGTATCGTGAGCTTATTTGAATACCAGAAAAGCGTGACTACCATCATTCTCAAAATATTGATTATTTACGCTAAGCAACGAGAAATATGTCGATAACAAACTGATGATTGGAAAACCATCACAATTTAAATATTTGACAATTTTAAACTGTACTTACGTAAAAAACAGCAATAATACTTCACAAATCCCATTATACGTTTTCTATTTTTTTTCTTCAAATATGGATATTTTGTCAATATTACTAGATAGACATCGGCACATTTGAATTCTGCCAGTCGAGTTTCTTTTGTTTACGGCCACCCAAACAACCTGTCAGTTGCCATGGTAACAAAAGATGTCAACTATAGTAATGAGGTTAAAATGTATAATCGATAAATATTATAAAATTATCAGTCGATTTTTTTGCATTTTTATACTGAAGAGACAGAATTAGTTTTTATTAAGATACTGAAGAGACATAACAAAAAATACCAACTTCTTAAAAATACACATTTGCAAAAGTGAAGTAACTTCATATTAATTGTTAACATGTTTCCAGGAAAAAAAACGCTTTTTAATTTTTAAGACTTTATTTTTAAATTTTAACATTAGTACAGTAATTCTGACTATAAACACTCTCACAGTGATGAATTACAACTATTAATTGTCTTGTAATACTTTACCGTTTTTTCTTAGATGGTAATTTAATAAATGCGCAATACTTTTATTAGGGAATGATATTATTTTAGGTCAAATAATATTTAAAAAATTGTAAATTATTGTTATTATCCTTAAAGCTAATGAATATGATAAAATATTACCATCACAATGAGGTGATAAGTACATAAATCTAATATTAAAAAACGGCTGACTTGAACACTATATAGTCCATGAAAAAAAAAATATCTAAATACAACATGTGTAAAAAAATATAATTATACTAGGTAAATTAATAAAATTCTGTATAAAAAATAAATATTCAAACAAAAATATAGTAAAATTACGCTAATTTAAAACATTTTTACCGTTTTAGTGGAACTTGATGTTGGCGAAGCGTTTAACACGCAGTGAGGTAGGTACCGTGGTATCATGCTTCCTTGCTTTTTTCTCTATTTGAGAAGATTTTCCGCTAACTTTGACGGGCTACTTGTACTACCGTACATAAGACTTCTATGACCTTTGCCCAGCAGTTTGATAATAAAGATTTTAAATTGTAATAAAATTTTATATGTAAGTACTAAGTAGTAAGTACCTAAAGAGTAATTTTAACAGATATTTGCTAGTTGCAAGCACGAATAATGTCATAAATCTAAGATAAATTTTAAAATTCTGACTTTTAACAGATTAGTTCCATATTATATAGCCATATTAGGCCCATTGATTTATAAATCTTCTTAATCAAGAGCCACAACTTGAGATTCTCCTTTTCTTATGTTGGATGTAAGATTATTTAAATCCAAGGTGTAATTTTTTTCGGTCTTATCGAAAAACATGAATAGATTTTATATCTATTAATGACTGTACATAATAACGCCTCAAGTCACAAACTATCTATACCTAACCACTACTTCAAAGCTGTGACTTGTGGCTCAATTGATTGTAATTATGATATAAAATTCAAAATGAGACTTATCGTAATATTCGATGAACGTCCAAAGTTTAGAATATTTCTACTTATTTTACGTCTGTTAGAAGAAGTGCCTCTATGGTCTAGCTGTCACTATAACCGCATTTTCGAAAGATGAAAATTTCTGTACTTATAGCTATATCGTATTGAAAATTGCACACGCTAAGGTATTACAGTAATAAAACCTAACTACAGACTGTCAGGAAAATGGCTTGGCATTGACTCGAATAAGAGTACTTTACTTACATAAGAGTAACCTACTCCACTATAATGCGGCACTGTTTCGTTAAATTGAAGAAACTAAAAAGAACACGTAACAAAACCAGTATAATCCCCTCAGTGCTAATTAGCAGACAATAGAACAACAATTGTTTCTAGTAATCAACATTCAAATTGGACTCAAGGGGATTTAGCTGGTCTCGCATTTTAAAGAACATCTGTTCTATGATAGATAAGCCAGCACAAGACCGAGGTGTTACCCCTAAAGTGTGGCTGAAAATGTGGTTTGTTATATTTCTCTAGAGAGACACCCTAAAAACTTCGACCTTTAAAGGGCAGTAATTGCGTGTTAACCCGTACTTATAGTTAGTTTCTGTAGCACATAATTTATAGGTCTTGTGTTTGCGTCCAGAGGAATGTAGACCTTGACTAGTTGGAGGTAAGGATATCACAAAAAAATATTGCCGTATCTACGATCTATTTCTGGATAGACAGAAAACAGACGAGATAATCGAGATATATCGTTTCCGTTTCTCATTTAGAGGGGAGCTAGCTTGGTAGGGTTTTTAAGCAAGCATGTTCAGAGCGACAAGCTGATAGCTGTGTAGGTGCCCCGTGCGGCTTGCTGAGACCGACAATTTAGCCGAAAATCTTCACATAGGAGCCCTTTGGTCAGGGGTCCGCTTTCAGATTTCTAAAAAGGACATTTTACGTGCAAGGTAAATTTTCATTTGACCTGGTGCAGCTTGATGCAAAATGACCAAAATAGACAAAATCTTACGAAGAAATTGTGTCCCTAAATCAGAGAACTATAAAAAAATGACCATGTCGATTTACTTTTCGCTCTGAATATGCTTGCTCAAAAACCTGGCCAGCTTCTCCTCTATTTAGGCTAGAACGGTCCAGCAATTTTCACCTAAGGAATCGCGGCCTGTTAAAAAGAAGAAGGTCTAAACTACCCGCTATGATCTACTCTGCGGTGAAGGCACACGTCATTATTGAGCGCATTAAGTTTACAACAGTGGTGGATGGATTTTCTTTTTCTCTTCGACGTCCAAGCGTCCGAGGTCAATGGAAGACGGTGTGGGAAGACCGCAGGGCCATTCGAGAGAGTCCGCCTCGTGTGTCATTATGTGTTCAGCTTCCACTGTAATGTAACGCATTTTGGTTTATTACATTTATGTTACTAGAAAAGTTTAATTTTTAAATAAAAATAGTTTAGATTCGAGAATAAAAATGATGATGATGGATTTTTGCTGATGATTGTTGATGGATGTCCGCGAAAACATATTAATAAAAAATCTCCTATTTTAACCAGTTTTATATTAAAATTCTCAGGAAGTGGCCTTGCAATTTTAGGTCACGCACCGCTAACAATTAAAATTAATAATAAGTAAATAATAGATTTTTCTTGTTTTGATGAGTTTTTATTAAAATGTGCACCCAAATGGTTACGTATATGTTAAGTATTTACCGAAAGCTAACTAATGTTTGTGGGTATAGTAAAACCCGTGAAGATATTCATAATAAATTAACCCACATGAGTCATTGCAAAGTTTTCTTAGCAAATGATTAAAAAGCTGGCAAGAGTCCAAGTCTGTCAAATAAAACTGAATGTTGAAATCCATACTCATTTTGGTTATGTATTTCCGGAAATAAATTTGCATCAGCCTTTAAAATAATGAAGATGACTATTATTGTGTTATGATTTTATCAAATTAAGGATGTTGGCTCACTGTTTTAAATTAACTGCATGAATATTGTTAATATATATGTTATCCTACTACTTACTTCTGATTCTATGAACTTTGTTTCCGTATGCAAGGTCCCAGTAGTACAGAGTTGCGAATGTGAGAGGTATCAAAGGCATCAGAAGGTATGGTCTTTTCGTCCTTCTGAATCTGTAAGAGATATTTCTAAGTCATTTATACAATTAGGGCAATACAATTTTTTACATACTTGAATTTTGAACTTAATTAATACCTGTTATTATTTATGTTGATGACCATTATTATTGAAATACACTTACTTACTTAATAATGGTGGGTGGCTATTTTCGTCACTACGAAAATAGCCCGCTTTTGGCCCTATTATCTTAGATAAATAAAATATTACCCAGTTAAGAGGCCTGTTGTAGCAGTAACATAAAATGCAGTTAACCAAAGGCAGGTGTCTCTGCTCTTCGCTATCTGCATTGCCATTTGCCGTTCTTGCATTTGATATTGCAGTTGTATTTGTCTCTCCATCTAAAGAAAACATTAGTTAACACCTTTCTAAGAAAACATCTAACAAAAAATCTGATACATGTTTTTACCTTTATTTTATTGATAGTTTGTATGAATTCTTGATTCTTTTTGAAGTTCTCTTCCATATTCACGGTAATATAGTTTCCCATCTTAAAGTTAGAATATTTTCTTTATTTAAACAAAAATCACAACAAAATACGATCCGGATCGAAGCCCTGCCTGCTCTGAATATAAATGGTGGAATGCCATCCATCAGTCAGCTGTTTGTTGATTAATTTTTTTTTTCAAATATCGCAACGTTTTGTTACTGCGTTAAATCTTGTTCAGTAAAAAAATAATAATGCGTAAATAACGGTTTTATAATAAAAGTAAATATTTAATGACAAGAGTGATTCTTTATTAATAATAATAATCTTGATTCTCAATAGCTTATAATCAATATTTTGTAAAAATGCGCTCATCACTATTTGTTGACATTTGGCAGTTTGACATTATTGGGCTGGCAATTGCATTTTGACATTTGACTATTATATTCCCGCCAAATTCTCCAAGCAAGAAGCAAGCGTAAAAGCGTTGGGTTTATGCAAATTATTATCATTTTGTGCAGCAATATTGGATTTTGGATATAAAACTGCAGAATGGGTATTCTAGGCTTATCTAAGTTAATTGGAGATATTGCTCCACATGCTATCAAAGAAATGGAGATAAAGAACTACTTTGGTGAGTCCCATTTGTATGATTCGATTTTTTAACCTCGACGAATGTAAACTTTACTGTTTTGTTCAGATATTTAAATCGTATTTATTCTATTTCTCACATCCATTATTATCACACCTGTATTCCCCAACTGGTTAGGCAGAGCTTTAATTACTTAAAACTATCCCTTATTTCGCCAGTTATATTTAAGTCTCCTGTGAAACACTTTTTTTACGCCGTTTATACTTTTTTCAGGTCGTAAAATTGCTATCGACGCGTATATGAGCTTATATCAGTTCTTGATAGCCGTAAGAAGTGAAGGTTAGTTATATTTTTTCTTACACCTGGTGAAGTGACAGTTCACCTACTTTTTGCCGGGGCTGCGCTCCCGTGGCTGATCAAGGTATCAAATCAGCCTATGACACTCAGCAAAAGTGTGGTGTAATTTTAGATATATGTTATATTCTTTTATTCTAGTCTCTATATATAAATGATGTTTGTTAAAAACATAAGCAATATCACCTCTTTGTTTACATTGATTTATACTAATACTATTCCTTTAATACTACTTTTTGTTTATCAAGTACACTTCACCTTATTATCTATACTGTATACAGTATTGTGACTTCGCCCTGTCCTTGAAATGATTACCTATAGCCGGGCGGTATCTAAACATGCGATAGGGCTGCCCACCTATAGTATTTTAATTTCATCTACCTACCTAGTTTCTTTCTAGTATTGTGATTGTAAGTAATATATTTTTTATTACAAAAAATTAAATTCATTGTGAATGAAAAGTACTTCTGTGTTCAATAAAAATACTTGTTGTGTTTTACCTACTACAATACTGTAAATCCTACTAAGTAGGTACCTACCATTTATTACTTTCATAATGATATTTCGGCTAATTCAATAATAAATGTAAGTAGCTACGTACATAAGTAAGTAGCGTGGGACCTCATCTCACTGACTTCTCCTCCCCTTTTTCACTCAAAACAATGCCAAGGAAACGTAAAAGAAAAGCTGTACAGCGGCAGCACTCCGTGTCACTCAAAGTGCACCTCAACAACATAAGAGGGCTGCACACTAATCTCGAAGCAGTCCATCACCACCTGGAGACTGATAGACAAGCTCTTGTTTTCCTTTCGGAGACGCAGTTCTCAGTTTCATGTCCATCACATGTGTCGTACTTATCATACCCAGGGTTTACCCTGGAGCACAATTTTAAACCACGCGTGGGTGTTTGCATGTACGCCCGAGACGACATCTGTTATCGGCGTCTCCGAAACCTTGAGGACTCCAGGTTTTCCGTGCTCTGGGCACTGGTGGACACAGGCCTAGATAAAATTATCTACGCCTGTGTCTACCGATCGCACAGTGGAGATCAGGAGACAACCAGGCTCACGGAACATCTGTGTGAGGCGGCTGGTACGGCACAGCCGCGGTACCCTCCTGCCCAATTAGTGATACTGGGGGATTTCAATGCCCACCATCAGGAGTGGCTCTTCCCATACCAGTGCACTGATTATGCTGGACGAGAGACGCGAA
Source organism: Orthosia gracilis (assembly GCA_947562075.1). NCBI lineage: Eukaryota > Metazoa > Arthropoda > Insecta > Lepidoptera > Noctuidae > Orthosia > Orthosia gracilis. The sequence continues at coordinate 15,676,342 of OX387265.1, forward strand.
AGCTTGCGCTTGCGTTAAATCTCGCCCAGCTGGTCTAGGGAGCAAAGAGGGTGCCGGATGTTGATTCGCACACTGCCAATTTTCACTGGACTGTTTACCTTCCAAGTCAAATGTTACATTCTTGACTACCAATGTTAACGCAGTACTGGCCGTGCGCCCGCTCGGAACCAGAATATCAATATTGAACCTCCTTTTGAAAGGGGGTTCGTACATTTACAAATGCTATTTCAGTTATGAAGAAATTCTAGCAATCAAATTTTCTGTGGTCAAATTTTTAAACTTTTAAGTCGTTTTGGAGGTATCCAAAAGTAGCGTAAAAATATCGTGTTGTTAATAATTTTTTTAAAGCAAAACTATTTTTCATACGAAAAAACCATGTTTCGCAAATAATTTACATGAAACAATAAGAAATATTTACTTTCTTCAAACCTTTTAACCTAGCCGTTACTAAAGAGTATGCTTTAGAAAGTTACCGTTTTACGGCACTAAAGCGGTTGTAGGCCCTTAATGATAGAAAAACAGATTGCATTTTTTTTTCAATGATTTCTATGTTTTTTTACAATTACTTCAAATCCTAGCACCAATCAATTCTTAACCTTCTCTGCAGGATCCCAGCTAGTATCCGTAGATGGAGAAACAACATCGCACTTGATGGGCACATTCTACCGAACCATCAGACTGGTGGAGAATGGCATCAAGCCTGTGTACGTATTTGACGGGAAGCCTCCGGACATGAAGTCCCATCAGCTGAATAAGAGAGCAGAGAGGAGGGAGGAAGCAGAGAAGGAATTGCAAAAGGCTACGGAAGCTGGTACGTATATATCTGGTCATTGAAAATAATGCTATTCACAAGCTGGTCTGAAAATTCCTACGTATTTTGTTTAAAAGAACGACCTTCTGAAAGTCAGGAGCATTCTTTTCGGTGCATAAAAACTATGCTGCTTACTGCATACTAACTTTTTGAGAAGTATTTAGGCAAAAACTGAGAAAACTGGTTCCCATGTAGATAAAACCGAAAATTCGGAGACATGTCATATGCCTGCGAATTTTTTACCTCACATTGGGTCTGCATATGGCTTAATCCCTCTTGCAGAAGGGAATCCTGCGTTTCAGCAGATGGAGTGATTGTAGGCTGATTATCCAAGAAGGATTATAAAAAACCAGCCAAGTGCGAGTCGGACTCGCGCACGAACAGTTCCATACCATTATCGTAAAAAACGGCAAAAAAGTCACGTCTCTTGCATGAGAACCCCACTTAAATATTTATTTTATTCTGTTTTTAGTATTTTTTGTTATAGCGGCAACAAAAATACATCATCTGTGAAATTTTCAACTATCTAGCTATCACGGTTCATGAGATACAGCCTGGTGACAGACAGACAGACGGACAGTGGAGTCTTAGTAATAGGGTCTCGTTTTTATCCTTTGGGTACAGAACCCTAAAAAAGCAGTCAATATCCCGAAACAAACACCTTTAACACACAATCAATGTACACTTAGGGATCATACAATCATTCTTTAAAATTACTTACCATAAATACAACCTCCTTTAACAGGTGATCAGGAATCCATAGAGAAGTTCAACCGTCGCCTAGTAAAGGTGACTAAGGTCCACAATGAGGAGGCGAGACAACTCCTTAAGCTCATGGGTATACCTGTGGTGGAGGCGCCTTGTGAGGCTGAAGCACAATGTGCTGCATTGGTAAGTACTTGAAGTAGATATTACATCATCATCATTCGCCTATAACAGGTCACAGCTGGACATAGGTCAATAGGCCTTAGACCGTCACACAGCGAGCGCCAAGCGCGAGCGTAGCATCTCCGTTTCAGCTTAGGCGAAAATTCTTTCGTATGTTCAGATGTCCGAATATCCATCTGTTCTGCAGGTCGCATTTCCCAACCTATTCGCCTGAAATTTAGTGAGCGGGTTCCATAATGAAAAAGACAGAGTCGCGAGGTCTACAGCCTTCTACATCTCACAGAGCCACTAGTATCTAGTCGTACTAAAAGCAACATTGTTGTTCTACCGAGTCAGAGGGTTGTGAGTAGGGCATGCAGAACCGCATCCGGTCCCAGGTTTTTGAGAACCGGGTCTGGTAAGCAGTTAGAACCGAACAAACCGGTTCTACTCGGTTCCGGCTGATAAAATTATTAGCACCATCAACATAATTCCGGTGAAAATACTGAACTAGGAATCAAAATTCGCAGATTGGCTTCCAATTATAGATACTTTGCTATTATTATTCCCACGTTTCAATATTTCGAAACTGTTTCATTATTTTACAACTGTCGATAAGAAACGCTGCAATGAAGAATAAACTTGCTCTGGGCACAAATTGCAGTAAAATCAAAACATGAAAAGAATTAAGCAAAAAACTGATTTTTGGGCTCTTTGTCAACCCATTTCTTTTTGATCCTTTGCCATTTTTATGGAATTTTCAGCCAAAGTTACTGCTACCACAATGAACGTAATTCCGGTGAAAGTACTTAACTAGGTTTTTTTTCGCAGCAAATGTATTTATTTCCTGGATTATAACGCGTATTTTAAATCTAAGAAATAACGTGAACACTACTCTTTTTTTTTAAAGAACCGGGGACACCAGGTTTACGCCTTCCTGAACCGGTTCAGCAAATTCCTTTAAAGAACCGGGTAGAGCCGAGTGCATGCGAAAGTTGTGAGGATTGTACTCAAGATTTGATAATATAAATACAGTGTGAGTTATGTGAAGATGATTAGGCAGTAAGGCCATTAAACTGTGTCGTTGCGCTACTTAAGTCGTCACAATCTAAGAAGTCCGTTGGCCCTTTTTACATGCCGCGATAACTTTCTACGTAAGAAATTGAAAATTCAAATTCATAATCCTAATTAATTACTATGTTACCCGTACACTATAAGAACTAGGAAATGCAGAATCGGTTCTGTTAAAAAAACCGGAATTTTTGGGACCTTCTGGCTAAAGAACCGGGATTCCCGGTACTTTCGATACTTTAAGTAAGCCTTTATAAAATTGTAGAGTTGAAAGTGTTGAATTGGAGAAAGCAAGAGAAAGTCAAAATGACGGCAAAATAAAAATCTTTAAATCCTCATCATATCAGCCGAAAGACGTCCACTGCTGGACATAGGCCTCCCCCAAGCGTCGCCACAATGACCGGTCTCTTGCGTTTCGCAACCAGCGGATACCCGCAACCTTTACCATGTCATCGGACACCTTCAAATCAAATGAAACGTTTCATTTCTTGGTTTATAGACACTAAATCAGTCTTCCAATCGGTACACAAACAACGCATATTCTATATTCTACAGCAACATTAAAGCATTTTTGTACCTCATCCTACATAATATATTATTATAAAAGAAACATTTATTAAACATGTTCTGAAACAAATTCTTTAAAAAAACATGCATAACCAAATTATAAACAAAACGTTAACATTACCTTACGTAATGTCTATAAAAAAAGAAAAGTTTTAGCGTAGCATTTATCGGTCTCAATATTATTGATTACATAATCTTACCCAATTTTTTTTTTAAATTGTAGTCTTACATAATTAATCAACTATAGTTTGGAACCACTTCAATCGACAAATATTTTTAGTCAACTTGAGTCTCATTTTAAATTTTAGAAGAAATATAACTTAAACTTCAAGTTTGCAAAACTTAAACGTAGATATTCGTCCTTACAACACTATACACAAAAATACTCATTCTATAACATTATAAAAATTTTGAATACATAGTTACAATTTCGGCAATCAGTAACCTGGGTACCTATTTATTTATTTTTCAGAGTATTTCTCTCCTGTCTTTAAAGTGATGTCAAAGTATAAGTCAATCAATCGAGTCACTGGTCAGTGCAAATTCTTTTTTTTAATTAGCGATGGTCACCAGCGGCCGGCCCCTCCCACTCCTCCGCACCCACGCGCAACCTGCTCTTGTACTACTAGGTAGCAAGTGTGTGTATTCCACGCTTTTAGCGGTCGGGCTTTAGGCAATAAAATTAGAAATATTTTAGTCGCGAATTATCTTTTCCCGAAAGTACAGAAAGAACCGGGATTTGGTTTTCAAAATTCCGGTTCCTAAAACGACTCAAATTGCCTGGATTGCCCGGTGCTTTCGGTTCTGGGATTTCCCGGGACTATTCACTCATAACAACGAGTATCATTCTCAAGCATCAAGTTTAATTATTATTAAGTATTTTTATAGCTGTCAAAACGGGACTTTTATTTTTTGACAACTTTAAGGACTTGTGTTTGCCAAGTGCTAGGTTTGCTCTCCAGGCCATTCTGTCCGGCCTGGATGTAAATTCCCTTCATAAAATGTTCAGTAATTCTCAATCTTTTTGGCCGCAGAGTATCTTTCAACTTAGGGAACCCGAACCGGGCAAGCTTCATCAAAATGGTTCAGCAGTTTTCAAGATATGGAACATACAACCGAACTCCTTAGCGACAAACAGCACGAATGTTTAAATTAGGTTATTATGGGTATTTGTCAATACTCACTTTTAATGATAGGGTACTAAAACTAAAAAGAAAGATATAAAACTTTTTCCAAAAAAAACCTTACCGACTTCTAAAGCAAAACACAAAAAATGCAAAAATATCTTTCGTTTCGGAAGTCGGCGTTGAAAAACGATAAAAACGAGAGGTAGCAAAGACACCGGCTGCCGAAACGAAAGTTATTTTTGCATTTGTTTTGTGTAATGCTTTAGATGTTTATTTATTTTTTGTGAAAAAGTTTTTATTTACACATTGGTTTCAATTAATTATCACACTATCCCAAGTTTTTTTTCGTGACCATGAATAGACAGACAGGAAATACAGAATCTAACATACTAAATCAACTCAAACTAATTCGACCATGTAATTATTCCCAGGTAAAAGCCGGCAAAGTGTTCGCCTCAGCCACCGAAGACATGGACGCCCTCACATTCGGCACCAACGTGCTGCTGCGTCACCTGACGTTCTCCGAGGCGCGCAAGATGCCTGTCCAGGAGTTCCATCTCGACGACGTGCTTAAGGGACTGGAGTTGGACCAGAAAGAGGTAATAAAACTATACTGCGTTAACTATACAGAGCTACTGGTTAAGTCGACCTAGATACTTTAGGATGTTGTAGTTTCCAACATTTCTGACTGATTTGACTATGAAAGACCGTACCCCAAACTTAACCGTTTTCAAAATATTGTAATTTGAAGTTGTTTTTTTAATTATTGCCTTATTTTTGTCAATTGGCCTATTTTATTCGGGTTCATTGCCTCTTATTTGTGTTTGCAATTTTAGTGTAGTAGATAAGTTGTTTTAGTATTCGAAACACGAAAATTGCATTAAACTGATCCAACTGGGCCGTAGTAGACGACGACAAAGTATGTTTCATAGTCAAAGCAGTCAGGAATTATGGAAACTACAACCTCTTAAAGGATTAGATCGACTTAACCTGTATCCATGTACAGTTCAAAATGTCTAAAGTTGATTTTTGTTTAACTGTAATAATAACTTCTAGCCTGCTCACAGAATCAGAATCAGAATATCTTTTATTTGCAAATATGGGTAATAAAGTGGGTAGTAGTGAGTTTACATAGAGTTCTGCCATATTTCACCATTCGGCATGCAAACATTTTCATTATCTATATAACACAATTAAAAATTTTAAATATATTACAAAATTAAATAAATTATCATATCATTCTCATTCAATAGATTATTAAACTTAAAAATTTCATTTAAACATCAGCCTAATCAATACATTATTCCTAAATTTAATATAATAAATATAAAATGTCAATGAAGTAGGTACTTAAATATATCAGTTCACAGTTTACTGATACTTCAAATGGAAGCAGGTCTTTATTTGATTAATTCTTGTCTTATCAATTTGCATAGAGATAGCCATATCTATATTCATACCAATAACCTAATTCTTGACAATATTATCTAACTATTACCAGGGACCGAAACCGGTACGACCAATACCGGTATTTTTCGGTTAGTTACAGGTATTTTAAAAGGTTACCGAAATAAAAATTATCTATATCTTATACGTGCCGTCCGTCGGTATTAGTCAAACTGTCAAAGGGCGCGCATCGCCTGTGTGTGTCAAAGAGTCGAGACAAACCACGCGCGCCGGCGAACGCCGATTAAAACGTTAACTTAAATAAAGGTAACATGTTTCTTCTTCTTGGGTTACCCAGATAGCGGTTACCTTAATCGTATAGGTAACCAAAATTCCTCGATACCTGTACCGTAATTTATAAAGGTTTTCGGTCCCTGAATATTACTCATATCATATAAATTAACATTATGATCTTTTCAGTTCATCGACCTCTGCATCCTCCTGGGCTGTGATTACTGCGGATCCATCCGCGGCATAGGCCCCAAGCGTGCCATAGAGTTGATCCGCCAACACCGCTCCCTAGAGCAAGTACTACGTAACATAGACACGGACAAGTACCAACCTCCGGAGAACTGGGACTACCAGAGAGCTAGGGAACTGTTCTTGGAGCCTGAGGTCACTGATTCTAAGGAGATCGAGGTTTGTTAATTGCTAGAATTATTTTAAAAATGCTGAAGAAGTTAGAACTTCAGTAAAAAATACATTACTCGACCAGGCACTTCGCCTACGTTCACACATGATGAGCTATTAAATTACTAACGGTCGAAAAAAAATTGAAAGAACAGTGGCGAAATCTTAGCTGACTTAAATTTGAGCGTCTGAAAGGAAGTTATATACGAAAGAAATTCTATTAATTGTATACGTTTTTTAAAGCAGAATTGGGCTTGTTCAAAACGGATAAAAAAAGTCATAATAAATAAAAAGTTATTTGCTTTTTTAGTTAATTTCTGTAGCTTAGTGTTGCCATTATATATTTTATCTGCTAAGTGACATGTAGTAACTATATTAAGTAATAATATCATTATTGTATTTATTGCAGTAAATGAGTTAACAATACAGTTTATGTCAAAGTGTAGATGTTCCTTAGAACTAAGAATATTGAAGTGTAGTAGAAATAAATGAATTACTTTCCAATAATGATTGGCAAAAAGACTAGTATCCAAGTCTAAAAAAAATAAAGCTTGGTTGTTGACGACGACCTTTTGATACACGTCAAAGTCGCTTAGTTTAATTATATATACTCTTTCCAAAGAGTATGTGACTTACTTGCAGAGACACGCACTTTAAAAATCTTGTGCTTTTTATTCTAGTTAAAATGGTCGGATCCGGACGAGGAAGGCCTAGTCAAGTTCCTGTGCGGCGACAAACAGTTCAACGAAGACCGAGTCCGCAACGGAGCCAAGAAACTGATGAAGGCTCGCAGCGGCACCACGCAGGGACGACTTGACGGATTCTTTACGGTAAATATTTAAATTTTAGTGTATCCGCGTTAAAGTCGAAAATTTTCCTACGGGAACGTATTACTGGAGTAAAAAGTATCCTATGATATAATCCAGGTCACCGTTTATCAATGGCCAAGTGCGAGTCGGACACGCGCACCAAAGGTTCCGTACCATTATCTCAAAAAAGTCACGACTGTTGTATGGGAGCCCCACTTAAAAAATTATTTTATTCTGTTTTTAGTTGTTATTTGTTGTTATAGCGGCAACAGAAATACATCATCTGTGAAAATTTCAAATGTCTAACTATCACGGTTCATGTGGTACAGCCTGGTGACAGACAGACAGACAAATGGACAGTGGAGTCTTAGTAATAGGGACCCGTTTTTACCCTTTGGGTACGGTACCCTAAAAAACAAATTGATGCTTGTGTAAATAAAGTTGAAAAGTACACTGACTACTTCTATTGGAGAAGTAAAAATATGAGGTAAACTGCAATGAAACGCCACTGCAATGCAAACTGAACTTTAAGTGTTGGCGTTAAGGTAGCTTTCCTATAGGAAAAACTTTTTTTTATAATTATTGGAAATTAAATCTCGAACGCAGGATAGCGCACCCTCAGCTTCGCAATCCACCGATGTACCGACAGTAAAATCAATTAATATTTCTGCAATTTATCGAAATTAAATATTAACGTGTTGTGTCCTTTGTTTTATTCTGTTTGTTGACAATTTTCAATTTTTACCCGACTACGGCGGAGCCAAAAGGAAGGGTTATGATTTTAGCAGTCAACACGTCAGCAGATGATGATTGATGGTGATTTTAGCAATCAGTATATACATATGTTCCTCCATAGCGCCTAAACTAGAAAAACGACACAACACGACACCATTGGTTTTGTTGTATATCCCTTTTGATTTCCTCTTCATTTTTATGTGATTAAACCCTGTATATTTTTTTGCTTCTCCATATCCTACCAAAATACTCTTTTCACCTTTTGGGTCCCACTTATCCCCCTTTGCTTTTCTTATGTGCTTATATACTCGATTACCAAATACTTTCGGGTTTTATATCAAAAATTTTACTTGACCACAATTCATAGGGAGTTTTTCCTTGAAACTTGTTGAATAAAGTGTCAACCCATTCGTAGTAATGGCCCGGGTAAAAAAAAGCTAAAAAAAATTTCGTAGTCGGGTTACAGTTTTTATTAAAACTTTTTGTTCTTTTAGTTATCAACCACGCCAAATCCAAAACGCAAGGCCGAAGAGGACAAAAAGAACGCAGCGAAGAAAAAAGCGAAGACCGGCGGCGGTGGCAGGGGACGCAAGCCTAAGTAAACGGTATTGCTAGTTATAATTTTGTAGTTTATGAACTCAAGCAAGCAAGTTTTATTGTACAAGCTTACTTGCTTTCGTATGTGTGTCTGGCAACTAATGATATATTTTTCAAGCACGTCCTGGCTTCCGATTAAGCTGAAACATGGTGTACTTATGAAACTTTGGTATCATTAAAACTTTGGAGCTGGTCTCATGATGGTGGCCATAGCAACTCCTCAACCAGACAAGATAGCACCATCGTGTTTGGCTCATTGGATGTGTATTGACAAGCAATATTACACTTTGAACTTTTTACGCAAGTACGGCGAAGCCAAAAGGAACTATGTATTTTTGTTTTTACATATATTCCTCCGTAGCGCCTAAACTATTTATCCGATTGTGATGAATAAGGTGTCAATCGATTCGTTCTTATGGCCCGGATAACATAGGGTAAAATAAATTATACATTAAAAAATCTTTTTTAAACAAGCTTTTTTCGTATGCTTCTCAGCAAACCCTTTCATTTGATACCCATATTATGGCAGTGCACAAAAAATAACTAGTCCGCCATCATGGCCCCTCCGCCATCATGGTCCGTCCACCATATTGGATTTAGAATGACGTCACTTAGACTTGACGTTATTTGTCATCCAAACTAAACATGTAAGCGAAATTTCATCTTAATTCTTTATTGTACACCAAAAACAACATTACATACAGTGTGATAATAAAGTACATGTACAAAGGCTAGCTTAACTCAATCTTGAGTTCTCTTACAGCAAACCCTAGGGTGACAGAGAAAGATGACATAGAGGGCAGGATCCAGTGTACAATACTTACTCACTTGGTTCTCTTACTTACTTGGTTTAAAAAGTTTTCTTTTTTTCTCGTGTCTATGAGGAGGGAAAACTTACTGTTAAGGGTTAAAATAAACTGTGTCGGGGTCTGCTGCCCCATTGAATACTAGTATTTAATTAAAGTATACAAAGTAATTTGTCTGCTTGAGTTCTCAATTTATTTTAGTTCGCTAGATAGTTATGATTTTGTTATACTTGTGCATTGTAAACCTCTACCTACCTCTTCCTCTCTCCTTCCTCCCAATACTGACGTTATATTATGTTGTTAAAACCTTGCAATTTGGACAATTTCAAACTTGATTGCTTTAATGATGACTGAATGATTGTGTTTAAAACTAAATGAGTGTCGATGTTAGAAATTACCTCTTCTTTTTTCCTTTTATTTTTTATCTGTAATTAAAAGAAGGCCATCTTGTTAAGTCCGTAACTAATATGATAAAAGTATGTATTAATTTACCACCTAGTTCCTGTTATTAAATAATCTCTGCCAACTTGTGCGCTGGATCGCATTTGATACTTTTCCTAACATCATAATTATGTAATAAAAATAATCAGTCTTGTTCATAATATCCTCTGAACTGTTTAGCACCTGTTCATTCTCTATAGTTTGAGTTAAGAATCTGCCTAAGCCACCTTCCACATAGTCCGCGGGATTCGATTTTTATCATACCTACCTTTGCGAATGGACAGTAGAATCAGGTATTATTATTAGTACCTGGGCGACCGAAATCTGCTTGGGTGAAAATAGACAAAACGACGTTTTCTAAAAATGAAACCTAGCTAGATCGATTTATCGCCCCTGAAACCCCCTGCATATTAAATTTCATTAAAATCGTTGGAGTCGTTTCCGAGATTCAAATTACATATAATACTAGCTGACCCCCGGGGCTTCGCTCCCGTCAATTGGCTACTTACCTACCTACACTACCTACCCTACCCTACCTACCCTACCCTACCTACCCTACCCTATCCTACCTACCCTACCCTACCTACGCTACCTACCCTACCCTACCTACCCTACCCTAGGGGTATGAAAAATAGATAGTAGCCGATTCTCAGACCTACTGAATATGCATATAAAATTTGGTAAAAATCAGTAAAGCCGTTTCGGAGGAGTACGGTAACTAACATTGTGACACGAGAATTTTATATATAAGAATATACAAGAATTGCTCGTTTGAAGGAATTAGATATATAGATTAACGTATAATGTTTGACATTCAAAAGTAACGATTAATGAAATAAACGACTTGACTTTGACACTGATCATCGATTTCTACTAAGCGAAATTACAAGTACGTTCACATGGACGCAATGTGATACAGTTCGACTGATATGCATTTAAAAAATTTCTTAGAAAAACCGTGTGCGTAATCGCGCCATCAGGAAAGTCCATATCAGGCGCTAAGCAGTTGAGGGATTTTTATAAAGCTAAGTATTTCTAAGTTCTTTGTTTAGCACCAGTCCTGGAAGGAAAATATATTCTCGCTAAATAAATGTGACCAATTATTAAAGGCAAGTTAGTGATGTGATTGGTTGATTGAATGTGTTTTTAACAGCCAATCGCATCACTTGACTGGCGTTTTATTTGCGACGCGTCAATCATCTTTTTCCTGAAACCGTGGGTAGTCACGAGAAAACAAATTTTGATATTATGAATAATTACCGTTTATGATTCTATATTTGATAAGAACTATAGTATGTAACTAAACAAATAAACTGTTTTATTTAAAATGTGGCTGTTTCTTTCTGACTCTGATTGAGGTTTTACAGGACGGCACACAATCATTTGTCCGACAAGTCGGCGAAAATAAAATACACTAGATTTTGCTGGAAAGTCGGCCTGAAAGTCGAAAATGATCCTACAGGAACGTACTACCGGAATAAAAAGTATCTCGTGTCCCAATCTTAGCCATGTGTACCTGTGTTCCAAAATGAATTCAAATCTGGTGTGCTGCAATCACTAACTAGGCATTTATAATGTTGTTACGATTAAAAATAACATTTTACAACATAATAAGGTCAGAAGCGTCCTCTAGTGATAAAAATTAGAATTTGATGAGTGATACTAGTTTATTATACATCGGATAGATGGCGCTAATGTCTAATCGATTAAACAATATTATTTAGATAAATTTGAATGTGTTACAATAAACATAAAGTTCTATGTATAAACAATTAATTAAATCTTATATTGACATTAGAAACGTAATGCATGTCATTGATGAGTGGACTAACAACATAAAGAAAAAAATAACGCTCAAGGTTTATGCGGTTGGTTTAAGATGTACGATCTTTTTCATTGTGCGCCTTGGGTCAGCCGCATCTAATTTAGGATATCAAGAAAACTCGATTAAAACACAATGAATCGATGGAGTCAAAGGACCAGCGTTAAAATGAAACGTTCCATAGATTTGGGGAACTGATGTGCGCTGTGAATATCAGTTTAATTTGTCTGAATATCCACGCGTTATATCAACCATGTGTTTTGTGAATCTCATCATGAATTTTCTTCTTGGCAGGGTCCTTAGGATATTTTAATCAAACATATAAATAAGGTCATCTCAAATTAACATTTAACAACAGTCCAAGACTTAAGCAGCAAGGTCCGAATACAGATGTCCTTATGGTGTGGTTGATGCATAGATACAACTGCACAGGCTGAACGATGCTGTTTGAGTCAGCATATCTCCAGTGTTGAATCTTAAGGGTATATGTGTCCCTTCTAATGTAAGTTGTGCTTATTTAATAATATTCATCAAGAAACTTCAGTGACAGACTGTATTTGTGAGAAGATTAGTTGAGAAGACCTAGTGAAAGACTTACTTTAATCAATACCTCATGCGAAACCATCCCTAATAGTCTCATGCATTAATACTATGACTGGGTAAGTTGTTGAGTAAGATAAATTAACCTTACAATGTTAGTATAGTTCACGCCAAACTTTTGGGCCGGCCTGAAGTTGGCTACAAAGGCTGCGCAATAATAAATCTCATACAAAAACAGCACCGCGACATGTTTTGCGCGTCGGAATGCCAACTTCAGGGCGGCCAACAAGTTTGGTGAGAACTGTAAGATGAAGCTGTGTTACCCTAAGACGACCCACTGACCATTAATTAACCACCGTGTGTAAGTTTAGCTGCCCTGCAATTAGGATTTTCTGAAATTAAGTACACTAGTTGGCAGCACTGAGACGATAGGTCCAGGCACCTGTCACTTATATTTTTGACATTAGTCAAATTGTGCAAATGTCAAGTTGATGTCATAAGTTACGTTTTCCTAGTAGGCCTCTCAATAAAGTGGCGCCAGCTGGTGGCATTTTCTTGAAAAGTCTCATTAGAACCCTTTAAGTTTGATACCCTGGGATCTTACTCTGACTAGACAAAAACAAAATAATCATCATTCCACTTTGTGAGAGAGACAGAGCACAGTAGGACCATCCCGTATCACAGTATACAAACCTGAATTTCTATTGATTAGACAAAAAACATTTCTGAGAACCACATGGCTGGAATAAAACTAGAAAATTGTGTGAAACAATGTTTTATTTCTAAAACACGTAACATTTACAATAATATACAATACATAGTATATTAAATACATCTCACTAGGAGTAACATTGCATAATTTTAATTCATTAAACGCATACACTTAAAATTAAAGCACACTATAGGGATTGTAAGTTTTTTTTATTTCAATTGTTAGTGTTCAAGAAATAATATCTATTATTTTAATAACAGTCACTTTTTCTTATCATTATTAATTTACTATAAAATAAATATGTGTTAAATATGTATTTTACTATACCTTACTTAAGCCGGCTGCAAACCAAGACAAAAACTAAGTTAGTTTAGCTCGCATAGCTGTGGTAATTTGTCATACTTGTGCAGTTAGCATTCTGCACACAAAGTATGAACTTAGGTGTTAAAAAAGGAAGTGTAGGATTAACTTAGCTTAGTTCTTGGTCTGCAACAGGCTCTATAGTGTGCTACACGAAAAAGCATGCAAACTCATTTGTTCGAAATTCTATTCCATTATATCCATCCTCTTTACAGTTTCAACGGATTATTATGCTTATTTTATTTTTAAATACAGGTTATATACTACAAAAGTGAGAAAAGCGATTCAAAATGTTTGTATTTCTAAGTAATAAATGTGTATAGTACGCCGTCTGGTGTATACGTTCTTGATTTTATATATGTAATATCTTTTAAATAAATAAAAAATCTGAAAGAAAAGAAATGAGAATTTTGTACAATATCATTCTTATGAAATAATTTAATAACTTAAAATAATAACAATTTTGTTTATATAGAGATTTTTGTGGTCCACTCTTCCAAATAATTAGAGTTATAAATAAAATATCATTTTATAAATAAACAAAGAGTATTGTCACAAGACTTAATAATTATAAAATATTATTATAGTAACGACAAGCTGATTTTTGTAAGAGACAATTTGATTTCATAAATAACTTTGCCAAAATTTCTTGGTTAAATGCCAATGACTATAGTTCTTTCGCTTCAGCATAGCAATAGCGGCTATTGTCTTTTCCCTATTGTGCCCATGAAGAATCCAAAAAAAAAAAATGTATTATTTCATTAAATAGTAATAATGTTGAGGACCTCAAATAGATCTCGATCGACAGCTTTTTTGTTACTTTTTAAACATACCAAAAAAAAGGAGTAGGTTCTCAAATCGAATGTATAAAAAACATTAAGACTATCAATAGATTTGTGTGGGATAATGACCGCTATAACCATGGTGAAATGCAACAACTATACTATTATAGATATTCTTCCTAAAGGTACTGAATATGCTTACCAAATGGGACTAAAGCAGTTAGATACATCCACAAATCAACTCGTCGTTACTATTACATACAAATTCAACCAAGAAACAAGAACGTCACTCAAGCGGCTTGAAGAAGAAAAAAAATCTTAGAAGTTGGCTTTCAAGAAGTTGATAAGCCCGTTGGTGGAACCATCATGGCTAGATACGGGAGTCTTGTCCTGTAGCTCGGGTTCTATCGCCTTGGCTAGCTGCTTGCCGAGCTCGACACCCCATTGGTCGAAGGAGTTGATGTCCCAGATCACTCCTTGAGTGAAGATCTTGTGTTCGTAAAGGGCTGTGAAAAGTATACATACATTTTGAAATAATTTCAAAAAAAGAACTACCTGAAAGGATTTGGCAGAGGCCTTTGCCTAGTCGTGGTTCAATAATAGAATAGACGGGTAGTCAGAAACCAGAAAATCGTACACAAGTCTCGTCACGGGGTATCGTATTACCCAGTTACTGGGATGCGGTGATTGACTTACCAATGAGAGCTCCTAGGGTGAACGGCGTGACTTTCTTGACGACGATGGAGTTGGTGGGGCGGTTGCCCTTGAATACCTTGTGAGGGAGGATCTTAGCCACCGCGTCAGCCGCCATGCCTGACTTCTCTAGCTCTGCTTTAGCCTAGAACAAAAAGACAAGGTTATAAATAATAATTTTTCTGTGGAGAATGTGTAACTCCTATTAACTTAAACTTATGGGGTTTGTTGTTGTTTGCTATAATTCTAACTCTACCGACTTGCGTACACTCAATCTCTCATCTCTCCGGCCGATCGACTAAAATGTAAAACTTTTCACATAAAAATAAACCGACTTCTTATCAAAACACTAAAAAGTGGAAAAAAATTACTTTCGTTTCGAAAGTCGGTGTTGGTAACTTTTGCTTTCATCGTTTTGTGACATCGACTTCCGAAACGAAAGTTATTTTTCACTTTTTAATGTTTTGCTTTTGAAGTCTGTGTATTTTTCTGTATTAAAAGTTTTATTTCCCTTTTTTAGTTTTGGTACACCATCACTAAAAAGTGAGTAAGTTCTATAGTAAGGTATATAAAGGATTGACAAAATACCCATAATAACTCAATTTACACATTCGTGCTGATGGTCGTTAAGGAGTGCCATTGTATGTTCCATATCTTGAAAAGTGCTGAACCGATTTTGATGAAACTTGCACTATTCCCTAAGTTGAGAGATACTTAATCCAATAAGAATGATCACGATCCGATTACTAGTTTCAGAGATATGTGTGGACAAACATACATACATCTATGAAATTTGGCACATATGTTTAGAAGTCCACACTGAGTAACATTTGTGAAAAGTGTGTTCACCTAGTTATCTTTTTCTTTTTTTTTTATTATTATCAATAGGCTCGCGCTTGACCACTATCTCACCTGATGGTAAGCGATGATGTGGTCGACGGTGAAGCACGCTTGCCTAGAAATAACCTATTCACGCTTGACTTAAAGACCCCTAGTTTGTAGCTAACGGGAAACACAGACTCCGGCAGGTGTGTTACATATCGGACTACGTCGGTTGAAATATTGTATGCTTCTTTCTATATTTTACATTAGTGGCCCGCCCCGGCTTTGCCTGGGTCATAATGATAAAACTTTCAAAATGGTGAAAGATTTATTCAAATAGGTATAGTGGTTCCAGAGATCATCCTACACGTAGGCACAAACTCACAAAATTCGGGCTCTCTCTTTCAATTAATTGTTGGTTAAGATATTTAAGGATCGTTGGACAATTTTTTCCCAGTGATCAAACTATGAATTTAGTTTG
Source organism: Orthosia gracilis (assembly GCA_947562075.1). Lineage (NCBI taxonomy): Eukaryota > Metazoa > Arthropoda > Insecta > Lepidoptera > Noctuidae > Orthosia > Orthosia gracilis. Next base: position 15,692,461 of record OX387265.1, read on the forward strand.
TCCAATTATTAGGCGTATGCGAGCCATGTGCTTTTGGAGATCGTTTGAAAAAATAATTATAAAAATAAAAAAATACGAAAAAGCCGGAGGATATATCTGTTTATAGTTAGCCAGCTCGCGAATATGTATCCTCCGACTGCACAGCATGATTTTCTTCTTGTTTGTGTCTTCTTAGTTCGCTTCATAGCAGTCGGGTTTTCTGATTTTTATAATTAACTTTTTTTTATTTATAACTTTTGTTAATATTTTTTTTTGAATTAGGTACATTTGAACATATAAGTGATACATATTTTTGAAATCACCTCTTAAAACCTTTATTTTGATACCCCACACGATGGGTTTGGAAGAAAAAAAAAAATTGGGCCCCCACAATATGGCGCCCAAAATCCGCCATTTTTCTGTTTCCAATTTTGATGTAGCCAGTGACACTTCGATTGGCGTAAGAATCATCAAAATCGGACAACGCGTTTGGTCTCTGGAACGCCACATAGGAACAAACATACATACATAGACTGATAAACACATTACCCTCCTTCGGCAGTCGGATAAAAAGTGTTTGTTTCGAGAAAAAATAATTAAGTGTATAAGTTCGAGATTTCTTGCAGTTGGTGTACGACGTGTCACAAACTTGTCGTGTACGTCACACGATATTTATATCGTGTGACGTACACGACAAGTTCACGCTCAAATTTTAATGCGTCGGAGTCGAGCGAGTGTTAAATTAGTGTCGGAATGAAACGAAGGTATTTTGGCGGTGGAATGACTGTCCTAATATTTTACATACCTCTTCAGAAGACTTGCCCTTCATCAGCGCCTCAGTCTGCGCCAGGAAGTTAGCGAGTAAGATCTTATGGTGAACACCATTTGAGATGGGGTTGTGAGTCTGAGCGGGAGCAATGAAGTCGCATGGGATCAGTCTGTGGGCAAAACATTATGGTTTAGCATGAAAAAATTAATAAAAAGAAGGTTCTTATCAATCGACTTTATAAAAAGGAAATTCTGTGTTTCAAGCCTGTTTTGATGACCAGCGACCCGCCCCAGCTTCGCACGGGACAAATTATATACTCAAACCTGCCTCGTTTATCTATCTTTTTTATTTGTGAAAACCTTTTTCGTTGCGGAATTATTTTCTACACGAAGAGTAGTCTCAATAAAACATAATAATATTACTTTATACATATATATATATTTATAGGTAATTATTATCGTAAATATTCATTATGTATGTTAACTTAAGCTATTTATACTTTTGTAGCCAGTTTGCTATTTATTTATTTTTTATGCTCCTGCCATGTTGTCTCTCCACGACCCTTGGTTGACTGGTAGAGAATGTTCAGGCATTAAGACCGCATACGTACCTTTTTGTTGCATGAAGTTTTAATAAATAAATAAATCATATTAAAATCTGTTGCGAGCTTTAGAAGAATTAGGTGGAGATACACACAGAGGCAGACAACAATTTTGTTCTATACTTTTTTATATGATTACCTCAAAAACTATAATTAAACTCGCGCCTTTTCACATGAAAGTAGAAATTGGGTTAACCTTGATCATCACTGACTTCGGTAAAAAATTGTGAGAAAACTTGGACTAATAGCATGAAGATTAATGTTCGTCCCTTCTCTGTATGAGAAAAGGTCTATTACCTGCAGTGGGACAGTAAGGGGCTGGTATTATTTATCTATCAATCCTGTGATCCACGTATCGGTCACGTATTCGTGATTGTAGACTGATCAACTGACCTGGTGCCCTGATGTATCAGCTGGTAGAAGGCGTGTTGTCCGTTGGTGCCCGGCTCTCCCCACACGATGGGTCCGGTGCTGTAGTCCACTTGGGCTCCGGAACGAGTGACGTATTTGCCGTTGCTCTCCATGTCTCCTTGTTGGAAATAGGCTGCGAATCTGTAAGGGAAAATAATTTGATGAAATTATCTAAATGAAAAACTGTTTTTTCCCTCCTATCCACTAATGAGATATTTCCTTATCAATTAATTTTGATGTAACTTTCCTTGTGCATGTATTTTCAAATCACTGTTACCTATAGTAGTACCTATGTTATTGTTGGCATACATAGTGTACAATAAAAATTAAGAACATTTGTTTATAGGTCTTAAGGTTGCAGACCAAGAACTTAGTCATCTAAGCTAGCACAGCTGAAGTAATGTTTCATATACATATTTTCATACTATGTAAAATTATTTCAGCTATGCAAACAGTAACTGTTGGTCTGCAACAATCTATATAAAAACTTGAAGCTTATTATAATTTATTTGAAATTGATAATTTATTTACCTGTGCAAATACTGGTCATAAGGCAAGAGTGCGTGCGTTTCTGCTCCGTAGAAGTTCGAGTACCACACGCCAAGCAATGCCAGGATCACTGGGGCCTACAGGCGACAAAAACATTTAAATAAATAAATACACCTTTAAGGACATTGGCCAACTTCTTTAGCATTTAAATTCAAGAGTTGAATAACATTGGCCAGCTTTTCTGCGTCCAAATTCTAATCGGAAACGAAATGTTAAGAAGTAAATGTGTTGGTAAAATCAAAACAGCATATCAGAAGTGGGTTGAAAACAAATTTTAAAGCACATTTCGCCAATCAGCTGAATTTTGCAATCGATAAACGGGAATAACTCATTAATCACAAACCTTAACAAACTGAAGGCCTGTTTCACAGAGTCTTCAAAGTTTTATGGGAGATTAATAAAAAAACCGGCCAAGTCCGAGGCGGACTCGCGCACGAAGGGTTCCGTACCATTATCGCAAAAAAATCACGTTTGTTGTATGGGAGCCCAAATTAAATATTATTCTGTTTTTAGTATTTGTTGTTATAGCGGCAACATCATCTGTGAAAATTCAACTGTCTAGCTATCACAGTTCATGAAATACAGCCTGGTGACAGACCGACAGATCGTGGAGGCTTAGTAATAGGGTCCTGTTTTTACCCTTTGGGTACGGAACCCTGAAAAATATACAACAAAACATGAAAAAAAAATATGTCAGATAAGTTATTACGATCTTACGTTCTTCTCAAGGGGTGCGGTGGTGAAGTGATTATCCATGAAGCTGGCTCCCTCCAGCAACTTCTCGAAGTTATCGTAACCGATGTACAGCGAGATCGATAGACCGATGGCGGACCACAGCGAGTACCTGAATAAACATTGTTGATAAATGGGACTATTTTTAATATCATTCTCATCATCATATCAGGCGAAAATCGTCCATCGCACATAGGCCTCCTCCAAGCGATGGTTGAATATGATATTGAGGTAATGGACCTCTAGTCTATCGTTACAATGGCAGAGAGAATGAGAGAGTACATTTAATGTATCAAAAATGTATGGATTGTAGCAGATAGGTTCTTTCGTTATTTTTTTATGAATCGGTCTATTATTATCTGGGTTTAGTGCGTCGTTGACAATTAGATTAGATTTAGGGACCTTTTTTGTTTGAAATTGGTTTGAAAGAGTTATTCTATTGAAATGATTAGGAAAAATGAAAAACAAAATTGGTAAATTCGAACTACTTTTTGGAGTCTGTGTACCTATTATTAAAGCTGAGAAATTTTAACAGCCAACCAGAAACAAAGTTTAAATTGGAATGGCAATGTCTTAGAAATAGTTCGAAATAAAGTAGAGGGCACATGAACTGCAAGTGGTTTAAAAGATTTCCAAATTGGCCACTGTAGAGAGCAGATCATATGCAGTGGCAATATGACGCGATAAATTGTGCAAACATTACATAAAATTGAGGGCTGATTCAGAATTAGGAGTTGTGAATGTTTCAGAGAGTGTTTGACAGGTTTTTAAACTAAAGTAGACTTTAAAAAATATGTACTCAACATCAAATTCCTTTTTCAGAAATCAACTCCTTCATTATTCTAAGTCAATATATATATTTTTGATATAAATATATTTTCAATTTAAAACTACAATTTTGCAATAAAAACAAACAAAATACGATTAGTATTTGCTATTCCATTAATAATATCAATACCTAGCATGGTTTCCAAGTCTAGATTATAACAGAAAAACACACACTTTTTTCCCATGAGAAAGCTATGACATTCATTAAGGAAGTGTGGCCTGGCATGTGAGAAATTAAAACCGCCATTGTTTAGTGCAGCCAAGTATTCATTGTCGTAGAAATTCTAGTAGCAGGTAGGTTCTGTATTTCTGCCTTACCTCATGGGAAAAGGGCGTGAGTATTAAAAATCTGCTAATTACATTTAAGCAGCTAAAAAGAAATTGACCGAGAACTTCCTTAAATCTCTAAACACCGAATTGTGTACGCAAAATGTCAAATGCAAAATAGGAGTAGGAGTCTCTTCTTTTCCTGTTTAAACAACTGCTTTCAATTCCAGACAATGTCTTGTTGCTGGCAAATATTTATTAAAGTTTGTTGGGCTGCATAATATGGAAACCGTAATCTTGGCGTACACAAACGAAATATAGCAGAATGTATTGATATACGGATCTGATTTACTATGGCATTGATCATATTAATGTGAGTCACGGAAAAGGCGACAAAAATATAAAATTATAGTATACAGCTTGACTTTTTCAAATTAGCCAAAAGGCCAAATCCAAAACTATGAGGAAAAGCTACAAACACTGAAAGAAGTCTCGGGACCGTTTTGATGAAAACTAAAACTGCATTATGGGATTTTTTTAAACTCAATATTCTTAGCCAGGAATCAAAGCCGTTGATTTTGGAAAAACAAACACGGTGATTATTACACGATCCGATAGTATCGCTAACAAAGATCAAATTCTGGAAATTAATGATACACGGCAAACTTAAGGAGATACCTCATTTTTAACAAAATGTACAGTACAGTCTACAGATGTACAGTGTTTAACGAAATTATTTGATTTTAAATTTTTATAAACGATTCGGTACATTATTTTTTCTATCGATTTTGTATCAAATAGATATATGCAATGAACATACATATACACACATTATTCTCTTTAGTTTAAAACTATTTCGGTTAATGTCCGCCACTCATCGCAAAGCAGGTCAGATTATGCCCAATGACATTTCTACTAAATCGGAACAGTAGATTCAGATAAACAAATTTGATATGACAGATAGACACACAAGTGATTCTATAAGGGTTTCTTACCTTCCTCCAACCCAGTCCCAGAATCCGAACATGTTGTTAGCATCGATGCCGAAAGCAGTCACCTTCTCAGCATTCGTCGACAGAGCTACGAAATGCTTCGCCACAGCTGATGGCTAGAATTAATTATTTTCATATTATTTGCTGGTCTAGATGAAGAATCGCGGAAGTCTTTACAATGTCGAAGGGCAAATAATGACTATCTGCTTAAAAACATTTGTTCTATATTGGAATCGAACCCGGTACACTTGTCTCGGCAGCCAATCGCTAAATGCCAGCAACATCAAGAACTGTTCCGCTTCAGAATTTCCAAAAACGGTCATTAGCTGACCGTTAAACGACATGTTACCTTGAATACTATTTTTTATCAGAATAGGATTGGTGGACCTTTATTCTGGACCTATACTAAGTTTAAGAGAATTATTCGGACGTTCTCCTTTCCGTGTCGCGGTATATTTTTAATCATACTGTTTCGGCCCAGTAGGTCGCCACGTGGCTCAAGTCATTTAAGGCATGTAAACGGACATTTGGGCCACTCCAGCAAATGGGACATAGTCTGAACTGGAGCACCGCACTCGCACTGTGTGTTTGATGGACCAATAACCCTCGAATTTGCCAAATTATATTTGCAGGGGCCTACTTGGATACGTAATCGGTCAGTACTTTCAATATAGGCCACTGGGATTCAGGACCGAGAAGCAGGAGCTCTTACGAAAGTTATATACATATTTTGTTATTTTTAAAATACTCTTTACAAACTAGATGACGACTTACATCTTTAGCCGCCTCCAGGAACCAGGTCTTGGCGGAGGTGGCGTTGGTGATGGTCTCCTGCGTGGTGTAGGTCTTTGATGCGATGATGAACAGCGCCGTCTCAGGGTTCAGCCGCTTCAGGACCTCGGCTAGGTGGGTTCCGTCGATGTTGGAGACGAAGTGTACCTGTAGGTGATGCAATGATTAGCAACTTTTGGTTACGTGATAGACAACTTTTTCTTAAGTACTAAAATTCGAAAGCTTTAGTGATGTATTCAGAGTATCTGTTGGTATAAAAATGACGACAAACATTAATAATAACAGTTTTTTTTTCTTTTTCAATTGATTTAATTCAATTAAAACTAGTTTATTTTATAAGCTAAATTAGTTTTGATATTTATAATTTTCCTAAGGCGTTTCTGTATCAAACTCTTACTATGTAAGCCAATTAACGTGCACCCATTTTGGTAGACATGGCGTGCATGACTATTATGGATACGAACATATCAACCCCTAGGTTATTCCTCTTCAAAAGTTAACAGATCCTAAAAAAAACTACGATAAGATTTAAGAACGTTATTGTAACTTTTTATCATAAGAAAAACCTTTACCTTCAGATGGTTGGCGTAAGGCTTGAGCGCCTCGGTGACCATCAGAGGGCCGAGGTCGGAGCCACCAATACCGATATTGATCACATCGGTGATGGATTTGCCAGTGTACCTGAACAAAATACATTATGATTATTATTTTTACATACCATAAGGGAATCGGTGAATAATAAATAATAGTAAAATACTTTACGGGCGAGTCTATTTCTATTATCTAGAACTGGACTCCACCTGAGAATTTTCTAGTGGAAATATAAAGTCCAAGCTGGAGAACGAACACCGAAGGCCAAGCTCAAAAGTCGCGCTTACTACCACAAAACAGCGTTATGATTTGGCATTTAAGAGAGAATTGAAGGAGCAGGAACCCGTGGCTAAATAACAAGCGCAAGGTTCGATCTTCGTGGTTAAACAACGGTCATAAAAGTTCAGCCCGTCGATTGGTGAGCATCCACGACCACCTCTCCACCAATTCTTATTGATGGAGATGTGGTCGTAAGAAAGTTAAGTCTTTGGGCCTAGCTGTTTTTGACAATCGTTACGGCAAGTCAGAAGATTGATAATATGACAACAGTCTTGCCAAGGGGTACCATGTTACGCAGTTACTGGGTTGAAGAGGACAGATAGGCAGTCATTATCATCATCAGCCTTTTTATGTTCCTTCTTCTGGGACACAGGCCTCCTCCCTGTGAGAGGGAATGGGCCGTAATCCACCACGCAGACCCAATGCGGGTTGGTGGAAGTCACATATATTCGAATTTTTGGTTCTAGGACATGGCAGTTTCCTCACGATGTTTTCCTTCACTGTTTTGAGAGCAGCGGTGATAAAATAATTTACACAAAGTAAAGCGCCTGCCTGGGTTTGAACCCACGACCTATAACTTGTAGGTCGCGGTCGATACCACCGGACCACCACTGCTCTCAGTCAGGATAGGCTGTCGCGAAAATCTAATTGTGGTTGGGAACACTGAAGGCAAAAGATCGCGCGGTCGTTCACCAACAAGATGGACCGATCAAGTGAAAGACTCGTCGTCTTCCAAATTCTACACGGTCGTAAGGGACGCGTTGGACAGAAACCGGTGGAGGCAGATCATCCGCTCCAAGTGCAACCCTTATGCTGACCACGATCCTCAGACATTTGGGGCCGACCAAGAGAGAGAGAGACATGTTCAAATCGCGATGAAAACTCTGCTTGCGCGATGCAGGAATTTGTGTGACGTCAGCGTATAGTTCGTAAGTAGCGGGCGGCATACATGCCGCTACACTCTTACTAATGAGACACCTGATTCACACATCCATGAACTTACCCCTTCCACTGACCGCTAATAACTTGTCCGGAGAACTCCTTCATATGCGCAAGCACCGCGTTGACGTCCGGAGTCACGTCCTTGCCTCCCACCAGGATGGGGCGGTTCTGTCGGTTGCGGAGAGCGACGTGCAACACCGCGCGGTCTTCGGTGAAGTTTATCTTTTCTCCTGGTGAGTGAGATGAAGATTGTAAATAGGACCTAAACAGGCTGTTAGACAATTTGAATAGCAATAGGCATCCCAATCCCTATGACTAAATATTATTTCTTAGTCCATTAGGTAGATTCATAAAAAATATTCGACACCCATTTTTCTTTTGTCACATAAAGTGAGTTGAAGTTTCGCATGCTTTTTAGTATACTTTACTCTTGATTTGATAAAGCGTATGTGACTGTTTTTGAGAATATTTTCTGATAAATAAAATAATATTATTAAATAACATTATTATAGGTAGAGCCAAATAATACGTGACTATTGTTATGAATGTTTTTTGATAATTAAATAAAAATTATGAAATAACATTACTTTTTTTTAACCAGTAATCGGCTGAAATCATAGTTTTTTTTTTCACTATAAGCAATCAAATGGGTCTTTAGGCACAGCTATTCAATTCTAGGATTACATGGCTTTGCAGTAGAGCAGCCAGTGCTAAACCTCTGACATATAGAAGGCAGTTCTTATTAAAACTTTTTAATTTATCACAGCCGTTGTAACTAAGAAATAGATTTGTTAGAGCAAGATTAGGTGTTCCTTTTGTTGTTTTATGTAAGTTAAAAACTAAATTATCACTTTCTTGATTTACCCATGTTGCTAAGTGGATGCTAATTAGAAAGTTAAGATATTCTATCACCAAAGAAGAAACAAACCCAACAGTTATTAGGAAAAAGTAAACTCTTTCCTACCTAATAATATAAAACTACATAAAAAATATTTAAAAGTGTGTTGGGATGACTACACGGCACTGTGTCAGTCAGTCTACAGGCAGTTTAAGAAAGAGATAATGGAAAGAAGGCGACGCCATTACTCTGCAGCGATAGAACAGGTAGAACATTAAAAATAAAAAACATAATTATGAGGTGCACTAACCTGAGAACATAGCATCCCTGGCCTTCTCCAGGTTCCTGCTCTTGGCGAGGTTGAGCAACAGCCCCCATAGCTGCTCATTGATGCGGTTCTTTGAGTAGTCCAGCAGGATCTCTCCGTCATTCGGAGTTGGGATGCGGAGACTGAATTTATGATTGAAAAATAATTGATAAATGAGCAATATTGTTAGTCGATGGGAAGACCATAGGTTCAATATTGCTTTTTAACCGACTTCCCAAAAATGGAGGAAGTTCTATGTTCGACATTATGAATGATTGTTTTTTTTTCACCGATACTCAATCACCATCAATTATGGACCGATTTTGAAAATTGTTTGAAAGAGTATGTGCCGAAATTGGCCCCATTTTTATTTGGTGAAGATCTGATGAAGAACTTCGAAGATATACAAGAGAACTCTGCAATAAATAACGGCAAATCTCTTGAGATTGCTGCAATCGAATGTTTGTTTTCTGTTTATACCATTTTATAACATAACATCACGCCAGTACGCTCTTAAGGGGTAAGCAGATCTCTCATTTCACTGGTTATGTTCATGTTTCATGATGTTCGGTTAATCTATTCTAGCGTTATAGGTACCTTAATAAACAACTTGCCTATTAGGCAGATACAACTAAAAAGTGAAAAATAAAAAAACTTTTTACAAATAAATAATACCGACTTCCAAATAAAAAAACTACAAATTTATATACACTATAAATAGGAAGTTGGTGTCCATAACGCAATAAATTGGTATCTATGAAAGACACCGACTGTAAAAAGTTTTTTTTATAATATCAATGTCAATAGTAGCAGAAGATGATTATAAATACATATAAAAAAGCATGAACAGCCAACATGTATTTTATTTTATTTACTTAGCAGTGCCCTGACTCGAGTACGAGGCTTATTTTTTTCTTTTTAGAGATTTTGTGTCGGGCTTTTTTAAAATTTAATTTTTCTTTCATGCTTTTTAAACTACATATATACCTAGTAGTAGACCCACTTCAATCGACAATCTATCGAAACACGTAATTATGACAAGATGTCTTGCGAAAAAACCCAGTTTCAAAGAGTAAAATGCGGGTAACTTTAGAATAGCTAAACCGATTTAAATCAAACATAGCTAAGAACACTCTCGGCAAAGTGACCTTTCAAACAAAACAATCTAAATCAAAAGCGGTTCATCCGTTTAGGAGCTATGATGTCACAGACAGACACACAGACAGACAGCAACACACTTCAAACTTATAACACCCCTCTTTTACCATTGGGGGTTAAAAAATAAAGATTTAAAAAAATCTTTTAAGAACCAAAATAAAACATAGTTGTCTTGTTCTTGGCAAAATGCAATTCCTGTTATTTTTTGACTAATGTGTATAAAATTATAAAATATGTATATTTATGCAGAGTCAGTATGATTTATAAATGTGTTGAAGATAAAAACAAAAATGTTTTGAAGTTTTATTCATAAAACACTTGAAACTGTACAATCATCATTACTTTTAATGGTGACTGCTAACTTTAAAAGGAAAAATGAGCATAATATATACTATAGTATATATGGTTTTAGAAAAAGTTTTTCATAAATAGTTGATAGTTGAGGTAGCATTATAATTTCTAATCAACTTCAAATTATATTATAATCAAGCTTTTTCCACCAGTTATGCAAGTGAAAATCAAAAATTATCCCAAAGATATATTCAACCCAAGTATAATGTCCCAATTATGTTAATCCTGATTAGGTCTTTCATTTTGCCAAGTTTTATCCAAATTAGTTCAGCTGTTGAGGCTTAATTGATATCAAACATCCAAACATAAAGACTTTCACATTTATTATTTTATTTTAGTAAAAAGAAGTATAATATTCTGATTAATTAAGCAACCTACTTAAAAAAACCAAAGGTGATTTAATATTGCATCATTAAGTAAATAATAAAGAGTATTTTATCGATTTTTTAAATGTCATTGCTATCAACTAAAACTGTTTAAAAAAATGACAACTGTGCATGCGCAACCTTTACAAGAACTTTAAAAGTCGATGATATAACTTTATGAAACTAATCGAAACGTACAACAATAGCTGAACTTTCCAGTTTAATATTCAAAGGACTATCAAATAACTATAAAACCGACACGTTTTAATTTGTATTAGCAATAGAAATCAAAATATAAAGCTACAAACCTGAATTTGTTGAACCGATCGGCATCTTGTTGGAATAATTGCTGGATGTTTATTTTGTCGGCATTCGCATCGTAGAACTTTTGGATTTCTACGAATGCAGGGTCTTGTCTCAAATTAACTTTGGGATCCATGTTTTTCAGTGAAATCGAACAGGTTTTTCGCGAGCGGTCGCCGAATAACTGTATCGTTTGTGATAACAAACGTCTTCTTGACATTACAATGTTATTTGAAGGTTAACCGCGTTTTGTTTTTGGTTTCGCATTTTCAGAACTTTCAGCTGTTTGCCTGAATGTAGGAAAATGTTAAATAGTGTTTTGATTTTATAAATAGACAGTTAGTAAACTTAAACAAAATTTTATGTCACTTAAACAAAATTTTAGACTAAGATTTATGGTATTTATTTGTTTATTATTTACAAATAAATACCATAAATCTTAGTCTAAATTTATTATATTAAATAATAAAAAATATTTTATCGACCTATCAATAAAATATTTTTTATTATTTCAAGCTATAAACAATTGTTTACTTGCTTCTTAGGCTTGTCAAGCCCTAGCCGCACAGGTTGATCTTCAAAGATAGGCAACGCTTGCTAAAATCTATCTGTGGATTGGTGATCATCCATTGCAAACCAAGAGCCCTCAGTACCTCGGAAAGCACGTTAAGCCGTTGGACAAGGTGTTCACCTTTACTTTGATATTTCCCAGTCAGGAATAGTCAGATTTCAGAAGTTCGAAAGTCTACGTTATCCAGTAACTGGATGGAGGACAGACTGGCTTGTCAGGGAATGCCAAACGCAAAATTTATTTTCAAATAGATAAGATAGCTATGGACGATAGGCTATGGTGAGTGGGCAATCCTGTCTCATCTCATCAGTATCTGCCCACATGGGTAGCCTTGAACGTGGTTATGCTACAAACCGTTATCTGACCTCTAAATTATGGAGGTACCCTCCATACTCTAAATGTAACCTTATTGAAATGGAAAAAAAAAAACATCATTGTGATTCAGAAACAGAGGTAGGGAAAAAAGCGCGGGAAACGTTCGAATTGATAGGCGCGATTTTTTTTCTTATTGCAAAAATAATTGTTTTATATTGTAAATAGTGGTCAGGAGGGTGCAGTTTGTATATAATTATCTTATTTATTATATATAATTTATTATTTCACCTTTTTCTTTGGTAAGTCCTTGAATTTTCTATTTTTTATGGAGGAGCCCCCTGATCCAGGGGGCTCAGTTCCCCAAGCATCATGCTTTATAACGTTACCATCAAACGAATCGGACATGGAAACAGATACATCAATTTGTTCCAATAACACAGTTTCTGTTAATTCTGCACGCAAATTAAAACGTCCCCGCACAAACAAAACTTGTCGCCATTGCAACAAACGCCGACGAAAACGCAGCTCAACTGCGGAATTTAAAGAAACGGATTGTACATGTGACTCTATTGATATAATAAATGAAAAAAACCAGATACCTATTTCTCAACTCTCTCATCCGCCGCAAAATATTTTACCAGATCACCAACAAAATGCTTTTTCAAAACCAACCCGCCCGCAACCTACGCCAGTAGGACGGCTAACTTACGAGCATAGTGATCTAGCTCCCTACATCGTCCACATTCAAAGGGAACATACTAACACTAACGACTCTGTATCCTTGCACCCGGTGACCTTTGGGAAATTCCTCAGGAAACAAAATTTCCAAGGTATAGTTAATGGCAGCTTAAAAAAAATAGGAAGGAATCGAATGTCCCTTACTTTTACAAACTTTGACAAAGCAAACATATTTTTGAACCATGACAGCCATAAAAAGAATGGGTTTAAAACATTCATACCCACATTTAACATCACTCGCATGGGCCTCGTTAGGGGCGTTCCGTCAGAATGGTCTCCAGAAGAGGTGTGTGACAGCATTTCAGTGCCTATTGGCTGCGGAAAAATCCTGAAGATCAGGCGATTGAATTACAGGACTGTTGTAGATGGCTCTCCTGTATGGAAGCCATCACAAACAGTAGTCCTGACATTTGATGGCCAGGTGTTGCCTAAGAGAATTTATATGTGCTACAACGCCCTCCCAGTTGAACTTTATACATACCCTACAATACAATGTTACAATTGTGCCAGGTTTGGGCATACCAAATTACAATGCAGATCTTTGCCCCGCTGCTATAAATGTGGTCAAGCACACACTGGCGAAACTTGTAATATCAGTGAAGACAAGGCTACCTGCTGTCACTGCTCAGGGTATCATTTTGCGACGAGCAAAAGTTGCCCAGAACTTGACAGACAAAAACGCATAAAACGTTCCATGGCTGAGTCCTGCATTTCATATGCTGAAGCTAATAAAATACATCCACCTGTTATAAGATCATATGCTGGAATTGCATCAAATCATGCTTCTAGTGAAGGGCGGTCTTCTAGCAACTTTCCTGCCTCATCCCCCACACTGTTATCTCCAGTAAAGACCACATCATATAAAAAGACAATTACTAGACAACCCAGTCTACGTCAACATCATCCATCCAGTAACCTGTCCTCACATAAAGAACTCACCAAAGATTATCAAATCCCCTGCCCAGCCAACGGCTGTGCATATAAAGACCAATTAAGCCAAGATAATCCTCCATCTATAATTGATGTAATTTTGACCCTAATTAGCTCTCTTTCACACACAACAATTATTAAACCTGACCATGTTGCATCAATAGTTGAAACTTTGAACAAACTCACACACACTCATAATGCCTGCAACCAACAATGTTCCAAATAACTTTAGTAGCCCTAGCTCTGTATTGCCTTCATTGCATTACCCCCATGTGGTTATGCAATGGAACTGCCGCAGTGTAAATGACAAAAAAGCAGAACTTTAACACCTTTTGAATAAACACAGTCCCACAATAATAGCCTTATCAGAAACCTGGCTTAGGCCAGGCTCTGTCTTCAAAATAAAAAGTTACTCCTGTCTTAGAGAAGATAGGTGTGACCGATATGCTGGAGTAGCTCTACTTGTTAAAAACAATATTCTATATAAACCTATTTCTCTCCCTTCTCATGATGATTTTACAGCAGTTGCTGCACTTATTACTAATATATGTTTCGTTTCTATATATATTACTAAGCCTTCTGCTTCTAGTTTCCAACAGCTCAGCAACATTCTTCAGACTCTTCCTAGGCCTCTCATTCTATTAGGCGATTTTAACTCTCATCACCCATCTTTTGGCAGTACAAAATCAGATAACAATGGACAGCAACTTCTCAACTTACTTCACGAACACAATCTCTGCCTCATTAATACAGGTTCTCCAACACGCCGTACAAATCCTTCCCAACATCTCAGCTCTGTTGATCTATCCATCTCATCACCTTCCTTGGCTTCTTCTCTTACTTGGCACACACTCTCTTCTACCTATTACAGTGATCACTTTCCTATAATTATATCATTCCCTGGCAAGAAAGTCAAAGCTAATCCAACTAAACCCAGACTTAAATATAAACTTGTAGATGACAATTGGCCTAAGTTTAAATACTACATGGACACTAACATATCAGATTTACCCAAAAATAGTGACACAGAAATATGCTCTAAAGAATTTACCAAACTAATGATACAAGCAGCTGATACATACTTTCCTATAAAAAATGCTTCTAAGGGCCAAATACCTTCACCTCCTTGGTGGGATAATGAATGTACATTGGCTATTAAAAAAAGAAAAGCGGCAGAGGATATATACAAATTAAACATGACCAATGAAAACTTTAATAATTTAATGGATATAATGTCTCATACAAAAAATCTCCTTAAGAAAAAGAAATTTACGAGTTGGCGAAGTTTCTGTGCTTCTATCTCTCCTAGGACACCTCCTTCAGTTATATGGACAAATATAAAACGTTTCCGTACTGGAACATCTCCAAACACCTTTAATACTATTCCTTCATCCTTAACCGAGGAATTCTTAATGAACTTAGCTCCTCCTTTTGTTCCACAACAAGAATTGGTTTCTGCTCCTCCTCAAATTTCTTCAAATGTAAGTACTTCATTCATTGATGGACCCTTAAGTCTGGCAGAACTCAAAGGAGTCCTATCTTATGTCCGGGATTCTGCTCCTGGGCAAGATGGAATCCCATATTCATTTTTTTCAAATCTTGGTGATGATAGTTTACTTTATTATTTAGAGGTTATAAACTCCGTAATTCTGACAGGTGACGTTCCGGAATCATGGAAGTTACAAACAGTGTTGCCCATTCTAAAACCTAATAAGAATCCATCAGAAAGTACCTCTTATCGCCCCATAGCGCTATCTCCTGTGATAGCGAAATTAGCTGAACACCTTATAAAAAATAGATTAGAATGGTTTCTAGAAAACAATCATTTACTTCCAAATTCACAGTTTGGCTTCAGAAAGGGAAAGAGCACCATGGATAATGCTGGTTTACTCATTACAGATATTCGTCTGGCATTTTCAGGAGATGAATCTGTCGTAGCCGCATTCTTGGATATAAAATCAGCTTACGATAACGTTTGCCTTTCAATATTTAAGAAAAAGTTACAAAAGTTACAAGTGCTACCAAACCTAATCCGTTTTATCATTAATCTTTTGTCTGGTCGTAAAATAACGATTAATGGTTTGACCAGAATGCTATGGAAAGGGCTCCCACAGGGATCCGTGCTCAGCCCTATTCTCTATGCCATATATACATATGATCTTGAAAGCTCGCTGGCTGCAACATGCAAAATTCTGCAGTACGCCGATGATGTGGTTGTTTACAGTACTGACAAATCTATTAATATCGCTTGTGCCTCTTTGTCCAAAGCTTTAGATCTTCTTAAGATCTATTTGGACAAAGATGGACTAGAACTCTCTGTATCTAAGTGCTGTGCGGTGCTCTTTACTAGAAAACGTAAGCCTCCGCCAATTATTCTAAAATACAATGGAGAGCATATTCCGGTTAAATCTCATGTTAAATTTCTAGGTCTAGTTTTAGATTCTAAACTCACTGGTAATCCACATTGTGATTATATTGCTGAAAAATGTGAACGTGCTCTAAACATACTCAGATGCCTGTCAGGTGTCTGGTGGGGTGCACACCCTTTTTCAATTAAATTAGTTTACAATGCACTGATAAGGAGTGTATTGGATTATGGCACTTTTTTACTGGAACCATGTAGCGCTGCTGGTATGAAGAGACTGGATGACGTCCAGGCCAAGGCCCTTCGAATCATAACTGGTGCGATGAAATCTAGTCCCATAAACGCATTACAGATCGAATGCGCTGATCCTCCCCTCAATTTACGTCGACAGTTCCTGGCAGACAGATTTTTCTACCGCATCTTTCAGTTTTCTAAACACCCTTTAATCATCAAAACTCATCAACTTTCAGATCTCATCAATTCATCCCCATACTGGGCACATAAAACACTACCGCATCTAGTTATTAGTTTCAGAACACACACAATTATAAGTACACCCATACACCACTCTTCAATTTTTCCTATTTTTGAATCTGATTTTAAAGCTTTAATCATTTCACCTGAAATTCATTTGAATAATGGTATCATGAAAGGTGAAGCTAATGCCAACTTCTCTTTTAAAGCTGTAGTTGACGAGCTTTGGCCTGGTTGCCACCATGTTTACAGTGATGCCTCAAAACACACTGGCAATCAAAATGTTGGTGTCGGCATATTCCATTCTCAATACAAAATAGTTCAAAAAATTAAACTCCCTCCAGAAACATCAATTTTCACTGCCGAATGCTTTGGTATTTTTAAGGCCCTGGAATACGTCCTTCTAATGAAACTCTCCAAAACAGTAATTTTCGCAGATTCCATGAGTGCATTAAAGACTTTAGCAAAATTTCCCTTCAAATCAAACAATCTTTCCCCGCTAACTCTAATGTCAAGAGATTTACTACTAAAATGTGAAAGTAAGGGATATTCGGTGTCCTTCGCTTGGATTCCTAGTCATAGTGGAATCATTGGAAACGAAAAAGCGGACCAGTTAGCTAATGAGGCCATTGTGTGTGGTGATACCTTTTATTTTAAAATCTACCCTCAGGACTTGACTGCTCTTCCCAGGGTCCGCCTCAAGGAATCTTGGGGGGAGGCTTGGAAGAGCAGTAGTCAAGTGAAAGGCAAGTATTACTTTTCTATTCAACCTGAAGTCCCTATTAAGCCTTGGTTCTTCAAAACAAAGTTTGGTAAAAGAGCTACTTCAGTATTGATACGCATGCGTTTGGGTCACGTGTGCAGCCCTGCACATCTCGCTCGGTTTCGCATTATCGATAATGATATTTGTGAGTGCGGGGAAGAGGATGCTGACACGAATCATATTTTTCTTAGATGTTCACTGTATGATCATACTCTGCTATATACAAGACTATCGATGTTAGAAGTCTCATTTCCAACTAGCATACCGTGTTTACTGTTTAATAACTCCATTCCGATTTATAAAGTCTTAGCTTCATTTATCGAAGCTAATGACATAAAACTGTAACGTATATAATTATTTGCTAGTTTTATAATTGTATTTAAATGTTTTAATATTTTCTTTTTTTCTCTTTTTATTTCTTCCTCAATCCCTTTCCATTGTTCCTTCCTTGATCATTTTCTGTTAATGTTATGCCCGCCCGTCCGCGATCTTTACCCTACCCAAACGTTTTCCCGTTTTTAAAAAAAAAAAAAAAAAAAAGGAACTCCAAATCTCTTTCCTTCATTTCCTCGTTTTTCCTACTCAACCCGTACAAGAGATGATGCAACACAAGCCTGACAGATCCAGAATAACTTCACAAGAAGACTAGATAACTTGACTCTGGCAAATGCACAAGATGTGCGAAGCCAAACTCCTCAAATGAGGATAAAAAAAAAAAAAAAAACAGAGGTAGGTACATGACCGTAAAAGTCGGTAAAAGGGCTGTATTGTATTGCCAGTGCATCAAAATACGTTTTGCAACTTTAAAAAATAAAACATACATAACTTATTACTAAATTTTAATCAAATAATAATCATGAACAATTTTAATCTTATAGACTAAAAAAAATAATTAAACGAACCTTTGTAAGTGGGTTTTATTTCTAACACAACGTAAGTACTTACCTATATTTTTCGTCGTTATTTCTATATTTAGCTAGGTGTATTTTTGTTACAAAACCAATTCAATAGATTTTACCCTTTTATGGATATTTGGTCCTCTAGCCGAGATTGAAAAAGGTGACCCAGATACAAAGAGAAATACAACAAAAAAGTATTATAGTTACATTGATTGCCATTGATCAGCTTGACGAATTTGATATGTCCACCGTGAGATAAGCGTAAACTATTGAATACTATAAGTACAAATTGATTTATTTTATTTTACAATTTATACATCTATCTAGTTGAAAAATTTTATAAGTTACTTATCGTAAATTCGGTAAACGCCTTCGAGGTGTGTCTAAAATTTATCCGTCACGATGACTACATTTTTCTTAAAGATAAAGATAAACTATTTATAAAAACATGAATAGATAAACAGTATGCAAAACAAATAAGAATATGCAATGTAAAATGACATTGTACAAAACAGTTATTTCGTTTGAAAAATCCGCCGGGGGCTGATCATTCATACTTTATAAATGTTAAGGACCAAGTGATTAATACGGCATTATGCATAATTCCCGGGCAATTTGAATAATGCCCGTTATGAGTAGGCAATATGATAAAAACTATTGAAATAATAATATTGACCGCGCTTTCTGAATAATACCCTTCATAATACATATTGGGCCGGGTAATAAAAAGATGCGTAATAATGGTAATAGGTAAGTTCGATTACTATGTCGACGGATCCCCGTTACCGCGGGGCTTTTATTTCTGTCAGCAGGGTCTAAAGTAACATAGCATGAAGGAAATGACGGGAGCTAAGCTCGCTCGCTTTGCTGCACAGCTTCAGGTCCCGTCATCTCCTTCGAACCTAACCTCGTTCTGGTGGGATTGATTGCGTTATCGAGCCAAGATTGCAATGACACGTGCAATGCTCACGCTTATCAAACAACGTTTTTCAATACACTTGCGATGGAATATTTAAAACAAAAAGAGTGTGTGAAATACATCCAACATACATTCACAATCAGTTCACTAAGAGCTAGTTTTCGATTAAGTGTGTTAATTGTGCGTTTTTGGCCATTGCAGTCTTCTCAGCTGTTAAGGCACACGCCATTATGCACTGTTTACACCTGGAGCGGCCGGCACTGCCAGAGGTGGTGGAGCGGGACCCATCACATACTCGAGGAACTCCACCTCGTTTGTGAGAATGCTGTCTGCTTCATCTGGAACACATTAGGAATAGGTACTTAGTAAGAAGACTATGTTATGTTGATTTAATCAACATAATAGTGGTACTCTGAATTGGAAAAAAATGTTTATTTAGTTTGAATTAGTTTTCATATCCATAACACTAATTTAAAACAAAATATTATAAGATAGTTTGGAACTTTGGATCATCATCATTTCAGCCTAAAGACGTCCAAAGCTGGACATAGGCTTCCCCCAAGTGTCGCTATACAGATCGGTCCTGTGCCTCTCGCATCCAGCGGATTCCCGCAACCTAAACCATCGGTCCATCTATATCGGTCTATCATAGTATTAGAGGGAGGCCTTCCAACTCTGCGTCTTCCAATTCGTGGTTGCCACTCCAGAACTTTTCGGTCATAACGACCATCCGTTCTGCGAGCAATCGATCGCAGAATCGATATTTTGGATTTGCGATTCAAAAATCGTTATTATTTACGGGCACAGAGTAGGCATGCATGACACCTCAGCAGCCTCTGCTAGAGATATTGCCAGAATTTTCCAAACCAACCAAGCGTGTCAGGGAGTCTCAACGTTAAGGGCCTTTCACCGCTTTAGTGCCGTAAAACAGTTACTTTCAAAAGCATACTCCTTAGTAACGGCTAGGTTAAAAGGTTTGAAAAAAATATATATTTATTATGGATATGTACATTATTTTTGAAACAAGGTTTTTTCGTGTAACTAATAGTTTTGCTTTAAAAAAAATATTAAAACACGATATTTTTTCGCAACTTTTGAATACTCCTCCAAAACGAGATGGACGTTTAAAAATATTTTTACACAGAAAAATTTATGGCTGAAATTTCTTCATAACTGAAATAACATATGTAAATCAAATAATATTTTGCAAACAAAACTGTTCAAAAGGAGGTTCAATGTTGATATTTTGGCATCGAGCGGGCACACGGCCAGTACTTCATTTACATTGGGGCGTATATATCGCCTTAACTTATAGAAATTGATGCCCTACAATTTTGGGTATAGTTCTATACTTGGTTCGGTATAGTTCGGTACTTGTACACTTACCTTTAATCCTATGTATTTTGTTTCCATACGCAAGGTCCCAGAAGTAGGCAGTTGGAAAAGCGAGAGGTACAAGAGGTGCTAAAAGACCCGGCTTTCTTGTCTTTCTGAACCTGTAAAACAAAGAAGGCAAATCTACATTAGGAGCCATACCTTCAGTTTTAGAACATAATGTTCCTAGTACTGGGAGAAAGTCAGGCTACCTCACTGTGAGAGGAAGTGGGTCGTACGTAATCCATTCCGGCCTCATGCGGGTAGGTGATGTCACATGTGGCTTCGAATGTTTGGTTTTTGGACATGCCAGTTTTAGTTCCCCATGTTTCCATCTCGCCGTTCTAAGAAACTTAGGTAAAAACTTTGTGCAGAATCATGGATGAATAAATAATTATTTAATTGTCTAGATGACGCACACTTTATTTTTTGCATTGGCTTGAACTTCGAACCCAATGACTAGCAAGCTGTACAGCTGGTTGAGGCACGGTAATGATTATTTGGGGCCACTACTGCTCTGTTTCCGTGTTATGATTTACTTGCAAGTACATGCACTAATCTCAAAACTATATTTATCGTAATGAGGATGGCTTTTGCTCAGTGGTGGTACTGGTGGACAGTATAAATACCATTGATATCTTGAAAGACTCCGAATAAGAGCTCCACGTCTTATCATAGATTTTAATATTTCTATGATAAATACGAACTTACTCATTTCTAGTCTCTCTCATGGTTCTGTTACTGTTAAGATTTTTCTATCGATTTGTAATGCATGTGAGCTGTGCTATTTTTAAATAAATAATCTCTATTCTAGTCTCTGTCTACCTCTAAAAGTCACCGCCAGATAACAAAAAAATAAATGTCGTTAACATCTCTGTCTACCATTGTATTCCAATATTTTAAAATGATACGAAAAAAAAAATGAAGGCAGTGTCGCTAAACACGATCAAAACAAAAGTTTCGCGGTAAGGGGCATCCGTGAACCTTTCACTTGGAATTCAGTAATGAGTTAATAGGTATCTTATAAACGCGTGGACCGATTAAAATGATTTAATCTGATAAAATGGTTCAACACCTGTACCTTTCATTTGAGACCAAAATTATCAAAATATCAAAAACAAAAAAAAAAGTTTTAAAGTAAATTACCCAGCGATAAGGCCCGCTGCTATTGTAGCATAAAATGCCGAGATCCAATGGCACGTTTCCCTACTCCCCGCAATCTGCATTGCCATTTGTTTCTTTTGCATTTGGTATTGAAATTGCATTTGCCTCTCCATCTAAAATCAAAATAAACATTATTTAGCTCAGTCGTTTTCGGGAAAATCGCGAACGTACAGACTTATTATAAAAAAAAAACCTGTTGGCCGAATTTCGGTAATGGCGGTAAATGCTAGCGGAAAGTAGTCATTATGCATGATACATAAATATTATAGTGCAGAAATGAGTGCGCAAACACAAGTACAGTAGTCACAGCGGATCTTTGTGTCTCTGAAGATAGGTTCTGCGAACCATAGCGCAAGAAACAGTCAGTCATCGAGTCGAGTATATTGCATACAGTAAGCGAGATAGGACGATGCGACAACCGTAAGCGAGTGAAAGAGGCAATTATACTATACAATGCTATCTTCTTCAACATTGACACAAAAATAGCAACAGTGTAGGGCCTTATAGCCAACTTCAGAGACACAAAGATCCGATGTTACTAATGTAAGTGCACTCTCTCTTCCCACGCTCTCATTATATCTAGATAAGTACAAACATAAAATTCAAACACAGACGCTTCTTTTTCGTAAGTTGCTTAAGAGTAAAAGCGTTCGCAGGCATCCGACTGAATTTCCTTAGTAAAAAGTCGTAATTCGAGTTTTGCCTCTCGCCTATTTCCTCGTCCAATATTGGACCAATTTAATAGTATATTATGCAACTAGTGAATAAAGGACGGTTTTAAAGCGAGGGCCATAGATGAATCACGAACAAGTGAAGGATTCTAAAAACTGAATCACGACCGTAGGGAGTGATTCATGATGATTGAATCACGAGCATAGCGAGTGATTCAAGTGTTAGAATCCTGAGCGATGCGAGAGATACATGGCCCTCGATATAAATCCGTTTTATTCAAGAGTTGCATACTATATTTTATACCATGACTACGAGAAAAAGAAGGATCTAAGCCAAAAGCATAAGGAATAATAATAAATAAATAAATGGTTTATTACCTTCAAAATTTATAGAAAATGAGAAACCTCAGGACTTCACATTTTTTGAAAATTGAAGCTGAGCTAGGTAACAACACCTGTGTTTCAGGGGCCACCTCCGTTACGTTACATAATTATAATTAATTAAACACCAATGCAATTAATATTAGAATTACAATCCAAATAAGTTTTTACTAAACATCCTAGACCAAAATCAAAATCATTAACAAATTCCTAAATATAAACAAACTCAAAATTAAATCGACGAAGGAGTTTGAAATTCGAATATTCTTTGTTTGCACAAGAAGTTTGTATCGAGTATTTTATGCGCAAGTAGGTTGTATAGCATTGAGATGGAGGTCAAATATATATTGGTGTGTTCTAAATTCAAACACCAAAACAGTGATTAAAAGTGCTTTTTATTCACTGTTTTCAGTGAATATAATAAGCTTTTTAGAGGGGGAATGGTATAAAAGATATTCCATAAAGCTTAGCAAACGAGTAGACCATGTCCTCGACTAAAACATAGGATACTTTTTATCCCAGTAACGGGATTAGGTTCCCTTGGGATAATTTACAACTTTCATACGTGCGAAGTCGCTATAGTTGAAGCTTGTTTTTATCTAAAAGTAAGTCATAAACATGTCTTACCTTTATTTTATTCATCTGTTGCATCATTTCTTGATTCTTTTTCATTTGTTCACCCATACTCCCGGCTATTAGGTTTCCCATCTTGAAGATTTAATTTATTTACTGTAAAAAACACACACTAAAACACGACCTACGCCGTTCACTGTAATTCGTGATATGGACTATTATGACAGATGTTCGTTTTCATATAATAGATATTGCGAAGATACGGAAAGTCGGTAAGATAAGGATTTATCGGTATCGGTAGGGAGGTAATCCTTGTAAGCGGCCGTGCGAGAACACGTCGTCGCGTGTCGCAAAAATATGACTGTTTGTGAAAGGCTCCAGACTTCAAATAGAAAGTTAAATAATAGAAAGCGCCGTGAGATACAGCTCGATTCAAACGTGAAGACCGCTACTCGGTTGGCAGTAGCTCAAGCCCCTCTCATGTAGCCACAAGAATGTAGTGTCCCACCGAACCTTCGGCTGTCTTTAGGCAATTTTTTTTACTTATTTGTGGGCTCGCGTTTGACCAATGACCACTCAGTATCTCACCTGATGGTAAGCGATGGTGTGGTCGACGGGGAAGCACACTTGCCTAGAAGTAGGTAATAAATTCACTCTTGACCTCCAGGTTGCAGGTATCAGAAAACACAGACTCCGGCAGTACCCGGCAGGGAATTTTACACCTTAGCTGTTCGCACAGTGAATGTATTCTCAAAACGTTTATAGTAGGTGTGGTATGACCACCATGTACCGATCGATGGTCCGTCCGCGTAGTCGTATATCTTGTAGTCCAATGAGAGAACAAAATCGACCTTCGGCAGGACACTACATGGGTGCTACTGCGCAGCGACTCGCGGAGTGTTTCGAGCTATCATTAGGCTTGAATCGAATTATCTTATTACAGTAATAAGACTGTTGGGGCCGTACTATAACGTGTCAATGCTACTCGTATCTTGATTCCGCTGTGAAAATGGTATAGTGCGCTTCGTCCTGTTTACACTCAAAACAAATGACGATAAAAATTGTACTCTGAGAACAATTCTACACGAGACGCGATGCGCGACTGTTTACGCTAAACAAAACTTCCTCGAACATCTTAGCTGTCGCTTGTAAAAAAAGTTCCAACCACCCACGTTGGTCTAAATTCGCTCACAGCGTTGCTGTGTTATTTTGATGTTTTTTTTTAATGACCACGAGACGCATATGTTCATTTATTTATTTACCTACTTCTGCTCTAGTTATCCAGTACGATTTATGTTTCTGTCACTCGCAAAAGGAACCATTTTAAACGTTTTAGAACAGACAGACAAAAAATACTATTAACATATTCGTTTTTTAAATGGAATAAGAACGTTAACGAGGTACCTATAAATAATATGCAAGGATCGTAACAGGTGGCGTTATGTAGTTTCTGCCTACCCCCATGAGGCGTGAATTTATGTAGGTATGTTTCTAAACCACAATATAGAAAATTAACTAAATAAATGTAAAAATTTAATCAAAAGGTCCCTTACGTAGGTACCTATTCCTATAATCGGAAACCGTGCGTAGGTGAAAAAGGCCTAATATAAAAAATTACTTGCGATTTTTATTTATTTCATTAGCACCATATGATAAACTGATAAAGCGGACGTGTGTACTTCAGTCAGATTCGACTTTGCAGATTAAGTATGAATAAACGTAAATATACCACTTCAAAAGCTGATCACTTCCTATACATAGGTCTGCATAGTCAGCGCCGGTCCTGGGATAGAGGTGTGCGTTGCCCCAGCCAGAAAATGTCGAAAATCGTCATCCAGGGCGGCTTTACGTATAGCGCAGGATGTGCGTGGCACACGGGCGCAGCTGGGGCGCCAAGCGCCACTCACTTTCAATTACCAACGTAAAAAGAGCTCCGGTTTGCATACATTTTGTCTCATCTGGAGCTATTCTTATGTATGTCGAATTACAGCAAAGCAAGGCGTGCCACGAGCGGCTTTTACAATAGTAACATTTATTTCAACATGAAATAAATCTAAAAACAGATAATTACAGATTATATTGGTGTAGTAGTGAGTGTCGCATCGCTACCAAAGGTACCTGTTTTGATTCGTCCCGAATTCAGCTGTTATGAATTAAAAATAAAGTTCAAATTGCCATGGACGAGAGTCACACGCGCGGCAATTTTTAAAAACAAAAAGTGTGTACGCGTGGCGCGTGCCGCAGTTTGTGTTCTACCTCAACACGTAATTTTTATGAAGTAAGCCTTGACGCAATGGATTAAATTTTATATTTGAGTAAACATGTAAATATGAAGTAAAAGGGCTTTTCTTTTGACTAAAATATACCTACCTATTAAGTAAGATTGTTATTAGCTGCCACAACTTTTGCGACTTTCACAGGGGTCAGACCTTTGAAATAACCACAAAGTTGTAGATTGTTATTCTTGTCACTCCTTCCTATAAAGTGGGCCTCGCTTTAAGCTTCCGAAGTCTGTCAAATGTTTCCAATTGATATTGAACTCTGTACGTTTGACATGAGGTCGTAATTAGGGTTCTATCAGACAGAGAGCAATCACGTGGTCTAGCGTTCAAAAGGTAAGTTTAAGTTAGAGCGTGCAGTTGCTCACTAATCCCGCGCTGTTAGACGGTCTACGCGGTACCACTATTGTCACCATGTTTTTTGACGATAGTTCTTCACCCAAAGACGAATTAATGATTTTGTGGTCGATCAAGACGGAAAAGGAAATACTGGGTGCGCCCAGTAAATAAGGATGGAAAACGAGATGGAGAATTTCATAAACTTTTTTCCAAATGGATAAAAGTAAAAATTATAATTCTTTTCGGATGATAATAACTGGAGGAAAGCCATTTCAGCAAAACAAAAATTGGAGCTACTTTTCCTTGGTTTTTAACACGTTTTTAATAGCTTGGTATGTATGTATCAATGTAACGGAACCTTTGAACGTGACTTTCACCCCTTCAAAAAGTCGGATTAATTTGAAACTTTGCATACTTATCAAGGACCGATGACAATGCAATAATTAATAATTTAAATAGTTTGCCCCATTATCCTTACCAGGATCTGCAGGATTGGAGATTTAACTAAAAAGTAAAAAATAAATAATATTAAAAAAAAAACTAAAAAACACGCTTTAATAGATTAAAATCACACTGTTCATAATTTAAATTTCATTAAATTTAAATAACAGTTAATAATTTAATTTTTAACAGTGTGATTAACAAAAAAAAAATAATAGTAAAAAAGCGTGGGCTGCTCGATCTCAAATGCTTTAATATTTTTAACCGACTTCGCAAAAAGGAGGAGGTTCTCAATTCGACTGTATTTTTTTTTTATGTTTGTTACCTCAGAACTTTTCATTGGGTGAACCGATTTTGATGATTCTTCTTTTAATTGAAAGCTAGTGCTTGTCGTGTGGTCCCATTTAATTTTCATCAAGATCTGATGAAGAACTTCGGAGACATCTGAACTCTTCAATAAATGACGGCAAATCACTCGGGATAGATCTAATCGCATGTCTGTTTATTGTTTACACCATTTCATAACATAACATCACACTGGTACGCTCTAAAGGGGTACGCAGGTGTGAACAGTTCACCCTGATATACTTTCATTGCACCGATTTTGTATAAGTTTCATGTCTTGGGTTAATCTATTCTAGCTTCACTTTGGGCACTATACGCGTAGGTACCTAGCCTATTGAACTGGTCTATTATGTACCACAACTAAAAAGTGGAAAATAAAAAACTTTTCTACAAAAATTACAACCGACTTCCAAACAAAAACACTACAAAGTAAAAAATAACTTCAATTTCGGAAGTCGCGTCAAAAAACGAAGAAACGAAAACAGAAACACCGATTTCCGAAATTGAAGTTATTTTTTACTTTGTAGTGTTTTTGTATGGAAGTCGGTTGTAATTTTTGTAGAAAAGTTTTTTATATTGCCAGTTAGTGGTAAAAGTAGAGTCATCTTCTAACTATACATCTACATATACAAACATATAAATAAAATTGGAGTGTCTGTTTGTAATATTGAAATAGCCGTTTTTTACTACATGTATATGAATATATATACGGTACATACACCAAAATAATGTTTTTTACAATTTTTGTCTGTGTGTTTGTTCCGGCTAATCTCTGAAATGGCTGGACCGATTTTGACGGGACTTTTATTGGCAGGTAGCTGATGTAATAAGGAGTAACTTAGGCTACGTTTATTTTAGATAAATTCTGTCATTTTAGATATTTGTTAAGCGGAATGAAGTACGCCGGGTCAGCTAGTAGGTTATATAACATCACGCTACGACCAATAGGAGCGGAGCATAAATGAAAAATGTTGCTAAAACGGGCAGAAAAAATCCTTTTTGAGAGCTTCCTTTGCGTAAGCGGTTAAAGTTACGCAACAATCATGTATGTAGGTACGGTAGGGTAGGTAGGGTAAATGGGTAGGTAGCCAGTTGATGGGAGCGAAGCGACGTGGGACAGCTAGTTTTGAATATATCTTCAAAAAAATATTATTTGTAAAATAAGCGTGGGGTGCACGCTTATTTTACAAATAATATTTTTTTGTTCAATCACACTCTTCTTTATTTAAATTTATTGAAAATTATTTTCTACTTTTAAGTTTGGTTTTCTAAAGCGTGTTTTTACCATTGGGGTAATAGACATTTTGACACAATTGACAGTTTGTGGTAATTTGATGTTATTTGTACCCATTCCATTTTGACCGCACACTTAATAGAGGGCGTTAGGGTAATGATTGCACACGGGCGCTACATGGGCTAAAGACGCCACTGTCGTCATCTAAATGCAATAGATAATAAGATATACAACTTCTGTAGGTACCTAATTGGTCAGCAGATTTTTTAATTTGGTAAGCTGATAGGTTTTTAATTATTTGATAAAAACAGTACCGGCTGGAGTAACGTTACCGCAGTCAGATCTTTTGTTTTCTAACGGGCATTTTGAAATAAATGTTATCTAAATAATTAGATATCAATTTGAAATAAATGTTACAACTTAATTTGTATTTGCCATTTATTTATAAAAATGCTCTATGGTTGCGAAGATATTTAAAATCCTGCTGCGGTAACGTTAGCACAATTGCTGCATCTCGGCATTGACAAAACGGATGATTATAATTTGTTTACATGTCATCTGGCTAATTAGTTATATTTTGTAACGCAATAAAATAGTCAACAATAATGCACATTTTTGAAGTTATTATAATAAATAGAAACTTCATTTGTGTAACTTAATTTTTTGGTGTACATTATAGTATATTCTATTCTACGCTTTAATAGGTCCTTGCACTTCCAATAAGCGCTCCAAAGAATAACTTGAAACATTATTATATAGGTAATTACTGCCTATAAATGGAACTGAAGTTTCAGTAGTATCCTATAAGTAATTTAAAAGTTATGATGAAACTTCAATTTGTTCTGGCACCGGCGCGCAATTGTATTATTTAACGACCGATTAACCGAGTTGCTTGTAGTGGTGGTAACTGAATCTTATATCAATAATAAGATATAGAGTTCAATTATATACCCGTGAAATTACATTCAGACTTGTACACTAATTAATTAACGAGGCAATCGAAAAAAAAAATATGCGTGGTAATCCGATCAAATCGAGAATGTTATAAAAAAGCGGCCAGCGCCAGCTTTTTTTTAAAGCTAGAATATACATGAAATAGGCATGTCCTTCCTGTTGCATTGGACCCTAACATATTTAGCGTAATGTGGGTGAACTATTAAATGCACCTCTGCCCTTTGGGGAAAACAGTCTTCTAGTCTAAACAGTTACAACTAAATACCAGCATTTTATATGGAGCAATGGAGCGACTGCTTAACTTTTCATCTTCCAAAGTGATTGGTCGATTGATAGGATCTTGTCTTTGCCTTACCGAATTCACTTACGCAATAAGGCTGCTGGATTTTATACTTACTTCTTCCCACCTTACCTACCCACGTCATTAACAAGATAATGGTGGTCCTGCTGTATGGAGCGTGACTACCGCAGGATCACCTTCAAAGTCGATTTTCTCGAAAACTACTAAGGTATCAATTTTGTTGCTCGAGTACTAATTGGTACTAATTGTTTACCAAATAAGAAAGCGATTGACGTCGGGGTCCAGCGGTTGTCACGAACATATTTTTTTCCCATACAAAGGTTTGATACCAATACCAAAACATCGGTGAACATAAAAAGATGGGCGCACGGTTGGCGCAGTTGTTGAGTGATTGACCGCTGCGCTGCAATTCGCGGTTTCGATTCCCGCTCGAAACAAATATTTGTATGACCTACTGATAGTTGTTCCGGCTCTGAGTGTTTGTCATGTGATTTTATTTGTTTGTAAACGCATCCACGATACAGGCGAAATTCCTAGTGAGGGGGCCACGTTTAAAGGAAATATATAGTCCAACATAGAACCTCCTCTTTTTTGAAATCGGTTAAAAAGGACTTTGGCAAGTGTTGCAAGTCTAAATAAAACAATAATACATTAAACTTAACTTTTTATTATAATCATGAAGTAATAATCTTTGAAACTTGACAAAAAATAAACAATCCTATTTTGTTCGACCAATATAATTATTATTAAGACACATTTTTTTTATCGCCCTTTATACATCCCCTTTATATTTTTCGTCAAGTTTTTTATATATTAAGTTAGTATAATAATTATATAGTTGAACTAAGATCTAGATACAAAACTGATGCATTCTCATATTTATTTTAACATATTTTTGCGGTCATCGTAAAAATAACGAGCGCGCGGCGTCTTTGATATTAGGTTTAAATTGCAATGAATGACGACCGATCGTGAATTTCATAATTATACCACATTTTTAGTCTCTAATATCGTGGATTATTTATAGTAAAGTCATTTTTATACATAGTTCTAACAAAATGACCACTTGAGATAATAATTTTTATATATTTAAATGTATATTTTTTATTGATAAATTGCGAGATTCTGACGAGATTGCCATATTTGCCTTGGAGTTTTTGTTATAATTGTCTTATTTTTTTTATATAAATATAAAATGCATGATTCATATTTTTTAATATGGCAATCCAATCCCAATCGCGTTAAACAAAAAAAAACTGCTTCCATATTCAAAAAGTCGATTACATTACTAAGCTAATAATTATTAATCATACATTTCTATACATGACAAGTTATTGTTAATAAATGAACAAAACAAAGAAAAAAATAAACAGAAATAAGAAAAATAATATTTTTTTATTGCTAATCAAACTTTTATCAATTTTTACCTTCCGTCATTTTAAGAGTTATCCCGCACCGACGCTGCGTGTACATTACAAAACAGAACTTTATTTGCTACATCAAAAGGCACAAATTTGCGTGAGATAATTCGAATTCTGCGGAGTATAGTTATAACTGTTGGTGTAGTAAATAAAGTCTATATTGTATCCCAAGAGAATTCGAATATATAGTTCAAACATTCGAATTCTCTTGGGTGTCTTCTCGGTGTGAGCTGAATTTAAGCCAACTTTAGTTCAAATCATACTGTCTCATTTCTTGAGCAAAACTCTTTGTAATAATAATTTTATATGTCTTTCAATTATTAGCTAAAATTCACTTTTTGTGTGTAGCATGATACCACATAATTTCTTAAGAAATAAGCCCTCAAAATGTCAACCGAACTTCACGAAACCGTTGTTAAAAAGGGACAGTGCTATTTGTCCTATAAAATTCCGCCTTAGTCTTAAAACGGAATCATGTTCGAATTGGTATATCATAAGTAGGCGGGTAGGTCGCCATTGATCGTTGGTAATTTAGGCTTGATATTCCAGAGGTTAAGTGTTATATTTGCTTGGCCAGCCAGGCTTCTCTTACCTAATAGAACCCATTTCATACCAATCACACAGGGCTTAATTTATTTCTAAAGAAGCACCTTGTCTAATGTTTTTTTTTTTGAAGTTTATCGATGAAGGCAAATTATGTTTTAAGATGAACGCGCATCTATCCGCGCCGCACGACCCGCATTCAGTAAAATGCTCTAAGTATACGGATTCCAACAGTGCGTGCGGATGACGTCATCCGTGTCCGTATAGAAATTATTGATATAATAAGATGTACAGAAGTGGCAACGATGCGTGCGGCGCCTTCGGCGCGTACGATGCGGATTGCGAGAGACCATGAGAAAATACGATGACTGCGGCGCGTGCGGCGATTGCGGTGCGTGTAGTTGTGCGTTCACCTTTAGTCCGATGTGAAAAACTACCTAGTTTGATTTTTCTTTTTAAGTCAATATTTAAGACTTTAATTTGGCATTCTATATACTCAACACATATTCTCACCTCTTCAAAACTATTAATCAAATTCTTTCAGTCCCATCCTAACATACTAATAAGGACTTTAAAACACTGTAGTAAGGCTAAAACTCCAATAATTCGCGGTTTGAAAGATGTTCGAAATCACAATTCAATTGTTTCTTTCGTCCGGTCCAGCCTAAAACGTGCCCTATTACAGCGTGCTTGCTATACCAAAAAAAGGCTTATTACAGGGTGATAAAGATGCGTTTCCTGTGTAGCGCTACGCCGACGGCGAGCCACAGCAGCATGGCGCCGGCGTGTGTGGCCAGTAGCTGTGCGTGGGTTGGAGAGGGGAGTGCCCAATGGAAGGGGAAGTTCTTTTTGAGGAGCTCGCTTCCGATGTAAAGGAAGAGGGCGTTTTGGCCTGCGGGAGAAACAAATAATTTAGGTCAATGCAGTACAAACAATTCATAACTTAAACCCGGTTCAACCGAAACGAAAATCAAATAGGGACGTGTCAATATTGAATTTATATAAGTCACCAAGTCAAAGGCAGTTGATAAATTGCAACAAGATGTTAGCAAATAAGTCAAAAGCTATCAAAAAATAATTTTGTTTTTTTCGAGAAACGGTGATTTGTAGGAACAAAGTAACTCAAATTAGGGACGTCATTATGTTACTGATTAAAAAGATTGACGCCAATTTAGGATCAAATGCACCAAATAAACCATGCCAAGTCAAAAGCTATCAAAAAATAATGTTGTTTTTTTCGAGAAACGGTGATTTGTAGGAACAAAGTAACTCAAATTAGGGACGTCATTATGTTCCTGATTAAAAAGATTGACGCCAATTTAGGATCAAATGCACCAAATAAACCACGCCAAGTTTGTCAACACCAATGCCCATAATAGGGTACAAATTTGCGGACATCAGGGACCCAACAAACCGAATTAGGGTAGCTGCTTCAGTTTGGGGACATCCTACCCCTAATTAGAGACCTATATCTCAAGTTATAGGATCCGTGATCGTAAAAGTGCTCCTAAATCCTGTATTTGTGGCTGAAAACTTACCAGCATAATACAGCGGCCTGCCTCCCCACTTAGTCTTGAGATCCACGATGAAATACAGCGCGGCTTGTAAGAACAGCGCCATCGATGCTGTCACAAGGCAGTACGACACCGACCATAAGTTCTTGTTGATAGGTATAGGGCCTCCGTTCTTTGAGAACATGGATAGGGCTCCGCCGGCGATGCCGAAGACCAGGGACCAGAATACCCAGCGCATTATGCGGGCTCTGGAATAAAAAGAAACATATTAAATTATGGAAGTTGATACATCGTATGTAGAATACTTTCGAGTCCCTATAATATATTATTATAATAGATAAGATTCTTTAAAAAAAAATACTGATTAATGAATTTTTTTTTTACGCATGCATGGACCTCGTAGCTTGAGCGCCTGCCCGCACGACCTGCACTCCGGACGGGATGCCCAGGATACCCTCGGGGTCATGCGGGACATTAGTTTGGTACATCTTGTGGAAGTATAATGTTACCTAGCATGGTTGTAAGCCAGCATGATCCTCGTAGCATGAGCGCCTGCCTGCACGACCAGCACTCCGGACAGGATGCCCAGGATACCTTCGGGGTCATGCGGGATAGTGGTTTGGTACATCTTGTGGAAGGTGCCGCGTTGGTATAAGTGGGCTTCCCCTAGAATCAATCTGAAACAGAAGAAAAGTTGAAAATATATGAATATTGAAAGTACATGATTTTTTTATTTTAATCTAAGGATAAGTAGAAATGAAGGAAAGGCTACGATCTTTAGTACAGATATTATGAGGCTTTATTCAATAAGGCTGAACCAAAAAGGTCAGTCTTAACGCAGGCAAATTATTAGCTGCAATAAATAGCGACTAATCGTTTTATATTATGGCGGATATATTCAGCCGGAATGTAGTCAAAGAATGTCGCAGTAACTAGATTGTGAAAAATATGGACACACGTGATACAAACATACACTATACCTGTCTATGTAGCCGGCGATGCCTGCAGTACAGTTCTGTAGCGACACGTTGCTGACAGCCGACAGGTATAGCCCTCCGGGGCTCATGTATCCGCAAGGACAACCCGGCGCGGGGACCAAAAGGGTCACACGTGATACAAACATACACTTTACCTGTCTATGTAGCCGGCGATGCCCGCAGTACAGTTCTGTAGCGACACGTTGCTGACAGCCGACAGGTGTAGCCCTCCGGGGCCCATGTAGCCGCGAGGGCAGCCCGGCGCGGGGACCAATAGGGTTATGCACACCTGCAAATAGTAATGTAATACTTATGGCCTGTTTTACCACGTCTAGCAGATAAATATGTCATACAAATTGTTTCCAATTTTTTATGAAGTACATTATAGCCACACTGTGTCGCTTTTTTATTTAACAATAGGGCACTCATACATTAACATATTTGGCATAATCAAGTATAAAGCGTTACATTCAACAAGCTAAAATCTGCGGAAGAGCCTCTGAAGAACCATAGCAGAGAGAACAGCGGGATTTTGTAGTAATCTGTCGAAGTTATAAAATCAAAAGTGTTTCTTAATTTGAATCTTACCTGTATGGAAACTAGGACGAGAGTGGCTAGCCATTGTTGCCAACCAGCGCTGATGTCACGGAATAGTGATCGACCTGTATGAGGAATAAATACATCATTTTATTAGAAAAATATAATCTGAACAGATTAAAGAAAAAAGCTTTCCTTCGATACTGCATCACGCTGTCTGATATTATTTACTTCTGACTGATCTGTGTCAATATATTCTCATGTAATCTGGTTTCCATGATGCAGTCTACATAAATATTCAACTAAAACCGGCCCAATGCGAGTTTGACTCGCACTCAGAGGGTTCCTATAAACAGCATTCACCAAAATAAATACGTAAAATTACTAACGTTCAAAAACAATGGAAGCACTGAACTTTGCTCTAACGCAGGGACAAAATTAACTTTGCCATTCGAAAACTATTGTATACCAATGTACAAAGTTTTTAATTGTCCAATTACATTATATAAGTTGGTCGTCAGCAGTAAATAATTTACACTAAGTAAAGCGCCTGCCTGGGCTCGAACCCACGACCTACAACTTGTAAGTCGCGGCCGATACCACTGGGCCACCACTACACCACGAGGGCCATGAATCACTCGCGTCGCTCAGGAATCTAACAATTGAATCACTCGCTATGCTTGTGATTCATCTATGGCCCTCGCTTTAATTCCGTCCTTTATATTCACTAAATGCATAATATATTATTTTTCTTGGTTTTATTTTACCACTTTGTCGGCGTGATTAATATGTATATCCATGCCAAATTATAGCTTTTTAGTACTAAAGAGTCTCTGAGCTAAGCTACGGACATGACGAAACTATAAGGGTTCCTTGTTGACTACAGAACCCTAAAAATGCAATCTAATAAAGACGTGTTGGGTTGTGGAGATCAGATAAGCAGTAGCATCTGGATACACTGGCCTATCCCAATATAGTTTGGACAACGTTAGGCAGAATATGACAACCTCAGTCTTACCTGGTGTGATATCCTGGCTAGTCCTCATAAAGGCGCATTCTAGAGCACCCACGATGAAGTACATAGCTGCGAGTCGTTGCAAGACTCCGGGGAGTCGCACGTCTATCCAGGATGTGTTTGGTGGACCCAGGATTATACCGATGAGGGTTAACATCAGAGATCGGGTTGCCACCTGCAGAAGTGTTAATAGCATTAACAATTTAAAATGTGTTCAGTACGAAGACATTACCATATTTTGTGAAGTAACATTTTCTTTTAAACAAAATTTTTAACCACCGTCCATAGATAATATACCAGCATACAGATGCCTCATCGCTCTCATCCCATACAAAGAAACCGTGGCGACATAACTAGCGTTTTTTGTCTGATTATTTTTTTTGTAAATCGATCGCGTTGGGTTCCGTTCCATGGCGAAAGATAGATAGTGGTAGCAGCGACTTGCGAGTAAAAGGGTTTACTCGGTTCGTAATTTTTTTTTTCTGTAAATACAGTGACGATTTGTTATATAGTATATTTTTTGCACGTTTTGACAGTTGCATTGCACAAAAATGTTTTACAATACAATTTAAACAATCAAGTGGAATGCCTCAGAAATTTAAAAACGCGCCATCTATTGGCATTGATTTTAAATGATCCATTCAAATAAACTTTGAAATGTGAATTAATAGCCCAAAATTTTTATTTTCAATTCCAGAAATTGTTAATTTTACACACACTCAATAACAAATCGGTGCATATCGCGCCATCTAGTGAGATTTATTTGAACCAAATTTTCTTTCATAGCGCTGGGACCCCGTGCCCCGACAGAAAAAGAGGTATGTTATAAGTTTGACGTGTATACCTGTGTGTTTGTATAAATGTCTATGGCATCATAGCTCCTAAACAGATGAACCGATTTCGATCTAGTATTTTTTGTTTGACAGGTGACTTTATCGAGATTGTGCTTACCGTTCTTAGCTATGTTTGATGAAAATCGGTTCAGCCGTTCAAAAGTTATCGGCGTTCTATTGTTTGCATCGGGGTATTTTCGCAAGATACTCGTATCGTGTCATAATTATTACGTGTTCGATAGATTGTCGATCGAAGCAGACACGCTTATTACTAGATAAATTATGGAGTTTAATAAGTATGAAAAAAAATGTGTCCAGGATTTTTTAAACTTTACTTGGTAATATTTCAATTCCCAAAAAAAAATAGGATTATCTATACAAGGTGGTCGTCAACTGACCAAAATTTGTATGGGAGATACAATTTTTGGAGAAATTTGTTCATTTACATGTGAAGAGAATTAGTTTTTAAAATATGATCACACCTTTACGTTACACACTTTATACACATTTTGACGTAATGTCGTACCTGTTGCAGCGCCTGAATCCTCGGCAGTGAGGTCCTGAGCCTGGCATTAAGGGACAGCACTAACGACTCCCCCATGGCGAAGGCGAACCACGGAAATACCACATCGGCCACCGTCAGACCATTCCACACGCTGTGAGAGAACACGCCGTAGCCACCGCCGCCCGCGTTTACGAAGATCTGGAGAAGAAATAGGTTTTGAGAATGATGTTGGGGTTGTGCATTTTTAAGGGCCGATTTCACCAATGGAACTAATCGCGATTAGTTCAACTAAACTAAATTTAAGCAAATACATCGTTCTGGTTGGTACTTTCTCAGCGGTCTCAACCAAAGTTCCAGGAAGTGCCAGGAAGGAAATAAAATAACAGTTTAGACAGACGTGTGTAGTAAAGTAATTGTTCTAACTCACGACGGCGGGTCGGTCTTAGTCGTGTAACTCCTGAAAGCTAGAATCAACAGTGGCGACCATCAGAAAAGCGCCGAGGCAATGAAGCTTGTCGAAGTCCCGGAGAATGAATTTGACCGTCTTGGTTCCCGCAACGGAATTAATCAGAAAAGAATAAAGGAGGAGTAGGAAAACAAAAACATAATTTCCACTTCCCTCCATATCTAGCAGGAGACAGAACAAACAAGGCCAATAGGCACAAAGGGTCGTTTACAACTGGAATAACCCCAGTTGCCTAAAACCACAGATAAAAATTAACATTAATGGGTCCTAACATTGTGAGCTTGTATATTTGATTCCAATAATAGGAATGGCAAAAACGCTTCCCTAAAGGATTGGGCATTGGGGCACCTTTAGCACACCTATACTCCATTTGAGATAACATTAGACATTTAAATAAGCCCATATTACAGCCCGTATAACCGATTTTGACTTCTATTGCGTAGGTGATATAACAAATGGCAGCGGTAGTAAGCAGGTAACAGGTATATGCTTTTTATGCTATCCTTATACTTATGGGATAGAACTCAAAATCGGTTGAATGGACTGCAAAAAAGGGTTGTAGAAATTTCTAATGTTATTTCAAATGGGGTATAAATTTCTAATGTTACGTTTAAGATCCATGTAATAGTGAGCCTATTGCCATCAAACAGGCTCAAATCCAGACTCCAGGCTACTACTGACAAATTCAATAACACTTTGCCTGACCTAGGAACCGAACCCAAGACCTCATGCAGTCGAACAATATAATAAATAATATATTCACACTATCATCATCATCTTCATTTCAGCCGAGAGACGTCCACTGCTGGACATAGGCCTCCCCCAGGCGTCGCCACATTGACCGATCCCGTGCGTCTCGCATCCAGCGCCTTCCCGCAACCTTAACCAGGTCATCGGTCCACCTGTTGGGAGGCCTTCCAACGTATCGTCTTCCGGTTCGCGGTCGCCTCTATCGGCCATCTGTTTTGTGAGCAATGTGCCCTGCCCACTGCCACTTAAGTTCTGCAATTCTTCGGGCTATGTCGATTACTTTGGTTCTCCTGCGGATATCCTCATTTCTGACGTTATCACGCAAGGAAACTCCGAGCATAGCCCTCTCCATTGCCCTTTGAGTGACTTTGAGCTTTCTGATAAGGCCCATTGTGAGAGACCACGTCTCGGTCCCATAGGTGATCACTGGCAATACACACTGGTCATAGACTTTTGTCTTGAGACACTGAGGTAAATTGGACGAGAAGATACCACGCAACTTCCCGAACGCCGCCCAGCCAAGTCGGATTCGACGGTTGATCTCTTTCTCGAAGTTGGACCTACCCAACTGGACCGTTTGTCCCAGGTAGACATAATAGTCCATAACTTCGAGTATTATTGTATATCACACTAATATTATAAAAGAGGAAGTTTGTGAGTGTGTGTCTTTGTATGTTTGTTACTTCTTCACGCTCAAACGGCTGTACGGATCTGGATGAAATTTGGCACAGAGATAGATTATAGTCTGGAATAGCACATAAGATTTATATACGGGGAATATGTTCCTTCGGGATAGCTTCCGACTTTCACGCGGGCGAAGCCGCTGGCAGAAGCTAGTAATAACATAAAATAATACAATATAATACCTATCTATGAAAGATGATAATGTAACCGTTATCAGAGCTATTTTTTCGCTTATCGTACCTAAACAGACCTGGAGGACAAAGATAAGAGAATTAACAAAACATTTTAAGGACAATAGACGTTAAATGATTATTATCCTTGTAATTTTTTGATAACTGTTAAAAAAACACAATGTAATTGTTCTAATTTCCCTTTGTAACTTTAAATTTTGCAATATTCATTATGATTTGCAGTAGGCTAGCTATTTACCCGACTGCCGAAGGATTTATGTATATATGTTAGTTCCTATGTGGCATTCTAGAGACCAAACGCGTTGGCCGATTTTGATGATTCTACGGTCAATCGATTCGTATTAACCTTGCGAGTCACTGGCTACATTAAAATTGAGAGATAGAAAATGGCGGAATTACGGCGCCATAATGTGGAGGCCCGTTTTTTTTTTCTTCTAAACCCGTCGTGTGGGGCGATATCAAAATAAAGGGTTTTAAAAGGTGATTTAAAAAAAAAAACACTTATATGTTTAAATATACCTAAAATTGTTAACTAAAAAGTTATAAATAAAAAAAGTTAATGCAAAAATCAAAAAACCCAACTGCAGTCGGAGGATACATCTGGTTTTGGTCAGCCAGCTCGCGAATATGTATCCTCCGACTGCACAGCATGATTTTCTTCTGGTTGACGTCTTTTTAGTTCGCTTCTTAAGCAGTTGGGTTTTTTGATTTCTGAATTAACTTTTTTAATAACACGGTATCTTTGACCAACTGCGTAAGGGTCGGCTGCCTTTACCCAGATGCAACTGAATACCAGTATTTTATGCTGGTACTATACTTGGCGTATTTGTACCAATATTTGCTCCAAATTTCTTTTAAAAATGAGCTTTATTTCAATTACAGTAAGATTCGTTTGTATTGTCAAAATTTTACCAAATATATTACAAAATTAACTTTATTTCATTAGAACTAAGGTTCTTTTTGCATTGACAAAATTTCGCAAATATTTTGCCAAATATGCCAGCATAACGTGGAGCTATTTGTAACGATAACGACTGTCAAAAGTTACAAATGACAGCTGGAAGCAACAGCTTAACGTGCTTTCCGAGGCACGGTGGAATTTCGAAATGCATTGGATGGTCACATGGTCATCCATCCGAACCGAACATTGCGGCTTTTTAACCGACTTCCCAAAAAGGAGGAGGTTTTTCAATTAGACCATATATATGCCTTTTTTTATGTGTGTTAGCGGATAACTTCGTCGTTTATTAACCGATTTCGATGATTCTTTTATTGATGGAAAGGAGATATCCCAAGGGTGGTCCCATGATAAGGTAACAGGATCTGATGATGACATCCCAGAGAAATCGAGGGAACTCTTCAAATATTATAGGCATACATATAGCGATTTTGGTATTTTTATCATTAATGCAATCATTTACACTCAGAAAGTGTCATTTTGTAAAATGGAACTGATGAAGAAGACCACAGATGGCCACTGGAACTCCTTAATGCTAAGAATGTCACGGGTATGAGATATATCGAATAGCTAATCGACTATGATGAAGCATATACTTATAAATAAATGGTACTGATGGAAATGGTAACATCGAACTGATCTGATGATGAAGTCGGAAGGTATGCACTGGAACTCCGAAATAAAACAATGTCAATGTGATCCTAGTCGTGTTTGGGCTTATTGGAATCGTCATGAGATTTACTTTGGCTATAAAAGATTTTCATGGTATTTGGAGGTACCTACCAAAACTAAAAAAAGATAAATAAAACAACTTTTTAACAAAAAAATCTAACCTTTGTAGTGTTTTGTTTTAGAAGTCGATTTGATATTTTTGTTAGTATTTTTTTTAATATTTGACCACAAGCCCTTTCAGGCAGTTAGATAAAAATAATACTCATTAAAAGATTAAATAACATTTTTTGTTTACAATTTTTTTTTAAAACCAGCTTTTTTCGTATTCTTCTCAGCAAAAACTTTCGTTTGATATCCATATCATGGCAGTGCTCAAAAAATAACTAGTCCGCCATCTTGGACCGTCCGCTATATTAGAGGACATCAGTTAGCTAACCATGCATTGTCATCCAATGTCAATTATTTCGCTTCATAAGTAGTCACGTTTTTGATTTTTTGAATTAACTTTCTTGTTAATTTTTTTTTTCGAATTAGGTATATTTAAACATATAAGTGTTATATATTTTTGTAATCACCTCTTAAAACTCTTTATTATATTGCGCCTAAAACCCGCCATTTTTCTATTGTCCTTTTTTTAATTTAGCCAATGACACTAGCAAGGTTAAGAAGAATCGATTGTCGTAAGAATCATCAAAATCCGCCAACGCGTTTGGTCTCTAGAACGCCACATAGGATCAAACATACATACATACATATACTGATAAACACATTACCCTCCTTCGGCAATCGGGTAAAAATACGAGACGTAATTAATGGGTTTTCTTTATCAACTCACCATAAGAGCGATGGCGAATCCTCTGAAGATGTCAAGGGACCGCAGTCTGGACCTTGTCGGAGACCGTGGGATGCTCGCCTCAGTCGTCAAAACTCTAGTCTCGGAACCAAGCTCATTGTCTTCTCTGAAAGTACATAACACCATCAATGCATTGCTTTGAAACGCACAGGACCGCCCGATGTGAAGACAACACTTAGGGGAGGCCCACGTTCTGCAGTGGACAACTTTCACCTGAATTGCTTTGAAAGTGAGCAAAATAAATGAGTATACCTACATTTTGTAAGTTTTGAGTTCCTTCAAATGTGAATTTGTTAGATCCAGTCTACTGAGAATTTCAAAAACCTTATTTTCAGCCTGACACGCCAATAGGGAGTACGCATGTAAAAATTTTTATTTGCTAAATGAAATACTTATTAACTATATTAATAAACAAATATGAAAGATTTTTTTAAATATCTTGATCAAAGACGAAGTTATAAAACGAGAAAGTTGAGAATTCCGATGCAGCGATGTGCCATATGACGTCAGAGGGCACGACGCCATACAAATGCCATAGAAACAGGCGTTTTCGTAGAGGGTTAGATATATTTCTTTAAATTTTTATATCTCGTTACTTTTTCGATCTATTTTGATTCTTTTTTTTAGTGTTAATATTCTATTTTAGTATTTTTAACGATAAACTAGTCAATAACAAATATTTTTTTCATGCATATACCCTATTGCAGTAAAGGACGATCCTGTTGTCATTTGCATGCAAAAAAGCAATTTAAAAACCCAAAAATGCATTGGGTGACCTATTAATCGAACTTGCCGTGCAAACTCAAAGCCTTTATTTCAAATAAACCATTTACAGGCACTTTTAAATTGTCAAGGTTGGTCAGTCAAACAAAATGTAGCTAGATGCACATTCCCAAAGCATAGCTTCTACCTAAGTAGGTAGGTGGTCAAGCAGGAAATCTAACGATCTTCATGGAGAAGAACGTGCAAGAAACTCCATAGACACTCTTTTAAATTAACAAGAGTTCAATTGTATATATATTGTACCTATTAGATACATCATGCATGTTGCAAATTTACATATGTTCATATATGTGAGAACGATGTAGAAAGACGAGCACCATAAAAGGGCCAGAGTAAAAAAAAAATACCCGTAAGTTTAGCCAAGAAAACTGACGGCTCGTGATAGTTCTAATTATTTGACAGCTGAAACTTGTGCTTGTGCAATAAGGCTGTGTGTACTTTGTCCAAAAATACTAACCTAGCAAAATATCTAGCATACACTCGTCCAGCAACAACCCTCTTGCCAATACCCTTGATGATGTACCACAAAGTTGCCATAGACAACAGAATGACTACAGCCGTCAATATCGGTAGGTATGCCGCATCCGGTTCCGCCGTCATCCGTGGGGTGCATATGTCTTTGGTCGTCTCATCCATTGAGACGTTGAGAGTATACTGGCCATATTCACCGAATTGATACACGCCTGAAAAACAAGAAAATTATTTGAATTTCGAATAAGCTGTTGACAGCGCGGGCAATTTGCAATTCATCTTCATGGTTTGAGTGCAGCAAACAACAGAGGACTTAACAATGGCATTGAATAATATACGCTATTGCAAGTATCATTAGGTGCATTTGGTATTGCGCGAGTGCACTGGCATCAGCCGATGAGCCGTTTGATGTCAGCGTTTATTATCGCATAATTTTAAAATTTATAGCACTCGAAACAAAGTTTATTTTTCATTGCCATGGGTAATTGCTGATCTGCATTGACCTTATCGGGTTTTACAGAAAAACAATAATGCCGCGAAATTGGATACCAAATGAAATAGCCGATTAAATTAATAGAGAATAGTGGGTTCCCAGAAACAATCATGATGAT
The DNA here is from genome assembly GCA_947562075.1 of Orthosia gracilis. Classification (NCBI taxonomy): domain Eukaryota; kingdom Metazoa; phylum Arthropoda; class Insecta; order Lepidoptera; family Noctuidae; genus Orthosia; species Orthosia gracilis. The sequence goes on from OX387265.1 coordinate 15,735,329, forward strand.
AATTTTGTTTGTCCATCTTCCTAGTAAAGCCTGCTGTAGGTTCACATTTAAAATTTCCTAAAAACAATCCAGACTTTGGAGTTTATTTGGACAGTAGTCATAATCTACAGGCCACAGTCCACACTTAGCTCACTGCTGAGCTTCTCTTTTCTTGTGCCAATCCCCACATTCCTATGCCAGCCTCATCCAGGTTTTATGTAGATTACTCCAGTGACGCGTGTGTGTGAAGTGCGCATTGCCGTACGTATTATGGTTCGATCATTGAAATCCTTTTCAAGAAAGAGCTAGGCGGAATCAAATTGTGCAATTCCATCGCACATTTCCCGAAATGTAACCGATAAAAAACCGAAAGGCTGGCAACTCGGCGCCGATCTTCGAGACTCTGAAACTTTGACGCGACCAGTGCATCGTTACCAATAAGCAAAGAGAATATAACCACTAGAGAGCTTATAGGCCGATTTCTTCGAAGCAAACGACTCACTACCGCGGGCCGGGAGACGAGGAAGAACGCGCGGCTGCAATTGGTCAGTTCAAAGTAAGTTGCGTAGGTATGGCTATCGTTAGGGTTGATCAACTCGATTAAGGGAAAATTGTCGATATCGATAAAATGGATTTTAACATTATTAAAAATACTCAATTAAAATCATATAAATATTATTTAATAAAAATCAATCAATTACAAATATAAATATGTGTGTCGGGGACATAGAGAAACAAAAAAGTATTTTTCCAAATCGGTCAAGCCGTCTACGAGTAATCCGGGAACATAATACATAAGAAAATTCGACGAACTGGGTTAAAAGTAGATAGATATTTTTTCATACATTTTTTATTAAGTTTAATTTTATTATTATCGATATCGACTTCAGCTATTAAAAGTAACAGCACAGATATTTACGATAAAAATACAAAGGGAGAGAAAGGGATAGAAGCATTAGAATTGTCTAGTGAAAGAGCGAGACTTTTCCAAAAGACATCAACGCGGGACTCAAAATTGTGCTCGTTTACCCCATCCACCATTTGAACTAGATCCCTGCGGTGTCTCATAATCTGATTAAATTAAAAATAATTTTCGTACTGTTTACTTACTGATGAAAAGTTATGCCATCCTTTTTGTAACTAGATGTCTTGGCATGTTTCCCATACCCCTTTACGGCGCGTGAGGGCATTTTTATGCGTTATAATTGCAATAAAAAGATAAAACAATTTGTATTTATTTAGCGTGCATACAGGTCTAATAACTGGACACAACTAAAATGGTTACTAGTACCGAAGCCTTTACATAGGCGACAAAATACTAATAGTTTTCGAGCGTCGGGGCACTGTATGCGCCGTCAAGTGGTTATATCGTCGTTGCCAATAAGCCTCTTGGCCCGGCTGGTATATATATGGTTAAATCTGAATCAAAATTGATCGAAAAAACAATTAAAATCGTTGTACAATAGTGGTGCATAGGCGGACTTAATGCATTCTCTACCAGTCAACCTTTATATCTGTCCCTCTCGCGGAAACGCCGATATTTTAACAAAGTATATGGGCTTACTATACTTTAACGTCAGAGTCTATATTGGACTTATCTTTCTTATTATCAACTATAAAGACTTATAACTTCGTAGCTGATGAGGAAATTTCAAATATTCTTCCATGTTTGTTTACAGCTTATAAGATTATTTAGCCAATAAAAATAAATACATATTTGCTATGGAAGGACCAGTTCTTAACAAAACAAAATTCCATTATACAAGAAACTCCAAAACAAAAGCAAGAGCTAAATTAGAGTCCTAAGAAACTTGCTTATTTTACAAAATCAGCATAGCATGTTCTCAATTGTGCAAACAAACCGGTTGACCTGCATCACTGGCAATATTTTAAGTTTTTGAATGCGTAATTAAGTTTATACTGATAGTTATTTCATTATGTACTAGCACTTAAGTTCATAGGTACTTTGTTAGTCATCCTAGCCTCGAACTCAATTAAAAGTTAAAGATAATATTACAGTATAAGTTGCAGTTTCCTTTAGTTTAATTAGTGACCTACTGATCAGGTTTTTTTATACATTGTTCTACTACAAATATAATTTGACGGAAATTAAAAGAGTATTTTTTTAGGAGTAAGTATGTAATTCATAATTAACTACAATTTACAAGTTTCTGAATTGAGAAATTGACATTTAGAACTCAGCATGTGACTTAAAACATTAGTTTGTCAAGTTCTTAACATAAAATTCTTACAATTCAGAAACTGAGGCTTACCAAAGAAAAGACACAGATTTAAATGAAATTATGTACTGTATGATGGTTTAACTCTGCTATCATTCTTTAACTAAAACCATCATAGTGAATAATAAACTTAGCATCTATTCAATGTTATATTTTCATACTTATCAAGCAGTATGAATCACGTGAGTGAACCTAGATAATAGGGTTATGTTTATTGGATTACCTAGCTTCCTTATGTACTACATTTAATTAACACTGTAAAATGCACCTTACGCCCAAGAGATAAGGTTCGAATTTTTTTTTTTGGGTTAAGTTGGCATTACAGAAATAAAAGGTTGTTCCTTCTTTTAAGGAGAAAAACCATAAACTATAAAAAATCCTATATTAATGGTAATGGTATTTTTAACAAAAAAAAATGTGATTGGAAATAGTTATTTATCTAAGATTCTTAATTCAAGTTTCCTGTTACCAATAACAGCTCCTCGCATTTTCTGTTTATGATAAGTCTGGTTGATTATGTCATGGTTAAGGCCGCCTGTCCACTTCGCGCGGAGCGGAGAAAAGAGGTGTTGAGCTACCCAATAGAATTGCATTAAAAAAAATCCGCGCTGCTTAAGTGGACAGGGATTTGAAAACTAGTTTCAAGATTCATATTTATTTACGTAGAGCGGGGCCGAGGAGATGAGAAACGAGTGCTGGCGCGGGTTGACCTGACCCGTTGTGTAACCTTTCGCATAGAACTAAACCAATCGCCCGCTGCCGGCAACTCAATGACTCGTCGCATACTCGCAACCGAGCTCCGCGCATGAAAAAAAACACAGTCCGCTACTCCACTCCGCATTTCTTTCTCTCTCCGTTCCGCTGCCTAGCTTCGCGTCTATGGACGGATACAGTCCGCAACTCCAATCCACTGTCTTGCTCCGCTCAAGTGGACAGGCAGCCTTAGTCTGTGATTTTATAGTAAAACAGTAGAATAGGCCAGATATATTCAATCCTGTCATGCCTTTAATTTGTGTTGAGTCAATGTGTAAAACTAAGAATATTATAAGTAAGATCCAATTCACTCACTCAGGTACAGGATACAGATCCTACCTAGTTTGAGTACCACCGTCCATACATACTGATTGTTGTCATGGTTACAGACCAGATAATTATTATGTAATAAGTATCTCTAAGATTCACTTTGTAACAGTAAATAAATAAACTACTAATAATAAACTTCTTTTTGTATTGACGAACTTACATTTTGTCTCAACTAGATATTAAAATTTTCTCCAACCAGCTTTTTTATCTTGCGATCGGCTTTCTAAGCCATTAGCAGACGGGATGTGCGCGTGATTGTCATGTGAGGTTCTTCTTCCCAGCAGGGGAAACTACCCCTTCATTATTTAGCTACTTTATTTAACATGGTTCCTTATATATTGACCTTCTGTAGTCTAGAGGGAATATGCATGAATAAAATATTATTTATTTGACCAGTTTATTGATAAAATAAAATACTAATAGTGGAAACAGAATGAAAAAATTCAAAATTGAATGACTTAAAACAATTTAAAGAAATATGTCCCCCCTCTATGAAAAAACTGTTTTCTATGACAGTTGTATGGGCATTGTGCATCCTATGTTGGGCCTCTCTTTCTAATTCACAACTTTGATGCTTTATAATTTCGTCTCTAATTAAGATATTTAATTTTTATTTGTTTACTTTAAAAAGTATTTAATTTAGCAAATAAAAAAATTACATGCATACTAATACCCTATTAATGGTGCTATTCAGGTCATTACTACATAATTATTAATTTGTGTTCCTTATGCTTGGTGGAAATATTAAAAATGAGAATACAATATTAACAATTATAATCATGACAATCTGCTATGAAGTCCGATGACATTTCTCATTTTACATACTGCGATAACTTCAATGTATGAAATTGAATTTCAAATTCATAATCCATATTAATTACTATGTTACCCATACATTATAACAACAAGTATCATTTGTAGGCATCAAGTTTAATTATTATTAAGTATTTTTATAGCTCTCTAATCCGACTATAGGTATCAAATTATCCAAAATTAACATTTTATGGAGTGGAAACCTCACAACCAGATGATATTTGATAAGAATCTTGATGGTTCTTTTTTTACAGTGTACCTACAAATACGACAAAAATTATCCTTATTCTAAAATAACATGCCATTTAGTACAAAGGGATTAATATGATAATGCACACAATACATGCAGTGCTTCAAACTTGTCTAAGGTCATTCAAATATTAAAGGCAAAGGTATTACTCATAATCCCAATACCTAAACCTAAATACTGCCTACCTAACAAAAATTTAAGCAAAAATCAATGAATTGCACTACAGCAGTTACGAAATACTCCTTTTACTGAAACTTTCACTAGATAGGTATGTAACAGAAATGGGCAGCTGTGTGTGACTCATTCCATTCAGATCAAAAATATCAAATCCAATCACTCTAAAATTTACAAAAACCTTACTGCAAGTTTACAAAGTAATATAAAGTTGGAATACTCTTTATTTCTCTGAACGCATCATTCTAAATTTAAAATATCGTCAAGCGTGTTGTGTTTACTATCGAACAAAGACAAAAGGTGGCGGAACAATAATATTTTAACAAATAATGTGTCATGTTACACGAATTATCATACTAACCGTGGCATATTTCTCCATTGTCATTTCGCACCGCATACTTTATTGGTCCCCCTGTTTCCAAGATCAGGGCACGAGTCTCCGGTATTTTCGGTCCTTCCACCAAAATACATCCCTCGCATTCTTCAAACTGACTCCAAAAACTCACTTCTTTCTCTGTAATAATTTGTAAACAAGCTTGGTCGTATCGCAATGTCGTGCCATTGCAATCCCGTATAAAGGACCCAACGTTCTCGAAACTACCAAACGACATTTTTTTGGGGGTATCCTACATCAGTTTCGCGAAAACAACTTTGAAATTCAATTTTAAAAACAATACAACTGCACAGTCACAAAAAACAATCTGCGATTTGCGAAATGCGAATGAATGAATTAAAATGTCAAAGCAAAGCAAAGACACTCAAAGACACAAAGTCGTGATTCATCATTGAACGAATGACAAGTTGTTTTTTTTTTTGTAACTATAGGTACGAGGATTTTGGTCCTTTTCATAAATTATATCCTTCTATTACTGAACTTTAGATTAAACCTTATCAAACAGCTTGCAAAAAAGTCGTGAAAGTAATGGTGGCACCACTATAGTACATGTTGTAACCGATTGATATAGTAAATAAGTATTACGACAATATCGGTTTGGATACTTTTTTTATTTGACAATTAATCTGTAAATTTTATGTAGGTATGCATCAGAATAATACATAGGGTGGACCCACAGGCAGCAGCTAGTTCAATAATAATTTGAAGACGAAAACTAACTATGAAAAATAAAAAAAATACATTTATACGAAGGTACACATTTATTCATCTAAAAAGAAAAACTTAGACTACACAGGAAGTCCAAAGAAAATGTGTAATAAACGCCATAGTGAACTAAATAACTGAATGTTTACATCTTCTGGTATAATTATGGGACTGTCATGTGTGTCGTGTTTCTCATAAAACCACTCCGGAAGTGATGATTGTGAGCTGATGAAGTAGTGCCACTGCTTTATTCCTAATTCCACTACCAGAACGGAGTACGACCCTTGGAAATTCAACTGCAAAAGAACACAAACATTAAAAAAGCTTATTTAGGTAAAGAAAAGGGAGTGAATATCATTGCGGCACGTGCAGTTTTTTTTTACGCGGCGCGGCGGCGCGGTGGCGTGAGAAAATGGTGCATTGGATTGAATTTTAGACTCGATGTTGAGCGAAGTTTTGAGAATGCAAAGGTGCGCTTTTTCACGCGCTAGGGATAGGTAATGTAAAAGATAATAATTTTAAATAAAGCTTACCACTATAGATGGACTGTTATCGTAAGAATGAGTATTATCAGTTATGTATGCATCTGGTTCAATACTGGTTGATAAACTGTAAAATAAAATAAAAATTGTTGTGAAACTGAGCAAGACCTACTTTCGGTACACCTGCTGCCCCCTGAAATTGTGGGTACCTGCTGTAACTTTCAATAAGCGTGGCCTGCCAAAAGGGTGTTAAATTACTAGACAAAATAATGTCGCATCAATTAATGTCATAGATCGATAAAAATACAACCAGACAAAGTCGTTCGAGTTTTTACTAGAAGAAACATACAAACTTTTTCGATTAATCAAATAATTATTAAAATTGCTCGACGTTGTTGGACCTGTGTGGTTTCACCATTTTATAGGTACATTTATAACATTACCGTGGGAGCGATGCGAGATGCGTGCGCGGCCCTACACCGCCGCGCGCGCCCCTCCTGTACCGGTTAGGGTTTTCATTATCGCTCTTTTAATGTTTAGACTCCGAACAAAATAAACGATAAATTCGTTTAATAACCGGTTATTTTCAAACCGGTTCCAAGCCTTGGTTACACTTGATCTTGGTTAGTATAGTGCGCCCAATGTATCTTATACTAGCTGAACCCCGCGGCTTCGCTCCTGTCAACTGGCTATCTATTTATCTACCTACCCTACAAACAAATAAACTCTTCAGCTTTAGAATATTAGTATAGATGTTGATAAAACTCCTTCGCATATGAAGAAATTTGATTACCATAAAAAAAGGTTATAGTGAGTCAATCTTATAAGATGAACTTATGCTGTCGCGGACTTAGTTTTAGAACTTTTAAAGAGGAACAATTCCATCATACATGATATTTGCGTAACTTATACCGTTTACGCAGCGCACGCAACGGAAGTTCTCAAAAAGGAATATTTTTCCCGTTTTTGCAACATTTTTCATTCATTTTTGCTCATATAGACTACATGTATAGATCTCGCCAAACTTCTTGGCCGCCTTGAAGTTGGCTACAATGGCTGCGCAGTAGTAAATCATAGCACCGTTTGGTGCGTTGCAGCTTTGCACATCGGAAAGCCAACTTCAGAGCGGCCCAGAAGTTTGGCGAGCACTATACATTGTTCATACTTACGTAAACTTATTAAGCATCGTCATAAACTCTTTTTTCGCTTCACTTATTGATTTATGGACGGGGTAATCAGTAGCAATCTGTCGTTCAGGATCGTCTTTCTTTACTCGAGGTTCTCGCCGTCTTGTACTGTGTAACAAAATAGATATTGTCGTTAGGTATTTGCTACGCTAACTACCGGGGCTAGAGCACAAGGACCTTACAGTCCCCGGCACGTAACTTGGCAAGGTTTTGGCGAAGTGGGGGTAAGTTCGCGCTTAATTTAAAAGATTTTTTTTCACTTTTATTGCTTGTCATTATTCTGTGGTTATGGCCTTAATTTATTTTTAAACTTGTCTGTTTAGAATTAAACTACAAACTGATCAACAATAATTTTTATACCAGTCTTCCGACTTTAGCGCACATAATGACTCTTGCCAAGTAACCTGCCGGCTACTGTACTTTGACGTCTTAAAATCATTATGGTTTCTTAGTGAGATAGTGACGGAGCTATAAAGAACAAATAGATCTTTACCTTTTTTCTCGCTCGTGTAAACGGTCCTGAAACGGTCAAGTTCTCTGACTTGACATTATGTACCGATCCGACTTTCTTTTACATAATATACCTAGTAGTTAGTAAATTGGCATTAATATTGTAATAAAGTAAATTCTATTTTAAATTAATTCTGCCGTACAAGGCCTTGTGGTCAGAGGCCATCGGTGATTACTTACAACTATAAATAAAAAAAAAAACCAAACAAAATTATTACCGGAATCTTTTCATAGAATGCGTTACGAAGTAATTATGGTGGAATAAAGAAATTTTTTTAGGCACTTTCGTAAAAACCAGCCATTGTTTTTTTTTTCATCTGTGATAGTTCTCTCCACCTTCTTAAATGTATAGGGTGATTGATTGCTTATCATTGTTATTTATTTAAAATTACAAGCTTGTATGTTTAAGATACCATTAATCTAACTCCCGTTAGAAGCGTAAGTCTTGTACATTTTTTATCAAGAAAGATAACACGCGTATAATACTTATCTTACTATAGTAAGAATATACAGCCACATCATTATACATGGTGCATCAAAAAATAACAAAATAAAACACGGAGCAAAAATAAAATACAAAAAGAATTCCTTCGAGCCGGATTTGAACCAGCGACCTATGGATGACAATTGATACCAGCTACAGTCCACCGCTCTACCAACTGAGCTATCGAAGGGTCGAGAGTTGCCTCGAAATAGACGTACGTACTCGTACATTAGGAATTAAATCCATTCGAGAACGAACGGTGGTCTAATTTCGTAATTTCTTTTGCTGAAAAGATTATACAATCTTTGTTATGCAATAACCGTTGGTAATCAATAACTTTTTATAATACTAGTAAAAAATAACATCGGACAAGGTATTTTCGGTTAGTTAAATTTACCTATTATTCTACAAAGGGGGTGGGTAGAACTTACATAAATGTGTGAAATTTACGAACCTTCATTTATTACTGGAAAGTTATTTAAATGTTTTTATCATTTTCATATAGCTACATGTTAAAGGTAGCTAGATAATAACCGGTGTATTGTTAAGAAGCACAAACAAAAAAATGTTAAAAATAACTTACTTTCTAATAGAAGGCCCAATGTAGTAAAAAAACTCTTCTAATTCCTCAGAATTGCCCAGCCTTAACTTCGGAGCCATCCAATCATCACCACTCAGAGTTAGAACCCATAGTGGGTCCCCTTTATTAACAAATTCTACCAGACTAGTAATAGGTTCAACATTTTTAGACTGGATGACATTTTCTTCTTCAAAAGTATGAGAAGAAAAAAGTTTAGCCGAAGAATTTAAAATTAGAACTGCTAAAGTTAATAAACGCAACATAACTTGGCTATCGTTTCCTAATAATTGTAAATAATGAACTACTAATTTGTAAATTGATTGAATAAAACCTAACTGCGTAGTTGTATTTCAGCTGGGTAAATAAGCTACGTTGTTTTTAAAAGGTAATAAGTGGCAGAATATTCTGCAAACATGTGAATAAATACGACATACAGATATTTAGCTGTATTTTTTTTTAATAATTTAGTGTAATTGGGTCTGATTCGTGTTTTTTTTTTTTATTAATCTTCAGTATTTCAGTTTCAATCGTTGCCTTGAATGCATGCTTGAAAAATGTACATAGAACATATAGGTTGATAAAAATAAAAAGTATAATAAAAATATCAATTTATTAAAATTATAAATGTATTTATAATCCTCCAACGTATAACACGAATAAGATCAGTTTATTACATTATTATTATTAGAAGCACGTAAACATTTACTGCTATGTTCACTTCGTGATTTTCGCCTTTAACCATTTTTTTTTAAATATTTTTTCTTTATTTGGCATATTTATGCTGATCATACTATCTTACACACTCACATATAATTTGTGGACTATAATGTTTAAAATAAATTATTGTACTGTTGAATGTTTTGATAAAAAAATAATATTTACAACAGAGAAAACTAAAATTTTACTTCTATAATGGGGATTTCATTAGAACTCGCAACTATAGGTTTGTCCTTCTTCTTGGATTTGGTTTCTGCACTTATTCCGTAGTGAGGGCCATTGTGTGTGCGTCGATCCGTCCTTTGTTTGTTGAGTGTGTGACCATTGCAGACAGAGAACTATAGTATAGTACACTATAGTAGTTTAGTCTGGAGGACATGTCCCGCAGGCAAGTTAGTGAGTTCCCTTCCCTGATCAAGGCGCCTTTCTCACTGGGTCGGTACGTGTCCGTTTCTGTACCGAATCTATACAGATTACTGTGCTGTACTTGTATGCGCTCCGTAAAGAATCTATACCGAAACAACGCAGGCGTCTTTCTGAGTCGTTTTGGTACAGAAACGAAAACGCACCGACCGCAGTCTTATTACTTATCTTGCAAGAGCAAAACGATAGCGACATTTGCGCAATAATTACTCTTCAATACAGAAGTTTTAAGAATTTATAGCGGTTTTTATAGAAATAAGTGCATTTGACAAATATCGAGACCGGACCTATCATACCTACACTGTGAATAATCTCGATTTTTATGACATAAAGCCGTTTGATCGCGCGACGATTGCTGATTGCTGTTTCTTACGTAATAAGCCTGCTGGTAAGGAAGGCGTCTAAAGACAACATGGTCGGACTTTATACATTGACCCGACATTATCAATATTTCATTGATTATACATACTGGACAATCAAAGCACTGAACTGGCTTTCACAACTTAATAAAACATAATTATAGCTTTTAAGGACCATTTTCAATATGCAAGTAGCTTTGGCTGAGATTTGCAATGGATAATGCTCAAAGTAGGCCTGACTGTTTGTACTACTTTTCTGGCATTGCAACCTATTTTTACAGAAATTAATTATTTCTGTAATAGTTTTTTTGGCTACATAGTTATGGATTGGTTCTAATAATTGAAGATATCCGCAGGAGAACCAGGGTTACCGACATAGCCTGAAGAATTGCCAAACTTAAGTGGCAGAAGGCAGGTCACACTGCTTGCAGAACATATGGTCGATGGGGTCGAAAAGTTCTGGAATGGCGACCGCGCACCGGCCGATGCAGCATTGGAAGGCGTCCCTCTAGGTGGAGCGATGACCTGTTTAAGGCTGCGGGAATCTAATGGCGACACATGTGGGTGGCCCATGTCCAGCAGTGGAAGTCTTTCGGTTGAAATTATGTCGATGATTACTAAAGTCGCCGCCAGATAACAAAAAAATAAAAGTCGTTAACACCTGTCTACCAATGTATTCCAATATTTCAAAACGATACGGATAAAATGTAAAGGCAGTGTCTCTAACACGATCAAAACAAACGTATCGCGGTAAGGGGCTTCGGTGACCCTTTCACTTGGCATTCAGTAATGAGTTAATATATCTCAAAAACGCGTATACCGATTAACATGATTTAAACGAACGATAAAATGGTTCTACGCCTATACCGTTCATTTGAGACCAAAATTATCGAAATATCTCAAAAAAGATGACTTTAAATTTTTTGTTATCTGGCGGCGACTTTAATAATTCAAATGCATTCTGTTTGACTGGAAACAGACGCAGAAATATATGGTAAAGAGCTACACATTGATTTCATGAATTGGTACTTGTCTCAGTTTGATAGAGATATTGCCAACTAGCTTCTGTTAGCGGTTTCGCCCGCGTGAAGGTCGAAATCTATTCCGAGAGAACATATTCCCGGGATAAGAAGTATCCTTTAAGCTATTCCTGACTATAATCTATCTCTGTACCAAATTTCATCCCGATCCGTTCAGCCGTTTGAGGGTGAAGAAGTAACAAACACACTCACAAGCTTTCGCCTTTATAATATTGTATATAATATAGTGTTTGAGCACTGTCCTTTTTTCAAAATTTTTTTTTGTTAATAATTATCCTGCCAGTTACTTGCATTAAGAAAGTCCAGCTTTACGATTATGGAATGTAGTAAATATCACTTTATGTCGTAGCAAATAAGTACAGTAATGCCTTGGCAAACTGTATGATTTCTGAGCCTCCTAGCTTGGATTCGCCGTAGACGCGGTCCACGAAAGTGATTGGTACTTCTCCAATTGTGTACTCCAACTGTCTCGCCCTGGAAATTGTAAATTGAAAACTTAATATAAACAAGTTAAAAAGCGCTTTTAAAAGCTTGCTGTAGTGGTTTCCCTGAAGTTAAGCATTTGTTACCATTAGTACTGGCTCCTGAGATACAAGTATATTTTTACATAGTTCAGGAACATAGTTTACCTGATTCTGACCACCTTTTGTACAAATGTTTAGTGCCTAATTAATCTTGTGTTATTGTTTTGTACAATAAACTTATTTTTATTTTATGTATTAGACCATTACAGAGTACCTAATTTTAATTTTCAAGGATTGTCTCAGTTAGAAAACGTTTTTTTTTAATAATCTGTACTATAATTATACTATATATAATTTATACAAGCGAGAGCCTATAGATTCCATAGGCTCGCGCTTGACCACTAACTCACCTCCTAAGTTATTTGCAATTTCAAAACAAAAACAAAGGATTTAGTAAAAACAATTTGAGTTCCGCAGAAAGCTCTTGTTTAACTTAGCTAAAAAAATAATTATTACGTCGTCACCATGCTTAGATGGAAGTAGGCAACCATCAGCTATCATTATCTTAAATATACTTGATTTTGGTGGCTAAGACCTAATTCAGATGCAATGCTTGTAGTACTAATAGCAGAGCTAAGCAAAATAAGAGCTTTGGTTAAATACATATTACAAAATACTATCTTGTATGTATTTTAAATACAAAATATTTGAAATACGTATTTGAAACATAAAATACAAAATATAGTATTTTAAATATTTTTATTTAAAATACAAAACACAGTCGATCATCCATCGAGACATTCGTTCTTACGACAACTTTTTTCTTACTTCTTTGGCAATTGAGCCAATGCCGACTTACGACAACTTAATTATTACACAGAAGTTTCGTGAAAATAACCGTTTGAAATGAAAATGTCAAGATAGGTAGGTGCTTGACAATTTGAAATACGCGGACGCCATTTTGCTTACGAAACCTTCGTGAGCTATTTTCTGCAGAACGCACCCATTATTATGATCGCTAAATGTTAAATACATTAAGATATCTTATTAATGGGTGCGTGTTCAAATGCTCAAAACTACAAAATACATCAGCATCAGGAATTTGAAATACCAATTACAAATTAGAATTAATTAAATTACAATTCCGTATTTGTATTTCAATTACAAGCAATTCAAATACTGCTTCGGCAGTCAGTCCCTGTTAAATAGACTAGTAAACAAATTGAATGTTGATCTTACCTAATAATCATTTCCATTTGGAAGACATAGCCTTTGGAAACACAGCTGTCTATCAACTTCTGTAGCACATCTTTTTTGTATAACCTGAAAATTCAAACAAAACAAATACATAAATGAAAACTTCAGGGGCTACCGCCAAAGCTCAATGTCACGGTTATGGGCAAGAAACTTTTCATCAAAATAAATTGATTACAAATACTTATATCTGTTTACAATGGTATAAAACTCAATAGTTTGAGCCAGTTTAAGAATTTTAATAGCTTCAATTGAACTTATTTAGTCTGAAGGGATGTAATTAATTCATTTAGACTGTGGATACATTAGTATTGAAGCAATTTTCACTAGTGCCCGGTTTTTTGCTCTGAAGTTAACTCAACCATTGGTTAAATATGCTAACCAATGATTTAAAATTTCGGAAAATCCGTTTTCATCAATTATGAGCCTCACAAATGATTAAATAAGTTGGAGAATTAGTTGAGTTAACTACGGATCAAAAACTGGGCCTAAGTAGGTATAGACCTCATAATTCCAACCAAAATACTGACTGCCACACATAAGCTTTACCAAAGCTTTGCAACATCAACAAGTTCTATGCTTCTGGCATCCAACGGTTTCTCATACCAGAGTTAAAATTAATAGAAAGTTAGAATAAATCTTACCTAAAAGATCCAGTAAGGTCTGAAGCCCCAGGCCTCAGCAGCATCTGAGTGACAAAGTTGGCTCCACGTGATATCAGCTTCCTTTTGAAGTCCCATCCATAAACACCACCGCCATCCTGGTAACGAGTACCTGATACAACATCGTAATCATGTTCCCGTTGTAGTTCAATAAATTTAGGGATGAATTTTGGCTGTAAAAAAGATAAATTGGAATGTAGAATTATGGAATTTTCTAATCAAGATTTCAACTTAACCGCCAATCCGGTCACTGGTGACCTCAAACAATACATTTTCTATTGTGTCTCATTGTCTGGCAGCCAAGGTGTTAAGTTTGTAATTAATATTGCAAGTTTATAAATTCTCAATATATTGCGACGGAACATTTCAAATACAATAATACGATCCAAATGAGTTCCCCCTCTCCCTTTGACAGGGAGGAGGCCTGTGTCCCAGCAGTGGGAAGATTAAAAGGCTTGACGCTGATGATTAGCTGCAAAGGAGATATTTTAAAATATACCTGTGTCTTATTGAGAAGTAAGAGTTTACAAGATCACACACCTTGTTAAAAACTTTTGATGTTTGTAATAATGCCATGACAGAGACAAGGCAAGTATAACACAATCACTTTGTGGCTGAATACCCCTACAACCTAACACTATTATATTGGTTCTCTTGTTCTAATTTTGAATTTTAATCAAAATAGGCAGATAAATAAATAACTAAAACTTTATTGACATAAAAATATTAAAACCATACATGTGAAGCCCCTGACTCCCATGCTAGGCAAACCTGTGTTACAAGAATCAGTGTCCTCCACATTCTATCAATACACATTTTAATTTTTATGTACAGTGCGATCAGGGTTCTGCATGTTGCAGATTTGCTTACTGAACAGAACAAATATTTGTATGGTCTTTCAGTGTAGTTGTTTGTGAGAGACATTTTGAATTTATAAATGCACCTACAATAAAGGTTTCACCTGTAAAAACTCAATAACACAGCCCAAACGGAGAATTAGACCCCAGGACATCATAAAATTTAAATGTTTTATTTAGTACTTACATGGTGGCTTAGATCAGCGTCCATAATAATAATAAAGTTGCCGGTAGCATGTTTAATACCATGCATGTACGCGGTCCCCAAGCCCAGTTTCTTCTCTCTGTGGCGAAGCACTATCTTATTCGACCCGTATAGCTTCTGTAGTTGTTTAGCGATGTCCTGAGTGCCATCAGGACTCCCATCATCAATTATAATGACTTCATAATCGTATCCACTGTGAAAATAAGCGAGAATTGACGTAAAATACGACAAGAAAACATCGGTCTTTGTTTCATAACAAAATGTGAAATAAGTGTTAAGGACCTTACCTGTTATCTAGAAACTTGACTATGAGCCATATTATGATGGGTAAGTTCTCTCTTTCATTGTAAGTAGGTAGTAAAATCGAATATTTATCACTTTTCATGATCTCCGAATCTGAAGCCGTGGCCGCCATGCTGTCAAGTGTCAAGAAATGTCCATTAATTGAAACGTCAAAACAAATTGCAACGCCAATGTTGCATTGTAAACAAAACGCTTTTATTTTGTCATGATACTCTTAACTGCTTGATTACATAATCACTTGCAACAGATTTACAACAAGGAATACTCAGAACATAGAATAATCAAAGAACAGAACATATAATCAAAGAAACAAAAATTGTCACATCCTTTTTGCCCAAAAAGTCTACAAAATATTTAAAAAGAAATGTGACCATGCTGTTTTGTATTATCTACAGGTTACAGGTATTGTTGAAAGCGATTTGATAAATAATTTACGAGAATAGAAATGATGTATGCTTTATTGCACGAACAATTAACGAGAATTATAATGAATTCTTAATAATCTTTCAATCTATTTAAGTTCTTCTGAATAAAATGAAACGTGAAAAAAAATGACAGAAACATTCGAATGACAGTCAATGTCATAATATTGTTATTGTCAATGTCAACAAAGCAAAGCAAGCGCAAGCAGTAGAGTTGGTAGTTGTTGCGAAAGTGGAGTTTGTAAAATTACGATTAGAAATAAAAAATATTTATTTTACGTATTACAACTAATTTATTCGATTTTTAATACTCTCCACAAGATAACTTACTCACAAGTCATTATCATCCTAAAGTTTATCTTCATACAAAGAATTGCATCAAAATCCTTCGCAATGTTTCGAAAGTGAAATCTACTCCAAAATATAATAAATTCTATAGAAAATGGGGAAAACAAGCAAAGTTGTCATATGTGGAATGAAAGGGGTAGGCAAAACTGCAGTATTAGAACAGCTTATCTACGGAAATGTGAATTTAAAGTCATGTTTTTACCCGACGATTGAGGATATCTATGTGGCTAATATAGAGACGGATAGGGGGACGAAAGAGAGAGTCTGTTTTTATGATACGGCGGGACTGGAGCCCCCGCTTACAGGCGAGTTCAAAGGTTTAGTCTAATTTTAATTGTTTTTGCTTGAGTGCTTTTACAGGCCAGCTGGCACTGCTTGGAAATTGACACTTTTTTCTTAATTATGCTTGTCTATGGGTCAGATGCTGGAGTGTGTTCCTTTTTTAAATATTTGATGTATATATAAAAAAAGGAAGCACAGCTGCTCAACAATTTTATTCTGTCCATGTTACTTTCTATTCTATTTTTCATCAGTTAATTGTTTTCAATAGTTATTTTTAATGACTGCTATTACATAAATAAAGATTACCTCACTACAACTGTATTTTAACAACCTACACTACTGTTAGATACTTAATCATTGAATTGTAAAATAGATTTGCTTCTAAATCACTTAGTAGGTTATTATAATGGATTGATTAACAACCATGACTTCTCATTCAAATTACACCAGTCTTGCGAAGGGTACGGTGTTACCGGTTACTGGGTTGTGAAGGTTTGATTAGAGTCAACACATGTGTGAGTACTATTCCGACTGTAGATCTGCCATACACTGTACCTATGTGTCCTTTCGTTGACTTCTATTCGCTCTAACACGGAACATGTGTTGGACCATTCGATTCCCTTCATGATGGTTGAACTGAGTGGTGCCAATCAGTTGGGATTGGTCATAATTTAGCTGCCTCGGCCTGTTATTGTATTTTTTTTAATTGTTCGTTACTCTAGAAGCTGTTACGTGCACTTCTTTTTACATTGTTTTGTGATAGTATATGTATTTTTTCAACAAGAATGATGTAACCAAAAACTTGTAATTAAAACTGATGGAAAGGAGTGTCCGTGGAGTTTCTTGTAAATTCCTCTCCATTGAGACCTACTGACGCTTGCGAATTTGTAGTTGTATTTTTTAAATTTTTTTACAATTAGTTTCAGGTTTATTTGAAATAAAATTCATGTTTTTTTTTTATGAGTCACTATTTAAAATTCTGGTACTCAGCTGCATCCAGATAGATTGAAAGCCGACCCCAACATATATTGGAAAAAGGCTTGGTAGGTTATTATAGCAATCCATTAAAATCGTCACAAGCTATTAGCTAGCAAGCTAAGTCCATTGACATTTCTCATTTTACATGCCGCAATAACTTTCTACGTAAGAAATTGGAAAATCAAATTCATAATCCTAATTAATTACTATGTTACCCATACACTTTAACAATGAGTATCATTCGCAAGCATCATGTTTAATTATTATTAAGTATTTTATAGCTGTCAAAACAATTCTTTTATTTTTTGACAACTTTAGGCAGAAGTAACAATCTTTGCACAATGTTTTTTTTATTTGTTTAGGATGCTATTCAATATTAACATAGCACAAGAGCCTTAACAAGCACAGCAAAAATTGCACTTAGTTGTAAGAATATGTTTTTAATCTGGAGATCAGATGGCAATCTGTTCTTGTAAATATTATAATGGCCAGGATATAACAGTGCAGCTTTTGATTGTAGCAATTCTTTAGAGAGGCCTTTGTCTAGCATCAAACTTCTGTTTCGTAAAGGTGAATTCTGATATTTAAAAAGCATTAAAATCCATGTCACATTGATTATCTTAGCAAAAACAATAAAAAAACATATAACAAATAAAAAAAATCTGAAATTTTGGTAAGCGTAAGATGTTTTGAGCTGAACATCATGTGGAGAGGCCAATACCAATCAGTAGGTAAACGTGTTTTGACAGATTGTGACTGAGATTAGAAGTGAGGTTGTGACAAAAACTACAACTTATCTTAAAATACATCTGTTCTCAAAAATACAACTTTTCTTAAAACAAAAAATGTTCTTGAAATACAACTTTTATTTAAATACAACTGTTCTTAAAATATAACCATTCTAAAATATAAGAAAATCTTCACTCTAATAACCAACTTATTTTTTCACTTCAACCAAGCTAACCCCTCATCATTCACAGGTCCGCCACAATCCCCAACTATGCAGCTGACAGCAAACCAAGTCCTCCAGCGTCACTACCTGGGCTTTGCTGAAGGGTTTGTCATGGTGTATGACACTACCAGACCAGAGTCCCTGGATGTACTCATGTATTTGAAGAAGGACATTGACAGGAATAAGGATAAGAAAGAGGTAGGTGCTTATTAATTACTTCATTTTTGTTTTACTAGAATATCATTGGCTTATTTTTTTTTTTTTTTTAAATGGTTTCCAAAATGAGTGGTCGTAAAATGTGGATGGGAGAATACTCGAGACTATTGATGGGCGATTCTGAAAACGTATCCACGTTTGTATTGAAAACACTAACTCATGTTTTCAATACAAATATAAATCCAATTACGTAATACAAAAAGAAAATCTTAATAAAAATCGATCTTTCATCATTTATAACTAAAAAAATTGTTTACATTAAAATGTTTTCAAGGAAACTGGAAAATAATAATTTTTTTAACCAATTTTAATTTTTTTGGTTCATATCAAAACAGAAAAATATAAACCCGATTTTCTAGGATGAAATATTGATTTTCTGGATCGATTCAGTACTAGATAACAATTAGAAATCGATTTTTGTGGTCCCAAAAAACGATTCGTCGATTAATCGGTCCCAGATCGCCATCCCTACACGAAACTCCGTGTAGAAGATAACTTAGCAACATGCCTGAAAACCACCTAGGGTTAGGGAGAACTCCGACAAATGTTCCTTATAATAAACACACATGCTGCCAATTACGCTAAATCCCAATTAATTGGGGGCGGGCCTATATCCGGCCTATCCGGGCAAACTCTAGGGTTCTACTGAAAGAATCTAGATAGCAAAACTTAATAACTTTGGCAGAAATTTTTCCTGTTTCAATCTTTTTTTTTTTGGGTGGTATATCATCCAATGACTTCTCCCGATCTGGGTGTTCCCCGTCCACCCGTGTTCCTTCAGTTGCTGCTTGTGCCAGGGCCGCGGTAACCTCTTTCAAATTTATCCGCGACCCAGACAGACATCGGCCCTAGCGGACCCCATAAATTTTTTGCTGACGTCTCTTTGAGGCGCGCGTGGAACACTACGCGCCGTCGACTCGGGCCTGGTCCTTATCGGACGGCAAGCTACACATTATTCGCCGTCCGCAAGCCCGCGCCTACGGTGGCCAGGAATCGGCTTGTGACCGCAGGTGACGCCCGGGGCATCACCTACGGTCGACCTGGAAATCAAAGTTGGCCTTTATGGTCATCTTTAGCGCTTGTTAACATCCTACCCACGTCTGCCGCGAGTCTTAGTTTTGACGACAAGGTTTGCCGGAAGCTATATCGACACGGAGATATCTACTTCGATAAAAAATAAAAACTAAACGGCGTATTATTGATTAGGTATACTTACATGGTTCTTTAATAAATAGCATACGATTATCTTTAAAACTACTAAAATTAACTAATTGAGTTTTCTTGTATTTTATTTGTATTTGGTGCGGCGCGGCGCTCTTGTTAAATGATGATACGAAGTCGTTCCGTGGATGAGGTCATTACATACCGAGACCACTCCGAGAGTCGGAAAGCCGGTGGCCCCTGCTGTATCTCTGACATCTTTAAAAGTCGTTACTACTAGTGGTTCGGTGAGCTATAGACCCCGCGAGTCTGTCTTTTTGATTTTTTTGTCGATTCTTTTAAATTTTTCAAAATAGCGCCGCCCTTTTTGAAAATTCCCAAAGACTGAATCGACATAATTATCGAAACTGCTCTCAAAATTACACGAGAATCAGTTGAGAAATGCGACCTGCAGGCTTATTACGTATCTTTTGCAAGAGCAAAACGATAGCGATTTTTGCGCAATAATTGCTCTTCCATACAGAAGTTTTAGAGTAGTAGGCGGTTTTTTTTTTAAATATGTGCCTTTGACAAACAGCGAGCGATTAGCAAACTATTGCTTAGGACCTAACATACCTACACTGCAGGTAATTCCGATTTTTATGACATAAAGCGTTTGATCGCTATCGCTTTGCTCTTGCAAAAGATACGTAATAAGCCTGCTGTAGAGGAGAATAGCCGGACCGTCGGACATTCGAAAGAATTTTTGCCCAAGCTGAAATGGAGACACTTCGCTCGCTGTTCGCGCTCGCTCGGTCAGTAAGACGTAAGCCCCATGATAACTATACTATGAATATACAACTATACTAACTATGGGCCAATATCAAGGTATAATGTTTACAAACAAACCACTGGCAGCTCCGGACAGCGCTCAATCAGCTGACAAAGGGGGTGAAAATATTTTTTTTTAAGTTTGTTCTAATTGTTCTTATCGTCTAGTATTATAAGCTGGGATATTTTATGTACTCAAACTATCTTTCATCTGTACTAACTCGGTTAAATCGATGTACAACAATCGCAACATAATATATCGAATTCGTTTTATATTACTTCAAAACATTTGTTGTTGAATAGAGGGAGAGTTTAATATATTCGGCCACGTTACTGATTAGCAAAATGCAGTGTCAAGTGGAACCCTATTCAATAATAATACTAAAATAAACTGATGCTCAATTAAAAAAAAACTACCAATTGTTTATCATTCAGGACGTCAAGTCTGAAATTCGTTAGGGTTGGCAGTGATAGAAAGTTAAATATTCTCTGGTGATCCTAATCTTTATTTTTGATTACTTATTGACAATTTGTACATGATATGGATTGATATTGTATAGATTGCTCATAGAAATCATGATTACAAATGGAAATGATGACAATCTGACGGGATTTATAAGTAAAACCGTTGTAATTTTGTAAGAACATGACAATTTCATGGTGATAGCCCTAATAAATCAGCTGTTTTCGTTTGTTTGTAAACATTGTATCTTCCAAGCGGCTCATGTATAGTTTTACTAAAATATATCGTGTTACCCAGTGACTGTTATGGAAGTCAGCTAGACAGTTCTCCTGTTAACCGACTCCAACACAGTTGGGAAACGACGAGAGGTATTGATTATCGCACTGCTAATCTTCAATGTTTCCCCCTTTTTTATTTTTTTCCTTGTCTTTCGCGACTGTTTAACCTTTAAAAATTATTCCAATTTATTATTTATATTTTCATGTATTACTAGCTGTTCCCCGCGGCATCGCTCCCGTGGACCACCCCACAGGACCACTAAAAAATAGCCTATGTCACTTAGAAATATTTTTTTAAATCGGTCCGGTAGATTCAGAGCCTATTCGGTATAAACAAACAAACAAAAATATTTCCTCTTTATAATATTTATTTATTTATTTAAACTTCATGTACAATGGTGATACATAGGCGGACTTAATAAGTACCTATATAAGTATAGATATAAGGAGGTATGTATTTTGGTAGGTTCTCGTGTCAAGCTACATTAAATAACTACATACCTAATCATACCTCCATAGCTAATTACGAGAGACAGACAGGTACAGGCACGAGGAGAGTCCCTAGCGACGGTGAACATAAGTTAACACGCTGAATGAGGACAAATGCTGTTTGAGCACGCGAAATTATTTGTGGAATATTTCATTAAGTAAACGAAAACCTTGACTGCAGGAATGAGTCCTTCGTTATGGTCAAAGTTTCTTTTATTCGAAACATTAGCGGATAGCTGCGGCTACGCTGGCGTGGATGTCGTAATTAGCCCAAAGGAACCTACTACCTGGATAAAAGCTGTCCTATCCGTAAATCCAAGTTATAAACTATCTATGTTCAAAATTTCACCCAAATGAGTGCAGCCGTCTTTGTGTGATTGAAACAAAAACTTTCGCATTAACGATATTAGTAATAGTCAGTAAAAGGTTTCCACTTCATCGTATCGATTTTTAGGTACTAATTGTACTTATGTGTTTTATCAGTATTCAGCCAGGTCGACAGCGTTAGCCTTAGGTACACAAAAGAGCAGGGCTAAAGGGTTCTGTAGTCCTTAATAATGGTCAGACCCGCTGCAGCAAATGTCTCTGTCAAAATGATTGTGGCACCTACCAATGTATGACTGACCATAGCTATCTTTAAATTAGAAACCTCTCTTTGTTACCACGAAGAGTAGATTAGCTGACAAAAGAATTATAGGATCTAGGATTAATAAACAAAAACTTATCTTTACTCTATACTTAATATTATAAATGCGAAAGTTAGGATGGATGGATGTTTGTTTGTTACTCATTCACGCCAGAACGGCTGAACGGATTTGGATGAAGTATGGCACAGAGTTATATTATAGTCTGGAATAGCACATAGACTACTCTCCATCCCGGTACAGTGTTCCCTTGGCACAAGAAAATACATTACACGCGTGCGAAGCTGCAATCAGAAGCTAGTTACAAATACATGCATCATCATCACTCTCATTTCCTCATCTCAATTTATTTTAGGTCAGTGCAACAGCTCTTCTTTCATACCTACCTCATTTCAAATACCTTTTTCTTATTTTACAGGTAGTAATGCTAGTGATTGGAAATCGCACAGGGCCTGATGACGTCAACAGCTTAGAAAACACATGTTCCAAAGCTTCAAACTGGTGCGCGCGGGAAAAGATCCGCCATTTTGAAGTCTCCGCCATGGACCGCCCGTCTCTCTATGAACCTTTCATATTCATGACCACGAGACTCAATCCCGTACAGAACAAAACGGCTTTCCCACAATTAAGTACGCTTAGCAAGCTGACCCAGAAAAATAACAAAAGCGAAGCCATGTAACGGTACGTTTTTAGTCTATGCCCTTTTTGCTATCAACCGTGAAGGTTGATTGTGCTGTCTGTGGTTGGAAGTGAGCTGTCAAAATTTTGGCGCGATATTAAATGGTGCTTGTAGTTTTGTTAATCGTTTTTCTAGAAATCGTAGCTGTTTGTGCCTTTGTAAACGACACCACTATGTACCTATGGTTATACATTGTAAATCATGTAACCTGTAAAAACGCTTAGAAGAATAGAAAAATAATGTTTACTGCTCAATCTCTTCTCCTCTCAATTAGCTTGCTATATTTATGGTTATAAATGGAAGTTTAAATAAAATAATAAAATGCCCAATTTTGACAGCTTACGAAAGAGAGTTTGGCAAATATTGTGAAAATACTCCTTGGATATCCAGTAGAATAATATTATTTATTTAGGGAAATTATTATTGGGCATAATTTGGTGCTATTAAAACCTTTTTCAGCAACTCAAATTTAGTCCTTAGAGCGCCAATTACCAGACACAATAGAAAAACCAATTGTTTAAAGTGAAAAATGTCCCTTTTGTCGGTCAAGCGTTTAGTTAGAATATTTTTTATTGCGGGTACGCCAAAAATGTGACACAGCTGTCATTTTTTTTCTCTTGACGTTTCTGGCTCTCTAGGCAAAGGCCTTCCTCAAGTCCTTCCAAAAAATTATATTCCTGCGCCGTCTCAATACAAGGACCTTACTCTAATGAGCCAAATCTATCATTGTTCCACTGTGACAGAGAAACAGTGGACAGGACGACGAAAACTGTCCCCCTTTTACAGGGAATTATGATAACGTTGACATGTTATACCTAATATGGTTTCAGCACTCAAGCAAGATTAAAAAAAAAACTAGAATTCATTTAAAAAATGTTAAGACGCTTTTATGCAGAAAAGATCTCAGGATATTCAAAGAGTGTTTCGCTGGCTCATCGATTCATTGGATCTTATTTAATTTTAATGAGTTTAGTAAAATTTTGTTTTTATTTGTATAAGTAGGCATGCCTAAATAAATTAAACCCACAATGAAAAAAATGAGAATAGTAAAAATGATGCAGAAAAGATAGAGTTCGATTTAAACTTAGTGGCGTGGCGTCTCGGTGCACCAGGCGAGTGGCTTGGCAGTAGCAAATTTATGTGACTCTGGGGGCGAATAGCGGACTTTACAGCCACCATTAAGTTTGAATCGAACTATAAAATAAATAGAACATCAAAATACTGCACTGTTAATAAATAAAATTTGCAATTTTCAAATACATTCAATATATTAGGGTTTGACTTGATATTCTATATATTTACATTAAAACAGCTAATTTTAAAACTAACCGGGTATCAACAAGTAGCTAAATTAGTGGTTATAAATAATAGAAGAATTTAATGTACTTACATCCCTATGTATTAAAGAGAAATCTCATTTGTTTTTAAGCTTATATTTTAGTTAATTTAATTCGTGTTTTTTAATGCATTTTTGTGTTATATCGGCTTTATTTTATCCAGAAAAAGCCTAGTATTTTAATTTAGATTTGCGATAGTACTATGATTTGGTTACTAAACTTTAAATACTAATCATTGGGAACGTGCATGATGTTGACTCTGTCGTAGTGGCGTATATCTGAAACTTTGAACCTATAAACATGACATTGACGCTACTCTGTGAAAGAAAAAATAAAAAGATATTTATTTGTGATTCGCACAAGAGATATAAACGAAACAAAAAATAAAACCAACCAAAATTAAGAACAAGACAGTAAACAAAATAAAATGCAAAAACCTGTGCGAGACCAAAAAGGCTCCTATCGCCTAGTTCTTGAACACTCCCTACATTATAATTTTTAAAATAAATATCTATATTTACTTCTTCAAGCCCAAAACGATCTCTAGTACAACTAAAGTAGGCCCCAATTAAAATTATATTTTATGTACTTTAATGAAGTTTTTATCATAAATATCATGTCATTGGAATGAATACTTAGATAGGGGGCATAGATTTTATAAAAAAATGACTAAATTACCAATATTAAAATAGGTACTAAGTATCGAAATAATAGATTTTAAGTATTTAGTGCAATATTAAAATGAAGTTACACTTTTTAAATGAACTCTCCATATCGTCAGAGCACTTTTCAAATTG
This sequence comes from Orthosia gracilis, assembly GCA_947562075.1. Taxonomy (NCBI): domain Eukaryota; kingdom Metazoa; phylum Arthropoda; class Insecta; order Lepidoptera; family Noctuidae; genus Orthosia; species Orthosia gracilis. The sequence goes on from OX387265.1 coordinate 15,760,350, forward strand.
TATTTTAAATGTTACTGTCTATTCCATAATTGCCAGTTTTATTGAAATAAAATTATGTACTTATAAAATTATTTCATCAAATGAATTTAATACTTAAAGAAAATAACAGGTATTATTAATTGTGTTTTTTATGTGACATTTATCTCATTACTTATGTATAAAATGAATAAATTTATAGTATTTAAAAATGTACTTAATAAAAAACGTTGCGTATAGAGTACGCTTTCCATAATGTGTATAAAATATAATAATATAAAGAATCAAAATTATTATAAAAAAAATATTCATTAAAAAATCTTGTTTTACAACAAGCTTTTGTCGTATTTTTCTTAGCAAACGCTTTAATTTGATACCCATATCATGACAGTGCACAAAAAATAACTAGTCCGCCATCTTGGGCCGTCCGCCATATTGGATTTAGAATGACGTCACTTAGCTAACCATGCATTGTCATTCAAACTAAACGTGTATGCAAAATTTCATCTTAATCGGTGGAGGATAGCTGCTTCAAAATTCTGTTGCAAGATTTGACCCGAACACACTTACAGACATACATTTACAATTACAATTTAAATAAAAGCTTGTAAAATGTTGTTAAGCTAATTTGTCTGTACCTAATTATAATTATATTTACTTATTTTAATGAATGAAAATGAAACTCTTAATGCCAAGCTTTAATTCTTCGCTTCTACGCTTACCTACGTTTGTATTATTGTGTTTTTATTTATGTACCTACTTATTTTGTAAAATACCTTAGACGAAAAATATGTATAAAATGCGACTAATTCTCCCAACCTACCTTATTGATAAACACGTGAGTAAAGTTATGTCTTGATGGCCCTGTGGAGAGCCCTGGCCCAGTGGCATCGGTCGGGATTTAAGAGTCGTGAGCTCGAACTATTTACCCATCGACTGATATGTCGAAGGACGTCCACTGCTGGACACAGGCCTCCGCCAAGCGTCACCACATCCATCGGTCCTGTGCGTCTCGCATCCAGCGAATTTCCGCAGCCTTCCACCACCATCCATCGGTTCATCTAGCTAGACGGAGGCCTTCCAACGCTGTGATTTTCGATACGGTCGCCACTCCAGAACTCTTGAGGCACTTTTATTTGTATGAATTATTTCATCACCATTGCTCTCAATACGGTAAAGGAAAATATCATGAGGCAACCGACAAGAGCTAGAACCAAAAATTTCAGTCATGTGATATCAACCAAGACGCATGGGCCCTCTTGGTGGATTAAAGGCCCAATGGTCATAACTTGGTTGCCCCGGCCTGTTTTTTTTAATTATTGTATTTTGAGGTTGTTTATTTTACTCTAGACGCTTTTACTTGCACGTATTTTTACATCGTTCTTACATATATGCTTAAGATTTATTGATGAAAAAGAGTATCCGACATCCGTGGAGTTTCTTGCACATTCTTCGCCGTAGAGACCTTCTGACGCTTGCGAATGTGTAACTACCTACATTTTTGTTTTTTTTTTGCTGACAGTTCAAAAGTACCTTAAAGGTTTAGTTGAAATAAAATATTTTGATTTTGAAATGATGACCCAGTGGTTAAGGCTTCGCTTTTCTTGCACAAGGCTGTGGGTTCCAATCCGACATTCAAAGGCACTATTAAAATTATACCATAAGCTCTTAGAGCAAGGTTATTTCCATAGTGCGTAATTATAACTTTACTCCGCGTTTACTAATATGGGGTTGAATTTTCGTTTAACTGTAGTTTTTAAATAGGATAATCTACCGTATTTGTATTTTCTTGTATATAATATGAATGGAACAATTTGAAATATTTTAAAAGTAATGTTAATTTCTGGTTTCTATAAGCTTGATCTGTAAGGGCCCTTCCTAATGGCGCGACGCAATTTAAATTGCACCAATAGGCAATATCACCCAAGTATTTTCTAGGAATATTTCAGGAGCAGATCGGTCAATTGCATCGGGTTAACTGCTTGATTGAGAATGTCATCTGCCCGATGGCTAATTTCCCGAAGTCATCGAACGTCCGAATCGCCGAAATTCCCTAGCATCGAAGTACCACATTTTCAAATAGCCATTAGATCGAGCGTCCAAAAAGCCATTGCTACGATAGTCCTATCCATCGAATGTCTATTAGTTCGACGTGCCAGTAAGTTGAAAGCTCTTCAACCTAAAATATTCAAGAAGACTAAAAGTATAAAATGGGATAAAAACAAATCAACAGAACTCTATGATTTCCTAGGAATTCTATACAATTCCTGCTTTTCACAAATTGCCTATAACATATTATGTTGATTAAACCCAGCTCGTATGTTTTTCATCCCATTTTTTATTCCTTCGGTTAGTCTTCTCGAAATTGTGGTACATCGATGCTATGGAATTTCGGCGATTCAGACGTTCGATGTGATCGGGGAATTAGCCATATGACATTCGAAATCAAGCAGTAAACACAATTGCATCACACTGTGTCCATATGAACATACCTACTTAATTTCAATTTCGCTTGGTAAAATATAGATCGCTTATCGATGTGGTATAAATCGAATCGCGTCGATCCATCAGGAAAGCCGGTAAATTCTCATGTTAGGTATAAGGTAAAATATATAAAATTTACCTTCTACCTACTATATAAATGTACATTAACATTTTTAAATGGCTCGCAGAAATCGTATTCTATCGAATAAATGCTTCAAAAACCATGAAAAGTATTGAACAAATAAATTATTCATCGGTGTTTAAATACGTTAATAAACTTAAATAGTTTTCGTTGATTTCTTGTTTTATTTAATTTGAGTCCTTGTTTGGTATCCTAGTAGCAATAAAAAAAGTTAATAAAAAAATATAAAAAAAACCCGACTGCTTAAGAAGCGAACCAAAAGAGGCAAACAAGAAGAAAAACATGCTGTGCAGTCGGAGGATACATATACGTGAGCTGGCTGACCAAAATTAGTTGTTTTTTGAAGTGAAAACTTCTTTAGCGGCGTTGAGCACTTTTGTGGGATGGGTAAAAACTGTGAAACTCGCGTCAGGTCACGTGTGCTGATCGAAAAACCGTAAGACGGTTGGAGAGTAGTATAAACCTATCGTATCAGTTTTAGAGATTGGCGATGATGGTTCTGGTAATAATGATGGTGAAAAAGTAATCGAAATTAGGGATGTAAGTTGATTTTTCTGAGAGATAAACTTTTTAATGTAATATAATGTATTTTAATGTAATATAAATTGTAATGTTTGTGTACGACAGCGCAATAAATAAATATTGTATTCTACCACATAAATGATTGTACTTTTATATTGATATTAAAAGCAATTTGTTCAAAATGATTCCCTAACTATTCAAATAAATCAAAAATGCACAACGTTAATAATCAAGTTTTCACTTCTGCCGGCACTCCCGGAGTGCAACCCGTGTTTTTTTTACATTAACTTTTTTATATATAACATTTTAGTTAATACATTTTTATTCTAATTAAGTAGGTACATCTTCTTACATAAAAAATTCTCGTGTCACAATGTTAGTTACCTTCTCCTACCTACTCCTCCGAAACGGCTTTACTGATTTTTACCAAATTTTATATGCATATTCAGTAGGTCTGAGAATCGGCTACTATCTATTTTTCATACCCCTCAGTGATAAGGGTTGTTCACCCTTAACATTTTATTTTTAATTTTTGTACAAAATTTCTTGTTTTTATTTTTTTATAATGTGGCATTAAAAATACATACAACCCTAAATTTTTACCCTTTTATCACCAACCCCTATTTTTTAATAGCCATTTTAGTAATTTAATTATTTTTCATCCCGTTTGATAATAATACTGATCAATTATCGTCTTTTAAATAATATAATGCAATATAATGCAGGGTAATGGGTAGGGTAGGGTAGGTAGGGTTGAGTAGGTAGGGTTGGGTAGGTAGGGTTGGGTAGGTAGGGTAGGTTAGGTAGGGTAGGGTAGATAGGGTAGGGTAGACAGGATATGGTAGGTAGGGTAGGTAGGTAGGTAGCCAATTGACGGGAGCGAAGCCCCGAGGGACAGCTAGTTTAAATATAAAAATGTTATATATTTTTGAAATCACCTCTTATGACCCTTTATTTTGATACCCCATATGATGAGTTTGGAAGAATAAAAATTGGCCCCCGCTACATGACGCCGCAAATCTGTCATTATTCTATTTTCCATTTTTAATGTTACCAGTGACACTCGCAAGGTTAAGATGAATCGATTGACGTAAGAATCATCAAAATCGGCCAACGCGTTTGGTCTCTAGAACACCACATGGGAACATACATACATAGATTGACAAACACATTACCCTCCTTCGGCAGTCAGGTTAGAAGTCTTAAGTACCGGGAAGTTAATATCCGACTACTATACCTATAGTCCGTGTAACTGCCCCGTTAGTTACTTGGTGGCAAGCGCGATCGTCGAGAGTCCCCAGTCCTGGGTTATTATCTCAAGGACGAGAAAAATGTGTTACTGGGTTGAGTTTATTGGTCAGGCTGACAAAAAAATAAAGAATGTACTTATAAAAAAGTTTATTTACTGAAGACACGTTTTTAACGTAGTACTAACACATAACCCGAGATCCCACTGCAAAAATCTGCATGTATTTTGTTTTTAATAAAACTTGATTTTTATGAACGATACTTGATCGTAGAATAGATCAGGTACTGCAGGGTTGCTAGGAAATATCTAGCCCCAATTAATTCAATTATATTAATTAAAATTTACGTTTGACCCGCAATATACATTTCATGAAAATTAAGTTTAATCAAAAACAAAAATACATGAATATTTTCGCAGTAAGGATATATAGATAGTAGTTTCTTAGGCTAGCAATTATTTTATTTTCAATCATTGAGGCCTCATTTCTCCGATGATTTGTGCGTAAGGTGACTCTTCTTCTGGACCAGGTCTGGATCTTTGGGGCTGGGACGTTCCTGGTTCTGTTTGTCTAAGCATATCAAGGTCTGCATATAACACCCTAGCTTCCTGAAAAGGATCGAAAACATTGTGTAACCCACAGTTTCGTTGGAACTGTTTTAAAACAAATTGTACATCAAAAACCTATTAAAAAACTGGCTTTTGGTTTCCCTTAATTTATAACCGATTTTCCAAAAAGGAGGAGGTTCTATGTTTTTTTTTTTGTAACTATTGTTAATTAAATCTAGAAAAAAACTAAAGAAGTGCAACAAAATAATCGGCTCAGGACAATTTGTAGCACTGGCGTGTTCAGCCGGTCGATTCTGTAGACGTCTCACCGTGATGACTGGCGATGTGAGCTCGAATTGAGATGCCATTCCAACCGATGGGCGATGCTAGGATGCAGCGTATTGGGTGGTGTCAACTCTGTTCTGTGAATTGATAAATTTCGGAAAATTGTACAGTCAGGGGTCAAAAGTGCGGTTGCAATCATTCGAAACTAAATTGCCTATTATGTTTTGTAGAAGAAATACAACGGTCCACAAATAATTAAATTTATAGTTTATAATGTAAAGTATAAATTAAACTTATCGTGGAATATTGCAGTTAACATTGAAAAAAAATATTCATCAGTTTTGGATAATTGCGACTGTAATGGGGGCTATCGCGTTCGAATTTTCTGCTAGGGTCGCTTTAGTTTGCTTTAAGCGCGAGGTTACACTTTTTTATTGTTTTTATTTTCAGATTAAGAAGGGTACGGGTATTTTCAACCGCTGCTTTATTAGAGTTTTATGTTTCGGAAAATGTTATCTTCCTTTTTTTTCGAAAAAAAGGTTCAGCGGCATGCTCGATTTTATATTAAATCGCAGTTTTACGGCATCAGAAATGAATTTTAATTCAAACTTTGCTTCCGTGCGCGTTATTCCAACGTTTAACAGCTATACATACGGACCGTAGTTAACAGTGGCGTCAACTGGTGAGCAATAAAACGTTAGCCCCCATTTTGACATTTCGGCCTTAGAAAAAGTGTCATTCTATCAGCGAGGGCGACTATCTGTCAACGAACTGCCAAAATGTAAGGGATTTATCGCGTGACATCAATGGCGCTTGACATTCACATAAATTTTTGACATGTTTCCAATCGCTATTGCGACGCTTTCGTTGATAGAATGTCACTTGTCTAGAGTCTCTTTACTGTACATGCTTCTCTACTTTTATCGCTAAATGTACCTATATCCAGTTTATTTTAATTGGCAGTTAAGATTTTTTTATTTTATCGTCATTAAATTCCATAACGACTGCGGAGTTCCACCAGTTAATTTAATTTGACCTTGTAGATCGCGTAAAGCCGTTTAATATGGGGATCACAGGACCAGCCGGTTTTTATACAGGAAAGCTATTATACATTCAAAGCTTTAGGATGGAATGGCAGTTCATTTCCACGGTGAGATAATTACAGAAACCCCGGTAGAACGGGGTTACATTGAGATCTGGGGCAACTTTGATGAGAACTTTTTTTTTTTAGGTTTTTTTAAGCTTACTTCGTGAAAACGGAACGATACTCAATTTTCTTTTTAAAATTTGCAACACTGACATGTCAGCCATGTTGTGCATCAACGTCAGCGCAAAAATATACATACTTGTTAAAAAAAATATTTTAAATTGTAAAGTGAGAATTCAATAAACTGTAAATTGGGTTTATTTTATATTGTAATGAAAAAACACCTACCTATCAAAGTTACTCCATTTTTATTTTAACGTTGATAGGCTCGTATTTTTTTTCTTCCCAATTATGGAATAAAATATTTATTAATAATTATTAGACACTAAAACTTTCAAATAAAAGTATGAAAAAAAATATTATTGAAGTAGTAATGTCAACCTTATTTTCAAAAAAAATTAACTACGTTTTACGGTACTTGACTGTCGTTGTGTAAAATGCTTGGGAGAGGCCTATGTCCAGCTGTATACGTCTTTCGGTCCGTAGATGAATGAAAAGTGTATGTAAAATTAAACTTACCGATTTCGGTTTTTTACGGCAACGCTTTTTGCAAATAACAACAGTGGCTGTTACTATAAATACTGCTGCCACGGCTACAGTTGCTATTATGTATGTTAGGGTTTGGTTGCCAGTGTTGCCACCAACACTATCGTCTGGATTAGTCCTATTGGAGATCATTTCTGAAACTAGAAAAGAGTATTTTAGTTTAGCTGTTTGTCAGTTTTTCTGTTTTTCTGTGCTACACATTGTGCTACGCCGTAGCTTGTGTCTCGCGCTGTGCTACGATTTCTTGGTAATGGATTTTATTTAATTATTTCTAATTTCTGCCTGTTGGTTGAACAGTGAAGCCCGCTTGAAAAGTGTTTTATTATCTCCAAGGAACATATAACCGGGATAAAAAACTATGTCCTTCCCCAAACGTAACAAACAGGCAGGTAGAGTTACTTTCGCATTTACTTATATATCTAATATTATACCGGAACATTAAACCATGGAACATTATACCGGTATGAAATGATTTATCCGAATCCTTTCAGCCATTAAAACGTGAAAAGGTCTAAGTCAGAGTTACTTGCGCATTAATAGTGTTAATAGGTGTGCCAGTTTTAAGTTATGCAATTCGACACCTAAATGGATGACTTAATAAAAGCGCGGCGCTGAGTCAAGCGTAGAATCATGTCGAGAGTTAAAATCTTTCAGTGAAGTATTATTTTTATAATACAGTAATGCATCGCTTACGCAGTCGAATCAAACCACCACCGTACTGTAGCGGCTGCTGCGATCGAAGTGGTTTGACTCGAACGCGTAGGTAAGCACCGCGTACTATGCGGCGCTTAGGACGTTCTTCCCGTGAATTGCCAGTGGTGAGGTGTCAGTGATGCGGAGCCTATTTACTCTGCAGTGCATCATTAGAGCATCATCACAGTCTACGTAAATATTGTGCATAATAATACGCGCCGGCAATATTGTGTCCTTAAAACACAAATACGAGCATTGCAATGAAGATATAGGTTGCTATAGATTCTATTATAAAACATATTAAAGTCACCGCCAGATATCAAAAAAAAAAGTCATAACACCTGTCTACCAATGTATTACAATATTTAAAAACGATACGATAAAAATGTAAAGGCAGTGTCGCTAACACGAATAAAACAAACGAATCGCGGTAAGGGGCGTCCGTGAACCTTTCACTTGGCATTCAGTAATGAGTTAATATTTCATAAACGCGTGGACCGATTAACATGATTTAAACGGATAAAATGGTTCAAAACCTTTCATTTGAGAAAAAAAAACATCAAAATATCTCAATAAACATAAAATCATGTTTTAAAGTTACGCAAGGTACCTCAAGTCAGATCAATGACTTTTATTTTTTGTTATCTGGCGGCGACTTTAGTAATTCAAATGCATTCTGTTTGACTGGAAGCTGACCAACAATATTTGGGAAAAGGCAAGACATTAATTTTATGAATTTGTACATGTCTTAGTTTGATATTGCATTGATAGAGATATTGCCAACTAAATTCTGTCAGCGGTTTCGCCCGCGTGAAAGGCGAAAATTATTCCGAATGAACATATTCCCGGGATAAGAAGTATCCTATATGCTATTTCTGACTATAATCTATCTCTGTGCCATAAACAGACATCTATGTTTAAAAAAATCTAGTGGAAATTCTCCGTTTTCTCCTTGAATGACGGTTTAATCGAAACCTACATCGCACACGGAAGGTTTTCCTCATACTTAAAAAAATATGGCTGATAGGTATTTAAAACATTTCTTACCAGCGCCTGTCTGTGGATTCTGCCAACTAATGTTTTTGTCACCATTGTTCTTGCCATCATTTTCGTTGCCATCAACGTAAATTAACAAAGTTTTTTTTTTAACATATCGAGTGATGTACATGTCTCCTGTTCCACTGACTACATAGTAAATACAACATAGAATTGCGCTATCATGCTTTTTGTTGAATGTTTTGTTTGTGTCTTCAAACGTTTCTATGATGTTAGAAGTCGTATTTATTACACCCAGCTGTATATCTGTAAATGAAAGCAAGTATTTTAGAGACAAGCTTGTGTAGCCCGGGAAATTAAATTTTCTATAATCAATGCTTCAAGACTAGTTTACATTCTGTACTATACTTCATAAAAGATAGCTTGATCTCTGCGACATATGTCAAACTCGTGTTCGTATACAATTTGTTATTTTTAAATATTTTTTTGTACCCGTTCACGACGTTGTCCTTTTTAACCCAAAGGTTGACTGGTAGAGAATGCCTTGTAGCATTAAGTCCGCCTATGTACCACTATTGTAAATGAAGTTTAAATAAATAAATAAACTGACGTAAACGTTATTGTTACGTTATTGTTAGCCTGTCAAGCGCTATTGTTACTGTATCGATACTGACAGCTGTCGCAGAGATCAAGCTATCTTATAAGAAGTTTACGCAATTGGTTCCGGCTGTCATTTGAAAATCTTTTACAGTCGTTACGGGTAATCAGAAGCCTGAAATCTGACACCAGTCTGGCCAAGGGGTATCGTCTTACCCAGTTACAATTACAATACTGAGAGTTCAGACATGCATTTGTTTCATATAAAATACTAGTACTTAGCAAATCCGGTTAGACTGGCAGGCGACCCCAACATAGTTGGGAAAAGGCTAGGCAAATGATTGATTAATTATCTATTAATACTATCTGTGATACTACAGATTGGTTGAGTAGTGGAGCTTGTTCTTCAAAGGAATTTTAGTGACTTTAGCATCGACCACACAGTATAGGTTTGAGAGAGTGCTGCTACTGCACTTTTGACCCCGGATTGTAGATATCCAGTTTAATAGTAGATTATACACCAAGGGGATAAAGCAGTGTCTTACGTCACGGGTGGCATATTTAACCCTGAGCGTAACGAGAGGTTCAAGCTGCCCAAGACCAAGACAGGCTGTATCCCAGAGGAGCATACTCTACTTTTCACACATTCTGCGAGACAATAAGAAGCCAGGGCTCCATAAATTAGATAAGTATTTATTTTGTAATGAATATAAATTAAAAAGTTAATATTGATGTTGGACACAATGATCCAGTTATGGAAGGATAGAGTAGTGTGATGGAGTTTATTTCAGTACTCAAAGGTGTAGAAAATTCTGTTTGGGTGTCATTTTAGATCGTGAATGTTGGTGACAAGTATCCTGACGCCGTCTTTTGTTTTTTTTTTGAGTTCTGCTTATTGTTTCCATATTTTTACTTAGTGTTTTCCACGAGTATCCACACAAATCTGACGTTCCAAATTCCTTGGGAGATTCATGGGGAATAGACACCTGGGAAAGCTAGGAGAGCCCACCCTCAATGGAATAAAGCTGCCCTGGTCCACCGAAGTTAAATAACTGGGTGTAACGTTTGATATAGAACTCAGGTGGAAAACTCATGTGGCTGATATTACGACAGAGGCCCTGCGGGTGTTCGGCATGTGTCGTTCCACCTACGGTAAAACTTGGGGGTTAATACCCAAAGTGATACGATGGCGGTACAGCGCTGTAGAAGATAATAATATAACATACGACAGCATAGTGTAGTGGCCAAGAACAAAACCTGCGTCTCTCACCAGGCTATAAAGAACAGGGTGTCTCGGAATCACGGGTGCTTTCAGGACAACACCTACGGCGACGATTGAGAGATACCTCATTATCCCTCCTCTGCATATGATGGTTGAACTCCAGGCAAGGAAGACATTACATCGTCTTACCGTTGCTGGGCTATGGGATGCCTCTAAGCCAAAGACTGACCATACAAAATTCGATGGAAATGCAGACCTGGATCAAGTAACAAGCGTAATATTCAATAAAATTCAAATTATGTTTGTGTTTGAAAGGTATTTCAAGGTCCAAATCCCAACAATAAAGGACTGGACAAAGGGACTCGATCCACTAGAACAAGATAGTCTGGTGTGGTACACTGATGGATCCAAAATGGAATCAGGTACAGGAGCGGAAATATACGCAATAAGTTACAAATGTAGCAAAAGCTAAGGGAAGATGGCAACTGTATTCCAAGCAGAAACATGTGCCATAATAACCTGTGCTCAAGAGAATATAGATAGAAGAACCAGAGGTAAATCCATATATATACTTAGTGACAGTCAAGCTGCAATCAAAGCCATGGCATCCTATAAAGAGGACTCCAAACTTCTTCTGGATGCTATCCAAACATTAAACAGGCTTGGGAAGCATAACAGAATAAGACTGATGTGGATTCCTGGGCACAAAGGAATCTGTGGTAACAAAATGGGAGATGAACTGGCAAGAGAGGGCTCAGCAGATGATTTTATGGGTCTAGCAGCATGAGTAGGCATTTCGACGTGTCTCATAAAAGCCACATTCAGGGGGTTTGCAGGTCACAGACAACAAACACATTGGCTGTCCAATACCGGTCTGGAACACTCCAAGACATTCCTGGGCTCTACGCACAAACAACTTAAAAGCAGGGAATGCATTTGGAATATGAGCAGGGGCAAATCCGCTACCTGCTTGGGGCCTCTACTGGACACTTTGGAACCAACGACATGCTCATAAATATGGATCTAACCGCGACACCCATGTGCAGGTTGTGTGGCGAACATACGGAACGCATTGAGCACCTTCTGTGCCCATGCGATGCACTTGCGAATGAGACTCCTAGGGGTTGGATATGCAAGACCAGAACACTATAGGCTCATATCTCCTAGTCTCGTTGTAAAACTCATGAAGAGAGTTTTCAACGAGATTGGGGAGGAGTAGGTTATCTAGGGGATCACATATGATTCCACAGTACAATACAAATGAGGAAGTACTCAAGGCACTCAAAAACCAAAACGCCGCCATTTTTCGAGATCTCAAAGATGAGCAGGCGAAAATGGAAATAATTTACAGAAAGCGAGCCAGGAACCCGGACATGTGTCACGTAGTGATGAGGGTTGCCACAGAGGTTTGACGGCGCATGCTCGAGGTTGGGTCGGTGCACGTGTAGTTTCAGCGGGTGACGGTCGAGGACCAATCCCCGCTGGTCCAGTGCTCGCTCTGCCTCGGGTATGGGCATAGCCGACGCCTTTGCACAGAAACTGTGCCAAACTGCAGCCACTGTGGCGGTCCCCACATGAGGACGGAGTGCGCGGACTGGGCCGCTGGCCTACCTCCAAAGTGCTGCAATTGCGCGCGTGCGAAGACTGACAGCACAGATCATCATGCTTTCAGCTCGGAGTGCGTAGTTAGGAAAAGATGGGATGCAATAGCCCGATCTGTTATAGCGTATTGCTAAGGGCAACACGGAGACTCCTGCCCAACAAAACGCAAGACCATACCGTGTGGCCCAAGCAAACCTACAACGTAAGGACCTGGCAACGACCGAACTCTTTTTAGAGGCCAGTAAAAGGAAGATCGCATGGGCGCTTATCCAGGAGCCGTACGTGGGAGGGGCGCGAGGTATGAAGAACTACCGAGGTTCGCGAATCTACCAGTGCGAGGTTGATGGAAGTGGGAGGGTGAAGGCGGCAATTGCCGTCTTTGACGATGACCTGGATGTCATTCCCTACCCGAAACTCACCACAAACAACATTGTTGTGGTGGGAATCCGGACCAAAGCCTGGGAGATCGCAGTAGTTTCTTACTACTTCGAGCCAGACCAACCCATAGGGCCATACCTGGGCCAGTTGACCAAATCGGAAGTGGCCACCGGTAGATTGCTTATAGGCGGCGACGCGAACGCTAAGAGTCCTTGGTGGGGCAGCATCATCGAAGACTCCAAGGACGAGGAAATGTCCGGAACCCTGGAGGTCTTAGAGCTTCAGGTGCTGAACACTGGTGACGCTCTTACATATATATTATATATATATTATATGACCGTTGCCTAAACTACTATTGTTCTTGTAGATTGTAGCGTTGTCGTCTCACTAGTTATTCTCCATTGTCAGTATTGCTGTAAGTATTCCTATTTGTCACACTCACAAGCCAGGTCAGACTCTTTGAGAAGGTACTGTGGGTAGCTTATTGTGTGGGTGTTTATTTTGAAGTCGGTAAGTAGGACTTACAGTTTGCTTCGTTTTTGTATTCTTGACAGCTAAATGAAACGTTTGTGGTCTCATTATATTTTTTTTCTATGATAGGGTCTTCGTTTTCTTGCACTGTAATCAGAAAAGGTAACGTTTAAAACTAAATGGACACAATTATTTAATTAAAAGTATATACAATTTGAGCGGCTGAACCTATACGGTCTCCTGCGCTGCGTGTCGCTGATTCTATTCCCACACGAAACAAAATAATAATAATTTGTATGTTTTACAGATAGTTGTTCCGGTTTTGGCTGTTTGTTTATGTGATTTTATATGACTGTAAACGTACCCACGATACAGAATATATTCCTTGCATGGAGCAACGTTTCTTTAAAATAAGAAAATATAATAAAGAAAAGAAATACAGACGCAGCCAGTTTTTCTAAGGAGTACCTACATATAGTACCCAGTTGCTGGATTATGGGCGTCAGATCTTATCTTATCTAGATTCCAACATAGTCGGGAAAAGGTTAGGCACATTGAATACGGTGTATAATATAAAGCTGCTACGCTTAGCTGCCCGCCGCTTTCAAATTATGTTTCCATATAGAATGCAATAAATACTTACAAGTTTCGTTGGTCACCTGTATAGTTGTAACGAACTCATCGCCGTTCCAAAGGTTAAATGAAGACCACCTAAAAACTGATTCGCGTGTGCCAATCTTGTAATTAACGGGAGTGGTAAATCTTGTGGGTTCTTTATTGCCGGTCACGCAATATATTTTTGTGTTGTTATCAAATTTTTCCACTTTAATACTGAATTGATAAGTGATTCCGGTGCCTGGATGTATAGGTATGTAGCTTTTACCCGATATATTATATAATTGCCGATTATCTGTAAGTAAAGTTAGAAGATAAGTTAGTAGGGGAGATGTAGGTACGCAATCGGAGTCAGTTGGCAATGGTGATCACCACAAAATATCTTTTTGCGGCAATGTCGATTGTACATGTAAGGTGTACGCGGGTAGGAGGAAAAACTTGAGATATTAGTCTGGCATCGACTCCCGCGTTCTATCCTCTCCGCCACAGTACCAGTGCTCCAAGTGTGAGCGAGACAGCCACACCCCACCCTTGTATTTTCGAGGCTGACAGACGTCAGAATCGACACCTATATAGCAGCCCGCAACACCTGCGTGGGGCTTTTTCTTCAATTCGAGTCGTCGCCAAGAAGTCCTCTTTCCTTCACGTCGAGTCGTCACCAACTGTCTTCTCAGGACATCCAAACGCCAGGTACTGTGCATTCCGTAACCTTATTATTGTAAGCGAGTCGCCATTCATTTCATTTATAGTCGCTTGCCGTTTGTTTCTGTCGAACCAGCCTGTCGCGAATCTGCGGATGTTTGAAACGCGCATCCAATATAAAAAACCGAACGCAAACAAGTGACGGTGATGCCCAAGTACTAACGCGCTAGATTTGACCGCCATTCTGATCTAATTTTTCGAGTAAATAAAGCTTTTCTCGTCAGGATTTTATTTCTCCTTTTCTGCCATGTTAGTAATCGGAGCCAGTACAATTACCCATATAGTGACTTCCATTGTCCACATTACCTAACTTCGATGACGGACGGACGTGACGACGAAACATGATATCGGTTTACTTATGGTGGGTTTTGGGCTCATGCCAACTGTACTGGGTGGGACTCTGCTCGCAAATATGTGTGCGATATGTGTTGATCACCATTGTCCACATGCAGATCACCATTGTCAACCGATGTTGACAATGGTGAGCGAACCTGTTTTTTAACCGATTTCGCAAAAAGGAGGAGGTTATCAATTCGACTGTTTTTTTTCTTTTTTGTGTTTGTTACCTCAAAACTTTTTATTGGGTGAACCTATTTTGATGATTCTTTTTTTTTTTTGAACTCTGGTGCTTGTCATGTGGTCCCATAGAATTTCATCAAGATCTGATGAAGAACTTCGGAGATATATAACAGAACTCTTCAATAAATGACGGCAAACCACTCGGGATAGATACAATGGCTCACTAACATCACACCGGTACGCTCTAAAGAGGTAGGCAAATGTGAACAGTTCACCCTGGTATACTCTTTCCACAGTTTTGTTTAAGTTTCATGTCTATTCTGGCTTCCGTTACGGACACCGACTTCCAAAAATAAAGTTATTTTTCACTTTGTAGTTTTCTAATAATATATGGAAGTCGGTAGTATTTTTTTGTAAAAAAGTTTTTTATTTTCACTTTTTAGTTGTACCTACCTAATAGGCAAGTTGTTTAGTAAGTTACCTTAACGCCAGAATAGATTAGCCGAATATCATGAAACTTGAACATAAAGGGTGAAATTTGAGATCTGCGTACTCCTCAAGAGCGAACTGGCGTGGTGTTATGTTATGAAATGGTATAAACAATAAACAGACATGCGATTGCAGCAATCCCGAGAGATTTCCCGTTATTTATTGAAGAGTTCTGTTGCATATCTTCGAAGTTCTT
Source organism: Orthosia gracilis (assembly GCA_947562075.1). Lineage (NCBI taxonomy): Eukaryota > Metazoa > Arthropoda > Insecta > Lepidoptera > Noctuidae > Orthosia > Orthosia gracilis. The sequence goes on from OX387265.1 coordinate 15,775,787, forward strand.
CATCAAATCTTCACCAAATTAAAATGGGACCAATTTCAAAACAGTGTATGTTTTGAAATTCATACAAAAAAAGAATTTTCAAAATCGGTTCAGAATTGACGGAGATATCGGTGAACATACATAAAAAAAACAATAATACAAGAAGTCGAACATAGAACCTCCTCCTTTTTGCTAAGTCGGTTAAAAATACTTAAACTATTTTACATTTAAACTATTTTACACAACAAAAACCTCTCAGGGTTTAACTGAGTGATGGCCAGCCGTTTATTTTAATCTAAATTACTAATTGTAATGCTGAGTTATTAATTTATTAAATTTGTTGAAAGATAAATTATTTGGGACATTTTACTGTGTTAGTTTGTGCGTTTTAATTTGTACTTATAACCTTTCGAACCCGTTTAGTATATCGGTGATACGATACGATGATTGACACCGTAGTTTTGCGACAGTGCGTCTTCACTTTTGGCCATTGACTGTTCCTACTCGTGAATATATACTGGTACTTTTATTATAGGACCAGCTAAAAACAACATCACAATAATAATATGTATAAAAAAACTTTACCATTCTTGTAGCGGTGTACACAAGTTAAATTCTGAGGGGGTTCACTAAGTGTTTCTGAAACAGAAAAGTACCTATTAGCAAAAAAGAATGTACTTAAAACTATAAAGGTGACTTCAGATCAACTAATATGCTATATAACATATCTTCTATACATATAAATAAAATTGGAGTGTCTGTTTGTAATATTGAAATAACCGTTTTTTACTACATGTAAATGAATATATATATACGGTAAATACACCAAAATATCATTTTTTTCAATTTTTGTCTGTCTGTTTGTTCCGGCTAATCTCTGAAAGGGCTGGACCGATTTTGACGGGACTTTTATTGGCAGTTAGCTGATGTAATAAGTAGTAACTTAGGCTTCGTTTATTTTAGAAAAAAATCTTTTATTATTATTAAGAAATAAAACAAGTTGATTCAACGGTGGCTACCAGAGAACTATATTTTCGAACATTCATTCCTGCATACAGTGTTACCAACTCATTAGATACAAAGGACACAGATTATAAAGAATCTTTCATTTGATGTAATAGACTATTAATTTCAACAATTATAGAAAAAATAGGCGGAACGAAGTTCGCCGGGTCAGCTAGTATACACTATAAATCATGTTATCATCATTTCAGCCGAAAGACGTCCACTGCTGGACATAGGCCTCCCCCAGGCGTCGCCACATTGACCGATCCCGTGCGTCTCGCATCCAGCGCCTTCCCGCAACCTTAACCAGGTCATCGGTCCACCTAGTGGGAGGCCTTCCAACGTATCGTCTTCCGGTTCGCGGTCGCCATTCCAGAACTTTTCGGCCCCATCGGCCATCCGTTCTGCGAGCAATGTGCCCTGCCCACTGCCACTTAAGTTTAGCAATTCTCCGGGCTATGTCAGTAACTTTAGTTCTCCTGCGGATATCATCATTTCTGACGTGATCACGCAAGGAAATTCCGAGCATAGCCCTCTCCATTGCCCTTTGGGTGACTTTAAGCTTTCTGATAAGGCCCATTGTGAGCGACCATGTCTCGGTCCCATAGGTGATCACTGGCAACACACACTGGTCAAAGACTTTTGTCTTGAGACACTGCGGTAAATTGGACGAGAAGATACCACGCAACTTCCCGAACGCCGCCCAGCCGAGTCGGATTCGACGGTTGACCTCTTTCTCGAAGTTGGACCTACCCAACTGGATCGTTTGTCCCAGGTAGACATAATCGTCTACAACTTCGAGTGTAGAGTCTCCGATCTTGATAGGAGTGGGTGCTACATGGGCGTTCACCATGATCTTGGTTTTGTCCATGTTCATTTTAAGACCCACTCTTTCGGAAGCTTTACTGAGGTCATCGAGCATTTTACTGAGGCTTTCCATGGTCTCAGCCATGACCACTATGTCGTCGGCAAACCGAAGGTGAGTGATGTACTCGCCATTAACGTTGATGCCTAGGCCCCTCCAGTCCAGAACCTTGAATACATCCTCCAGCGCAGCAGTGAACAGTTTCGGAGAAATGACGTCTCCCTGTCTCACGCCACGCTGGAGAAGGATTGGTTTCGAGGTCTGATCCTGAAGACGGACTGACATGATGGCGTTTTTGTACAAACACTTCAACACCTCAATGTACCGGTAGTCGATCTGGCACCGTTGGAGAGACTGCAGTACAGCCCAAGTCTCGATCGAATCGAAGGCTTTCTCGTAGTCCACAAACGCTAAACAGAGAGGCAGGTTATACTCTTCGGTCTTCTGTATAACCTGCCGCAGCGTATGTATGTGGTCTACGGTGCTAAAGCCTTTTCGGAATCCGGCTTGTTCGGGAGGCTGGAAATCATCAAACCTGCGCGCGAGACGATTCGTGATGACTCTTGAAAACAACTTGTAGACATGGCTAAGAAGTGAGATGGGTCTATAGTTCTTCAGCCGGGCATTGTCGCCCTTCTTGAAGAAAAGTACCACCACACCCCTGCACCATGCCTGTGGCGTTTTGCCCTCGAGTATGACGGAATCAAACAGCTTCTGAAGGGCCTTAAGGACCGGTTTTCCACCCGCCTTCAGGAGTTCAGCCGTGATTCCGTCATCACCCGGCGCCTTGTTGTTTTTAAGCTGTTTCAGAGCCATCCTAATCTCGTACAGGCTGACATCCGGGATATCTTCGGTATAGTGACGGGTCAATCTAGCTCTTGGGTCGTTTGCTAGACTCGCAACGGGCTTGCTGACTGATGTGTACAACTGCCCATAGAATGTCTCGATCTCCCTCAGAAGCTCCGGTTTGGCGGATACGGTCCTGCCATCGTCGGTCTTCAGTTTCGTGAGCTGGCTCTGCCCAATAGCCAGATCCCTTGAAAAAACCTTGGAGCCTTTATTTCGCTCAATCGCGTCTTTAATACGCTCGGTATTAAAGCGGCGGAGGTCTCTTTTCAAGGATTTAGAGATCTGTCTATTGAGCTGCCGGTATTTGCACGCCTCATCTGAAGACTGCAGGATCATCTCACGCCTCTCCTTCATAAGCTTGAGGGTAGGATCAGAGATCTTTTTGTTTCTATCTGTACGACGGGTCTTGAAAAACTTAGACCCGACCGTATGGACAGCTTCCACGAACCCGTCGCTATATTCGTCCACTGAGCTACCTAGGCACTCGAAACGATTCTGGAGTTCGAGCTGAAAGCTCTCGGGGTTTTGGACATTAATATTAAGTTGCGTTAATATTAATGTTCAATGTGCCTCTTACCATGCGGTGATCGCTCCCGGTTTTTACCGAATTGATCACAGAGACATCATTGAACATTTCCTTCCTGGTTGACATGATGAAGTCAATCTCATTTTTTGTTGCACCATCGGGGCTCTGCCAGGTCCACTTCCTGTTTTCACGCTTTTTGAAGAAGGAGTTCATCATATAGAGGCCCTCCTTCTCCATAAAACTGGCCAGTAGGTGACCCCGGTGGTTCCGACGTCCAACTCCAAATTGCCCCACTTGCAGCTCATCCTCGTCTCGTTTGCCCAGTTTCGCGTTGAAGTCCCCCATGACAACGGTGAAGTGAGTTTTGAAACCATGCATGGCTCTGGAGATATCCTAATACATGGGCTCTACCTCGTCGTCGGGGTGTGCCGAGGTTGGGGCGTAGACCTGTATGACCTTCAGCGAATATCTTGAGGATATTCTGAGTATAAGGTACGCCACCCTGGTCGACACACTCTCGATCTTCACCACGTTGTTCACAAGGGACTTGTGGACGATAAACCCGACACCACCCTGGGACTGCCGGTCACCCTCTCGGAAATAGAGCAGGTTACCGGATTTGAGGATTATCGAGTCCTCCCCCTCTCTTCGGACTTCAGATAACCCTATATTACTCCATCGCAACCTGCTCAATTCCTCTTCGAGTTCGGTGATCTTCTCGTCGGTCCGAAGTGTGCGCGTGTTGTACGTTGCCAGGTCCAGTCGTCGGTGATTGTTGGGGTAGCCGGATCTCGTCCGGAGATTCTTTGCACCCCTTGCCATGCCGTAACCTCGACCGCTACCGTAGTCGAGGGTAGGCAGGCTGCCGGGTACTAGGGGCCATTTTTTATTTGTGCTTTTCATTGGGGGGGTTTTGCCATAATCGCCACGCTTGGCAGGCGGGTTGGCGATCGCAGTATGGTTGTTACAGAAGCACAGAGAACGCTGCTGCCCATTCTCTGGTTTGTCCCTTAGTCGCCTCTTACGACACCCACGGGAAGACATGGGATGGTGAAATTCTTAACGTCCGGCACCATACGGAACCATCATGATCAATCATGTTATATAAATGTGTTTTATAACATGTTTGGTTATACACCCTGAAATTTAATTGGTTGTTTTCCCGCGGCAGAACGACTTGCCTTAAGGAGTACTTTCGAAGTATAGAGTTAAAGTAAATAAATAACGATGTTTCTGTTTTAAAATAATTAAAAAAATATTCATCAACTCGAAAAAGTGAGTAACAATAGTAACTCTAGACGTAACTTGTAGGTACTAGGTACTACTCGTGTCACCACCTACAAAGAAAACCGATGCACAAAATCATGTCAAACCAAAATAAACTCTCGCACGTAGTGATAAGGCATAAAATGTTTGCACGGAACAATACAAAAAATCACCGCGATACCGACAAAGAAAAGACCGATTTAGAAATGGTCAAAGTAAAATTAGCTCTCGCGTGTAGTGATACGGCATAAACTAGCCTGCGCGCAACAATTTCAAACGAAGCCGCCGGCGCCTATTTTAACCGTGCGGCACGCGCGGCTGTGACCCTGACCTACTTAGTTTTCCCACGAATGTCGTACGCGCAGCACGCGCCATCACTGTAAACTGCAATGGATCGACATTACAATTACAGCGATGTGGAGTACGTCGCTATGGTGCAGCTGTATGCTAGGGCTGATTATGACTCCCATGCTGCCCGGCGACTTTACGCAGAGCGGCAACACTTGGAGTCGCTCCGTCTTCGCGGGTTTCTGAAACCCAATTCCCATCGCCACGGACGATCGTAGCGGCGACACAGCGGCTACTAGATCATCGACAGTTCCATGCACCGGCACATGCACAGGGCAGAGGTCGGCAGCCGTTATTTTGCCAGCGCTCGACGAGGAGATCATCGAGTACTTCGAACGGGATCCGCGTCGAAGTACGCGCCAGGCCGAGGCTAGGTTTGGCGTAAGTCAGTACCACGTCTGGAAACTACTCAACTCTGAAGGACAGCATCCTTATCATTTTCGCGGTGTTCACGCTCTCCACGAAAATGACCCCTAGAACAGAATTGCGATTTGTCGGTGGTTGATCGCCAACCAAGATAAGAACATTTTGTGGACGGATGAATCAACTTAACAGCTGATTGAAAAGCACGTGGGTCAATGGCCTCGCGGCCTTTAATAGTAACACTAGACGTAACATGTATTGTAGGTAATACTGGCGTCGCACGCGCCGGCGCCGCAGCCCTCAAAGGAAAGCGATGCATAAATGGTCAAACCCAAATAAGCTCTCGCACGTGGTGATACGGCATAAAAGTTTGCACGCAAAACAAACGAGCGAGCCACAAGCCGACAAAGCAAAGACCGATTTATTAAATGTTTAAAGTAAAATAAGCTCTCGCGTGTAATTAATTATACGGCATAATCTAGCCCGCGCGTAACATGATCAAACGGAGCCGCCTTCGAACCTAATCCTTTCGACGGTGACCTAGCACCCGGGTCAACGGCCTGCTGTCGTTCGGCCGTAGATATCGGGAGGTATACTATTGGTTCGTGATCGCTTACGAGTTTAGTTTTTCACATTGTTAAATATGCCAGTTTTTGTTTCTAATATTTTATATAACTACGAAACGATTGTATTACATAGACAAAACCATTTCGCTGCGGGAAAACAACCATTTAAATTTCACGGTGTATAGTCTGGACCACAGATATAAATCTACCTAGATGACGCGATTGTATGTACTTCGCGTGCCAAAAACGGAGTAAAGTTACGATCAATGATCGTAATCTGAGCTTTCATTTAGCATTATCTGCACCGGAAATCTACCGAAATCTAGAAAAATGCCTTTTTATGCCATATTGAGCTGTAAAGAATATATAAAAAAAGTTGGCCGAGGCATTGGAAATGTTTTCTTTCATTGGTAAGTAAATTTTGTTTTAAAATGTTTGTGAAAAGTGGCACTCTTGGTTTTCATACAGATGAAGGAACTTGCGTTATCTGTTTAGATTTATGTCTGTGGTCTGGACTCACCTTAATAACAGTAGATACTAGATAACCATCACATGAGCCTTTGGGGTTACCATAAGCTCTTAGTGCAAGGTAATATTACCATTGTGCTTAAGTGACAGATGTATGACTGTATAGGTACACCTGTCCCTATTTCACAGTCGCACCATGATAGTTTTGACACGTCATGGTATGGGCCCTGATCAGTATATACATACAAATTATTAAGCTTCGATGAGTTTAATACAAATCTTTTAATTCTATTAGAACAATAAAAGCCATTTTGAAAGTCAAAACTAGCTACTCGGCTTATAACGCTTTTTCTTAAAACGTTTGGGCACGGCGCGGCGGGCGTAAACGAAGACGCCTTCCAAATACCCTCAATTTAATCATTATTATCTTTCAGAATCAGATTTGTGTTATTATGACAGTTCTTGTGAAGTGCAGTAGTTAATCTTTGTGTAGAAGCCAAAACTATTCAACTATCAAAAAATAACTAATAGTGATTTCTTGTTTTTATGTTTGAAGAATAAGGTGTTTCTATTTTTTTTATTAATTATGGGCTCGCGTTTGACAACTATCTCGCCTGATGTTAAGTGATGATGTAGTCGAAGGTGAAGCACGCTTGCCTAGAAGTAACCTATTCACTATTGACTTGAAGACCCCTAGGTTGTAGCTATCAGGAAACAAAGACGCCGGCAGGGAATTCCACTCCTTAGCTGTACGCACAATGAAAGTATTTTCAAAACGCTTTGTGCGTATGGGTGGGATATCCACCATATACCGATGGCGCATTGCCGTACTTCTTGTAGTCCGATGATAGAAAGGGCTAGGCGGAATCAAATTGTGCAGTTCCATTGCACACTCCCCGAAATGTAACCGATAGAAAACCGACAGGCTGGCAGCTCGTCGTCGGTGTTCAAGGCTCTGGAGCTTTGAGTCGACAAACGGATCGTTGCCGATCAGTCTCTTGGCCCGTCTGTCAATCGACTCAAATGCATCAAATTGGTACCTGGCAGATCCGTTCCAGAGGTGAGAGCAGTACTCCATGCATGACCGAACTTGCGCTTTATACAAGTTGAGCAGCTGTTCAGGCGTGTAGAACAGTCTCACCTTCGCAAGGATCCCAAACTTTTTTGCAGTCAACTGAGCCTTTGCCTCAATGAATGGACCAAAATTGAGAGTCGATGTCGACGTAACATCAAGAATTTCGAGATGGTCCGTTATCGGCACGGTTACACCACGGAAAGATGGAGTTGGGTGAACTTGGCTCTTTTTTGCGGAAAAAGACACGCCTGGGTCTTAGCAGCATTTAAACTGACTAGATTGGCATTGCCCCATTCGGAGAGTGCCTCCAAAGACTGGTTCAATCGCTCAACCGTCGCCTCCCGAAGAGACCGGATCTGAGGCCCAGTAGCCCGTGCACCGGATACGTATCTCTCAGCAATAGTGCTGTCGTCTGCATACCCAAAAGTTCCGGGTTTTAGCATGTCATTAATGTACAGCAAGAACAATGTTGCTGAGAACACTGACCCCTGAGGAACTCCGGCGTTAATACCTAACTGACCGGACGAGTAGCCATCGATAACCACTCGGATGGACCGATCCCTCAGGAAGTCTGCAAACCACTTGGCAGACAGAAGGAAGGAAGCTTACCAATATGGCTCTCGTGCCAGACCCTGTCAAAAGCCTTCGATATGACAAAAAAGCCAGCAAGCGCCTCCCCGTGCCTCTCTATAGCCTTAATCCAGATGTGATTGGCATAAGCTAGAAGATCCCCAGTTGACCGATTTCGACCAACAGCAGAAAGAGGGGGCCGCGCGCCATCAGTATTCAGACGCGAAGATTCCGCAAAGAGGGTGGCAAACAAGTTTGCAGGACTTGGCAGCCTTGTTGAAGGCTTTATTCTTCTCGTTATTTGCCTTGGGCACTTTAGCGTCGGCCCACGCTAAATACGCCTTGTGTTTAACCGCGTTTGCGCGGTCTCACTCGGCACCAAACCATGGACGGTCAACGCTAGACACCGAAACGTCAGAGAATGGAATGTAGTACTCCATCCCCTGACGCAACACATCCGTCACTGCATCAGCGCACGACCATGGGTCATCCAAAGAGAAACAAGTGGGCCGCCAAGGATAGCATACGAAGAAAGATCGCATACCATCCCAATCTGCTGACTTGTACCGCCAAACCCGCCGAGTGCCTCTTGGACTGGGATCGGGCGGGGAGTAGACGGATACAGACTTCACAAGACAGTGGTCGGAACAAACCAAAGTTGATGATATCGACACTGAGTATCGGTCTGGATATGTTGTCAGCAGAAGGTCCAAGCAATTGGCTGTATGTGAATCAACATCCGGCACCCTCGTAGTCCTTTGGACCAGCTAGGTGAGATTTAGCGCTATCGATAGATTATTGATATCGCATCTCTTGTCCATCATTGTCAGTGCACTGTTATGGGAAGAGCCACTCCTGGCGGTGGGCATTAAAGTCCCCCAGTAACACTAATTGGGCGGAGGGATACCGTAGCTGAGCCACATCAGCCACCTGACTCAGATACTGTGTGAGCCTGGTTGTCTCCAAATCACCGCTATGCGATGGGTAGACACAGGCATAGATAATCTTATCCAGACCTGTGTCCACCAGGGCCCATTGCACTGAGTAATTTGAGTCTTCAAGGTCACGGAGGCGCCGATAGCAGATATCGTCATGGGCGTACTTGCATACACCAGCGCGTGGCTTGAAGATGTGCTGTAAACCCTGGGTAAGATAAGTACGCCACGTCTGACGGGCATCCGATCTGCGTCTCCGTAAGGAACAAAAGTTCTGGTTTCTCAGTCTCAAGGTGGTGATGGACTGCGACAAGGTTCAAGTGCAGACCTCGGATGTTGCTGAGGTGCACCTTATGTGAGAGTGAGTGCTGTCGCTGTTCAGCATTTTTCTCATGTTCCTTGGCATTATTGTTGTGAGTGAAAAGGAGGGAGAGGTTCTCCTCTTCGACTGCGGGGACATCCGAGCTCCCCCAGGAATGTCCATAGGGTACTCTCGTCTGGTCGCCAACCAGCACGATGGCGCATTTCGGGATTATTCGACAGTTGGCGGGCAGCCTTTCGTGTGTGGCTGGCACACTACTTGGGCCTCCAACTACCTGCGGTCGGCCAGCGGTGCACCGTGCCTCGGATCCCGCTACCCTCCGCGACCAGTCTCCCGTTACGTCCATAACAGCGCGAGTCAGGCCGGCCTGCCTGCATTGGAACAACTATCTCGACACAACTCCTCTAGTGGCTGTACCGAGCATCATGCGGTACGTTTTTGCCCGGTGGGTGGTCGCAAGCCTTCGGCCGAAGCCTACTACCAGTTAGTGTCACCTGATTTGCACCAACCGGAGACCACGTATAGGGAATCGAATGGGGTACACTTCTACGGAAGTGGATGACACAGCCCCCAAAAAAAAATCGTATGTTTTTCAAAACTAAGTTTGTTTTGATAGTCATCATCACCATCATCATTTCAGCCGAAAGACGTCCACTGCTGGACTTAGGTCTCCCTCAAGCGGTGCCACACTGATCGATCTTGTGCGTTTCGCATTTTTTGTTAGTATTTTTTTTAAATAAAATCTAGCTGTACAGTCTGACAAGTATGTTTATGGTGATGTCCCCATTTGATTCCAATGGGAGCATTGGGGGTATGCTTTTTCCTTTTTTTCCATAGGCTAATAAAATGGCAGGTTAGGCATTTCGAGGCTGTAATGAATTCCTAGGACTCCCGGAAGTTAAAACTTTGATGAATGAAGACTGTACGCCCACCCTACCTATTGGTTATGTTCTTCAGAGAGGACAGGGGCGTAGAAGTTATCTACTCATAACTGGAGAAAGTATGTGCATCGTGAACGAAGGAAAAGGAGTACATAAGGACCTTAGCAGGTAGCATTCTGTAGAAGGTGACCGAAAGTACTGTGCCGAAGGTACTCGCGTCACTGTATCGATGGCACAATAAAGCAAGGGCAATGTACATGTTTTGCTAGTTCATGTTTTGGATAGATGATTATATTTTTATGGAGTATACATACCTTCATAGACATAATAATATATGTAGTACCTACGCGTCACGCGCGTACATCTCACATGCTTCCCATGGTGGTAGGCAGAAACTACAGAATACTACCTGCTACGGTCCTTATGTACTCCTTTTCCTTCATTCACGATGCACGTACTTTAGCCAGTGTGAGTAGATAATTTTTACGCCCCTGTCCTCTCTAAAGAACATAACCAATAATATCCGTGTATGTGAAGGGCATATAGGGCGTTTCCTCCCGGCGTTTCTTTCATCCTCTCAACAAATTCAAACCATTATGCATAAACTTTTAAATTTTTTGTCACTATATTTCCTTTAAGCCACAACGATGTGTAATCGTATCATTCCTCAATATATCATTCACAGATACCCATCACACATGCTTCGCAAGGAACAGCAAAAGCTCTACAGCAAAAGGAAGGCGAAAATATTTAGACCATGTTACCTATCCTTGGAGATCGGGGAAAGAAATAGAGTGTGAGTGCATAATAACTCAACTTACACATTCGTGATGTTTGTCGCTAAAGAGTTCGGTTTATTTATCGTTTCTTGAAGAAATCTGCTGGACGGGAGGCAACAAATTCTTACAAGGCATTTTCTACTGCCTTTCGGGTATTGTTTTTTTTTCTTGGCAAGAAGTTATCCAAATTCTGGAAGAAGTAGAAGTCTGGATGACGGAGGGCTTCCAACCCAAGCTCTTGTAACTTGGAAACCGTCTGCAGCGGCGACGAGCGATTGACCAAAGCTGGTTGGAGACGTGCACGCTTCTCCATCGTTGTGTTCAGTTCTTCACAGTAAATTTGCAGTTATACTCATCCCGTTTGGTAAGAAACTGTGATGAATCACACCGGCCCTAGACTACCAAACAGTGGCCTTCACTTTTCTAGGGGTAAGTTTTCGTTTAGGGCATTGTTTAGGTCTGAACCAGGATCCAAGCAACTTGCTGAGTGCTTGCGATTGTCAAACAGAATCTATTTTACCCGACTACGACGAAACAAAAGGGAGGGTTATGTTTTTAACAGGTATTTTTGTATGTATGTATGTTCATCTATTCCCTCATAACTTCTAAACTACTTATCATAATTTGACAAATGAGGTGTCGAATCCTCTATAATCCGACGAAATAGTAGTTGATCTAACTTCGTTTCATTAGTCAGTAGAAGCAAACGCCAAGCATTAGCTACTGACAAGTTCAGAGAAGAAGTGGTGGTTGGTTTTGTTCACCTATATGTGAACCAAACCAACAACCACTTCTTCTCTCGGATTGCGGTTCAATATAAAGAAATCGACTGGTCAGCTTGGTCTAAATGCCCGCCAATTCCCTTGTTGTAACTTTGAAACACATGGGGGATACCGACATTAACTTTCTGCTTATGTACAGTACTCCATCTCTTTACTTTTTCCAAAGGAAGAACGCTGTCATAGTTAGTGCCTATTATACAGACACTGTTATCAACCCATCGAACAATCAAGACCTGGGTGACAGAACCATCAAATCCTTATCAAATATTTTTTCAAAAATACTCACAGGATTCTGATTTTTGAGATTATCAATCAACTTTTCTTGTCGTGCCAGCACATTGCTTTCAAGAGATCCAATAGGCTCATAAATAGAGTCACATTTACGCCAGCGTGGCTCTTCCATTTTCGATCTCGGCTTCTTACTTGCAGCAGCAGTCAATGACTCCTCATCACTACCATCCCAGTCGTCATCGTCATTTCTGTTTACAAATGCTTCAACTCTCCCTGGTATATCATGCGGAATGCCATTCATCTGTATATTATCATCAGCAACTTCTTCTTCGTCGGTTAGGGTACTTGGTTCTGGAGGAAGTGCAACTAAATCTACCTCTGTGTCAAACTCATTTTCATTCAACAAAGTTTCAACTGCTTCCTGGAGTCGTAGAAATTTATTACAGCCTCGAAATGCCTTCCCTGCCATCTTGTTAGTCATTGGCCCCAAATGGGGACAGCACCATAAACATATTTGTCAGATTGGGTAAAGCTATGTTGGAATGTCTTTGTAAACGCAAACTTTGATGTATGTTTAACAAGCTCCGAAAATGCGACTAGTTAAGTCCACCAAGAATGTCAACCTTACGTTAATTTGAATCTGACAGAAAACTCTTCCTTCACTATCTTGCCATTGTTGGATTTTTGCTGTGTATTGTGTCGTTCAATGAATAAACCTTTTAAATCTCTGCTTATACAAACAATCGTATATTATTTCGACCATAACCCTTCAGGTTATGGGCCCAGGGTGTTATCCCTGTGTAGTAATGAGTTTATTTACAAGAAAAGTTGTAAAACAATTTAATATCTATTCAAACTAAATAATTGTTCGTCAACGTGACACAATGGCCGCTAACAATGGAAGCACAGGTATGTCGATACCACTGGAGAAATTGAAAGGAATCCAGGATTACCATAATTGGAAATTTGCCATGAAAATGCTTCTGATGCATGAAGATTTATGGGAATATGTGGTATCTGAAGGAAAAGCTGCAGACAAGAAAAGTATGAAAGCTTTAGCAAAAATATGCTTGTCAGTGCATACATCAGCATATCCTCACGTTAGAAATGCGGCATCTGCTTTCGAAGCTTGGAATAACTTGCAAAGAGCTTATGAGGATAAGGGATTGTGCAGACGGCTAAGTCTTTTGAGAAGTCTGTTCAGCATGAAACTGTGTGAGTACGAGAGCATGGACAAATATTTATCCAATATTATTGAAATTGTGCAACAGCTGGCTGATATTGGTTTTCCGTTAGATGATGATTTTGTAGCTGTAATAATGTTGAGCGGGCTGCCACCAGAATATGATCCGCTTATCATGACACTAGAAAATAATAATATCAAGCTATCGAGTGAAATGGTTAAAAGCAAGTTACTTCAGGAGCACCAGCGACGGGATGAGAATACAGAGACGGTTACGGCTCTTGCTGCGAGGAAGACTTTCAAGTGTTTCAGGTGTAAAAAGTCTGGTCACATGATGAAGAATTGTCCTCAGAAAAATAAAAGACACGAGAAGCCATCTGTCAAGGATAAGGCTTTGTTGACAGCACTCTCGGTTGTTGTCAAAGCAAACTCTTGGTGTATTGATTCCGGAGCAACGAACCATATGTGTAACGATAAAAGTATCTTCAGTGACTTTGTCTCCATAAAGCCTATAGAGGTGAACATCGCTAATGGTGATAAACTGTGCGCTGTTGGTCAAGGCAACATCATAGTAAAGTTGAAAAACTGTGAAAAGACAATAAGTGGTGTATATTTTGTACCTAAACTTACAGCTAATCTTTTATCCGTCAGCACTATGACCAGTAAAGGTTTTGAAGTGTCTTTCAACTCAAAAGGGTGTAAGATATTAGACGGGGATCAGATAGTAGCTACTGCTACTCGTGTAAATAATGTGTATCAACTAGACACAGTAGATTCATTTACATGTAATACAGCATCTAAAAGTGCCAGTCTTTTTTCGTGTTCTGTGTTCGATTCTGCAGTTCTTTCACAGGAGACTTCAGATGTTTCGAATGTGTCTGCGAGCACATCTGTTGAGGAGGCAGGGTTTCTAACCTCCACAACTGCCGCATCGGGTTGTAAGGCTACACAAGGGCTGTGGCATCGGCGGCTGGCTCATCTGAACTCTAGGAGTATGTATGTTATGAAAAAAGGTATGGTCACAGGTATTGATTATAATGAAAATAATTATATGTCTTGCATTGCTTGTGTAGAAGGAAAGCAGGCTAAATTACCGTTTCCTAAGGTTTCTACAAGCAGGTCAAATGAGATATTAGGGTTGGTTCACACCGATCTATGTGGGCCTATGTCACAAGCTTCACTTGGAGGAGCAAAATATTTTTTGACTTTCACGGATGATTTTACTAGGAAGACTTTCATTTATTTTCTTAAGTCTAAGAGTGAAGTCTTCGAAAGCTTCAAAAATTTTAAGGCATTAGTAGAAAATCAGTCCAATAGGAAAATTAAAATATTGAGAGGTGACAATGGTTGTGAATATGTCAATAATCGTTTACAGGCATACTTGAAGGAGCACGGCATAGTCCATCAAACGACTGTTCCTTACTGCCCGGCACAAAATGGAGTTAGCGAAAGGGCCAACAGGACAATTATGGAGAAGGCACGGTGCATGCTTCAAGATGCCGGCTTGGACAAACGGTTTTGGGCAGAAGCAGTCAAGACTGCGGTGTACATCAAAAACAGAACACCCACTAAAGCTGTTATGGGTGTGACGCCGGAAGAAAAATGGTCAGGCAAAAAGGTAGATGTTAGTCATCTTAGAATTTTTGGTTGTTTAGCTTATGCATTGGTGCATAATAGAAAGAAATTAGACGCCAAAAGTAAACAGTACATTTTTGTTGGGTACTGTGAGGACACTAAGGGCTATAGGCTCATAGACCCGGAATGCCCAACTTCCTGCATAAAAGCAAGGAATGTAGTTTTCTTTGAAGAAAAATTTATTTCAAAGATATTTAAAAATAATACGTCACATGATGATTTTTTTGAAGTCCCTTTAACACCAAGAATTGATTCTGTAGAACAATCTCAATTGTTCGTTCCTAAGTCAGAATCATTCGATGATGGTGGACTCGGTCCAGAGTCTTCTAATGAGGGTTTGTCTGATGACATAGTAACTAAGTCTAGCCAGAGAAGACAAGAGATTTATTCATCGAATGAGACTGACCCGGAAGAGTCCTCAATTTTAAGTACAGATGATCCGTTGGATAAAACATACATACCAGGGGAATCGTCGCTGGAATCTGATGATGATAGTTCTAGCTTCCAAAGCATAGTGGATTTCAAGGAGTATGCCAACATGGTATCCATGCAGAACTATGGCAGTGACGAGCCACTGACAGTACAGGAGGCGCTGAGTGGCAAGGACACTAAACTATGGCGAGACGCAATGCAAGATGAGTACAACTCGTTTAATAAAAATAATTGCTGGACTTTAACGGATAGGAAAAAGGGGCAAAAGCCTGTAAAGTGTAAATGGGTCTTTAAAATTAAACGTGGTCTTAATGGTAAAATAATTAAATACAAGGCTCGTTTAGTTGCAAAGGGGTTCACGCAAAAATATGGCATTGATTATCAGGAAACTTTTGCACCCGTTGTCCGTTATTCAACAATTAGGATGCTATTCGCTATAGCTGCTGAATATAATCTAGATATAGATCAGTTAGACGTTAAAACTGCATTTTTAAATGGCGATCTCCATGAAGATGTATTCATGGATCAACCAGAGGGTTTCATTATAAAAGGAAAAGAAAATAAGGTATATAAATTGAACAAATCCATCTATGGTCTCAAGCAGTCTGCAAAATGTTGGTATGATAAAATAAATACAGTTCTAACAAAGAAGATGTTTTTTCAAAGATCTTCAATAGAATCTTGTGTATATTTTAAATCCCAAAAGGACGGGCTCACCATGATTTGTTTATATGTAGATGATATCTTATTATTGACATCTTCGGATAAAGATAAAAAGGCTATTAAAGATCAGCTAATGAAAGAATTTGAAATAAGAGATTTGGGTACAGTTCATGAGTTTTTAGGAATGAGACTGTGTAAAGAAAAAGATACAATAACTCTTGATCAGACAAATTATATTAAAAATGTTTTACATAAATTTAAAATGGATGACTGTAAGCCCATAGGGACTCCGATGGAACCGGGTCTCAAACTTACCAAAGCAGAGACGTCATCTGACAATTATGAGTACAGAAATCTAATTGGCTGTCTGATGCACATCGCAGTATGTACGCGACCTGAAATCGCCCATGCGGTGAGTTTCTTAAGTCAATTTAATAATTGTTTTTCAGAGATTCATTGGAAGGCTGCGAAGCGTGTTTTAAGATATCTGAAAGGCACACTTAACTATCGTTTGTTTTTTGAAAAATCAGGATTAGATATCGCTGGTTATGTAGATGCTGACTGGGCGAGCTGTGAAGTCGATCGCAAATCGTATACAGGTTTTGTGTTCAAAATAGGTAACTCTGTGGTCTCATGGGAAAGTCGCAAACAAAAGACGGTCGCATTATCCAGCACAGAGGCTGAATACATGGGGCTTTCAGATGCATGTAAAGAAGCATTATTTATACGCACTTTTTTCATGGAATGTCTCAATTTGAGTTGTATTTTAACTTTGTATAATGACAACCAGTCTGCACAGAGGTTGTGTGAGAATTCAATGTTTCACGCTCGAACGAAGCACATAGATATCAGGCATCATTTTATTAGAGATATTATAAATAAACGTTTTGTTAATATAAAATATTTATCCACAGATGAAATGCCCGCTGATATTCTCACGAAACCTCTAGTAAGAGAAAAATTTGTTAACTGTCTAAACCAATTTAGTTTAAGGAATATTGTGTAGAATTTTTTTTATGAGTAATGTTTCTTGTCTTATATTCGGTTGATAATGTTTTCGTTTAAGGGCAGGTGTTGGAATGTCTTTGTAAACGCAAACTTTGATGTATGTTTAACCCTTAATTTGACTTTGTACGGTAGGGCGGACGCCAACTTTAAAAAAAAATGGGGGCCTCTCGTAAGCGTTCTTTTTATTTAATTCCTGAATATAATTTTTTCATAACATCTCAAAATGTTAGTAGAAAGTGAATTTTGACGTTGGCAGCACTGAATCTGTCAGTCGCGAACAAAATGTCGGCGAAGAGGCGGTCATGTGTTTTCGACAAGGTAATTTAATTATTTTTTCAGTGTTTTGCTGCTAAAAGCTCATTTTTTTTCCAATTTGTTTTAGAATATACGTGTATGATAATGTTTAGCTAAAGTTCATAACATTTTATACGTGTTTTGGTGTTTTTTTACTCGCTTGACACCTTTGTCCGGCACAGCGAACATTGCCAATTATTCATAAAAACAACTTTGTCCGCTGTGGCGGACATCGTCAAATTTGGTTTGTTTTGCGGTTACGGGTTTTCTTATGTTTTTTTTTGTTTTTAATTTGTCTGCAGCATGCGCGTGCGTCAAGAATATTGGCTTTAGTCCCTAAAGAACACGCTTCCTCAGACGCAAGTGACAAATCTGATACAGATTCTTATGAAAATCAATTAGCTGAAAACCGTTGAGCTAAACGGACCAAAAAGACAGCTCCTAAAGTTGGTAAGCCTCATGTAAAACGCCGTTCTAGCCCTGTAAAATACGATAATTTAGTAATTTCCCAGATACGATGGAGGAAGGACGTTGCAGGTATTGTCAAAATAAAACAGTTGTATTCTGCATAAAGTGTCAAACGCGCCTTTGCTTTGTAACGGGCAAAAATGCAAGAAATTGTTTTTTAGATTTCCATACCAAATTATTGTTTTATATTAGATCTTAATTTTAAGCATAATTACTTAATTTTTCTTGCCAAAAAAAATAATTCCGAGGTGTTTTATTGTTAATTTTATGAAAACTCTAAATAAAATTTGTATGAAATGAAGCTTTTTTTATTTTACCCCCTATTTATCAATGTCCGCCACGGCGACCATCCAAATCTACTCGTTATTTGTGACGTCTTTGACAGTGTCCGCTGTGACGGACACGAATTTTCCCAACTCTGGGAAATGCAGGATTTTTTTTCATATTTTTTTTTAAGTTAGCAGCATATCCTTGATGCCTTACATTCATCAAACTTATGTATTTCCAACTTATATTTCTGTGCCAAATTAAGGGTTAACAAGCTCCGAAAATGCGACTAGTTAAGTCCACCAAGAATGTCAACCTTACGTTAATTTGAATCTGACAGAAAACTCTTCCTTCACTATCTTGCCATTGTTGGATTTTTGCTGTGTATTGTGTCGTTCAATGAATAAACCTTTTAAATCTCTGCTTATACAAACAATCGTATATTATTTCGACCATAACCCTTCAAGCTAGATTTAATTTTTGAAAATACTAACAAAAATGAAATTATTATGTCTATGAAGGTATGCCTGCCTACCTGCGGCCTACCGCCACGCTAGCCGGTGCTGACTGGCAGTCTCCATGTACTACCTGTTGGAGATAAGATTAGTGACAGGATAGCAAGCTTAGGGCTCACCCAGGTACACACCTCCCAGTCTCACCCGACTGGAAGGGTAGGCATTCACACATCCCCGGGCCCACACACCCGGGGTAGCTTCCCCCAGTAGATGTAGCGATGCCTTCAGCAGAGCTACTTTTAAAATTCCTTCAGGATACCCTCCTGACTGACCTGACGGACCCTGACTTTAAAGTCAAATACGGCGCGGCCTTTAATAAGGTATTAGCCTGGACCTAGCAAGGCCCTCGTGTCATGCGTGTTCCAGGACCCGCCAAGGTCGCCCTCCCCACCTGTCAGGCCTACTGCCGGGCCTAGGTCGCCCACCATGTCTCAGGGTGATGCACAGGCCATCAAGCCTGACTCACGCCCCTTTAGGAGAGATCTCAGTCCTCTTAACCCCCTGACATCGGCCGTCGAGCCAAATCCTCGCCCATCAATCGCCAATTCCAGTCCCCGTCCCAATGGCCCCTGCTGCCCCCATGCCCGCACAAAGCCGAAAGGTGGCTCCCACCACCGTCGCCGCCAAGTGCCCTCTCCCTGTCGCCCCCACCGGGCAAAAGTCATACATGAGCGTAGCTGAAAATATAATCAGCGCATATTCCATTTGGATGACCCCTCAAGCCCGTGCTCTGGATGCAAAAATCCGGAATGCAGGCTCTCTCACCCCCCTTTATGCAGTGCCTTCTTCTCGAGGTGCGAATGCATTACTAGGGAACTTGATAGCCTTGTCTACAAGGACGGTCAATGGGTTCGTAACTAGTACGAACACTCGCGATTCCGATACACTTAGCACACATAAAACGACCGTATTCGTTCCGTCCTCGCCGCCGAGACCCGCCGCGACGTCCTCGTTAAGTTATACAAGCCAGCCCGCGAATTGCTGTGCAGTAGTTAAATTCTAGTTAGATAATTAATTGGAGATTTTTGGCCGTTCTTCTCCACGTAGGCTTTTCCGAACGGATGGTAGAATCACTTCATTAAGATCCAGCCCTAGTTGTCTCACCAGCAACGCCCTGAGCCGAGGTTCGACCCCACAGGGGGTAGACCTCAGCGTAGTCGCTTAGGTTTAGTTTTTTGAAGCCTGGCTGGAGGCTAATAGATTAGTCTCCACAGGGAAGACCGGTTAAGCAGTAGACGATCACTGTGGACGAACTGTGATACGCAAAGTATAAAAAAAAGTGCTCGGAACAGAACAGTGACCTTATTTACCCGCGACCGAGCAGTGGATTTTGTTTACTTTAATATATGTATACAGCTGGACAAGTTATGTCCAGCTGTTTCACTTATCATCTTATTACCTACCTACGTATCAGTTAGCGGCCTGCGCAGCCTACCCTGCGCAGCCCTAGTCGTTACAGTGGTATACTCCATAAAAATATAATCATCTGAGAAACCTAATCTAACCGACTTAAAAAAGGAGGATGTTCTCAATTCGTCGGAATCTTTTTTTTTTGTTGCGAACACTTACCAACAGTGCTGCGCACTTTTACCTCTATATGGGGTAAGTGTGCGTGTTCGGAACGTTTTTTGTTTTTCACAATATTTTAAAATATAAGCTATTAGAAATTGTTTATTTTTTTATCCCTGTTTCCAAATTGTTGACAAAAAACAGTCTTAATAATTAACACGGGTTCGTTTCAGTCTATAAATAATTTTCTATTTTATTAAGCGTCAAAGTTTAAATACGCACACTTGACCCACAAGACTCTTAATTCGTATAGTGGTGTAGTTTATTTATGTTCTATTTCTGTTAAAATAAATATTATTGTATAAATAGTTGGCTTACCTTTTGGAGCCTTTGACCACCACCCTGTAATGATTGATTTATTATTTTTTTTGGAATTCAGAATAAATATAGCATGGGTAATATGTATCTACCTAATGAGTGTAATTTATTTTTATTTACTCAAAAGAAATGCATAATTTAGGTAATTACCGCGCACGAGTTCCATGCACACTGTAATCAGTGCGCATGGAACACTTAAAGCCCGCTTTTGACTTCGATCACATCGACTTAAACTAAAGCGATAGATCTACAGTGGAATGAACAGGCACATGAAGATGTTCATTAGTGATTTGAAGGCAAGATTTTATGGGTAGTTATAGTTAGTAGAGAACACAAAAATGATGCAACTTACAATCAAAACCAGACACATTTTTCAAACTCAAAAAAATAAGTGCAATGAGACAAACATTTCGATACATTTTTTCCAAATTAAATCACTTAATTAGATCATCACATTAAACACGATAAAATTTTATTTCGTTTATAAATGTTTTTAATAGTTCTTGTAGTACTAGTTCTTGTAGTACCTTACTATTAATTATGACTATTTTAGCCCACACTAAAGACGTATAGTTAAATTACTAGTTTTTAATATAAACAATAGGTTCTAAATAATTGCTCAAAATACACTTGACACTAAAATCATGCTAACTGTGATCAAACTGTTCATGACGAGCTAAGTCCCTATTTTAAATTGTTGTCTCCCTTTTTCCTGTAAATATTATTCACACTGTTTAATTATGAGTACCTACGTACTTACGTAATCATAAATTCTGTGAAAGGTTTGTGTTGACGCTTAACCGTTAAGTAGACATGACCTTTGTTAAATTGTAATTTGTATAATGTAAAGGAAAATCCCTTGACGTTATACAAAGGTTATTCGTCATCATTTATCATCACACACTGTATGAGGAGCTCATGGCTAAATAATAATAGCGGCACGGGCCGATCTTTAAGGTTAAATCCGTCCGTGAATGGGTTAAGCTATTGGCTCTGGCTGTCATTTAAAGATCTTTGACAGTAAGCCAGGAAATCTGACAGCAGTGGGCTTATTTAAAGTTTTTACTCTTGCTCGTAAACAGAGATATTGTAATAAATGTCTCTGCTCGTAATCGTCAATTTGTATTGAAACTGGATAAGCGCTGTCTGGTGTCAGTATGGGGAAAACTTTTTTGTTTACAAGTTGACATAGAGAATGTTCACGTTTGCGCGATCCGTGTGCATATTTTGAGTTTTTTAACGTACTCACTCGTGATAACGTAAACGATCAAAATGTATACAAAAAAAGAGGTTTCTACTTACCGTCACCAGACGGCGCTTATCCAGTTTTAAAACAAATTGACGTTAACGTTAACGCGATTGAGCGAGAGTAAAAACTCGCACTTAGGCCTCGGGTATGTCAAAAAACTCGCAATAGCCAAGGGATATCGTATAAGAAAATAATTATTTTCATCTGAAATTGTATTGTACAAACTATTCCATATGTATCGGGTATTAAATAAACAACGGACATGTAATAAATATTTTATTGTATTTCATACATATTTATAGTGGTGTTCAGAGGATAACCGTCGTCATATGCTACCTACCGTAACAAAACAATACATTCTGCAAAGTAGCATGCGAACCATGTGGTTCAGTTTGAAGTATACTGTCCATATATATAAGAACTTCTATGATACTGCCAGTATATTACACTGTAAAACTAAAACACTAAGAGGTGAGGGACTGTCTTTTTATTAAACTTTTGGTTTGATTGTCGGTATTTTATGTTAATATCTCACCGTGGAAACTAAGTTGAAATGAGTTTGAAGTGAACTGTAATTCCAGTTTAATCGGATGGATTGAGAGCTCCCTTCTTGTTCACTTCACCTAGAGTTTCACAGTGAGACGTTTACAGAATCACACTGCTGTGTGATCTCTTATGTCAATTTGCATACAAAAAAGAGATTTCTCTTCACTGTCACCAGACGGAGCTTATTCAGTTTCAATACAAATTGACTTTTACATTAACGCGAATGAGCGTGAGTAAAAACTCACACTAAGCCCACTGTTCAAATGCCGCCGTGATAAGGGCAGGTGCCCTGACTTTTACATCACTTTGATTCAATAATAAACAAACAAATAGTGATTGTTTAAATGCAAAAAATATGTAGGAAAGACCATGTAATTGCCAGGAAAAGCCATTATTGCATGGGTCCTTTTCGGGCTAATAGGAGTTAGACCAACAAACTTCTTTGCTTGTATGTACCTAGGGTCACAATGAAACTAATCACGTTATTTGGAGAATAACGTAAACGAAATTCCACTAAGCACGTGTGTGTAAGGGACACATTTATATTACTTGTATACATCTGTCACTTACGCGATACCAAAATAACCTTACTCTAAGAGCTTATGGTCACCCCCCCGTCCGATTGCCCTTTGTTCGCGCCAAAAACGAGTGGTTAGTGTTACGTCAAGTTGATATCTGTCAGAGTCATTCGAAACCGTAGCTCTCTTCAGAACGAAATCTTTAGAAGTGCCGACAAATATACATTGTAGTTTACTAAATGTACTTTTCATTTCTGAGATTCAAAACATGATATTGAAAATTTCGCTCGATCAAAGAGAAATCTGAAAAGAAGCATAAAACGATATTTTTTTGATCATTTTATTATTTTTTTAGAACATTATGAAAGATTCACTACCTAAAACAACAACTTATAGAACTTTAATTGCGAATAGTAGTCTCTTATAGAAAACTTTCGTCATGAGTGTCATTATCATGGTTTTTGGGGTCGCTAAATTCTAATATAGAGACAAAATGAAAATAAAATGGCGCCAACCGAAATTTCTGAAGTTTTCGTCATGTGTGATTTTCGTGGTTTTTGGGGTCGCTAGATACGAATATGGGGTCAAAATGAAACTACGAGATGGCGTCGACCGAATTTTTTGAAACTTTTGTCTTAGTCGTCATTTTCATGGTCTTTGGGGTCGCTAAATGCTAATATGGGGTCAAAATGAAAATACAAAATGGCAACGACCAAAATTTCTGAAATTTTCGTCGTGGGTGTCATTTTCATAACTAGCCACCCCGAAAACTATGAAACTTACACCAATGCTGAAAATTTCAGACATTTGGGCAATTTGGGCTAATGCCCACAGTGATACCAGAATAGATTTATTACCCGAATAATATGTAACTTGAACCTAAATAACCAGTGGCATTTGGCAGATCCATCCCAGAGGTGAGAGCAGTACTCCATGCATGACCGAACTTGCGCTTTATACAAGTTGAGCAGCTGTTCAGGCGTGAAGTACCGTCTCACCCTTGCAAGAATCCCCAACTTTTTTTGCAGCTTACTGAGCTTTCGCCTCAATGAACGGACCGAAGCTAAGGGTCGATGTCAACGTAACATCAAGAAGTTCGAGATGGTCCGTCAACGGCACGGTTACACCCCGGAAAGATGTGGAGCCGGGTGGAATTGACTCTTTTTAGCGGAAAAAAGACATGCCTGGGTGTTAGCAGCATTGAAACTGGCAATTGAAAAAAATTAACAGGGATTTTAAAATGAAGTTTAAAATTCCTGTTAAATTTTTTCAAACTCCACCCCATCATGTGTCACACATGATGGGGTGGAGTTTAAAAAAATATTGTGCTTGACTTCGGGCGCCATATTTTATGCGATGTCACATAGCCTTTACCTAGACAAACAAGACGCTTCCAACGACACCTCATTTGTCAAAAACATAATCTTCCCTTTTGCTTCGCCGTAGTCAGGTTAAAAGTCGCCGTAGTCGGGTAACAAGAAAGTAAGTAACACCTTTTTCATTAGTACACCCGTGCGAAGCCAGAGACGGTAGTTATAGTTTAATATAAAATTCATCCACTTAGTTTAAAATCTCAATCATTATGATCTTCCTGCTCTGAAAACGTGTTGCGTCAATCCCAAGATATGGAAGATGAAAACGCAACACGACAGATAACCGATACTTTAAGAAGGCCTCATAACTCCAATAATTTCTGCGTAAGGAGACTCTTCTTTTGGAGCGGTTCTTTGGAGTGTTCCGGGTTCAGTACGGAGAATGTCTAGGTCTACGTATTGCACCTTGGTGTCCTGAAAACGGCAGAAACAGGATTACTAGAAGCAACTTATGATATAACGTATAAGAAATCCTAACTGGATAAATATACTAGGTCATCATCATCATATCATTACGAATAATCATGATTGTATTCCCCTAAGGGTTGGGCGGATTGTGTACCTAAAGTACTCCCACATTTCGGGCTGCTACCCAAAAATTTCTGAATCACTATGAATAACTTTTCTTATGGGACCAACACAGATATCGCGAAAAAAAATATCAGTTGTTACACGAAATGCGTTGTTCCCGATACACTCTGTATATTTATTATAGCAAATTCTCAAGGATTTATTAATTCTTGTATACAAGATCAAATTGGAAAAGCCTGTGAAACTTGGCAGACGTGATGGGTCACGATAAACGAATGAGCATAAGTCGATTTTTGTTCTTCAACTAACTACCAAATAGTGAGTGATCAACGACCGCTGGTAGCAAAGTTAAGCTTGCACTTTCACCCCAAACATTTTTTTTGTGACCCATTACATCTGCAGTTTTGCCGAACGCGCTAATACGCTTTATGTATTTTTAATGCTCTTTGGGCTCGCGTTTGACCACCATCTCACCTATAGCGATGATGTGGTCGACGGCGAATCACGCTTGCCTAGAAAAAACCTTATCACTCTTGACTTAAAGACCCTTAGTCTGTAGCAGTCGGGCAACACAGACTCCGGCAGGGAATTCCACTCTTTAGCTGTACGTATAATAAAAGTGTTCCCAAAACGTTTTGTGCGTATGGGTGGGATGTCCATCATGTACCGATGGCGCATTGCCGTAAGTCTGATAGTCCGATGATGAAACGGGCTAGGTGGAATTAGATCATGCAATCCATCGCACACTCCCCGATAAAAAACCGATAAACTGGCAACTCGGCGACGATGTTCAAGGCTCTGGAGCTTTGTTTTGACCAGTGCCGCTTTGCCGATGCAACTTTGACTGGGTGGATTGACATCTTACTTCACCTAAGTTTTTATGGTGAGATTTATACAGAATAACACTACAGGATATACAGGTCCAGTCGTAATGTCATTGCTTGGGAGGCACATGAGTTATAGTGGATGTCTTTCGACGGGATTAAAAAAATAAAAAATATATAAAATAAAATTAAACTCACCGATTTCGGCTTCTTCCGGCAACGTTTTTTACAAAACATAACAATAATGACTATTAGTATGAATACTACTGCAACAGTTGCAGCTGAGTAGATTATAGTAGCTTGGTTGACTGAATCAGTGTTATCTGTATTACTACGAGTACGATTGGAGATAACTTCTGAAAAAAAATAAAGAGTTTATTAAAGTTTAGACATTTTTACAAGCTATAAATTACCTTGGTTTCATAATGAAATGGATTAGTAATCCATTTTAAGGCATCCGATTAGGCCGAAACTTGGCGTAGTCTTTGGAAACATTGAAATAATATGACACTATGGAGACTCAACCTGACAAGATACCACGATCGTGATGTTGGGGTTATTAAGGTGGACACCAAAGAAAATAACGGTTTAAGGGTTTAAATAATAACAGTTTAATTACCCTTTGTTTTATATATCGGAAAGGTTTGTGTAAGCACGTGTGGCTCCTACTAAGGTTGACGGAACACAGTACCGTGACCAGCTGGCATTTCAGTTTCAAGTGTTGACAAGGGCTCAAATAATAAACTGTATAATTAATGGTTAGAGAGAGAAGGCTATAGTGTTGAATAGTATTGAATTATTTTTGATAAATTCCAACACGGGCTCATTGGTTATGTATTGACAAGTGATATAACAACTAAAGAAAAAAAAAATTGCTGTCGCTAGTTAATACATTCATCTTATCTTAAACAAACATATGCATAGTATTAGTTTATTACACAAACGGTACTGCTAGTGATTCCCAAGCTAAGCCTGAGCTTGAATTTTGGAAAACAGTTTTCAGCCGCAGGAAGCATCACAATAATAAAATACGAATCAATTAGTTTGAATGACGCTGCAGTAGACTTACAATATTCGGATAACTTTCGGTAGTTGTTATTCTATAATCAAATTTTTTATTTTATTTAAATTTAACAGATAAACAGAGCTACATACATTACTTTGTTTAAAAAGCATTTTTACTTTTATTTTTTTGGTTGTCTGTGTGCTACGAATCGAGCTACGGCGTAGTCGTATACGATTTCCAAAATGTTTCGGCTTTTTTTTAATCTTACGGAGTCTCCAAAATTGTTCGGAGACTTGAGATTTGTCAGTTTTGTTTGTCGAAAAACGTATATATAGTTTAGTTTTTCAGTTTTTGCTATAATAACTCTTATAGCAAAAACTGAAAAAAGGTCCCAAAATTTCGCAGTTTTTCACGTGGCACAAGTTCAAGTTTTTCGAAGCTGCAAATTTATATTCACACTACCTTAACTGGTCCATACAAAATACTAGTAATGTTGATTTTTACTGGGCTATTTTGCGAGTTTCACTTTTTTACATAATTGAATTCAGAACTCTTTACTTTATCTTGTGATATTTTTTTTCATAAAAATATCATTTTTTATTAGTTTTTTGTCGCATACATGTCATGGACCAAGTGATTATTCAGGGAATTATGAATCTAGTCAAGTCAATCGGGCAATGTAATGAATACTGATTTAAACTGCTGGTCATTAATAAATAATAATAATTTATTCATTCATCAAGCCATACAAAAATTGTTTACAAATAAGAAATACACGATAAGACAAAATACAAATGATTCTACCCTGACTTCCAACCCAACTGGTTGGGCAATTCGATTATGGTCAATGAATTAGTCCAAGAGCGAGCGAAGCGAGCTCGGGAGCTTAGGGCACCCTGACACGGAAAGGTTAGGATCGAAGGAGATGACGTTAGGTCCGAGGGAGCTCACTCGCTTTGCTCGCTGACTTCAGCTCCCGTCATATCCTTCATGTTAGGTTACTTTAGAGCCTGCAGCCAGAAATAGGACAGACAGACATATATTCTACATAAAAACCAACGCCAACATCAAAATAATTAAAAAAACCGCCCAATAAGTGATGGGCATTATTCAGAAAGCCCGGTCACATTAATTATTCCAATAATTTTTATCATATTGCCTTCTCGTATTGTGCATTTTTCAAATTGCACGGGCTTTATGAATAATGCCGTATTAATCACTTAGTCCATAACGTAGGTATATAAAGACAACTACACCCTATTTTGACTAAGTAACAACTTACACACGCTCATCTACAGTAGTTGTCCGTGTTTGCGTCGCACAATTCCAGATGACCGTTTCAGCACGGACGGTCAACTTTTTTAAACTAGTAAGAATGCACTTAATTATTCCTACAACCTCAATTTTGTTAATCTCCATTTCATAATGCGATGTTGATACACATGTATAACGAAGACAAACTGATTTAGTTATTTATTTTGTGCGAAATAGATAAATACATCTGCCGTATTTCACAAAACTGTTTTTTTTTAATGCTTTATACATTAACTATTGCAAATATAAAGAAGCTTTTAGCAAGCTTTTTGAAGCATTATTCTTGTACAAGTTATTACATTTTCACGTTTAAAAGACTCTCCTAAAAACTAGTGATTTTGAAGATAGCCGTTTGTTCTTTGCTGCTGTCGATTTGGACCTTCTCTCGTGTGCTTGAGGTCGCGCGTCAGATACATTAATTTCTGTTTATCTTGGAAATTACTGACAACGGTAAAGGAAGGACAACATCATGATGAATTTTGCAGCCTTATTGCATGATGAATTCAGCGAGGCAAATGGCAAAAAGTATGAAAAATCAACCAAGCACATGCGAGAGGAAAGATGCGATGTTGATTTCCGTCTTTGTGATGGATCGATTTTTCATACTCTTTGCCCTTTGCCTTGCCGAATTCATTACGCAATTAGGCTGCTGGACTTTTTTAGTTGGGCCAATCCCACCGCACTATTTCCCAAACCACTGCAACTCCTGAAAGCCAGAATCAACAGTGGCGACCACCAGAAAAGCGCCGAGGCAATGAAGCTCGACGAAGTCCCGGAGAATGAATTTAACTGTCTTGGATCCCGCAACGAAATTAACAGAGGAATAGGAAACCCGAATTGAAAAAGCTTAACGCTCGTGCCTTCTTAGAAAGAGAATAGGCCTTTGCCCTGCAGTGGGACAGTTACAGGCAGGTATCATCATAAGGTAGATATTTAAAACATTTCACACAACTCACCAGTGGAATCTATAGCATCATACCAAATATCATCATCGTAAATCAACATAGTTTTATTGGTAACATATCGAGTGATCCATTTTTCTTCACCGTTCACTGTTCCGTTCACTTCATAATAAATACAACATAGAATTGTTCCAATATGCGTCTCGTTGAACATGTTGTGTGTCCAAACCGACTTCAGTTCAAGTATGGTAATGATGTTAGAAGTATCTATTACGCCAAGATCTGTAAATAAAAGTACTTTTTACACACCCATCATCCTCAGGCTTTGAATGTTCCCTCTGCTGGGACAAAGGCCTCCTCTCTAAGAGAGAGGACATGGGCCTTAATTCACCACGCGGGCCCAGTGCGGGTTGGTGGACGTCACATGTCTTCGAATTTTTGGTTCTCACGATGTTTTCTTTCATCGTTTTTAGAGCTGTGATGAAGAAATAATTTACACAAAGTAAAGCGCCTGCCTGGGTTCGAACCCGCGATCGACACGTAAGTCGGGGCCGATACGTCTGGGCCACGACCTATAACCAAAAATTCGAAGAAATGTGACATCCTTTGAAAAAACACATTTATTTTGCTACATAGTAGATGTGAGCGCCGATGGCCAATTCCACGGCGGCCGTGTGGTCTATAATATCTACGGCGAGGGTGGCGTGGTCTTAGATGTTTTATCAGGGGTCTGAATGTTGGTAATTCCATTTTGTTTAAAATGTAAATCTATAAAATACCTATCTTTTAATTTCATTTTGTAAACACCGATACCATCCCTATTCCCCATCTCACTTCTTAGCCATGTCTACAAGCTGTTTTCTAGAATCAATACGAATCCTTTCGCTTGCATGTTTGCCGATTTCCAGCCTCACAAAACGAATTCCGAAAGCGCTTCAGCACCGCAGACCATACGCTGCGGCAGGTTATACAGAAAACGGAAGAGAATAACATGCCTCTCTGCTTAGCGTCTGTGTTGTTTCTTCGAAACTGTTCACTGCTGCCTTGGAGGATTCAAGTTTTCCAGATTCGGGACTGGAGAGGGCTAGGCATCAACGTTAATGGCGAGTACATTACTCAACTTCATTTTGAGAACACGGCTGAGACTATGGAGGTCCTTAGTACAATGCTCGATGACCACAGTAGGGCTTCCGAAAGAGTGGGACATGGATAAAACAAAGGTCATGTTAATTACCCATGGAACACCCACTCCTATTAAGATCGGAGAATTTACATTCGAAGTTGTAGAAGATTATGTCTATATAAACGGTCCTTCTAACTTTGAGAAAGAAGTCAACCGTCGAATTCGATTCGGCTGGGTAGTCTTCGGGAAGTTGTGCCTTATCTTGTCGTCTAACACACCACAGTGTCTCAAGACAAACGTCTATGACTAGTTGGCAGCCAGTATGTCATACTTACATAGTACCGTATGGTGTTAGACGTAAAGAAATTCACCATCGTGTCGTAAGAGACGACTAAAGGACAACCTAGAGAATGGGCAGCACCGTTCTCTGTGCATTTTTAACAACCATACTGCGACCGCCAACCCGCTTGCCAGGCGTGGCGATTATGGCAAAACCATGACTAGCGCAAATAAAAAGTGGCCCCTAGTGCCCGGCAGCCTGCCTACCCTCGACTACGGTAGCGGTCGAGATTACGGCATGGCATGGGGTGCTCAGAATCTCCG
This sequence comes from Orthosia gracilis, assembly GCA_947562075.1. Lineage (NCBI taxonomy): Eukaryota > Metazoa > Arthropoda > Insecta > Lepidoptera > Noctuidae > Orthosia > Orthosia gracilis. The sequence goes on from OX387265.1 coordinate 15,805,938, forward strand.
GACGATAGCCGGCTGCCCCAACAAACACCGACTGGACCTGGCAACGTACAACACGCGCACACTCCGGGCCCACGAGAAGATCACCGAACTCGAAGAGGAATTGAGCAGGTTGCGATGAAGTATTATAGAGTTATCTGAAGTCCGAAGAGAGGAGTACGACTCGATGATCCTCAAATTCAGTAACTTGCCCTATTTCCGAGAGGGTGACCGGCAGTTCCGGTGAAGATCGAGAGTATGTCGACCAGGTTAGGAAACTGTCCATACGGTTGGGTCTCAGTTCTTCAAGACCCGTCGTACAGATAGAAACAAAAAGCTCTCTGATCCTCAAGCTTATAAAGGAAATGGGTGTGAAATGATCCTGCAGTTTTCAGATGAGGCGTGCAAATACTGCAATAAGCTCAATAGACGGATCTCAAATCCAGTTGAGAGCTTACGAAACAGAAGACCGACGATGGCGGGATCGTATCCGCCAAACCGGAACTTCTGAGGGAGTTCGAGAGATTGACCCGACACTATACCGAAGACATCCCGGACGTCAGCCTGTACTAGATTAGGATGGCTCTGAAACAGTTTAAAAATAACAAGGCGCCGGGTGATAACGGAATCACGGCCGTACTTCTGGAGTCGGGTGGGCAGCCAGTCCTTAATGCCCTTCAGAAGCTGTTTGATTCCGTCATACATGGGGGCAAAACGCCACAGGCATGGTGCGGGGATGTTGTAATACTCTTCATCAAGAAGTGTGACAATGCCCGTCTGAAGAACTATAGGCCTATCTCACTTCTTAGCCACGTCTACAAGTTGTTTTCAAGAATCATCACGAATCGTCTCGGCCGCAGGTTTGACGATTGTCAGCCTCCCGAACAAGCCGGATTCCGAAAAGGATTTAGCACCGTAGACCACATACATAAGCTGCGGCAGGTTATACAGAAGACCGAAGAGCATAATTTACCTCTGTGCTTTGCGTTTGTGGACTACGAGGAAGCCTTCGATTCGATCGAGACTGGGGCTGTACTGCAGTCTCACCAGCGGCGCCAGATCGATTACCGGTACATGGTGTTGAAGTGTTTGTACAAAAACGCCACCATGTCAGTCCGTCTACAGGATTTTACCTCGAAACCTATCCTTCTCCAGCGCGGTGTGAAACACGAAGACGTCATTTCTCCGAAACTTTTCACTGTTGCGCTGGAGGATTTGTTCAAAATTATCAGAAAGCTTGAAATCACCTAAAGGGCAATGGAGAGGGCTATGCTCGGCGTTTACTTGCGTGATCGCTTCAGAAATGAGGATAGCCGCAGGTGAACCAAAGTTACCGAAATAGCCCGGCGAATTCCGAAACTTAAGTGGCAGTGGGCAGGGCACATTGCTCGCAGAACGGATGGCCGATGGGGCCGAAAAGTTCGAGAGTGGCGACCGTGAACCGGAAGACGATGCGTTGGAAGGCCTACCACTAGGTGGGCCGATGCCCTCGTGAAGGTTGCGGGGACCCGCTGGATGCGAGACGCACCGGACCGTTCAATGTGGTGACGCTTGGGGGAGGCCTATGTTCAGCAGTGGCCGTCTTTGCGCTGAAATGATGATGATGATGATGAATTGATGATTTAAAAGTATTTTTTTTTAATCAACCTTAGATTAAAAAAAATACCTTTAAATCGTAGTATTACAATTTTAAGGTCAACTTGTCCAAACAACTTATATCAGAGTAAGTTGCCGACACGAGGTTTAATTGACAATGTTGTGTGACAAACTGTCAATTTAACCTCGTGTTAGCAACTAACTCTGAGTTAAGTTTTTCGTGCAAGTGGGCCTTAAAGGTTTGCATCGCAAGCATGGCCCATAAAAGAATTATCTTATAAGTTAAATAAAGTAAAGTCAAAAAAAGAAACAAACATTTTTAACAAAAAAATCATTATCAAAGGACGTTGACCAAATATGTATGAGAGTTGGACCAAATGCTGCCCAGGCATGGGAGTACTTTACAGTGTTTGTTGGCATGATTTACACATTTTTTTACTACTTTCTTTCCCTGTGTTAAAAAGTTATAGACTGATCCGTTGGATACCTAATTGCGACGAATTCCAAAGGTTGTTAAATGAAACTCCACTTTTATCACAAAGATTTTTCAAATAGTCTTTGTTTTATTACGTTGAATGGTTTGTCTGGTCCAAGATCCTGGAGCTCCCAGACGTTACTTACCTCTTGCTGAACAAAATTTATTGGAATCTTTGTATCTTGGTATCTTTGTGCTAATAATGGCGTTTCATTAAACAACCTTTTGAACCTTTGGAATTCGTCAGGATTAGGTATCCACAGGTCAGACCATAACATTTTAACCCAAGAACCGTTTTGTTTTAAATTATGTTTTTAATGTATAAATTGACGTCAAGAAACATTTTGATGTCTGGGCAGCATTTGTTCCAAACCCAGTGAATGTCCTCTAGATTATAATCAAAATTAAAACCAAAAAATTAAATTAAAATCAAATTAACAGTCCATAGTTTAGAAGTTAGGAATGAGCAGATGAATCATACGAACTAACCGTCCTTTTGGCTTCGCCGTTATCAGATAAAAAAGGACTTACATTGTGTTCGATTGACGTAATCCTCACAGCTAAACGAAGCGTTTTTTGTTTTAGAATATGTTAGGTTAGTAGTTTCTGGTTCTTGGATTGGTTTAACTGAAATCATAAAATAAAAATCAAGACAAGAAGTTGTAGGGCGGTATTTAAGGACAGTACAATAAATAGTGCTTGTTTAAAAAACAACTATTATAAAATATAGCACATCCGTCTTCCAAATTTAAATACTACAAGTAAAAAATAACTTCAATTTCTGAAATCGGAAATATACTGGCTGGCAATAAATCGTGGATCAAATGAAACAGGGTGATAGTTGCGGTTATTGTCAGTAAAAAAAAAACAATAAATATGAAAAAAAAGCAAGTAACCCCAACTATCGCCCTGTTTCGTTTGATCCACGGTTTTTTGCCCACCCTGTCTAGTATGTAAAAGCATAAAGGCGACTTTTCATTCCGGTATAATGTTCCCTTGGCAACATTTTACACGCGGGCGAAACTAGTGTGTCGCATGTGAAGTTTATTGAACACTAGTTTTTGCCAGCGGCAGAAACTAGTGTTCAATAAACACACATGCGATTGCAGCAATCCAGAGGGATTTGCCGTCATTTATAGAAGAGTCCCGTTATATGTTTGCAAAGTTCTTCATTAGATTTTCACTAAATTTATATGGAACCACTTCGGGTAAGTTCTCTTTCAAAATGAATTTTCTAAATCGTTTCAAAATTAACGGAGAAACCGGTGAACATATACAAAAAAACGAACAAGTGCAAGGACTCAGACCAATATTGCAAAAAACCGCAAAAATATCACGTTTGTTCCACTTCAATATTTAGTTTATTCTGTTTTTAGTATTTGTTGTTGAAGCGTCAACAGAAATATACATCATCTGTGAAAATTTCAACTGACCAGCTATCACGATTCATGAGATATACTGTGGTTACAGATAGACAGATAGACAGACGGACAGTGGAGTCTTAGTAATGGGGTTCCGTTTTTACCCTTTGGGTAAAAAAACAAACATAGAACCTACTCCTTTTTGGAAAGTTGGTTCATAAAAGTTGGCCCGGGCAATGGGCCTGTAACCTAAGGGTAAATACGCTACTGCCAGGGCGATAGAGTATTATTGTTAAAAAAATCTATGTATCAAACGTATTTGATTCCTAGACACGTCAAGTGTCTAGAAATCAAATACGTTTTAGTTAAAAATGTAACCTAGACACTTTTGATGTGTGTAGTAAAAAACCATGACCCGGTTCCGAAAATGCGCGAATGTCCATCGTAAACAAAAACCTCAAATGTCAAGCAATAGTCTAGGATAAGATATTTGGACGCCCTTTTCTGCACTTAGACTCTCGTTTGGTCCGTTACGCGTGGGGAAGTCCTGGTTAACATAGCCAGCCTAGCTCCGCCCAAAAACACAGAAACTTCCTGGGGGCTTCACAGGTTTCGCGGAGCGACCTTACTGTTCCGACTTCTGCACGTTGACCTACACTCCAGGATGACGTGGGCTGCTGATTCATCAGCGTTAAAGCAGTTCCAGCTATCTGTAGCACCTAAGTTGAATAGATGTTTGTCCATATGATAATTCTAATTTCTATTTAGGCTGAGAATATTCTTGGTTAATAGCGGTTATACATTCGGTAAAGGCATTTTTGACTGCTTACAGTCTGTTGCCTGTGATAAAGAATGAAAGAAAACTGTTTAAGTGTTTGTGTTTATTATTTATAAAGTTCGGTGGATCTCTGGCGAATTTGTGAAAAAAAAAACCAGGGGGAGAAGTGGGAAGGGGCCTAGCACTATCATATCAAGTTGAACTCAGTTGTCTGGTGAGCTCCACGCTTCACATCACTCCACGTCATTCCGATGCCGCGTCGCGTCACTGGGTTTCCTGGGGACGGCCACGCTTCCTTTTTCCTCATATGACTTAGTGAGTGCAAATAATACTCACAAGATCCATTGGTAACAATTATTTTAGTAATGAAGGGCTTTGCATTTGGGATCAAGTTTATGAATGCATTCACAGGATTAGTAGGCTTTTTTTTTTCGGTATCCTTCTCTTTAGAGCTTTTACAATATATTCGAGTGTTATTATCAAATTTTTCCACGATTATATTGTAATGAGTTTTGGTGACTCCTTCCTGTAACGGTATTTTGCTTGTTGATACTTTACCTAAAGAAAAATACACCATAATTTTAAATCAGGTTAATTTTTTTACAGTCTAAGATTTAAAAATGACTACAGTTTCAGTGGCGTAACTATAGGTACCATCTGAGGCCCGTGCCGCACTCATTCGAATGGGGCCCTCCCTTAATATAAAAAGCTTGTTGTAGTTTCATTTACCGTTGTTCTAAATTTTGTAATAAACATTAGTACTCCTCCCGTGGGTCCATGGCATTTTGCCCACTCTACCACCCTATTGTTACGCCACTGCCTGTATGGAATTAAACATTTGACATTCTTTAATTTACAAACTTTCAGGGTGTGAAAGGTATGGATTAAATAACTTTTTTAGCAGCAGGACCAACTCTGAAATTCGAAAAAAAGGTTTTTATATAAAAATGATTTTCTAATGAAATTAAATAATAATACCAGCTTTTTACTGACCCACTTAAGGGCAAAGGCCTTTTCTCAAACATAGCTAAATCTACCAACCAACTTGAGTTGAGCTGAGTGCTCATCTCAACTCAGGTTGGTTGGTTGGTTCATATAAAATTTATAATAACTATAAGTTTCAGGTTTCTTCACTATTTGTTTTTTTATGAGATGGCAACAAAATAAAATGGTAGTTTCATTTTTAATTCCGTACAAACCAAGGGGTACCTTATTTTACCATAATATTAATTGCTTTTGCAACGAATAGGTACGTGTATGTTTCACGATTTCAGTGTTGGTCTCTAAGGTAATAAATAATAATTGTAAAAAATACATTACGCCCTTCGTAGCGCTGAGACCATTGATGATAATGTTTAGGTTCAGAATCACAACTTAGATCTAACGAAGTCCCCTCATAACGGTGTTTGAAACCAGGTGGCTTTTCTGTAAATGGAAATAATGAGCAATTATAGTTATGTAACTAAGTCAAGTTCTAGTCAAGTTCTGTAAGGTCTATTCCTAAGCCTCAGTATGTCCAAAATCAAACAGTCAGGGATACCGCGTTTGAATTTGCCGGTAGGGGCGCTGGTGTAGAGGTCTTCAAAATGTCTTTCACAGTTTTTTGGCGTTTAGCGCGACTTTATTTTCATTTTTTTATTGTTGTATTTTCCGAATAAATTCAAATTCTAAATTCAAATTCAGATGGCAGATTATAATAGGTAAGGGATTTACCAACCACTTTAATAGAGTTTTATGTTTCGGAAAATGTTAACCTCCTTTTTTTTCGAAAAAAATGGTCTGCGCAAAAACGCGGCATATTTGAATTTATATTTAATCGCACTTCTACTGCATTAGAAATGATTTAACTTCAAACTTTGCTTCCGTGCGCGTAACAACATCGTTTAACAGCTATATTTAAGGACCTTACTCGCCAGTGAGTCCTACCGGTGAGCAAAAAACGTTATCCTTCATTTATTTAAATTGGTCCATTTATCGCTTACCGTCAAGTGAGGTACAGTCCGTCAAATCTAAGAAGTACCGTTTGACAGCTATAAAAATACGTTGTATAAACTTAAGTTGATGCTTACGAATGATACTCGTTGTTATAGTGTATAGGCAGCATAGTAATTAATTAGGATTATGAATTTGATTATTCGTAAACTTTCATACAAAGTTATCACGGCAAGTTAAATGAGAAACGTCATCGGACTTCTTAGATTTGACGGACTGTAGTGGTCAAACGCGAACCTTTCCGTAATAAAAAAAAACCATCCAAGTGCGTGTTGGATTTCGCACATTTAGGGTTACCAAATGTAGAATCGTGCCGCCGCCCGTAAAGAAAACCAGATTTTTCATACGTATTAGTAACATTAAAATTATTACCAAATTTCAAGTTCGTAGGTCAATGGGAAGTTAAAAAATTCTTCTTTTTCTTCCTTTGATGGCTTCTCATTCCTTTGTTTACCAATATTTTTTAAAACAAATATTCAGTATTTATCTACTCAAAGAGCTCTAAATAACGATACCCAATTCAATGGGGTGCATTATTATCATTTTTTTTGCGGACCCCTTTTTCTTTATGGGAACCCAATTAAAAGCGTTTGAAAATATTTTTTTGTCAATTTGTATGGCTTTGGGTCAAGAAGAAGGAAATTTGAAGACCTTAGCTCAAACCGTTTGGCTGTAAAACCCGTGTGACAGACGATGGACAGAGAGAAGGCCACTTGAGTGACAGCAATAGGGCTCCGTTTGGACCCTTCGTGTCTAAAAATAAAAGGCTTTTTTAAGAGTCATGGAAGAATGGTTATCCGTGACACGGGCCAGACTGGAATGAGACCCATCATCATCATCATTTCAGCCGGAAGACGTCTACTGCTGGACAATTGAGAGAGCTATGCTCGGAGTTTCCCTTGTTTAGCTTGTTGTGCTTGAGTAGCCTTGTGCGATCGAATCAGAAATGAAGACATCCGCAAGAGAACCAAGGTTACCGACATAGCCCGAAGAATTGCCAAACTTATGTGGCAGTGAGCAGGGCACATTGCTCGCAGAACGGATGGCTGTTGGGCCGAAAAGTTCTGGAGTGGTGACCGCGTACCGGAAGACGCAGCGTTGGAAGGTCTCCCTCTAGGTGGGGCGAAGACCTCGATCAGCGGTGGCGACCTCTCGCGTCCGGCCTTGGTTCAGGCCATGGTACGGAGCGAGAGGGCATGGGAAGCTGTCACCTCCTTCAGCGAAGCAGTAATGCTCGCAAAGGAGGAGGCAGAACGCGTGAGGGAGGCGCAACGGAGACGCCCTCACGCCCCTAGCCACCGCAGGAGACGCCCCGGGCGTCGGGAGTCGCAAGCCGATTCCCGGCCACCGTAGGCGCGGGCTTGCGGACGGCGAGTAATGGGTAGCTCGCCGTCCGATAAGGACCAGGCCCGAGTCGACGGCGCGTAGTGTTCCACGCGCGCCTCAAAGAGATGTCAGCAAACTAACGGGGTCCGCTAGGGACGATGCCTGTCTGGGTCGCGGATAAATTTGAAAGAGAGTTACCGCGGCCTAGGCACAAGCAACTGAAGGAACACGGGTGGGTTTTAATCAGTAAAAGTCTGACACGCCCTTCCGCTTCACCCAGAGCGGGAGAAGTCATTGGATGATTTCCCACCCAAAAAAAAAAAATGTGGGGCGAAGACCTGGTCAAGGCTGCAGGCGTCCGGTGGATACGAAACGCACAGGACCGATCAGTGTGGCGACGCTTGGGGGCGGCCTATGTCCAACGGTGGACGTCTATCGGCTGATATGATGATAATGATAATGACGGCGCTATAGTCTGAATAATGGAGGTACAAACTTTGATGGACAATATAATGTAGAAGACACTCGAAGACATGTGACATCGACCTACCCGCACTGGGCCTACGTGGTGGATTACAATCCACAGAGAAGTGGCCTGTGTCCCAGCAGTGAGGAAATAAAAATCTGATGATGATGATGGATGATGATAATGAGTCTGTACGATAGATTTCGTCTAAGCAACTGAACGGATTTAGTATAAATTATGCGCGGTCAAGGTGGATTAGGTATACGACAAAGATCCGATAGTAGGGCTATTTACGTTTCCGTGGGATAATTTTCGATATTCACCCAGGCAAAGCCGTTGACAAAATTATTAAAATATATGAATTATTAATGCAGTTATTACTGCATTAATAATTCAAATGATGCTTTATATTTCTTGAGTCTCGTAACTATGAGACTCAAGAAATAATCATTTGAAAACTCAGACTACACAATTTATATTATTTTGCCTGCATACAGATTTTAGTTACATAGACAGCACTATTGTCTACCATAAAACTTACTAGATATGAAACCAGCAACATTTTCCAAACTCAAGAACATCAGTGCCAGGAGACAAACATTCGAATTCATTTTCCCGAATGAAATCACGTACTTCAGTCACATAAACACACACTAAAACAACGTTGTTTATAAAGTAAAAAAAACACTTAAAAAATTAACAAAGCACTAGATTTTAATTTTAAACAATAATAATTTAATAATAAATACATTTCTACGTGCCACTAAAATCACGGGGTTTATGATTTAATTTTACATGATCAGTTATTTTTGTTTGTCGCATTATCCTGTTCAATTTTATAGAAACATGCGTAATAGTAGATTGTTGCATCGAGCGGAAAATGAGTTAGCTGCCCGAGCGAACGCGAGGGCACTAAATCAACACGAGTCCATTAATTACTCACTTTAGCGAGGTGCGTAATCTACCTACTTTTCTTTCAACTACCGATCTACCTACCGTGATAAAATATACCTACTCAAAATAAAAACTCTAGTTAATGAAAAATATTATTCTGTTTTTTTTTTCATCAAATGATTTTACTCCCGCCAGATTTTTATTTCCAGCCAGTGTATTTTTGATCTAATGTATACATTTTATATTAAACTTAATGGGAGTCATTAAACCTCTGTGGTAAATTTATATCTAATTAAAAAATAAAAAACAGTGCATTAATGAAAAACAGTGCAACAATGAGATTTCATGTAACATTTCTGCACTGTTTTGGTTCTAAGTAAAAAATACGTCCTTTGTGATCGGTTTTGTAGTGATTAATAACAACATTACTACGTAGTTGAAAGAAAAAGTATTGACGAATGGCAGTTAAGCTTTCATGAAGGAAAATGCTTATATTTATCATCATTGATCAAAGTACATCCACTAAGCCATAACATGCCAATCGAAAAACGCGACTTGATAAAAAATATTGATGTTCTTTTTTATTTTTTTTAAACATTGCCTCACACTAGGAATTTGTCCTGTATCGCGGGTGCGTTTACAAACATTAAAACTAACATTCACAAACACCCAGATTGCTGCAATCGCATGTCTGTTTATTGTTTACACCATTTCATAACATAACATCACGCCGGTACGCTCTCAAGGGGTACGCAGATGTGTACAGTTCACCCTGGTACATTCAAATTTCACCGGTTGTGTTCAAGTTTCATGTTATTCGAGTATTATAGATATTTATTTATTTATTTATTTGGGTTAAAATAAACGACTACACACTACAACAATACATAAAATTTAAGCAGGAAGAAAAACAAGTGTAGGTACACCCAGCGACATTTTCCACATAATATAAAAACATTTTACAAAATAAATACGACTACGCTTACAATTAAAAACTAAATTTTCAGGTATTTATTTTGTCCTTTATTAAACTATTTTCTCATTAAATAATATAATTTTTTATTAAATATTGACTACAAATATATACACTTAAACCAAAAAATACTCACTAACTAAACCTCAAAAAATATACTGAACTAAAATATGGCGTCGAAAAACTCCTCCACATCGTTGTCCACTGGTAATGTACCCAAAAGACTGGCAGCATTGCCACGTTGTATGGCAATGCTTATTCTTTGACCAAGGTAAAAGCCAGCCCTTGGGTCACGCGAAGTGTCAACTAGGCGTTTGGATAGATCTTTAAACAACGCATGAGCACTCGGACCCCACGGACCAAGAGTTTCAACCCCAAACGGCTCGAAAATATAACTACCGATGAGGTTATTATATTTCCGCCGCTTGAGGTTCTCTGCAGCCGCAGCGGCAGCGCCAGCACAGCACGACGAGCTAGGAAGATGGGATGGCGCAAGAGTATCGACACAAGTAGCGTCCCACACTAAAGGCCTACCCATCTTCCATGGAAACAAAGACATCCCGTCCGGTCTTTTGCCATCGTCACGTGCCAGGCCATGGGGTTCCAATACGGCCGGAACGCCGACGGTGACGAGAGCACGTCGGATGATGTCGTTTAAATTTCCGTGACGCGCTATGCGACCGGCACTTCGGCTGCATGAAAGACCGTGGTGACCGAGGCTGTTGACAACTTCGCCACAGTGACAACGATGAGGAGTACAACAGGGAGCGCCAAGACGTAGGGAAGCAGCGAGGCGGAAAGTAGTGTCGTCAAACAAGGTGCCTATGTTCGACGACGGTAGTGCGTGAAGCCAGAGGCCCGACTCCCACTCACCTACAGCCAGCAGGCGAGCGCGCTCGGCAGGAGTGGCAGAAGTGGCAATTTGGTTTCAATTTTCATAAATAAAATTAATGAAACTCAACTGGCATTTATAAAAAAAAATACGAAGTTATATAAAACAAAATTGAAAGATTAATACAGAATTATAAAATTGTTAAATTATTACAAAAATTATATTATATTACGGATTAAATGTCAATAAAAAAATATTAATAAAAAATATGTACCACAACTAAAAAGTGAAAATAAAACTATTTGTCAAAATGTTTGTTTATTTGATAGCAGGTGTTCTCATGTGGTCCCATTTAAATTTAGTCAAGATCTAATGAAGAACTTATATACATACAACAGAACTCTTCAAAAAATGACGGCAAATCTCTTGGGATAACTGCAATCGCATGTCTATTTTTTACACCATTTCATAACATAACATCACGCCGGTACGCGTTAAAGGAGTACGCAGATGTGTACTCGTTCCACAGGTTTTGTTCAAGTTTCATGTAATTCGGGTAATGTATTTCGGCATTATAGGTACCTTACTCTAGAACTTACCCATTATGTACCACAACTAAAAAAGTGAAAAATAAAAAAAACCTTTTTTGACACCGACTACCGAAATTGAAGTTATTTTTCGCTTTGTAGTGTTTTTTTTTGGAAGTCGGTTGTATTTTTTGTAAAAAGTTTTACTCGAAAGGAACAGTGTATACAGGGTTTAACGTAAACGTGCAATCCATAAAAATATAAATTATTATATCTATGGTGCGATCATGTTCTATCTCCCATATATAATCGGCTGACGACAACTTTGTATAGAAAATCCAATTTATTTTTAAGAATTTCCTATTGAGAAAGTACTCCTTTTGAGAAAGTTGTTCATTTACATAAGCAGAAATAGTTTTTAAAATATGAACTCACCTTTCCGTTACACTATGTATAAAAGAAATAAAACACACAATCTGTCAGCAATACTTTATTCTTGCGTTCCATAATGTTCTTACAATCATTCTTAACGGCTAATATCATTTTTTCCTACAACTAGAGAGGGATGTCATCCCGGTTTCTACTGACAATCGCAGCTCGCTTGAGCATTAATCGTTAAACTATATTTAACACTACTAGGTCAATATATGCGCTGTTTTTGTGGAGAAAGACCTTTAAGATAACTCATTCCGATGGTTTTTTCTTGGGATAAGCTCGCCACAGTATTTCAAACTACTGCAACACTGTAAGTCAGAATCAACCGAGGCGACAACCAGAAAGCGTCAAGGTAATGAAGCTTGACGGGTCACGAAGGAACGGTTTAACTGTTTTGGATCCCGCAACGTTTACCAGTTCAGAACAATGGAGGAGCAAGAAAACATAATTATAATTTCTAGTTTTCTCCGTATCATGCAGGAGAACGGAATTACATATTTCAATAGGCTCAATGGGACGATTACAATTGGGATAAGCAGTAACTTGTGGAGGTCATTAGGGAGTCGCTCCTTGAAAAATACTAGTGATCAGATACAGTCTTACTTGTTGGTCTGAAAGACCATCCCAATACGGCTAGGTAGATGATGAGAACTTTAGTTTTTAAATTCACAAGTTGCTGTAGGGACAAAGGTAATCGAACAGCAGCATTGATGACCAGAAAGAGATCTTTCATGCAAGTCAGGTCAATGCAAGTCCTTGAACGGAGATTGCGAATAGGTAATATAGATATTACGTGTAGAGAAATACGTCCCCCAGCTAGTTGAACAGATAACCTTAGAGAACTTACAAAGGTGGCTGGGATAGACTGGATGCTGGATTAATTTGTATTTTTCCTACAGTTCCGTTATTCTTTTCTCATTAATTTCGTTGCGGGATCCAAGACGGTTAAATTTATTCTGCGGGACTTTGTCGAGCTTCATTGCCTCGGCGCTTTTCTGGTCGTCGCCACTATTGATTCTCGCTTTCAGGAGTTGCAGTGGTTTGGGAATAGTGCGGTGGGATTGACCCAACTAAAGACTGGATGCAGAGTTATAAGTATTGTGGTGCATCTTGTGATGGGCCTATTTCAGCAGAGGACGGTAACAGGGAAGTTGATTGGTGTTGCACATAGTCCGTTTTTAGTTGATTATTTGATATATTGGTGCCACAATAACAGCGCATATAACATCCTTAAAATTCGAAAAGTGATATTCTATCAATATTTTATTACATTTCCATATGTAGTTCATCGAAATAATTAATATCTATTTGGAATTAAATATTTTTATTAATTATTATTATTATTAGTGATGTGTGATGAATAACGATGTGAAAATGTATTTACGGATTTTTTTCCGTTTTTTACAAATTATCCGGTAAATTATTTTTTCATGTTAAAAGACTCATGACGCTGTGTTATTATTAAAAGCCTTTTCTGATTAGCTAATGCATCATTACATTATTTTATATATTTCCTCGCTATCCACCAAACATGAGACATAAAAATGACAACTTAACGAGTTTATCCAAATCTTTCATCAAACTTGAAATACAAATTCAAATCTTTAAAATTTTTCTTAATAATTACAATAAAAAGCATTTATTTACCTGTCTGTAGCTTTCTTTAAGAAAGTTAATTAAATTTTGCGCCTAATATAATTATGCTTTAGTTTTTTTTTCAGCGAATCTTACATACAAACTTAGGGACAGACTGGTCTTATTAAACTATCAATTATTATACAGATAACGACTAGTCCACTTGGTCGGGTGAATATCAAAAATTCTTTGACAAAATTAAATCACAAAAAAGATATATAAATATAAAGCCTATCGTAAAGGCCCAAAAATATTTTTTTAATACGGATATGGTTTCTCTGCCAAAAAAGCATACATAATGGCCATATATTTTAAAAATATTAACACCCGATCAGCTTAAATACCAACAAAAAATACTTAAAATACCCAAAATAATGGCCAGTCTGGCCCAAATAACACAGAGCTTAACAGCTGTGCGTCGTACGCGTGAACTAGATAAGTACCTACTATGGATACCTAAATAACTGTGACTAGCATCGATGATCCAGTACTTCCAGTACAACATTATATCCATGATTTTTCACCAAATTATTCAGAAAACACTTTGGAGATACTGACTGAAAATTATATTATTTTAAACTTTTTCTTTTAGTTTGAAATCGCTCACCCGTTTTGAGCAAGCGTGCTTTCTCTGTTTGTGAGGAGGCCTTTGCCCTGCAGTGGGCAAATAAATCCTGGTATTATTATTCTTTTTGAGTCTTTAAATTTTTCGGGCCCAGTAGGCCAGGTTAATTTCAGCGTCAGTGGCGTTTATTAGATCCTATAAAGTGCAGATGTATATGCACAATGTTTATGTCGTTAAGTAGTGACAGTCACAGTGGTAGATTTTCGAGACCAAGCAACGTTTACCGAGGTCGGTGGACGAGTGATCTATTACATACTGAGACTCATCTGAAAGCTTGTTAAGCCGTTAGTTCCGGCTATGGTTGATAGATCTATGACAATCGTTACGGGTAGTCAGGAACCCGAAAATATGGCACCAGTCTTGCCAAGGTATAATGTGTTACTTAGTTACCTACTGAGTCATAGAGTTCAGACAGGCAGTCGCTTCATGTAAAATACTGCGCCCCGTTAGACACCTACCTACCTACCCGACACCAACATAGTTGGGAAGTTTAGACAGGATGAATATGGATTCAGTCAGTACATCCACCAGTTTTAAGCACTTGACCAAACGCACTGTATATTTATTATGTTATGTTATAATGAAATTATAACATTTTTGTATATTGTTATAGTTTAAATCTAAATTTTATAGTGCATGGACACTAGATCGAGATTAACAATGGTTCATAACATCGTTCTGACCATGTTTGGAGTTCGGAGAGAACAAATAGGTCATAATTCTTCATACTTTTTGACTTGCATTATTTTTAAGAAATCAAATGATTTATGTGTAAAAGGTAATACTTTCTTATGAAGAAACAGGAATTAACGATAACTATCGAACAATGTACGGTATAAATTGTCAAACACGTGCTGAGATTAGAAATTCATTTTCAACAGCCATTCGCTACAGCATAGCTTGTATTGCGTATCAGCTTTATTTTTGATGTTAGTACGTATTTTATATTTTCAGAAACTGGTTTGTAGGATTAGTCCTGTCAAAGAGACCGCAGAACTTAGTGAAAATTTCATATTTATTGTAATATATCGATAATTTCCTTCCTGAAGCTTGTGGTTCGTATGAATATTAAATATTATAAAGCAAAATTGAAATTCGATATTAAGTAGAGTGCTTCTAATTTTGCTATTTTAAAACCCAAGGTATGCTTTCGTAATATTAATAGTAGTCAACAAAAATTATCTTTTTTTCCCGGCATCTTAAACCCACTTCTAATCCATCCATGATCTAAAGCTATGTTTTACTTTCCTCGTTAATTTCTTTAAACCTACCATTTTTCAATCCATTATAATTAGATTAACTCACCAATATTTAAAGCCTTCCTATTATACGAACACATCTAAATGATTATCTAATATTTTCCTTATTTTAATCTCTTCCAAAAATACTGCACGCTTAACTGGTATTTTCTTATTGAAGCTCTTTTATATTTTTTGTATCCAAATTTTCCATCAATTTATCCAAAATTATCATCAATTTATCCAAATTTTTCATTAATATTAACAAAAACATATAACGGATATAACAGTGTGAATTATTAGCAATCTTTGAATATTTGCATTAGCAATCTTTGAATTATATTAGCAATTTTTACTACGAAATCAATTAAAAAAAACACATCAAGAAATGCTATCTTTTTTTGCAATATATTTTTTAGTACTATAGTAAAAGTTTTGCACCATAAAATATTGCTAATGTATTAAAAGTCACTGTAATAAGGTATTTCGTTCATCGTGAATTGTATTGCGCATATACAGGATGTAACGGAAACGTGCGATCATATTTTAAACTTCTGCCCACGTATTAACAACTTTCTCCAAGGAAGTCACAGTCAAATCTCAACAAAATAAAATTATATCTCCCATACAAATGTCATTGGGCATAATGAGACCCACCTTGTGAGGAATGGTGGACATTAACGAAAAAAGATTTTAAACTAAAGAGAATAATGTGACCTTTCATTGCATATATTTATCAGATTCAAAATAGTTGGCGAAAAAAAAACTTTAAAAAAAATAAAATTCATATTCATTTTTCGTCTTTTGTTAGAAAATTAAGGTATTTCCTTAAGTTTGTCGTGTGTCATTACTTTCCAGAATTTGATCCTTATTATCGATACTATCGGATTGTGTAATAATCAGCGTGTTTATTTCTTCTAACTCAAACTCCTGGCTAAAAACATTGAGTTTTCAAAAATCCCATAATGCAGTTTTAGTTGCCATAAAAACGGTCCTGAGACTCCTTTCAGTGTTTGTATCCTTTCCTCATAGTTTCGGATTCGGCCCACTTGAAAACTCACCTATATACGATATTTTTTTTTTCGGTTTTCCCGTTTCTTATTAGACTCACATTAATGTGATACATTCTGCTATATTTCGTTTGTGTACGCCATGGGTATGTTTTCTTTTTTTACCAAATGCCCAATGACCTGTCGTTCAGCTCACGACAACTTTGTATGAAAAATCGTTGGAGGAAGTTCTCCATATCAGAAATATTATTTAAAATATGATATGATCGTTACTTTCCGTTCCATCCTGTAAAGAACAAACAATATTTAGATATCAATTTTATATCAGTACGTTTAGCTACCGTTACTCCCCAATTAAAATTGAACCATAATCCCGATCTTGTTGAAATAAGTGTTTTTTTTTTTAAACTAGTTTATCTAAAGTAAAGGCTACACGAAGACTGCAACATGATATTTTGATTATTAAAGTCTATGTGCACATGAATTTTCAACAATTTGATAAATATCAACAATTTTATTACAATGCAGAGCCGGGGTGATGAAGGGTAAACATGATACTGCGTTTACCCTTTGTTATTAATGTTGAAAGGAATGCTTGTTTCCTTAAAATACAGGAAGTATTTGATTTGAGTATTGTTACAGATATGAATGGGATAATTGAGTCTTATATTATAATATTATGATAGTTATAATATGATAAATTGACTCCTCAACTTTTAATGGAAGTTTTTTTTAATAATTTCTGCATAGAATGTCTTGATGATCTTAAACCGGCCCTACCTTATACTTAAATGAATGGAAAACATTGACCAGACTGTATTTTTATGTCATAAATACATTAATAAAATAATAGTTTAAAGAGATACTGATATTGTCTGGGCAATGAAGAGTTTTTTTAATATATTTAATTAAGAATTAATATATAAATTAACAGCCCAATACTTATCTTACTGCAGTACAATCGACACAAACTTTGGCGTTATAAATTATCTAGTAGGAAACAAAAGAATATTTCAAAAGTAACGGTCATTCGTCGACAACGTCCATCTTGAATGTGGTCGGCTTTCGACCAATGGGTTTCATCGCTAGTCTACGAACGGTTGCTTTTGTGCAATTTGTATTTAGAATTTCCTCGTCACTACTGCTTGAGTCGTCGAAGCGGCCAGTCGTGCGTATGTTGTCGTCGGAATCAGAAGACTGTAAATAATAAGGAATATGGGTAAATTTTAAGAAAATACAAGTTGGTTTTAATGCTTTTCAAACCTAGAAGATAAAGGCAAGAAAACCTTAAAATATAATTATATAAATTGTGCTTCTACTGTAATTTCTAAATGGAAACTAATGTTTATGTGTTATAAATGATTAAATATGTGCGTATATGAAATACAATAATGTGACGGTCAATCTATCAATACATGATGCACAGTGCAAAGGTATATATTGTGATTATGTTTACAGTTTTAGTACAAAATTTGTTGCAGTATCTAAAAATAAAAGGGATAATAATATAATCAGGAAACGAAAATACGTTCTTTAATTTACAACTAAACGACAAATTTAAATTATATAAAACAAATACCTACATATAATGTATTATCAGTTTATCACACACACTGAAAATGATGATTAACAAAGAAGATAAAAAAACATGTTTAAAATTATCGCTATAAAATTTTTAATTCAAGTTTAATACCAAATTATGAAATAAATAAAATGCAGGAACGATATTTAAATGTTTTTGCAGGTAAATCCTTCTTGTATAAAAAGACCAAACATCATGCGAAGCGAAGAACCAGTTCACCAGACCAATATATCGTCAGATACATCTATGAATTGGCCAGATAAATAAACACTGCAATATCTTTAACAAAAGTGTTAGCAATTTCAATAGTCTACGAGATCATCAGTTCATCACAGAGCACAGAGATGCCTAGGCCCACTTCAATATGTTATACAATATTGTCAATTTAACCTCGTGTAAGCAACTAACTCTGAGTTAAGTTTTTCGTGCAAGTGGGCTTTAGAAGGTCACTGTTGGAGGCGGAATTGTCAAAACTTTCCAAACGATCCAAGCGTGTCGGTGAATATCACACGTGAAATTGACATCAAGTGACACTTCTAACTAAGACAATGACAGCCTAAACTTGTACTCAGCGGAAATTAGTAGAAAGAACGGTTTTACATAGAATACAATCCGAATTCGAATTTAAGATCCGAGTTCTGAATTAGAAATGTACTGGATTTGGATGGATGGAGTTCGGATCCAGTGCATCGATAGATACTTTGGTCCATTTTTTTGAGATTTGGAACTGAAGCATTGCGGAATTGCTCATGGCATCTCTAGTCTTAGCCTAGGGGAGGTAGCCACGCTCAGTGGAGGTCTTGTACATGATGTATCTGACGGTATATAAAAGTTTGAAGCTGAAGCGAGTTAGAAAAGACACGAACATTAATTTTTCTTTGGGCGTCCACGCGCGATCACCTCGGGCAGGCGCTTGTTGGGCCTCTCGTCGCTGCTGTCCACGCTCTAGAGTTGGATTGAACATATTTACATATACATCAACTTAGTACAGTGCAAAGAATTTATTTGAGTGAGAACTACCTATGAAAAAGACTAAAGTTGAATAATTTGCTTAAACAAGAAAAAAACGTAGTTGATCTTATGGAGTAGACAAACCAACGCCATCTCTGTGAAACTTTGCACTAGAGTTGCTTCCAGATATTCCAGTAGATGTCGCTTAAGTCGCAAGCTCATGCCTGAATTTTTGAAATAGCCCCATATCCATTTTAGAAATAAGTACTTGGCGTATAAAATAGTGACGAAATAAACTTTAGCAAAGAATGAATTAACTTTTAAAAGATGAGAATTTAATGATGATTTTTAATTTTTCGTATTTATCCTCAAAAACACACATCAGAAAGACTGAAACAAAACAATTTTCCTCAAAATACTTACACTTCTAAAAATTTAAACAGAAAAGAAATAAAAGCCCAAAAACCAAATGAAACGATAAAAAAAAAATGTTAGTAGGCTCAAAGACTGAATTCTCCAATTACTGAACAATTTAAACAACAGTAGGTACACACTATACTTTAAGGGCAACGGGCCGTTTTCTGAATTGAATATTTGGAGTTAAGATCGCGAAATCTTACTTAAATTCAAAGTTCGACAGGCTCTCAGGCTAATGTAGAGTTTAACAAATACTGTAATTCAAATTCTTAATTCAGACGTTTCCTTTGGATAATACTGGCAGATTTTTGCGGATAATATTCTACAGTAACCAGTCTTCTTATATAATTTAAAAATTGCAAGAGCTGGTTCGACACGGCACTGTAAAAGAGCGCCTGATATGAACAGCCATTGTCCAGCAGAAGAATATTATAGGCCAATGAAAAAAAATCATCCTTCCAGTCTTTGAACCTGTAAGCCACAATGATCTTACATCAAAGTCTCCGATAGTGAACCGGGTGCCAGCAGCCTCAGCGACCAACTGCGCAGGCGCAGGCGGCGCGTTCTCGGGAGACAGCACCTTGCACGCGCACGGTTACACATGAATATGTATGTACATTAGCACGATTATGTTGTGATGGAACAGTCGACGGCAAAAATATGCCAACATTTTTAAAGCGTCAATAATTTCGTTGGAAAAACTGGGTGTTAGTACTCGTATGTGTTGGTAAATACTTCATAATAATTATCATACTATTGAAATAAACAGTTTAGAACGAAAAAGGATTTGCATAATGTGCAATATATTTTTGCCATTAACTGTTGTTTAGTAGCGTAGTCAGGTTTAGGTGAAGGGTAGGAAAATAGGGATAGAGAGAGCAGAATTGCATTATACTGTTTAGCAACTATACTCCATTTGCGATAACATTAGACTTTTAAATTAGCCCATTTTACAGCCCGTTCAACCGATTTGGACTTCTATTGCGTTAGTGATACGACAAATGGTAGCTGTAGTAAACAGTTGGTTTTGGTAACAGGTTTATGCTTTTGTATGTCATCATTATGTTTACGGGATTGAACTCAAAATCGGATAAACGGACTGTAAAAAGATTTGGCAACATGTCTAATGTTAAATGGAGTTTAAGGTAGGATATGAAGTGACCAACACTAGTATGAAGTGTCTTTGACATATTGAGATTCGTAAGGGTAATTTTGATACTAGGGAATATAGGAAGGGTAATATGATATTAGCTGAAAATGGAACCAGGTTATTATGGTATTTGATTGGACTTCTCCTGACTACGCAAAAATAAAGTCAGAAAGATGCAGATACATCAATACATCTTTCCAAAATATTTTTATATACATGTAATGAAATGATTGTAAGTATGTTACCTAGCCAGCATGAATATTAAACCATTTAACTATTATCCCACATTTTAATTAGCAAGTATTATGTAGCTTTGTTAAAACATGAATTAAAAGTCCAACAAATAATATTATACGAGCAATGTTCTAGCCAATTCACCTTAGTAATAAAAAACGGATGAAATCTATGCATAAAAAAGATCAACGTTGAACTAGGGAAGCTATTTACTAGATTAAATGAGACGCTAAGGCCCATATTCCAATTTCATTTGAAATACCTCCACTACAGTCAATTGCCATGACAACGGAAAAACCTTCGATACTTGACAAAAAATAATAAAAATGCTATGCATGATTCGAGTTGGAGTCGAGCTGGAGGACATAACTTGGAATATAGGAGTAAGTTCTGACCTGGCACGGCCTTATCTGTTTTTGGTAAATTTTTGCTTGGGTAACTATTTTTTTTTACAAGTCATCTCCGTAGTTTTCTATGCATAGTATTCATTTATGTAACGATAATTGAGAATCCACTTAAAAGAAATATATGTATATGATTTTTTAAATTTCAATGTAAATTGAATTTTTATTTTTTTATTTTACGAAAATGCAAACCACCCAAGAAAAACCATCAACCCAATTTGTTCCGCCGGCGTCGTCGCCAATTTTTCGGGTCAATTTTAATTCAAAGGGATTTTTTCTTATTTTTTTTTTGAAGTAGGGCGTTTAACCGGGGCGAATGCGGAACAAATCAATCCGATCTACAAAATTAAGAATATTTATTATACGAATTGATTAGATTCTTAATATTTTAATCAATCAACTATGAACCCCTCACCCAAACCAGACCCTAGAACAACCAAAAATAATTCCACTTACATCCTGATCGCTCATCATTTCCTTAGTCGACACGGTGGTCTCAATTCTGCGGATGGAGCCCTGGTGGATGTCCACGTCGAAGGCCAGGCATTGGAAGCGGCGCAGCAGCAGAACAGCAGGGATGGGCAGGACTCCGGCCAGTATCATCAGGATAGCGATCACGAGGACCCAGTTCGGGTATTGGGTCTTTATTACGCGGCCCTGTAAGGAAAAATATTACTGGCTATAACATGAGGGTATTAGGCAGGGAGACAATAGATTGTTTCTAGGTAAGTGTACTCCAGATTTGACCACATCATCGCTTATACTTAAATGTACTCTGTGCGGATAGAAAACCGTCGTGGCGTAAAATGGAACTAATATTATGTTTTTTATGAAATATTAATAAGATTCCACTGCTCTCAAAACGGTGAAGGAAAACATCGTGAGGAAACCGGCGTGTCCTAGAATAAAAATTCAAAGTCATGTGACATCAACCAACGCACTGGTTCCGCATGGTGGATTACGGCCCACTCCCTCTAACAGAGAGGAGGCCTGTGTCCCAGCTGTAGTAATAGTAAAAGGCTGATGATGATGACGACGATGAATAATACTACTAAAAACACACTGAAAACATTAAAATAATATTTCTAACATAGTTTCAAATTATCAAGATGTTACAGTCAGTCGCACTATAATGATGTAACAGTGTTGTCAACATAACAAACACGGAAATTGAACACAGCTGCGCCCTCAAATCTTATGAGGGTTCTCTTTCCGCACAGACTCTACTTAATTATACTTATATTAATAAAAATATTGAATTCGCGTATTCATTGAAAGACAATACAGAACGTAAACCGTTGGGTCTATTAAAATAATGTTTCGCAAACTGCGCAAGAGTTCCACATCCAGGTTATAACGAAAAGTTATGATCATATATTAAAACCCACAGACATAAATCTAACTAGATGACGCGATTGTATGTACTTCGCGTGCCATGGAGTGAAGTTACGATCAATGATCGTAATCTGAGCTTTTCATTTAGCATTATCGGCACCGGAAATCCTCTGAAATCTTGAAAAATGCCTTTTTATGCCGTATTGAGCTGTAATGAATGCATAGAAAAAGTTGGCCGAGGCGTTGGAATTGTTTTCTTTCATTGACAAGTAAATTTGTTTTTTTCACATTATTCCCTTGAGTTTAAAACTATTTTGGTTAATGTCCATCATATAAGTTTTTAAACTGTCATGGTCACTAACACTAACATTAACATTATAACCGGGATATTTACCATCCGTGATCATGATGCTTGCAACAGCACCGAAATATCGGAAAATCAAAACGAACAGTAACCATGTTGGCAAATGTTCATTATTATAATGTTTATCAGTGAAAGAACTTTCCAAGGACTGTTTAAGTTCTTCTGTTCCTTGATCACAAAACAGAATTTTCCATGTAGCTTGCTTTCAACCAGACAATCTTGTTAGTTTTACCTATGAACAATTTTGATGGAGGATACAAGTTACAAACCCGAGTCCTGGATTCGATGTCCGGATCGACCAAAGTGTTATTGGGTTTTGGCATCCAGATTTTTTTTAGTAGCAGTCCGGAGTCTGGACTTTGTGACCAGTTGATGACAATATGTGGCACTTAAGGCGTATATATTCCCCAATGTTAACGCGATACTGGCCGTGCGCCTGCTCGGTGCCAAAATACCAATATTGGATCTCCTTTTGGATAGTTTTGTTAGAAAAATATTTTTCGATTTATATAATTATTCTATGTAGTTTAAGAAGAAATTCTAACCATCAAGTTGTTTTGGAGGAGTATGCAAAAGAAGCGAAACAATATCGTGTTGTTAATAATTTTTTCAAAGCAAAAGTATTAATCGTACGAAAAAACCGTGATTCGCAAATAATGTAGGTACATGAATCAATAATAAATAAAAAAAAACAAACCTTTGAACCTAGCCGTTACTGTATGCTTTAGGAAGTAACCGTTTCACGACACTAAAGCGGAGTAAGGGCCTTAAGCACAACTGACAATATGTGGGTGTACTTATCCTAATCCTTTGAGGAATACAGGCATGATATTATGTTAAGTTACAAGTATTTTTAGTTTCTACATATAAAAAGTAAGGTTCAACATTTGTGGCCGCTGAACTAAAGAGAAACATCCTATATTTTTGACCGGCCGGGAAGAATCTATGGCATTGGGTTTAAGACCTAAACCGTACACCTAGTGAAGTTCAGTACAACTATTTTTATAATGTCCCTCGGCAAACTTTGTGTTTCTTCATTCGTCGGATTTATATCAGTTGCCCTTTGCACTTGGTGCAGACCGGACACTCTCAATCAACTTGGAAGTCTGATAGAAAGCCGACGATTGACGAAACACGAAAGACAAAACACCTAGGCGTGCGTATGGTACATTCCGTACATATTTTCCTATTGTATGAATAGAAAAATATTTACTAAAATATGCAAAATCCCTGTGGAATAGAACAAAATAATAAACGAATACGAAATACGTACGTACGAGATGTATGTGGAATATTGTACAGCAGACATACCTATATGGTAGGTATGTAATTGTTTTAAATTATAACTAAATTAAAAACATAGCCATGTTAGTAGTGTAACAATAATTGTTTTCACCTTGTTTTATAAGGACCAATTAAAAATTATCGGTTAATTATTAGATACTTATCTTTGTCAATAAATTAGAAATCATGGCATCGTTCCTTTGTTTTAATAGGTACTTAATTGTTATTTAGAAGGAAAATATCAAATAATGACTATTTTCTTATCATTTCCTTATCGAATATTATCTTCAATACAGTGAGTGTAAATTTAAAGAAAATAGGAGCCAATGTGGTTGCTGATTTAATAATGTCCATATGCTTTTGAATGCAGTTAATACTTTGACATGTTTAGGTCCCGACTTTGAGTGGTCGTAGGTTCGAAACCAGGCAGGCGCTTTACTTTGTGTAAATTAGTTCATCGCCTCTGCTCTAAAAACGGTGAAAGAAAACATCGTGTAACATGTGCTAGAACAAAAAATTCGAAGACATGACATCCTCGAACCCGCATTAGGCCCGCGTGGTGGATTAAGGCCCATTCCCTCTCTCACAGAGAGGATGCCTGTTTCATAGCGATGGCAACATTAAAAAGCTGATGTTGATTATGAATATGCGGCCAATGTAAAAAATACATAATAATGTAGTTATATTTTATGAAATGCATCTGCTCATGGAACTTTAAGGAAGTTTCCAAAAAAAAAATGGATTTCCTGTACAAAGTCATCATATTAGCTGATCAAAATTAGAACATACATGGCAGCTATTAATTCTGCTGATTCTGTTTATTTACCGGTTTGTTTTTTATTTATATGAGTTGGAAAACAGCGACAATAATGTCCTGAAATACAAGCCAAGTGTTCAATGTTCATTCCGTAGGCATAATGAGTGGTGTATCTCGTGATTCTGAGAGAGTTGGTGTAGGTATGTTAGGTACTATTATTTGAATTCATCGTTCTAGAACGACATTCCACTTTCCTTGTTTTGTTTTCCTTCAATCTTTCATTGAATAGCACTTATGATTTAAAACCAATCGCATAAGGTAAAGTGCCTGTCTGCCAGTTCGAACCTAGGTAAGTACATTTCGTAAATAGACGACTATCTATGTACTATTTAATGACACTATAACATTTATTTTGCTAGACAGTCTTTATTTTGTAAACGATAGTCTGTCTGCGTTCTTATCGTAAAATACTCGTTATGATTCACAGACACACAGTCTCGTTGAGGAAAACTGTTGTTTAATAAACTTGTGGTTCCGTAACATATTATTTTTATAAATCATGACTATAGTTATTGTTGACTGTATCCTACTATCCTTCCTATTTATAATATCGTTAGTTAATTACGCCTCAACGGCAGAACAGATTTGGACAATATTTGGCACACGGGTAGACCGTGACCCGAATTATGACATAGAAGCCGCCTCTGAACGTTTGCATGCATGAAATATTAAATAAATAATTATTATTCCGGTAGTACGTACTCGAGGGCCAATTCTTGACATGCATGCGGGCGAGGTTCTGGACTAGAGAAGGCTAGGCATCAACATTAATGGCGAGAACATCACTCATCTTTGCCTCATCGTTTGCCGACGATATGTGGTCATGGCTGAGGCCATGGAGGACCTCAGTAGAGCTTCCGAAAGAGTGGGTCCTAGGATGAACATGGACAAAACCAAGGTGATACTGTATGCCCATGTTACACTCACTCCTATCGAGGACGGCGACTCTACACTCTAAACTGTGGCAAACGGTGCAGTTAGGTAGGTTGAATTTCGGGTAAGAGGTCAACCGTCGAAACCGACTCGGCAGGGTAGCGGTCGGAAAGTTGAGCGGTATCTTCTAGTCTAACTTACCACAGTGTCTCAAGACGAAAATATATGTCTATTGTGTGTTGCCACCTACGGAATTAAGACGTGGTTGCACACAATGGACCTCATCAGAAGGCTTAAAGTCACCCAAAGAGCAAGCTTCCCTGCGTGATCGCATCAGAAATGAGTATGTCCGCAGGAGGACCAAAGTTACCGACACAGCCAGAAGAATTGCAAAACTTAAGTGGCAGTGGGCAGGGCTCATTGCTTGCAGAACGGATGGTCGGGCTGAAAAGTTCTGGAGTGGGGACCGCGAGCCGGAAGAGGCCGATGCGATGGAAGGCCTCCCATTAGGTGGACCAATGACCTGGTTAAGGTTGCGGGAACCCGCTGGATGCGAGACGCACAGGATTGCTTAATGTGGCGACACCTGGGGGAAGGCTATGTCCAGCAGTGGACGTCTTTCGGCTGAAATGATGATGATGATGATGCGGGCGACGCTGATGACAAAAACTAGTATCTAATAATATATATATATATATGTATACCGAAACAAAAAAACCCATTCGCTTAGATTTATTACCGGAATAATACCACCAAAAATACCTACTAGGTAAGTTTTATTAAAATGATCACGTTCATCATTAACTATACAATGTACAAGACGCAACAAATTACTCGGAAAAACCCAGATTCTCAATAACATACGCGGAACCCTACTCATTGGTATTTACCGTAATAGTATTTATAAACCCCAGAGACTATGCGTCAAGCTTCAGATGATGTTTACATTCTCATAACAATGGTCAAGTTTATATATTTATTATGTATTTTTGTTGTTCATTGTGGAGCAGAAAGTGTGACGATACATACGAGCAAAGGTGCTATTGTGGGCCAAACACATGATACATATAACACGTATTTTGGTATACCGTACGCCTTAGTGAATGAGGTGAATCCTTTTGGGGTAAGTGTAGTGTTTTGCTAACCTACTATTTATCTTCTTCTTATTCGTGCTCTTCATTGCTGAAGGTCGTGCCCGCCCTGAGAAGCTATGACGGATTCACTGATGAGTGCTTCCAGCAGCATAATTGCGTAGGTGCTAAAATTATTGGACTCTTTCGAAAAGTGTATCTTCACCAATTAAAGCGTCCAATCTTTTTTGGCTATACTTTATTATTTTAAGGGAATTTGTTATACTCTTTTAAAGAATCATACCCTTTGCCCTGGCTAATTTACTTACGCACTAAGGTAACTGGTCACTCTGTCTTCGGCCCTTCTCAGGGCAGTGGTCACATCGAGATCTGCTATCCTAGATTTGATCTGATCAGCCTGTAGGTGAACGGCCGCGAATTCTATTTCCGTCGACTTTTCTGGCTACAACCAGTTTTTCCGTTATCTGGTTGTCGTCGGGCGATATAACCAAAAGAACTACAATTAATACATACTAGGTATTATTTGGTTTGTAATCTTTGCAAGTTAAATTTAATCCACTTCGTGTTTTGTTGAACTAAAATTTGGGACACACGTTTGTTCCTCGGCACAATACAATTTTTAAAATAAAAGGTACTACTTTTGTACTCTCGTCGGAAGAGGTATGTTATAAGTTTGAGGTGTGTGTGTACCTGTGTGTTTGTGTATTTTTGTATCTGTTTGTGTCATCATAGGTCCTAAATGGATGAACCGATTTTGATTTCGTTTTTCTTTTTGTTTGAAAAGTGACTTTATCGAAAGTGTTCTTAGCTATGTTTTATGAAAATCGGTTCAGACATTCTAAAGTTATGGGCGTTATATTTGTTTAGGTGTTTTCGCAAGATATCGTGTCATAATTACGTGTTCAATAGATTGTCGATCGAAGTACTACTAGATCAATTATGTAGCACGAAAAAAAAAATGTCTCCGGGTTTTTTATATTTTTTATATTTTACTTGTTCAATAGTGATGTTTGCGAGCGCATGATGCAACGCCAGAAACTGTAAAGAGACCGCCAAAAACATTTGCTGCATTTTGAATGTCTAAATCGGTGCATAATAGAATGCGCATTTACTAGTACTAGAATTCACTGTGTTCATCAATACTGATTTAAATTTGCTCAATTTTTCGCTTAGCTTAGTAGATCAAAAAAGTGAATGGAGCAGCAGATTTTTCTTCGCAATTTCTTTAAGCTTTCAGGGAATTTTAGATTTCTCTTATTTTAGAGTTGATCTCATTAAAGTGAAGGTTGTTTATAATCATGATTAATTTTACACCCTGAAAGATTGCTAATGAGTTATTGTCAGGCCAGTTTTGTTTTCCAGTTACTGGGTTGTGTAGGTCCGGAGGTCCGATAGGCAGTTGCTCTAGACTGAAAAACGACCCAAGTATAGTTGGTAAAACGCTAGGCAGATTGATTCAGTAACAAAGTTATAATAATGGTTATCGCCTTTCATTATTTATACCAAATCGATGATACAAATGTTAATATTTGCTCAATAAAGTATAAACAAAAATATTATTATAATTCCATAGATAAGTAAGTAGTTGTCATTTTCCTGTTGATGATTCGGTTAAGGAGAGTTAGGTCATCGATTGAAACCGTATCGTGATAAAATAATCAGTAATATCTATGAATAAGTTTTTGCATCGTATTCCAGTGACAGATATAGGATACCTAATAAGTTCCAGTTATTTGATAAAACATGATTTGCTCATAAAAAAAGTTTTGTTAAAGTCGAAAATTTATTTCAGTTAAACCGTTACAAGGCACTTTTGAATGTGAGAACTTCATTATCATTAGCCTTTTAATGTTGTCACTGTTGGGACACAGGCCTCCTAGAGAGGTGTCTCAACAGTGGGAACAACCCATTTTCTCTCACAGAGGTTAGATATAATGAGCTGTAACCCACCATGCGGGCCCTGTACGAATTGGTTGATGCCACATGGCTTTGAAGGAATAAATGAAATGAATGGCAGAACTTGCACTTAAAACAATATAATAAAATCAATTTTTGTCGTCCATTCGCAATCGCAATGGTATATATAAAAATAGAAAAATAAAAGGAAACAATAGCCGTCTAGAAGATGCATTCCTTCATTAGATTAAATAGGGATGTTTACTGAAAATGTGTTTTTTGTACTTTAAGGGTCAAAAGTGCAGTCACACTCTACCAAAACAGAAAAGGCAATTTCTTTCTAGGCAGCAGAATTTCAGCATTCCGCAGTTAGGAGGAATAATCTATACTTTAATTTCTATACAAAATATTAAATCAGTTGTGGCTAATTTAACTTCTTCTACAAAAACTAGCCATTTGAGTTTTGGGAGAGTATGACTGCACTTTTGACCCTTGACTGTACGTAAGGTAGATTAATAAAAAACATTGGACACGTATTATTTCTTTTGACACGGAAACATAAAATGACGACGATGAAATATCGTGTGACGTCACGCCGTTAGTACACTTTACTGACATGACATAGTAACGTCACAAGCCCCCACGCCAGAAATTTGATACGCTTTATCTTTATCAATTTTTATTAATTTGTTAAAGCAAAAAATACATGTCCTAATTAGTATTATTATTTTTCTACCCAGGAAACATACATACATAACTCACGCCTTTTTCCTTGGGGTTAGGCAGAAACCACAGAACGCCACTTGTCCTTCAATCCTTACATACTTCTTTTGCCAGGAAATGTCCCTATTAAAATGATACTCTATTATAAGATTATGTAAAAAAATATATTAAGAATGATTTATTTTTGATATTTCCATTTTCTTAAATTATCCATTATTTGTTGCAGCCCCCCCTAGACTATCCAAAATTCAAGACACCATACATTGCCAACGACTCTTCAGTAATATGTCCCCAAGTGTACTACAATGACAATGGAATCATTCAGTGTCTCCGACTCAACATATATGCGCCACACAAGGCCAACACCAAACCTCTGCCAATATTGGTCTGGTTCCATGGAGGTGGCTTTGCATTCGGCAGCGCCGGCGAATATGGCGGCCAACATTTGGTTAAAAAAAACATAGTTGTAATAACAGTGAATTACAGGCAAGGAGCCTATGGATTTCTGTGCCTAAATGATCCTGATGCCTTAGGCAATCAAGGAATTAAGGATCAAGTTGAGGCTCTGAGGTGGATTCAAAGACATATATCTCATTTTGGTGGTAATCCCAATAAGGTGACTATAGCTGGCGAAAGCTACGGCGGAGGCGGAGTAGACCTACATCTGTATTCAAAATACGAAACTTTATTTCATAGAGCTATCGTTCAAAGTGGCTCCATATATGTTACTGAAGGAATTTTCGTAGACCCAGATCATGAAGCTGCAATCAAGCTTGCTAAACATCTGGGACATCCCGTCAAAACAACTTCAGAAGCCCTAAGATTTCTTGCTAGGTCCGACCCTATTGATGTGAATAGAGCAACCAGAGAACTGAAAATGATTCTAACTCTTTGTAAGGAGCAAAGGTTCAAAGGCGTCTCAAATTTTGTAACAGAAGACCCTTTCCATTTGAGACCCCAAAAAAGCCTTAGGGATATGAAAATAATGATCGGTTACACAAGCCAAGAGATGTTATATGAATTTGCGAACAAACCGGAAAGGTTTTACAATCAATCTGGGAATCCATTTACTGCACAGCTTAGAAATAATTTTGTCTTCTCGAAATCAGAACTAGAAAGGCTTGGTAAAATAATACAAAAATTTTATTTAGGTGGTAATGCTATCGGGCCAGACGTACAATTGGAACTTAGTAACTTTTTATCTGACTTTGCCATCAACTATGGAGTCGAATGGTCAGTCAATAGATATATTGAACATGGAGCTGAAGTGTATAAGTATGTGTTTTCATATATTGGCGGAAGTGATTACCAGAATATAACTGGTGCAGGAGCGACGCATACGGAGGAACTGAAGTATCTGTTCGACTGGGTTTGGGCGAAACCGTTGACTAATCAAGAGCAGATCTTGATGAGGGATAGGATGACTTCGATGTGGGCAAACTTTGTTAAATACGGGTAAGTTACTACATTAATTAATTTTACAAGATTTTATTTAGTTTCACCTGTGTGTGTAATCAAATCTCGCAAGTTAAATTTGACCCACTTCCCAGTGTCAGCTGAAAAGAAGATGGAGCTGAAAAGAACAATGGCGAATTCTTAGCTGACTTAAATTTGAGCGTCTAAAAGTGATTTTTATACGAAAGATGTTCCATTAATTGTCTACGTTTTTTCAAAGTATAACATCAACTTGTTCACCACGGATAAAAATCAATATAAAAGAAAGTTATTTGATTATTTCGTTAACTTTCAAAGATCAGTGCTGCCATTTTACACTTTTTCTGCCAAGTGACAAGTATTGACTGTATTACGTATATCACTATTGTATTTGTTATTATAATAAAATGGAGTAAATCAATTAACAATACAGTTTATGTCTAAGTGTAGGTGTTCCTTGCTGGTAGATAAGAATACTAAAGTGTAGTAGAAATAAATGAATTATTTACTTTTAATTAATGATAGGCAAAAAGACTAGTATCCAAGTCTAAGAAAAAATATAGCATGGTTGTTGACGACGACCTTTTGATACACGTCAAAGTCACTTATTATATATAATTATAGTTTTTACAAAGAGTATATTTTACATTTCATGCTGAAATAACTAGATAAAGGAAATACTGATGCGATATTTCCCTTTAACTTCCACGAAATTGAATAATATATACTATTTTGAAAGTTTCTCAGACATAACCTACAAAACTTCATGACTGAATATCTATTATTCTCGGCATTCTTGAAAAAAAAAAATCTTGCACTAACTAATTCAGAACATGACCCTGAGTTAAACCAGATATTTTTCATATAATGACGTAGGAATTTAATCTCAGCTAAAACAATGTATGGACTTCTGCCATTGTTCTTTGCACACATATTCTTTTTTCTCGTGAGGATGCAATTATCAAAATAAAAGTTTGTTTCCTATATTTTTAAAAAATGTTTCTGATTTTAGCAGAAAACTCTATGAAACTTGTTCATTTTAATTATAAGACTAGCCTATTAATGACCCACTGCAGGGCATAGACCTCTTTTCAGACGGCAAAAGCTTAATCAAGGCGAGGTAGTAATTTCAGACTTACATGAAATATAAGCCTAGGTTTCTTAACGATATTTTCCATCAACGTTACCAATGATTTCTATACTATTGTTAAATACTTGTAATAGTTAAAAAATATATAATTCACTAGGAATTGTCGCAGTGGGATCTCGTACTATATGTATGTAAGTCTAATTCTTATAAATTTCTTTTTTCAGAAACCCGACGCCGAAAAAAACAGAACTTCTTCCAGTGAAATGGACCCCTGTCACCGGCAAAGCCAGACCTTACATGAACATAGACGTTGAAATGGAAATGAAGGACCGCGTTTTCAAACACAGAATGGCTTTCTGGGAACTCTTTTGGCATGCGTATCTTAAGAAACATTTTCTTTTGAATTAGGTATACGATTAAACACTGTACTTTAAAGAAGAAACACTGAGTGGATGGAAGAAACATTTTTACAAGATTTTATTTAGTGACCAGGGGGGCGACCATGAGCTCTTAGAGTAAGGTTATTTTGAGATCGCCTAAGTGACAGATGTATACAAGTATATACATCTGTCACTTACACACATTCAAAATAACCTTACTCTAAGAGATAAGCTCGTAGAGTCACCCCCCCTGTCCCGGTTTCTGTAATCAAATCTTGCAAGTTAAAGAACAATGCAGAAAACCATACATTGTTTTAGATGAGATTAAATTACTGCGTATTTAAATGAAGAATACCTGGTTTTAATCAGGGTTTCTTCGGAATTCGTTTGTGCAAAAATTTTTATTCGAGAATGCCGAGAATAATAGATTCAATCCTGAACTTTTGTAGGTTATGTTTGTAGGGTAACTTTTAATCATGTGTTTAATAGGAAATAATATTCAATTTCGAGGAAGTAAAAGATATATATCGCATTGGTATTTCACTTACCTACTTATTTCAGCATGAAATGTAAAATATATTTGAAAAGAGTACATTTATTTTCTTACAACAGGTCTATGTTTGTAGACTTGGACACTTTTAGTCTTTTTGCTTATCATTAATTGAAAGTAATTCATTTAATTATACTACACTACAGTATTCTTACCTACCTGCAAGGAACACCTACACTTAGACATAAACTGTATTGTTATTTCATTTACTCCGTTTAATTATAATAACAATTACAATACAATACTGATATTCTTACTACAGTTACTTACTACTTGTCACTTGTCAGAATAAGTATAAAATGGCAACACTAAGCTAATTAAAGTTATTGAAAAAATTTAATAACTTTCATTTATAATGTTTTTTTTTTATACGTGATGAACCATTTCATGTTATACATTGAAAAAACGTGGACAATTAATGGTATATCTTTCGTTTGTAACTCACTTTTAGCTTCGCCATTGTTCTTTGACTCACTTCCAGGTTTTCGATTGATTGGCATTTTGCACTATTATTATTTTAATATAAAACCATATTATTTTTAATATAAAACTTGTTTTACGTGTCCCTAATATAATAAATGTGAAAGTCGGTGTCTTAATCAATTGCGCCACAACGTATTTGGATATATTTTAGAACAAGGGTCGTCAATAAAACATGTCCGATTCTTGTAAACTCAGTGGTAAGTTCCCGAGGGATAATTTCATCGTTTTGCACATAGACAACATAGGTCGATGACCTGATTCAGGACATAGAATATTTTTGGGGCTCGATCTCAGAATACTAGATTCTCAATATATCAGAAGTACAGTTAAATGTAAAATTGTTTCAAAAGAAATGATGAAATTACAGGTTCTTAGTCCAGTCACATAAAAAATAACAATAAATCGTGAACAAGAAAAGGAACAAAGTAAAATAAACTCAGATTACAGGTACTTATTTGCACAAAAAAATAACAATAAATCGTGAACAACAGAAACAAACTAACAAAACTACACTTCAGGTTTTCCTCAACATCGCCTTATTGTAGCTAAAACATTTATACACTCTTGACAATTCAAAGGTTTAGTTGAAATAATATATACTTATATATTTTTACTTGTACGCCTGCCATCATTCTTTTTGTCGCAAACAACGATAACTCGTTGTTCCAGACTTGTTCTTTAAACAGAAATTCAACCTCAACCCAGCGTGCAGTAACGCTGGTTTGCCTTTCTGACTTATTATAAATGCCGCATAATTTTGATCCATTGTATTTAATAATAATAAAATAGGTGAATCTGAATAAATAAGGAGAAGACTTTTCGACGTCATGACAATGACAATAAAACAAATATAGGTAAAGGGAAACCAGACAGTATTTTATTGCACAGTGTGCAATATTATGCAGACTATTTGCTGCAAAAAGTAACTAGTTTTTTTCATATTATTGTAATAAATATTTTGATTCTGACTGTTTGAAATCTGATATATTGAGAATATATAGAATATATTGTTTAGATAATCTGATATTCTAAGATCGAGCCTATTGTTGTGCCGGTAATATATGCAAGATAATTATCGACTGAGGGCTAAATCTAGGATTGCCCTTTTTGTTTTTACGTCATTGCCATTAAAAAAATATCATACCTGCTCACGCCTATCTATAGCTATTTCTAGATTACAATGATTGTATATTTTACAAGGGTTTGCACACACGTTTGTTTCTCCTGACAATGCAATTTTTAAATATAAGGCCTTGTTTAAAAAATCTGTTTTTAATATAAAATCTTGTGTTTTGGTTCTGTTTGACAATGGAAAAATAAAAACGTGGTATAAAAAATCCTATCTTTTAATTTCCAATAAACTGGGTAATTATTAGATACTTGCATCGGTTACATATTTAGTTGAGAAGAGTATGAGTTTGAATATACTTTTAGGGTTTCGTACCTCAAAAGGAAAAACTCAATCCTTATAGGATCACTCGCGTCTAAAAATACTGACCGATTGTTGAAATTTGATACACAAAATAATATGTAACTTATGTAAGTCGGTGACCCAAAGACGGGTGTGATATGTAAATAGATGAATTTTAATCATGGGCGCCAATTTTGAATTGAAACATAAAAAATGAATGAAAATATAAAAAAAATGCAGTCTATATTGAATATGAAAAAAGGCATATGAAATGAAAGGGCTTGTTGTAAGAATCACAAAAATATTTACATTATTATTTTAAGATAAATAATTATGAAGTCATTTAAGAAAATAGGCGAAAATTTACCATTGCCCCCTTATCTCCGAAACTAATAAGCATACAATTTTGAAAACAATACTGTAAATATTTCTTTATCTATAGATTACAGGAACACTTGCAAAGAGTTTATGAACTTCTGCCTGAATGATACCTAATTATTTTGGTGAATGTAGATGAACTGTATGTGCTTTCAGAGGAACGGAGGGATCTCGATAGGTATGTTAATATGGTGTTCCATCCATTTCAACATTCGCACAGTATAAATATAAACACTAAAGAGAATAATTATTACCTTTAATTTTAAATCACTCACTACAAAGCAACACTACTAGGCGACTTACATAGGTCTAGTACAATTTAGACACATAGTATGTCAGTCAAGTTCTCAAAGCAAAAATGCGACACATCGACCGTGGGTTGTATTCACTCGACCACTTCTTGTATAGTCCCTTGTAGTGACACCTACTTTCTCTGAACTAACTCTCACAGGCTCTACTATAACAAGTACAACTATATTATTATAATATACTATTATTTTTAAAAGCATCATTGTATTATTATCTAAACAAAAGTAGATATGTAGTTCGTCGTGGCGTTGCTTACAAAACCGATGTCGAATTTGTCACGAGCCAAATTGTCTAAGTACTAAGTACCTTATTGTTATCAGATAGTGTAAACCACTTTCGTTCAGTGATTTATTAAACATGTGCACTAGAAAAGGTTACGTTTGGTTCTGTAGGTTCTACTTTATTTAAATTTTCTTAATAGATGAAAAGTTAGACATAGCCCGAAGAATTGCGAAACTTAAGTGGCAGTTGCTCGCAGAACGGATAGTCGATGGTGTCGAAAAGTTCTGGAATGGCGACCGCGTACCACTTGATGGACCGATGACCTGGTTAAGGGAATGTACTGGATGCGAGTCGCATGGGATTGGTCAATGTGGTGACGCCTAGGGGAGGCCTATGTCCAGCAGTGGACGTCTTTCGACTAAAATGGTGATGATGATGATGATCGACTTCAAATCTAACGTGATGCAGCTGAATTCGTTTCGTTGTATAATGTGCAATTCGATTAGTATGTCAAACTATTTCAGGTAGCCTATAAATCTTACACTTAATTGAGTTGAGAAAATATTCAATTTTGAAGGAGCTGAATCGCAATCTATACCCTATTCTGCCCTTTGTGCCCCAATACATGAAGCCAAAGTGATCTCTTCGCTGCCACCGGATGGAAATGTTGAAGTTTTGGGCCAACAACATTTTATAACAATTTTTTTAAGTTCTGGCGATACACGACAGTAATTCAAATTAATTAGAACCTCGAAAAAACAAAGAAGAATTTTGATGGAGTCTTTTGTTTTAGGATTACCCTAGGGAAGCCCTTTGTCCCTATCAATAGATACATTCACCGTATCTATCAACAAATCAATCAGTTTAAAGATAATCCAGATTTTTTTAAATTCTATACGTACATACATCTAAATTACCAGACTTTTAGTAGACTCTTCTAAGTTATGCTTAAATAGTTTACCACGCTTAAGGAGTATATATTCCCGTGCGCCCGCTCGGTGCCAGAATAACAAAACTGGACCTCCTTTTGGACAGTTTTGTTTGCAAAACATTTTTCGATTTACATATCCTATGTAGGTTAAAAAGAAATTCTAACCATCATTTTTTTTTTAATATTGTTAAAAAAGGAGCGAAAAAATATCGTGTTGGTAATTATTTTTCTAAAGCAATAGTCATACGTAAAAACCAAGTTTCACAAATTATGTACACGAATCTATTTTGTTTTTTTTTGGTAAACCTTTTATTCTAGCCGTTACTAATTGTAAGGAGTATGTTTTAGTAAGTAACCGTTTAACGGCACTAATGCGTAGTGAGGGCCTAAACGTAATGGAAAAAAACCCAATCCAATACATTCAACGCAAATGTAGATGCATCACTAAACATACGGGTTCGGGGACTCCCTAGCTCTTCAAAGGTTAATGCGGAACCCTGAACAACGGCCATTCATCGACCATCGTGCAGTGTTCGTCATATATATATGGGACTTAGTATGCGCTCTTCAGTTTAATATTGATCAATGCTTCAAAGCAATATGTTTGATATTTTAATAACATTGTTACTCTGTGTGGTGAGTGTGAGTACGGTGCCAGAAAATGTAACGGTAGTGACCAAGAAAGGAACTATTGTAGGTTTTAAAAATGATGGCTACAATACTTTCTTTGGTATTCCCTATGCGTTAGTGGACGAGGCTAATCCTTTCGGAGTAAGTAATATTTGTATTGCTTTTCGAGATTCAGGGAAAGATTTTCTTCTGTAGGTAGTGCTATTCTGTAAAGTTCACTTTAAAGTTTGAAATAATTCTAAATTCAATTCTTAATGTGAATTTTAAAGTCAAAGATTTGTCGCATAGTAAAATCTATGGAAAACAAAACTTCTAGCAGTTG
Source organism: Orthosia gracilis (assembly GCA_947562075.1). Taxonomy (NCBI): domain Eukaryota; kingdom Metazoa; phylum Arthropoda; class Insecta; order Lepidoptera; family Noctuidae; genus Orthosia; species Orthosia gracilis. Next base: position 15,843,338 of record OX387265.1, read on the forward strand.
TATTTTTTTAAGTGATATATCAAAATTAGTCTGAAAATTAAGACCTATTACATGTTTCTATTTCAGAACAGCTTGAAATACCCAGATTATGATGTGCCGTTTAATGCTAACGATGGTACCGTAATATGTCCTCAAGTTATCTCCAGAATTGGTGGAGTACTCCAATGTCTTCGTCTCAACATTTATGTGCCACACACGGCCAACGTGAACCACACTGTACCAATATTGGTCTGGTTCCACGGAGGAGGTTTAGTGTTCGGCAGCGGCAACGATTATGGAGGCCAACATTTGGTCAAACAAGGCATCATCGTCGTCACCGTCAATTACAGACTAGGCCCTTACGGGTTTTTCTGTTTGAACAATGACTCTGTACCAGGTAACCAAGGTTTGAAGGACCAGATAACAGCGTTAAGGTGGGTGAGGAAATATATAGAGCCATTTGGCGGAGACCCTTCTAAAGTGACCATCGCCGGTCAAAGCTATGGCGGTGGAGCAGTCGACCTTCATCTTTACTCAAAGTATGAGACGTTGTTCGATAAAGCCATTATACAAAGTGGTTCCATTTACGTGCCAGGATTTTTTGGAAATCGTGATCACAAAGCTGCTGTGAAACTAGCTCTATACCTGGGATATAAAATCTCAAGCACCGAAGAAGCATTGAAAGTTCTTGCCAAAGAAAACCCTATTACTGTTATGAGAGCAGTAAAAAACATGAACATGCGGCTGACACCTTGCAAAGAGACACGCTTTAAAAAGGTCCAGCACTTTATTACCAAGTGCCTCAATCACTTAAATAATCCAGATAGAATCGAAAAGATAACAATCCTAATTGGCTACAATAGTAAAGAAGATTTCAGTACTTTCGTGAATAAGCCAAAATATTTCTACGACAATTTAGGAGATATATTTTACAGAAATTTGCATAGCAATTACGTCATAAGGAATTGCGATTTGGAAAAATTGAGTGATATAATAAAGACGTTTTACATAGGCAGTAAAAAAATTGGTCCCGAATCTATGTTGGAACTGAGTGATTATTCTTCTGATTTCAAATTGAACTACGCTGCTGAAAAATCTGTTTCAAGATATATAGATCAGGGCGGGACTGTGTATAAATATATGTTTTCATACTTTGGTGGAAGCCCATTTTCGAACGTGACGGGGGCAGGAGCTATACACACGGAAGAATTGAAGTATCTGTTTGAGACCGCTTTTAAGTTGAACACTGATGAACAGAAGATGATGAGGGATAGGATGGTCACTATGTGGACCAACTTTGTTAAGTTTGGGTCAGTTTCTATGTTTGCCTACTATTCTATTATCCTTTACATAAGTATACAGTTCGTTTTCTCTAGGCCCTTATTGTACATTCGTACTAAATAGGTAGTTTACAATTCTAATAATAAATCCATTGTCAAGTACAGTTTCAAATGCTTTCAAACTTTATACGTCTCGGGTTTTAATACAATAGCTACCAGTATAACTCTAGTCTTTATTTTTCGCATTATTCACCATACTGTCGTTAATATCTACAGCCGCTGGCGGAGAGATTTTTGATTTTGTAACTAGGATAATTCTTAAGAACCAGTCTGAGTTTTGTACAACAGAAACTAGACGCCATTGCTATAATATTCGTGTCTGCTGCATAGAGCAAACCTGTCGGTTGTCATAACCATAACTAGAATTGAGTTTCTTTGAGTACACTGGCACGCCTGGTGTGTATGGTGGATATGTAATGTGTGAGGTCCCGGATTTCCAGGTCGGGAAAAAGTGATATTGAGTTTTTCAGTTAGGAAGACTAGGCTTCAAAAATCACGCTAAGCCGTTGTAATAAGTATCGCCGCTGTTACATCTGTGTATCCAATATTAATGCTATCCTATACTATTAAACTAGCAATATTTGTATGTATTTGTATATTACATATATTTGTAATCTCGTTTTCGAAAATGTCTCTAACGATTTCGATAAAATTAGCAATATAGTGGTTTTCGGGGGCGATCCAGCTTGGTCTCATATCTGGGAAAATAAGTTTTATCGAATTAAAATGTTTTTCCTTTTTTCACCCGAGCAGAGCTCGGTCGTCCAGGAAATAAGAATAAAATGTAACATTTTAAATACACCTTTCCAGGAACCCAACGCCTCAGCAAACCGATCTCCTGCCAGTGACGTGGGTCCCCGTGACCGACAAGGCCAGACCTTACCTGAACATTGACGTTAACATGACTTTGAACTACCACGCCTACAGAGAGAGGATCGCCTTCTGGGAGCTCTTCATGCAGAAGTATGACAAGAAGAAGTAATGAAAGACGTATAATAAAGTTAATTGTTTAAGATGTAATTAAGTTTTTAATTTATATTATTCATTAAAAAGAGACTGTACTACCTAATTTTTTTTTTTTTTTACTAAACAATATTTATTTTATTACTTATATTTTTTATCAGTATTGTTTATATTTTTATTAGGGTTCCATTTCTCAAAAGGTAAACAAGGAAACCTTATAGGATCATTTAGTTGCCTGTCTTTCTCCCCGTGTGTCAAGACCTTAATCTCTGGAACGCCTGAAGTTATCAAGTTGAAATTAATATTATATACTCAAGTTAACAATTTCTAAACTAAAGTTGGTATTAGCATTGCCTGTCAGTGAATATAATAATACAGTAGATAGGTAGTCGGTCAACAATCAAAACGAACAAGGTATTGAAAAATGAGTACAGTAGTCAATTTAAGATATAAACTTCCCTTCGTGGCTTTTTTGGGAGTAACGTGGTCTCAAAAAGACAAAAATCTCTTACTTCTTCAGCATTCCAAGCGCCATAGGTGGGTGGGTTGATAAGCATGAAGACCAGCGAAGACAGCAGGATGCAGGTCACAATGAAGGGCCCCACGTAGCGCCAGGTGACCTGCCAGTAGATGCCTGGGCGGTAGCCGGTCATCTCGTATATGTCGTTGGTGAATCTGGAAGGGGGGATAGAATTGGTATCCGGCTCGAAGGACCAAAAAAAGTTTTAGGGTACACATGAAACTAGTTATAATGGCCTCTGCCACAGTTGTAAATGTTCAAAGGAAGGAACAAATAGACAAAACTATAAGCTTTGCTTTATCACAATGTCACGAAAAAAATACTTAAAATAATATGACTCATCTTTGATCGAACTTGTGGTGGAAAATTGCTCTCATATTAAAACTAAGCAGGTAGAGATGATACTATATCATTATATCAGCTTATAATCTGTACTGCTAGACATAGGCAAACAAGAAAAGCCATATCGATCGGTTCTTAGTCTACATTGGGAAGATCTACTCTCCTTGGTTAAGGTGTCGGGAATCCGGTGGATGCAAGACGCACGGGAACGGTCGATGTGGCGACTCTTGGGAGAATTTGAGGTTCAATGGCGAATATAGGCCTATATTCAGCATTGAACGTCGTTCGGCTGAAATTATGATAATGATGACTCTCACTGTGCCACCCAATTCACGACTCAAGAACCTTGAAGTCCCATTTTCCAACAAAGTATATCAATGGCACAGGTAAAACAAAGTACATCACAACCTAAAACAATAATCTACAAACCTCTCATGCCCGTAAATATAAACGACAGCGACCATTTCAAGTAGAGCGACGACCACCAGGCCGATGGTGCCGGCGAACGAGTCGAACATCTTGAGCCAGTACTCGCCTGCGCCGGTCGTGAAGATCAAGCCCACGAAGAAGCAGAATGTGCAGACGCAACCTGTTGAGCAAGGATACAGGATAAGCTGTAGTATTAAAAGAATTCATCGACTACATCATCGCGTAACATCAGGTGAGATAGTAGTCAGTAGAGATAAATAACAAAAAAAAATAAGTAGGCGCAGTTCAAGCCCGCGCCGCAGTTTTGTGAAAACTTGTTGTAAAATTATAACAAGTTTCCTTTACAATATTATTTAATGTTGCGATGGTGTGAGCGAGCGTTGGCTAATTTAACCGATACTAAAGCGAGCAAAGTGAGCCGATTCAAAACAAAAGCGATCGGTTTGATTTACAAGTCGAGCGAGCGAAGCAAGTCCATTCTCGCCCAGAGCAAAAACTGCGTCTACTCACGAGCAGGTGAACCCAACCTTCTCACGAGCCAATCGTATAATTGCGAAACCGGTACATTTCGTAGAGGTCGCATAGCAGATTGTGACTGCTCCGCTAGCTCAACTTGGAAGTGGGCTCGCTTCGCTCGCTCAGCTCGTGAAAAGGCTGGGTTTGCTTGTTTGGCTCGAGAGGGCTCGCATCGCTCGTTCGGCTCATGACTATGCTGAATTGGCTTTTTGTGCTCGAGAGAGCTGGCTTCGTTCGCTTAGTTTGAAAAATGACTGGATTTGCATGTTCGGTTAAAGTGAGTATTCGCTTGTTCGGTAAGATAGAGGGCTATCTCCGCGCGCTTAGCGTAAGAAGACTGGGCTTGCTTATTTGGATAGAGTGCGGGTTTGCTTGTTCGGTTAGAGTGGAGACTTGCTTCGCTCGTTCGACTCCGCAGCGGTTGCTTTGGTCCTATATCTTTGTCTCTTTTTCCTTATTAAATCCATAAACTTACCAGTAATAACAGGCTTGCTGAGCCGCTTAAAGAACTCGATGTCGAAGATGGTGCAGAGCATGCCTTCCATGATGCCGATCTGACTGCCGAGCCCCAGGGAGAGCAGCATCAAGAAAAAGATGATGGACCAGAATGGCGCGGGGGTCAGCTTGAGGATCGCTTGCGTGAACACTATGAAGGCGAGGCCGGTTCCTTCGGCGGCCTGGGGAAAGAAGAATGAAGTTATTTAATTAACTTATATAAAGGTCTTCTAAGAATAAGTCAAATGTATTGGTTCGAATAAAGTAAAGATACGCAAAATTGTTTGATATTTTGGATGAAAGCAATAAAATTGGTGTATGCCGAAATTATCTCATTTTGAAAGCCTAACTGGCTCATCCGCTTAGGTCTAACCAGAGGATCTGTAGATGTAGATAAGACAAGTGACATTTTATCAAGGAAAGCGTCGCGATAGTAATTGGTTAAATGTTAAAATATTTATAGGATTGTCAAGCGCTATCAAAATGTTTCGTGATCATTCCTCTCATTTTGGCATTTAGACAGTCGCCATCTAAAGTCCCCGTCACGAAAAGCTATAAATAAAGAATTATATATACTAAGTTGCGTAGCGGCAATTCAATCAACAACAAATAATCCCATTTTCAATCAACTAAAAGTGACATAAGTTTAATACGAAAATAACGAGCAATTTCACTTGGTCAGGTTATATTTTAGCGATATATAGCGATAGTGTTTTCGTCTAATGTTTTGTGGTACTAGAACGCGTCTACCACAAAAGCAAGCAGAAGAAACTGCTCGTGACGGGGACTTTATGATAGATTGATACTAGGTCTAGAACCTCAGATCATCAGGTGTAGCATAAGTTTTGTGTTTTTTGTCAATTGGTATCATCCCATTGCCAAGCAAAGGCCTCCAGTTGCATACCGTTTTCTCGATTCGATTCTGTTTCGGTGATATAAATATTTTCTGAAAAATACCGATGATAAATAAATAATTATTGAAAATAAATAATTGATTGATTATCGGAGTTTAGGCTTTCTATATTTAATACAATGTTGTCGCTGACTGACAGCAATTTTGTTTTCAGTAAGATCACAATCAAGGTAGGATCTTATTAAGGAGCCCCCTTCCATGGATAGTAATTGCAGCTGGTAAATCTCTTAGATCATATTCATTTAAAAATAAATTCGAGTTCTCTAAGTTCTCCTTACCTCCTCCAGCTGCCGGCTCATCAAGCATCCAGTCAGGTTGTACTTGGAGACGATGCTCTCGTTGATGTTGTCGAATTCCTCGCGGTAGTAATCGTGAGTCGAGTTTGGAGTGAAGCCTGACACGTTCAAGCCGGCTAAGATCTTGATCTCTCTGGAAAGATGAAGAGGAATGTTTGAAGGAATTGTCTCTCTAACTATTAATTATTGATACATGGTGGAATGAACATCTTGTCTAAATATATATTCGAGCCTCACCTACATAACTGATATGCCTGACGCTGGTTTGTCGCGAACCAGTAGAGGTGATCAGATCGGAATTGCCTCGTTAAATGGGGTAGATAGGATTTGTAGGGTAGGGAAGTGCAGGGTATGGTAGGGTAGGGAAGGTAGGTTAGGTGGGGTAAGTAGGGTAGGGTAGGGTAGGTGGGGTAGGTAGGATAGGGTAGGTATGGTAGGTAGGATGGGGTAGGGTAGGGTAGGTAGGGTAGATAGGGAAGGTAGGGTAGGTAGGGTAGGTAGGGTAGGTAGGGTAGATAGGGAAGGTAGGGTAGGTAGGGTAGGTAGGGTAGGTAGGGTAGGTAGGGTAGGTAGGGTAGATAGGGTAGGTAGGGTAGGTAGGGTAGGTAGGTTAGGTAGGGTAGGTAGGGTGGGTATGGTAGGTAGGGTAGGTAGGGTAGGTAGGGTAGGTAGGGTAGGTAGGGAAGGTAGGGTAGGTAGGGTAGGTAGGGTAGGTAGGGTAGGTAGGGTAGGTAGGCTGTCCCGTGCCGCTAAAGTGAGTTGGGGATTGGACGCACAGATCATACACACAATCTACACTGCTATGATTGAGCCCATAATAACGTACGCGGCCGCAGCCTGGGCTCCCGCTACAAAGAAGCTGGGAATACGGAAGAAGCTAGGCTCGGTCCAACGAGGATTCGTCCAGAAGATCTGTAAATCTTACCGTACCGTCTCCCTGAACTCGGCACTGGTACTGTCCGGAATACTACCTCCAGATCTGCGCATACAGGAGGCAGCCGCCCTATATGAAGCGAGAAGAGGGTCATCCCGGTTTGTGCCAGGAGATAGGGAGATCGAAGGTGCGGTAAGGTTTGCAGAAGCTCCTCATCCAGCTACACAAATGCCCCTGGAGTTCATGTGTCTGGCAGACCAACAGTTGCTAGACAGCAAAAATGTGCAGGCGGTGCGAATCTTCACCGACGGCAGCAAGATTGAGGGGAAGGTCGGAGCCGCATTATCCATATGGGATAGTGAAGGCGAAGTCCGGAACCTCAAACTTAGCTAAGCCGCGTACTGCACAGTCTACCAGGCGGAACTCCTGGCCATCTGCAAAGCGACGGACATGATCCTCACGCGGCAAGAGACGAGCTATGGTTTGTACAGTGACTCAATGTCAGCATTGCAGACGCTTGCAAGCCCTGGCTCTCTCCATCCCCTGGCAGTTCGCGCGCGCGCCAATTTGGCTCAAGCCCTGGGCCAGAGCAAAGCTGTGTCTTTGTTCTGGATCAAGGCCCACGCGGGCCTGCCGGGGAATGAGCGAGCGGACGAGTTGGCAAAGAAGGCAGCATTTTCGTTACGGAGGAAGCCGGACTACGACCGATTTCCGGTGTCATTTATCAAGCGACAGATCCGTTTGGAATCGCTTGATGAATGGAACCGAAGATATGTGTCGGGCGAGACGGCCTCTGTGACGAGAATGTTTCTTCCGGATGCCATGGCTGCTTACCGTATTATAAAACAGGTGCGGCCCACAGGCGTTCTCACGCAGGTTTTGACGGGGCACGGTGGGTTCTCTGAATACTTGAATCGCTTCAAGTGTAAGGAGAGCCCATCGTGCGTCTGCGATCCAGGCGTGGCAGAGACTGTTCAGCACATTCTTGTAGATTGCCCGTTATTTATCAGGGAGCGCTACCAACTCGAATGTGAGCTGGACAGGAGATTGACGAAGGAGAGCCTGCATGGGCTCATGAGTAAGCAACACAGGGAAAAGTTCCTGGTGTACTGTGTTAATGTGGCTTCCACCGTCATTGCACGAAACCGAAGTTGAAGCGGCACTATGCTTCACTAGTATTATAAGAATATTTGTAAGAAGCATAGAATAGCACGCACAAAACTGCAATGACGAGCGATGCACTGGGGTAGTACCTAGCAACATCGGATTGTATGTATGATGAAAAGCACTATTGTGCTTCTCATCCCAAAGTTTAAGGCATTATTTATATTGTGATTTTTTCCTGTGATAAACAGAAATTCTGTACCTTATCTGTGATCTGCAGCACCTTTTGCATATTTTACTGTGAGATTAACAGCGTTTATGTTTTTGAAATCTTGTATACTTAGCACTTTTTGTCTTTTGACCTCACACTAAATAAATAAAGTTGCCTTTTAAGTATTTAAACAAAGTGGGATTCCCACCCACTGTATACAAGATGAAGTATGCAAGAAGAACCATGGTATGAAGAATGAAAGTACGAGAAGCATGAAAGAGGAATGGAATGAAAGAATTTGCACAGATTAGGCGCTAACGTTGTTAGCGGGATTAGTATTAATAAAAAAAAAAAAAAAAAAAAAAAAAAGGGTAGGTAGGGTAGGTAGGTTAGGTAGGGTAGGTAGGGTAGGTAGGGTAGGTAGGGTAGGTAGGGTAGGTAGGGTAGGTAGGGTAGGTAGGGTAGGTAGGGTAGGTAGGGTAGGTAGGGTAGGTAGGGTAGGTAGGGTAGGTAGGGTAGGTAGGGTAGGTAGGGTAGGTAGGGTAGGTAGGGTAGGTAGGGTAGGTAGGGTAGGTAGGGTAGGTAGGGTAGGTAGGGTAGGTAGGGTAGGTAGGGTAGGTAGGGTAGGTAGGGTAGGTAGGGTAGGTAGGGTAGGTAGGGTAGGTAGGGTAGGTAGGGTAGGTAGGGTAGGTAGGGTAGGTAGGGTAGGTAGGGTAGGTAGGGTAGGTAGGGTAGGTAGGGTAGGTAGGGTAGGTAGGGTAGGTAGGGTAGGTAGGGTAGGTAGGGTAGGTAGGGTAGGTAGGGTAGGTAGGGTAGGTAGGGTAGGTAGGGTAGGTAGGGTAGGTAGGGTAGGTAGGGTAGGTAGGGTAGGTAGGGTAGGTAGGGTAGGTAGGGTAGGTAGGGTAGGTAGGATAGGTAGGGTAGGTAGGGTAGGTAGGGTAGGTAGGGTAGGTAGGGTAGGTAGGGTAGGTAGGGTAGGTAGGGTAGTTAGGGTAGGTAGGGTAGGTAGGGTAGGTAGGGTAGGTAGGGTAGGTAGGGTAGGTAGGGTAGGTAGGGTAGGTAGGGTAGGTAGGGTAGGTAGGGTAGGTAGGGTAGGTAGGGTAGGTAGGGTAGGTAGGGTAGGTAGGGTAGGTAGGGTAGGTAGGGTAGGTAGGGTAGGTAGGGTAGGTAGGGTAGGTAGGGTAGGTAGGGTAGGTAGGGTAGGTAGGGTAGGTAGGGTAGGTAGGGTAGGTAGGGTAGGTAGGGTAGGTAGGGTAGGTAGGATAGGTAGGGTAGGTAGGGTAGGTAGGGTAGGTAGGGTAGGTAGGGTAGGTAGGGTAGGTAGGGTAGGTAGGGTAGGTAGGATAGGTAGGGTAGGTAGGGTAGGTAGGGTAGGTAGGGTAGGTAGGGTAGGTAGGGTAGGTAGGGTAGGTAGGGTAGGTAGGGTAAGAATGGGTATGTAGGATAGGGGGTAGTTAGGGTAGGTAGGTAGATAGTCAGTTGACAGGAGCGAAGCCGCAGGGACTGCTTGTATTTTATGAAAACAAACGCATCATTTAAAATGAAATCCCCAAGAGAATACGTAGAACACAACACACACGTATTTTACAACTAAATATTTATCCTCTCACCTTGTCCAATTATATCGATATCGATGCCAAGGGCCACAGGAAAGGGCTTTTTTATAGAGGCGAAACATCAATCAAAGCCAATGCTCTTGATTTAGACGCTATCAAACAAATCGCAATTTGTATCAAAACAATGGCGAATTCTCGTAGTTAATAAATAGTGATTGATTGCCATATGAATGTTTTATTTGTGGTTTTGACATGAGTAATGGTTTTTCCGATTGGACAAAGTTTGAAAGGTACTCTATTTTAACTACCTACCTTCTTTAATAAACTGCATTGTTTTAGGTTTCTATATAGATTTATTTTCACATGTAATATCTAGAGTAGCGGTCTCAAGCAAGACCAACGGAGAAGGACTTGCGTTCAATCTCCGAACGGGTAAATTAAGTGTAATTTGGTTTTCTTTTGGAATATTCTAATAGGAGAACGAAGCCTGGACATGTTCCCGACTAGAGCAATAAACTCGCTAATTACACATTTTACTTTGAACTAAAAGATAACTGAAAGAACGACTGACTTTATGAAAGGTACAACTACCTACACTTTTGCCTACCCCTTAGTTAAATACAGACGTGATAAAATATTGAGTTCTGTTGTGTTACTTTAAATTAATTAATTTGTTTTTATCTCTATAATCCAACCTAATATTATTCCTTTATGTACAGTTTCAGTACATTCAGTGCTATATAACTTATAATGTCTTATGTATTTTGACTTTAACTTCGAAATAAAGCTTAAGTTATGAAACTCTGGAAGCAACCATCTAATATCCATTTAGGATACTTTTTGCTTTTAGGATAAGTAAGTTTCCTCAGTAATTTTGGGTTATTATATGATCTTTACAACTACGGAGTTTGTATACAAAGGCAGTGTTACGATTCTGAGTAATGAAGAGGAAGGAGGTTCTTTGTAAGTATACTAAATAAGATTAAGTTTAAATGAAAATAAAGTAAATCATAATCATAAAAAATGTTACCTTATCTTAATTAAGACTTTGTTTTCTGCCGAAAACACGAACAAAAGATTGCGGCTATTCCTTCATGATTAAGTCAAAGCACCAAAGTATTTTACAAGAAAAATCTAAAATTTTTAAAAATGATATTTGCCCGCGTGTTTGGGATCTCCAAACACGCGGGCAAATATCCGGGCATCCTTTTTTGCGGGATAAAGTAATCTTACCTCTTTATAAAAAAAACTGCGAAACTACTACTACATTGTCTTAAAGAAAAACAAATCATCATCTTCCCCACCCGTGTCCCATGTTACGTGGGGTCGCCACCGACATTTTTCGACACCATACTTTCATATTACTCCTACTTAAAAAAGAAACAAATAAGCATACTCACTTAGTCATGCATGTCTCTACCATGGTAAAGGCCTTGAATCCCAGGATGCTGAAGATCACCACAGACGCATAGATGGCCGTCAAGGCGTTACAGACGGAGACCAGTAGCACATCACGAACGCAGTTGTTGTTCGGCGGGTTGTATGAACCGAACGCGATGAGAGAACCGAAGGCGAGACCGAAGGAATAGAAGACTTGGGTCGCTGCGTCCAGCCATACGGTTGGATCGAGGAGTTTTTCCAGCTGCAAAAGAAGAGATAAGGTTAAGACTAAGAAGGGATAAGGTACTGCGTAAAAGATGATAAGGCTAATATGTGGATAACTGCTGAAATGACTGACCTCATCCAGGTGTATCCTGCGACTTTGATAATATCGTCAACCTAACGCGCTTTTGGCGCTATCGTCAACCTTGGCCCTTTGCCGCAGCCTTGTAAATAACATATACAATATATAATCTCGGAAACGACTTCAACGATTTTCATGAAATTTAGTATTCAGGGGGTTTCGGGGGCGATAAATCGATCTAGCTAGGTTTAATTTTTAGAAATCGTCGTTTTCTCTTTTTTCACTCGAGCAGAGCTCGGTCGCCCAGGAACTTATTTATTTAATCTTCATGCAAGATACAGGTACTTAGAACATTTTTTATCAGTCAACCAAGGGTCGTGGAGAGTTAACATGGCAGAATGCATAAAAAAAGAAATAATTACTAAAGTAAAATGGGTACACAAATTTATATAGATATAATAGACATGCATATATATTAACTATAATAAATACACAAATACCTATAAATATATATATTAAGTAATATAAAGGATGTTTATTGAGACGACTCTGCTATTGGTGCAGAAAATAATTCCGCAACTTCCGTTTAAATTCTTATTGGCTGGTGGCCGTCCTGATATCGAGAGGAAGCGCATTCCAGAGAAAGAAAGAAAGAAAGGAAGAATGAATGAAATTAGAATTATGAGAAGGACAAATCAAGAGAGATTGCGAGAAGAACGCAGATTCTTAGCGTGTGAAGCACACAGATATTGAATGTGAGGTATGAGATAAGTAGGAGGGGTGAGAGAGTTGAGTAGAGAAAAAAGGTTGGTCAAAGCGCGCAAATTTCTTATCTGCTGATAGGCATCCATTTGAGCTCCGTTCTGCAGCTCGTAACATGGTCAGATTTTCTGAGGTTGAATATCAACCGGATGCAGTTACTTTTCAAATTCAAATCAGAAATTTTGAAAACCAAATAATTATATTCTCTACTACAGCAGTAATGAGTAATTCCTATACGGGTAGTATAGGAACAGATGTTCTCTATACGGCGCCATAATGTGCTCTTGTGCCCTCATTAATTATGTGAATGAACAATGTTTTTAATTCGTAGAGACTATGCAAATATTCCATGGCGCCGGTAAGCTTTGTAGCAAAGGAGATTTATTTGGCTAAATCTTAATACATATTTATACTAAAACAAAAGCTTTGTAGCGGATTGGTCTTAATCTATATATAAATCGTATCGCCTTTTATTCTGTCTCTAACGTCGTGAAAAAGTAAATGGGAACATTTTGGGAATATTAAATAAAAAATATTATATATATATATATATTTTTTTTTTATTATCCGCGTTCTAAAAGACAAATTGCTGATTTTAGTTCAAGGCTGCCTCTCTTAAAATGAACATTGTATACATATGAGCTATGGCCTAAATCAACCCATACAGTGGGTCCCAAAACAGCAGCAAATTTGCAATAGAAAACGAATTCGTCTCTTTTATGACTTGAACGACCTAAGGGAAAGGAGATACCGGACAGATTTACATCGGGCTGTAAATTGTTAAAGTTGTGAGACGACTACAACATAGTCGGGTAAAGTATCTAGGCAGAACGAGAAATGTAACAATTGTGAAAAAGTAGTGTATCCAAATAAAAACCTAATATTTCAGTAGTAGTGTTCATATTTTCAGCAACGAAGATCACACGGCCCCAAGTGTCTCGTAAAAGAAAAAAAACACCTTGTATAGCGGAACATCAAAAGAGACACTATTTTTAGCCACCATACCAGCTTTTAAAGAGAAAAGCTTTCTTGTATGTTCTTTAGGTTACATTTCGTCGTCGAAATTTTTGGGAGCAATGGGCGAATTCTTAAACGCAACTGTATTTAAGTCACCATGGTTTTATGTTGCCTTTGTCAATTTGTCTTATTATGTCATACTAGCTGCCCCCCGTGGCGTTGCCCGCGTGGAATTAGTATTGAATCCTTTTTTATAATTATGTAAATGTAAATAAATTGCATATTGCTAGTGTTGTTAGTCGAGATTGCTCCTACGAGTAGTAGTTTGTGAGTCTTTATTAAACACGCATGATTCTAGCCCCTTAGATATTTATTTTCTTAAGGATTTTGATACCTTCGAAATATTTAGAAGTAGGCTAGAACTTTGATATAATCAGGTTAGACTTTTCCCAAACATGTTGGGGTCGGCTTCCAGTATAACCGGATGGAGCTGAGTACCAGTATTTTACATGGAACGACTGCCTAACAGTCACGCCCAGTGCTAAGAAAGAAAATTTGGTTCAAATAAATCTCACTAGAGGGCGCGATATGCACCGATTTGTTATTGAATAATGTGTAAAATTAACATTTTCTGGAATATAAAAATTGTGTTTTCTTGTTTATTCAACTCATATAAGTACAAAATTATGGAATATTGAGCTCTTAATTCACATTTCAAAGATTATTTTAACGGACCATTTAAAATTGATGCCTATAGATGGCGATGGTTTTAAATTTCTGAGGCATTCCACACTATTGTTTAAATTTGTATTGTAACACATTTTGGTGCAGTGAAACTTTAAAAACATGTGCAAACAAATACTATAAAACAAATCGTCACTGTATTTAAAGACAAAAATATTCACGAACCGAGTAAACCCTTTTACTTCGCCTAAACCCTTTTAAGTCGCTGCTAACACCATCTATCTATCGCCATGGAACGGAACCGAAACCGATCGATGTACAAAAAATAATCAGGTAATGAGACGAAAGACGCTAGTTACGTCGGCACGGTTTCTTTGAATGGGATGAGGCATCTGTATGCCAGTATTATATTAACTGTGCTGTCCGTAAATAGGTAACACGATACCCCTTGGCAAAACTGGTGACAGATTCTCTGGCTTCTGATTTCCTGTAACGACTATTAAAGATATACAAATGACCACCAGGACCAACGGCTTAAATGCTTTCCGAGCCACAGAGGAGTCTCGGTAAGTAAAGCATGGTCACCCATCCACGGACCAACCTCAGTAAGCGTTGCTTAACCTTGAAGATTGACCCAGAATGTTATTATTAAGCCACGAGCTGGTACTTTGATTGTTGTTATTAATTTATTTAACCATTAATGTACACATATACATAATAAACAGACAAGAAGAAGAAGGAACAGAAAATAGTACAAAGGTGTTGTTCTTTAAGAACCAATGCAATAATAAAGAGCGAAAGTGATTGAAATAAAGAAAGATTTTCCTTGTTCCGAGTTATTGCTTTTGTTTCTCTTGATTTAATGTTATAATTTTCCGCAAATATTTGGAGAAGTCGGAAGTAATTAAATTTTGTGTTGTAACCTGTTAAATTAACTTCCTAGAAATAATAAATGAGAATTTATTGAAGGAGCTGAACACAAATCTCTTAATGATCTTTAACAAAAAAAGTAATTTACCTAAAATCAACACGAAAGGCATAAGGCTCAAAGTCAACACACTTATTTGAATTAAACCATTTACAGGCACTTTTGAATTGTCAAGGAGTCGGTCAATCGAAAAATGAATCTAATTGCACAATCCAAAGTGAAGATCTCTATGAAAAAGAACGTCGATGAAACTCAATCAGGTAGTCTTCTTAAAATTCTATTCAAGTATGTACACGCGTCTTTGCTGTCTTGGATCTTTTTAATGCCAACAGTACTTTGCAAATTTATTAATCATAAACTAGGTAATTTATAAGGTCTTACCTTCGGCTTATACATGTGGATGATGCCATCAGCAGAACCAGGCAGGGTGACTCCTCTGACAAAGAAGATGGTCAGCACGACGTAAGGGAACAGCGATGTGAAGTATACCACCTGTAACAATGGTTTAAGGGTTAATGTTGGTTAATGTTAGATCT
The DNA here is from genome assembly GCA_947562075.1 of Orthosia gracilis. NCBI lineage: Eukaryota > Metazoa > Arthropoda > Insecta > Lepidoptera > Noctuidae > Orthosia > Orthosia gracilis. Next base: position 15,858,427 of record OX387265.1, read on the forward strand.
TGCTGTGGTGATTGTGAAGAATGCGTTAGTGTCCCCACGCCCCAGCAAGAAGTGATGAAGTGGAACACCTTGTGGTTTGAGTCAGCAGAAGTCTTAAAGGCCCAAAGGCAGAGGGCAACCCTCATGGTTGCCCTCTTGCCACACGTAAAAAAAAAGGATCAGTTCACCGGTTCCTAAATGCCAATTACGATTCGATATGTTTACCATTAGTGAAGTCTTAAGCTGGGAACAAATTATCGGACGCGGCTGACGGACGCGACTGACAGCCGCGGCTTAAAGAGTATCTGGGTAATGAATGGTACTTTACATTGTGCAAACTATCGGACGTAAGTCGCGAATGTGACCTTGAGCATTCGGACGTCCGATAGAGATCTGGCCCGCTGGATGTTTGTGTCAGCCGAAAACGTCCGCGGACGGTGTGCACGAGGTGCTGGACGCGTCCCGGCGTCAGAACAACTCAGACTACGCGATAACTCGCACGCGCGTGCGAGTTTATAAATAAAAATTGAAGAAAAACTTGTCTTATCGAGTATGTTCGCAGCAGATAATTCCGTCCTCATTTTCACTATTCGACATGTTTCTACGTAAACATAATCTTCGTTGAATAAGCTATATTGTCTTTGAAATAAGCGCTCGGACGCGTTCGTCAGCTGCTTCCGATAGTTTGTCCCCAGCTTTATTGAGCGGTTTCTATATGATGTTACGAACAATTAAAAATCCCAATAGTAATTGAACAATTTCTCTCAAAATTCTGCTAACGGATAATTTATTAAGCTTGTATCATAGCATAGTTTAGCCTTTTAAAGCTTCTAAAATCCCGATTACTGTTTTTTTTTTACTTCGCCTATTTATCAAACTCTACCCTGAAAACTTGTCAAACTTTGCCGTTAAAGTGGGGTTTGACACGTTCTTCATTCCAAGTTACCAATTCTGAAACCGGCCATAAGTAAGTAGATCTATGCCCAAACTGACTTCTTGATTTTAAACTACTTTCAAGTCGGTGTAAGTAAATTCTACATTTCCTATTCCTTTGTTTAATGCATGCCGTGGCATCCTTAAATTAAGGCTACACTATAAAAAGTGACAATATGAGTACATTACTTGTATTTTTTGGTGTATGCTTGGTTGGTTGTCCTTAATTAAATAAATGAATTAGTTTGCTATCTGTTTTTGAATACTTACATAATATTTCAATTTCTGAATTAAGATCGCTGAATTATAATCGTTCTAACAAGCTCTTTGATATTAAAAAAAGTTCTTTGATATTAAAAAAAATTGTAACGAGAAACTGTGTATGTGTGCCAACGAAATCAAAATCGGTTCATCCGTTTAGGATAAACCGATTTTGATTTCGTTGATTGTCTATGATGTCACAGACAGATACACAAATACACAGGTACACTTCAAACTTATAACATCCCTCTTTTTCCATCGGGGATTAAGAATACCGATCGGCAGTCTTACCAATAACGCTCAGTAACCGTTAATTTAGTAAGAAATAGGAACCGTCCATAAACAGGCATATTGATTACGCAACAACTTGTTTTTCTTTTTCCCGGTTTTTTTTTACGTTAAACTGTTGTCGCAAAGGAAGCCTACTCAAATGCCATGGGGGAAAACTTTTCCTCGATTTCGAAAACCTTAAAGCTTTCTTGTAAGCTTTTGCTAAATGTTTCTCAAGTTTGGAAAGTATTTTGGAATGGGGTTTTGTGGCATGACGATGGTTGACGGAGGCGTAAACAAAATGCGTTTGATGTAAATATAAACCTACCCTATGTTTTATGTTGCGTAGTAAATTAACCTGTGTTTGCTTATGAAGAATGTTTGCAACCAAATGATGACTACTGCTTAACCGGACTTTTCCTGTGATGACTAAACTAGAGCCTCCAGCCAGACACAAAAACTTAACCTAAGCGACCACGCTGAGTACTAACCCCTATGGGATACGAACCCCGGCACAGGGCGTCGCTGGGGGGACAACTAGGGCTGGATCTTAAGTGATTTTACCATCCGTTCGGAAAATACCTACGTGGAGAAGAACGGACTCTTATGAAGAGTAAAATATTTTGAGTATGGGAACATGAAATACGAGTAAATTAACTGGTCTTAATACAGGCCCATACCTATCATAAGTTCGAAAAATATTTAACCGAATTTCATTCCACCTAAAACTTTTCAACTATTACCGTTTCGTTTTTTTTTACTTCATCGAAGTCACGTCTGCCACTGCCTCAGTTGACCTACTCGTATAATCAATTCGATTTTTTTCGTTACTCCGCTGTTCCATTTGGTCGAAAAACTTTTACCAAAGTTACACTTAGGCGAAATAACATTTGTTCGAAGTTTTATGTTCCGAACATTTATTATACCACTGTTTTAATTACTATATTTTCATTTCACCAAACGCCTAGAAAGTTTGTGCACACTATTTCATGGTTCCCTATCCATTAGCATAAAATTTTAAGACATAATATAACATGGCATACTTTTGTTTACCCTAATTATATTTACGCACAACATTATTTACGCAAAACAGCTTACGCATTTTTTAAAGCATAATTTCTCTAATCATAATAATGTTTAATTATAACATTCTACAGCATAAATTAATTTACGCATAATGATAGTAAAACATATTTTTTATACGCATATCAAATAAGCATAATAATTAACTCCTAAAATGCTAAACACTAAAACAATGAATATGCCTTACTGAAATATTAAGTGAGAGAGAAACAGTGAGAGAATACAAATGTATAAACAATGACTTCAAAAAAAAAATGTCGACGGTATCCTCCGGGTTCCTATTTCTGTCTACAGGGTCTAAAGTAACATTTCAAAATAAATACGTAAACACAGACAAGACTGCGTGAAGTCGGTTTTGCAGCGATTCGTTTCTGTCACAAAATTTTGTAGCACAACATATTGGCTTTTTATGACACTATTGCAGTTTTAAATAAATATTTGTGACCAAATAATATTGCGTAAAAAGTTGTTTTGGTGTGGTGAAAATATGGCAAATAAATCATTTGGCAAATGAATAAAGTTCAAAAGAGGCTTCGGCCAAAAGCAAAAAGTTATTTTGAATATCGGCGAAATCTATTAGTTCGGTAAAATAATACATATGCTACATGATACTTTGATGATCTGAAAATATGTCAAATAATGCATAAAGCAAAAAAGACGCCAGTCAATAGTTTTCGGTAAAATGAAATTCGAACAAAAAAATATCGGCAAAGTGATCGGTTCCCATTTTTGCTATATATAAAAAAAATGCTTATTGCTACATGAAATATTTTTAGGGATAAAAACTAAAACATAGAAAATGATATAGATTCCTTGTGTCTTCCAACAGCTTTTTAATGTTATTGGATGGCAGACAATCCGACAACCCATGTTATAGTTTCTGGTCAGTACAGACTGTTTGTGTTACCAGAGCGATATCAGATGCCTGCCATCTCAGAGATAAACCTTAAATATCTTGCTCAGTCTCACGATTGAGGCAGTGGCTGAGCAATTGGCTACCGCCCTGCCAATCGCGGGATCTATTACCACACGGAACAAATATTTGTATGGCCTACAGATACAGATTGTTTATTGGTACGAGAGAGCAGTGGTGGCCCAGTGGTAATGGCCGCGACTTACAAGTTGTAGGTCGTGGGTTCGAGCCCAGGCAGGCGTTTTACTTTGTGTAAATTATTTCATCACCACTGCTCTCAATACGGTGAAGGAAAACATCGTGAGGAAACCGGCATGTCTTAGAACCAAAAATTCGAAGACATGTGACATCCACCAGCATGCACTGGACCCGCATGGTGGATTACGGCCCTTGCCCTCTCACAAAGAGGAGGCCTGCACGCACAACGGACCAAATGCGAGTCTAAGTGCGGAAAAGGGGTCCATCTATCCTATGCTATATACAGATTGTTGTATCCTACCTTTCCACTACTCTGGATCCCCTTCATCACGATAAAGAACACGATGATCCAAGCCAGCAGCAGGTACAGCACGATCCACCACCTCGGTACTCCAGGCTCATCGATGCTGGGAGACGCGTCCAGGGCCTCTCTGTACCAGAAGTAGACCGTTGATGATGCCTTGTTGCATTCGGCTTCGCGGGTGCCGTTGTCGGCTGGGCAATGGGCCCAGGGTAGGGTGTCGGCGGAGAGCTGGTGGAAAAATAGAACAGGTTATTAAGGGTGTTTGTGTCTTCATCTTTCATCTATCATCAAAGGTTTTTTTTTTTCAATTCCCCAATGCGATAAGAGCGCTTATCCTAAAAAACCGGCCAAGTGCGAGTCGGACTCGCGCACCGAGGGTTCCGTACAAACCTGCAAGGTTTACAAAGTTCGTTCATTACGACAATCGAGTCATAACTATGGTAATCTTATTGCAAAATGAAATTCATAACATTACAATTTAAGGTTTTCGGAATTTTTCCTTTATGTGTGCTATAAAACGTTGCTTCATGCCAAATTTCAAGATTCTAGGTCGACTGGAAGTACCCTTTAGGTTTTGATTCCCTTGCGAGTACTTGCGAGTTTCAAAATATGCAGCTTAAATTGCTGTTTCTTTTGATTGCGTTGACATAGAAGTTTGATTTTGTTACAGCTTAAAGGTATTATAGACCTGAGTATTTGGTATGAATTTCAATTTAATACCTCTACGCGTTTATGAGGAAATGGGTAGTAAGGTTAAAATTATTAAAAAAAAAAATATTATGTGATGTAACTAAAAATTTATGGTTTTCGTAATTTTTCCTTTATCTATGCTATAAGACGTTGCTTCGTACCAAATTTCAAGATTCTGAGTTCACGGGAAGCACCCTGTAGGTTTTGATTCCCTTGCAAGTGTCGAAAATTTGCGGCATAAACGGCTGTATCTTTTGATTGCGTTGGCTTAGAAGTTTGATTTTTTCACAGCTTCAAGGGACAGTAGACTTGAGTAATTGATATAAATTTCAGCTACATACCTCCACGCGTTCCTGAGAAAAAGGGTCTTGACAGACGGACGGACGGACAGACGGACAACAAAGTGATCCTATAAGGGTTCCGTTTTTTCCTTTTGAGGTACGGAACCCTAAAAATGTAACAAACAATGAATTCCTTGTGAATTCACCCAGAGTACAACAGAATAGAGGCTCTGTAGTATTATATTATCTGTGCTCTAGACAAAGAGACATTCTATCAGCGAAGGTGTTGGTCGAAATACCAAAATGTAAGTTTGGTCATGTGACATTTCGATATTGCCATTATAATTTTTTGTATGTTTTCCTTCTTAGAATATCACTAGTCTATAGTTTCAAGTCCGTCTCTTTAGCAATCCTATTCAGCGTGCGGAGTGCATTCGTCAGTGTAATGAGGGCTTCCGTTTTTGTGCTCACCAGTTGGCGCCACTGGCGAGTATGGTTCTTAAATATAGCTGTTAAACGCAGTTATTACGCGCATGAAAGCAAAGTTTGATATGAAATTTCTAATGCCGTAGAAGTGCGATTAAATAAAAAATCGAGTAACTGCAATTTTGTGCACCCCTTTTTTTTCGAAAAAAGAAGGATAACATTTAAAACTCTATTAAAGCAGTGGTGTGAAACCCGTGCCTATCTTAAACTGCCATATTTGGAAAATATTCACAACAATAGAAAAGTACCTAGTAAATAAACTCGCGCTATCAAATTTAACATTTTGAAGACTTCACTCTATACCAACGCCCCTAGCGGCAAAATATTCTTGACAGGTGCCTTGTATGGAATAAACACGTAAAAATGACTGCTGAACACAAAAAAAATATTTCTTTGCTGAATTGTTCTTAAGTATACAGGGTGAGTTTTCGAAGTGGGCGTGGATGGCCGAATCCGAAACTATGAGAAATAGCGAAAAACACTCAAAGGAGTCACAAGGATGATTTTGATAAAAATTAAAACTGCATCATTGGATGTTTGAAAAATAAATATTCCTAGCCAGGAAACGAAACCGCTGATTTTGATAAAAATGCCTACTGTTTTTCGCGATTGCGGAGTATCAATCACTCGCTGAGAGAAGTGGGACACGACTGCGTTATTAATCAATTACAGTCGTGATAAATATACTATGAGTGTGTTTCTTATCAGTCTCGGGTTGTGATTGGATGCGTCCGTTTTGACCTGCGCACTGCAAGCTCCTACGCCTTACCTGAGTGGTAATTCTAGCTGCTATAAATACAAGGTCGGCTTTGTTTCGATGCGTTATCTAAAGTAAACTATGCCCTTTAAATTGTATGCTTTCGTTTATTGAAACTTTACTTCGTATTTCGTCTTTGATCACCCTTAAATAGTTATTAACTTGAAAAATAACTGGTTATTAACTTTGTGTGTAGGTACTTTAGATGCTCTCCTGCCTAAACCTTCAGGAAATACTTACAGGCTTGATGTTATGTGTTTTTTTAAGTTACCTTACCATAGGTCATTCAAATACGAATATCGCAGCAAAGTATTAGTCAAAGTATAGAAATGAGCAAAAAGTAAAAAAAAACTATGAGCAATAAAATCTCAACGGCAATTGTCAAAACACTTTTAACATGCACAGCTATTCCTCCTTGAATTCCTCCTTTCTTTGTTCTTTCTATTAAAACTCCCTTCTTTTACAGAACTTAATCCATAAAAAAGTGGACGAGCTGTATACTCTGCCTATCTCCTCAGAAAAGACAGGCGTAATATAAGTGCAATAATATAGAACTCTGCATAACTTTCTTAAGAAATTAAACAAATATTTATTTGTGAGCCGCACAGGAGACACGAGATACTTTTTATCAACAAACAGCGTAAATCTAAAATTACACGTATCCATCTTACAAACTGTAGAAACTTCATACAAACTTTCAATCCCCTTTTTACCCTTTTACGGGTGGAATTTCCAAAAACCACTAAAAACAAATTATTTTTATCAACCAACAGCGTAAATCCAAAATTTCACGTGTCAGACTTATAAACTGTATAAATTTTATACAAACTTTCAACCCCTTTTTACCCCCTTATGTGTGGAATTTCCAAAAATCCTTGCATGGCGCGTACTTACTTCACTTGAGGAATCTCCCTGCCAAATTTAATCTTTATACGTCAAGCGGTTTTCGATATTTCGTGATAGGTGAATGAGTGGGCTTTCGCTTTATAGAATATGTAGATAGATAGATTCTAATGTAAGCTAGGTATACGTAACTGTAATGTTTTATCAAAATCCGTTCAGTACAGCTAAGCCTAGGAGTGGTATTCTCTGCCAGAGTCGGTGTTTCCTAATACCTACAACCTGGTGGTCTTTGAGGTATGAGTGCTTCACCGTCGACGACCACATCATCACGCTTACCGTCCACCAACGCGAGCCTATCAACAAAAATAAAGAAACAATCCCACCGCACTATTCCCAAACTACTGCAACTCCTGAAAGCCAAAATCAAAAGTGGTGACCACCAGAAAAGCGCCGAGGCAATGAAGCTTGACGAAGTCCCGGAGAATGAATTTGACCGTCTTGGTTCCCGCAACGGAATTAATCAGAAAAGAATAAAGGAGGAGTAGGAAAACAAAAACATAATTTCCACTTCCCTCCATATCAAGCAGGAGACAGAACAAACAAGGCCAATAGGCACAAAGGGTCGTTTACAACTGGGATAAGCCCTATTGCCTAGCACCACGGATAAAAATTGTGAGCTTTTATATTTCATTCCAATATAGGTCTGGCAAAAACGGTTGAACTCACGGATATTTGTTTTAGTTTCCACAAGGTCCGTATAATAAATAACTTCGGATGCAGCCTGAACATTATCCAACATAATATTGCGTTCATTCTGCCAAAAAATACACTCCCTAAGATATGATGTGCAGATTGTACATATTCCCAGTCCGATGTAGAACACTGACATAAAGGCGAGGCAACGAGCTTGAACGAAAATAATTTACTTTTAAAGTTACCATGCCCTGTGAAAAATAAAGAAAGTAGCAAAAACTCCACCCTCACAAACTTTCGCATTTGTAGTTGATACTCACCCGAATACTATTAAACAGGTAGAAGAACACCCAAGTGATGATGACATTGTAGTATAGAGCCACAAAGAGTGTAACCATACAGCTGGAGATCCCGATGCCGCCGAGCCACGGATGGATGGTGTTCCAGACGCCCAGGGAACCCAGACGCATCTTCTGACCGATGGCCATCTCGATCAGGAAGAGAGGGATTCCTTCCAGTATTAACATTATTAGGAACGGGATGAGGAAGGCGCCTGTGGAAAAAGAAAATGGTTGGTTACTTTTTTCTACACTATACTTTCATGCGATCACATCTTGCCTGAGATCTTGATATGACATGAGCTTTAAAACACAAATAAACAGCTGAGGGCTTTTTTAAATTAAAACAAACTGAAAATGTAAAAAAAATAAACTAGCTGTGCTCACAGCTTCGCTCGCGAAAAATACACAAACATATAGAATTATTGTCTTGTGTCTTAGGGCTTTTTCAAATTAAGACGTTTGCTGCGGTGCCGCAGCGGTGCGTTGGTCGTACTGCACATGATCGGTGGATTTTTTCCATACAATTTATACACCAAGAGCGCGGTGCGGCGCCGCCGCCGGTGCCGCGCACGCGCTACAGCAGGACGAGTAAGTGTGTGCATAAATTGTATAAAAATGTTTTAAAAAATCAACCGGTTACTTAGCGCAGTACGACAAACGCACCGCTGCGGCGCCACAGCAGTGCCGCACCAAACGTCTAAATTGAAAAAACCTCTTTCCTAATATCCTATAAATAAATAAAGATCGAGCTACTTCGTATACCACATATCTATATGTCATTTTGAAGTAAACTCGCTCCACCCCAATATAAATAATAGCTATATAACGGCAAAAAAAAGATATTGTCAATAAATAACAAACTGATTTATTCTTCTTCTAATAATATTCTTTACAAACAGTCGATATGCAGGCAGATTTACATGACCTTGAATGGCAGACCTTGCTTATCACATTATGGTCGAGGTACCTAATATGTGAAGTGTAGAAATGCACTTAGTTAAATTAAAATTGTAATGTATGAAGTAGTAATTACTGTAATATTTATGTATTCACTAATAAGTATAGGTAAATAGACATGATTACAGTTGTAATCTAAAACTGTTATATAAACTACAATTATGGCACAAACACAGTGAAAACAGTAACAATTTTGTGTCATAAAACCAACCTTTTTTTTAAAGGTAGCTTTTATGCTACCTTTAAAATAAACTGATAAAAAAAATTGGTAGCAAAACGCTTCGCTGACTTAATTTGGTATCTAATAGCCTGCACGAGTTGCGTATTTTTTGGTAGAGAGCCAAACAAATTGTTTAGGTCTATCAACTTTTTTTATGATAATTATGTGGTCCTTAAAATGTACGACAAAATTATATCTATCTTTAAATTTTAGGTATACACAGGATAAAAATGTTTTTTTAGCAAACCAACTAACCATGGTTTTTATTATAGACTAGCTTATGTAAGCGGCTTCGCCCGTGTGAAAAGTATTTTTTTTTATCCCAAGGGAACATTATACCGGGATAAAAAGACTATAATCTATCTCTGTGCCAAATTTCATCCTGATACATTCAGCTGTTCTGGAGTAATTGAGTAACAAAAATACATCCATACATCCACCCAAATTTTCAATTTGTTGTTTTTTTTTTATAAATTTTACTAATTAATTTCGATAAAGTTTTTGATTTACACTAATAATAGAGTAAATTATTAGGTACCAGTAGTATAAAAAAACTGCGAAAGATGTTCTTGTTCGAAATTTTAGGTATATTTAATGGTGGACAGTTAATTGTGCCAATGGGTGTATAATGTAATCTGCGGTATAATGACACTACAAGGGCCGTCGTTGCGAAAGGTTGTCCGCAAGAGGGCGTCCTTTCGCCGCATCTATGTAACCTGGTAGCAGACAGCCTAATCAAAATACTCAACGAAAAAGATTTCTTCACCGTAGGCTACGGGGATGACATAACGATAATAATAAAAGTAACTCACGAAAACACTATATGCAATCTCAATCGTCAAGCCCTGAAAATAGTATAGGTATGATGCAACAAGCACCAACTCTCAGTGAACTCCACAAATACCGAACAAATTCTCTTCACATAAAAGAGAAAACCGATGACACTGCAGCTACCGCGATTCTTTGGAACAACCCTAAGCCTTTCAACAGAAACCAAATACCTGGGCATCTATTTGGACAAACAACTGAACTGGGCTAAACACACGAACTATATCACTATAAAAGCCAGCATGGCCCACGCACAGTGACGTCTGAAGGATTTAGTGCGGAAACCAAATCCATAACATAGAACATAGAGCTTATAATGTACTATATAATTTAATTTGACCTTTCATAACATGTAAAATCGATGTATGTACGTCCACGTAAGGATCGGTAGCATTCTGCCCACCTCCAAGGCCCCAAGGGAAAAAGACGTAAATTTATGTATGTGTCTGTGGATACGCAACACATCGACAGCGAAAAACCAACGCGTTGTGGTCTCTTTAATTAAATCACACCTCAACAGTGAAAAATTCGTGTGTGGTCTTTCGGCGAAAGACACAACTCACAACAAGTTGGAAAAGCGTTGGTACCTTAAAGTGAAATTCGCTTTGAGGCTGTATTAATCTATTGTTCTTAAAAGAAACTGAAGAAAAAGAGCTACAAAAAATAGTCAATGGTGCACTCTCCAAAAACATTTTTTTAGAAAGAAGCGCGACTACTCACAGTTTTATGCCAAGTAACCATAAAAAATGCCAAAACTCTCAGAAACTAAAATAATTTAAACAGCAAGTCGGTAACAGTGCAATGCAGAGTCATAATATTTAAGATCTTATAGGTTCGGCAAGATTGTACCTATGTCTGAAAATCGTTGTCGATCATGAAATTCTATAAGCAAAAAATTCAATTCTACGACGAAATAATATGCACGAAAAAACCTTTTTTAACAAAAAAAAATAACCGACGAAATAACGAGCTAAAAAGCAAAAGATGAAAAAATCTTTTAATCCAGCATTTTGAGTTGGCGCCAAACATATATAGCTAAAATATGCAAAAACCGGTGAAACTGAGCGAATTGTTCAAATGCATTTGCAATATGACCAGTGTGTGTTACCAGTGATGACATATGGAGGACATATATCAGAAAGCTTACAGTCACCCAAAGAGCAATGGAGAGGGATAAGCTCAGAGTTTCCTTGTGTGAACGAATCAGGAATTAGAGATACGCAAGAGAACCAGGGTTACTAACATAACCCGAAGAATTGCTAAACTTACGTGGCAGTGGGCAGGGCACATTGCTCGCAGAACGGATGACCGATGGGGCAGAAAGGTTCTGGAGTGGCGACTGCGATCCGGAAGATGTTGCGTTGGAAGGCCTCCACCAGGTGGACCGATGACCTGGTGAAGGTTGCGGGGATCCGCTGGATGCGAGACGCACGGGACCGGTCAATGTGGCGACGCTTGGGGGAGGCCTATGTCCAGCAGTGGACGTCTTTCGGCTCGACGTTCTTTCGGGATGATGATGATGTGCAATATGGATTATTATCCATCACGCCTGTATTCCCCCAAGGGTTAGGCAGAGGCTCACCTAAGCACACCCACATTTTGCCAGTTATAATCAAGTACCATGTAAAAAGCGAGCCTATTGCCATCTACCGGGCACGAGTCCAGAGTCCGGGCTGCTACTGAGACATTCCAGATGGAAAACTCTATAACACTACTATACTCCTTTTGAAATAACATTAAAAAAATACAAAACAATTACGTTCAACCGGTTTTGAGTTCTATCCCGTGAAAATAAGGATGATATAAAAATCATAAATCTGTTACCAAAATTAACTGTATAATACAGCTGCCATTTGTCATATCACCAATGCAATTGAAGTCAAAATCGGTTGAACGTTATTTAAATGTTGTCTCAAATGAAGTATAATGATAAACAAACGTCAACGGTCTTTTGATCTAGCAAAACCTCTGCCTACCCCTTTAGTGGATACTGTCGCACATACAAAAGTATGTGTGAAACATAATGAAACATAAAAAAGCAGAAGCACGTTCTACTAGTGTTTGCACAGTTTTGACGTCAACCACATTACACATTAAAGCCGCTTTAGCGCTGCCACACAAATTCAATATTAAACGTTACGGCCACTGGTCGTGTTTTTTAATCCGCTTGATTGCCAGGGGCCAGGGTTTGGGTGCGTTGCACTCTTGTTTTGCAAACTGTCCTGTTGTATATTGAAAGGAAGGTTCTCATTTTATAAAAATCAGAAAAAGTAAGCACTATATTATTCTTATATTTGCGCAGTATAAACTTACCTACTAATTTACAAACTCAAAGCCTGATAAAATAATAATGGTCCTCAAACCATTATTTTAAGTAAGGGTAGTCAGATAACTTTATCAGAGGAATAAAAATGGCGGTTTAACAGCTTGTGGATAGGAAAAATGTCGAACAGCCTTATTTTTCTTTAGTTAAAAATTAGCGCTAAACCAATCACAGGTACTTTTGGAGTGTCAAGGTGTCCGTCAGATAGTCAAAATGGTAATCGAGACACTGCTATACTTAAAAAAAAAAAATACAAATCCATGTTTCTGACCTATCAAAACTAAAAAAAAAACGCTTATTTTCAAGGAGGCTGTAATCAATATAGTTCAAAATATTATCAATTATATGCTGCACAGCAACAAATCCTTAATAATTTAGAAAACAAATTAGACAAATAGGACCAAAATATATTAGAGCTGATAACATTAGTCGTCCATACACGTTTAGACGACACGCAATTTAAGGACACGAACCCTAACATTACCCAAAAGTTCAACATGTTAAACTATGTCAACAGTACTTAAACTGTTCTCAAAGACGAAGTCGAAAGAGGGGAGGACCCTCTTTCGACTTCGTCTTTTGGTAAATTGCAAAGCAAATTTTAAATGTAGCTATTACTGTCCGGATCAATTTGAGACAATTTATAATTGTTTCTAAACATGACAATGAGCTCAAATACGATGGTGCTATCTTAGTTGGTTGAGGAGTTGCTATGGGCACCTTCCGGTTCCATCATGAGACCAGCTCCATAGTATGTTTCCAAAGTTACATAAGTATCTAGTAATACCAATGTCACTGGTTGTCAGACTAGAAATAAAAGAAAGAAAGAAAAATATATTTAAAAATAACAAAAAACCCGACTGCTTAAAAAGCGAACTAAAAAGACATTAACAAGAAGAAAATAGTGCTGTGCAGTCGGAGGATACATAGGCGCGAGCTGCCTCACCAAAACCAGATCTTGTATAGTACTTATTTGTATTTTTTACATTTAAATATATTAGTGTGATAAATTTTTGCAATCACCTTTATTTTGATACCCCACACCATGGGTTTGGAAGAAAAAAAAATCTGGGCCCACACAATATGGCGCCCAAAAGCCGCCATTTTTATATTTTCCAATTTTAATGTAGCCAGTGACACTCGCAGGTTTAAGACGAATCGATTAATGTAAGAATAATCAAAATCGGCCAACGCGTTTGGTCTCTAGAACGCCACATAGGAAAAAACATACATTCATGCTTTCATACATACATACATATACTGATAAACACATTACCCTCCTTCGGCAGTCGGGTAAAAAGCATTTATTGTCAAGTAACGACCCTGAAATCGCCAGCCCGCCTTGAGCAAGCGTGGGGATAGTGTGCCTTCTATGTATGAGAGAGGCCTTTGCCCTGCAGTGGGACAGTAATAGGCTCATCATCAGCATCATCATCTTCCTGCCCTTATCCCATGTTCCTTGGGGTCGGCGCAACACATTTTCTTCTTGCAAACCGTCCTGTGGGTATCACGCTATCACTGACTCCCTTTTCTTTCAAATCACTCCTCACACATTCCATCCTATAATAACATCTGTATCTTGTACCTACTTTCTGCAAATAAATCATTATTCTATTGTATTCTATTCTATCCATCTATTCACATTTATATTCATAACTCTTTTAGTAACATGGGTTTCGTCCCTCCTCATCACAAGACCATACCAGGACAAAACGGTTTCCTTTCAACTTTTCTGTCACTGGCGCCACTTTCAAACTTCCTCTAATATACTCATTTCTCATTTTATCCATTCTCGTCACGCCACACATCCATCTCGACATTCTCATCTCTGCTACATGCAATCTCTTTTCAGTCATCTTTTTCACGACATTCTGATCCATACAGACAGTAACAGGCTGATATTATTATTATTATTATAACAACCCCATTCTTAGTGCTACGAAGATAAATCTGTATTCAAATACACGCGTGGCCTTTTGAAATACCTCTTTTAACGAAGATACAATAGATATGAAACCAGTTATTTAATACAGCCTAATAAGATAAACAATCAATTCTATATTTAGCCCTGCTGCCTTGTCTGGGTCGCGAGGTATCGATTTTAAATGGCTACGAAGCTGCTACGACGTAGCAAGTAGCTCGTAGACGTTGCTACGGACAATCTTTGCTACGAAACTACGAATGTTGATGCTAAGTTTGCCACGGTATAATTTCAAGTTGGCGGTAACTGGCTTAGTTATAAGAACGGTTTGAACTCCAAGTTAAGCAAGGCTTGCCGAGGCCGGTCAGTGGATAGGTGACCATCTTTATATAGCGAGATTCTTCTGTGTCTCGGCAAGTATGCGAAGCTACAAGTCCTAGTTGTCGTTTGCAGAACTTTGACAGCCGTTACTGATGGTCAGAAGCCAGGAAATCTGAATCTAGTCTTAGTCTAGGGAGTTACCAGATCAATCGATCGATCGTCGATGTTAAAAGGAAATGAGTTTAATGTGACAAAGTCCCATTTTCGTTTCAATGAACTTGAACGTTAAAATAGGGAACTCGAGAAAAGAACATACATATATTTAATATCATAATTGCGAAAGTAACTATGTTTGTCTGTCTGTTACCATTTCACGCTTAAACCACTGAACCAATTTAGATGAAATTTGGTATGGAGATAGTTTGAGACCTGGGTAGTTTTCATCCCGGAAATAATCCTTAAGGGGGTGGAAGATTGTACGGTGAACCAATAATTTCACAAGTAACGTAGCGTACACACTTAGAATATTATAGCACGGTACTAATGTTACGCAGACGAAGTAGCGGTCGAAATCTAGGAAGTACATGCATAAACTCAGGTCTTTTTCCCAAGAGGAAATACGGAACGCAACCTGTGTGCTTATTCCGAGTTTTAAAACGTACTCACTCGTGATAACGTAAGCGATCTCTTATGTCAAAATGCATACAAAAAAAAGAGTTTTATCCTTACCGTCCCCAGACAGCGCTTATCCAATTACAATACAAATTGACGTTTACGTTTATGCGATTGAGCGTGAGTAAAAACATGTACTAAGGCCTCTGATACGATCCCTACAAATACATTTTGCTTCGCTAAAGAAAACTTCAGGTTGACATGTAACAAATATATTAACATATATACAATAGAACATTCTAAAAAAAAAACAAGCCTATATACAAATAGTAAGGGGAGAGGGAAAAGCGCTCATTGCGATGGAACTGCACAATTTGATTCCGCTTAGCCCTTTCCATCATCGGACTACAAGACGTACGGCAATGCGCCATCGGTACATGGTTGATATCCCACCCATACGCACAAAGCGTTTTGAAAATACTTTCATTGTGCGTACAGTTAAGGAGTGGAATTCCCTGCCGGCGTCTTTGTTTCCTGATAGCTACAACCTAGGGGTCTTCAAGTCAAGAGTGAATAGGTTACTTCTAGGCAAGCGTGCTTCACCTTCGACCACATCATCACTTAACATCAGGCGAGATAGTGGTCAAACGCGAGCCTATAACAAAAAAAAAAAAAAAAAACTTTAATTATTTGCCGCGATAGAAGCGTCCACTGCTGGACATAGGCCTCCCCCAAGCGTCGCCACACTGATCGGTCCAGGTAAAGAGAACCGGCCCCTGGCAGGCTGACGGACGGACAGACATACGGCGTCGTTGACTCGTCATTATTTTGCATGGTATAGAAACTTTTAACACCGTTCTTTTAACGTCGGGTGTTAAACACTACAAGGTTCTAACGTGCGTACAAGGTTTTAAAAGGCCTGTAGGTACAGAAAAAGGCTGATTTAATGATCATGATGTCATTGTAGGTACGATTAAATTCATTGTAAAGATGGCGTGTTCACTATATAACGGATGTATGAGTCAGATGGTCATTTGTCATCATTGTTTTAGTTTTTCAGGCCTATAGGGGTTTAATATCGACAACAAGTTTTTAAAAAGTCTTCTGTTTGAACACGTGACTCTTTTTTAACCGATTTCCCAAAATGGAGGAGGTTATCAATTCGACTATATTTTTTTTGTGTGTGTGTTACCTCAGAACTTTATACTGGGTGAACCGATATTGATATTTTTTTATTATTTGAAAGCTGGTGCTTGTCATGTGGTTCCATTTGCCTTTTACCTCTTTTACGTAACTAGTGCGCTTTTTCAAACAGTTACTGTAAACAAGATAAACAACACAAAACGAATAAAATCAAATCTGCAAATCAATTCACTATTCACCTCTCATCTCATCGAGAGCTTGTTTACAACCCACTCTTTGATAAATCGATGCAGCGACAGGTGAAATCTAGAACCCTTTCACATTGCAATTTCAATTTTATTCCTTTGCGAACATGATTCAAAATTATAAACCTGTTTACCTGGCTAGCTCTGCTCGGGCCGACACTAGGCAAATACATTTTACTACGTAGGTGCTAACTGCGTTTTCCGGGATACGGGACTGCAGGTTAGAGTGTACCTATAGGGTGTACTTATACGGGGATTGGTACGCCATGGAATAAAAAGGAATGAAGTGTCCAATGTGAGAGTTAACTGTGTCTCCTGCATTCAAAGTTGGCTATATATTTTTAACTAGCTGTCGACCGAATTAAGTAAGCGACAACGGAAGAGTTTAAAAATAAACTTTATTTGATCCCAGTTACAGCAAGACAGTAATTACTTAATTCTACAAAATGTTGATCTTATATACTAATCTTATTGCTAACCAATCATCTCTGCTAATGACGCATGTCCTAGATATTATATGCTGACATATAGCTGTTATTCTAATATAATATAATTATTGGCTGATGAAGCTAATATTGGGGGATTGGAGTTCCTTAACTCCTCCCTCCCTAAGAGAGAAATTATCCGAAGGCGTCGCAGATGACTTCGGAGAATTTCGGCAAAAACGAAAAACATTTAATTTGTATGAGATGACGACAATAATTATTATGATAATGATATACTCTAAAATGGTCCATACGCTAATTTCTATTGTCACTATTTGGGTTGTACCGTCACTTTCACTAAATTTGGCACTTTGTAACAATTCTTTCACGTCACTAAAGTCCACGTTTCTTAGGTCGACCTTCTCCGTCCTTGTCTGTATGTCTTGTTGAAGCTCTGGCATCTCGACCAATGGGAGCTTGAAACTGGAAATTGTAGTGTTTGTGGCGGCACCAACAATTACTCCTCCTATTTGCGCCTCGCATTGTTGACTCAGTGTCACGATATAGGTCCCAAAGATGTTGTATTTGCGGATTTCCTCATTGCAGTTTTCGGTAATGATCAGGTTGTCCTCTGTGTAGACCAACCATTGGCTATCCGTTATCTTCTGCACCTTAGGCTTTTCTATCTTGATACGATTCTTTACGCAGCTATTGTAGTTATTCTTCATCAACATAATTTGTTCTATACAGGTCTCGACTGGATTCTGAGCTAAATTACTTTCATCACAAAGAAATCTGTCATTTTCAATTTCAGTACATGAGTTTACCACGGGCATGTATTTCAATCGATTCACCATTAGGTAAGGGTATTTGGGAATAATGGTAAAAGTGTCTGGAGAATGGAAAATAGGAATAGGAATAACCTTATAATAATTATATGTTTCGTTGTCTATTAGAGGGACTTCTAACACAAATACTAATCTATTGTTATTTAAATATGATTTGACTATGATATTACGTTCTAGTTTTATTAAATTACTTTTACTAACTGGATATATTGTCCTAGCATGTTTACTAATTGTTTCTAAACTGCTGTACAGTTCTGTGCTATTTATAATAGACTGGTGCAAAACATTTAGTTTGCTAAAGGCGATTGCGGACTCTATTTCTTGTATGTTCTCATAACAAGTTCGAAAGTTGCTTAAAATTTGGTACATAGTATCTATTATTCGTAGTAACTTGTTAAATTTGAATTCATTTTCAGCTAGTTTTTCTATGCCATTAGTGTGTGAGCCTAATCTTTTAATATTTGAATTTATGATTTCTGAGTCATTAACTAATTTATCGAAAGCTTTTTGCATCGATGACACTTTACGTTCGACTGCATGTTCTCTATTCTGGAGTAAAACGATTTCCTTATCATATTTAATTGCATCGTCTTCATCTAAATTACCAGATATAGCTTCCCCGTCTAGTAAGTTGACTGGCAATCTAACTCTTAATTCACTACGAGATGGCAATTGATATACCTCTCTCATAGGTGGTGCGTATATTATTGGAATATTCGCATTTTTTAAATGCAAAACTTGACTTTCCATGTTTATTTTTGCCTGTAACTGTTTAAGTAGGTTACTACCTATTAACCCATCATACCTATCATCAACACTGTAAACATAAAATTTATGAAATTCCTTACTGCAAAACGTAGCTGGTAAAGGAATAAATGCCGTTTCGCTATGAACACTCGATGCGTGAGTACTAACAACTTCGAAGGGTTCATATTGCAACCGATCCCTAAAGTACTTGTTTGCAATGTGTGGGCTTATGAAAGACCTAACACTGCCTGTATCTATCATAAACACTGCATTTAATTCTGGTACGACTATGTGTGGTAAGTTAAGACGTTTATTGCAATTAATTTTTATTCGCTCTCTAGGGTAGAGGCGGTTATACGAAAATTTCCCTGTCTGGGATCTTCAGGAATTTCCTGGAACTCATTATTTGAGTTGTCAAAACTTGGTTCGTTATAGCTATGATTATTAGTGTAATTAACACGGCGTGAACTTGCAGTGCGCATAGTAACGTCAGTGTTCGACTTTGAATCCGGCGGAGATGCTTGCGCTGCAAAAGGTGACGTTCGCGGTGCATAAGCCGTGTTGGCTTTGTTGCGCCATCGGAAACTGTGACCTACTTGTCCTATTGTTATGATCATTATTATTTGTCCGATTGAAATTATTTTGATTATAATGTTGCCTATAATTCCTAAACTGCTGCGAATTGTTCATCGTAATTGAACTACTCGTGGCGTTATTCGGTGCAACTGCACTGGATAGGCTCTGCGAATTATACTTCGCACTATTGAAATCGGAAAAAATATTTTTATTAGATCTATTATAATTGCGGTGATCATTTGTTTTAGAATTATAGACTGATTGAAAGTTCTGTTCTTCTAAAACAATTTTCAACGCGTCTTCCAATGTCGAAACGTCGCGTAAACGAACTAACCTAACTAGGAATGGCGGTAAATTGAATAGAAAAACATTCATCGCCCTATTACTGTAGATTATCTGCTTAGCCTTCCGTAAAGACTCATCAGCAATAGTCTCTGATATTTTGGAAAATAAAATGCTTCTCATATGCTGTATCCTATGACACAAATCTAAGTAACTTTCACTTTTGTTAATTTTACAGGATTCTAACTCCATTGCTAGACAATCTTCAGTACGTGGGTCGCCAAAGTGTTGATTTAACAGCATTTTTAGCTCATCCCACGTATTTATAGAGTCCCTTTCGCCTACCAAACTAGCTGCTTCGCCTGTTAATCTACTTGTTACTACATGAAATAAATAATTGTTTTGTACAACGCTCCCTTGGAATGTTGTTAAAATGTATTCACATTTTTTAATAAATAAGGGTAACGCTCTAACATCGCCATTAAATACTGGAATTATGTTTACCATCTCTTGCGGAACACGGTTTATACCTTCCATTATGAAGTGAAATAACGAAGCTTCACAAAAAGTAAGCACAAAAATTAATAAATTATCCCTAACTATTTACTACAACTAACAATCTATAAAATATTATTACGGCGTTGTCCAATCCCTAATAATACACACAACATAGATTAATACAAGGTTGGGATGCAAATGGAAGAGCTGAGAGGAAGGTGAAAAGATTTACTCACAATTCCGCAGCTATCTTCATGATCCCTGAATTACTGCTTGGCTCCTGGTCCTCTCCTGGTTTGATGTGGCTTCTTAATGTATTTGTTTGTTCGGTGATCTCTGCTGAACCGTTGAAACGGACGTCGGCTGCTTCCCGTAGATGTGGATACGTGACAGACTGACTACAGAGATCCTACCGGCTGCGCCAATTAAGTAAGCGACAACGGAAGAGTTTAAAAATAAACTTTATTTGATCCCAGTTACAGCAAGACAGTAATTACTTAATTCTACAAAATGTTGATCTTATATACTAATCTTATTGCTAACCAATCATCTCTGCTAATGACGCATGTCCTAGATATTATATGCTGACATATAGCTGTTATTCTAATATAATATAATTATTGGCTGATGAAGCTAATATTGGGGGATTGGGGTTCCTTAACTACCGCGACTTCGTCGGCGAAGCTTTTTTACTTCAAATAGCGAATTTTTTATATCGCGCAAAAATATTAAAAGTTTGCCCTACAAACTTCCACCCCTTTAATGATGATTGCTAGTAAAAAACTATCCTTATGGTCAATCCGCTATTACTTTTTACCCGACTGCTGGAGGAAGGTAAGAAGGTATGGTATGGTAAGGTCTATTTATGTATGTATATTTGTTCCTATGTGGTGTTCTTGATGATTCTCAATACGTCAATCGATTCGTCTTAACCTTGCGAGTGTCACTGGCTTCATTCAAACTGAAAAATGATTTTTTTTCCCATCCTGTGGGGTAACAAAATGAAGGGTTTTAAGAGGCGATTGCAAATATATAATAATTATATGTTCAAAAGTAATTCGAAAAAAAAATGATGACTGATTATTCTTTTAATATTGCCTTTTCCGATCAACTAGCTATACAAAAAAGCTAGTTAAAAAAATCAATAAACCCGACTGTTTAAGAAGCGAACTAAAAAGCCGTTATTTATTTTTCGATTAGCTTTTTTGTATAGCTAATCGATCGCAAAAGGCAATATTAAAAGAATAACTAACGCACTTTTAGTGTGGATAACTGGGATTCATCATTGGTATAAGGCATTATACAGTGCATATGATGTAGATCCATTCACAATCAGTTTGAATTCGGCCAGAAGGTGCTTACATTTTTCAAGTAGCGGTAGGTTAGATATATAGTTTTTATTATTTACTTTCTCATCACTCATATAATTGCAAACCAAGTATTTGTATTGCTTCTCACTTTAATTAAAGCGGTGTGTTTTTTTTGTTTTTGTGCTCACACCATAAATTATTAAAACAAGTTTATACATGAGGATTTGTAATTGGCTTTCTGGTGACTATGGTTGTCTTTTTTGGTTGTTTTATAAGCTGGAACTTCTAAAAAAAAGGAGATTGATATCCATTTATGCATGTTTTTTTTTATTTTGGCCGTTTGCCAGCAAAAAGTGGTAAACTTTTTTCAGTTTACTTAATTATTCAAAGAATTTGCTTTTGACTCATAAATAATTCATATTTTATTCATCGCCTACTTATGATATTTCTATCTAATCGTCTGCGATATTTAGTATCATTACACAACTCGCTACTTTTGCCGTCAAACTTTCTATTTTCCTTTCAAAAGTTACCATCAGCACTCCATTTGTCTTTCCTCTATGTTACATCGTAACCACATAATTATATTTGATCCATCGGGCCAGACAGACACACACACCCACCCAAATCTATGTAGAGACGTAGAAACCAAGGGAGGCGCACCCCACCTTATCTCCCCTCGGATATCAAGAAAATTGTTCCGGAAACTGTTTTTACGAAGAGGTAATATTTTTTCTTTTTTACTGTGTATTCGTATTGAATGCATGTAATGTTGGGCAAATTGGCGTGTTTGTGAGGCAGGCGAAAGTAATGAAGTGTGGGTGTTAAGGTTACTGGTTTGAGATTGTAATGAGGTTAATACATAAGTATTTTTAGAAGCTTTTATTTAACTTGCCTTGTTAGGTATGTGTGGGCAAATCTTGCAACTGAATTTTAAAATAGTTATCCCAAACCGATTCAGCTGAAGTTTGCATTTGGTATAACAATGCACGGTAAGCTTAAAAGCTTGTTAAAAATATACGGTAAGCGAAACTATTAACATGTAAATGCTCATTGTATTTATGATTTTTCTAGCTACTGCCAGCGGCTTCGCCCGCGTGAAAAGTGTTTTATCATCCCGGGGCACATTTTACCGGGATAAAAAGTAGCCTATGTGCTATGCCAGACTATAATCTATATCTGTGCCAAATTTCGTCCAGGTCTGTTCAGTCGTCCTGGCATGATTGAGTAACAAACCTACATCCACACACACACATCCATCCAAACTTTAACATATCTAATCTATCTAATACCTTTAAACGAGCAACTCTAATCTGAATCTCGGAAGCGGCTCCAACGATTTTCATGAAATTTAGTATGCAGGGGGTTTCAGGGGCGATAAATCGATCTTGTTAGATTTCATTTTTAGAAAACGTCGTTTTCTCTATTTTCACCCGAGCAGGGCTCGGGCGCACAGGTACTAATATTAGTAAGAAGACGTAATTAGTAGCATCGTTTGAGTAGGATGGTCTGAAAAAGCCTATTTAAACACGCTTTTATTAGCTTGGTATGTGTGTATAATTTTGTATATAGTAATTTTGAAGATAACTCCAAAAGCAACCCACGCTTTTTTAAAATATATATTTTTTTAAATCACTATTCATAATTTAAATTTATTGAAAAATGTTTTCTACTTTTTAGTTTGGTTTTCTATTAAAGCGTGTTTTTAGACTAAGAATAGTATACATTATAGGTATTGCAGTTATGTGTTATTACTCTCTCATACAGATGAGGCCTGTGCCCCAGCAGTGGGAACATTAATAGGCTTATGATAATGATGAATTGATGATGGTGATTATGATTAATTTATCAAAAAATATAAAAGTAAGGTTTTGAAAATAGTTTCGGAAAACTTGGCTCACACTGCCATGTGTCGAGATTTTTAGAAAGAGGTGGTAATTTTTCTCTTTGACTGTGCTCTGTATGTAATGTTGGGTAAATTGGCGTTTCTATGTAAGGAGACAGTAATTAAGTGTGTGGGATGTGTGGGATTTTTCTTTATGTATTGTCTAAGAAAAGTAATTCTATTTATGTTTTCTTGTAGGTGTAAATTATAATGAGAGGGCCGATCCCACTCGGATAAGAAAGCGTCGGGGAACCTCGACGCCTTTGTTTTGTACAGCCGCTAAATCGTCACTGCAAAAAAGTCGCAACGACATAGAGGAAAAACCGTTTGTAAATCGTGTCGTGTGTGGTGCGGTTTCGCGCAATGAACAAACGCTCTATAATAATATGTGGAACGCTGCATCGTTGTCTTGTGTCGTGTCGTGAACAAACGGCATTAAACGGCATTAATTACGTTTGACATTTCGAAAATCGTCATCGCTTATAGTATGACAAGTGACATTCTATCAGAAAATTGACAAATATATTTGAGAATGTCAAATGATATCGAAATATCACGTGATCAATCCCTTACATTTTGGCAATTCGACGGTCGCTATCGCTAACGTCGGGCGACACTTTTAAGACATCAGAGGCCCTAGACAAGTGTCATTCTATCATCGAAAGCGTGGCGATAGCGATTGTAATAAAAGCAAAATTGTATGGGATTGACAAGCGATATCGAAAAATCACGTGATCAATCCATTTTGACATATCGACTATCGCCTTCGCTGACATCGAATGCCACATGTCTAGAGCCTCAGTCTCTATTAAGATATCGTAAGTAAACTGACCCTCTTCTTAAGTTACTTTCAAAACTGCATTACCGAAAACAATATCCATATACTTTATTTATAGTCGCGAAAGACTTACTGATCACCACCGGTCACATCCGCTATCTACACCGGTATTTGAAAATAACTAACAACTTAGCTGCTAGCCGCAAGACAGTTGATCCATACATTCTGGATGTTTAACCGAACATAAATGTAATGGATCTGCTGTTCTTTTCTGTTGAATTTTTAAAAGTCGTAGAAGAAAATAAAGCCCTGCAAGGTTTATAGTGTTTTACCGATAACCCTGCATAGGAAGGAACCCACGCCAAGGCACTACAGTAAATACTACTAAGAGAGAGTAGTATTTGAACGATTGCGGATAGTATGACGCTCAGTCGCTCGGCAGCTCTATAAAATCAATAGTTTATTACTGCATATAGTACTCGAGTCTAGTGCTTTGAGGCGGTACAGTCACCAGCGTGAATACCTAACACTTACGAAAATTTAAAAACAATTTTCTCGTATTAAGTATTATAACTTTGATGAAATATCTGCAAGTGCCTATTGGCAGGCCAGGCATTATAAGAAAAAAAAAACAAAAACAATAAAAATGCAAAAACAATTAAACAAATTTAAATACAATATGTTGGTGAGTATATCTACTTGGGCCAGTTAGTCTCTTTCGAAAACAGGCAAGAGAAGGAAATCGATCGCTGAATCGAAAACGCATGGAAAAGCTACTCGTCCATGAATACGCTAATGAAGGGCGATCTGACGATCTTCCTGAAGCGAAACTCATCGACATTTGTATCTTGCCGTCCTAACCTACGGTGAACAGACTTGGTCACTGACCGAGTCACAAAAGTTCCGCCTTGAGGTTTGTCAAAGAGCAATGCAGCACAGCATTCTGGGCATAAATAGAGCTGACAGGATAAGAAAATACTTTCATACGGCACGTTAGCCGTATGAACAGAGGCCGCTGCGCAATAGTCTCCACAAATCAGTTGCCTGAGGATGGACGTCACCGCCGAGGCTGGCCCAGAAAGAGATGGCGAGACGACTGCAGAGGCTGGTCCGAGGTTGCTCAGTAAAAGAATATTTGCAAGAATTTGGGCGAGGCCTTTGCCAAGCAAAAGAGTGCCTATTTGGCCTCACTCAGGTATTTATATATATAAGGTTTTGGTTTCTTAAAATATGTCATTCAAATCGATGGGTATGACATAACCAAAAATTCAAAACTTATAAACCTTTGTACCGTGCAGTGGGATAGAAAAAGGAAAAATTAGTAAAATCAAATAAATAAATGCGAATAAAACTGTTTCACTAAACGTATTTAGAATACGTCAGTAAAAAAATAAAAAATAAAACAGATAAGTAAGTATTAAGGTTATTTCAAGTTTTTAAACGTATTTATAATGCTACAAACATTACAAGAATTGTGTTTTCAAACCCAGAAAATTAATAAATATTAATAAGATTATTTAAGACTTTCGCTATAATAGTCAAAAATGTTCAGGAGGATATTTGCCATAAGAAAACAGTATTTTTGTTTTTTATCTGATTGGGTACACCGTTCATGGTTAACATGCAAAATATTCAACGAGAACATTCAGGTCTCCTTTATATATATGTTACGGCTAATACCCGAAGTGCGGCTACACCTAGTATTAGCCGGAGCTTAGGGCACCCCGACACGGACAGGTTAGGTTCGAACGAGATGACGGGAGCTGAAGTGAGCCAGCAAAGCGAGCGAACTCAGCTCCCGTCATCTCGTTCGTGTTAGGTTACTTTAGACCCTGCGGACGGAAATAGGAGCCCCGCGCAGCGGGGCTCCGTCGACTATGTTGCGTGGCTACACCTAGTTCTAACCGGCTAAAACTAGGTGTAGCCGCACTAATACTAGGTGTAGCCGCACTTCGGGTATTAGCCGTAACATATATACGGTATGTAGGTATACTACAAGAGGAAATCGTTTTTAATTTTGTATTTATTTCTTTCGATTTTTGCGAAACTGTTTAAATATTTGTGCTTGTGACTGTACTGTACCTCGTAAGCTCAGCTCTATTGAAAAGTTAAGTGTGTAGTTTACAGACTTTATGGTCGATTACATTATAAGTGATTGAGGTTAAGTAATCGAAATGATCCTATCTTACTGTGAGTTCAACTTATATTTGCTTTACAGAAATCGAATACGGAGGATTAAAAATGGAGGAGGGAGTTGGAGGTTAGATATCCTGTATTTGATTAAGTATTTGTCAAAGTCTACCATACCCTACATAGCCTGTTTGTATTTGAACAAAAAAATCGAAAACATGTGACATCTACCAAACTGCACTGAGCCAGTGGGTAGACTGGTCCGTCCCCTCTTATAGAGAGGAGACCTGTGTTCCAACAGACAGTGGGAACATTAACGGTTGATTATGCTATGCCATGCTGAAAACAAGTCAAACTTTGGCATTAAAGTAACGTGTCAAACTTTCATAACTTCAGATTCTCAATTAAAAAACTGGACAGAAATCACTAAACGCGGCTAAAGAAGTTCACAATAAAAAAAAATACATTTAATACCTAGGTGGGTGGGGGTATACCTACACAAAACAGAAATTAAAGTTGACCTCCTCGACTTTTAAGAACTGGTTTAACTAGTTTTAACCACTCCTCTCAGTTTTAAGCGGTGGAAACTGGTGGTTGAAGTATGAATTAAGGCTCTTTGACTAAGAAAAAAGCGGAAACGTTATTTTCAAGTAGAAACGTACGTATATAGAATCATTCGAAGAGTGATGCCGTGTTTCTCTTTATTTTGTAAACTTGACTAGTATTAACATTTTTTTGGGTGGTAAAACATCCAATGACTTCGCCCGCTCTGTGTGAAACGGAATAAAACCGACCCGTATTCCTTCAGTTGCTTGAGCCAGGGCCGCGGTAACTCTCTTTCAAATTTATCCATGACCGACTTAACATGATTTGATTTCCTCTAGCTGGGGCAGAGGGCGTCCACAGCCGGTCGATTCTGTAGACATTTCACCTTGATGAATTAGGTAAAGTGAGCTAGTGAACTGTCATTCCAACCAATGTTAGGGATTGAACGCTCCTTCGAGATCACATTATCTAAGTCACCATGTTGAGATTTTTACAGAACAGCACTACTATAATAGTCCTCCACCGCGATTAGTCGTGAGTATCACTCTTCATCTCGCTCATTATCATTATTATTTTCTATAGGTACTACCAAACATTTTTTTGCACTTAAAACATTCGTTGTTCAAAAATACCTGAATCAAATTCCGAAGCAAGCATTACCTATTGCAAAGGTAGCTCTGTAGGCAAATCACGCGAACCAACAATTACATTATTAACACACGCCATTTCGGAAAATTCAAGTTCAATACTAGAAATTGCTTTGCAGAATGGTATAAAAATAAATCAGAAAAGGTCATATTTCATAACAAAATAGTGTTGTTTTTCCTTGAAATAAATATGGAAGTCTCATCGAGTCTCGTGATTCGGTATGTCAAAGAAAAATGATTATGCCAATTCCGAGCGTCTGTTTTAATCATTTTGATTGGGCAGGCAGTATCATATATTTCTGTTCTTATTATCTCATACTATCCAATGTGTGTGTGTGTGTGAAAATGTTGTGTGTGTGTGTGTGTGGCAGTAATATAGGTGCATATTCTCTACCCAATCCTTCTAGGAATACAGGGGTGATGGTGTTGCGACCTTTTATTATAAGTTAGTTGTGTCCATAAAGTCCATATCTTGCCTTAATTTTTTGGTCCTATCTCGCCGTAAAATGATCATGAGATCCAAAGTGAATCGATGTTTTTATCCAATGTCACATGTACCTACCTAACTCAATATCAGTTTTTCATACTTTCCTACTTATTTTCCCTAGGTGGAATTATGATTCTCGGAAAACATTAGTTCACATGAGCATAGCTGTAGACACTATTGTGCTATTGGGCTTAGTGTGAATTTATACTCGTCGGTCGAGCACGAGTTACGTACGTTGACGTAGATGTCAATTTGTGTAAGCGCTTTCTGGTGACAGTTAGGGGAAACCGCTTTTTTGTATACAAGTTATCATAAGAGAACGTTTACGTTGACGCGATCGAGTACTTTAAAAAACTCGTAATAAAGCCTCAGATAGGCTAGAATACAGATCAAGTTTAACGTAATTCTATAATTAAAAAAACTCACCTCCTCCATTCTGCTGACACAGATACGGAAACCGCCAGATGTTTCCAAGTCCCACAGAGTATCCGATGATGGACAGGAAGAACTGCAGCTTGCCAGACCACGCAGCACGATCTTCATCAGGGGCCTCACGTTGGAGGGAACCCCTGGATCCTTGCAGCACGATAGTGACACCATGGGGTCGCTCGCTCCCGTCAGCGCGCGCGTTCAACGGCGCCAACTCATGACCATTCCTCGGCCCAATCGCTTCAGCTTTTCCCGCCATTTTAGCTGTCAAAATCTCTTTTTTATCTATGGTAATTTCTGTAGTCGAGTATTTTACTTATAATTTGTAATCGATTTGAGAATCAATTTGATTTTTCTACTTAAAATTATTAATTGTTTTCTTCACTTTTATTGTCTTTTTTAATGTTTAAGTTTAACAAGATTATTAGAATGATTTCCTATGAATATGTTCATAATACGCTATTGATGTATTTCGTAATCGTAGGTGAAATACCGTATCGCGTCTTTTTTTACGAATTCGACTACTTTAAAATACGTGGTTGTCCTCTGCAATAGTTTTTGCCGTAATTTTAAGGAATCTCTGAACACGTTGTCGGTTTCTCTGTGCATATGAGAAGGTTATTTTGCCGTCAATTTGATTACAACATCCCGTTTGCACTCCAATGATTAAAGAAAGTAAAAAGGTGTTATTTTAATTTAGACATCTTTGAAATTAGGAACCATTGGAGAAGTCCGGTTATCTGAAACAAAAGAAAATAAAATTAATGTTTTTTGCATTTAACATGAATCTATCTACAAAATGAAAAAGACTCCTGGAAGTCTCACAACAATATTGAGATAGATATTTATGTCAAAATTTAACTCTTTTAGTAAACTTAAACATTAACCGTCTTATTAATAAAAATGGCGTATTCCCAGCTTACTTCGAAGTTACTCTTGGACTAGCTAATCCCGGAGTAACTAAGGATTAACATATATCTAGCAATGTTATTAATAAACATGGAATAACCTCGGACTAACTATTCATTTCTTAGTCTTGGACTTACGCGTAAATTCTGGCAACCCAGTTGAATTTAAAAGTAAAAAGAATGAACTAGTGAATGAAAATAAGCAAGTTGAAGACATTATGTAGAAAAAAAACTAAAAATGACATCTGCCTTAGAGATTTGACAGTAAAGGCGAAGGAGGGAATTTTAAATTATCTTAATAGCTTTAAACTTAAAAATTACTTATAATGATGAACACTTAAAATATGATAACATGTCTTATCAAGGCCTACCTTAACAAATATCTATTTATTAAGGTGGTTGTCATTTCAGGACTATAAATAACTATGTGAGCGCCATGATAAGTCTATCGAGAGAGATAAAATTGGAAGAACATAACAGGCGTATGGAGATGGCATAAGAATTACACAAAGAACAATTAAAATGTGCCTTAATAGAAAGAGAAATCTTGGAAATACGAAAATTTCGTGAAGAAAAACAGCTAACAAATGCACAAAACATAAATACATTAAATATATTTTTACATTTATTTTGCATAAAATGCGTTATTTTGCATACATTTTCGTGTTCATTCGAACCTTCAACTTCAGATATCAATAATCTTAAAACCTTAATCAAAACAGTTTAACTACACTCTTTTACTGTATTCAGTTTAAACAACAATAGTCACTGGATGCATATAAATATTTAATATCCGGTATAAAAAATCAGAGTCTATGTAATAATTGTGGTTGCGAGAGTTTTTGGCGGGATTTTTTCGAGCGTAGTACAGCGGTTGTTAATAATATTTGCAAATTGATTCCCAGTGGATATTGTGATATAAAATTGGTGCAGTTTTGTGTCTCAACTGTCTACGCAACTGGACAATATGTGAAAACATTGACAGAAGCAATCTCGGGATAGTGGAGCGGAGAATTTTATTGTAGTATTGACTACCTCTGCAAAGTTTACTGGGAAGGTTGACTCGATACAATTTGCTGCCAAATACTCAAAAAAAACATTAGAATCTGTTACATCCGCATTCTAATGCATACTAAAGAATTCAAGAAGGATATTATGCACTGAAGACGAGGCGGTATGGTCCAAGACCTTAGCCTGCCCGAGTAGGGCGAAGGAAAAAAAATGTGGTTGCCATAGTTACACTACTCTTATTCCGACCTTAAACTAGCTGGCACCATGGTTTACGTTTTAGTCCGAGACTAGTGTCAGATTAGTATAATCCCTCCTTATTCCGTGTTTATTAATACGGAAATTTGTTACTACCAACCTAATCCTTGGAATAAAGTTAATCTTACCTTAGTCCACGTTTATTAATAAGACGGTAAGTTAGATACATGACAAGAGCGACAATGTTTTATTTCTCCAACCATTCTCCAGAAGAAAACATTAGTATGTTGGCACATACACAGAAGCCTGAAATACGGGCTTCCATTAGTGCGTGCGTTCAGCCCAACTGTGACGTCACAGACGGGACCCAACGAAATTGGACGGCAGCCTTCGTGATAAATGTACCAATTTGACAATCAAGGCTCTGGGACTTTGTGCCTGCTATACTAAATGGTCCGTGCTATAATGATTGTTTGAAACAGCGACATTTTTTGTGCAACCAGCTACTACTTTGATTTTAAAAAGGTGAAGAAGACAGGATTTGGAATGCGCTGAATCGGGCGTTTTTGCATAACTTGGGAGAAGCCTATGTCCAGAAGCAGTTGCGATGAACGAGGATGATTGAAGAATAATCCCACCACACTATTCCCAAACCACTGCAACTCCTGAAAGCCAGAATCAATAGTGAAGACCACTAGAAAAGCGCCGAGGCAATGAAGCTCGACGAAGTCCCGGCGAAAGAATTTAAGTGTCTTGGATCTCGCAACGAAATTAATCAGAAAAGAATATCGGAGGAGAAAAAATAATAATTTTCACGTCGCTCCATATCAAGCAGGAGACCAGAACAAACAAGGCCAATAGTCACAAAGCGTCGTTTACAACTAGTACCACGGATAAAAAATATCATCAATATGAATGGGGGATAAAGAATAACGGTCATCACATAACACAAGAACATGCGTGCTCCCTAGACCAGTTACAAACGGTTTCATATCGAATCTATTTCTACAATCGTTAACGACTTCTATTTGTATAATCTGACCACGTGACTTAACGTTCAGATGTGTCATTCCAATTCGTTTTCTACTAGCGTTATCGATTGTAGATTGTCAATTCGGCTACAGGTGCTGTTTTCCCGAAAGGTTATTACGTCTATAGTACAGCAGTACAGTTATGTAAGGAGGCGAGCATATTGCCAACAACCAGGCACAGATCTGGACCACTGCTGTCAAGAAATTCCAGAAGTCAACCAACTCTGCCCAACCTGGGAATAAAAGCCAGGACCTCATACTCAGCAATAGAGCTTACTAACGTAATCACAACAGTATTTTTGTTTGAAATACTACCTATTTTAATACGTTAATAACTAGATTTTAAATTATCATTAAACGATGCACCTGCCATCTAATCTCTTCACCACCCTTTGTTGACTGGTAGAGAATACCTAAGGCATTAAGTCTTCCTTTGTATCTATGTACATAAAGTCTAAATAAATAAATATTTGGAGGTACGCGGAACAGGGTGTAAAGTCCCACGAATCTCCATTGAAAAGGGACGATCTTCCGACCAGATGGATGTTGTGTCTGGTCGGATTGTTATATATGTTCAAATCGCGCCGAAAACTCTGCTTGCGCGATGCAGGATATTGTGTGACGTCAGATCATTAGTTCGTCTGTGGCGGCATAGATGGCGCTGGTCCGTAATAAAGGCGACGGCAATGTCGTTAAATAT
The DNA here is from genome assembly GCA_947562075.1 of Orthosia gracilis. Classification (NCBI taxonomy): domain Eukaryota; kingdom Metazoa; phylum Arthropoda; class Insecta; order Lepidoptera; family Noctuidae; genus Orthosia; species Orthosia gracilis. The sequence goes on from OX387265.1 coordinate 15,890,462, forward strand.
TATAGCTCTGAATCAATCCTAGTATCGTGATTGTGATGGGTGAAGTGGGATTACTCGAAACGTGCCCCGTTCGCAACTCTCAGTCTTACGATACAGTCTGCACGTGGAAGAAATGGGAAATGTCTAGAAGAGGACGAAGAAATTTTTTATGCAGTTTTAAGAGATTGTTTTGATACCATTAAGTAGGTACTAGATGTTTAAAAAAATCCTGAATTTATTTTCACACAAAAGTTATTTCAGGGCGTATAAACGATTGTGAAAATGTAAAGTATTGACTATTGACCCCGCGAGATTTTGGTAGCATATGTCAATGCGATACGTTACGGGCTTTTAACAATTGTTTAGAATGTTAGTTTCTCATTCTTTGTTTTTTTTTTGTGGCTCTCTGGATACCCAATACAAGGAATAAAAAGTTATGTTGGACTCCTTCCGACTAAAAATACTAGCATTCTTCCTACAACTTATCTTGCTTTATTTACCCCAAAATGATTTAATTCTGCGGGAACGTTAAGACAGATTTACCAAAATAAAACAAACAGTTAGACCTATAAGCTTAAATTAACGTTACGTAATAAAACGGTCATAACAACAACCATTTTGATTTAATAACACACTTAATAACCGACACAATACCGAAATGAACAGAAGTTCCACTATTTTCTTGGTACATCCTTAACTCTCCCCTGGATGTTAAAATAATTTCCAATAATAATTTCCGAATGGCTATACTTGTAAACTTGTATAAGTCCAAGAAAATTATTATTTGTCTATTTTTTGCAACAATCCCCAGTGAAACATCACAAAGTGTTAAACATCCATTTAATAGCAACAATTCCCCTAAGGAAAAATCAATAAGGAGGGAGAACCGTCGTTTATAATTTGCCGTTATAGGCGTGCTAATAACATCGAGCCTTAAGTTTAATTATTTCCGATACGCTATTATGTTGCTGACTGGCTAATATTACCACGGCATGTAGGTAAGATTTTCATTATACTAGCTAAGCAGTTCGTGCCTAGACGACCAAAAATTCCGTGGATGTCACGTTTGACAATAGAAAAATTAAAATTACGTGGAAAATACTTGACAATTAAACCTTGAAATATGGCGTTGAAAAATATATCCGCATTCCGCTTCATTTCAACGAATGTTTTCAAAACACTGGCGGTATTGCCTAGTTCGGGCTGGGTAAAGGTCATCTCTTGGGTCACGGGAGGTGGTAACCAAACGTTAAGGTTTAAGCGGAATGTAAGCACTAGAACCCATAGTGCGAACGTTTCCAAGTGGAATTTCTGGACTCTGCCACACCATTTTACCGGTTCAATCCAGTTTTATCTGATAAAAGCCAGCCGGAACCTAACTGTGTCAAGGTCTTACGGAAGGGATGTTCCCTCCGTTGGAACTCGTTTTGGAGATGGGGACGAATAAGGGGAGAGCGATGAAAAGAAACGATTTGTATAGAGTGGGTAGGTAGGAGTATAGTTATAGGGTTACTGTGAGTTTGGCTTGCGAAGTTGTTGTAAAAAATACAGGGAGAGCGACTTCTGTGCAGTTTATTTCTATATTTATTTTGTCTGCAGTTTCTACTTTTATGGAGGTCTAGGAAAAGAGAAGTATGCAATAAAATACTAAATTAGATATTAGCTTTAGCCAAACTGAAATTCTCTCTGCGTAAGCAACTGTAAAAAGTCATTTGATTGACCACGACCGCGAACAATGACGATTTTTTGACAATCGTTTTCGCAGTTACTCATAAAATGGATAAGGGATTGATCACGTGACTTTTAAATCGCCATCGCCTCTGGCCTTTCTTTTCATTTTTTTCTGCGTTAATTAACAATAAGTAACTTTCAAGTGCTAGCGACTGTTTATGGTGAGGGGGCGGGGGTGGGTGGGTGATTGATTGTGAAAATCATCCCCTGCCATTTTATAACCGTGTAGATCAACAATGGTCAGGCAGGGGCCAATAGTCCTTCTATAGTTTTATGTAATCGATCCACCTTCGAAACCTGGAATTTGGCTATCCAAAATTGGGCTATCCAATGTGTTTTGCCTCCATGTTCTACAGTAGTCTTGCACCAACCGGGAATTGTCCTTGGGTGCTCTCTAGTGCATACAGGGATAATTGCCGGTTGGTGTCACATTTCATCCAACATGTCTAACAAGGCATCTGCGACCCCTGTTTCGACCCCTGGTACGCCATTAAAAGATCCGAGACCCTAGGGTCCCGAGAATCTCAAAGTAACTTTTAACCTCAACCTAGCTTTATTGCACAATATTCTGAATATCTAAATGATCAATAACATAATCGGCTTCCAATCTGATCACAAACGTCCTGACCTCTACCACAATAACAGCATTAGCTGACAATACACAGGGCACAATAATAAAAAGGTCCATGAAAGCTTTAGCCACAAAAGCTCTACGTAAAAGCTTTCATCGGGTAGCGAGCTCTATTCCAGATAAAATCTACATTCTAAGAAACAGGTTACAATTCATGGAAATGGTTAATACCTAAGGCAGTACTGACTTAGGGCGGTTACGCACTACATCCGATCCGTATCCGTGAAATTTCGGTTCCGATGTAGCCGTATTACTTCTTGTAGGTAAGCTTACGCACACATCCGAACTCTATCCGTCATAATCACACTAATATTCTAAAGGCGAAAGTTTTTGAGGGTATGTGTGCTTGTGTTTGTATGTTTGTTACTTCTTGACGCTCAAACGGTTGGACGGATCTGGATGAAATTTGACACAGAGATAGATTATAGTCTGGAATAGCACATAGGGTACGTTTTTCCCGGATTTATGTATCCTTGGGATAATTTTCGACATTCACATTGGCGAAGCCGCTGGCAGAAGCTAGTCTGTCATAATTCATAGCATTTTAAACTCGGAACTCAAATCACGGATACGGATCACGGACACGGACGTACATGTAGTGCGTAACCACCCTTAGTGATTTGCTACTGTTTCTCTGATATATAAACTAGCTAAGCTTTTAAATCCTAGATTTTCCTTGTTTTGTAGATATCACCCATTGCGTAATACAAAATCACAACCGAATGAAAAATTGCTAATCTATTGCTGCGATTAAACACGTAATAAATACTGACAAACAAGGGTTAGCGAGCGATTCTGTGAATTTGTGTGTTACGCAAAAACCCCGATTGATGCGGTGGATTATTTTCATGCACACGGCCCTGGAATAAGTGACGTTCAATTTCAATGAGACGTAATGATAGACAAGAGTCCAAAATTGTTGTTTTTGTCCAAGTAAGATTTTTTTTATTTTTTATTTGTGATAGGCACGCTTTTGATCACTATCTCACCTGATGGTAAGCGATGACGTGTTCGACGCTTGCCTAGAAGGGGTCTTGAATTCAAGAGTGAATAGGGTATTTCACTCTTGATTTCAAGACCCCTAGGTTGTAGATTCCGGCAGGGAATCCCACTCCTTAGCTGTACGCACAATGAAAGTATTAGATTAAGTAGACATTTTTGTAGCGCTTTTCATCCCAATGATTTATGGCATTTTTGACTATCTTTATACCTGACAGAATGTAATTTATATCTAGGGTCTTGGCCCTTAACCATTGATTCTACCGTTAGACAAGAACATTCATGAAAAAAAAAATCCAATGCTGGTGAGACATCGCTTATAGAGATTAGTTTACTCGAGATCAAAACTTCGCTTATGGCCCATATAAACCATGAAATTCATGGCGCTTACGCTTTTCGTTCAACATAGTTTAAAGTAAAGTGTACGGATTGCAGTACAATGCAGTCGAACAGAGTGAGTGTTGCGCCAAAACTAGTGCGTACCGAGTACATATATATCGATGCCATGAACTGACTTTTCGACTTCGATATCCAGCATATGCTCGTCCATCTAGAATTAGTATCTACCTATTACCTTGGGCAAGATCTCGGGAAAGTATTAAGTTTTTGGATCACGCTTGTAACATTTTCCACTTTCCCGATGGAAAAATTCGTCCAATATCATGCTCAAACCGTTCTCATGATACTGATCGATTTCATTCAATCTCTATTAATCTTGATATCGGAGTGGTTTCGACTTTCGACGGAAATGCTCTTTTCGATATCTTTGAGATGTTTATTTTTCCTGCATTAAAAGTTGGAAGAAATGTTCTGTTTAACATAGGCCAAGAGAGAGTAAACTATTTATAGGAGCAGGCTCCTTATTTTTTATGTGTTTCTGAACGGGATTCTAAGATTGTTGACTAATTAATGTATCTAGGACTCACAAAGCTTGGCTTTTTTCTTAATGATCACATTGATCACCTCTGGTGTTCCTTCTTGCTTCTAGAAGTTACAATAGTAGCTATTAACAGTACAAAGTCGAGGACTTACCAAATAAGTTGGTTTATAACAAGCTTTTATTTAACTTGCCTTGTTAGTATGTATGGGTCAAATCTTAAAACTACTTTCTCTGATTGACCCTAATTTCGTAGTAACAAATGAAATAACACAAAAGACAATCCAACCAAAATTCAACATATAAATATCATAATAAATAATAATTATACTGTTACTGTCCCACTGCAAGGCAAAGTTCTCTTCTCATAAAAGAGATAAAATAAAAACCAAAAAACATCCGTCCCAACAAAATAGTTCCCACAAAACGTCAATTATAACTCGTGAATGTTTCAGAGAGAGCGGTCGTATCATTGGCTGTATGCTATCGATCTGTGCCGACCCAGTGACCGTTTTGCGTTTGACAGCTGCCTGGCCCGTGGCAGCCCGGACATGTGTCTGGGAGAGTTAGGGGCTAAAGATGAAGAGGGTTTTGCGAAATTACGTCGTTGGAGGAGTATGGTTATAGGCTATAATTTATGTTATTTGGCTATATAGTTATTGATCTGTGCCGACCTACTGACCATGTTGCGTTTGCCACACAAGAGTTAATCTGTGGTTCGACAGCTGACTGGTCCATAGCAGCCACAGAGTACATTTTTTATATAGCAGCCGGGACATTGTATCTGGGAGAGTTAGGGGCTAAAGATGAGGACGGTTGTATAAAATTATGTCGTAAGAGGAATTGGTAGGTTATTTAGTAGCTATGAAATCTGTAAGTATTTGCTGCAATTTATGCTTTTTCACTGTATAGTTATTGATCTGTGCCGACCCAGTGACCGTGTAGCGTTCGACAGATATCTGGCCCATAGCTGCCGGGACATGTTTCTGGGCTAGTTATGGGCTAAAGATGGTGAGGGTTATATGAAATTATATTGTTGGAGGACAACCAATTGTTGTAATTAGCAGATATAAAATCCATAAGCCTATGTTTTAATATTTATGTTTCAGGTGAAATTGAACATAATGTTCAATGATTTTATCATAATTTATTTCTTTAGTTATTAGAAAAGAAAAGAGAGAAAATACATTTATTTAAGACAAACTTGCTGCCCCTTGAATCCTGAATAAAGAATTTGAAGTTGAGTAAGTATTTGTCAAAATCTATTAGCATATAATTGTTTTTAAATATATTTTCTTAGCTTGGGGAAGTGCTCATGCATACTGGACTACCGCGGGGAGATAGCACAGTTATGTTGGACTCCAACCCACTAAAATTTCACGGTGTCCTCCTGTGCCACTTATGCCGGGCACACGGGCACGCATCTTAAGTAGCATATTATTTTGTTCTCTTTAGTAGTTCACTTACAGTTCACCGGTGATCTCTAAGCATTAGCATTGGCCACACATGTTTCATTGGCTGTATTAAAGTGATCAAATTCACCTATACCTGTACAGAAGCCATGCATAGAAGTGCAATATTCGCCTATTAAGTAAATATTGGTGTTATATTAGGACATAAGGCATTTCAAGAAGGGAAATATACGGCACGGGCTATTTAATGGTCCACATGTACGTTGTTATATTGCTGACATTTTAATACAACACATGTGAACATTAATACAGCCAAAAGCTGTTATATAGAACCTTTTGTGGTTCGGTCAGCGGGTCGAGTCTGTGATATATTAATCAGTCTTTATATTATTCTGTAAAAGAGCATTTAATGAGTTCACAAAGTGAATCTTTCTAGAGCTCACGATATTATCATGGTAGGTACACATGTGAGACTTTAAAGAGGTTACAACTTTAATTTGAAGTTGCAATGGCTCACTGTAGCCAGCTACAGACAATAACTACCATTTTGTTCACTCATAACCTATTATATTTCTAATTTAATTATGAATTTATCACATACTAAATAATTCACAAACTAAATTTCCTGAATAATTTTGTGGTTAATGTTCAAATACAAAACCATAGTCTGATTTTAATACCATGAAAACACAAACATAAAAAATTACATCGTTCGTCTCTGCTTATTTAGAAATATTTTTTTTATGAAACGGCATTATTTCTGAGGCGCGTGAAAATTTTATCTCTAAATATGTATATACTTTACAATAAATTAACATTACCCATCATTGCAACACAATAGAATAATTACCTATATTAAACACAGTAGTAGAGTACTACCAGTAAAATGTAATAAAATCACAACAAAAATGGCTGTTTAGATTAGACATTACTAAATGTATATGTAATAGGTACTCAAATGATAATTTGGAGGAAAAGAAGCCACTAATATTTTTTAGGGTACACTTGTGAGGTTAACACGAGATAGAGTCTGTACACTGTTCACTTATTACTTCTTATAACTCTCGTTCGATCCGCTTTAAGACAGCTGTCGACACTCTTAAACTGCCGTCAAAGTGCTGCTACTCGTATTCACTTTTTGTGAACTTAAGACTGAATAATTTGTGCCGGTGGTATAAGGGCTGTATAGCGTGTTATAGAGCTTACTAAGACAGCTTAAAGAATAAATTTGTACCATTAGTAAACCGATATAGAACCCCCAGTGCTACTTGGCAATCACCGCAAACCCGCCGCGGCTGCCCGTCACCGGACTCTCATCTGGGGTGTATGGGGGGTACACCACCGGGGCACCAGAATGCATTGCACGCTGTGACCACCCCAGGGACCAAACCAGCACATGGGCGCCAGATGACCTCGTGTATGGCACCCTTGGTGGACTGTGACGGGACCGCGACCTACCACTTCTCGGCCGTAGGGTATAGGGACCTCCACTGCGGCTCCACCGCGTCCGCCATCAGACGGTGGCGAAGCCAGCCAGGCTGCGGAAGATAGGGAGAGTGGTGCACCGCAATACTCCTCTCGCGCCGCAGCCTCCAACCCTCAGCCGCGATATATCGTATGAGACCTGCGATACTCCATACGATATCGCGCCCCGCCTCAGTTGCAATTTCGCCTCTGTTACCAAGCGGCACTGCAACCTACTTGTTGGCCGCTACGAGTCGTCGGCTTAATCGGCAAATACGCTGACGAGCGGCCCCTCCTCAGGCTCCTCTTCGCTTAACCGTGGGTGACCAGGCCACGGCTACCGAGCTACCCTCTCTCGACAGTTTGGGAACCTACCGGGGGGATTTACTTGCCTACCTGCAAACCTTGCGTTGAAAGTAGGGTGTGGCATATAGGGAGCCCTACTTTCTTCTCACTTAAATATTTATTTACGCAAAATACGCGCTTAGTTTGGAGTTGCGGAAACAGCCCGTCGAAATTAAAGTAACTATTCTGTTTTTAGTATTTGTTGTTATAGCGGCAACAGAAATACATCATCTGTGAAAATTTCAACTGTCTAGATATCACGGTTCATGAGATATAGCCTGGTGACAGACGGACAGACAGACAGACAGACCGACAAACGGACCGCGGAGTCTTAGTGATAGGGTCCCGTTTTTACCCTTTGGGTACGGAACTCTAAAAATTATTGGACACCTATTTTTTCTTTTGGCACGTAAACATAAAGTGACAACGATATAATGCGTTGAAGTATCGTGTGACGTCACGCCGCTAGTACACATTATACTGCCTTAGTGACGTCACAAGTCCCTCTCCTGAAGTTTAATGCGCTTTAACTTTGTAATTTTTTATTGATTTGGTAAAGCAAAAAATAAATGTGCAATATTATTAGATAATCTCACTGACGGACTAAATAGAACTATAATTTTTCTACCCCGGAAACATCCCTATATAGTAGTACTGTATCCCTTAGTAAAACTATTTGTCCAACTGTCGGGCTTCTGACCTCCCGTAACTCTTTCTACAAAACTGTGTCTTGCGTAATAAAAACCATTCTTTGCGAATCGGTAACCCTGCGGGACATTGCATGTAGCACCAGGTGTGTGCCATTTCATTGTGCCTACATCTCCCCTTTCCCCAGTCTACTTTCGATCACGTCTACATATTTAAAAATTGTACGTTGAAAAGAAACTAGTTTAAAACTAAATAATAGCTTTCGGTTTTTGCAAACGAGTTTTCGAATGTTTTGAAAAAAAAAAGAACGCAACACCATGAAACGTTTTTAATTGAAAAAGTAACTTTCTCCCCCGTTTCTGTTAGTTTATGAAACATTTCGCAGCGGGCGTTAATTTAAGTATATAAATAAGTTTTATATTTTATAATTGATCAAACTATTTTTCCAGAACAAAGCAAGCGACTTTACTGATGGCTAAACGCGATTCGATTTATATCACAGTAATAAGCGATTTTTATTAAGTGAAATTGCAATTACGTTCACATGGACGCAATGTGAAATTTTCTTAGAAAGTACGTGCGTGATATCGCCTATCTAAAAAAAAGGATATTTTAATCGGTTTATCCGTTTAGGAATTATGATGCCACAGACAGATACATAAATACACAAACACACTCACGTCAAACTTATAACACACCTCTTTTTCCGTTGGGAATTAAAACGAATCTCAGCATATTCGATAATTAAGAGTCGCCAGAACCCTCTTAAAGAAGACAACCACCTGGCTCATAAAACTTCTTATTAGCAAAAGTTCGTTATCCAGACAAAAATAAAAAGAAAATCAAATCTCAGTTTCCGGCACCAACCAGCAAGGCTGATACTTTAGTACTATGAACAAAGTTCTTCTATACAAGAACTAGAAACCTTTGCTCTTTGTTGCACCAACTTTAGCAATTTTCACACGTAGGAGAAAGAAACCGTAGCCATATTGTATACAGTATAATGGTTTTATCTTGCACTATCGCGGTGGAAAATATTGTAGAAGAAAAGTTTTCTTTGAGTAGTGAACTAAGTACGCAATACCAGCGCGGCGTTATTTATTCTTCTTTTAAATATCGCTGTACATGCTGAGATATGAATCATTTTGGTATCGGGGTTTTGTATTTTTTCTATTTAATAAAATTTTATTTGAAATAAAAGTGATTTATCTTTTATCTCTTGTGTCTCCTGTGCGGGTCACAAATTAATATTTTTTCTTTCTTTCAACCATTTTCAATTTCAACTACTTATTAAACAATGCTGCAATGTGATAAGAAGTATAATGTGACATCTTGTCTGTGTAGAGAAGTCCCCGATTGCTGAATTGAGAATTTTAGTTTGAGAACTTAGGTCCTAAACAAGCGACATTTTATGAACAGTCGTCAGTCGTCGCGACAGCAATTGGTAAAATGTATGGAACTTATATCACTATCGAAATGTCACATGATCAATCCCTTCCATTATGACATTTCAACCATCGCCACGCCATGGCTGACAGAATTAGACGTTGTCTAGAGCCTCTTGTCAAACTTGTACATGCGCGAAAACCTGTCCAACTTTGTCATTCAAGTAAAGTTTGACATGTAACACTGCTGAAGTAGTGCCGTAATTAGGGAGGTGCCAGCGGTGCCCACGCACAACGCGCAAACCCTGTAGGGGCGCAGGAATAACCAGACTAGGTAAATAAATAATATGATAATATAATAATATATTCTTCTTAAAAGTAATAGAAGTAGTATTTAATATTTTAGAAATATTGGTGATAGAGTTCCGGGTGGTTGGACTTTTGAGTAGGTTTGTCGCACTTTTTCAAATGTTTTTAGCGATTTCAAATATGTGCAACAGGTTTTAAAATATTCAAAAAAAAACAAACATCTATTTTTTTTTACTAAGTTGTTTATAACTTTTGCAATAGTTTCCAGATATTGTCATTCTGAATCAAATAACAAAGAAAGATTAGAATTTTTTTCAAAGGCGCAGATATAGAAGCTAGCACTGGGAACATACAAGGCTAGTTACGGCACTGTATTTCAGAAAACAGTAGTGCTATTTTGTAACAATCTCACCGTGATAACTTAAGGTGAAGCGGGTTGTCAATTCCTAGCATGAATTGACATGACAGCTCTCCTGAGAATCCTTCATGCTCACGTCACCTAAGTTTTCACGGTGAGTTTTTACAGAATCGAACGGCGCGGGCGGGTGTATGCATGAGTGTATTATATCAAGAGTAACAGTTATTCAGGGAATTCTATGTACAAATCATATGGTCTTTCTCAAATGTACTCAGCTAGTCGACTCTTTACGTGACCAGAGTGATGGGCTTTTCTTCGGCCAGAGAATCTGCATTGCTATTCAACGTGGCAATGCTGCCAGCGTCCTGGGCACTTTTCCCATTGACATCGATGTGGACGAATGAGCAACGCAATGAGCCTCTTTCCCTCTCCCTTGTGTATATAGGTACGTTTTTTTTAGTCATATATTTTAGAATATTGAGTTATATACTTATACTACTTATAATCTAAAAATAAATAAATACATTTTATTTGATTTCAAATTTTATTGGCACAAAGAAATATTCAGTACCAACCCGGAGTTTGAATGGGATGAAAATACATTGGTGAATACCTATCGGGGAACAAAGAAGTGTAGTTTTAAAAATATAACAATAAATTACTACTAGGGAGATGTTTATTTTACTTTTAACCTGCAAAGATACCTACCCATTCCTTTTGTTTATTGCACACCAAAAAAATATGCAATTAAATAGAAAATTTTCTAACTATTCAGCGAAAACCATCTAAACATAAATGCAATAGTCAGACACGCACGGATCTAGGTGGGGACGGTACCACCATAGCCGGTGGCAGTACCACCTACTACTTAGAATAGAATCATACCTACATAGATATACTTTTGCACTATTCATTTCTGACTAAATATAACTATATCGGAGTGACAGTAACATGCAAAGCAAAGCAAAGCTTTTCTACGACAAAAAGCAAAAAATAGCGTTTTTTTTTTAAGCAAAAATGTAAGGAATCATACCTAAAGTGATATTCTTTTGCACCGTTCATGGGGGTGACCATAAGCTCTTAGAGTAAGGTTATTTTGAGTGTGTGTAAGGGACAGATTTATATGACTTACATCTATCACTTACGCGATATCAAAATAACCTTACTCTAAGACATAATGGTCACTTCCCTGGTCTTACTAAATATAACTAAGTCGGAGTGACAGTAACATGCAAAGCAAAAATTCGCGTTTTTTTTAAGAAAAATGTAAGGTACTTGTTCAATAAAGATATTATTATTTCATTTATTCATTTTATATACATATTTGTTACATTTTTTAATATAGGCTTATTTAAAATAAAATAAAACAAAATATTTGAAAATATAAAAAAATAGTAGCCCACCGGTATCGGGAACAGGGTCCAAGCTACCGGTGGTCAGGGCTGCTGAAAGAGGAACCTCCTAACGATACGCGCCGTGTCCAGGAGTACCGCTTTCTGGATCAAACCCTAGATCCAGCTGCCTAACAAGAGCCTCCCCAGATATTCATCGAGGCTCTTGGCTATTGTGCCATTGGCCGTCACGACTATCGGCACAATGATCGCTTTATTATTATTATTATCACTTAAGTTCTTTTGCGGGGATTGTTTCTTGAACTCTCAGAAGCGATAGTGTAGCTTACTATTAGTAAAATAATTTTCGTAATCTTTACAGTAGGTACTTCCACGGGTTACTTCCTACAAAGAAACAATCAGATCTCTTCATAATAATATTACTACCCAGTTTTGTCTGCCCGCGGCTTCATCTCCGTCCTAATCCACAGGACCCGTACATTTCTTTTCGGTTTAAAAAACTAAAAATGCGAAATAATGTTCGTTTTTAATATTGTTCCAATATAAAAAATGTTTTTACAAAAAATACAACTGACTTCAAAATAAAAACGCTACAAAACGAAAAATAACTTCTACTTCGACAGTCGGTGTTTCTGTTTTAGTTTCTTTGTTTTTTCACACCGACTTCCGAAATTAAAGTTATTTTTCACTTTTTAGTTGTGGTAGATAGACCAGTGGGGTAGGTAGACCAGTTCTATAGGTTGGTACCTACAATGCCCAAAGTGAAGACAGAATAGATTAACCCAATACCATGAAACTTAAACAAAACCGGTAAAATGAGAGTATATCAGGATCAAACCGCGTACCCCTTTAGAGCGTACAAATGTGATGTTAGATTATGATATGGTGTATACAATAAACAGACATGCGATTGCAGCTATCCAGAGTAATTTGCCGTCAGTCGTTTTACTCTAGACGCTTTTACATGCACGTCTTTTAACATTGTTCTCACATATGTTTTTGTTCAACAAGAATGATGTAACCAAATAATTGTAATTAAAACTGATAGAAAAGAGTGTCCGTAGAGTTTCTTGCACATTCTTTTCCATAGAGATTTACTGGTGCTTGTGAATGTGCTACTAGATTCATGTTTTGTTTGATAATTCGAAAATGCTTATTTAAGGTGTAGTTGAAATAAAAATATTTTGATTTTGATTTGATTTTTAAATAAGGAATCGGCCCAGTACTACCTCTTGCAAACAATAATATAAGTAAAGATTGCTGAAACGTTGGTATTTTTATATGGATTGTTACCTCGGTCAACCGGTTTACTAATGATAAGCATAAAATATATTCCCATAATTTACATCGGCATAGCGAAATTCAGCATGATGATCAATAGGCATAATGTTATTAGGCATAAATGCTTTGCCATAATGTATATTTTCATAAATACTGTTAACATAATAATAATGATGCATAATCTTATAAAGCATAATGTTATAAACGCATAATGATATTTACACAAAATATTCTTTGGAATAAAACAAACATGTTCGCGGCTCAAGGCTCACGCGACTCACCGCACCTTTACTTAATTAATTTGAGTCATTATATCAAATATATTTAATAAGACATTTTAAGCGTGAAATTATTATTAAGGGACCTCTCCTATGGTGAAATATTAACAAGAACAAAATCAGACAATTTAGTACTTACAGTAGATATAAATAGTTAAAAAAAAATTGGACTTTTTTGACAGTGGTTAATTGCTATTAACTTGCTATCAACAAACGATATGTCTTGTTACCCACAGGATTGTAAGAAAATATTTGCGCATCTAATTTATTTACGAGTACCCACCGTTCTCCTTAAGTTCGTGTATTATTAACTTTTATTTCTCATGATAAGTGAATTGTATTATTGTTGAGAAATAAATGCTTAAACCGTAAACTTAATCAGGACTCCTTGCCTGACAGAATCATCACAGGATCATCTGCAGTCCACTAGATCAACGAGGCAGCTATTCAAGTCAACGATATCGATCGCCATTATGACTGAAGGCACATAATTAAAGCGAGCTATTGAAACGTGAGGAGTTCTACGGCAATTCCGTTTAGATGTTAGTAGGTGGCACAAGCTTATTGGGTTTCTAGTTAATTATCCATCGTTAATTATCTTACTAATTGGTGTTAATTGAAGAGCTAGGTAGGTAGTTTATAGGCTGTACAGAAACAACTCAATTCCTGAAAAGGGGTCAGTCAACTGCCCAATACATTTTATGTTTGCATAATTTATGTTAACAATTGAATATTTATTTTCGCGATTTCAAGGTTTGTTCCATAGAAATAATAGGAATGATGGCAAAAAAACTAACCTTTCTTAAAAATATTAGACATGTATTTTTTCTAATACTACGTAGACAAAAAATGACGATGATACAGTGCATTGAAATATGTGTGACGTCAGCCTTATACTGACAAAATGACGTCACAGTCACAAGCCCCCACTTCTGGACTTTGATGCACTTTATCTTTGTTGTTTTTTTAATTAATTGATAAAGCAAAAAATAAATGTCCAAAATTATTTAATAATCTCATTGATAGACTAAATAGACTTATTATTTTTCTGCCCAGGAAACATTCCTATTGTCACAATGATGAATATGTATAATGACATCTTTTCAGGAATGCAAAAAGATACATATATAAAAGAAAAATCAGCTCTTCACTACATATTTGTACGCATAATTCGACAAAATATAGGATAGCAGCAGATTTTGTTCTTCCATACGAGCTTGATTTATTATTGCCATTTTTTCACCCTACCCATAGCAAGCTATGATGGGTTTAAAGAGCAGTTCAAAGAGTTTGCTTTTAACTGTAGCAATTGTTAATAAGCCAATAAATAACCAATTCACTCACAACATGAAGCGTGATGGTAGCTTATTGCTAACATACTTCAGGAAGGCCACGTGCGTGGTACTCACGACAGTCACAACCCGATGTATCAAAAGGAATCAAAAGGAGAGTGCCTGTATGTCAGGATCGTAGCAGGAGGTCTCCTGTAGTTTCTGCTTATCCCCATGGAAAAAAGGCGTAAATACATGTATGCTGAGGCGTCAAGAACTAACAAACAAACTCGTGTTTTTATTGTTAGCAAGCACAGTGTACTAACAATGTTTGTCGGGTCATCGTCTCCATAATAGGGGAGTGTGATGTCGTGGAAACTTACGGATGATGTCACAAACGAACGTCTTACGTCACCACAGTTTAGGGACCCACCCTCACTTATTTCCAATTTAATTTGAAAGTTGGTTTAATAGAATTTATGACTCGTTCAATGACTGTCTAAAACTTTCTTACCTTTATCAAAAAGCTAAGCGTAGGTAGGTAATGATTGATTTGCTTGAATTACAAACTTAAAAAAATCGAGACGTACCTACAGAATTACAAATGAATGGTAGGATAGTATTTTATTTGGATGCCTATTTGCCAGTAATTTTGTTAAGATCTTTTGACATACTAAATAATTTTTCCCCGATGCGAGCGAGCGATGACATCCAGATATTGCCGATAATTGCTGGATTTTTCATGATTAAATATTTATTTATAAAGATTTAGGCCCATTCAGAACCAATATTTTGTATTACCCGCTAAAAATGATTCACAGTCTGGGTATTTGTGCATGTAAGAGTAGGGATCGTAAACTATCAAACAGGAGTCTATTTCAACTCGTTAATGCTATAAAAAGAAACCATACATTTCAATAGTGAACAAACTTCATTTGTACTCAATTGTTATGATGTCTTTTCTCTACCTGTCATTATTCGTGTTATAAGATTTTAGCTAAACGGATAAGTACCAGATAGGGTCTCCATAATCCATTTTCCGCACTTGGTCTCCCATTCGGTTGGTCGTGTTGAGACAGAAAGGTACCAGTAATTACCTGCACATTGATCTAGAACTTAGCTCGCTCAAGGTTGAAACCTTGACTTATTGCTTACGGCCGTGCGCCAGTTATCTAGAGGTGCGATCATGCCAGTGGAAAATGTAAAGAAACGTTAAATATCCCAACTACAAGATGTGATATGCAAACTCATAAGCTTTCGCCATGGGGATACGGCAATTATCGAACGCCTCCTGCTACGATAGCGAAGCTAAAGTACAGAGTGAATAAAGCATTGAAAGGCATATAAAATTTTTGAATTTAAAACGCGTGCCTTATTTAAAATCGCACTATAAATATGTATTCATTATCGGGACCTCACGACAGTAAAATTACTAATTGTACAAAATGTATATGTGTATTGAACTGTTATTGAATAGGGGTATTAAAAAATCGGTCCACAACTGACGGAGATATCGATGAACATAAACAAAAAAAAAAAAAAAAAAACAAACATGAAGTCGAACATAGAACCTCCTCCTTTTTGGTAAGTCGGTTAAAAATAGAGGAATTGTTTAATTATTTTGATTGAATTATGATTTTTGTTAATATTAGTTTAATTGATTTGTCTGTTTGTGTTTAGTCTTTGTGAATTGACAATTATTAATAACTATCTTTCTTATGTAATTATATAATTATTGACTCTCTGCACGTGTTGGGTCAAACTGTAAATGAGTAATTGCAATTAATTACTAAATAAATAAAAATTAAGTGTACCTCTGCTTAAACATTCCGGGCATACCTACAACTTGATATTATGTTATTTCATCTTTAAGACTACCTACAGTATTGTCTATCTTTTTTTCTTTTCAAAATTATCCTTATATACTTAGATATACTTTAAAAATCGCTTAGCAATAATTGAGTCACCTATTTAAATGAAACAGTTATATGATGTAAATAATAAAAAGTATTCTATCTGTAAATGTTAAAAACACGCTAATATCCCTCCTTTGCCAGGCCATCCCACCAATGAGCACCGAGCCTAAGATCAGAATTTTACTTTTACAATCGATCAAACTAATCTTAGCTAAGGGTGGATCATCATGTGTGTATGTTTGTATATAACTAGATAAGTGATGAAGGCACCAAGATCAATCCATCATACGATGTCTCAAAGGACGCCGTATTCAATTATTTTGTGAAAGCTTATCTCTGTTAATAATACATAGTAGTTTATAGTTATTTATTTTAAAATTATCCTAATTATTTATTATATACAAAATCTTTTTGAAAAAGCAACCGACTTCTAAATAAAAACACTACAAAGTGAAAAATAACTTCAACAACGACTTCCGAAAATTAAGTTATTTTTCACTCTGTTTTTATTTGGAAATACGACTTCAAACTAGGAAAACATAAGGACACAGCATATATCTTTATTTTTCAGTTTATTGAATATCTTTTAAATTAGTCCAATATTGGCGGAGGAAATAGGCGAGAGCCAAACCTCGAATTATGACTTTTTAATTAGTATATTCAGTCGGATGTCTGCGACCGCATTCCCTCTTTATATATTACATATTTATTTTATACACAAACATACTGTGACTCACCTTCTGTTTTTTACTATTTTGTTATTATTTGTTTTATTCTATCTTATTCCTTATATATTGTGTTCCGTTTCCGTGAATGTGTCCGTGGCATCAACATTGGGCCCTATCAAAATATCAGCGCAGCGATATTTTTTTTTTAATATCGTTGCACATTCTGAGATAAGAGCCTTTTTGGTATCACACGGAGTTATTTATTTTTAATTTTTAATATTGGTTGTATTTTGCTTTATCTCGTGTCTCCTGTGCGCGTCACAAATAAATATTTATTCATTCTTCTTTCTTTCTCTTAACAGCTTTCCGAGGCAACGAGGGATTACGTTGCCAACATCGGATCGCAAAGCTTTCACTAAGAAATTTTGAATGGAAAATAATTGGCTCAACCGGGCAATCAAACCTAGGATCCCATCCCATGACCAAGAGACCAACGAGGTGGTTTATTGTTATTCCATACGTTAGATAAGTTAGGTTTCTCGTCCATACATAGAAAAGTCAAAGGCGTATTACACCCACTGTTACATATTTTACGACGTTCATTATTCATAGACACTAAAATTTGATTGACGGAATCCGATGGCGGCCACTTATCACAGGTTTTATTGAGACTTTCCTCTAATATTTACGAACAGGGAGCCATGGGAGGTCTTGACCACGCTACGGCGTATGTCCTTGTAATGTCGCCATATTTGTTTTCGGACACACGTGCCTACTAAGGCCTTGACGCGACCTAAAGCGCGCTCTCATGGCGGTCACTGTCAGACTACAAAGAAAAGACAGACGTTCAAAGCGATGACCCAACGCTTGCTGTTTATTGCAATACTAGTGGCCCACCCTAGCTTTGCCCGTGTCATAATAATTTATAGCCTATAACTATCTGGAATAATGTACCTTTCAAATGGTGAAAGATTTTTCAAATAGATATAACCACTAAAGAAAAGTATATTATTCCAGATAGTTATAGACCATAAATTACCCTACAGGTCAGAGCAAAGTCACAAAATTCAGGCTCTCTCTTTATAATATTCGTTAAGATTATTGATCATTTACAAAAGAATGCAATTGAAATTATATATTAATAAATAACGTTCCCAAAAGTAAACAAACTGATAAAAATAATGTAAAAGGGTTTACTAATGATAAGCATAAAATATATTCCCATAATTTACATTAATATTACGAAATTCAGCATAATGATCATTACGCATAATGTTATTAGGCATAAATGCTTTGCCATAATTTATATTACCATAAATACTGGTGGCATAATAATAATGATGCATAATCTTATAAAGCATAATGATATTTACAGATAATGTTCTTTTTAATAAAACAATCATGTTCGCGGCTCAAGGGTGGCCCAAGGGCAACTCCGCTGCACCTATACCTAATTAATTTGAGTCCTTATATCAAATATATTTAATTAGACATTTTAAGCTAATTTAAAACAATTTTCGATCGATACAAATCGATTTTTAAATTATCGATATTTTGAAAATTTATATTTTACCCGTAGTTATTTTAATTTTCGACGTTCAAATATGTACCCATAAAATTATAATGATGAATAAATATTATGCCTTAAATACCTATTTATGCAACTCCAAATTGTGGCAAAAAAATTAGATCAAATGACAGTTCTGCTAATTTTTGCATTATGCCAAAGTATTACTATGCCCCAGTATTACTATGCTGATAAAAGTTATGCGAAAACGTTATGCCAAACAACATTATGCCTAAAAAATTATGCCAAGATGGGGATTCCCATGTAAAAGTGCTTATAAAAAGAGAAGAGGGGCAGAACCCATTGGAATCAAAAATATCGTACACATCGTTGTCAATGGGAGTTGCATACGTAACAAACGTTTTCTCAAGAAAGCCTACCCATTTTTTTTTAGCAACTCTTCCTTACCCAACCACTATAACACCTGAAAGCCGCTGAAACAGTTGCGCCCGAGAAAAGCGCTAAGGCAACAGTGATCGACGAGTCTCGGAGAAATTCAACTGTGTCGGAAACCATAACGAAATTAATCACATAACAGCTCGGGAGTGACCATAAGCTCTTAGATTAAGGTTATTTTGAATGTGCGTAAGTGACAGATGTATATGTCGTAGGATGATTTGATAATTCGAATCTTCGCGAAAATCCTAGGGGTTTTGCGAAAACGCGGATAATTAGACATAGGCGAAAAATTATCCAAGTACGATTAGTACTTTGGCAACATAGTCGACGGAGCCCCGCTGCGCGGGGCTCCTATTTCCGTCCGCAGGGTCTAAAGTAACCTAACACGAACGAGATGACGGGAGCTGAGTTCGCTCGCTTTGCTCGCTCACTTCAGCTCCCGTCATCTCGTTCGAACCTAACCTGTCCGTGTCGGGGTGCCCTAAGCTTCGCCTATGTCTAATTATCCGCGTTTTCGCAAAACCCCTAGGATTTTCGCGAAGATTCGAAGTATCAAATTACCCTACGACATATACAAGTCATACACATATGCCCCTTACAAACACTCAAAATAATCTTACTGGTAACTCCCCAGTTGTAAAAAGTAATTATTTTTAAACGACACATTTTTACTGCTGATATCGTCTGACTGGGAATTCCTATTTGTTTTGTATTTACCGTAATTCAAAGACAGGTCACCTACTATAATAAACAAACAGATTAATCATTCACCTATACTCACTTTTATATCTATAAATATGTACATTCAATCTGTCTAGCCCCTTAGTACACTCTCATTCCACCGGTTATCTTCAAGTTTCATGATATTCGGGTAATCTATTTTGGCATTATATATACCTAAAGAACTTGCCTATTAGGTCCACCTAAAAAGTGAAAAATAAAAAAACCTTTTTAGATAAAAAATACTACCGACTTCCAAAAAGAAACACCACAAAGTGAAAAATAACTTTCTTTTCGGAAGTCGGTGTCCATAACGAAAAATAATGGTACCTACCAAAGACACCGACTTCCAAAAAGAAAGTTATTTTTCACTTTGTGGAGTTTTTATTTGGAAGTCAGTAGATTTTTCTGTATTTTTTTTTACACTGACTATATGTCTTCGATAACCCAGTAACTGGACAACACGATACCCCTTGGCAAGACTGGGGTCAGTCTGGCTTCTGATGTGTAGAGTGTATGATAAGTAAAAGTAAAAAAAAACCCGAATGCTTATGAAGCGAACTAAAAAGACGTAAACAAGAAGAAAATCATGCTGTGCAGTCGGAGGATATATATTCGCAAGCTGGCTGACCAAAACTAGATGTAGCCCCCACAATATGTCACCCAAAATCCACCATTTCTCTATTTTCCAATTTTAATGTAGTCAGTGAAACTCGCAAGATTAAGACGAAACGATTGATGTAAGAATCATCAAAATCGGTCAACGCGTTTGGTCTCTATATCGCCACATGAACAAACATACATACATAAATAGACTGAATGTATAATAATAAATTCCGTCCTTCGGCATTCGGGTAAAAATACCACGATATCCGCCGTATTAGGTTTGTATGAATGATAATATGGTCAACGTCGAAGCACGCTTGCCTAAAATAACCTATGTATAGTTTGCTTAGGAAATGTTTCTTTTTAACCTATGTTCAACCTTTTCATTGCACGAGAGTAGGTATTTTGTAAGCGATGAAAAAAGGAAGGGGTTCTCAATTATAAATTGAATGTTTTTGTATGGGTATTCAGCGATATTTATGTCCGTTTAGTTTTTTTTTAGCCTGGATTGTTCCACTCGTGGAAAAATGCCTCCCCCTTTCCTTAAATTTCTCTCAGTGTTGTGCTTCATCTCGGCAATTCTCAAGAAAGTCATTCAAGGCGTCCCACCATCTTTGCCTCGGTCCGCCGCGACCCCGTCCAGCTGTATCAGGTCTCCAGTTTTGTCAATATACGGGCCCACAGCTTAGACGGAATTCTACAGACATGGCCAGATGATTATTTGTTTAATTCGTAATAGACTCGCTTCTCGTCTGATGGCAAGCCATGGTCGAGTAATCGGTAATTCACCACCTATGTGGTTAAAAAAAGCCTATATGCCTACTACACACAATCTAATCAAGATATATACATATAAAACCATAGTGCTATTTATAAACCATTGTCAATCGTCCTTCATGTGCGCAAATCTTTGTTGTTTGTATTGTTGTGGTCAGCTGAATGCATTTCATACGGTAATCACGTGACGTGTCATTTCCTGTCCTTCTTGAATGAAAACCTTTCAGGTCACCTCTGTCGTTTTTGCCTACCTTCATAGGAAAGAGGCGTGACTTTATCTTTTTACCGGGGAGTAAGCAGAAATAAACTTTTTAATCCGATTACCGAAGGAGGGTATGTGTTTATCAGTCTATGTATGTATGTATGTTTGTTCCTATGTGGCGTTCTAGAGACCAAACGCGTTGGCCGATTTTGATGATTCTTACGTCAAACGATTCATCTCAACCCTGCGAGTGTCACTGGCTACATTAAAATTGGAAAAGAAAAAAATAGCGGCTTTTGGGCGACATTTTGCTGGGGAAATTTTTTTTTTCCTTCCAAACCCATCGTGGGGGGTATTAAAATAAAGAGTTTTAAGAGGTGATTTCAAAAATATATAACACTTGGATTTTTAAATCTTCCTAGTTCTAAAAATGAAATAATTAAAAAGTTGTAAATAAATAAAGTTAATTAAAAAAATCAAAAAACCCGACTGCTTAAGAAGCGAACTAAAAAGACGTAAACAAGAAGAAATTAAGCTGTGCAGTCGGAGGATACATCTAGTTTTGGTCAGCCAGCTCGCGAATATGTATCCTCCGACTGCACAGCGTGATTTTCTTCTTGTTTACGTCTTTTTAGGTTGCTTTTTACACAGTTGGGTTTTTTGTTATTTTTATTTTTATTTTTTTTTCGCTTCTTAAGCAGTCAGGTATTTTGTTTTTTTTTTTTGTTATTCCATAGGGTTTCAGCCCTAGCTAGCGGCTTCATTCGCGTGAAAGTCAGAAATTAATCTAAGGGAATAAATCCCGGGATCTTTCTCCAAGATTCAATCTTTCTCAATATCACAACATTACATTGTAACATTTTCACAGAGGAGAGATGGCGCTCTCGCCACAATAAACATCGACTCCGTGAACAAAAATGTTTAAAAATAACAAAAGTAATCTTTTCAACATTTTTAATTAAGAATCTCGTGATACGATACATAAATCACGACATGTATCGTTTGTGACAAGAAAAGTCTAAAGTTATGGAAAATAATTGAAAAAACATTAAGTGATCTATAACAACAACACCAGTGAAGTTTACAACGATAAAAGTACACCACAACACGTCTGGCAAATAATAAACAAGATTTGAGCAAAAACCTGGAATATTTTGTGATAAAAAGTGAGTTAATTTTCTAAATATTGGATAAAAGTAAACCGTTACCATAATATAAATTTGAACACGTTTGCTTTGTTCAAAAGTTGACCTTTGGACCGTGCTAAATGACTGGCGATTTACTATCTATTTTGAATTCTATACGATTGCCTATTTCAACGCTCACTTACAGTTGTTGTTTGGCTCGTACGTCAATACAGCGGACACCCAAGATAAGTGTCGTGAGTTCGGATCCGACGAAGTGCAGTTCTTTTTGATCATGTTAAATGATTATTTCCAATAAAATCAAACAAACTTTAAGATTAACAGCATTGATATACCTACTAAAAAATAAAATAACAGA
This sequence comes from Orthosia gracilis, assembly GCA_947562075.1. Classification (NCBI taxonomy): domain Eukaryota; kingdom Metazoa; phylum Arthropoda; class Insecta; order Lepidoptera; family Noctuidae; genus Orthosia; species Orthosia gracilis. Next base: position 15,913,140 of record OX387265.1, read on the forward strand.
AATAAAATGGATCAGATAAATAATGTCACTTTACGAAAACATCGGACTATGACTAAAGCGAGATCTACGGAATCGTTAAACCACAGTTTAAACGCTAGTTTACTATCATGTGATGAAATATTAGGCAGAAGTTTGGATCTTTCCACAAATATGTGTTCCACTATTGTTGCGGAGCTAAAGCTTGAAATCAAAGAATTAAATACCCGTTTAGAAAGCACACAACACGAAATGGAAAATATCATACTAGAAAATATAGACCTGAAAAAGCAAATAACACATGTGAACCAGGAATTGAGCGTTCTGAGACAATTATGTAGAAGCCCATCAACTACTTTTAGACACAACTTGTCGTTAAGCACCAAAAAGAGTGTGCGACGTCGCCTCACTGACAGTTTTCGTATCTCTCCTCTAAGTATCAACAAAACAAGTACGACGTCACCTACGAAACAAGGGAAAGTAATAACCCCACATGCGGGAAATGATTTGATTACTGGACAGTCCCAAAAAACAACAAATATTCAACAAGTGAATACTTCGTTAGGACAAGAATCAAAGATATGCGATGAACTCAAAAATAATGTCGTTTTACCCCCCGTGACAAACATAAAGACTAAGTTAAACAATGTGATGGAAACTCAAAGGAGAATATCTAGCCATGGGCGTGACAAAAGGGCATTTATAATAGGAGGAAGACAATGCAGTGGGCTAGCAACACAGCTGTACAAATCCAGATTCTACAGCCCGTATAATAACTATCGCTTTCTATCTATTATCAAGCCAAATGCTTCTTCGGAGGAAATATTAACTGGTATTAAGCTATTCGACATTACCTCCGAGGACAAATTAATTATATCTATAGGACAAAACGACACCAATACTTTAAAAATGACTACAGAACTAGTTCTGTTTCTAAAACAAATTAAATGTCCCGTTATCATCATAAGTGTGAATAAAAACATCTGTTCTAATGCATTTAAACTTAATGAAATGCTTTATCTGATTTCTAGGCAGAATAGAGACTGTTCGTTCATCTCAAAATATTATAACATCTCATCGTTATGTTTTAAAATAAATTCAGTTTTAGACCAACTAGACTATGATAAAACATTCTTATCATATGATAGAAACCTCAACAATAAAAATACTTTTACACCGGACGCAAACATAGCACGCACCAAAAACCAAAGTACACAAACCACCGATAGTTTTGTACAATACAGTTTAAGCAATTTTCCTCAAGATAATATTACTGTAAATGAAATTACAAATGAAGCATTTTTTCGTTGCTAAACCAGTTAACCATATCATATTTCACCAAAACATTGCTGGTGCCATAAATAAAGCTGATGACATTGAAATAGCAATAAATCTACTCCAAAATAAAAATAAAAATGTCGATTTTATAAGTTTAACGGAAACTTTTATAAAATCGGGAGACGAAGAAAATTTGAAAATAAAAGCTTTTAAATTAGTAAGTAGTTTCTCTAGGAAAGACCAGAAACGTGGTGGTGTTTGCATACTAATAAGACAATGGATGGAATGCGAATCCATTGAATGGCTAAAAAATATGACATTAGAAAAACATTTTGAAATATGCGGTATACGACTAATAAAATATGGTATAAATTTATTTTGTGTTTATAGAACACCAAATTCGGACATAAATATTTTCTTTAGAAAACTACAAATATTATTTAATAGACTTCATAACAAAGATAATTACAATAACATTATATGTGGTGATTTCAATATTGACATATTAAATAATACTAAGTCTTCAAATGAATTTATAAGTATCTTATACAATTATAATTTTAAATATCATATAAATGAACCAACTCGACAAAACACTTGTATTGACAACATAATTAGTGACATCAAAGATGCTAAGGGAGAAGTACATGAATTAGGACTATCAGATCATAACACGGGTCAAACATTGACAATTAAAATAAAAGCAGAAAATAATTTTAATAAGTATTGGTTTGTATATAAAAGAGATCTATGTAAGGAATATATTGATAAGTTTTGCTATTACCTTAGTAATCTGTCTTTCTCGGAGATTCTCCTAGAAACAGACGTAAATAAGGCGTTTACATTATTTCATGACGAGGTTTGTCTTTTCTATAATTTATGTTTCCCACTGATAAAAATCAAAATGAACCAAAACTCTAGTAACCCAAAATGGATTACTAAGGGCCTGAAAAAATCTTTTGTAGCTAAAAGAAAACTACAACATGAATATTATAAAAATAAAAATATTCAAAATAAGCGAAAATACAAATTATACAGTAAAATTTTGAGAAAATGTGTAATAAGTACTCAAAATATTAAAAATAAAAAATATATAGAAAAAGCCGAAAACAAATGTAAAGCCACTTGGAGAATAGTTAACGAAAGACTCAAAGAAACCAACCAAAGAAATGAAATTAGAGAAATCTCGGACGGAAAGCAAATGCTAAAAGGTGGCGACAAAATTGCCACGTATTTCAATAATTATTTTATAAATGCTGTAAAACCGGTAATTAATGAGCGCTCCACAGACAAACCAATAACTGGAAGAAGGCTAGCCAGCTCTATTTATCTGGAACCAGCTGATTTTGTTGAAATACATAAAATAGCAATGGACTTACGGAATACAAATTCAGCTGGATATGATGGTATTACAACTAAATTAATAAAACAAACCATATTCGCTATATTAAAACCATTGACCTATTTAATTAATCTGTCTTTGGAGAACGGAATTTTTCCTGAAGCACTTAAATTTTCCGTTGTAAAACCACTCCACAAAAAGAGTTCGAAATCTGAGGCAGGAAACTACAGGCCCATTACACTGGTTCCGATCTTCTCCAAAATATTCGAGAAAGTAATGACTACAAGGCTTATTAAGTTTTTTGACAAAAATGAAATAATATGTCAACAACAGAATGGTTTTATTAAAAATAAGTCGACTACTCTGGCAAGTTTTAAATTGATGAAAGAAATCCTTGGCGCTTTAGATAAAAAAAAGATTCCAATAGCTGTATTCCTGGACATGAGTAAAGCATTCGATATGGTATGTCTCGAAACACTATTAAATAAATTGGAAACATACGGTATAAGAGGCCCAGCCTACAATTGGTTTGATAGCTACCTAAGGGGTCGAAAGCAATGCACGGAGATCGTGAAAATGTGCCATGAGACTAATACCTACGAAACTTATAGATCTAAATACTTAGTTAACAATTATGGCGTACCCCAAGGGACTGGAATTTCCCCGATACTTTTTTTAGCTTATATCAATGAACTGCCGAACTCAACAGACCAATACACCATACTATTTGCAGATGATACCACTATTCTGACTAAAGAGGCCACTGTTGAACAAGCAACGAATGTCACTAATAAAGCTCTTAATGACTTACATGACTGGTTAAACCTAAATAATTTACAAATAAATACCGAAAAAACTAAATTTATGACATTTGGCACGTATAATAACAAAAAAAAAATTACAGACAAAATTGACATACAAATAAAATATAATAATGACGAAATTGAACAAGTAAATACTATGAAATTTTTAGGAATAAATTTTGACAAATTTTGCAACTGGAAATCTCATGTAGACATGGTGTGTAAGAAAGTAAATAAATTTGTATACGCACTACGAAAAATTAAACAGTTAACAAATGTAGATACAGCTTTAATGGTATACCACAGCCACGTGTGCTCAGTATTACGATATGGGATAATCATCTGGGGAAACTCTACAGATTCTCAAAGAGCATTCATAGTTCAAAAAAAATGCCTCAGGTCGATGTATAATCTTAAGTGGACTGATTCTTGCCGACCAGTGTTTACCAACAAAAGGCTGCTTACACTCCCATCCCTATACATTTTAGAAATCTGCAAATTTGTTAGAAACTACCCATTGTTATTTGAAAAGGATGAAAAAGCTTCTTTTAAAAGAAAAGTAACACAAAAGCCACTGATAGTACCTCGAAATCGTCTAAAACTTTGCGACACGAACTGCTACAGTATGGCGGTTAAGCTATATAACCAGCTACCAGAAAAAATAAGAAAACTCAATGAATTAGAATTCAGTAGAACTTTATCTAATTGGCTATGTGACAGATGTTTTTATTCGATTAATGAGTATACTAATTTGAAATCCCTCTGACATTGTAATAATGTATTTGACATGTTTAGTTATAATAATTATTAATATATTTTTTATTTTATTTTGCATGTAACATTTGTATTTGGACTAAAAAATAATTTTTATAATGCAAATTTTGGAATTTTATAATGTAAGGAGACTGTATTTTTTATTTCCTGACTGTAGTATAACTGTTGTGTGTAACTGCATGTCATTTAAAAATTTGCACGACTAGAAAGTCGAATATAGTGAAACCCTAATATGTTACTCTTACCATCTAAAATGTACCTATATTCTGGCAAATAAAGCATTCATTCATTCATTCATTCATTCATTCATTCAAAATTCATCGATATGGGATTAATGGTTTAGGCGTAAAAAATTACAGAAAATCGTTAAAAATATTTTTTATTATTTTTAACGATTTTCTGTAATTGTTTTGCGTCAGTTTCATGTCACAACTGACGCAAAATAATTACAGATTTTTTTCATTGGCAGTTACTTTTCCTAACATCTTTTGGTTTACATAATTATTTACACCTCCAATACTAGGTAATTATGATACATTATCATTATACAAAATACTGAACCAGGCTCTGTTTACTCTATAAGACGAGGGGCGATTGACATGAGTTATTCTCGTATAGCGAGAAAATTATAATAGCTTTGCAAAATTAAGTTTATATTAGTAGTTGTTTTATTTTAAACATTATGGGTGTAGGTACTACAGGTGCACCTCTTCCTAACACTTCTGGAAATACAGGCGATTACAATTTTTACCGACTACAAAAAAGAGGTTAAGTATCAATCGGACACGTATGTTATAATATATTATTATACCTGGGCGACCGAGCTCTGCTCGGGTGAAAACAGAGAAAACGACGTTTTCTAAAAATGAAACCTAGCTAGATCAATTAATCGCCTCCGAAACCGAAAATGTCATGAAAATCGTTGGAGCCGTTTCGTATCGTTTGTTTTTATGTATATAAATATAATAAAAAGAGCAAAAATAACTTTCGTTTCGGAAGTCGGTGTTGAATAACGATAAAAACAAGAAGTACCAAAGACACAGTGTTTTGCTTTAGAAGTTGGTTTATTTTTTGTGAAAATTAGAGAGGAGGCCTGTGTCCTAGCATTGGGAACATGAATAGGCTGATGATGATGACCTAGATATTAAATTCAGAAAATACAAACTCTTAAGACGACGACAGTCGCCAACGACCTTGAGGGAACAAAATGCACACTCGTTTCACACCCGCGCGACCTATAATTTAGTAGTTTTTTGTACTTTCCTTATTATTCTATGACTTTAAAAAAGCCTTAGATCAAAATGTAAATAATTAAATTGTCTTTAAGATGGTGTCAATTTAATTAAAATACGCCCAACGGTTTTGGTGCGATTTTCGTGTTTTTGTCGGTTTTAGACATAACTTTACAAATTAATTACACTATGTTATACGAGTAAAATTCAAAATTTTCTTAGATCAAATTATTAAGAAAATGGTCTAATGTAACATATATTTTTCCAAATATTACGACTAGCCGTTTAGACGTCATTTTCATTTTTAAATCAGCTACTCAGGGGTATCTGCGCCTTAACTATTGCATGAAATACTTGAAATGTAATGAAGATGGCTAGTAAATTTTGGGCCCGTTTTTACCTAATAACGTAGGTATATAAAAGTAAAAGTGGCAATCAATTTATACCATACCTGTAAAATGTCACTGAAAAGATGACGTTAAACATGAATAGGTACAAATTATTTCTATGATGTCATCTCGTCAATAATTAACTAGAATGTATGTTTTCAGGAAGCTTTTTAAGTAAATATGTAGTTGGTAAATATCAATCGTTCCTGGATATATTTTGTGTTCATCATTAAAAGGCTGCACAGTTCAAACCAAACTTAGACCTGATTTCTTCAAGGCCAGATACCTGTCTTTAGCCGAAAAAACAATTTAGATTTGTGCACAATATGATATTTTTAACAGTTTATGCATACTTAAACTGTCAGACGCCAACTTTATTCCTGGGACGTTGGAAAAATCAGCCCTTAGTTAGGTAATAAAAGGAACGTTATTACAAAGACGTTTTGAGACAGTAGTAGAGACATCGCACATGTAAAAAAAAAATACAAATGTAGATATTAGTATGTCCTAAACACCAACCACGTGGATTATTCACGTGAGGCCATCTCTCCTGACCTTCCTCATGGTTCCTATGCGCATCCCCAGTCCCTCCCCCTCTACTAGCCGCGCGCAATCAATAATATACCTTCCAACATGTGGACTTCAGGCCTATTTATTTATAACCTCTTTTCTGAAGGCTCAATAGAATGATACCTTTGCTGTTAAAAAGTGTAGTTTAAAAAAAGAGGCTGCTTGAGTTTTTTTTGTTGTCTCTGGTTTTTGGTTGTGAGTTTACCTTTGTGCCTAGTCGGGGTAGTTTACATAACACTTGAGGTTCTAAATTTAAATATTTTATACAGTAATTGTCAATTACCTGGAATTTAATTGGCCTTGGGATACGTTTTGTGTACATAAGACAAAATTGCCGCATCTTAATCCGCGCTTTAGGTTTTCCGTTGGCAAATTGCACTTTACCTGGTAATGTATGGTGAACTAACATTTTTTTATTAAAAATGTAGACGGAAGTAAGTTGAAATTGTAAACATACAGCCTAATTAAATTAAACTTACATAAAATTAAGTAAAATTATAAAAAATGGAAACTTACAAAATTTAACTTGGAATCACTAAACAGCGTCTATTTTCAAACTGAATCGACTAAGTAAATAATTCAGTAATTTCCGATTTTATTTCGGCAAATTCCTTTTTTTTACATCGGTTCGCGGCGCGCGCACTTATGCGACGGGCGTGCTACTGACTGCCGACATCGAAGATGTACTAGAGGTGGGACACTCTTGTTTAGGTGAATATCGATATTTGCGGTTCAAGGTAGACATTGCGAAACATACAGTAATTATTCTTCTTTGACTATTTTGTATATCGCAAATATTAAGCACGTAAAAAATGATTATCTGTTTAACAGATTTGCTTGAAAATTAAAACATATATGCGCAATTATGTTTTAACTTTTAACGGTAGTGCTATTGAATGCTGCTACTACATCGAATTCCAACATAAGTAAGAAAAGATTTTGCTAATGCGAAAAAAAATAAAAACATAAAATATTTGCAACAGATTGATTAAAAACCCCTGGATTCCTAAACATCGACTTTGTGACTCTTCCCACTGTCCTTAAAATAAGTACAACGACAGCATTCGACTTTATGGGGACCTAAAATTGAGTGCATTACAAGAAAATTCGGAAGTTATTACTGACTAGTCTTCATATACAAATTTATTAAATACAAATGACAAATATATCAAGAATATGTACAGGTACCTTGCTTGTATTAATAAAACGTCTGTTCCGTTGATACCGTGACCTTTGACGTTATATCTTAATTACTAATCATAGCTCGTACCGTGGGACTGGCTGAACTACATTGCCATTTTCTTCCAGCTTTGGGGCCGTACTATTGCGAAGTGCAAACGCGATCAAGATTCCGTTGTTAAAAAAATATATTTAAAAGTAACAAAAACCCCGACTGCTTAAAAAGCGAACTAAAAAGACGTAAACAAGATGAAAATCATGCTTTGCAGTCAGAGGATACATATTCGCGAGCTGGATGTCCAAAATCAGATGTATCCTCCGACAGTACAGCATGTTTTTTCATCTTGTTTATGTCTTTTTGTTCGCTTTTTATGGAGTTGGGTTTTTTGTTACTTTTAAATATTTTTTTTATTTAAGTACAACTTTTTAGTTAATTTATTTTAGAATTAGATACATTTAAATATATAAGTGTTATATATTTTTGTAATCACCTCTTAAAACCCTTTATTTTAATACCCCACACGATGATTTCAAGAAAAACAATTTGGACTCCCACAATATGGCGCCCAAAATCCGCCTTTTTTCTATTTTCCATTTTTAATATAACCCGTGACACTCACAGGGTTAAGACGAATTGATTGACGTAAGAATCATCAAAATCGGCCAACGCGTTTGGTCTATAGAACGTCACATAGGAACAAACATACATACATACCTACATAGACTGATAAATACATTACCCTCCTTCGGCAATCGGGTAAAAAGGTATAGTGGTTTTCGTCCGGTATAGCTCTGTCTCTTTTTCATACCGAAATCATGATGTCATTGTAGGGTCCCAGGAGTCAAGCAATAGATTACTTTTGGTTACAAGAAGAGAGGAGATAAAGCGAGTTTCTAGATACATAAATTTTCTCTTGGCTCGATCCTTATTAGATCTAGGAGACTTGAACATAGCTGGCGAAGAAGTAGATGTAACAAAAAATACACACCTTCCTTCCCTTTGGAAATAGGCCATGATTTTATATTCTCTTTAATACTCCCAATTGTTTTAAATAAATTACAATGTTAATTATGAGGTTAATAATACAACGATATTGTTTAAACTGGTTTGCAAAATTGTATAAAGATAACAAACGTAAACTTACTGGCGCGTGTGTACCCGCCAGGGTATCCCGATGATTGATAGTAAATGATACCTCACCAGCCCAGTATTGATAGTTTACATAAAATGACGCGATCAGTCACCGTTAAATACATGCATTCAAACAAACATACAAACTTGATCTGCTTATAAAACAGTCTATGCACCGCAGCATTTAATTTAATCGTTTATAAAGTTAATGGGTTTCTTGCCTACATCCTCATCAAATGCTTAAATACTGTCAACATCGCGTTTGTCAGCCAAAGGGCTGTTTTACTACGCATTTATATGCTATTCCAACCGGTTCATATCAATATAACACTATTATTAGAGACCACTTAACTGTACTTCGTACATGACATTTATTTCGACGTATTTCGAGGTTAGATACAATCTTTCAAATAGCAAACTTAATTTGTTCAGCTGTTATAATGTAAATAAAACGGTAATTTATTTTTGATTTGCATGTCCGTCTGTATTGATTACCTTGGTGCGTCATTTAAGACAAATTTGTGCAAACTAATTTGTAATAACTTTCATATTATTCAGAGGAGAGTGAGTACGTTACAGGTAGGGTTGCCACATTTTTATGAAGGAATATAGTACTGTACAAAGAGGCAAAAAATAATTATAGTATTTTAAGAAAATTTTGGAAAATCAAAAGTGCCTTAATATTTTTTTTTAAAGTTTCATTGATTTTACCAGGTACACTTGTTATTATTTTTGGCTTTAACCATCAATATTTTACTAAGACTCCGGACAATTTATGTAGTTCGATATTAAAATAAATCAATATTCGTTTTTTATCAAATTAATTGATTCTGTATTCCTTTCTTCTCTCTATTTTGTATTCTTTTTCCTGACCTTATCCCATGTTACTTAGGCGTCGGCGCAACACGTTTTCTTCTTCCATACCGTCCTTGCCCCCGTCACGCTAACACTGGCTCCCTATTTATTACTGAAAACATTATTTTATTGAAAGTGGTGGGTAGCGGAAATGATGAGAATAAATGCATAATTATTTGGTAAATTTGTATCTTCTGGGCTCTTGTAAACCAATTGCCATTTTCAGCAGTATTTTTGGATTTGAAGCTGACTTTTAAAGAAATTCAAAGAATCCAATAGATTCTCTAGTTTTTTAATTCCAAACATATATGAATTCAGAAATTGGCATTATTTAAACCAGCTAGTTTAGTTAAAATCAAACCTGATTAGTGATAAAAATATAGTATTTTACGTACTATATTATTTTTCTATTTATTACTAACAAATTATGGCTCCGAAATAAATGATGGAATTGATACTATATAATATACTACGGGTGGCAACCCTATATACGGGACTAACAGGTCATAACCGGTATAGTCCCTACTGTTATTTATTATTTTAGATAATACTATGGTTATTTACTTTAGTAGAACTATGATATTTACCTGACCTATCCCACTAGATAAGTTCATTTATTCGATTGATAACTGAGTGTACGAATAAGAGAACTTTTTGATTGATCAAATTTAACTATTGGCGCATCTTTTCATAAACCGATTGGTTTAAGTTCTGAGTGCTATAAGTAAAAAACCGGCCAAATGCGAGTCGGGCTCGCTCACGAAGGGTTCCGTACCATTATAGCAAAAAACGGCAAAAATGTCACGTTTTTTGTATGGGAGCCCTACTCAAATATTTATTTTATTATTTGTTGTTATAGCGGCAACAGAAATACATCATCTGTGAAAATTTCAACTGTCTAGGCTATGTCGGTTCATGAGATACACCGTGGTGACAGACAGACGGACAGTGGAGACTGTAAAAGGGTCCCGTTTTTACACTTTGGGTACGGAACCCTGAAAACCGGTCAAGGGCGTGTCGGACTTCGCACAGTTAGAGTTCCGTACCAAAGAAAAAATCGGATTTATCAATATATTCGTATTTGTTAGTAAAGTATACGTAATAATAAACATTATCACCAAATATCAAGTTCGTAGGTCAATGTGAAGTTAAAAAAATCTTCGGAACGAAATTGTTTGACAGACGACGGACAAGACAGATGGACAGACAGACACGTGAGTGACAGCAATAGGGCTCCGTTTGGACCCTTCTAGTACGGAATCCTAAAAATGAAAATTTCCGCAAAGGTCTGAGAAGCCTTCAAGGCGCTTGGTATATACCAAAGTAAACGCCGAGCTCAGAACGAGAAAACATTATTTTTATTCATATACAAGTGTTTCATGTGACATAAATGTACAAAGTCTTCAATTGATTTGGAGCAAACTAAATACTAGAATCTAACTACATAGAATCTAAATCTTATCCAAATCACAGTGCTCTTGAATGAGGTTTCAATCCACAAAATCATTTTGCAATAAAAATATTGAAAACATTCTCAAGTCTGAATTGCTTCAGGTCCAACCAAAATGAGGAACAATATTCCAAGTTCATATTACCTCGTTATCCCGAAGGACAAATTGGCTCGCTCCATCTCATCAGAAGTTATTTTTACGCTCATAACTCTTCACTATCTTAATGATAATGTTTACGAAGACAACGTCGTGTCACAAAGATGCGTAGTACTTCAAAATTGATTGCCTATTAGTGTGCCTAGTGGAGATAATTTGTTATGTACCATAATGCGACCTTATCTCATAGAAGATCCTTGTAGTATACTCACACTCACTGTCAAGGTTTCAACAATACTGCTGTACTAAAGATATAGTGCCGCTATCTGACAATTGGCTGATTTAATTTTTTTGAAGCCATCTTGATAAACAGCATCGATTTTTAATCATTTCGATTTTTTGCGTAAAACTCGAAAATTGTTTTTGTCAGTGATAACCTTCATCGCAAACTATTAAATAAATCTTCATGCTGTTCCCCCAGCTAGTCTGATCTCGGATGTTATCACACCTCAATCATCTCACTGCAAAATGTGCACGTGGTCTGTGGGTTTCTTGATTGTTGACTGACAATCAACACATAACCACTATGAAACCACATAAACAAGTGACTAATCGTGTAAATATGTTTACCTTTTGAAATATGTACCTATAGTGACATTTCAATATTTATTACAAATGTCAATCTTTTAACCATCTTCTTCTTTACATAAGAACCACATAATTTATTTACGTAGATAAAAATGTATACTGTGTAAAAAGTATCTAATTAATCCATCATCATCATCATTTCAGACGTCCACTGCTGGGCATAGACCTACCCCAAGCGTCACCACCACATGATAAAATCTACTTAATCTTTACTAATACTAACTAATAATATATTATTATAAAGAGGAAAGTTTGTTTGTTTGTACCGAATAAGATCCAAAACTACTGTACCGATTTTAACCATTCATTTACGAATAGAAAGCGAAAATATCATTGCTTATGTCATTAGCATTACCTATCATAATGGGTAGTAACATAAGCAATTTAAAAAAAAAATAGAGATTTTTAAGAAAATTGCTGTGATGTAAACCAAAGTAGCAAACTATAAAATTTATTATTTGGTGTGCGCTGTGAAAACTATAGATGATACATAAAAAATATGTGATTGCATTGTTCAGGTTGCGATTCGGCCACACCCCATCCAATAAATTTAAATATCTAATGGGCAAAAGTACCTCCACAAACTGTGGTGTTTGTGGGGTGATTGAGGATCCAGCTATCACGTGTTGATGGAATGTGACCGGAAGATAAAAGAAAGACATGTTTTGTTTAGTGGGGGTATGCAATAGCATCCTTGCATCTCTTTTGTCGGAAGAGGCTAGGAGTTGTGTTGACTGTTAAAGAGGGACTGAGCATGAGTGGGTGTGTCGAAACATTGGTTATGATGACCATAAAATAAGGCTAAATAATAAAAATAAACATTTTCCGAATAGTTTCTCAAAGACATCGATAACACTCAAGGGGTGGTACCTACGCCATCCCTATTCCTATCTGACGTCATTTCAGACGAGGGGTGAGCATGCGCGGGAACCTGTCCGCCATCTTGTTCCTGTTCGTGCGACATCGTGAAGCTTCGGCTATATTCGTAGGGTGAGGTCACATCCAGCGGTCGCAGCGAAACTGAAAATTGTTCCCCAATGGAATTTGAACTGTTTTTCTTGTTGTTAAAGTTGAAATTGGATTGGGATGTAAAGGAATTGGTGCAATGAAAGTTTTCCTACCTATAATGGGTTTCTATGAATTTGCGTCATACAATTCGAGCGTTTTATTGCATTGTAGGTGCACGGCACAATATCAAGGCAATTGGGTAGGTATAATGCGCAGTTTACAAATTACATTATGTAATTTCTTTGGTCTATTAATCTGTCTAACCTTTTCCCAACTATGATTTTCTATGTTTTACAGTACTTTGAAATAACGTCCGAATTATATTGTATGCATATTTTTATAATAACTTACGTTTTTGTATTTAAATTTAATTCAAACAGGTCATTAAAAGTTAGTTTGTGTTCTTATGCGACGGGCGATTACTCGCACCACTCGCTCGGGGCGGCCGCACTGTAGGTAGAAAATTAAATGACCGCTCGCTGGTTGGTCTCTCGGCGTGAGTTCATGATCGCCAAGCGAACAAGTGAGCATCGCTGGGCGAGTATCGTTGAGCGAGTATTATTTGATAGCTTTGTCGCTGCGACAGACTTGTGGAGAGAAAGTACTCGCCGGCAGTATGAACAGCCAGCGATCAACTAATACTATATGTTTCTCTTTTATTGACACGGGATCTTATATCTTTTGTAAGTTTCTTCAGCGAGAAAATAGTCGATAGCTAATCTCTTACTCGTCGGCGGTGGGCGCCTAAGGATATGTTGCAGGTCAGCCTGCAGATGCTATGACGTAGTCACTCACCGGTTTAGGTCATGTGATTGCTGGCTGGCCTGACAGTCTACTTGGCGCGCTAATGGTACAAACTAGCACGACACATAACTTTGGAAGAGTCATGTCATGTAATGGATGGACACCCATCCATGGACCGACCTCGGCAAGTGTTGCTTAACCTTAAGATCGACCCGTGCAGCTATTATTATTTAGCCACAAACTCCAATTGGCTCTATATGCCATTAAAATAGTCATAAATTGTCTTAAATGATTTATTCATAGGTAGATGTTTACATAAGGTGCATTTGTTGCACAACTGAGAACCAGTTGGGTATGGTCATGGATTGAACTGTACCTACATAGGTAAAATGTAAATAACTCATTTGAATGCAAGCTTTATTTAGAACGCAGTTGAATGTGCAAGCGAATTTCGCACTAAGGAATAATTGAATTTTAGTCGAATAGTATATGGCATATCTAATTTATTTATTTATAGTACACCACAAAAAAAAACATACAGGACAAACGTTCACAAAAACAAGTTATAACCAAATCCCTATCTATCCAAAGAACAAATAAAAAGTCAAGATGGAACGTAGCAAACAACAAGGTGACGCCGGTTAAAACTACACCTTGCCGTATACATACACAATCACACGCACACACGTACAGCGAAACTACGCCTTAGCTTGTCAGTCGAGCTTATTTGATCTGAGACTCTATTGAGCTTAGTGAAAGAAAGATCATTTGAGTAGATTAAGTCAGATACCTACTTGAGAAGTTTTCTTATCAGTTCTTTTATAAAAAAATCTACGCTTTAGGACGGGCTACTTCCTTGCCTTCAAATTCCTCTATGTCTTTTAAGTGTAAATAATAATACCACACTGAAAGGCTGAAACTGTCCCACTGTGGGGCAGAGGCCTCTTCTCATACAGAGAAGGCGCTAGCATTCATCACCACGCTTGCTCAAGGGGGTTGACGATTTTATATATACTTATATTTCACTAGGGACCTACTTAATTCCAAGTTTCCTCACGATTTTTTCCGTCACCGATGTCTCGCTGACGATCCAAGATATACTTAGAACGTAAATAGCTACATGAAAATAAATTTCATAAAGGCCTGTTGATAACTTAATTTATCTCTTAAATGAACAGAAGCAGTGTTTTACATGAACATGCGAACGATGTCGGTCATTAAAGATGTACCTAATAAAAACCGGCCAAGTGCGAGTCGGACTCGCGCACGAACGGTTCCGTACCATTATCGCAAAAAAACGGCAAAAAAATCACGTTTGTTGTATGAGAGCCCCACCTAAATATTTATTTTATTCTATTTTTAGTGTTTGTTGTTATATCGGCAACAGAAATACACCATCTGTGAAAATTTCAACTGTCTATCTATCACGGTTCATGAGATACAGCCTGGTGACAGACAGACACACGGACAGTGGAGTCTTAGTAATAAGATGCCGTTTTTACCCTTTGGTTACGGAACCCTAAAAAACCAACTGAACAATCATTGACTGGCTGGAAATTGAAAGGCTGTCGAAATCACTTGTTCTGAAACAATATCAGCCAATAAGGACTTAAGCCCCCGTACCCTGACTTGTCACAGTTCGACTGAAAAAAAAAGGGACAGCTATATACAAGTCATATACATCTGTCCCTTACGCACACTAAAAATAACCTTATTCTATGAGCTTATGATCACCCCCCAGTGCAGAACAACTCATCAATATGTAAACACAATTTTCTGCAGTACATTTCCCTGCGATGGCCACTGCAAAATGAAGTGCAGAAGACTAATTACAAAACCAGAAAAATCTGCGGAGTTTCATTAATAATTTAATATGATTCTGTATTTTATAAGTTACTAGTGGCCCGCCCTGGCTTTGCCTGGGTAACAATAATTTGTAGCCTACAAACCAGCTGGAATAATATACCTTTGAAACGTTGAAAGATTTTTATAAATAGGTGTAGTCGTTCCAGAGATTACCCTACATATAGGAACAGACTCACAAAATTCGGGCTCCTTCTTTATATTATTAGTTAAAAAAACATGTTTTACTGGCAACACAAACAGTAGGCAATCGGTGCGTAAA
Organism: Orthosia gracilis; assembly: GCA_947562075.1. Lineage (NCBI taxonomy): Eukaryota > Metazoa > Arthropoda > Insecta > Lepidoptera > Noctuidae > Orthosia > Orthosia gracilis. The sequence goes on from OX387265.1 coordinate 15,928,742, forward strand.
ACCTTATGTTTTTGTTGTTTGTGTTACAAATCATTTACAGGACGTGCAATGTGCTAGACTGGTCAAACAGACAATATTATAATAATACAACACAATATTATATAAATAATATGTGCAAATAATATTGTCTGTTTTACGGTCCAAAATGGTTTGAAATAACCCTCTCAAGGTTGGTATTAACACTGACCGTCCAATAAGAACCTACCTATGATGAAACTCTAAAACGTTTTATCGACACGCAAAGACGTAAGTCGCGCATTTTTTCATTTGCAGGCACTTTTTTTAGTGCCAGAGTGGCACAATAATTTTCAGTAAAAAACAGAGCTAGAATGTGTAGTTTTTTAACCCGAATGAGCTCCATTATAATGTAGAAAGATGATTTCAATGAACCTTTTGCGCCAATAATATTCTATTATTGTTTTTCTCCTGAGGAACACCCTACATATTTATGAGGCTGCCCTGTTCCCGTGGGCGGCCTGATTTAGTTTCATAAGTAAATAGTCCGTCACTATGCTCACTATTGTAATAAGGTTCAATGTATTTATTTTAATACTAGCTATTTCACGGCTGCTCACGTGGCTTCGTTTCCGTCAACTGGCTACCTACCTACCCATTTACCCTACCTACCCTAACCTACCTATACTACATACATACATGATTGTTTGCGTAACTTTAACCGCTTACGCAGTGCACGCAAAGGAAGCTCTCAAAAAGGAATAAGTTTTTCCCATTTTCCCAACATTTTTCATCTATGCTCCGCCCCATTGGTGTTAGCGTGATGTTATATAGCCTATAACCTTCCTTGATGAATGATCTATCCAACACAAAAAGATTTTACAATTCCAACCAGTATTTCCTGAGATTAGTGCGTTCAAACAAACTCTTCAGCTTTATAATATTATAGTATAGATTATACTAAAAGGAGCTGCTTATTGGGTGAGGATGCACATGTAACCAATTATTAGAGTTCTGTTCCTCAAAAGGAAAAAAGGAATAGGATTCTTTTTCTCTTGAACGCCAAAAGGTATCAAATGGAAATTAATACCAAACACTCGGGTCTGCAAAAATTACACTTCTAAATAATCGCTATCAAAAGATTCGGCCTCTTATGACGCATATTTGAGACTAGAATGCAATCAAAACCTACTGGGTACTTTCTGTTGACCTAGAATCATTAAATTTGGCAATAACCAATGTCCAAAATACAAGTAAAGGAAAAATCCGAATATCGTAAAATTTTGCCCACATACAAAAATATTATTAAGTTATTGGCAATTAGTAAACTGACCGCAACGCCGATATCCCCATTCATCGAAAGGTAGCGATCAATTTTCCAACAGCAAAGTTAATTTTGTCCCTCAATACAATTTATCATTTTGTTAGAGCAATGTTCGGTACTTTCATTATTTATAAAGTTCAGTAATTTTAGTAACATTAGAAGTTTTAATTTGCCCATTTTATAGCCCGTTCAACCGATTTTGACTTCTATTGCGTTGGTGATACGACAAATGGCAGCTGTAGTAAACAGTTAGTTTTGGTAACAGGTTTATGCCTTTTACGTCATCCTTATGTTTACGGAATAGAACTCAAAATCGGTTAAACGGACGGTAAAAAGATTTGGAAACATGTCTAATGTTATTTCAAATGGAGTTTAATTATTGTGGTGAATGTAGATGTTTGTACGGAACACTCGGTGCAAGAGACCGAGTCGCACTTGGCCGGTTTTCTTTTTATGAAAATGCATTGTCTCTAAAGTAGCTGTTATAGGTCCTGAATTAAAAAAAATTACCTTTGTCACGTTACCTAACATTTACTCCTTCACCATCGTAAATTGGTTTTCCACACCACCTGCTCGACAATGTCCAATAACATTATCATGCAATCACAACGTAAAGTTGTATGAAACACCCAAGGGAGTAAACTGATTTGAATTTGGAACGTCAAATTCTCGTGGAAAATTTTTAGTAATAATCAATAAGTTCAAAAACTGAAAAATGACGCTCTAAAAAGTATGAAACAGAAAATATTCCGTGGTCGTATGTCACCTACCGTAACAAAACAACACATTCTGCAAAGCAGCATAAGACCACGGTAAGTTTACAGGAATATTTCCTTGTTTGTTGGTTTCCGTGGGGTGAAATTTTTATTTTTGTTCTTTATTTCGTGCCCCCTATAGGGCGCCATATTTATAATTTAATGTGACTTCACATTGCCTTTATAGGCTATGTGAAGATCCCAAACAAGACGCTTCCAACAACACCTCATTTGTCAAATTATGATAAGTAGTTTAGAAGTTATGAGGGAACATGAACATACGTACATAAACACATACCGGTCAAAAACATAACCGTCCCTTTTGCTTTACCGTAATCGGGTAAAAAATAAATATATTTACAGACATTTAACAATTTTCACAAGATTTTCTTGTAAACAAGTGAAAGACGTTTTGGAAATTTACCCTTTAATGAGTGCTAATTAGCAGATACAATAGAAAATCAATTATCTTGGGGACCAAAGTTCCCTAAAGGCACTCAAGGGCTAAACGAGTTTGTATGGAAATTCGCTATTTTTCCGATGGGATTTTATAACTTGCGATACAATGATAAACATTTTAAAGTAAGTTCAAGTAGCGCCAAATATTTCACTGAACATTTGTAGCAGGTACGGTTCTCGATTAGTAAATCTATGACTACAGATAACCGATACAGATCCATTAATTTCCATGCCGTGTGCGAATAAACGGAAGCGTGGGCCGTCCATCAGTGCGATGGGCCAGCAAGGACGATGGCTGCCCTTTGACTCCATCGCGAGACACGTACACCTTACTACTGGCTACTATCTGTGACTCAGACGGTCTAATTCCATTAAAACGACTATCGCTGCTCTAATTCTAGTAATAAAAGCGTTGAATGACATAACTGTTAATAAATTAAAAACATTAGTATCGTTGCTCTATTGTTCGCAAGCGACTATCATATATCATGGGTTCGATTCTTGGGTACAAAAACATATTGTGTGTCTCAGAATGAACTAACTTTAGTAGACGCATAAAAAATACCAATTATATTTATATATACACGTTAAATTACAAAATCAGAAACTGCAGACATGGAAAAATTACTTTTTGAAAATAACATTATTCAAATGTCGTCCTTCGCGGCTCTGGCACTCTTCAAAGCGATCTCTAACAATCATGAAAACGCGTCTCAGAAGTTGAGTAGTCCAGACCACACACCTCCAAGTTGAGCAGCGATGTTGTTGATTCCTTGTCTAATGTTTTCCTTCAATTCGATATGGTTGATGGATTACTATTGTACACTCGACTCTTCAGGTCTTCTGGGGTTAGAAGAAAAAATCCGGATACCAGGATATAATATCCTGGTATCCGGATTTCTGGCTTGCAAAATGGATTACTAGCTGCCGGACACATATACGTACACACATACATAACAAGGTAATAATCAGATCAAATCGAATCAGAAATGAAGACATCCGCAAGAGAACCATAGCCCGAAGAATTGCCAAACTTAAGTGGCAGTTGGCAGGGCATTGCTCGCAGAACGGATGGTCGATGGGGCCGCAAAGTTCTGTAATTGCAACCGCGTACCGGAAGACGTAGCGTTGGAAGACCTCCCTCTAGGTGGAGCGATGCCCTGGTCAAGGCTGTGGGAATCCGGTGGCTGCGGAAAGCGCAGGACCAATCAGTGTGTCGACGCTTGGGGGAGGCCTATATGAAGCAGTACAGATTTTTAGGAAAACCTAAGTTGCCGATTCGGCCTTATATAAAAAGCAAAGAAGAAGATTGGAAAGTTTGAACCAATTTTAAGGGAGGTCTACGCCGCAGAGGCGACCGGCACGATTAGCGATGACAAACATATCTTGTGAGAGAAATGAAAATAAAGAAGATATAGAATAGCTTGAAAAGATGAGCTGAATATTTCTCATATTTATGCCACAAAATTATTAAAATATTTGCATATAATTTAAATTATTGCATTATATTTATATTAAAAAAGTGTGTTTACGTAATTAAGTTCTTTTATCAATGTTAGTAGTGGAAATAAAGAACGTTTTTATTTTATTTTATTATGACCAGCAGTGGACTTCTTTCGGCTGAAATGATGATGATGCTGACTAGTACAACAAATGCTTATACATTTACACAGGACTTAAGACGCAACATCACGTGACCTAACATACTACCAATTCGTATGAATATTGAGGTACTAACTAATTCACACAATACATAAGGCAGTACCACGCTACCTTTACCTACCAGAGTGTAGTCGGGTGCAACAGTCTCTGCATTATTGAAACCACCTCGAGAATACGGACAAACTTTCACCGGTCGAAGTTACAAGTGAAAACTGTATCCCAGCGAGAATGAAACGAAAAGTTTTGAAGCTTTTTGAAACTGAAGAGGCCATCTGTCCAGTTTGGAATGAGATATTGTAGCGTATAGTTGAAAAAAGAGGAACAGATTATAGATAGGTAACTATACTTTATTAAGTTTGACCACTATCTCATCTGATGAATAGCGATGATGTGGTCGACGGTGAAGTACCTTTTCTTAGAATTAACTTATTCACTCTTGACGTGAAAACCCCTAGAATAAAGCTATCAGGAAATACAGACTCCGGGAGAGAATTCCACTCCTTAACTATACGCACAATGAAAGTATTATACCCAAAGCGTTTATAGGTAAATATTTACGATAAGAAACCGTGTTTGGATCAGAAAAGTTCATAATACATTAATAATACACTAATTTCTACTGAACCGATCCAGTATTTATGTTCTAAGCAAATTAGCTGTGACAGCCAAACAGACACACGTAATATAAGGTTTCATCTTTTCAATTGATCGTACGGAACCCTAAATATGAAATCAAATTGATTAGGGTAAACCTTTTTGCTTGTAGATTGCGCATAGTCATACAATTTTCAACCTATACGCTTAGTCACCTCTTATATAGAAAACCGGGCGTGAAGAAGTGAAACTCTGCACATAACATGAAGTTGATAGAAAAATTCAATGATGGAATGCTGGCGTACTGCCAACGATAAGAATGCTTGGAAACATGCTTGTCCTGCTCCATAGGGCAATTTTTAGTGTAGACAAAATCAAACTAGTTAATTTATATTATATTCATAATTATAGCATTGCTTTGTTTTTTCTTCTCTTTTTGTTTAAGAAAAAATAACTCACACCCTGTTCTGTTGTTGTTGAATTAGGTAATTTACCTATGTTTGCATATTTGTAAGTATGTGAGAACCTATTTATAAAATGAATGAATTTACATGTTAGTGCTTCTAATACTTTATACCTATACGTAGTATAGTAGTGTTAGTCTGGGTGCATCGTGCTCACGTATTTGAATGAATGTATGGAAGTAAATATTGTAAAACACTTGTTTTTTAAAGAGTAAGTGTGGAGTTTCTTGTCCGTTCTTCTCCTAACAAACTACTTTTCCGAATGGACGGTAGAATATTTTTTTTGTTGCGTAAATAGTAATAGTTTTTATTCAATTATATCAATTAAAATTTACATAGTATATAATACTTAATTAACAATAACTACATATATATGTGTACGAAACGAAAAGTATTGTTGGTAGTGTCTACCAATTATATCAATTAAAATTTACATAGTAAGTATATAATACTTAGTTAACAATAACTACATAATATATACACTACCAATACTACCTATAAATTTATTTTATATTTAAATTAAAAAATTTGACGTTCAAAAGTGCCGCTTAATTGAAATAAAGAATTTTGATTATTTAACGCCAATCTTCGAGAGAACTCGTGATACCTATTCGCATAGAATGCCTGCTAGGTGCTAGGTATCATTTTAAGTAATATTTTCTTGTCATTGAAGAAGACTTTTAGCAGCTTCTTATGAAACGTTCTTGTTAAGGTTAAGTACTTAATCCTCCACCTTAAATAAATGTTTTCCGCCTCTAAACAGTAGGTCATCTACATATCATTTCAGATATCTACCGGTCCTGTGCGTCTCGCATACAATGGATTTCCGCAGCCTTAACCAGGATCAAACGGAAAAGAAAAAAAAATGTAAAATTGCGTTCAGACTAGAAACAGTAACAGCGTCTTGTAATTAAGAACTTTCCCATACAAGCACTTTAGTAAAAAAGTTCTACACTCTACTGAATTAGTGCTGCCCCTTTTACAGCCAATTTAATTCCTACCAACAAAAACATTTCGCCGAAACCTAGCTTAAGCCTACAAGACGAAACCTAAAGGCAGGCACTAGGCACTAAACCCGGACAGTTATTCACATGACCTTGAGAGAGCAGTACTGAGCTGGCTCGCAGCCAAAAATGGGTAAAATCGATGCACTGGGCTATCGCGTGCCAGGCCGTATACCTAAGTTATATGCACCTACTAACACCAGTGAGGAATGCGATCGATATTGTGGGTTGATGGTGTAAGTTCAGGCTAAGGTTCCATCATTCGCTGGTGAATGAAAAGTAGAAATTGTTTATTAACTCCGGGTACGCAAATCATGACGTCAAAAACTTACCTATAGCACAGGTAATATTAGTTCCTCACCTATGAAATTGGCGTTTTGTCGTACTGGCCATTTTGATCTCAAATATCTCCTCTTTGGTTTGGAATTCCAATTTTAAATTTATACAGCTATTTACTCATGCTTTTGTGTTTTGAAAACCGAAATTCATTTGTTTTTTCCTATTTGGTTTTTTCTTTGCGTCATTCAGTTTACAATATGGAAAACTTGAAATGTCGCGTTATTTACGAGTACGAGTTCCATCGTGGCACCAGTGCTGCAGAAACGGCTCGAAGGATTAATGGTGTGTATGGCGACGGCGTCGCAAAAGAAAACACAGTGCGTTTTTGGTTCCAACGTTTTCGTTCTGGAAATTTCGACCTGCAGAACAAGCCCCGTGGACAGCCGGAGACCAAAGTTGATAATCAAGAATTGAGGGCTATTGTGGAAGCGGATCCATCGCAAACCACGTCCGAGTTAGCTGCAGGCTGCGGTGTTAGTTATAAAAATGTTTTAATCCACTTGAAGCAAATTGGGAAGGTGAAATAGCTTGAAAGGTGGGTACCTCATGAATTGAGTGCAGCAAACCGACAAACACGCGTCGACTGCTGCGTTACATTACTCAACCGGCACAATAATGAAGAGATTTTAAATCGAATCATTACCTTTAATAAAAAGTGGATCCTGTACAATAATCGGAAACGCTCATCGCAATGGCTGATCCCTGACGAACCAGCCAAAGTCAAGTAAGTCGGTTAAAAACTGAATAAGCTCGCGAGCATATTCAGTTTTTAATTTTTAAGGTAAATGATCCGCGGATCATAATAATAAAAATTTGATGAATTTTAAGGAAAATATTCTGCGTACGTATAGTAGAGACTAGTACGCCTGCAACAACAAATTCTGCAATGGATAATTTCATTATAGATACTCGTAGGCCTAACTAAATTAGGTACCAACCAACATTTTTACTATCTTCAAATTGTTCTAATTGTTTTAACAGGATAATGTTTTGTTGTGTTACAATTACGCAAGACAACATAGGAAACCACTTGTATTTTCGTCAAGACCCATTCTAAAATATGGTCACGTGACGCTTTTTAGCATTAACAAACAATCGCCTCTAATTTTAACTTAGATTGCGTCGTTTAATTTACGAGAGTAGCTGAAAATACTTCTCACGTGGCTCTACGTAGGTGTGTCCCAACTTTGTAAGATGGTGGGCATCTGCAATGAGGTGCATCTCATCTCTTATGCTGAACTTATTGACAAAATTACACCTTCAGTCCACTCATTTGCTCGGATAAAAATCAAATGCGGAAGTCCTGATTGGTTTCAATGTTGGACGTATTTTTCATGAGAAGCTTAATTTGCTCACCTATAAACTTCTTAAACCCCATACGTCTACGTACTTATTCAACTTTGGGAAACTACAATTTAAATACGTAAAAACAAAGATGAGTTACTTTTCACATCACGTGCTCGACAATTTCCAATTAGGTACATATCATGCAATCTCAACGTAAAGTAAAGTTGTATGAAACTCCCAAGGCAGTAAAGTGATTTGAATTTGGAACGTCAAATTCGTTTGGAAACCAATCATCTCTTGGGTACCAGTCTGTCACTGCCTTGCTTTATTTCCCACGGTTATTGCGCATCATATGGCCGGTCCACCTCCACTTTGCTGGTCTATTCGCGTGAGGATGTCGGTAAGTTTCGCTTTCGTCTTGAGGTCGGTATTTCTGATTCTGTTCCCCCCCTAGCCAAGTTACAAACGTTTCGTATCGAATCTCTTTCTACAATCGTTAACGACTTTTATTTGTATGGTCTGACCACGTGACTTAACGTTCAGATGTGTCATTCCCATACATTGATTAGTTTTCTTCTAGCGTTATCGATTGTAGATTGTCAACTTGGCTGCAGGTGCTGACGTTTGAATTCTGTGATGCTGCGGTCTTAGGGTTAGAGGAGAATAAATAAAACAAAGTCATACTACTTAAAAATCTTATTTAATTTAGATTTATTTATTTCACGACCATCCAGATTTACACGAAACAACTGGAACCTTAATTGTATTATATACAAAATTTGCCGAAACTTACTTTTATTCGAATCACTAACTTTTAGAACAATCGCATCGCAGATATTAATATTAGGTACTTAGAATTTTTTTATATTATTGCATTTATGTGACTTTAAATTCTAAAGCTGTATTTTCACCAGAGGCCCTAGTGATATTCTATCAACAAAATATTTTTAACAAAAAATTTAACCGACGAAATAACGAACTTAAAAGCAAAAATTAAAAAACTTTTAGTCTAGCATTTTGAGTTAGATACAAACAAACATGCAAATTTATTATATAGAGCATAGAATGATTGTAGCTGGGTTGATCTTCGTTGATAGTTTGGCACCGCCTCAAACTCGCCGACCACTCTATAAAAGGTAAATGTGATCGTAAAAAAAATCGGTTGTGTCTACATGTTGAATTGAGAACCGCCTCCGCTTTTTTCTTCGAATAAAAAGCATGGCGATAGCGATTTGAAAATGTCAAAAATGGATGCGAATGTCAATCGCTATCGAAATGTCACGTGATCAATCCCTTACATTTTGGCATTTCGACTATCACCATCGCTGACATCGAATGACACTTGTCTAGAACCTCAGGTGATAAAAAATAAACATTGCATAAGTGGAATCTATTCAGAAAGGCAGCTATTGTTGGCCGCATTTCACTAGTTACAAACCATTATGAGTTGGCATCGCATTCTATTGAAACTCCAGACCGTACTGTTCTAAGATCCGAGTAAGGAGCGACCTTCACCCATCTGTTTAATGTATGAAAAGCAATTTATGTTCAATTTAATATTATGTTAAAAAATACCTATATCGCGAACTTATCGGTATTTTTTTTGCATTTTTAATTAATCCATTAAACAGATAGGTGAAGGTCGCTCCTTACTCGGATCCTCTACTTTACTACGCTAAGCCAGTTCATGGTCAAAATGTTACCACTGACTGGCGGCCTACCGTGGTTATAAGACCATTTTTTGCCATTGTGAAAATACAGCTTCATCTAAAAAAAAATTGTTGGCGTGAACATATTATACGTAAAATTTTAAGATAAAACTATTCATAAAATAAGTTATACAATGTTTAACTAAACCTCATATATTATGTCGATGTAAATGATAATAACATGATATGCTAGCATTCTAATCTACTCTACAAATGACAGAACACCCCAATTTCTGAATTAAGAATAAAATGTTTGAACAAAAAATACTCTCATGCTATGGTTTGAGAAGTTCTCGTGCTAGAATTCTGAATTAAGAATGTGAAGTTGAGTACGTACCTACTTGTCAAACTCTACTTTGGCATTAAAATAAGATCTGACAAGCTTGTCACTCCACATACTGAATTCAGAAACCGGCCCTTTGATAATTTCACAACTTCGAATTCTTAATTCAAAAACCGGGGGTCGGTCTGCATTAAGTCAAATACTACTGAGAAATGAAGATAATCTGCCCTTCTTACTTAATTGTTATGTGAAAGCTATCGGTGTAAAAAACAATTAAAATTCATTAAAAATGCATATAGCGTTTTACATAATAAAATATGTCTATTGTCATTCATATTTCATACATTACTATAATTTTACCCAACTGCTCCAAAAGGAGGGTTATGGTTTTCTTATTACTAACTCTTAGTTTATAAATCTACAGAACAAGATAAAAGACTTAGATCACACATATCAATCTAGCAATCTACCACAATTTTAGAATAGAATAGCAAAATAGATATATTTTATTCAAAAATATAATTTCTTGGCGCGAAATGCATTACATATTTACTAATTGACGAAAATATAAGCGACGAAATATCTAACAGCTGAAGAATTCTTGCGTTAATGTTGGGAGAGTAGATTTTAAAGTCGAAATATGGCTGTATTATTATAATAACTACGTCGTGTTGAAGCAATCATCGTCACAGTGTAATAGAAATACGAAGCTATAATATAATACTGCCTTAGATTCGTAACTGTTTCACAACATGATGACATTGAGATGTCATAGGGCGAGCCCTGATCATCAGATTATTACACAGGTACTACGGATTTACCAGATTACTACAAGTTGTGAAATTATATTTTTTACTAGTGATTAACCTTTGTCTCCGTAAGAGAAAAATAACTTTTGCCAATAAACGAAATATTCAGGTAAGTAGCAGTTCCCAGAAATATATTCCGTTCGTACCTATATATTTTAAAAATACTTAGAGATATTTCGAATTGTATAAAACTAGCTTCTGCCAGCTGCTTCGCCTGCGTGAAAAGTGTTATCCCAGGGGAACATTATACCGGGATGAAAAGTAGCCTATGTGCTATTCCAGACTATAATCTATCTCTGTGCCATATTACACCCATATCCGTCCAGCCGTTTGAGCGTGAAGAAGTAACAAATATACAAACACACAAACTTTCGCCTTTATAATAATGTGATGACTCGGGTACGTCTCAGCCTCATTATTAAGACAAAAAAAAAACTCAGATTCAATATCGGCCAGAATTAATTAGAATGATTAAGCTCCACATTTTGCAATTTTATTTAAGTTCCTACTAGAACTTTTGACAACACAACGTACAACTACAATTTCAACAGTTTGGCAATATTTTTAGAATAATATTCAGAAATCTGCTCTTTGAAATATTTACAAAGAATTATGTCACCTACTAGAAATTGAAATGATACTAATTTTTTTTTATTATTCTATTTTGAACGTTTTTGGCGAATTATATTATAAAAATAATTATCTTCACTCTAAATTACCTTAGAATTGTAATTATATGTTTTAGGTCTAAATAATTATTTACATTATTTTATTTAGCGTTGTCAAGATAGATAATCTATTATCAGCAAGCAGAAGACAGCAGTGATGTATTAGTATTTTATTTTCTGTGATTAACATTATCATGTCACAGAAGTGTCGATCATAAATTCATAACAATCATTTCAAAAAAGTCTACAGTTCCTTCTCTTTGAATCGGCTCTCTTTTCTTAGACATTGGCAAAATAGTCGACATCGGCTTTGCTTGCCATATAAAAATAGAAACATTTAATATTTTTCATCATACTTAAAGATTTTAAATATACTACACAGCTGAGTGACTTCATTGGGGATGTGAACGCAAAGCTTAGCGCAGATGTCGCTGGCGGCGCAATGGCTGCTGTCAAATAGTTTTTGCTTTGTTTACACCACGTTTTTTGTTATATTTTGTGTTTAAACTGGTCTATCATCGTAATTGATAATATGCATTGTCCCTGGAAGCTTAAGGAATTGAAAGACGAACTAAAAAAATGAGGAGCAAGGATAACTGGAAAGAAAATAGATCTTATTGAGAGGCAGACTTCCATATAATAAAATATTTTTCATTGGTGATAGATATGTTCTAGATTTGGATATCTTTTTAACTGTAACGAGTTAATTCTTACTTGACTTATGGCAGGAAAATTTACAAAAAATGAGAGAACATTACTTTAATGTTTTGGTATTCTTTACACTTTAGGTTCGAAGTTTTATTTTATTTTCGGCAATTAAAGTCCTCAAGCTTCTGAAGTCCAAAGGACATTCCTGCTGTAGAACTTTATCCATACGTTAATAGGCCCACTATATCGCTGAAGATTACCAAGCAATATAATCAGAGTCACTTAGACAGGTACATAACATCATATTAATATTATAAATGTGAATGTAAGTTTGTTTACTACGCTTTCACGCAATGATTTGAGTTTAGAGTTCTATCCGAATTCAAAATGTTCTGAATTATGTCCGATAGGATTCGGATGTAGTGCGTAACCTTCCCTACAAGAAGTATACGGCTACTTCGGAACCGAAATTTCTCGGATTCGGATCGGGTGCAGTGCGTAACCGTTCTAAAGACGCAAAGAGTAATTAAAACTGAAACTCGTACGACAAAAAAATTGGTGTTATATCAGCACAAGGATCATTTGGCGCGTAATCAAAATTAAGCGTGCTCCATCGTCAACCATGCCATCGCTTACCATCAATTGAGATGGTGATCACACTCACAGAATTTTTTTACTCTAGCAAGATCACATTTGAACCTATCAATTTTAAAAAATCGGAACTACTGCCGCCATTTTAATTTTCACTACAATTTCTATAGATAATTTCTCAAACATTTGTCACCAGCGCACTCTGACAATCTAAATCACGCGCAAAAAATAATATTTTCTCTATGGCTATTTGAGCGCCAAATTATCGACTAACACTTGCTTTTACTCGAAACTAGATAGATATAAATAGATACGTAAGGTTATAGTACTTATGATTGGTGAATATGACAATGGCATGCAATGCAAGCTACTTGCACAAAGAAGAAAGAAAATTTGTTTTAAATAAATGTCACTAGATGGCGCGATTTGCATCGATGTGTTATTGAATTTTGTGTAAAATTAAGATTTTCTAGAATTGATCATAAAAATTGTATATTCTTGTTTAATCAACTCTCCTAAGCACAAACTTATGGACTATTCGGCTCTTAATGCACATTTCAAAAATTAATGAACGGATCATTTAATACCCATTCCAATAGAATGCAATGTTTTGAACTTTTGAGGTATGCCACTCGATTTTTAATGTAACACATTGGGACTGAACTTTAAAAACGTGCAAAAAAAATACAATAAAACAAATCGTCATGGTATTATGCTATGGTGTCATGCTATTTAAAGAAAAACATATTCACAAAGCGAATAAAACCTTTTACTTGCAAGTCAGCGCTAACACCATCAATCGCTTGGGACGGAACCAACCGCCTTCGATGTAATTTTAGTAAATAATACGTTCGTCACGTTAAACGCTAGTTACGGCGGCTTCGTTTGGGAACTGTCTATGAGATGAAACATCTGTACCTATATAGTTATTATCTGTGATACACGCTAACATTTCCTTTCCAATTTTGCAACAATAAAATTCCCTTACACATCAAGCTAATCAATATTTAATAAACAATATAAACGTTATTTAAAGTTATTGCTGGCTGGATTTTTTTAAGCATAGACTTTTGCTTTTTGACTCGAAGCGAAGCTCAAACACTCACTCAAACTTTGATATAACTCGATTCAAACTTAAAGGCGGCCATGAAATTAGCAACTCGCTGCGCAGTAGTCGCCCCTTACCCCCACTGGCTACTGCGCAACGACACTTAGAGTGTACCGAGCCGCCATTAAGTTTGAATCTTCTTATACCTGTAGCGTCATATAAAAACTAGCATATTTTACCAACACTCCTAGAGGTTCCTAGCTATTTAATTTGAAACCTGGCTACAATTTTTAAGCAGTATCTAATTCATTTACTGACTCATCCTATATTTTGGCACATACAACCATGTTTAAGCGGGGCTGCATTTTTTGAAAAAATCTGTATTTTAGTACAGTGTCATACAGAACAATACATCATAAATTTCTTAGTCATTTTCTTAAAGTGCTCAAGCGTAATGTTATTAATAAATATGTGCAAAAAATATCATATGATTTATAAAACATAATACTAACAGTTTTGTCATACATAAAGGAATAACTTGGAAAAAAGGATAATAACTTAGAAAAAGTAAAATATGAAGTAATTTAGAAAAGGAAAAATAAACCATCTAAGAAAAAAGGAAAAGCCAATCAAAATAAAACAAAAAAGGGGTTAGGTAATTTATGTTTATTATATGTATTTATAAGGATTTTCGTATAAATCAGGCAAAAACCGCTGTTAAATATCACAACACTCAGCGGATAGGAACGAGCGCCCCGCCATAGCCTCTTCTATTTACTTCCTACGTTCGAATAATTATAGTTATTTTATAAATATATAGTTCGTTTCGTGTATACTTGTTTGTGATAAACCTTTGTGGACGTATTCCATTAATTTGTATTATAATCCTAAGAAAAGACAAAAAAGAAAAAGTATTTATTGTATATTTTTGTATCCTTTGGCCTTCTCCCCCCAATTTATTTCCATATCTACTTACTTTATAATGTCATTTCATCATTAGTTTTTTTTTTAATCTATAGGAATATAATTTATAACAAAAACTATAATTTCGTACATTAACCAGGAATGTTGTAACTGACTGGCCAAAATTGATACTAGCAACAGAATACGCCCACTTAGAATAAATTATAAAAATGATAACTCCAATAGTAAATACTAACCTATATATATCAATCATTCACGAAACGAACCGCAGCCGTATCATATTGAAATAATATTGTAAATTATAGGGAATGGAATTCAAAACAATCTGTGAGCACGACACACTGAGATCTGGGAAAAGAAAATTGGGTAAATCAGTAAATACATACAAAAAATGTAAGTATTTTTGGTAACATACTATTATAAAACATGTTTTTTACTAAACCATATTTTTAGGCGTTAGGTTTTTATCAAAGACACGATTTAGGCACAAAATTAAGTCCTAAAAAGAAAAAGAATGGCAATATAGTTGGTACATCTATGATAGCTTAATTCGAAAGAAATAAATAGTAACAAGCTGCGTATTTTTTTCTGTTTTGAGATTTGATTTTAGTGTCTTTGATTGATTATCTAATACCTGAAAAACTTGGGGTGGTGTTATAACCGTCTGTACCTATTTAAAAGTGTCGTGCTAAATATTTCTGTGATAAAATTACGTCTGAACTGTACACATTTCCAATCAACGATCTCATTTAAATTTAGAACTAACATTTAAAAAAAGGGATTTGGCATAAAGAGAATAACATAAAGAGAATAACATAAAAAAGATTTTCATCATATTTTAGACTATAACAGTCAGCTTTAAATACAAAATCAATCGTTAGGCAATACTTATTGTGTGGAATAACAATCTCCTCCAAGACATTGAAGAAGATTAAAATAAAATATAACATTTTAGAATCGATTTTATACATGTCAGTATTTTAGTCGATTTTTATCGTAAACTCGCGAGTTAGTCGAATAGTCTGAATCGACTAATTTTGAAAATCACACCACTAATTTTGGGGACGTATCACTATTTTTAACCCCGTTAAAGTTTCTTGGTGTTCGGTACTGTTTTCAAGTCATACGAGTTTTCAAAGAATTCATGATAAGTTCCAGAAAAAATAAATTACAAGTTCGTAACATTCACTGTATCACATCACTGTTCACTGCGTTTGTACTGACGTATCACCGTTATTGTAACCGCTATTTATAGTTATTGCAACAGTAACTGTTATTCAGCGTTACTGCAACGTTAATCGTTTTTTTACGTTATTGAAACAGTTTTTAATGTTATTTTTAGAGTTATTTGTTCACTTCGCCTTTGAGTGCCCGTTCGAGGACACATTTAGAGGCTATTTCCACTGTGACTGTGTTGCTGATGGTTGACAGTTGTCCCTGGTCAGTGTGACCGGTTATTTCTGTCAATGGCTCGGTTAGAATGCGTAGAGATGACACCTTTGCTCGCTGGTAGGCGCTCACTGTATTCATGCCCAGGAACCTGTAAAAAGAATTAATATGAGTGTGTTATTGTGAATTCGGTTTGTCATAGGAAGTATATTTTTTTTCAACTTATGTAAGTTTAATAACTGTTCTAAACATGAAATATATCTGAGAGGCATTTGTAATTTGAAATAAGTAAGGTTTCCTTTGTGATTTATTAATTTTGCATGTAAATAGTTACTAACGTCATCACACGGAAAGTACATATAACAAAACCACGAAAAGTTAAGCAAACAATCCTAAGAGCCATCAAACTCAATAAAGATGAGTGTTTCTCACCTGATAGCCACATAGCACACCAGTAAGGCAGCTCCCGCAGCGAGCACCCTGGCGACGGGCGAGGCCGCGAGCTGCACGCACATCCACGCGGCCGCGCCCGCGCCGCACATACACGCCACTGCCAGCGCCGTGCGCGCCCAGTGGGCTACCGTGAACCCGCGCTCCCATACCACTCTAAAAATAAAAATATTTTTTTAAGACTTAATCACAAGAACTGCCTTTTAAGTAGGATGGCTATCAAAACTGCTGCATTTGTTAAAACTAGCACAAGCAAATCCTTTGGGAACCCCTTGGTGATCCCTTAACCAATATAAATAAACTAGAAATGCATCCGTTTTTTTTAACTTACCACTTCTGACATAGGCCTCAATGACTCTATTTGGTATAAAAACAAAGATATGGATAATCTATTCTAAGCTAGTCGAAGAAAGTTTTTTTATTAAACGAACCTGTTAGTCTCCTGTACTATGTAGGGTGTGTTGCAAACTTTACACTTCAAACCATCAGGACTCGCCGCGCTCTGTAAACAAAATCAATATTACATTAGAATTAGCGTATCAAACTAAATATTGTTACGAATATTGTTTGACGTAGCAGCTATCGTAGCATAATTTCTTAGAACCGTCGTAGCGGCCGCTACGTAATCATCAGCAACTTTCATCGTTCTCTATGACAAAAAATGATGCTGTAGTTTGTGATACAAACTCAAATTTTTTATGTCTTTCAATAGTCATTCTAAAATCAACTTTGTTTGCTCCACCGTTAATTTGACAATTCTTTAATAGTCACCTCCACGAGCCAGCGGCTGAGACAGTCGTGATGCACGGCGGACACGTCGCCGGTGCAGCGGCACGGGCGGATGAGCGGCTCGGAGCGCGCGCTGTCGTAGCAGATCCAGCAATCGCGGGCTGAGCCCACACTGCCAACCAGGGAGTCGGTTTCCACATTCTGCTGTAAAGAGAAATTAATTGTTAATATATTGTAGTACCTTGAATGTTAAAATGTACCAAACATGGGGCGCCACTAATGTGATCTCGGTGCCGATATTTCTTGACACATAAATTCGTGGTACTTTGGCTCCAGGATTGACATTGACTTCCTAGCGTATTGTCTTTTTACACGACACGGATGTTTGCAGATAGCTAATATTGCTCCTTATAATGCAGCATAGAAAAATATTTTGCAAGCGGAATCTATAGAGGATAATCAGTGAGACACACAGCTCAATCTCTGAAAAATAGTATCTGGGGTGGGTTCAATTTTTACATGAGAGAATCTAAACACGGTAAATACTCCATCATTGTTTTATATTGCAAGAATCTACAGGGTGCATGTCTGCATCCATTATGACCGAAAGAGAAACAAACAACTAGCAAAAACCACACGAGACCTTAAACCACTCACCCGCGTCTTTGTCTGCAAATCCAAGACCATATCATCATTAACAGGTTCCTCTCCATCCTCCTTTATAGATAACGGTGGTCGCAATACTTTGAGAATGATCTTCGTAATCACACAGCGCCAATACAAGACTACTTTGAAAACGAATTGAGCCTTCTCCGTCCAACAGAGCTTGTAGAACTCCGTAATAGTCTGGGAATATAAAACCTAAAAGGTTTTGAAGTCTGTAACTGTGATTTTGAAGCTCAAAATGTGCGTAGACCTGTGCCGGAATGTGTACAAAACATTGATGCAGCAACTATAGCTAGAGACGACATATATTTGGAATAAACTCGCTTAGGCTCAGTAAAACATAGTGGTTTTGGCATGCGAATATATAAACGGGTTGATAGATACAGGGAGATGTTTTCGGGTAAGTTATTTCCCCCGAATGATTAAAAATGGGAATCAAATGAATTAAAGATAATAATGAAAAATCGTGAGATTTATAAGTTCAATAATATAACACAAAAGCATAAGCATATAAAGCTTGAAGACATCTAACCGTTACCACAATGATTCATATTAAATAAGACAATGGAGTTCGTTTTACAACGAATTTTCCGATACAAAAACAAAAAGACATGATTTATAAAAATAAATAATCGTCGACTATATGATGTAAAAATTTAAAACAGACTAAACACTTATTATTCCTAAAACTAAAGAACAACATCTTTTAACAACTTATTACTAAGAAGACAAAGACTGAGAGGCCTGCTGTTAGAGAAACCAATTTTGGGTTAAGCTCGCCTTTGTACATAAACTTCCCTATGTTTTGTGTACAATGAAGAATAAAAAATAAGAGTCATGTTTGTGGGTTATTTGCCACTTTTCAACTTGAAAACTAGGAAGTAGAGCACACCGTACTGTTTTTGTAATTTTTGACTTCCAAAAAGTAACACTGAAAAAGCATCCCCAAGCCTGTATTCTCCTAATCGTTATGTAGAAATCTCTCGTACAGTTGTTCTACCTAACGACGGCGGGTTTGTCTTAGTAGTAGTGAGTCGTGTGTGTAATGCACATACAAATTGCTTCTATGTGCTCAGGCGATGCTAAGCGCTCCCGAGCTTACCCTCACAGAAACAATGTGCTTGTGCATTACACACACGACTAAGGCCAAACTGTCGCCCGTCGTGTCGTCGTCATCGCACGACTCGTGAGATAGAGCAATTGTACTAACCAACGACTTTATGTTGCCAGATATATGTCCACTGTTCAAGTAAAAATGCATCACCGCGTAAAGTCATATTGGGTATACTTTTAGGTACTTGTACTTGCTCTGTCTCTGTCATTGACTTAGACTAGAGTCAAGAGCAAACCCATCAAAAGTAAAAAAAAAAAAAATCTTAGGCCTTTCTGCTAAAGCCGTTTATCGTGTTATAATATGATACTGTTAATTTATATTGTCATGAGTTGATGCCAACGACCGACCGATATAACAGTTCGCAGTTTATCTCCAATTATCACGCACAACTGCAATAAAATGTGTTTGTGTATTGTCAATTTGTCTCTGTTCATTGATGATCTGTTTTGAAGATTCTTTGTCCCGAAATACCTATTTTTTAACAGTTGACCACTTGTATTTGTTTTGTAGATAAACATATTGACATTAGAGTAACATGATACACATTGAGTAACACTGATAAAAATATCGTTTAAAATACATAATTATATCGTTATAAAATAAAGGATTTAGTAACAGTTTTCGAAATATCGTTTCATAAAAATATTTAACGTGTTAAAACAACGCGTTATGTACCGGTAAGGAAGAAAAAACATGGCTTTTTTGTCGATAGCAGTTACATCAGCTAGAATGGGCCCTGCTCAAGGAATTCAACGTATTTCTGTTCATAAAATCAATGATTTACTTGACCACAATTTATTATTTTATGTTAGCGAAGAAATATTAATACAAAACCAACCGCGAATGCTTATTTACTTGAAATTTATCTAGGCAGCCATGGAATAAATAGATTGTTTTGTTTTTCAGAAACTTAACAATATTTTACGCGTCGATTCCTGAAATCGAATCGTTTCTTAATATTATTTTGGTTTTGGAAATTATGAATAGAAATAAAATTTTGCGAGCCTAAGTTATCCGTTCTGCATTCGCATGTCTTATTTTAATTTCGGTCTGAGTATGGAAAAGCGTGATTTTAGTTACTGTTTCTTTTTTGGAACGCTCCTGATTTGAACCGCGTGATTGTTTCTTTGATTCAAATTTCAGTGATTTTCACAACGTATAAAAGGTCATATGACTAGCCTACATCAAAAATGTTTGCTGTCTTAGTTCAAGGATGTGTGTGGGCTAAGCGTTGTGCCTGACTCACTGATGTCAGGAATATCCTTAAGGTTTTTAAGGATTTTTCTTTCTTTTTTTATGAAACGTACCTTGGCGTCATGATGGCTCGCGAGTAGGTCCGCGAGGCGCGCGTCGTCGAGCTGGCGTGCCAGCAGGCGGCGCGGGTTGAGCAACCACAGGCGCTCGGGAGCCATGGAGTTCCACAGCACGCACGGGAACCATAGCGCCACGCCAATCTCCGCCAGACGGAACACTAGGTCGTGCCAGTTGCGGGATACCACTGGGACTCTGCGGGAACAAAATACGTGAATAAGAGACGTGTCGCTATAGAATGAAGAAATATATAAAGTATTAGTATTATTCGTTTGTGGCGGGTGCTGTCTTGAATTGTAAGAATGAGATAACCCGGGTCTTGCAAACACTTTCGGGATTCTAATATATTTTGCACCTAGTATGACGCCTGAGAGAAATCACAAAAAAAATATAGGCCTCGCGGTGCAATACAGCCCTAGCTCTGAAAAATTCTGCGAAAAAAGAACCGCAGCGCTGGTTTTCAGGGATAGCCAGCGTGACTAACAAAATAAAATAATTCTGAAATAAATCACGGATTTATGAAAAACACGAAGCGAAATCTCCTCTCCTCTCAAACTGTCGCAAAAGGTAAATACTTATCGAAAATAAAAACTCACATTATTTCAAAACTAGACTCCTAACCCACCTGATGCATCCATGCGACTACTTGACCTTACAGTATGGAAGATCTCAGAACAGGCTGTGGGCGGCAAATGACTCAGTATATTCGCAAAATGAGCGTAGTAGTCTCAATGGATCGCTTCCCTTAATTGAGAATTACTACCGCGCAGATAATGATCTTTGTCCATTATTAGTCCTTGACTTTGACCTTTACAAAAATAAATACTGACTCGAGAAAATGCTTGCGCATATGGTTTCAGTTGCATAATTTGCAGAAGCCATCAAAAGACCAAATATAATAATAGTGTTTTATCATCCCAAGGGAATACAAATATCCTATGTCCTTCCCAGGGTCTCAAACTATCTATATGCCAAATTTTATCTTAACCGATTCAGTAGATCCGGAGATTACCCTCTATAACCTCACAAACTTTACCTCTTTATAAAATCAGTATAGATTAATCCTTAAAGTTGAAATATTAAAACCTTAAGGTTGAATTTTATTTGCTTATCATAATTACAACACAAAAAAGTATATGTGTCCACGTGACAGATAGTTACAATCTTATTGAAATTTCAATTTACAGGGAATTGTTTAAAAAGTGGGCAGCAATGCCCACTAACTGACGCCACTGCGATCACTTTGCTTCCACCATCCAAAAGTGCTTGGAATCACTAAGTGAAAAGTTCTACAACTACAATTGAAAAGGGAACCCTTCGACTGGTGTTTCGTCTGGTAGGCAACTGCGCGATGCTTGTAGTCGCTATGTTGTATCTGTTAAAATCGCTCAGAGAATTTTGATTGCGTGATGAAGGATTTGTGAGACGAAAAACAGAAAAGAAATCGATAGACAGATAAAGAGAGAGTTCGCCAGGCATTAAGGGTCAGCGTCAGTCAGGTCTTATTGTTCATCTGTGGCAGTATAAAACTCACTTGGTCTTCCAGAATTCGCTTAGGGTCTCGGAGGCGAGGAAACCGGCGATAAGGATGAGCATCAAGGCCTGGCTAATGAGACCGAAGCGGGACTGGTGCAGCTGTGAGACGTCCACGGAGCGAGGATCCACCGTGCCGTCTGCTGCTAGGTCTGTTTGTATTCCCTGTGGACAAATTTAACATTATTGACATACAGTTAACACAAAAAGTTTTCCGACTACCCCTACTTGTGCCCGATTAAATGCAATTGGGCCTTTAAGCGATAAGAACGGTCATCATCATCATCATATCAGCCGAAAGACGTCCACTGCTGGATATAGGTCTCCCCCAAGCGTCATTGACCGGTCCCGTGCGGCCCGCATCCAGCGGATCCCCGCACCCTTCATAAGAACGGTGTCACGAAATGGTTTCTGCATTTTGGGGATATATTTGTTTGTTTCCTGATAGCTACAACCTTGGGGTCTCCAAGTCAAGAGGTTACCTTCTAGGCTTCTTACCATCAGGCGAGATAGTGGTCAAACGCGAGCCTATCGTTAAATAAAAAAAATATATATATTTGGTTATTATTTGGTGTTCATTAAAAAGAATGTTGTTCTTTTATTTTTCCTATAGGAATTTGCGTTATCTCCTGCTGTGAATCATGCGGGATTTGTAGAGTAACACACGGCCTGACCTGGGGAAAGAACCCAGAATCTCAGGCTGTGAAGTTTAATTGCGGCCTTCGTCCTAGAGCCCAATACTCATGCCCGATTTATGACGTCCTTATATAAAATTCTCAATAGCTAATAATTCGTCTAAGTTATCAATTTAAGAAAAATCTTCCTTAATCGTGTGTTCAGATACAAGACATTACCTCTATCGAATAGTTCATTAATTATTCATTTTGGATTATTTTATTTTACATTTGAAAACTCCGCTAAAGAAACCTTGAAAACAAATTTTTCCTTTACCTAAAATGATTTATTTCTTATACCTACTTCCTTATTGCTAAGACAGGACGTGACAGCTAATTTTACGCAGTGAACATAAGCTAATGCTTGTCAGAAATACATGGCAATAATAAATGATTCTTGCTAATATTTATGGTTAGGAATGATGATGATGATTAAAAGATTGTGGAACACGAAAACTTTTTTTTTTGTTCTGTACCAATGACTTCTCCCGCTCTGGGTGAAGCAGGAGGGCGTGTCAGACTTTTACTGACTAAAACCCACCCGTGTTCCTTCAGTTGCTCATGCCAGGGCCGCGGTAACTTTCTTTCAAATTTATCCACGACCCAGATTAGGGACCTAAAGACATAATATTATTATGTAATAGTCGGTAGGCTGATGATAATCAATATGTCACTAATGGTAGGTGTGGTGTCCAAGAAGGAGCAGAAAAAGAGACTAGTTTTTAACCGACTTCAAAAAGGAGGCGGTTCTCAATTGGATTGTATTTTTTTATGTGTTACCTTAGAACTTTTTACTAGGTGAACTGATATTGATGATTCTTTTTTTTTATTTGAAAGCTGTTGCTTCTCATGCGGTCCCATTTAATTTGATCAAGATCTGACGAGTAGTTTTTGAGTTATCCTTAATAATGCGTATTTTCATGGATATATAAGGTACCAATACAAAAACGAGAAAAAAACTTTTTGACAAAAAAATTAAACTGACTGCCAAAACAAAACGCTACAAAGCGTATATAAATTGTGTTTTTTTATTAAATATTAAGTACATAATTTTTTATTTTTGTTAAAATGTTTTTTATACTTCCGATACTTGCTTTAACAAGTCTCAACATATGTAGGCATTGTGTCTATAATTTTACCATTGCTAAAATTCAAACTTGCTCTATGTTAGAGATATTAGGTTGTAATCCACCACGCTGATCCAGTGGGTTTTCGTGTCTCTAGACCTCGAATATTAATTCTGGTTCGAGTCGGCTTCCTCATGATGATTTCATTTACCGTTCTGAGAAGACAAGCACGGGCAAATCAATATTAATTTTATTTCACTGCAGGATTTAATCAGGCTCTGAAGATTTATTGTTGAAACCCATTGATCACAGCACTATTCAAGTTTAAAAAGCCAGCCTTGTTTTCAATCATGGTCTTATGTTCATAACACACAAGTGCTACAAAACAAAAAAAATGTTTAATTTATTGTATACCACATAACTATTAGTTTAAATTGTAGTTGATGCTATTGATCTGCTAAACATTTAAATAAATGCAGGTATGACAACTCTGACAACTTTTTTTGCAGTTGTTTTTGCAAACTTGTAATTCTTATTATGAGTAACGTGTCCGATTTGTAATCCCCACATTATGAATGTAAGTATATGTAAAATAATTATGTGAACATTAAGTTGGACAGACATTTATGATATACTGAATAATAGCTTTACAGTCATTAGTAAGGATACAATAGTCAATAATATCAAGACTTGATCTTCCTGTTAAGACGACGACAGTCGCCAACGACCTTGATCCAACAAAACGCGTTTTTTGTACTTTCCTTATTATTATATGACTTTAAAAAAGCCTTAGATCAGAATGAAGATAGTAAAATTGTCTTTGATATGGTGACAATTTCATTCAAATACTCAAATACGGTTCTGGTACGATTTTCGTTTTTTATCCTTGTTAAATATTACTTAGCAAATTAATTATACTGTGTTATACGAATAAAACTAAAAAAAAATTAAGATTAAATTATTAAGAAAATGGCATTAATTACGACTGGTCATTTCGACGTAATTCTCATTTTAAAATCAGCTACTTTGGGTTATCTGCGTCTTAAGACTCACCATGAATCTAGTTTCATTTTTGGTCCTATAGTTCGCACCCTCAGCAAAAGGGTCTAAACAGATGTGCTGCATTTTAACTGCACGCCAGCCGCAAAATGCACCCCGACCTAGTTGGCATGCAGCTCAAATGCAGCTCAGCTGTTTAGAGGCTTATGGGGCAAATATAAAACTACATATCTTGGAAAACTGTAATCCTTTATTCTTTTCTGATTAATTTCGTTGCGGGATCCAAGACAGTTAAAATTCATTCTCCGGGACTTCGTAGAGATTCATAGCTAGTTAACAATTATTACGTACCTGTTTAGTAACAAGGGTGTCCTGGACATCATCGCCATCGTCGGCGCTGGACGGCCCCGGTCGGGGCGATATGATCGTGCATACTTTAGTCTCCTTCAGGAACTCGCCGCGGAGCTGGGGACAACCAAACACATTCAATAGAGTTCTACATATAATACCATCGACATTGTTGTAAGACATTCACTTTAGAACATAATAGGCAAATATAATATAAATGCTTAATAATATATAATGAATTAATAATTAATAAACATTATCACCATATTTTAAGTTCATAGGTCAATGGGGAGTTAAAAACTTCTTCGGAACAAAATTTTGTAAAAAAAACGCTTGGCTTCTCATACCTTTGTTTTCCAAAATTTTCCAATACAAAAAATACAGTATTTATTTACTCAACGAGCTCTAAACAACGATACCCCACTCGATGGAGTTTTTTTACGCCCCCCTCTTGCCTGTAAAAATATTTAAAAAAAAAATTGTACCAATTAGTACGGCTTTGGGCCAACAAGATGATTATACTGTGAAAATTTGAAGACTCTAGCTCCGTTTGGCTGTAAAACCCGTGTGACAGACGACGGAAAGAGAAACGGAGACGTGAGTGACAGCAATAGGGCTCCGTTTGGACCCTTCGGGTACGGAACTCTAAAAACACAAAGTTTCTTAGTTTTTACGAGTTTGAAGCGGACGAAGTCGCGGGCAAAAGCTAGTTAATAATAAGATACATTCAAAAATATATTTTTCAAATGAATTTGAATGAGATCGTTCTTTAAAAACACTAAGCTTAATTAGGTACCACTTTATATTTTACGAGTTGTCTATATTTCTTACTTATTTTTTGAAAGAGGATACATCTTAAATTTTTGTTTAAAAAGAGACCAAAAGCATTAACGGCATATTTTTTTAAACATTCTTAAAATATTTGTTGTTGTGAACTCAAATGCTGTTTCGTTTTTCTTTTATTAAACTATAAACTATATACTGAACACTGATTGTGTTCAGACTTCCACCTACTCACGATTGTTATTGACTCTAAAACTGTCATAAAATAAAAATAAAATTTAGTTTATTATAACTATTTGATA
This sequence comes from Orthosia gracilis, assembly GCA_947562075.1. Classification (NCBI taxonomy): domain Eukaryota; kingdom Metazoa; phylum Arthropoda; class Insecta; order Lepidoptera; family Noctuidae; genus Orthosia; species Orthosia gracilis. Next base: position 15,954,630 of record OX387265.1, read on the forward strand.
AAAATATTCGTATTATCCTTCCTGTAACTAAAGGCTTGTTTACATTAGGATAATTTCTAGACTGACAAAAGATAAATGATTTTATTTCTGTAAGTTGGTTTGTACAAACACTTTTACATGTTGATCATATTTTTTTGACGAGAGATAATATTTATGCGAGTTTCGTAAGTTAGGATAGCCAAGCCATTCTCGTACTCATGGTGGTTTTAGAACTAATTTGGTCATAGCAGAAAGTTCCCAACGATGAATAAAGAAAAACAGAGAAAAGATACTGGTCAGGCTATTTTCTCAAATTCCATTATTTTCCGATAAAAGTCTTTTTTCTTAATAAATACTTTCACTTATCGCCATATTCAAAGCGATAAACTCATTGTATTTAAATCATCTTCCCTTGTCAAGGGTTTCCAAATGGTCGGTATTCGTCTGGATTCCCCCGACATTTCAAAAGATCTCCTGACTCCCGACAATACTAAAATTTCCTTAGCTTCTCGGAAAGTTCTACAAGTACAAAATAATATTTTTTTAGAGACTGAACTTTGAAATAAATACCTCTCTTTGAATTTTATCTTTTAAGAATATTACTAAAGGATCCAAATTGATGAACTCAGTAAATCAAGATGTAGATCCAAATATATGTGGACACAAAAAATTAAGTGTACCTACTTAAATTAGGTGTTATTTTTTAACAATAATTAGACTTATTAATTTAAAAATTAAATCTTTTCTATACATTTGCTTTTCTCGCGACAGCAACCCCAAAAGCCCGACAATTTCAAATTTTCTCTATATATATTTTGGTCAAATTTTCACCATATTTGGCTTGACGAGGTCGGTCCGTGGATGGGTGACCATTTCAACATATCGAGTTTCCTCCGTACCTCAGAAAGCACGTTAAACCAATAGTCCGGGCTATCATTTGAAGATACTTGAAGATCTTTGACGGTCGTTACGGGTAGTCAGAAGCTTGAGATCTGACACCAGTCTTGCCAAGGGGTACCGTGTTACCCAGTTACTGGGTAACACGGTAAACACGATTAAACACGGTTGTGGAGGTCAGATAGGCAGTCGCTCCATGTAAAACACTGGTAATCAGCTGAATCCGGTATGACTGGAAACCGACCCCAATTTAGTTGGGAAAAGGCTACGCAGATTGATTGATATTTTGGTCTTCCGATGTGCCAACCCTACCCTTGTCTCATGTTACTAGGTGTCGACGCAACACATTTTATTATTCCAGTCCGTCCTATCAACTGTCACGCTTGCCTCACAGAATGCAGGCATAGGGAATTTATTTGCGCACTCTCACTTAATTAAAAAAGAGAGGAAATGAAAAGACTTACATAAGTTATCGTGCCTAATTTAAAACAACGCAAAATATAATTTAAATTAACATGTTTCTTGCACAACCGGTTTTTAAAACATCTTTATATCCATGACCAACAAGTCAGTGCAGTCGCACTACAAATGAATATTTACTGACTAAAACAAAGGTTATTGATTCAAAATCAGGTAAGATAATAAAATAATAATGGTTCCAGTATTTCTATATCTTTGACAATTTGATGACCTCCTGTCATTATAAATCATTTGAGAACAAGCGCAGCCATTATAATATTCCTAAAGAAAAGGAAAATATTTTGGCACATACTAAATTTGCATAATACAGGTTTTGTTAATTTATTTATATTGACACTTAATATCGATACACCACGTGAGCGGAGTTTCGTTAATTTATTTTACTTTACTCTATAACACACAGAACAGTCGTAGAGAAAATTGAGAGAAATAAGACCATTCATACCAAGTAACGACTACGACTGGTTAATGACTGCAAGTCCATCATCCCATTCCTCTTTAGGTATTATAAGACATAATCAGTCTATTTTCCCACTGCTGGGACACAGGCCTCCCTTTTGTGAGACGGAGTGGACCGTACCGTACCGTAATACATCACGTGGGCCCAGTAATTAGTCCTAAGCCATGGCAAACGATCTCCACACATCTTATCAGCTACCAGTGCCACATTCAGACTTCCTCTTGCGTATTCTTTCTGAATGCTATCCGTTTTTGTTCCCTCTATTTTTTCTCATATCAGTTGCTTAGAATTGTCTTTTATTCATTCCTTTTGTATTGCCCAACATTATATCATTGTTTGTCTTTGTAGTTTTTTTTGTGTAACTGTTAGTTTTCCCAATTTTTTTTAATTTGTTCTGGGTCTTTTTCTTCCATACATATCTCTATTAGCAGTCATCTCAGATAGTCACCATATCATCATCCACACAGTCCATCCAGCATTTCTTTGTTCTAACAGCCACATTTCTAAACTTTCCTTAAAACCTGTTCCTTATTCATCTACCATTCTCCACCACCTGTCCTGCCGTCTGTGCCCCAAAACTAGGGTTGCCATCTCTAAAATCTACTAACCAGGCCAAGGAGCGCGAAAACCCCGGCTTTTGGGAGTTACAAGCCGGACAGTTAAACATATTTTATTTCATTATAACTTTTTAAACTAAATGTAGTTTTAACATAATACAACCGACTTCCAATTAAAAACACTAAAAAGTGAAAAAAAAATTCAATGTCGGAAGTTGGTGTTTATGGTTTCGTTTTTTGAAACCGATTATAAAATTTGAAGTTTTTTTTTAAGCGATTGAATTTATTTTTCACTTTGTAGTGTTTTTAATTGGAAGTCGGTTGAAGATTTCATACAAAAAAAAGCACTTTTTTGATGTGGCCACCTAGTTAGTGGTCAATTTCTATAGTAATCGGACGATAAAACACTTTTGACGCGGGCGAAGCCACTGGCAGAAGCTAGTGTACAAAAAAACAGAAATGTGCAATCACGGGTTATTTGCCGTGATTTTTGAACAGTTCCATTAAATATCTCCAAATTTCTTCATCAGATCTTCACCAAATTTAAATGGGACGAATTCGGGATCATACCCTTCCAAACAAAAAATAATTTTCAAAACGGTCAACAATTGACGGAAAAATTAGTGAAAAATTGTCGTTGGTGATTTGAAGACTTTAATACCCGGGCTACAAATAAAACCCCGCGGACGCTCCCCGGACGCCTTCTAAAAACAGACAAATCCGGGGAAACCCGGACGGATGGCAACCCCACCCAAAACACACAATCAAAGTGATCGAAGCACTATCAGCAACGCTAAGTTTTTGGCCAAAGAAATTTGAATTACTGTCGTGCCAGCGACACAAAGAAGATTAATTTACTTATAACCGAAAACAATTTTCCTCGTCCAAATCCTACACAGGAAACCATCTTCTTCTTCATTTCTTGTGAGGATGTGGCCATCTATGGTGTCAGAGTTAATTAAACCGCCTCTGGGAACTCCACAGGCCTTCTGACTTGGCTATTTCAGACTTACATTAACTATATAAGTCCAGGTTTCATCACGATGATTTTCACCGTTGCCTGCGGTGTCCAAGGCAGACAGGTAACCATGACATAAAACATCACAACCAACATTCCATAGAATTCGCTAAACATAATCATAACAACGGTGCCTTATACGCACAACAGTGGGCACAAGCATAGCATTGAGGATACGAGCACATAATCTAACGATGAGCAGACAATAGCCCATTATAGCCACAGATGCGAGTAATAAGCACCACATAGCTAAAACGGGGATGGACAACCTTTGAAAGTGTTTTTGCTAATATTTTCCGCAAGTCCATGACATATCTGCTTGTGAACGTAAACATCTTTTGGCTTCTTTGTGATGAACAATCAAAATTAATATTTTTATTCCTGGCAGGCTAACACTAAATGGCAGATCCATCAACCCGCACAGGGCCCGCGTGGTGGATAGGAGGCCTGTGTACCAGGCAGGGTCGGTTCCAGTAGAACTGGATGCCGACCCCAAATTAGTTAGGAAAAGGCTAGTCAAATTGATTGATTGGTTTTTGACTTGTCAGTCCAGCTGATAAATTGATGGTCACATACAACTGTTACTGATGTAATGGCAAAAAACAATGAATGGTAAAGAGCCCAGACTTTGCAAGGAAAACAGAAATCGTGACATATTAAGGAAAGACGTGATTGCCTGAAGGACGTTCCCTATTAGGATGTGCAATTAGGCAGTCAATGGATTATAATGCCGAAATACTTTTTCAGATATGATATGACTAATCTTTTGCACAGAATATACCAAGCGATTACAAGAATATGGACTTCTTCTTCTTTTCGAGTCGATGGGAAACTCTTAATAAATTTTGGGCCCAGTAGGTGGCTACCCCGATTGCGGCGTCAGTGGCGAACATAAGGTCTTCCAAAGTGCAGGTGTATGGGCACTTGGGACACTCCAGCATGTGTGCCATATTTTGCAAAGGGGCACCGCACTCACACTGGGTAGATGGCTCTATAAAACCCCATCTTGCCAAATTGTGTTTGCAGCGGCCTACTTGGGTGCGCAAACGATTGAGTGCTTTCCATACAGGCCACTGCAGTTCATGTCCAGGTGGCAAGTGTTCCTGGGGTTTCAAGAATTCGGGTGGTGGAAGGTCAGCTTCTCTCTACAACCTGCTTCTCGGCGGTGGATCTTGGATGGCCCGTGTGCATCGAAGAAAACTCTTCCGACTCTTAAGTCTACCCGGGGTTGTAGTGTGATCATAGAGAGGATGGACTACGATATAAAATGACTTCGTCTTTTCGAGTCGAATCTCATTAAATGTTTTGGAACCAGTAGATGGCCACGTTAATTGCAGCGTTAGTGGTACTCATACGGTCCTTTAAAATGCTGGTGTATGGGCACTTGGGGCTCTGATAAAATTACTTGCATGCTATTGTGTAGAAGATCAAAATCTTTTGTCACTTGGCCCTTATGGCTTTGAACTTTAGTTTTTCCATTAGGTGTACAATCCCTGGTTCCTTTTGTCATAAGATACGATAACATCACGCTTCCATACAATAGTGTACCTTGAATGTTCAGAGTCAGTACTCAAGGTTTAACATACGCCGTTTTCTATTGAAGCCCTTTTGTTGATACACATTGCTCAATGCCATGGAATTGAAAGAGAACGTAATACTTTTAGAGAAGCATTATTTAGTGTGAAGTAGTTTTTGTGTCATTAGTCCAAGATGCTTCCGGGGTAGTTAATGTAAACAGTAGAGTTATTCCCTATGTAATAAATAAAGATACAAACAGTATCTAAACAGTAGACACTGTGAGTGATTTTTCTCTTATTGGTTACACCACCACCAAATGGCGGACCGCGGTCCGGTTCCGGAATGCCGATCTATTTTGGGTGGACCTTAGGTAAAAAGTACAATATAATTTACTTGTGTTACTTGAGTAGGTAATTGAATAATGTATCCTGCGTTTTGCTGCCGTCGATTCGACAGCGGATGAATCATATCATCAAAATCTATTGTATCTATATTTACCTATTTAAGTAAATTATATAAATATTATCAAAGTAAATACACAAGACGATATAACGGCCGGGGTTTGATTGTTTTTAAACCCTATAAGCCGCGAAGGTCACTTTAATTGAAAAAACGGACCGCAAATGAAGTAACTGGTGACCCCTGGGGGCTCGCTTTTGACTAAAAGACACCCAGATTATTGATATCAGGAAATACAGAATCCGAATTCAATTTAGTCAAATTGGCCCTAAAGAGGTAAAATGTTTCATAGAAATGGTAATACTGACAGCTCTTGAACTCGGTCTGGTCATGTCCTTGGCTGTATTACCTAAACAGTTTGTTCGATTAAGATGTCCACCACGTAACGATGGCGCATCGCCGTACCTTGATCTAGATTCTAATGAGTTCATTATACTGATGAGCTACTCAATTGTTTAACAGAACAACATCATTCACAGATGACATGATATCTCAGAGATTAGAAACTGGGTGTTAAAGACAACTTTGAGGAACCCTACAAATAATACATAAACTCACGTCTTTTTCCCATCGGGGTAGGCAGAAACTACAGAACGCCACTTGCTACGATCCTTACATACTTCTTTTGCATCACTCACATTCATACATCTAGTCACACACACACGCCGGTTATGAGTACAGCGCACCTGGCCTTTCTGAAGAATATCACCAATAAGGTATATGTATTTCTTTCTAGGGCCTCCCCTCCTGGCGTTTCCATTCAAGTCTGCCTTGTAAATATCCTTTGTTAGTCGCCTTTCATTCATCTGAGGGGACATTGCCAAACCATCTTAGCATACTCTTTTTTAATATTTGCCCTAAAAATAGTTCTGATATAATCGAACATCTGACACGGTCAATGAAATCAATATTTAGAGTGGTTGCATGTAAACGTCACGATCGCACTCGGTGCGCATGCATCGAATTTGCAGTCAACAGCGTTTTCATTTTCCGCACAAAGGTCTTTCAGGGTTGTTGCACAGAGAGCTCGAAGGAGGGACACAAGCACGTTAAGAACATATATAAAATCAAGTAACTTTGTATTTTCTTCCTGTTTCACCAAAGCCTAAAATTATTTAAACGAAAGTAAATCCTTACCTTGAAGTACACCTCCACGCCGTAGATAAGGAAGAATGTGACGACTATGAACAGCAGAACAGCATAGCAGCCGTTGAAGACGTGCTGGTAGAAACTCTGGAACAAAAGACAAACCATTAGAATTTTGCATCGACTACACAACAGGCGATGGATTTCTGTCTAAATATTACATAATAGCATGCCTACAGGCATGCTATTATGTAATGAAAGACACAAAGAAACATCTGACGACAAAACCTGATCTTATTTCACCACTTGAGACTAAGAAGCAGCTTAGTGTATTGAGTCTCCGTCTAGTCAAAATCAAAACACATTACAACCTTTTACTTAACATGCTTTGTTAATTATTTCATTAGTACGTGTGGGTTAAATCTTGCAACTGCATTTTAAAACAGTTATCCCCGAACAATTTAGCTGAAATATTGCAAACAAGTTTGGTCTTGATGACAATGCTAGGTAAGCTAAAAAAGTTTGTTTCGAAGTTTTTTTTTTAATTGAAAACTTTTATTTATTGTAATTAGTCTGAGGGCCAGCAGTTTTTGAACGTCAAAATTTACATAAAGACACTCCTTCAAAACGCCCGCCTGTCACCAATTCATCAGTCCTGTAAATTCATCGGCAAGACCTACCAAGACGCAGTCCACAGCTTCCACATATCTAGAGGCTGAATAGTCGATCAGGCTAAGGTATTTATTGTAAGGGCCTCAGGAGACCTGAACCATTGCTATAGTTATTTATTTGTTTAGTCAAGCAAAGAGTAGAGCCTTACGTTATTTTTAAATGGTACACTGGATCCTGCACTCTATAAATATTGTAATCTTTTTCTTAACCCCCTAGGGTTTGCTGTAAGAGAACTCAACATTGAGTTAAGCTCGTCTTTGTATATGTACCTAATTTATTATCACACTGTATGTAATGTTATTTTTGGTATACAATAAAGAATTAAGGATAAAGAGTACCTATTCAAGCAACAATTTTTACGCAACTAGTGTTACGTCAACTAAAAAGTCGCAAATAATGTATCCAATAAATTGAATCGGTATTTGCAATGCACAGCTGGACGGGTTCGCGCAGACCGGGGAGAAGATGGTTGGACGCCTTGAATGGCTTCCTCGAAATTGACGAGATTAAGGTGCAGAATACCGAAATAAATAGACGGAATGGGGGGAAGCCTTTGCCCGAGTTGAACAATTCATGCAAGCAAACAAAAATTGGAATTGCAGTGAAAAGATGAATAACTAGGCCTGTACAAGATATAAAGCTTTACAATAAGACTTACCCCACAAAACGGTGTCAGAAGAGTGACTGCAGGTTCGGTCTGTTGACTGTTTTTAAATGTTGGCCTATTTAACCGGTTACCAACATTATGCAAAAACACTATGCAAATATAGAAGATGACATTTTGTTCTAGATAGTCTAGATACCTATAACAGGATATCAATAAATTATTTTTTCTCCTATATGATCATACTAGCTCCTGCCAGCGGCTTCGCCCGTGTTAATTTCGAAAATGATCCCAAGAGAATTTATTTCCGGGATAAAAACTATCTTATGTGCTATTCTAGACTATAATCTATCTCTGTGCCAAATTTCATCTAAATCCTTCCAGCCGTTTGAGCGTCAAGAAGTGACAAACATACAAACACCCCTACACACAACACACTCACAAACTTTCGCCTATATCATATTATCACATCGCCCTTCGCACCCCCCGCTTTACCCGACGCGCGTATTTATGTCGCTCGAGCTCCATTCAAGTCAATCTTATCGTGATAACTTTTAAACTATGCGTTCAAATTACTTAGTGTAAAAGACAAAGTTTATCTACATTATTATATATATTTAAAGCGACAAATGTGTCGATTTTGATAAAAGTTTGATAAATGTTTTAAAATGTACATTGTAAAAAAGTATCCAATTTAATTGTATTTAAAGTTCACTATTTTGGTCATAGTGGCTTCCACATAAAAGGTAGATATATGCTGTCGTGGACTTTATTTAGAACTATTTAAGACAAACAATCCTACGGTACATTATATTGGTGTATCTCCAACGGTTTAGGCAGCGCACGCGAAGATAGCTCTAAGAAGGCAGAATTTTTGCCGACTTACTTGATATTTATCGTTATATTATGACCAAATTACAAAAAAGCATTATAAATTGTAGCCTATATGTTATTCTGATGTATAACCTATATTACTGTAAAGTTTCATCCAAATCCGTTCAGTAGTTTTTGCGTGAATGAGTAAAAAACATACATCCATCAATATTCTAAGGGTTGTACCATGGTAAGGAAGATCTGATGATGGCATCCCATCGAGGGAACTCCTCAAATATTGTAGGCATACATATAGTGATTTTGGTATTTTTATCAACAATACAATTATTTACACTCAGAAAGTGTCATTTGGTGAAATAGAACTAACTAAGAAGACTACAGATGGCCACTGGAACTCGTTAATGCTAATTCTGTCACGGGTATAAGATATATCGAATACTTAACCGACTATGATGAAGCAAATACTTATAAATAAATGGTACTGATGAAAATGGTACACTAAAAAGAGATAAATAAAAACTTTTTAACAAAAAATCAAACACTACAAAGCGAAAAATAACTTTCTTTTGCGAAGTCGGTGTCGAAAAACGGAAAACATTAGGTACCGACTTCGGAAAAGAAAATTATTTTTCGCTTTGTAGTGTTTTGTTTTGGAAGTCGGTTTGTTTTTTTTTTGTTAAAAAGATTTTGATTAACTAGTCGGTTTGGTCTACCTACCTAGGTCTATTTTTTCAAGTCGAGTGGTATTGAGTTTCTTCATAAACTAATTTTGAAAATGACAAGCCGTATGACCATTTACTGAATACAGCAATAAGCTCGCTCCTAAAAGGAAGGTAGAGTCGGGGGTTAAAGGCACTCTCTCAAAGCTGAAGTGTTCAAAATTTCTTTGTAAAAAGATAGCAAATGGTCCAAGACTTATTGCTTGCTACAAAGAAATCAATGCTAACTGCTAAAAACTGGTTAATAAGATATACGTAATAATAAACATTTTCACCAAATTTCAAGTTCATAGGTCAATGGGAAGTTAAAAAATTCTTCGGAACAACATTTTGTGACAGACGACGGACAAACAGACGGACACGTCAGTGACAGCAATAGGGCTCCATTTGGAACCTTCGGGTACGGAACCCTAATAAAGTCAAAGGTACTAGGAGAATTCTTCTATCATTCTGATCCCGACCGTACATGGAACTGGTACAATGTCTAAAAATGTTGACAAACAACAGAACTGCCTACCCATATTTTAGCTACAACATTAATTTTATTTGGAAAACTTGCTGCTAACTTTATAACATGCTTCGTTATTATAATAAAATTAAGGCCAGGCAATTATTTATTTTTTCAACTTTAACTAGCCTTTAACAGCGGTTCAATGCCCCGACCACAAGAAAATGCATGTCCATTTAATGAGCAATTATTCATAGTCAATGTATTTATTAACATGAGATTTACACAATATAAAGTGTATTAACAGTTTTCCACGCATATACTTATTATAATAAAAAAGGCTAACAATTTTCAAAATTACTTGAAATTGCATTCTTAAGCGCCTACATGCGCCTTATTGCGTAAAACGGTAACATTCTAAAACATACTCCTTAGTAACGGCTAGGTTAAAAGGTTTGAAAAAAATATATATTCATTATTGTTTCATGTACATTATTTTTTAAACATATATTTTTTTCGTATAACAGATTTCAGTTTTGCTTTAATAAAATATTTAGCAACACGATATTTTTCGCAACTTTTGGATACTCCTCCAGACTATTCCTACTCGCCAATTCGTTTTTAGTTTGTAGCTTTACTCGCTACTCGCTGATCACTACAGTAACATGGCGATTTTGAGTCTCATATTAGCCATTTCATCGATCAACAGAGCGAGTAGTTTTTTTTTTGTCATAAATCACATCACCGTGTTTTAACTTGGATGTTTAAAAATATTTTTTCACAGAAAAATTGATGGCTGCAATTTTTTCATAACTGACATAGCATATGTACCTAAATCAAATAATGTTTTGCAAACAAAACTGTTCAAAAGGAGGTTAAATATTGATATTTTGGCAACGAGCGGGCGCACGACCAGTAGGTACTGCGTTTACATTGGGGTGTATATACCGCGTTAAGACAAACCTGGATCAATTCAATTGGACAAAAGGTAGCATCGACAATGCGAAACAGTAAATCCAAACCAGGTCTATGAAAAATATACAGTACTCTATTATTAAATTAAATTAGGCGAAATTTCACAGAAAAATATGTTTTGTTTATCTTGTTTAGATATGGATTATCTATTACGTCAGCGAAGTTTTCTTGCTAATTTAACTTATAACATTCAAATTCTACAAGATCAATCAGATAATCGTGAACTCGATTCTATATTTAAAACAAAATCCGAGGTATTTTTCACTTCAATAATCACAGCTTACCAATCGATGCAGGTTATAGACATATGGACCAAGTCATACACTGATCACTGATCCATTACATCAACATTATCCATAAATATACTTATCTACATAATAAATCTGCAATAATGCATCTACCATGTTGTATCTTCACCTCCCTAAAATGCCTAACGTTTTAAGTCCGCCTTTGTAACTTTCTGTATGAAATCTAAATAAATAACTAAAACCTCACCTTTTCCTTAGGAGACGTGCCAGCGACATTAGTGGTGAGCACCTCAGCTGCTAACAGCGAGTAGCTGATGAAGTTGAAGGTCACGAACGCCAGGAACGACTTGGAAAGGAACCTGGGTCTCTCCCAGCGAATGTCTCGTAGATGGAACACCTGGGGACAAGAGAAATAAGAAAGACATAAGTGATGGAGTTTTTTTTCATTAAGTATCAAAGATAACAAAACTACAAATCATATATAAGAAACCGGGGCCTGAAATAGAATTCGAAGTAAAATTTACATTAAGGGCGGTTACGTACTGCATCCGATCCGAATCTGAGAAATGTTGGTCCGAAGTAGACGTAGTACTTCTTGTAGGGGAAGTTACGCACTGTAACCGATCGTCCGTTTGAAATCAAGACATTTCCAATACGGATGGAAATCGAATCGCTGATTCGAATAAAGATCGGATGTAGTGCGTAAACACCCTTAGACAGTCCTCCAAATTGGGCGCCCGTCACAACTTCCTACTGCTTTAGCTGGGCAGAAGTTGTGGAAAAAGTTTTGTCAGTAGCCTGGTTAGTGGATATAATAGGAATTGAGTGGTTTTAGCTATGTTTAATGAAAACCGGTTCAGCCATTCTAAAGTTATGGGCAGTTTACTGTTTGATTCGGAGTGTTTTCGCAACATATCGCGTCATAATTACGTGTATAATAGATTGTCGATCGAAGCGTGTCTACTACCAGATAAATAAAAAAAACGCGCGTGTTATCGCGCGACATCTTGATCGAAAATTACCGGAAACTAATGTGACAAATGGTCAAGCGTGTGTAAACTGCTGTGATTAGTCAAATTAATTAATTATAAACGAACAGAATCACATGAGTTGCGTTTAATTTTTGACGCGTCAATAAATTTTAGGGTTCCGTACCCAAAGGGTAAAACAGGACCCTATATTAGGCTTCCGTACCCAAAGGGTAAAACGGGACCCTATATTAGGCTTCCGTACCCGAAGGGCATAAACGGGACCCTATTACTAAGACTCCACGATCCGTCCGTCTGTCTGTCCGTCTGTCACCAGGCTGTATCTCATGAAACGTGATAGCTAGACAGTTGAAATTTTCAAAGATGATGTATTTCTGTTGCTGCTATAACAACAAATAAATATTTACAACAAAATAAAACAGAATAAAATAAATATTTAAGTGGGGCTCCCATACAACAAACGTGATTTTTAACTTTAAAACTTTCGCGTTTCATAATTGCAAAACAATATATAAAGGGAATTTAACGCGATGATTACCCGCGTCCTGTGAAATAGGTAAATAAATAATCAAAATCACCGCGTTAAACGCCCGTGATATATTGTTTTTCAAACGTGATTTTTGCCGTGTTTTGCGATAATGGTACAGAACCCTTCGTGCGTGAGTCCGACTCGCACTTGGCCAGTTTTTTTTTACTAATTCAATCAAGGACATTATTATTTCGTAGTCTGGTGCTAGTTTATTTCTCAACTTCAAATTCAATTTGTAGCATCCACAATGTACACACAGGTGGTAAATATAAGTAACAGAAACAATTATGAACACTGTCGGGCACAGCAACATTCTAGATACAGTCAGTGAGCTAGAGGCATGGCACTTAATATTTGCCGTATTAACATTTCAGTTATTTATTTCCTATCTATCTCAATTCTTTATTGCGTACCATAATGTATACATTTCTTATGCCGATCCCGAAGATTCAGTGTCATCGTCATCCAAATTCTGCCCCAGATAGCAACAATGTCGTATGCCCAGCTCCCCGCAGTAAGAAAGAATTAATTTGTATCGTTCTTAGAATTCCAATCACCATAAACAAATAAGTACATAATAACTAAGAAACACGCAAACACAAAGTACCATTTAACAAAAAAAATCAAGAAAAAACAGTACATAAACGTTTGTTAATCATTTAATTACCCACCAATTACGGAGCTGTCAGTAAGATGTTTTAATAGTGTCACTGAAAATGACGTGTTAGCGAGAATGACAAAAATAGTGTATCACTTTACAATGATGATGTTTTTAATAATATGTCTAATGTCTCTATTGTGTCTGTAATAACATGGTCTATTGTTTTGAAAGTATAAATAATAATTATGGCGGTGTGTTGGGATAATTCATCGCCTGGTGTACAAACGTGATATTCATTAGCGACCAATGAGCTACTTCTGTAGTATTTTTTCTTAGTCATTTTTAGGGTTCCGTACCCAAAGGGTAAAAACGGGACCCTATTACTAAGACTCCACTGTCCGTCTATCTGTCTGTCCGTCACCAGGCTGTATCTCATGAACCGTGATAGCAAGACAGGTGAAATTTTCACAGATGATGTATATATGTTGCCGCTATAACAAAAAATACAAAAAACAGAATAAAATATATATTTAAGTGGGGCTCCCATACAACAAACTTGATTTTTGCCGTTTTCTGCGATAATGGTACGGAACCCTTCGTGCGCGAGGCCGACCCGCACGTGGCCGGTTTTTTTGGCTTTGATTACGATTCCCAACTTTGCTTTCTTTTCCCTGTATTTGACAAATTGGATGTAAAATGTATTGTTATAGACCAATTATTTTTTTGGGTGAGTAATCATCCAATGACTTCTCCCACTCTGGGTGAAGGGAGATTCGAGGGTTTGCCAGACTTTTACTGACCTAAACCCACCCGTGTTCCTTCAGTTGTTTTTGCCAAGTCTGACCCAGATTGACCTAGACCTGGCAGGGAATCAAATTAATTAGTCGAATCATTTACCTGCACTAAGGTTTTTCGAGCAGACATAACAGTAAAAGGCCATTGTACGTACTGGAGCTGATGTAGGCTGTAAAGCTTTCTTATCAATCTTACGGTTAATCGTAAAGATAACGGAATGTCGCTATTCTGTCGTATGGTTTAATTTTATTTGACATTAAAACCAACTTCTTAATTGAGGAAAACTCTAGAAGACATCAATGACAGTGAAATCCTACCAAACTTTTTGTCATACAATGTGTACCAAGAACATCGAGACTAATACAACCTTCAGCCCTGCCAATATGCGAACAATCGATCCACCATTTTATGTAATGCAATTAAAAATAACATTAATACCGACATGACACCGTCCTTGCATATAAATTGCTATATTTCAACTTATAGAGACAGACAAACATTGTTAAGGATGTTATGAGAACCTTAATTGCTTACAGTCGGGTGTTTCGTTCTGTTTTGAGAGCCTCGGTAGTACAAACGACGGATTGTTTGCAAAATATTCCTATAGTATAGAATATAAACAGTATTGAAATCAAGTAATAACATGGGTTTTCTATGTATAATGTTTCGTTTTTGACGGGTTAACGTTTATAAAACGCTTGCTGTTTTAATTTACTAAGCAAATACTCCTTTAAAAAAAAACACAGCAATGATCTTCTAATGGTAAGGGACTTTCCTGATGGCGCGATGGCAGCTTCGCTTATTAAAAATTGCTCGGCTTAAACGTACCGCGCGAGTCATCAGGAAGGTCGCTAACGGTCACGACTTACATATTTTTGGTCGAGGGTTCGATCGAAAATTTAGACGTTTAACATCAACTCGTACTGTGCCCAAGTGGTAGATCACGGCCCACCCTCTCTTACATAAGAAGGTCTGTGTCCCAGCAGCGAAAACATTATAAGCCGATTGTGCCAAAGTACGCTACAGACATCGAGATATAAGTACTAACGTACTAGAGAAGCTACGTCAAATAACTGAATTGTCCTATTCTTCGTAATTTGAATCTTTAGTTCGCTGCAGCGCTAAAATAATAACCATTCGTCTAAACCGTAACTAATTTACCACAGCGCTAGATTTGCTGCGGAAGTGTATTTATTGTCGGCAAAAAGGTCTTAAGCGCCATGTAAATCACGGCACTTACGCGTTTTCTTCAACAAAGTGCAACAACATGTCTTCCCTATAGACTATGACAGGAGTACTACAGAATGGACGACGTAGGTATTTTACCTACAGGGTTTATTTCATAAATAGACAATTTTTTTTTTTATATTTTTTATTTAGTTACCCTTAAAAAATATGAGTTTAGTCATCTTTTGCCTTTTTGTTGAATAATCAACGCTTTGATCTGTTTTTGCTTCATGTTTTAAACGAATAGTAGTATATTTATTAATAATAGCCCGAATCAAATGAATTCTATGATTCAGTGTACTTGGTTGGCAAAATGAATGCGATATTTTCACCGTAATGTCAGTCTAATCTACCTACATTGCACTCTGTTTGATTAGTCTATGACAAACAATACAATATGGCGCGTGGTAATTATTTAGTTTGTAAAACAAGGAAATTGGTTTACTTACCGATGAAAAGTAATTCCTTTGCACTTTGCCGTGTTCCTTGAATTATTAGTACAATATCTCAACTCACACCAAGGCATTTTTCGTCGATTTTTTCTATGAAATAATTTATTATTGTCGGAAGTACTAGGCGCGAAAGAGCTAGAGAGCGACTGAGTGAGGTGCGGCGCGATCGCCGCAGTTGAACGAGACAAAGTAGGAATTTACGGTGTCTTCTCTAGTACGTTAGTACTTATATCTCGATGGCTACAGAAAACTTTTTATTTTTCAACGTATTGTTACATTATGACTCACTCATCATAGGATATTCGCAGGCTATCAGGTTGATTACGCTAACGCGAGTGTCCACTGACCTATTCTACATTTTTTGGCTGGCTGCGTCATGTAACAATAACAATAGCGAGAAAGTGGACTTCCGTTGTAAAATAACGTTTGTTTTTGCAAAAAAAGGTAAAAAACATTGTACGGAATTGTAGTCGAATTCAATGATGACTGTCGCAAACTTTATGAGGGCGACCGTGGGGAAATAAAAAATGTGTGAATTAAAAGGACATGCAGGCAGAGAGCTTCGACTGAATTTCCTTAGTAAAAAGACATAATTCGAGGTTTGGCTCTCGCCTATTTCTTCCTCCATTATTGGATAAATGTAAAAGATTACTAATATTATAAATGTGAATGTAAGTTTGTTTGTTACGCTTTCACGCAAAAACTACTGAACTGATCATCATGAAACTTTGTACATATATTCTTGGAGGTATTAGAAGTAACATAGGATAAATTTTATAAAAAAAAAATGGCTTCACTGCGAGCAAAGCCGCGGGTAAAAGCTAATATTCCATAAATTGAATAAAAAAGATGTATGTTGTGCTTCTATGTTTTTCTTTTCAGGGTTCCGTACCCGAAGGGTCCAAACGGAGACCTATTTCTATCCCTCACGTGTCCGTCTGTCCGTCCATCTGGCAACCTGTCCGTCGTCTGTCACACGGGTTTTACGGCCAAACGGTTGGAGATGATAAATCAGATTTTTTTTTAATTCCCTCATTATTCCTATTACCAACTTAATTTTGCGGTTTGGAATGGAACTCTAAATGTGCGAAGTCCGAAATGTTTTCCTTTATAGCTGTCAAATTTGTACTCTAGCGTAATTTTGAGGGTTCTAGTGCTTCTAAAGATAATGTATCATCAAAACTGAAAACAAAAGAGCACAGTAAATATCTTTATTTTTCAGTTTCAATTGGTTCAATATTGGGGGAGGAAATAGGCGAGACCCGAATCTCGAATTATGACTTTTTACTTAGGATATTCAGTCGGATATCTACGACCGCAATTCCTCTTAATATATACTAATATTATAAAGCTGAAGAGTTTGTTCGTTTGTTTTTTTGAACGCGCTAATCTCAGGAACTGCTGGTTGGAATTGAAAAAATATTTTTCTGTTGGATAGTCCATTAATTAAGGAAGGTTATAGGCTATATAACATCACGATACGACCAATAGGAGCGGAGCACAAATGAAATGTTGCAAAAACGGGCAAAATTATTCCTTTTTGAGAGCTCCGTTGCGTGCGCTGCGTAAGGTTAAAGTTTCGCAAAAATCATATAGGTAGGGTAAATAGGTAGGTAGGTAGCCAGTTGACGGGAGCGAAGCCGCGTGGGACAGCTAGTAAATAATAAGAAAAGACAGGTATATATTCAGTAGCGGGCCATGTCGGGCTGTGGGTACTGGCATACCACCTGGATTAAGACATGGAATTCTTTTTATCCTGTTAGTACGTTCATAGTAGCATATTTTCAACTATAGCTCGTGCGAAGCCGGTAGCAAAAGTTAGTAATTCATTTCTGCACAATTAATCTCAAGTCAAATTCCTCTATCTTATATTTTTGATTAGTGTTTTAAATATTTGTATTTAACTATAAACAGTATCACATATACCGGCCTTTGAATAGTCAATTCTTAAATTACCCTTTATGATTATACGATTTCTCTCAACCTTTACAAGATTCGCTAATTCTGTTTACTACGTTATCGTTAAATGGCGTTAAAGGGTTTAGCTAATATGTGTAAACTAATAGAACCAATTTTTTTTTAGTTTTATGCCTTTAAAACTGCGACCGAAACCGGTATAACCGGGTATTTGTTTTCGGATACAATTTTTTTAATTACAGGTGTTTTACAAGGCTACCTAAGGGCTTGTCCAAGTCACGTCAATGCACCGCGCCGCGACACCACACCGTTCCACGTTGACGACTTCGTGTAGTGGTAATGTGGACAAGCCCTTAATTCCGCGTAATGCCTTAATTAAATGGATACAAACGGTATTAATACCGGTTACCGAAATGAAAATTACTCTTTTCTTACACGTGCCGTCGGCATTAATCAAAGGGCGCGCATCGCCAGTGTGTGCGTGTCTGTGTCAAACTGTAAATTAAATAGAGATAACATTTCCTTCTTCTAGGTTTTCAGGACAGCGGTAACCTTAGAGAGGAGATAAACGAAATTTATCGATACCGGTACCATAATGCCGTTTGTACACACTAAGAAAAGTCACCGGGCTTACGCAAAAAAACGTGTTTTTTTCTACACGCGTACCATGTACACTGCCACGGTGCTGAACAATAAATAATCTCGTCTGCGCTATACAAGATTCAAGCCTAGGTTCGACAAAATTCTTGTCGTGTGCGTGATGAATTGTTCCGTCCCTGCTTTAAAATAGATTTTAGAATCACAAACATGGATTAAGATATTCGTTGTCTACAAAATGCATTGTGCCTGTTATTTTCACCATGTAAAGTTTTTAAGCAAACTGAAACTTAATGCCTTTTACCAGTCTGTCAGTTCACATGTACTGGAACATCAGCTCATCATGCTCAGAGCGTGAGGAGAAGTATTAACATCACCAGATGTCAGACAGAAGACAGACCGACGGGTATGCCAGCGTGAAGGGCGATCCTCTGACATGAGAGGACAAATCTTCACAGTCAAATATATCCTACCTAGGTACGTCAAAAGCGCATTTCGTCTGAACCAGTACCCAAACTGTCACGAACCGTTGCTTTAGGAAGTAAACGAAAAAAACAACAACAACTCATATTTATAAATAATCACAGGTCAAACTGTACGTCATACATATCTAGGTTGCAAACGAGTTTTTTGTAAGCTGCACTCAGGTCACTAGGTAGATGATGAATAAGTTTTAGGTCGTCATGTACATCTACTAAAATTAGATTAGTCTACTTCACTTAGAAAGTATTTAGAAAAACAAAGCAAATAACGTAGAAAAAAACTTAGTCCCGCTCGCTGAACCACGGGCGTTGCACGAAAGGGATTCCAGGTTGGTCTTTTAAGAGGTCACGCGTTCCCTTTTACGTGTTGATGGTGGTGACCGGGTTGGTTTTAGTGGGGTAAAAATCCCACGCTTCCTGGTGTTTTCCCTAAAACTCCTGGCGCCTTTTGAAAGTATCAACAGGTTATAAAGGGCTGAATGCTTCGATCAACAATACCAACTAGGTGAAGGGTCGGCGCAAGAAATAAGTCTCAATATATAACAGCTCTTATTTTGTTCAGTTAGTCATAGTAAGTATTGGAAATGTAAGGTAGTAAGTATTCACGCTGAGAGAATTTAGCATTGATGTTGTATCTAATTGGTTAATGTTGATTGACCGCTGACTGCCCAGGGTGCGCTGGATGCGCTGGACGTGCATCGCCTCGAGTTTTGATTATGAATGTGGATGGCTATAAGAGTACCGAAAGAACAAAAGAAACTTCGTTGGACTGTTAAAGATCATCATCATCAGCCTTTTAATTTTGCCACAGCTGAGACACAGACCTCCTCTCTGTGAGAGGAAATGGGCCCAGTGGGTTCGTGGATGTCACATGTCTTCGTATTTTTGGTTCTAGGACATGCCAGTTTCCTCACGATGTTTTCCTTCACCGTTTTAGAGCAGTGGTGAGTAAATAATTTACACAAAGTAAAGTGCCTGCCTGGGTTCAAGATGTTTAAATATATTAAGGCTTTACTGAGATGATGACAAATAAGAGAAGTATGGAAGAAGATGTTGCGCTGACCCCAAATAAATTGGGATAAGTCATCCATCGTTTATCTGATCTTCACCTACCCTACTACTATATAAACACGTCCAGTAATTGTACCCTAAACATCCCCACCGGAGTCTGTATTTTAACCTGGGTGTATTTAAGTCAAGACTGAGTAGGTTACTTCTTGGCAAGCATGCTTCACCGTCGACCACATCATCGCTTACCATCAGGTGAGATAGCAGTCAAAGGTAAACCTAATTATTAAAAAATTAGTTCCATTTTACGAGTATATCTAAAAATAACTCTAGCATTTATAAAATTCATACGCACTTAATTCACGCTTTTTGACCAACTACAATGGAGGTCAAATACCTTAAATCTTGTCTATGGAAGCAAGGCCATTGATGCAATCTAGCTCCATAAATAATCTCGCCTAGGTCTTACTCATAAATAATTTGGAGTCACGCGTATCATAATTTTTGTATGAATATAGTCATATCCTTGGGGGTCATGATATTATTTTTTGGAGATAAAGGTTGAGATCCAAATAAAATACTTCTCTGGCTCTTGTGATACATGATCTCCTAATACAACACAATATATCTCCCAATACAAGCACATGCCAGGGCATTAGATGATGAAGAATGCTCAGATGATCAGATGTTTTTGTCACGAAATGTTCGAAATAAACAAAAACTATTTAATTCATTTACTCCAAAATAGACTCCGAGAGCAGTGGTGGCCCAGTGGTAACGGCCGCGACTCAAAATTTGTAGGTTGTGGGATGGAAACCAGGCAGGCGCTTTACTTTGTGTAAATTATTTCATCACCACTGCTCTAAAAACGATGAACCAAAAATCCGAAGACATGTGACATCACCAACTCGCACGGGGCCTGCGCGGGGTATTACGGCCCATTTCCTCTCATAGAAAGGGGGCCCGTGTCACAGCAGTGGTAACATTAAAAGGCAGATGATTATGACGATGACCGCAAAATAAAACTACCGCTATGATCTGGGACCGCTTAGTGATACTGTATTACGATAAAGCTATGACGTGTGTAACAAAAAAAAATATCGCTATGAAATTTGCCTAACACTTTGATAGTTACAAGGAAAGATATTTTCACTGAAAAGTATCCAAATGGTCTACGGTTCACCAAAAGACATGAAATTCGGAAAGGGCATAAACATCGTATAAGCCGTATCGTATACAATCATCTACGGCCTTGACCGCAAGATATGCTGGAAGCTACTTCAGTCAATACTAAGACTTGGTACATTATCTTTGTTTACTTGAACACATCACTATCCATATCTGCTTTTACCAGGAAATTTAAACCCAGAAAATTAGGTAAATAAGGAAAATAAGCACACAAGGAAATAGATAGATGACTGCATCTGTCAAACAGTCTCGAAAGAACTTATTCCAATCTTTTCAAGGTCCAAATGATCGAAAAGACAAGAGAAAGAAAGTATAGAATAGAAAAAATATATTCGAAATAGACACGACATAAGCCCAACACAACACGACGAGAACTCTCTTCGAAATCTTAAGCTCCGACACTAAAGACTTCTCCTTCAACTAACTAGGAATAGACAGATACATAAAATATACGGTTTTTCTGGGCTTTAAGCTATGACAAACATTTTACTGTACTAAAAAACTGAAGATAGTCAGTCCATAGATTTTTGGTAAAGGAAACTTACGATTACTTAAGATTTGCTTACGAGATTAGAGTTGGACCCTGTAGGTAAATCTGTCATAAGTAGCGTCACCTCTATCCTTCCTTGACCGAGACGAAAAACAAATCAACATTAAAAAAGACTCGATAATAAACCAAATAAATAAACAAATATAGGCATCAAGTTGATATTAGTTTTTATGTAATAGCACTTTATAAGTTTGTCGTCTAGGAAGTGTGGGAGCGGCCATCTAAATATAGTTTCACTGTAGGTACGCAGTTTGATATTATACTCTTTGGAACAATTAATAAAGAGCAAAAGTGTACTGGTTAGGTGGTTGTCCTCAAAATTGACAATGCGGAGATCGATTGAATTCAAACCAGAAGTTACGGCTAAGGTCCCATAAAGGACCGTTTAACTAATAAAAAATAAGAAGATATGTTAGGAATGTTTAGAAAGACATTATAATTTGGAAAATTACAAAGTATTAGACATCTACTGACTTTTGATTAAAATAATTAATCATAAGATTAGATGGTATAAAAAGAAAATGACATAGAACATTGATTTCAGTATCGATATGAATTCACGTACCTCACACCAAAATCCAATATTTCAACACCATCTTACAGTACAAATAAAAATTATAGCTTCCTGCCCGAGTACCGTAAAATAATTGGATGACTTCCTGCCCGAGCGAATTCAAATAATTGGTACTACCAATAAATCCGTTCAATCGGAGAACGTAAAGATAAAAAATAATTGCAAAACGTGCTACTGTTGTCGCAAGTAATATATAAAAAATGCAACCAAACGGTAAACGTTCACAGTAACATCGTGTTCTTAGACTAGACTGAGGAATCTGTGGACGACATTTTTTGTATCGAGAGAGATAGTCTGTACAAGTGACTTGTCATCACCGATAAAATTGTAATATTGCAAAATGTACGGGATTGATAAGGACAATTTACGAAATGTCACGTGGTCGACTCCAAACAAGATAGAATTTTGATAATCGGTATCCCTAATAGCATGTATTTTGAGCCCAAGCACTGAGACTACAGCATTATTGGAAGAAATTAAGACTCAGACATGGGCCAGTTTGCTATTAAGAAAGACTACTTAGATTGGGTTAGTAAAGCAAATAGATAGGTAAGCAACATAAAAATCTTATCGCAAATGACATACCAAGACGTATTATGGACATGAAAGAAGGTTTCACTGCAGACAATAATATTTCTGGCAATTAACAAATAAGTCCAGATAGTTTATTAATAACAGAATCAGAAAGCAGAGAAAACAGGACGTCTATTGTTGGGAATGTCTTTGATGTTGATCACATCGACGTGTGATGGATAAAGAGGTCAACGTCAATAAGTTTCAGGAGATAAACAAAGGGTCAACCTTTGACCATGGACTTCACAGTGGTCATTGGGAATTATCGCTTTTATCATGAGCATGGCAGACAGATAGGTGATCGCTATATATTTTTAGCAGACTCGAAGGCAGAATATTCTTAACTGATAATTGTTTGTTTATAATTATGTTTCTAAAGGGTAATCTGTAGATTTACTGGTACGATTTAGAAAATTCTTTGATTTTGACTTTACTGACGGAAGGTGAAAAAGAACACGTGGTAGTTCACATACACAGGCCAAATCAAATCAAAGCGGTAACAGTTGCTCGTCAATGATTCCGTCAAAGCTCTGCAAGACGGGCACGACGCGATGTCGCTGAGAGGCATAAGTTTTTTTTTTTTTATTGATTATAGGCTTGCGCTTGACCACTATCTCACCTGAGTTACTTTTTATCCCGGAAAAGTCGCATATCCTGCCGGTCGCATCCGGATAGGGTCACGGCAGTGAAGCCTCGGGAAAAAGCTTATCATTAAAACTATATTTATATTACATATATGCACAAAAATAAAAATGTACAACTTCGCCCGAGCTAGGCTGAGCCTGTATTTCAGGACGCAGTTCACTTTCCAGATATTATGAACAATACAACAGTGGTTACGTTTACTTATATAAGCGGTAATAAATTACAAACTCAATTACCAACAAATGAAATATCTCGAAAAACATAGAGATAGATGCTAATTCCAGGGCCATATTAAACCAGGAAGTTAATACATAAAACTATTTGGACCTAGGTTTGGATAGGAACAAGATTTTGTTGATTTGTACTAACAAGCAGAAAGTCGGTCACGGTCATTGCCAAACGAAGCTCTGAGGTTAAGAGACAAACCGGTTTGCTGTCTAATACTGAAGGAACAAATTGGCTTGACAGATTGACGGAAATTAAGATAAAGAAATGAGGAAGTCAGTGTTTGTGCATTAAATGCATCATTATAATATTTTTGAGAAAATAAATCTCTTAGATCTCGTAGATTGTTAATAGAGCTTATTAGATTAAGATAGAATCTAAATGATCTATCGTGCGACAACGTCTAGAGTCAGATCAAATGCGCATTAGTTTAAAATTACTCCTTCGGGACGTGGAAAGTAAGGATCAATCATTTTATTAGGGCTAATTCTAAATTGCCAAAAGTATGATAATGATGGTTCTAAATTTGCTTAGATTGAGGAAACATTCACATAAGCACCAAGTATTCTAGTGAAGGCAGTATCGTTCACATTAATACGAAATAACTGTTCTATACGTTCGAAGCAGATATTAAACCGACACTAAAGTATTTACGAGTACCTACATCAACAATGGTCAAAATACATCGCAATATTATTTGGAGTCATAGGTTAGTAGGCAATCGCCTGTGACCACGCGTCTTCTCTTGACTCTTCAATCTTAATTACTGTGTTTTGCATAATACCCTATTTATCTTAGCATATCGAGAAAACGACAAAAATGAAATGAAGAGAATTTAACATGTTTATTTCATATACCTAACTAGTTTAATATTATATCTTTGCAAGCATCTTCGAAAACTGACAAGATATATTTGGTGACTAGCTTTACGCCACAGCTTCGTTCAAGTGGCTTAATCCACGTCAACCGTGCATTTTTCCAAGATAAAAAGTAAAAGTTCTCTTTCTTTGGTTATTTTTTACAAACATGTACTTAAACACACACATTTTTCGGCTATAGTGGGACTATTAATTGGGTTGGGTGGTGGAATTATGAGCTAAATAGTCTAAGACTTTTTATCCACAAGAAGAAAGAGATAAAAGGAGCGATTTTGGGATCTGAGAAGTCAGAAGTTTCAACTATAGATGAAGTACAGTACCGTTCTAACAAGTCTGTGCTTAACGGAGTTTTTACGGTCGGAATTTTGTGTCTTCATAAGACTTGTTCTTCTTCTTTTCGTGTGAGGATGTGGCCACCTCTGGTATCAGAGTTAATTAAGCCGTATCTGGGCATGCCACAGGCAGACTTGGCTATTTCAGACTTACATTTAAATATGTAAGTACAGGTTTCCTCACGATGTTTTCCTTCACCGTTGCCTATGGTCTCCAATATAAATATATGTCCATCCATGTTCCGCGGCATCGTCAGAGACGGTGCATAGGCCACTATGGCTGCATGTTTTGGGACACAAAGATCAGAATAGAAGGTGGAGCATGATTAGGCAATCGGCTCCACATCTACACTGTGCTGGAATTCCGTCGAGATAGCCCCACTTTGCGAGATTGGGTTTCAAAAAAAGGCTGAAAATACGCGCGAGAGCTTCTTTTCGTGTGAGGATGTGGCCACCTCTGGTATCAGAGTTAATTAAGCCACGTCTGGGCACGCCTCAGGCCTCTGACTTGGCTATTTCGTAAGTCTATTTTTAACAGAGTACTGACATAAAAGACCAGACCAGAACACAATGACTTATGCAACTGCCGAAGTGCTTCCTCTACAAATAGTCATACCTCTCCAGATGTCGAAATTTTTTTTTAGTACCCTGTTTTGTCGACAAATTAACACATAATAATAAAAAGCCACAAGACAAAGCCATCAGTAAGGCTTAAAGGTTCAATAGGTATGTCCAGAGCCCTTTCATGGTCGGCATTGACAATGGATCAAGTTATGGGTCAATATGATGGCAATACGCCAAGCATTATTACAAATGATTAATGAATAACTTATTTCATAATGGATATTTCCATATTTTTCCTTCGTCAAATTTTCATCTTCTGTATCGACGAGACCTACCTAAATACAACATTTGGCAATACTATACCTTCACTTACAGCTAACTTTTCCTAAAGTCAGGCCAAGAAAATCAATCTCGATCAATCGCAAAATGGTTCGAGATCCCGAGACATTTTCGAGTAGGTTTTGTATCTCGTGGGAAAATAAGTGTTCGAGATCTCGACCGTATGCGTTGAACGATTACGAACAAGGTCTCCGTGAATTTCAAAACAAGATCTAGGATGGCCAGTCTCGACCCCAGACTTAGCACACGAGATGTCAAAATGAAATACTCAATTACGAAATTATAATAAAAGAAACCTTCTGCAAAAAATAACGAATATAGGTCATATTTAGATACATCGCCAATTGATAGAATTGTACTAAGATTAGCATACCGGTTGATCTCGAGACATCGTGGCTCGCCCAAGGCAAAGTCAACCAAATTCTAAGGTTACCGAGGTTAATCGTATTAGGTAACAATTGTACCGCCTCTAGTACATAAAGTGTTCCGTGTTCTCTTTTAAAGACAGTAATCGGCTATTTTTGATTTTGGAAAAGTATTTTGGCCTTTTTTGGATTTGGAGTGATTGATTTCTGATTTTATTATTTTTATATTTATCTTTAGGCTTAAACAAAGCACATTATTAGACCTCTTTATCTTGATGCGATCACGCAAGGAAACACCGAGCAAAGGCCTATTTCCCTTTGGGTAACATAAAACCCTTCTGCTAAGGCCCATTTGTGAGAGACCACATCTCAGTTCCGTAAGTCTTCACTGGCAACACACACTTTCGTCTTGAGACACTGTGGTATGTTGGACGAGAAGATAACACGCAACTTTCCGAACGCTGCCCAGCCGAGTCTGATTCGACGGTTGACCTCGTTTTCGAAGACCTAACTGGACCATTTGTCCCAGGTAGACATAACCGTCTACAACTGCCGAGTGTAGAGTCTCCAATCTTGATAGGAGTGGGTGTAACATAGGCATTAAACATGACCTTGAATTTGTCCATGTTCATTTTAAGACCCACGATAAGGGATTGATTTATAGGTAATTCAACTGATTACTATTAATTTTGCTCTAAAATTTTACGATATGATTACGTAATAAACGTGTATTTTTATTACTACGACTAATTAGCGTAAAGTTGATGTATTTATAGACGGGGAGAAAATATTTTTCATGAGTTTATTATCCGTAAAAATGTTTCTATGATAATTTGTAGGTTGTGTGTTAAATGCGTCGCCGTGTCCGTATTTGCCAAGTTTACAATTGCGCCTACATATAAGAAATGTTTTCCAAAAAATTAAAACAGCTAAAAACGATATAAATTCTTTAAGATATTCATTGCCATTGATCCTAATCGTGTAATAACAGTCGATAACACAATATCTGTGCAGCAGAGGTCAGAATCTTCTAATATGCCAAGAACAACAGATAATTGCGAAACCTGTAAAAATGCATGAGATCTCCATAGTCTTTTAATAAATTACCAAAAATCGACTAGTTAAATTATCATAATTAATATGTTTATAAACGTGATTGTCACCGTGTTAATTGTATAAGGAGTTATGTCGCAAAAAATATGCTTACAAATTATAACATAATTTAATTATATCTACAAGAAGACTCTATTTTATTTTATGTTTATTGTTTTACATCGTTTATAAGTAACAGTATCAAATAAATTTCATATTTTGTTTATTCTTAAATATATTTACGCTGTTTAAGAAACAATACGCTAAAGTATATTCTATCTTTTTTATTTGATACTTTTCCGATTGATCCCTATGATTCGACACCTAAAGTGTATGTGCTTTTAATATAGGTAGGTATACCTAAATATCAATCAAAGTTTACCGAAAGTTTTCTGCTCCATCAAGCAGAAATTCGATCCCATTCCACATTACACCTATTCCAATCAAACGGGAGCATAAAGGCAGAAATAGAAAAGCGCTCTTTGCATAACAGTTTTTTTTTATTATTAATATTACATGTATGTGAGCAAGGAGAACAGAAAAGATACATAATCTACTATTTATCCAGAAAAAACCAAGGTTTCTGCGGGAACAGGCCACCCGAGCGCAGCCGCGGGGATAAGCTAGTACCTAACCAAATGAAACTGCAAGTTTCTTACAATGAACAATAAATTATAGCATAGGTACATACTCGTACTATTACTATGATATATGTGAAAATAACATTGTCTGTCTGTTTGTTAGAATTTCGCCTTAACGGCTGAACGGATTCGTATAAAACATATGAAATATGGATACTTTTTATTCCAGTAGTATATTCCATGATAACCTGATAAGGGTGGCGAGAGTCTGCTGGATGCGAGACGCACGGAACTGGTCAATGTGGCAACGCTTGAGTGAGCCCGATGTCCAGCAGTGGAGGTCTGATATGATGATGAATGTTCCCTTGGGATAACAAATCAGTTTTCACGCGGGCTGAGCCACTGGGTGAAGCTAGCATAAAATATTTCCCAAGAAAGTGGTTTCGAAAGAAGGTGCATGACACTGCGAGGCCGTCCGGTTGGGCAGGAAGACGACTTGATAAAATCAGGCGACCGCTTCTCCAACAAGGGCCAAGAAATCTCTGCGATGACGTCACGAATAATCTACGTAGGTACCCACGTTTATTGACGTCTTGGAAGCCAAATAAGTAATTAATTGTCCGTTTAGCCAAACAATGAACTTTTATTAAGAGAAACAATGGGGTTAAATTATTCTGTTGCGGATCGAAGGACCCAATCTTTATGCCCATTACAGTGAAATGCGTGCATTATAGATATAAATATATATTACAGTGATTGCGTAAGGCGTAACATAAAATCGATGACAACAATGCCTTACATTTTGACAATTCCGCAACATTCACTGCCTTATTGATGTCGAGTAGACGAAATTTTCAAAAATACAAGATCTTTCGGATTTTTTTAAAAAGTGTGACACAAGTCGAGTTGCTGATCCTTTGATGTGAGGTAAAAAAAAATCCAATATTTCTTGTTTCCATAAAAAATTATGATTAGAGAAACTCATACCTGTGTAACACATACCAAATCGGGAGAGACGGACCTTTTTTTTAAAATATTCTATCAACACTAATCATTTATTTAATCTGGTGGCATTTACCATGAACAAAAATGTTACAATGAACCTATATTTATAAATCGATTATTTCGTAAAAACCTCCTATCAAATATTTAAGAATAAATGAAAATCTTCATAATGGATTGCGCAGATCACCGAACTTTGTTTGCTCACTTCCAAAATACCAAGTTTTGATGGTGGACACGCAAGTACTGAAAACAAGAATAATTTAATTGCCAACACAAAATAAATGTTTTTGTTGTGCACTTGGGTATACTGTCCTCATTTGCTCTATTAATGGCACTGACGTTGCTGTTAGAGAACCCACTTATGGGTTAAGCTAACCTTTGTACAATTTGTACGTAAGCTGTCCTATTGTGTTTGTATATGTTTGAATTGAGTACAATAAAGAATTTGAATACAATTTTGACAAAGCTATTTTCCTAACGCTTAGCTTAGATATAGTGACGTACACATTATACTTACACCAGTTTGCGTTGAGACCCCTGGCATCTGTATCCGTAAGCAAGGACACCCTGAGACAAGGTGGATTGACTATCTTCGCTCGCAGGTTAGCTGATTGATGAAAGCAGCTGATGAACTAATTGAATAGCCGACTGAAGAGACCAAAATCCACCAGTCAACTGCTAAAGGCTGCTGATGATGACAGCATAAATACGGCATATTGATACGTTGGAGTCGGCTTCCAGTCAAGCGGAGTCTGAATAAAATTATTTTACACTAGCTGTGCCCGCTGCTTCGCTCCCGTCATCTGCCTAGTGCTTTCCCTACCCTATTTATCCTACTTACCAACCAATTTTTATTCAGAAAATGACGTCAAATGCACAACGCCATTTACCGAATATTTAGTGTCTGAGTATCTGAATTGCGTGTTTTGTGATATTTTACTTCTTGAACACCTTAAATTCATTTATCTATAGAGTGATCAGATTACGATGAAACAAAAACTAAGTAATACTTCCAAGTTACGCACAATTTTTATGTATAAAATTTATCTACATTAGTTTCGTACATTTTACGTGATGCGTACACAACTAAACAAACAAACAGATAATTCGACAAACATGGACCGACAACCGACGACAACTGTTGGTTATCTTTTAACACCCTGGCTATTTTTTTTTTGATAATATTTTCGATGTACAAAAACGACTTTTGTACAGATACAGACTAGCTTCTGTCCGCGCCTTCACTCGCGTAAAAAGTGATTTATCATCCCATGGAATACAAACTATCCTATGTCCTTCCTAGGGTCTCAAACTATCTCCATGGCAATTTCATCTAAATCGGTTCAGTAGATCCAGAGATTACCACCTACAACCTCACAAACTCATATAAGTATAGATGAAGCGACTGCCTATCTGACCCCAACACTAT
Source organism: Orthosia gracilis (assembly GCA_947562075.1). Taxonomy (NCBI): domain Eukaryota; kingdom Metazoa; phylum Arthropoda; class Insecta; order Lepidoptera; family Noctuidae; genus Orthosia; species Orthosia gracilis. The sequence goes on from OX387265.1 coordinate 15,984,521, forward strand.
CTGTCAGGTTTTCGACTGTCAAACTACCCGTAACAACTGTAAAACATCTACAAAGACAGCTGAGTAAAACGTCTGAGCGAGTTTCCCGCATTCAATTGACGATTGTTTAAAGAAATGAGTCACATTCACACCAATGACAATATTGAGAGCGGATTATCAAAACGGATATGAATTAGATAACATCCGAACACAAACGACATTTAAGACATAACAAGCAACCTTTAGCAAGCTCATAAAACATAATATTATCGTTAGAAATTATCATATTTTTTAGAATTTCGGTCAAGTGCAAGCTTCGCGGGCGAGTCAAGGATGCACAGATAATAAAACTTTAGAGGCGTAAAATAATTTTGCCGCGAAAATATTTAATTGATTTAAGGACTCCGCCTCTTTTAGTTATGATTGAGAAATTATGCAATGTTGTAAGACCCTCCGGAATTCCGCTAATATTATAAATGTCTGTATGTAGGTATATTTGTTAATTAGTCATGCCTCAATGTTAGAGCGAATTTGGATGGAAATCAGGTAGACCAGGCCAAAAAATCAACCAAACCAAACCAGGCCAGGAATCAGGTGGCAAACAGGTAGACCATGGTCTTTGTTAGGATATAAGATACTTTTATCCCGATAGTACGTTCCCTCGAGATAATTTCGTAATAATATTTTTTCTCATTCTAAATTCTTTCATATCCGCAGAGTAACACTATGACGATCTTGTTAGCCATCCTATTAGCAGTAACCCACTAATCATACTACGCGGTACTCTGATTATTGACGAGGATAACTTAGATTATTATTATCGTCAGCGGAGATTCCCAAGAAAGGCGCACGGTTGGCGCAGTGGTTGAGCGATTGGCTGCTGCGCTGCGTATCGCGGGTTCGATTCCCGCACGGAACAAATATTTGTATGACCTACAGATAGTTGTTCCGGCTCTGGATGTTGTTTGTAAACGCACCCACGATACAGGAAGAAATTCCTAGTGTGGGGCAAAGACTTAAAAAAAAAGGAATGCCCCCAAAGACTAAAAAGAAATGCAGTTTCTCATTTCAGAACAAAGGATTCATTCAAATCAAACGTCTATCGATTCAAAATAGTAACGCACATACCTACTTCAAGGAAATAACCGCCAACTATTCACAGGATCCGTCTCAAACAAAAGGGTCTTAACAATAACAATGGACACAACAGGAGACAAACGATCTGTTAATTGAAAACAAACATACACACAGCTAATGTTATATCATTATAATATTTTGATAACTGGCCATGTTTACAGTCTCGTTGGAACGCAGAACGCAGGCTTCGTATCAAGTTCACGTTACTGCGAAGTTGAAGGTTGCTTGTAATTGCTACAGATTTGTTTTTTTTTTTGCGTAGTTGATTAACTAATGATTTAGTTCGATTTGACTTATTTATTTGATTGAATTGTAATACGGGCAAATGAATGGGATGGGTATTAGTTAAAGTGGAAGATTAATTTTTAACTAAGATGATATTGATAGAACATTTCTAGGTTTTAAACGTATGTTAATGGACCACAGCCAATCCCAGCGCACTATTCCCAAACTACTGCAACTCCTGAAAACCAGAATCAACAAAGTTAAATTCATTCTCCGGGAAGCTCGACGACGTCCCGGAGAATGAATTTAACTGTCTTGAATCCCACAACGAAATTAATCAGAAAAAAAATAAAGGAGGAGTAGGAAAAAATAAAAATTTCCACTTCCCTCCATATCAAGCAGGAGACAGAACAAAAGAAAAGGCCAATAGGCACAAAGGGTCGTTTACAACTGGGATAAGCCCAGTTGCCTATCACCACGGATACACCAGACCACAGCCAGAAGGCGATGCGGTAGAGCACGTTGTAGATGGTGTGACGAGATGATGGTGTGGTGTAATGACTAATGGTTCAAAAGAATCTGGATGTCATAGGGGCTGATAAGCGGCGATCTTTGCCCAGATGATAAATGTAGGCTAACAGTAACCAGTAAATATGTGTTGAATACTTTGTAAACTTATGGATAACCTAGGAGACTAAACCCCAAAAAAAATCTCTTACAAAACTTTTCATGTTAATTGCTGTAAAAATATTTCAATACAAAAAAGCAACGCTTGTGAAGCTTTCAGTTATTTCTTTACCACACAGACACAAAATGTTTCTCTTTTTTTTTACGAAGATATTGGACAATTGATTTAGAATTTCAGTGTGAAATAAGTCTTGAAAACAGTGTCCAAGTTTTTGTAAACATGGTTAGTTTTACAGTAATGAAAAAGAAATTGTCTTGTCATAGACAATTTCTTGGAGTAAACTTGTTGAACCGCGAAAATGCTTTATAAAAGGTGCGACATAATAGTAAAACCTTGTTGATTGTCACTCATCAAAAACACATTTGTCACGCATGTAATGTGAAAACGTTATTTTGACTGAGTTTTAATTATGTGCAAACATAATTTATTCTTGACAATGAAAGTATTTAATTAAAGAACTCACAGTAATTATTGAAGAGCGAATATTTTATACTTTTTTTCTCACATATATCTATAAAATATTAATTAATTATTCTTCAACTTTTTGCGTGTCCATAAAATGTAAATAAAAATACCGTTAATAAAATAAATTAATCTGTTAGGTAGGCATGCGTGTAAGGTATAAATCATATTTTAATCAGTCAATTTAAAAAAAAACATAATTCAACCAAAACACACTTGAACTTTATAACAATAACAGTTCATGGCGAACGAAAAAAAAGAAAGAGAATTTAAAACTAGTCTTCATACTGCCTTCAGAAAAGGAAGTGCATGCGAGTTCAACGCACTCACCTTGCAGGATATCCGAAAATACGACGATAATCACAACACTTAAAAAAAAAACTTTCACGAATAAATCACATAAATAAAATAACTGTCAATTTATTAAAAAGTTTTTTGACACTGAGATCGTAATTCGAAAAAGAACGCGTTTAAATTTGCGCGCGCGGCGCGTATGCCGTGTAGGGTGTATTGCAACACTGGCAGAATGGCCGACGTGCTTGCGATTAGAACCGCGCGCGATTAAAAAAGCTGAACGGCTATAGACTATAGCTGTCGTCAAAGTCATCTTAGATGCTTATGGCACGGAGGTGACTTAACTTAATAGGGTGCTTTAGTTATGAGTAGGTCGGTAGTCTGATATTAGAAGCATATTACATTGATTCTACTAGGTATAGGTATATGTTATTTTTTTTTAATTCTTGTATCATTTCTACTTTTATTGACACTAATGAAGCGTTTAAAATTAAACGTTTACCTAATACTTATTACATATTTAAGAACCGTTTATTAGAAGTATTTTTTTGTCATTCGTCAGAATTTACGAAATTCCCAGTAGACTACATTTCCCATTTAAACTAATTCTTAAGACTAGGTGTACGGGTCAAAAGTGATCGACCAATAACAAAGGTTCCAAAATAAAAAGAATCATAATAAAATGGGTTCGATCACCAGAACAAATCATGATGGACTAATAATAATAGGTAATAGTTTTCTGGGAGTTTAAGCATGATACACAATAGACGAAGCTCTAGTTCAGTCATCAGTTTAAATAAACCTAACCTTTCGTCAATAAAACGAGCACTTGCTTCTCTTGAAGCTTAAATTAACTCACTGCTAATTCGCCCACGGAAGAACCAATTACCAATATCCGACCAATTAGAACTAATCAGCAGCTCAACTGATCAAGATCGTTAAATAGTTCAGTAACTAGAGCAATGATCTTGATAGTTCTTTCAGCTGTGGTCCCACAATAGACTTTTAGCTTTACCTACTATCGGTTCAATGAACTTTTTTGAGTTTTATAGAATACGACGGCATTAAGAAAAAAAAGAAGACAGCAGTTTCGCGTAGTAAGTGGCTCAAGATAAGGAAAGACAGAAGACAACAAAAGATATGGTCAATTTAAGAAGTCTAAAAAGACTCAGACACAGAAGAAAATAAAGAAAGAAAAAGTGTTTATTTGTACTAACATACCACAAAAAGTGCATACCACAAAAAGTGAAAAAAAAAAAAATTAAACAAATCGGGCAAATATGCGTCACATTTGCGCAAAACAGTCATCACTCGGTAAGTATAATGCTGAGACTCATGAACGAGACAGAGCCACAACGCTGGTTTTCAGCGATAGTGAAGTTTGATCGGATGAAACTCTATTCAAATAATTGTGGCCAGGTAACTTGTGTTACAATAAATAACTCTGTATGATCGATAGACACTTCAATTGCGTGTGCTTTGTATCTCTAATGTGGAAAAACACGTGGACTCCTTAAATGGGTACACGCAGACGTTACTGCAAATAGTAATTACTAATTGATTTATCTAGATGATGTTGTACCTACTGGTGCGCTGATTTGAACGAAATATTTTAATTGTAGCTCTTCCCCACCGTGCTTTGCAACTGTTGCCTAAGCCATAGGCACCAACCGTGCATTTTCCAGAATAAAATAAATAGTTGAAAGAGTTTTCGTAAGCAGATCTGTACTCCTAGAGATTACTACATTCAAACTTAGAAAGAGGTAAAGTTTGTAAACTTTACCTCTTTCTAATACTAGTGTTGATTGAGAATTTGAACATATTAATAGATTCATACAGTTCTGAGGCAGAAATTGATGGCATGATAGGATTAATGATTTTAATTGGATTACGTTGTTTTAGTTAAATAAAAAGTAATCAAACTAGGTAAATGCGCAAATACCTGCGCCAGTGGCATTTATCATACTAGGTATCTACATCTACGACTCGGTACTATTGTGCCCATTTGTGCCACATACCTAACAAACGAAGAACCTACAGCCAGAATCATCAATGAGGTAACTCACGCATTAAGATACGGTACTCACCAATCTTCTTGGCCGCTCTGAAGTTGGCTACAATGGTTGCGCAGTCGTAAATCTCATACTAAAATAGCAGCGCGCCGTGCCTTGCGCATCGGAAAGCCAACTTCAGAAAGGCCAAGAAGATTGGCGAGTTCTGTACCTTAAAAATGAAGAACATTTTCATAACATAACATCACGCCTGTAATCCCTAGAAAGTTAGGTAGAGGTGTACCTAATAGTACACAACATGTTTCATCATTCTTAAATCTTTGACACTTATAACAGATGGTTAGAAGCCCAAAAGTCTGACAGTCAGTCTTACCAAGGTGTATCACGTAACCCAGAAACCAGGAGGTTCTATAGACAGTTGCTCTATGTAATATCCATCATTCATCTTCATCTGGGACTAAAAACCGAAAAACAAATTGGAGGAAAGCTTGGTAGATGATGACTTATTTAACGCCCATAGTCAATTTCTCAAACGTGGTCTCTTTTCACTAAGACGTATTTCCTAACGGTACTAACAAATCCAGACTAAAAAAACCTAATGCTTCCTACAAGCCCTTGAACCACATATAAGCCACAGCTTTCAAGGTGTAGGACGGCTATCAACATAACGGCACAATAGCTCGTCAATACTGGTAACCTCTTCACAAGGCTATATTTACTAAACGAATTAGCAACACCTAATCTTGAACTACAACAACTGCGTATTACGAATAATCTATTGACAATATGCATACAGTAGTACATACGAACTAAGTATAATGTAAATGCAAACATATGTGGGATAGATGTCCCAAAAATATAGAGGTTCGCAAAAATCGCTAATAACTTCTGTGAAAATATTAAAGAAAATGTTTTTTACTTTTCATAAATGTGTAGATAAAAAACCGAAGTACCGGCCAGTTTTACAAATATGTATTTTAACCGACGGGTATAAGATATATCGAATAGCTAACCGACTACGATGAAGCAAATACTTAGAAATAAATGGTACTGATGAAAATGGTAACATAGAACTGATCTGATGATGAAGACGGAAGGTAACAATGGATCCTAGTCGGGTTTGGGATTATTGTTGACGATTTTCATGAGATTTACTTTGGCTATAAATGATTTTCATGGTATTTGGAGGTACCTACCAAAACTAAAAAGAGATAAATAAAAAACTTTTTAACAAACAAATTAAGCCGACTTCTAAAACAAAACACTACAAAGCGAAAAATAACTTTCTTTTCCGAAGTCGGCGTCGAAAAGCGGAAAACAATAACTACCAAAAACACCGACTTCGGAAAAGAAAGTTATTTTTCGCTTTGTAGTGTTTTGTTTTGGAAGTCGGTTAGATTTTTTTGTTAAAAAGGTTTTTTGCTTTCTGTACTGGGAGATATAGAGTGATTTCAAAAAGTGTGGCAACTATCCGACTTTTACCCTAGAAGACAAAGTAATCTGACCTGCAGCGCATATTGGAAAAGCCCTAAGTCCGAGTCATCAGTCGATTGCTATAATGTTGGGTTGTTAGAATCAGATGACTCGCTTACGAAGCTTTACTTGTATTCTAACAAAGGGTATGACCACGACTTTCGCGTCCATTGAATAATTTCATATAACCGCAAATTTTCACCAAAAGGAAAGGATTGGTATGTTTGTTAGAGGGAAATACCACCAACTAATCTTATCGAGTGATTCACCCAGTACGCGGTAGATATGAAATTGTTATTATTAAGGTCTTTTTTGAATCGCGTTGAGATTGAGGTTTAAATTTCTAGGAATCTTAGGGCTTAAAAACAAGTCCAAATCAGGTTATTCAGACGAAGAAACTGGACCCTGTAAATGTTTTGTGTGAAAACACCCAGAAAAACTTCTTTGTGAAAACCTGTGTAAAATTTTCAAATGTAAAGACTTAAAGACCATTGAACTGAATCAAACGCAAAGCTTAATGAATTACCAGACTTAAAAGACAATACGTATACGTCTGGTATTACACAGGGCGGGTAGAACTACAAGGTGTGCTCAAATTACGACGGTGCACGGAGTAATGTACAACGATAAAAAAAAAAAAAATTGTCGATAAAATTATTGTCACACCGATGACAACCCCACTTCATGTCCAGACTATTACTGTCCATACCAGGTTGCCTGGAAGAGATCGCGGATTGCGATAAGGCCGCCCATTGTATATGTATTAATTTTAAGTTTCTTCTTATAATTGTATTTTAATGTGTACAATAAAGCATATAATAAATAATAAATAAATAAAGTAGACAATCGATGAAATTGATGAAAAATAAAGTTGTTATTTACGTTTTTAATTGACAATGCATGTGCGGGTGTTTAAATATTTATTTATGTGTATTAATCTTCCACATCATCTCCTGCCCTTGTCCCACGTAACTTGGTGTCGGGGTAACACGTTTTCCTTTTTTCAATCTATCCTATCAACCGTCACTCTATCATTCACTTTCTTTTCTTTCATATTACGACGGAGTCTCAGCGCTAAGAAATAAAATTTGGTTCAAATAAATCTCACTAGTTGGCGCGATATGCATGCACCAATCTATTATTGAATGTGTGTAAAATTAACACTTTCTGGAATTGAACATACAATATTGTATGTTCTTGTTTTATCAACTTTCCTAAGCACAAAATGAAAAATTGCGCTCTTAATTCAGATTTCAAAGATTACTTGAACGGATCATTTAAAATTGATCGCGCGGCAACAATCAATTTTAAATGAAAATTTAAATTTCTGAGGCATTCCACTCGATTGTTTAAATTTGCATTGTAACACATTTTGGTGCAAAGAAACTATAAAAACATGCAAAAAAATACTATAAAACAAACCTTCACTATATTTAAAGAAAAAAATATTCACGAACCGAGTAAACCCTTTACTTGCAAGTTGCTGCTACCACCATCTGTCTATGTCCGTGGAACGGAACCGGGCGCGATTGATGGACAAAAAATAATTGGTTTAATCAGACTAAAAACGCTAGTTACGTCGGCACGATTTCTTTGTATGGCATGAGGCAGACATTTGTATGCTAGTTTTATATTATCTGTGATATTACTCACAAAATTTCTCGTTTTAATTTCTTTTTACTCCGATGAACTCGCTCTTAACATATTATGTCCTGATCTTCCTGACTGCTCGAATGAAAAATAAAACGACTAAATATGGAAACATGAATCTTTGAATACGTTCCTATGTAATAAACCTGTCCATTCATTGCTAGTCGTTTAATCAATTGAATCGAGGTATTTTCGACAGAATATTTTATAATATGGTCATAGTACGGTACGACTCATTGTATTTAAATTGATATTGATCAATCCATGCTAGTTATTTTGTAAATTCTTGAGTGATTTGCAGTTTATGACATTTCCCTTTTTACCCGACTGCCGAAGGAGGGTAATGTGTTTATCAGTCTATGTATGTATGATGTATGTATGTTCCTTTGTGGTGTTCTAGAGACCAAACACATTGGTCGATTTTGATGATTCTTACGTAAATCGGGTCACCTTTACCTTGCGAGTGTCACTGGCTACATTAAAACTGGCAAATAGGGAAATGACGGTTTTCCGCGGCATTTTGTGTGGGCCCATTTTTTTGCTTCCAAATCCATTTGTTTTTCAATCTGTTTCCATTTCTGTTCATCTGTCACAGAGTCCTTACTTATGCTCCATTCTCCGAATCGATTAAATAAACGAAAAGGTACATTATAATCGAACTCACGTAGTGTTTAAAGATCACGATCAAAATATAATTGAAGGTAGGATGTTAACTACATTGCCTTCGTTTTTAATTCATTTCCCTTATTTTACTGTTTCTTGGGCGCACGCAATGTTATTCAATGGACCATCGTAGTATTTATCGAAAAAGCGTTTTCTTTAAGGACTACATTGTATATCGAATTGGTGTAGTGTCCAAATTGTACTTATTGAGGACTTGAAGAACGCGACTGAAACCGCAATAAGCGTGGCCACCTTATAGACCACAGCTATTTTATGAATAAGGCAGAGTTTCCCATCTCTAAATTATAGCAGAATTAAATTATTTCTGTCTATTTTGTGTCTATTAATTATTAAGTTACTTTGTATGGTTGTCTCTTATTCATGAATAAATAAATAACGAAGTAAATAATAATAAATTAATTAATTAATTTGCCACATTAATACTGCGATAATTTAGAGGTGAGAAACTCGGCCTAAATCTTGTATCGTCGATTAACAAATGGAACTTGTTGAATTAATCGTAAGTGCGATTATTGAGCGTATAGCATTGGGATTCAGCTGGATGCGAAACGCACATGACCGCAGGCTTATTACGTATCTTGCAAGAGCAAAACGATAGCGATTTTGCGCGATAATTGCTCTTCAATACAGAAGTTTGGAGGAGCTCGAGGCTAAATAATAACAGCCGCACGGGTCGATCATCAAGGTTAAGCAACGCTTGACGAGGTCGGTCCGTGGATGGGTGACCATTTCAACATACCGAGTTTCCTCCGTGCCTCGGAAAGCACCTCAAGCCGTTGGTCCCGACTGTCATTTGAAGATCTTTGACAGTCGTTACGGGTGGTCAGAAGCTTGAGATCTGACACCAGTCTCGCCAAGGGTACCTACCTTGTTACCCAGTTACGGGGTTGTGGAGGTCAGATAGGCAGTCGCTCCATGTAAAACACTAGTACTCAGCTGAATCTGGTAAGAGTGGAGGCCGACCCCAATATAGTTGGGCAAAGGCTAGGCAGATGAATACAGAAGTTTTAGAGTTCTTGGAGATTTTTTAGGGTTCTGTACCCGAAGGTTGCAAACGGAGCCCTATTGCTGTCATTCACGTGTCTGTCTATCAGTCTATCTGTGTGTCGGTCGTCTGTCACACAATTTTGTTCCGAATTTTTTTTTAACTTTCCATTAACACCTTAAAATTTGATAATAATATTTATTATTACGTATATTTTAACAAATACCAATATATTGATCAATTTGACATTTCTTTGGCACGGAACTCCAAATGTGCGAATTCATACACGCACTTGGCCAGTTTTTTTAGATATAAGTGCATTTGACAAACAACGAGCGATTAGCTAACGATTGTGTAGGACCTACTTTACTTACACTGTAGGTAATTCCAACTTTTATAACATAAAGCGTTTCATCGCGCGATGATTGCTGATTGCTGTTTCTTACGCAATAAGCCTGCCGATCGATTAGGCGACACTTGAAGGAGGTTTATGTTCAAAAAAGATGATGACACCTGTGTGCCCTGAAATTTTGCCCTAGTGGGGATTTTGCTCTGTGTCTTCCGGTCGCCACTCCAGAACTTTTCAGCTCCATCGACCATTCGTTATATCGACACAGGTTTATTCTGAACCGTGATAGCTAGACAGTTGAAATTTTCACAGATGATGTATTTCTGTTGCCGCTATAACAACAAATACTAACAACGTTTTTTGCGATAATGGTACGGAACCCTTCGTGCTCTTGTCCAACTCGCACTTGGCCGGTTTTTTCTACATAATAACAATCGCACTTAAACAAAGCCTGCTTAAACACATATGTGTATTCGTCCTACGTGTTTTGTTTCTAATGACATATTTAACATAATTAGCTTCGATGATCATTCACTTGTGATGAATGACTTAAAAAATAACACTGTTATTTTCTTAACGACTTGTGGCTTTAAATTTACTACTGAGATGATTTTTTGCGGGCGTCAGCATCATCATTTCAGCCGAAGTACGTCCATTGTTGGACATTGGCCTCCCCAAATCTGTGTACCTACTATTAATTATTCTGTGCCCAAGTGCCGCCTTATCAATCGGTTCTGTGTCTTCATGCATCCAGCGGATTCCCGCAGTCATAACCAGGTCATCGGTCCACCTAGAGGGAAGCCTTCCAACGCTGCTCGCTGCGTCTTCTAGTAAGCGGTCGCTACTCCAGAACTCTTCGGCGCATCGATCATCCATTCTATGTTAAGGATTTGGTTGCCGCACTTAGTCCTTCAGATGGACCATTGTGCGTGGGCCATGACGGCCATTTGGTGGTTATTCCAACCAGCCCACCTCCCTCCAGAAGTTAATTAAAGCCCCTGGTTTGCTTAGAACATCTGTGGAAGATCTGGGTGACCCGAAGGTTTGTGTTTTAATCTGGGTGACGCCTCTACATTCAAAGAGTACGTGCGGTGTGCAACGGTTTCCTCAGCGTCAATGCACACCTTGCACAGAGGGCTGTCCGTTATGCCTATTGTGTGGAAGTGTTTGTTTAGCGAGCAGCGTCCCGTGATGGTTGCCGTCACTAGGCGCAGGCCGTTCCTGGTTAGCCTACTATCCAAGGATGGCATAGCTTATTTGGACTGCCTGCAGCTCGGTGTCGAGGTCCACCAGTTCTCCGCTTGTGTCTGGGTGAATTCCTGTAGCCACCTGCGTATTTGGTTGAACGGGATGGGTACGGCAGGCTCGGGTCCACGGACCGCCGTGCTGGATCCTCGTCTAGCAAGCTCGTCAGCCGCGTCGTTACCCAGCGATACGCTGTGTCCCTTTATCCATCGCAGATCACCGTGTTGCGGCTAGACACAGTTATTTGTTCTAGTGCGGTATTCGACCATCCGTTCTGCGAGCAATGTGCCCTGCCCTTAAGTTCGGCTATTCTTCGGGCTATATATCTATGTCGGTAACCCTGCTTCTCCTACGGATATATTTATTTCTGTCTCGATCACGCAAGGAAACAACGAGTATAGATTTGGCTGATTTTAAGCCCTCTGATGAACCCCATTATAACTGACACAGTCACCAAAACAATATATACCAAGCAGTTACCGCATTGATATCTCAATAGCATTGATTACTGTAGTTATAATGAGATCTTAAGTTTCCGATGCTTTCCTTGTATGCAACCTATGTAACTAATTTACTTAGATGAGATGATAATACATGGAAATAGGGTAATAAATAAATACGGAAATACATACAGAGGCAAACAGATTATCTCATCGCGAGAAAACCCCGCGAGAATGGCGTAGTACCTAACGTGTCTATCAACCTATCTATCGACGAGTATATGTTTTAGTCAACATCCCGGTCTGACGTGTTTCGGCGTGGTATAGCGTGTTTCGGCCAAGTGAGTGACTAACGAATTTATGTCTAATCGCAGGAGTGACCAAATTGGACAGTCAAAGCCCAAACCTATAGCGTTTCGGGCCAGTTACTGTCTAACGAATTTATTTCTAATAGCAGGAGTGACCAAATTGGACAGTGAAAGCCCAAACCTATAGCGTGTTTCGGCCCAGTGAATGACTAACCAATTTATGTCTAACCGCAGTAGTGACAAAATTGGACAGTCAAACCTATAGCGTGTTTCGGCCAAGTGAATGACTAACCAATTTATGTCTTATCGCAGGAGTGACCAAATTGGTCAGCCAAAGCCCAAACCTATAGCGTGTTTCGGCCCAATGAGTGACTAACGAATATATGTCTTATCGCAGGAGTGACCAAATTGGACTGTCAAAGGCCAAATTTGATCGTCCAGTCAGACCTAAGTTAGGGTCCGAAATGTGTTACTCGTAATTTGTTAAATTGGTTGGTTTCTGTAGGGTCAGTAAGTCATCGTCAGCCTTATAATGTTCCCACTGCTGGGACACAGGCATCCTCTCTGTGAGAGGGTCAGTTAGTCAATATAAATATCTAATAGAGGTAAACATATGTTTTATGTTAAAAATATACGCTGGTAAAGTCACGGACTGAGACAGTTGCCTCAATGAAATCAATTGTACAAAGTTTTAATAAAAAAATGGTTTTAATCAGCTGGTCCTTTTTGGGAACACACTAATAAATCTTTTTGCATTGTCTTTTCAAAAAGTTAAGTCTTATTATCAAATTGTCCAATGTCTTAATTTGAACTCAACTTCTGTTCAATTTTTCGGAAGTTTAGGATTTCAATTTAATAACCTGGTTACTCGAAAATAACGAAGTCAACGCACACCAACACACGACGCTGCAGTTTTTTAAAATAACTATACAATATAGAACTTTATTTACTGCACAAAAAGATATAAATTTCAGTGAGAGAATTAGAATTAATTCGGAAATTTCAATTCCGTGGGATGTATTCGAATAAATAATAAAATAAATGATTTCAACATAGAAATGATCCACATCGAATAAACTATTACAATTTCAATGACACTGACACTTGTAAAATATGCATACACTTGTAATATATACTATATCTGCAATCTGTATTCAACATGGCGCCTGCGTCATCTTAAGAAATGCGCATAATGACATTTGACATCTCAGTTTATGCTTGATGGGACAGAAGTAAAATTACCAAACTGCCTTAAGCAAGCGTGGTGAATGGAGATTATGTTACGTATCTTCTCTGTAGGAGAAGAAGCCTTTGCCCAGCAGTGGGACGTATCTGGAGATGGATCACTGTGTTGCCCAATTTCTCACAGGGCATGGTAACTTTAAAAGTAAATTATTTTCCTTCAAGATTGTTGCCTCGCCTTTATGTCAGTGTTCTACATCGGACTGCGAATATGTACAATCTGCACATCATATCCTTGAATTATAGGGGTGTATTCTTTGGCAGAATTAATGCACTATTATGGATAATGTACAGGCTGAACTAGAAAAAATTGCCGTACGCCCAGGCGTTTTTGCCATAATTGTTAATATTAATGATATTTTTATCCGTGGTGCTAGGCAACAGGGCTTATCCCAGTAGTAAACGACCATTTGTGCCTATTGCCCTTTGTCTCCTGCTAGATATGGAGGAAACTGCAAATTTGTATTTTTTCCTACTCCTCCGTTATTCATTTCTGATTAATTTCGTTGCGGGATCCAAAACAGTTAATTTTTTTCTCCGGGACTTCGTCAAGCTTTTTTGCCTCGGCACTTTTCTGGTGGTCGCCACTGTTGATTCTGGTTTTCAGGAGTTGCAGTGGTTTGGGAATAACGCGATGGGATTGCCCTGCAGTGGGACATTAACAGGCTGGTATTATTATATCAATCCGCTGCGGGAGGCCTGTGTAAATTATAATGATAATGTTGCGATAGATAAAAAATATACCTATTGTGCAAAAACAAAAGATTTTCGTTTAACTAAATAGAGTTCTCATTGATTTTAAAAGCATATCGTTTGCTTTAGATATGCACGTTGGCTCATTATCTAAGTAAATATTTAGCTTCTATTTGAAGAACAACCTCTATCTTGGACATCTTTAGAAATATTTGAAGCCTTAGGGAGCTCCCCGATTTTGATAACGTTTTAAAAGCTCGCATTTAAAGGTTTAGTGTTAACTTTTATTTGCATATTCATCGCTAAACTACAAAAAAAGATTCCGACAAATTGAGATCCTCCCTTTTTTTTTAAGTTGGTTAGAAACAAAGTCCTCCGCCGCCTCTGTTCGCGATAAACTCATAAACTACTGAACGGATTTTCATGCGGTTTTCACCAATAGAAAGAGTGGGAAACGAGGAAGGTTTTTGTATTTAATTTGTCACGGAGAAAACCGGGGCGGGCCGCTAGTACTTAACATTAATATAAATCTGTCACTCTGTTTTTTAAGTTTTCACGCCTAAATCGATGAAGCAATTTTGATATAGAGATAAATTTCATCTTGGTGAAGGACAAAGGATAATTTTAATCCTGGGAGTGCGTTGGGATGATTGCCGACTTTCTTAAAGATCTGGACTAGGTTGGCTAGTTGGCTACTTTAGCTTGGAGATTACCATGATTATTATGATATTGGCTATTAGGATAGCTGTGCTAACCACTTAACTAAAATATCATTCAGAGGATTATCGGAAAGAAGGAACCTCAAAATACGTACTAACTTACAAAAAATAAAATAAACCGTAGACAGTTCCCTGAATAAAATAAGCGTAAAAAGACTGGCAAGTCACGACGAGAGACGTGGAGCTAAAAAATAAACAAAGATCGATTCGCAGAACGTGATTCCGAAGAATTCAAGTATGCTTTACTGAGGTTTTAGATCTTAGGATAATATTGACTCACAATTAACCAAACGGTCATGCACGTTAACAAAGTATTGGAAAATGATGACTTCTTTCGCTTTTTGAAATCAGGGGTTTATGAAAAGATAAGTGTAAGTACAGTGGAATAAGAACTTCTGAAAGGTTTTAAGTAATATTTTAGACTAGTAATCGAACTCTATCCCTATGGATTTAAATGAAAGGCGGTTACACACTGCGCAAAAAAGGATGGGTAAGTCACAATATTGGCAGTGGACCAGTGTTGTAACACTTTTTTTTTGACACGAAACAGTTTAGATAATCAGTAATTTATCGTAGTATATATTATTTGTTTTATATTTCAATTAAAAAACAATTTGTTTCTGTAAATATTAAATTGTATGTCACAATAACAGTGAGACAAGTGACAACACAGCCTAGATATCATCTCAGATGGTCTGATAGTGTTGTAATCACTGAAGGTACGACGTTAGCCGTTGTAATCGACACGCGACCGGATAAATTGTGATTTTAATTGTGGGTTTCATATGTGGGTACATGTGACTTGAGTAATACATGGTGTGAATAGAATCTGATAAAAGTTGCATTATAATAATTCGTTAACCGTTAAAAGTATAAAGCTGGCATTAAGCGGCAACATCCAACTGTTGGTAATGTATAAATCGTGCGGTGTAACGTGAGAGACTATAGCCTAGAACTATACTGTAAAAAAGTGTAGTACAATGTAGTATCAAACTCAGAATAAGCTACTTCTAACGTTCAGCGAACCAAACATGGCCGAACCACGAATTCGTATATCACAGATGGACGTAGAGTCCCGAACAAGCTAGCTATGCCTATACAAAATCGCGCTCCCGCGTGGTCTGTTCGTCTTCGCCTGGCCTATTGTAGAGTATTTAAACGTAGTCTAGGACAAAGTTTGGTAAATTAGATTTATAGAATGTCTTTATTTGCATTTGTTAATACAAGGTAGCACAGAACTACATATTAAGAACAAAGAACTAAATATTAAGTCCAAAGTCTACTGGTGAGCCAAGCACGGCCGAAGCCCAATATCGTATATCATAGACGGACGTCACGCCTCGGCCAAGCCCACTACGCTTATACGAAATCGCACACCTTATGTGCTCCGTTATTGATCGGCAATTCGGTAAGCCTAGCATATATCCAACTTTGAAGCTAAATGCTTTGCATTTAAATGAAATTTCTTTACATTAAATAGTAAATTAGAATGGCACACGCTAAGATATGACTATTAGGTACGAAACACAAACAAAAATAAATTGAGAGCAAATCTATGTATATTTAAATACAACTTATTTATCTTTTATTATACTAATTTTCCAAATTGCACTGAAGAAACACGTGCGTTTCATACGCACAGAAATTAAGTGGCAGAAAACAACATAATTTGTATCTTTAATAATGGCATTTTGTAAAACATAATGACATGTCGCTACACTGGAACTTATCACCCAGCTCTGACGGTTGTAAATTAAAGATACTATTGATGATTCAAATGAAAAAAACGAGTAAAAAATAAAGATTATTATGTAGGCGAAGGCTTTGCATTTTGTACCAAACTAGAATTAAGATGAAATTTGAATAGCAAATTGGCCTTAGATACCGTTGGAGACATCTATTTTCATACAGTAAAACAAATCATAACCCTCGCTGCGCACGCGCGTGATAACTAGAACGCCATCTAGCGTCACATATAGTAAACCTATTGTCAAATTATAAATAAGTTCCAAACAATCCTCATAGGCGTCACTACACAAACGTCTCTACTTCAAACCGTCACCAAAAGATGGCGCTGTACTCCAAATGTGAATAAGCTCTTCATATATAAATCTGATTAATCCCGTGAAGTTTAAAATAATTATAATTTTAGCATGCAAGATATAATTGTTAATCAGTAAATGACTTACCTCCGCCCAAAAGCAGACGATGAGAGATGATCCCGACATCAGCAGTGGGTAGTAAGCAGACAGGAGGCTCGTCGCCCAGCCCTCTTGGAACGCCGACTGGAAAGACCAAGACAACATTGAAAAAAACAAAGAAATACACATTATGTTATTGTAGATAACTATTGAATTTTATTACAGAATCTAGTCAATCAATCGATTAATCGGATTATTTGTTTATCAGCGGTGTTTACCGGTTCTTGATCTTGTTTGTTTTTAAAACATAATTCTCCTTTCACACTAACAGCAATGAAATGACACAATTCGTTTTACTTATAACACTACTCAAATAAAAAATTTGAAGGTTCACTGGAATACAGAACTGCCCTGATAGAATTAGAAGTTTTTGTCCTCAAAGACTTCTAATTCTATCAGGACAATTTATTAAAGCAGTTTAAAAGAAACTATGTTTAGCATAAGTTTACAATATGCAGACGTGGCTGCCAAGTTCAGTCTCTTTCTTTAGTCTCCGAAGCGTAAAGAAGACCAAGGTATAATGAATCAGAATCGATGCCAAACGACGTAAATATACATAGCACATTGACCCTTATCTCCCCAATTTAATGCACTCATTTCAATCCAGAGGCCCTCGAATTTTCGAATGTCATCGTGCAGATAGCGGTTAATATGTAAATTTTCCCTTAGACCTGTCTAAATGTGCTTTCGAGGCTTAGCTTTTGTTGTTCCAGTCCCATGTGTATTTCAGTTGCTTCCAAAAACCCCATATCCAAGGCATACTCTCCACCCGAACCACCCAAAAGAAGTTTCTGTAGCACTCACACTCACCGGCGAGACGAAGTACGCTCCCCTAATCAGCGAAGCCAGGAACGCAACCAGATACAGCATCTTCTGTGTGGTGACTTTACAGGCCCTCAAGAAGGTGGGTGCCTTCAGACGTCTGTACTCTGTCACCACACATATTGTGAGCTGGACTGCGCACACAAACGCAACGAGAAGGAACACGCCGCCTATGCCTGGAAAGAAGAGAAGATGGGTTTAGATAAGACTGTTGTTTCGATGTGGGACTGCGTGGACTGTTGTATGAGTGGATTGTTGATGTTTTTTTGTTCCTGCCATCGCTTTATTGTATACTAGCTGACCCCCGCGGTTTCGCTCCCGTCAACTGGCTACCTACCTACCTACCCAAACATACCTACTCTACCCTACCCACCCTAACCTACCTACCTTAAGCTACCTACTCTCCCTACACTATCCACCTACCCTACCCTACCCTACCCTATTTAGCCAACCCTACCTACCTACTAATTTGTTGAACTATTAATTTGAATAAGAATTATACTACAATACGAATGTAACCAACTTGTGTTTCTGTCAGCGATGTTACTAAATTTTAGAACACAAAAGCAGCTATTGTGACTTAACTATGATAGTGAGATATATTCTCTCACAGACTTTTTTGTAGTTAATAATGAGTAGGTACTTTAATCATGTTGTACATATTTTTTATATATATCAATAGTTTTCTCAGCGCACGCCAAATAATGAATTTTATAGGCAAAATTTTGCTACTATGGGTTACATAATTGCAATTTTCATAAGGATCTCTAATTTTTTTGAAAATATTTTATTGTCTAAGTTACTCGGGCATAATGTAGCTTTCCATAGGTGTAAAATCGGTCCAGTAGTTTCGGAGCCTATTCGATACAAACAAATAAAACAATCTTTCCTCTTTATTATATTTTTTCTTCAGTCTCGTGGTCTATCCCACAGAAACCGTGCATCATATAGGATAGAACCGGGATAGAATTCAAAGCATTCATTTCAATTAAACTATTTTCAGGTATTTTAAATTGTCAAAAAAGGTGAAGATTAGAAGAAAATCATGAAGCTAGTAGAAAGTTCCAAAGCGTAGATATCTATGCAGAATGCTATCTAGATATCTGTGAGGTGCTAAAAACACCACAGACACTCTTTCTTTCTAGCCAGTTTTGGCTTAAAGTTAGATTTCCTAGGCTCTTATACAACCACTAATGTGGGTAAATTACCACATCCTGTAGTATTCAAACGGACGTGTGGTGGATCCTAGTGGACCAACACTTCCAGATTTGATCCAGAAGAAAAGTCTAAAATTGCTTTCAGGCGTGAGTGAAGGATTCTCCACAGCTTGAAAGCATTTTGACAATTTACCTGACTGTCAAAATCAAATAAAATGTATGATGGAGGAAATATTTTGTAAACATGTTTGTGATTCGCACGGCAACATCGAAACTCCTTAGAGGTTTACCGCAAACATTAATTATTCCGTACGGGAAGAAAAACTGAATGTGGTTTTCTCAAAAAAAAATCTCCATGATTAATTTATTGTGATGTATAATAATGATAGTGCGCCCCGTGCCAGCAATTATTATTGTCATTTATGCGCACAAAATATAATACCTCATTTCTATATTTGAGAGGATTTTAATTTAGCCTAAATTACCTAATACGTCGAACAATGTAATATATATAATTGTAGTATTATTAGTATTATTCTTAATTTATTACAATATGAAATACATAATAACATGAACACAGGAATGACGTATTATTTGCAAAATATGCGCACAAAATAAATTATATACCTATTTATTTATTTATTTATTTACTTATTTATGTACACACATAACACTAAAAAAGAGAAAAGAAGGATTACAGAAAAAAGGTACTGCTTATTTCAATAGAAATTTCTTCCAGCAGTCCTGCGACAGGAAAGTTGGATGATAGACGAAGACACAGTGTGTAGAAAGAAATAAGGAAACTTAAAATAGACTATTATTACTTAACTAATTATATACAGAGTACAAATTTACCTTAACTACATAAATAAAAGATAAAATACATGTATATATATATATATATATATATATGTATGTATATGATATAATAAAATGTAAAATTACATGATGGTGGAAAGGTAATGTTCTTTGACCTGTTTCTTGAACAAAGATACATTTTTAGAGTCACGGATTTTAGGTGGAAGTGAGTTCCACAGTCGTACTGCATGAACAGAGAAGGAGTGGGAATAGAAATTAGTATTGTGGGAGGGGAAGTTTAGATGATGCCTTAGGTGGGATCTACACTGGACATCGGCAGCGCGAGTGAAGGAAAAGCGATCGCGCAAATATCCAGGGTACGTAGGGTTAAAAAGGATGTTAAAGAGGAGACATAATACTCGAGTGTTCCTGCGAAGACGGATAGGGAGCCACTTGAGATCCTTGCGGAACTGAGAGACATGATCGTATTTCCTCAGACCAAATACAAAACGGATGCACAGATTTTGCAAGCGCTCAAGTTTATTTAAGAGCTCCTCCGTGGCATCCAGATAGCAGGCATCAGCGTAATCGATGATCGGCTGAATTAGACTTTGAGCTAGATGGATTTTGGTTTTAAAAGGCAATAAGTTTTGAAGGGATTTCAGTGAGTGAAATGAAAAGTGGACCTTGCGACTTATCTCATTAACTTGAGCTCGCCAAGAGAGATTACTGTCTATTAAGACACCAAGGTTCTTAGCAGTAACAGTGAAAGCGATGGTCGAGCCGTCAAGGGATAAAGGTGTCAAAGCGGACACGTCAAGCGCAGTGCGATAGTATCGACTGCCTATGATCATAGCCTGGGACTTGGATGGGTTGATCTGTAATCCATAGGATTTAGCCCATTCACTAACACTTTCCAGGTCACGATTCATGGCGTCAATCGCTAAGTCCGCATCGGCAAGCAAGAAGTGTCGATAAAGCTGCAAATCGTCTGCGTAAAGATGGAAGTTGGAGCTGATAATCTTGGTAACAGTGTTTATGAAGATAGAGAAAAGAAGAGGAGAGAGAACGCCACCCTGAGGAACACCAGCAGTGAGATCACACCAATCAGAGAACATCTCTTCAAGACGAACACACTGCGAGCGACCCCGAAGATAAGATTCAAACCAGGCTAATGCAGAGGAAGAAAAGTTAATAGACTGAAGGACCCCGAGCAGAATGTCAAAATCCACCGAGTTAAATGCACAACTGAAGTCAAGCAGGACTAACACGGTGAGAGATTTATTCTCCATAGCCCAGCGGATGACATCAGTGACCTTCAGAAGTGCCGTTGCCGTGCTGTGACCAGTCCGGAAGCCAGATTGAAAAGGACATATAAGAGCATTCGACGAAAGGAATCTGGAAATTTGACCATGAACGATGTGCTCGAGAACTTTAGAGAGAAAAGGTAGTATGGAGATGGGTCTGAAATGAGATAAAGAAAAAGGATTGGTTATTTTGGGAAGTGGTATAATGTGTGCCTGTTTCCAGGCTGAAGGAAATATGCCAGTGAATAAAGAGTAGTTAACAATATGAGCAAGAATGGGAAGGAGTTGCGGGAGAATAGGAATTATCATTCGCGAACACAGATTGTCATGGCCAACAGCAGAGGAAGAAATAGCAAGAAGGGATTTTTTAACATCGTCATCAGAGACTGAATTAAAATTAAATAGTGGGCAGTTCGGTAACGGCAATTCGGAAAGTTCAGTCAAAGTAGAAGTTTTGACAATAGGGTCAAGAGTGACAGGTGGAAGAGAAAAGTGCCTATTAAGAGCCGACAAGTCGACATCTTTACAGGTATTAGTGGGAGATTTGCCGATACCGACAGACCTTAGAAATCGCCAAACGTCAGAGGACTTGCGATCAACTAGAGATTCATGAAAATAGCGTCTCTTAGCATCCCGACACAGACGATTGCAGTGGTTACGTAGTGCTTTGAAATGAGTAAGATTCTGATCCGTGGGTCTGCGCCTATATCTGCCCTTCGCCTTGTCCTTACGAGCAATTGCATCTTTAATTTGAGTGTTCATCCACGGAGCAGGATTATGCTTAACTTTAACTCGCCGACGCGGCGCATGCTTGTCGTATAAACTCAGTAGTTTGTCATTGAAGCAGTTAACCATATCATCGACACAGGCGCTATCAAGAACGAGAGACCAGTCGATATCACCTGCATCACGCTTCAACGCTACCAGATCAATCCCATTATAATTACACATATAACAGAAATTAGGTTTTCGTTTAGGAGGCCGGATACGATAAGACAGATAGATGAGGTCATGGTAAGAAAAGGTTGCAGTAAGTTGCCCAAACTCAGCAACATTGTGAGGAGAAGAAACAATCATAAGGTCAAGAAGAGAGGGCGTGCAATTTGGAAAGTTATGAGTCGCAGACAGAGGTAGAATTTCAAGATTAAAAGAAGATAAAAGGGAACGCAGTTTTATTGAACGAGAATCATGTGGGTACAACATATGTGGGTATCATGAACCTATGTGGGTACAAGGTTTGTATAATCTATTTACAAAGTAATCGTTTTCAAATATCATGCTCAAATGAAATCCATTGTTTACGGTAAATAAATAAAAACATTGTTTGTAAATTATAACTATATTCTTGAATCGATTTTTTACGGTATAGATCATGCGAAAAGCGAAGAAAATAAATATAAATTTTTATCTACCAATGCACGCTTTTATTAGCTTGGTATGTATGTATCTATGTATCAATATAATGGAATCTTTGAACGTGATTTTCACCCCCTTCAAAACGTCGGATTAATTTGAAATTTTGCACACTTATCAAGGACCGATGACAATGCAATTATTTCAAATAGTTGGTCCCATTATCCTTACCAGGATCTTCAGGATTAGAGATTGAACTAAAAAGTAAAAAATAAATAATAGTTAATAAAAGACTTAAAACACGCTTTAATAGAAAACCAATCTAAAAAGTAAAAAATAATTTTCAATAAATTTTATTTAAGAACAGTGTGATAAACAAAAAATAAATTGAAATATGTATTGTAAAAAAGCGTGGGGTGCTTGATGTCAATTATTATAATAGTTTAGTGACAGATATTGGTAAAACTTGAGTAATTTTGAAAAAATCTTAAAAAGCTCCTTCGTTCTTAATTAAAATTTATTGAAAAATAAAAAAAAAATTACAAAAAAATACCACCGACTTCCATATGAGAAAACTACAAAGTGAAAAATATTTTCTCATATGGAAGTCGGTGTAAAAAAGTTTTTTACTTTTCACTTTTTAGTTGTATCTATCTAATAGGCAAGTAGTTTAGTAAGTTACCTTAACGCCAGAATAGATAACCCGAATATCATGAAACTCGAACATAATCGGTGAAATGAGAGATCTGCGTACCCCTCAAGAGCATACTGGCGTGATGTTATGTTATGAAATGGTATAATCAATAAACAAACATGCGATTGCAGCAATCCCGAGAGATTTGGCGTTATTTATTGAAGAGTTCTGTCGTTTATCTTCAGAGCTCTTCATCAGATCTTCACCAAATTAAAATGGGACCAATTTCGAAACATACTCTTTCAAACAAGAATTTTCAAACTCGGTCCACAATTGACGGAGATATCGGTGAACAAACAACAAAAAAAAAGAAAAACAAACCCGAAGTCGAACATAGAACCTCCTCCTTTTTGGTAAGCCGGTTAAAAAATCAACTTTTAGTTTGGTTTTTTTAATTAAAGCGTGTTTTTTAGTTTTTTTAAACTAGTATTTATTACATGTTACCTTTATGTTGCATGAAGTTTTAATTGATATATTTGAGTAAGTACTAACAATATTGGCTAACGATTTTATTCATAAAATAACTCCAAATCTTCAAATTACCAGCCGCTGACATCACTGCGTCTACGTAGTATGCTAGCAGAGAACTTATCACACTAATACTTAGAGGCGTGATAAGGCATGTTGGGCCCAGCACACTCGTCTTCGGAGTACCGCTTATTATATCTATGGGAGTACCGGATCTCGCACAAGCACGTGCCGTTTATGCAGTTCCCGAGGCCGCTGCACTCCAGCGTGCAGCCGGCTCTGCGAGCAGCCGCCGACATCACTGCGTCTGAGTAGTACGCTAGCAGCGAACTTATCTCTCTAATACTTACAGGCGTGGTAAGGCATATTGGGCCCAGCACACTCATCTCCGGAGTACCGGATCTCGCACAGGCACGTGCCGTTCATGCAGTCCCCGCGGCCGCTGCACTCGAGCGCGCAGCCGGCGCCACGAGCGGCCGCCGACATCACTGCGTCTGCGTAGTACGCTAGCAGCGAACGCATCTTATGGTGAGCGACGGTCACCGTCGCTTTGAGTTACTGGAATAGGAGAGAAAAAAATAGTTAGATTTGGGCAATTTCTTAGATTTCTTGGTACATTTTCGCACAGGAAAGGTCGTTGTATCACTTGGAGGAGGTTGTGGACTTCGTGGATGATTCGATGTGGTACCTACAATAAAAATAATCAATGGCAATGTCTTTCTTTTTGACAATTCAAGAAAATTCTTAGGTTTCTTTGACAGATAATAGGTATGCAGTAGGGATGCTGGTTATCATAAACTCAGAAAAACTAATAGTTGCTATGGTGCTTGCGTGCAAAGAATCATCAATTCATAAAAGTACACAGCTGAGAGGAGAATGAATTAGTAACTTGTATACATAGCAAGTTACATAACTCTCCTCATTGTTAAACAAAGTTTTCATATTATCTCAGGACTGTATAGTTGCTATGGGAGCTGGGAGCTCACTAAAAGAGTGGTGTCACAATATTTACAGTCCATGAAGAAGAGACACAGCTTTCAATAGAATATTACAATTGAACTGTTGTTCAGGGTATTATCATAACATGATTGGTGAATTGATTGATATGATAAACACGGATATAAATAAGATAGTACATAACACGTCGCTACCCATTTTTATAAAACACAGTTCATATAGTTCAGGGTTTAGTTCTCCATTATTAGGTGATATTGTTCGGCAATACATAGATAACCAGACTCCAAATTTTAATTGCGTTGATAGGCGATATCTCGCTTGTAGTTTCTAAGTAAATTTCAAGTACAAATCGATAGAATTGCATCGCATTGATTCCATGTAAACATACGTGCAATTTCACTTAAAATATCGTAAAATATCGCTTATCAATGTGATATAAAACGAATCGCGTCTTCAGGAAGGTCGCTAACTCATATATAAGATCTTAATGTATTTATCACCGTGGGGTGCTTGATTTTATTTATCCAAAATAAATATTGTCCGTGATCGTAACTACCTCCAAGGGTTTACCCCGCGAATATTTTTTTTTGGTTTTCTTGCAATGACAAGAATATTTACTTTTTAAAGTATTATATTATTTTATTTTAATTATTGTGAATGTGAAGACTAGTGAATCCTTCTTTTTTTGTTTTTGATTTAAATTTATCTAAGTTAGTTTTTAATCATGGTCTGGCAGTTTTGAGTAGTTTGTGCGGCCTACCCGAATGTCTTTGGTATTGTTCGTCGAATCGTTGAGCTCCTTAAATTCTAAGTTAGGCTTTACGGTTATTGACAACTGCGTGCACTGACTGCACAGGTCCACTCAATCTGGCTGGTTCTTTCCTCAAAGACCATTTCAGACATCAGTCTATATGGTCTTCACATGATCTAATCAAGATTTTGTCTGGACTTTAAAAGAGACTGTGACCTCTGAGTTTATTTCGGCCTTTCTTCTCAGAGTAGTCAGATAGGAAACGCCGACCTCATCTAGTTTTAAAAATAATATGATCGACATGTAAAAGTTTTTCTACAAACCAACTTACAGAAATAAAATCATGTAACTTGATGTGAGCAGGCTACCAAAGAAGATCATAAAAATTTGATTTTTCAAATCTTTGTCCCGTCCTTAACCAGACACAGTCCAGGCAGATACGAGCTCAGAGGAACGTGACCCTAATATGTGGAGAAATAGATCCTTAGTTACGATATACCTATTATTATTACACTCGCGCACGAGAAAAAGAACGAGTTTTCCAGTTTCCCGAGAAAACTGATAGCATAGTAAACACGAGGGCTCCGAAACTCTATGACCGTGAAAAAATCGATTACTTGTTTTTGCCCTTCCCTTTGGCAGTATCAGACGCAATCCGTTCCGTATTATTCGCTATTGTAGTTTATGATCTAAATATTATGATATTGAACACATTGTCGAATGGTAAAGATTTATGGGTATTGGATTCCTAACAAACTGTTTGGAGTGTAGACCTAGAGATATTATAATATTTAACTCGAGTATTATTTTTTTGTTTTCAAGTATTTGCTATTGTTCAGAAGTTATGGGACTGTCCCGAAAACATAAGCTAGTATAGTAAAGTGCTCGCCAAACTTCTGGGCCGCTCTGAATTTGGCTTTCCGATGCGCAAGATCTACAACTATACCATGCAATATATATTTAATACCGCGATATTGCGGTCTCCGATATGTATACTAATATTAGTAAATTCTTAAAAGGGGGTTGAAATAAAACTACCATGCGTTGTAATTAATCACACAACAACTTTAATAATCTTTATTTTGTATTCGAAAATGTTTAGGAAATTCCATACAATATCAATTGTATCATCATTTAAAGAACTACTAATATTACTGCAAATGTAGTAGTGTAGTAGTTCTAGCAGCCGAAAATGCTCTCTCAGCTTCTAAACACTTACTTGTCCGACTTGCGAGTAGTTGCGAGTGAGACTGAGAATGAGTATGGCTTAGCCCGCATTCGCATTGCGATTTTTTGCCGCGCGGATATTATTCGCGCGAATTTTTGTCCGCTTTGCCTAACGACGGTATTGCATGCTCTATCTACAACCAGCAATCGCCAGACAGCCCAGCTTCATTCTACTATAGGTACTCCGTACTAGGTAGGTATACTACGCACACTCTGCCATAAAATATCGTGACGTATCACATATGCGTCTGCGCTTACGTAACGCCCACGTGCTGGGAACGAGGTCGATGCACTGCAGCGCCAAATATACGCGGCCTTATAACGAGATGAAAAGTGCGTAAAGCTGTTTGCGTAATTGCGAAGAGACAGTTTTGGGGGCAGTTTTTTTTAATTTGTGATAGGCTCGCGTTTGATCACGCCTGATGGTAAGCGATGATGTGGTCGTCGATGAACCACGCTTGCCTAGAAGTAACCTAGTCACTCTTCAAGATTAAATAATGTAGAATATTATTTTGTGGTCGGCTTCCAATCTAAGCAGAATAGCTACGAGAATGAAAGCAAAAGACCGAATGAAGGCTTTATCGAACCTACAATAAACTGGGATATGGTCAGAAGAGTTGTTTCTTTTTGGAAATAACTGGCTTTGAGTCAACCTATCTTACTGAGTTTGCGCACTGCACAAAATATGGCACAACGCAAAACAGATTCGGGTTCTGAGTCAGAATGGATATCGATGCACAAAAACAATTTCCCCTTTTGACAGTTAAACTACCTACTTTCCTTTAACCTTTGGAATCACCTAAAATCGTCATCTGATAAAACTTATATTGACACCAGTGCTATAACAGCACCATACGCTGTCAATCAATAAATACAAATTAGAACAACTGCACCCAAAGTAAATCCGGTGGTAATACAATGACGTAATTTGGGTGCGAAAACCACTAATAAACTAGGTACCTACCATAACACGAACAAATATTTACAGTAACACCGTGGTTAATAGGAAGTACGTTGTACTATAAATAATAATAATACACGAGTACTGGTATTAACAAACAGTAGGCATGACGCATAATTGGAGTACCCCTGCGTCTGAAGGTCACACTTTGTAGGAACGAGTAATAACATAGTACGGAAGCCGTTAGGCTCATGTCACGTACAAAATCTATTAAGAATAGAAATGAAATATGGAAGGAAGGACTCATAAAAGAAAATCACATCTTTTTACGATCTCTCTGTAGTAATTTTACAGCCTCTGGCTACATATGGTCGTCAGATAAAAGTGGAACGGCAGTTTCCTAATAATACAAGATCTATTTGATGAGTCTAAGATTTTCTTAGGGATATTTTAGAGGAAGATTTTATTTACCAAATTCAACTGTTCTGAAACAATAGACGCTTTTTCCTTGCAGACAATGATGTTCAGTGGAAACCAAAACCACGAGCGGTTGCAAGGGTAACTGTTTCAAACCTTTTCTATAATTTGTACCTATTATTTATTCAAGAATTTTAATAAGAACATTTTTTAATAGGTTACTTCTAGGCAAAGCGTGCTCCACCGTCGACCACATCATCGCTTACCATCAGGTGATATAGTGGTCAAGCGCGAACCTATATTAAATAAAATTAAAAAAATGCGGAATTTCAATTCAATCAAACACCGCGAACTCAGTTAAACTTGCAAGCCTCGATTACATACATACACACAAACACCGGAATAGGTGAAATATTACGTAAAACTTGTGACTTGTATGACAAAAGGTAAAATATCAGAGGCTCCAAAGCAGAATGATCACAAAATATCCAGTTTCAAGAGGACAGTGGAGTTCTAGATCTAACAATGGACTGCAAAATTGATATGGGAGCTTTGCTTACACAGTTACTTACTCTGATATCAAAGTGCATGGAAGTTATGTCATGGCGAACATGATGTAATACAATGACTGGTGTTTACGCAACCAAGAGTAACTAAGACAGACGGTGCTTTTGACTCATTTATAAATCATGCATCTGATGTACATCAATACTTCCATACTAATATTATAAATACGAAAGTATTACTGTATCTCTGTTTGTCTGTTACCATTTCACTCTTAAACCGGAGAACCGATTTAGATGAAATTTGGTTTGGAGATAGTTTGAGACCCTGTGAAAGACATAATGTGAAAAACAAAAATAAGACGTTTTTCTACTGGTTTATTACACTATATTTTATTTAAAATTCATTGCACCATGTACATAAAAATTTAACGGTCATTCATTGTTGCCATCCTCACGTTATCAGGTAGGAAGTTGGTATTTGCGATAAACACATAACAAAACCGCTTATTATTCGTCATTATTGATATAATGAACTACCAAATTAGTATAATTTAATTAGTAATGTATACCGTATTTATCGATAGGAAAAAACATTTGTTTTCTGTATGTAGGCATGATTTAAAGTTTTTAATAATGATTCTCTGACTTACAGATTTATATATTAACAGATACTCAACCCAAAGCATTTATTTCAAATAAATAAAAAGACAAGTCCTGACTGACTGACTGACTCATCAACGCCCAGCCCAAATCCTGGGACCTAGAAAGCTAAAATTTTGCACAGAGGTTCCCTTTATAATTTCAAATAAACCATTAGCAGGCAACTTTTAATTGTAAAGTCGGTCATTCAGAAAAATGAAGTTAGGTACACGTTTAGTTCTAAGGCAGACAGATGGACTTCATTTGAGTGGACTGCGCAGTCAATTATAAATTTCGATGCAGTTGTTCAGATCTGTTATGTATGTCAACTGCACATAGGTCGTAGGTCTGCTGGAACGAATTTCTCCAGAAATAAGCAGCACCTTTGCGCTATTCTATCTTTATATGTACTTTCTCTTTTAAGTGTTTTGTGTGTACATAAATAAATAAACTGCATTCAAACAGCAAATTTGCAGTTGGAGTGTAGTTGAAATGCAGCCCGTCTGTCTAGAATCAAAGCAAAGATCTCTATAGAGGGTAACTCAAATCTAGTTTCAATTCAAAATTAAACTCATGCAGAAGCATCGTTTTAGATTCTAGTCTTTTCTAGTATCTATTTAAATTCATTTTATTAATTAAAACTTCACTTACAATAGTGGTACATAGGCGGACTTAATGCCACAAGACATTCTCTACCAGTCAACCTTTGGGTTAAATAGGACAACTTTGTAAAAGAGTACAAAATAATATCTAAAAATAACAACTTCTATACGAAAATGGCATTTCTATGTAGCATTTCTTATATTTATTCTTGCATTGCTATCGAATGAACGACAGTGTCAATGTTCTCATTATTGTTTTGTCCTTTACGAAAAGTTTATCAGAATGAGAGTTTATTGCTATTGCGATGGCCATTTCATTGTTAAATTATCACTAATGTATTTACTAGCAAAAGGAGGGCATGCAACTAAACCACATGTGCCTATACGTGTCCTTTTAACCCTTGGAGAAAAACAGGGGCGATGTTATTTTGTTATGTTTTCTAAAACATACCTAGATACAAAGCATGACTCAACACTGTAAATGACCACGACAATCATGACAAAACCGGCCCTTGAACCAAATCCAAGGACATGCGACCTTCATCAAACCCTACTGGCCCCGCTGGTATACAAATTACTCGTGGTTGAATAGACTTCCTCTTACAAAACGCGGCCTATTTCCCAACAGTTGCAAAACTAACGTCTAATAATGCTAACAAGTTCTTAATAGCAGCCAAAAAATAAAAAAAATGCCACGGTCCCTAAACATCCCTTCATTGCGTTTTCCGCAAATTTTGCGTCTGTTACGATTACTGAGCATCTGACCTTTTCGAAGGACACCGCCAATGAGGTCAAGGTACGGCCTTCACCTAACCCCGGGAATTTTCCGAACATTGAGAAAAATATGCTCACGAGAGTAAACTTTTATTTGAATTCAATACTTGTAAGTTTGTCTTGGACAACAGTGAAGGAAAAATATCATGAGGAAAACTGGACTGAAAGTTAATTAGCTACTGCCACTGGCTTCACCCGCGTGATAAGTTTTTTCATATCCCAAGGGAACATTATACTGGGACGAAAAGTAGCCTATGTGCTATTCCAGACTATAATATATATTTGTGCCAAATTTTATCCAGATCCGTTCAGCCGTTCTGGCGACATTGAGTAACAAACATACATCCATTTATAATATTAGTAAGATATAAGTTTTTTAAATCGCCAACCCGCATTGAGCAAGCGTGGTGATTAATGCTCGGGCCTTCTCTGTATGAGAAGAGGCCTTTGACCTACAGTGGGACCGTAATAGACTGGTATTGTTATTATTACTTGTTCGCAAAAACCGGATTGCCTTGGGCTATTGATGGTACATTTGAAAGTAAACATACTATGACATAATGTGTGCTAACGTGTAATGTGCCGTTAAAAGGACATTCTGTAATAAATGGCATTTCCTTTACATAGAAACATCTGTCATCTGTGTACCTTGACTTTTATTAATCGATAAAATAAGGCTAGATGAAGAGCAAGTTGCTCTATATTATCGTTCACAGAAATATTATAATATTTTGGTAGTCCAAAGCGAGAATGATATGCAAAATGGACTGAATTCCTAATCACAAACATCCGCAGGTTCGGCAAATACGGGCTTATACAGAAATGGTCTGGAATTTTACTGGTTGGACAGAATATTAAACCTTAGGGAAGGAGGATGGAATTATTGGTAAGTGAGGAACGGCAATAACGGGTTTGCGGCTCATACAGAAATGGTCTGGAATTTTACTGGTTTGGACGGAATATTAACCCTAAGTGATGGAATGATTGTGTGAGGAAAAATATGAATGAAAAGGGAGTAGGTGATAGTGTGAAGGTTGTCAGGACGGAATGGAAGAAAAAAGGTGTTACGCAGATCCAAAGAACCATGATGGTCATGAACTAAATTTTAGGTCTAAGACCTTAAGTGCTTGGAATACAGGAAGTTGTTTCGAAGATTTAAATAGGCAAAGATAAGGCACCTCGACACAATCAAATTTCCTTTTTTAGTCCTTATAAAACCCTTAAGTACTTA
The DNA here is from genome assembly GCA_947562075.1 of Orthosia gracilis. NCBI lineage: Eukaryota > Metazoa > Arthropoda > Insecta > Lepidoptera > Noctuidae > Orthosia > Orthosia gracilis. The sequence goes on from OX387265.1 coordinate 16,015,911, forward strand.
TGCCGCTCTCGACTACTTTGTATTCGAGAGGCACTCGACAGCCTCTTCGAATAACTCGATGTATGAATTACAGTTTGTTATCGTTAGAAGACACAATACATTATACGAGAGTTTTGTTACAAGATATAAATAATATATGTAATTGCTAAACCGTAAAACACACAGTAGCAAAAACCGTTCAAGAATCATCATCATCATCTTAGCCAAAAGACTAATGCTGGACTATAATAAGCCTCAGCCAAATATTGACGACCAATGTCCGGTCCTGAGATCCTTTCAACCTCCCGAAACCTTGATCAGATCTCTTCGACCGCTTCATCATCATCATAACAGTCGAAAGACGTCCACCGATGAACATAGGCAAGTGTCGCCACGTCGATTTCATTTGCTTGACAAATGCTTTTGAAAGCACACCACCAAAAGGTTTGTACAGGCCCCAATATCATAGTCTACACCCAACATTGGCCAAACATTTAATACCAACGGACCCAAAACAAACCATTTAATACGTACTTAATCAGACTTCAAAGCAAGCCCATGGAGCCAACACTCGGTAGAGTAAAATTTACTCTACCGAGTGTTGGCTCCTTACTCAGTAAATCTATGGCTCAAGGTCACACTCACACAAACATAACATCAACCGTGCAAAATATCAAATATGGTAAAGGAGATACACGAACTAAGGTTTTTCAACTCTAGGCTCAGCGACGACAGTTGGCAATCGAACAGCACAATGTATGTCCCTTACGACATTTGAAATTTCCACCGTTGATATGTAACACACAGACATGTACAGAATCACAATACAGGGCGTTTTCCTGCTCATTGCCCTCGTGGCTGGAACGTGCGTCGGCGCAGATCTGGGGCACAAAACTCGAGATAACTGTAGCAATTAACGCGGCTGGTGGTCTATTTACGTCTGGTTGTTTGTATGTTCAAGTGGTGCTTTTAAATGAAAAGCGCAATTGTTTGTATAATTGTTTAAATTTGAATTATTGACCACTTTTTCCAATGAGTTTATTTGTGAACCTACACTAGTAGCAGACAGGTGGACTTAGTGTAACAAGGCATTCTCGACCAGTCAACCTTTGGATGAAAAATACTCAAACAAGGAGGCCATAGGCTAGGCAGAGGATAAGAAACTGCCAGTTTTTAATGAGACCAACCGGTTAATTGCGAAACACAATCAAAGGAAATACCATTCATTGTTGAGAGTTCAACAACATTCATCACGCAAAATTATATTTACGTTGTTGAGCAGACGATTTTTTACAAATAAATAAAGCCGATTTTTTACAAATGAATAAGGAATTTCCAAGTCCATTGACTAGGAAATTCCTTAAAATCCTTCCGATTATTTATATCCCAGAAAATGACGCAATTAGAATGTGCTGTAGCTTTCTTTTTATAAAATTCAGTATCAGTATTATTAATCTTACTGGAAATTGTCACTTGGTCAATTATTTTTAATAACCTGACCACAGTAAGAAGACCAAACTAATTCAGGTCAGGGTTCCCAAATTGCGGAAACCCACCCGAACCCTTGTTTTAGTTTATCTCACTTTTATAAGTCGTGAACTCGTAAATACTACCTCAATAAATTGTACCCTGACCAGTTCAGAATTCGACCCACATGGCCAATTAACCTACATTCCATTGCAGTATTGTTTGTAAACAATAGCATCGGTGTAGATAAAGCCATTCGATATTGACTCTTAAGAAATTAAAACTTGACTACCTATTGTAGTCAAGTTTTAATTTCAGCTACCTATTTCTACGTTTTTATATATAAACCGATAAAAATTATGAAAAGTATGACTATCGACTGTTCAACCATCTAAACATATCATAGATGGGGTTTATGTTTTTTTATAAATATTTGTCCTGTAATTATTAAGTGGTGTATAATAAAGTATATAATAAATAAATAAATGTTCTAAACTCTAAACAGACAGGCTGCATCTGAAATAACCAAATTGCAGTCTGGAACCAGTTTGCATGCAGCTGTCAACGCAGTCAGCTTGTAGTAGGCATGCAGTTCTAACGAGCGGACTGGGCAGTTGGTAGACTGTTTCGGAGCAGGTATGCCATCTGCACAAAAACAGCATACAAACTTCAAATTTATAGATCAAATGCAGGCCATCTGTTAAAAGTCTAAAGCTAAGCCAAAAGATTAGTCAGACAGAAAGATAACAGGCCTGCTCAGGTTGCAACTAACGTATTTTAGCAACGTGGAGGCGTCTTCTTTTCGAGAAGATGGAAAACTCTTTAAATATTCTAGGCTCCACAATACAAATCGTGGCGGCTTAAATACGTAGATCATTTATCCACCTCAACATGTAGACTGAAACCTACACAGTTCAGGTGATCATAAATTTACAAGTATAATTTACCTTTCCTCGTTATCATGAAAAGGAAAAACGCATGACGACATGACGTCAGTTTTTGTTTACTTCCATTTTTATCAATAAATTATCGATTGGTTCTAAAACTGCTGGTAGATAAGACGATAAAAATACACAACAGATAGCCAGGATATTTCCATATCTAAAACATTTGATTCCTGTATTACAAAGGCAGATTTTGGTAAATCACTTTAGGTTGTCCATCAATCAAATGCAAGCAAATTCTGGTTGCTGAATCATGCTTGCAAATGTACGAAGCATCAAAAACGAAAACCTCAAATGTTACCGATATCATAATCCACCTTTTTATCAGAACCGGGCTGGTCACGTGGTCAAATGTGTCGCATGCCGGAGAACCAATGGGTGAAAACCACCATCCATTGCGTGGATTCTTATTACTACTCGAATTGCGTGTGGAGTGCTCTGAGTGCTGGATAAACGAGTGACAATCACAACAGCAGACACGCGTCGGCTGTGCAGACGATCGGTCGTCAGCTGAACAGCCAGTCGGTTATCAACTGGCTGGCTTACTGGTGTCTACTGCTTAGCTGACGCATGTCGGCTGTAGTGTGACGCACTTTTTCCAGCACCCTACACGCATTTCGAGCAGTAAGAATTCATTGTGTGGTGATTTTGTCTATTGCTACATACGACAAATGTGGCCAGCCCGGTCAAGAGAGACTTTCCTACAGCCGACATGCAATTGTAAAGCAAAATGAACGGCAAAGGCAAAAATCAAGCACGAGCAAATGAGATTATCTTTGCAGACGGCCCCTCTGATGAATAGTTGAATACCGCTCACAATTCATACAATACCGCACAAAACGTATAGCTTTCAGTCATTTTACATACTTGCTTGTACAAATTGGAATTAGTATACACAAAGATTGAGCGTGACAGCACTATTCAGTAATCTGTGGTGACAGCTTGGACTTAAGTAAATTTTCCACACACGATTCTTCACTTCTACAGCTTATACGAAAAACAGCATCTTACGAGTTGCCAAAAGGACATTACATTTTTTACGATGAGCACAAGAATTTTAATACCTTTTGGAGATCAGCGTTTTATCATCAAATCATCTCCTTACAGTGAATGATTTAGAAGAGCATGATAATCATTTTGCCAGAAGTGTTCTCGTGTGGACGCATTAATTAACAAATTAATGATTAGAAAAGTTAATAGGTATTATGAATCATATCTACACGTGCCAATTTCATACATAGGAAGGTAGATACAGTATGTACATAGGTCTTTGATAATGAAGATCTAAACAGATGTTGAAGTCGGATAGGTGTCAGTCAGACGTAGTTTCAACTTTTATGTTTTATTTATCAAATTGTCTATTTATTTTATAGTTCTTTTATCGCAGATATTCGTGTAAGAAAATCAATGTTACGAAGTAAATCAAACGTACCAAATACATATAGAAGGAAATAGTTCAGGGCATGTTACACGGGTCAACCAAATTGATTGAAAGATACACAATGAAGAATTTTATGAATAAAAAAAGATAGATATAAAGAACTTACTTATACACTCCATCAAAATAATAATTGAAATCATAATTATTCTTAACACAATGCTGATGCTGCTTTTAAAAAAAATGTTCCAATAAAAAAAACTTTTTTTTCTATTTTATTCCTTCTTTTTCGATAGCTGCCAGTGTCAATACTACACAGTCACTCAACAAACGTTACTACTTTGTTTTGGTACAATATAATATCATGATATGTTTATCATTATCAACCTTATCAATTCGGAAACACCTGCAACCTACACCTACGGCTTATACCTATTACCTACCCATGCGACCTATGTAGTCATATTTTTGTACAGCTAAGGAAAGTATTAGTCACAGATTGTGCCACTAATATCAGGAGCAAGCGAGACGGTAGGCCCAAAAGGAGATGGCAAGATGAGTTGCTCAAAATAGAGAAAACTGTAAAGAAGGTAACTATTTGCCATTGGGACACTACGGGCAGTAAATAATCCATAATATCAATAATCATACTGTTTGTTACTTTCGCAGGTCTTAACGGCAAACGGATTTTGATGAAACTTGGCATAAGGGTAGACATGTCCAGCCGGGCGAGCACGGATCCTGTCATAGGCTTGAGTCACGCATTTTATCACGGTTCTTGCTCCCAAACTGTGATAAAAATGTGTGACTCATGCCTGTCACAGTAGGCCGTGGTCGCCCGCCTGGATTAGATAAAAGGATAATTTTATCGCGGAAATATGTTTTCTTGGATGTTTTCCGACTTTCACGAAGGCGAAGCCGCAGTAAACACTAAGGAAAAAAACAAACGAAAGTCGCGAACGAAAGATAAACACGACCGTGACATTGGGCTCGAATTAAACACGTTTTCCATTTAACAGAATAAATTAAGATTACGTATGACTAACCGTTCAATGTGATTTTTGATAGCTGTGTTTATAATTCATTTATACTAGACTAGATGCGTTACCTATGATGAGATTAGACACGTCATCAATCTTACTGTGCAAACTGGGCGTAACGTTATCATAGTGATGAAATGTTTTATTGAATGGAAAACTTCGTCGGTTTGATTCATTTAAAAGAAAAAACCGGCCAAGTGCGAATCGAACTCGCGCACTAAGCGTTCCGCACCATTATCGCAAAAAACAGCATAAAAATCACGTTTGTTGTATGGGAGCCCCACTTAAATATTGTATACTTACTTATATATGTTATTCTGTTTTAAGTATTTGTTGTTATAACGGCAACAGAAATCCATTATCTGTGAAAATTTCAACTGTCTAGCTACCACGGTTCATGAGAAACAGCCTGGTGACAGACAGACAGACGGACCGTGGAGTCTTAGTAATAGGGTCCCGTTTTTATCCTTTGGGTACGGAACCCTAAAAAAGAGCTTATTTGCGCGAAGTATGAAGCATAACATAATTATTATAATTTCACCAACCAATATTATCCCTATATTGGGCAAAGCCAGAGCTAGAAGACGGGCGTCGTCGCCGAGGGCAGTCGGCGTGACGACTTTGAGGCAGTTATGAGGGATTGGTCGAAGAAGACAACATACCAAGAAGACTGGAATGCTATACCATAAAAAAGTAGAAACTTAACTAGACAACTAGGAAAAATAGACGACACATCCGTGAAAACACCCATTGCGTAGTATTTTGCTAGGACTCCTGTGAGAGACAGTGCGAACCCTTATGCGCTTGTGCGTGTGAGTGAACACTTTAAAGCCCGAAACTTTCTTAATTAACGCATTTTATCGTATACAAAATACTCACTAAAATTAACAATCTAACTCAGTTACATATCAAATTAATTACCGAGCCGTACATAACAGAGTTAAAAGTTGACTTGATATAAAAATAAACTAAAAACGATACTGGTAACCGTATCGATAAACACGTTTATATTATTTACGGTTGTTGGATTATATAAATGAATTATGGATAAAAATAAATGGATATTTTTATAGGTCTGTATTATGTATAATAACTAGATACGTATTTCAGGGTTCTATGTATGTGCAAGTCACGAGTCGACATTTCAAAACTGCTCTACTTGCGATGAGTTATTTGGTAAAATAAGGTTTAGAAATCTGTCTAATCCTTATTTAAATTTATTTATATCTTTCTTAAATCTTTTAGACAAAACAAACTTTTTATAAAGTAATTGACAGAGGCGAGTTTAACTAAAAGTTGACTTTTCTCCCAACAAATCTCTTCTCTCTCCTTTGTGTCAATTCATATCAAGTCTTCTAAAATATTCCAAATATTTGTCTCAAGTCTCATCTAACGCAATAATAGACAGACCCGGAAATGTCAAGAAAACTGTTTACCAAAAATGTATAATTTTGAAGGTGTAGAAAATTTGGGCCTTATCTTATCAAGTAGACAAAATACTAGAGCTATTCGTAAAATTCATGAGACCATGAAGTGAGTAATTTTTACTGTGATTAATGGTTTGATGAGTGTTTTTTTTATTTATTAAAAGAAGTAGAAATGCGGAAAATACGACTAAACAGTATAAAACCGAATTTTGTAGTGTCATGTCAAAATCATTTCAGAAATTTTCTCAAAGTACTTAAAATATAGTCCTATTGTTTTACCATGGTTGTCAGCAAAAGTCAACACATCTGCCAGTCGGATGGTCGGTAGTCTGTTTATTAAATACGGAGAATTTGCCGAATGTACTTTGATTACATGATAGTACTTATGAGAAAGCTTTTCTGCACATTATCTCAATACAAAACTTGTACAGACAACATCATCAAGTGGTCCTCACGCATTAAAAGAAGATTATCAGTTGCTAACACTTTTCCCACCTTCTATTCACTGGATTTATTGATACTTAGAACTAGGTCAATGGTTTGATATAAATAGATCTCTTTTGTAAAACATCAGTTTGAGAAGCTTGGTGTTTCATAAATATTGACGAACAGCCGCAGCAGTTTTTTTTTAAAATGAAATAAATAAATGTTAATGTTAACATTGTTGGCTAGTTTACAGAGTCGGTCAGTAGCCTTGAATTCCTATCATTTGTCAACGAACTGATTGTTTACGTCACAACTGTGTTGATAGTAAATCGCTGTTAGACAACATGTAAATTGTGTTTCAGAGCGCTTTGATTGTGAACGCTGGAGACACGTGCTACGAGAAATAGAAACTGACTGAAATAAACGACTGAAATGTTATAAATATAACTGAACTTGTGTTCATATATTTAATACTAAAAGTTGTGTTATTTGTATGATTTTTGTTCTCTACATTGGATAAAACGTGTTGTTTTTCAGATTTAACAATATGGAGTTTACTTACGAGTTTACTCGAACCACCTTTTCTTGAGTTAGAAGGAAAGCTGAACCACACTGAAGGAAAGCTGAACACTTAAACTTTTTAACCGACTTCCCATTAAGGAGGTGGTTTCTCAATTCGACCGTATATGTTATTTTTGTATGTGTATTCGCGGATAACTTCGTCGTTTATGAATCGATTTTGATGATTCTTTTTTTGTTGGAAAGGAGATATTCCAAGGGTGGTGCCATGATAAGGAAAACAGGATGTGATGATGGCATCCCAGAGAAATTGAGAGAAGTCTTCAAATATTATAATGTCGAAAAACGGAAAACAATTATAGGTTCCAAAGATTAATACAATTTTTTTGTTAAAAAGATTTAGGTTAGGTTAAAACGGGCTGGTTTCCGCAACTCCACGACCAAGCGCGTATTTTGCGTACGTAAAAAGATTTTTATTTGTTATAAGCTACTGCTGAAGAATGTCTATGACAAGAAGCGCCAAATACGCGAAAGTCGCCCAAACCCTTCATATACGTATAGCGTACACACATACAGCTCTACTGTACGGTGACACCGAGTTTTCAAAACCAATTTTGGATTTGCTAGTCATCGGAAAATTTGCCTGGGTCGCTGTTACTGTGCGAGAACTACAATTTGACGTCTTTGTAATACATTATACATTCAACACATTTAAATACCTTAATTTGCCTATCTACCTATGTTTGTTTTCAAAAACTTGCATAAGTCAAATCTTGTATAAACCACATATTGAACGATGAACTTGGCTGCAAATATTCCTATATTCTCCATCGCTGCAGGTGATTTGGCAAGCTCTCAGAGATCCGAAACTTGGCAGAAAATACAAGCATTTCTGTTAGAAATGTATAAGTATTTTGCTCGACCATAAAATTAATTTATGGTACAACTGAACATGGGTTTTAGTCCACAAGCTAAAACCAATTAATTTTATTGAATCGTATCATACTGACATCAATTACCAGGTCATTCACGTTCTCATCTGTTATGCTGCCTTCAACGACGATATAACCACTTGACGGCGCATACAGTGCCCCGACGCTCGAAAACTATTAGTATTTTGTCGCCTATGTAAAGGCTTCGGTACTAGTAACCATTTTAGTTGTGTCCAGTTATTAGACCTGTATGCACGCTAAATAAATACAAATTGTTTTATCTTTTTATTGCAATTATAACGCATAAAAATGCCCTCATGGGGGTATGGGAAACATGCCAAGACATCTAGTTACAAAAAGGATGGCATAACTTTTCATCGGTAAGTAAACAGTACGAAAATTATTTTTAATTTAATCAGATTATGAGACACCGCAGGGATCTAGTTAAAATGGTGGATGGGGTAAACGAGCACAATTTTGAGTCCCGCGTTGATGTCTTTTGGAAAAGTCTCGCTCTTTCACTAGACAATTCTAATGCTTCTATCCCTTTCTCTCCCTTTGTATTTTTATCGTAAATATCTGTGCTGTTACTTTTAATAGCTGAAGTCGATATCGATAATAATAAAATTAAACTTAATAAAAAATGTATGAAAAAATATCTATCTACTTTTAACCGACTTAAAAAAAGGAGGGTGTTCCCAGTTCGTCGAATTTTCTTATGTATTATGTTCCCGGATTACTCGTAGACGGCTTGACCGATTTGGAAAAATACTTTTTGTTTCTCTATGTCCCCGACACACATATTTATATTTGTAATTGATTGATTTTTATTAAATAGGTAATATTTATATAATTTTAATTGAGTTTTTTTAATAATGTTAAAATCCATTTTATCGATATCGACAATTTTCCCTTAATCGAGTTGATCAACCCTAACGATAGCCATACCTACGCAACTTACTTTGAACTGACCAATTGCAGCCGCGCGTTCTTCCTCGTCTCCCGGCCCGCGATAGTGAGTCGTGTGCTTCGAAGAAATCGGTCTATAAGCTCTCTAGTGGTTATATTCTCTTTGGCTGCCTTAGTACCTAACATAAAAACTTTGTCTACCTCCCAATCGTAAAAACCGTAGCTGAAAATTATGTCACCTGTGTAACCTTTACTTTCTGGTCTTAATATAAGGCAAAGACATCCCATTCTTTTCCACAATCTGCGATTCAGATTCAGGAAAACTTCGTCTCGCCATATTCGCTTAAATTTCAGTCAGTCGACTTTTAATAATGAATCGGTATGCAATTATTCATACAGGTGTTTATAATTACCCAAGCTCCAACTGCAGCATCTGTTTAACAGACGTTGCCAAAACTAAATTGAATGAGATCGAATCGTGACCCTCAATCTTTATTCTTACAGAGATGTTATTGTTAGAGGACATTAGTCATTACATAACGAAAAAATTACAATTCATTTTTGTTTATATTATATTTTCTAGAACATTATATTGAAAAAAAAATCATTATGTTAGTACCTATTTTATTTTAATATTTTATCATCTGTAGATATTATTAATTGGATGTGATCGTAGAGGTCAACCGGCATTTTTTGTCAAGTTTATTTGTAGATACCTATTTGTGAAGATTGTAGAAAGGAAGCAATTTGAATCATACCAGTGAATCATAAAATGACATATTGGTGCCTATCCACCAAATAAATCAATTTGGTTGAACCATGTGATATCGGCATAATTTCTAGTTTTGATTTCAAGATATCCTTGCTCTATGAAAAAAGCGGTCTCATCTTTAAGAAGATATCAACTGTTGTCACAGTTTGATAATGGCACATAAAGACTTCTAAATCCGACAGTGATATCGGGTATTTATGATTATTATTCAACTTTAAACCTTTTACTTTCTTTTTTAGCTGTGGGGGTGCCTGGTGAACTGTAACACAGGCTTTTTGAAAAATCTACTTCTGCCACCAGTCTCTTAAAATGGTGGACTATAGCATTAGCCAAAAACATTGTTAATTTTAAGGTAACCTATTATTGTAAAGAGAGAACAAATAAATGAATTGAATTTTAAGTAATATTGCGTCACCATCGTCGTAATCAAACTAAACAATTGTTGGCACCATAACCAGTTATGTATTCATCAAACACATTCAGAAAACGACCAACATATCTTGAGAGATATGAAAATATAGTATCTACTACATTTGATTCTACTAATTTCGAAAAATCTTGGTCTAGCAACATTGGTATTTGCTGCCAGAGTCTGAAATATACTGGCCAGCTTTAAACGCTCATTGGAGATACACGTTTCAACCAAAATAGATCACACACGTGCTCGAATGTCAGTAACCAACGATAGACAATTGAAGAGTTGAATTATTTATGGTTCGTTGTCTTTGGACCACGAAGGCAGTTCGGAGTTATGGGAATCGCACGTGATTCGATAACCAATACAATGTTTTGATGCTTGAGAATGAATTAGGGATAGATTGCTGTAATATGTTCGATAAATGGATACTTCTTTTTCATTGTAACAGTTTTTTTTGGATGAGTGCCAAGGACGGATTGTAGACCTACTTGTGCTAAGGATCGGTAAGCCGCAGTTCCGCAGGCTTGCGGTTGACCACTATTGCATAATTACGGGTAAGTGATGTACGCTTGCCTAGAGGCACTAGTTCACCTAGTATAAAAGTAATTCCGTTAAGTTTGACAGTGAGGCTTTCTTTTTAGGTTTGTGGATAGTTAATGCATCTTCTACATTTGCGTGACCACGGTCGACAAACCGCTAAAGGATTAAGTGACAACAAAACTCACGATAAAGATTTAAAAAGGTTTAGAACGCCTTTAAACTTCAAACGGACTCACAAACGTCACTTTCGACTGGAAATCAACTCTGGGGTGGACTTTTAACAAAAGAAAATCTAATAAAAAGGAAAGTGACTCAAATAATAATATAAAAGACTTAGAACACTTTTTAGAAGAGTACATCTAGAATGTCCTTCACATCCAGCTTACCACCAGCTGAATGCGTTTAACAAAGTACACAGCCGCTATAACGACAATATAATTGCCGAAGCCTCAAAAACACATTTCTATTATACCACTGGAAAGACAATTGCCAAAAGTCTTCATAATTCATACACTCTGTAAATAAAAGACAGCATTCTTGGCTACGAGCCGGCTAGACAGCAGATACCATGTTGTGACCTCACTTCAAACATTGTGATATACGAAGTGTCAAAGGTTAGGTCAGTAAAAAGTTATACTTGTTATTTTTACTGCCTCATTTGCTTTGTAGGGTGGTAACGGTTAAATTTAGAAATTAATATGTAAATGAGTATCTGGAGCAAAAGCGAAAGGGCTGTGGAATCGGACAACTTGAAAAAGAAGCCAATTTAAAAATACCTAATAGTGCACGTTTTCCTTTTATAACAATAAAAGGAAAACGAGAGATTGTCGTTTTCTTTCGCCATTACTATGCTGAGATGTCTGATTGCCGTAGAATTACCTTTTTTTTTTTGCTACGTCTTCCAACAATGACCAACAATTGATTGCTCTCTATAAATTACAGGTGTGAGACACAAAATTCGGTTTCTTGGCACTGATTTCACGAACGAGACGGCCATGACACCGGATGACTACCACCCTAGACATAGTGACGTTATTTGAGACGTAATCTCCACGTCATAGTAAACAAAATAATTCGTTTTTTTATAGGAATGCTCATATAGGAAAGTTTTTGGAAATGTTATGTTAGAGATAGAATGGCCTATGAAGGTGATAGCTGAGTTCAACAGACAGGCTTGTCATTCCAATACGGTGTTGTGTTATACTTACAAAGCTTGTGCTGACAAGTAAAATTTCTTCGGAAATTCTTATCTTCTGTATGAATTTCCTGAAGCGATGATAATAACCAGAAATTGTTGCGGTTCATATAAATCAGAGCACCTTCTAGAAAACGTTTATACTTTTCATATCAAAAATTGCCAGTACTAATATATTTACAATCTCTTTAAACAAGCATCTGGCTGTATGCATTTCAGTGAAAAATAAAGTGTCACCACAAGACCCAGTTCCACACGATAAGAAATAAAGTATTTTTTTATGAGAATAAAACATCGCCATATTAACAATAATACAATGTGCTATTTATATTTAAATGAGAAACAAACAGTCAACTACAGACTGAATGACATTACTTCGAACATAACGGCTCAAGTTAAAGGTTAACTTTGACAGATATTTGTAAATATAAATGCGTAATAAATAAGTTGTTTGTGGTGCCTTACTGTGAATTAACAGTAGAAATAGAGATAAGTGAGCTATTTGCAGTAGAAATAAACACGTCTTTCTTGGAACGGGAATTGAATGGACCTTGATATACAGGTTTTTAATACATATTTAACGACAGCACTTGGTCATACAATCGTTCACAAAAGAAAAGTGGAAACTTGAGAAGTTTAAAAGACGGGAAGACTACTTTGCCATTTAACATTCTTCCGCACTCCGATTTTGGTGGATTCAACCAAAATAATTTTTTTGTATTAATAATATCTATGTGAAAAAAACTCAGCCAGTCGGTTTGTTAACTATTCGCATCTTAGCAACTGAACAGATTTGAACGAAAACTTGGAACACGAGTAGACCATGTCTTGGATAACTTACATTTCAGTACTATTCAACCAATTTGGTTGAACCGTGTAGGTTTGGCATTACTTGCTTTTTGTCGACTCCCGCGAAGAAAATTCAATTAACCGTTGTCTTTTCTTCACTTGTTCGTTGCCTGGTAATTGAAAATCTGTACAATCGTGAATTCGTGACACACGAGTACGAATTTCAAGAATGACACGCAACATAAAAATTTTCAAAAGAACAACACTCCTTATTTGATTCTTAATTTTAACTTCACTTTATTCAAATATGAATAGTGTGATTTATGTATTAAACTTTTTATATTCAACTCATCAAGTAGCTCGCGTTGTGAATTGCTTGAGTAAATAAATATTGTCAAGATACCTAACAGCTTACTTGATAATGTATGTACTTACATGAATATGTAAATATTCACACTATGTACATAGTTTTGAGCGGAAAATGTTAAGACAAGTTTACATTGGTTATGTAGTGTAGTAATGGTAGAATAGAACTAAAACTCTACCATTCTGTTGGGTCTAGACTCATGTCTTTTAATGTAATGATTTTACTACTAATTTTATTGCCCGGATTAAACGAGTCTGGATTTTCAACCTAGGTAAGATTGTAAGTTTTAAGCTGACATGGTCACAATCATTAGAATTAATATTTGTTTCGGGCTATTTACCATGTATATTTAGGTTTTGGTTGAGAGCTTAATATTTCGGCACCGCTACAAGCGCCATGATCACGAGAGCTAAAATCTTTGCGGGTGGATGTTGAATACGAGCTAACATATCTGTCTTTCTCACTTGGTTTTCGCGCACGAGGCCACTACTACAACCAAACCCTAAATATACATGGTAAATATCCCGAAAGAAATATTAATTCTAATGATTGTGACCATGTCAGCTTAAAACTTACAATCTTACCTAGGTTGAAAATCCAGACTCGTTTAATCCGGGCAATAAAATTAGTAGTAAAATCATTACCTACATTAAAAGACATGAGTCTAGACCCAACAGAATGGTAGAGTTTTAGTTCTATTCTACCATTACTACACTACATAACCAATGTAAACTTGTCTTAACATTTTCCGCTCAAAACTATGTACATAGTGTGAATATTTACATATTCATGTAAGTACATACATTATCAAGTAAGCTGTTAGGTATCTTGACAATATTTATTTACTCAAGCAATTCACAACGCGAGCTACTTGATGAGTTGAATATAAAAAGTTTAATACATAAATCACACTATTCATATTTGAATAAAGTGAAGTTAAAATTAAGAATCAAATAAGGAGTGTTGTTCTTTTGAAAATTTTTATGTTGCGTGTCATTCTTGAAATTCGTACTCGTGTGTCACGAATTCACGATTGTACAGATTTTCAATTACCAGGCAACGAACAAGTGAAGAAAAGACAACGGTTAATTGAATTTTCTTCGCGGGAGTCGACAAAAAGCAAGTAATGCCAAACCTACACGGTTCAACCAAATTGGTTGAATAGTACTGAAATGTAAGTTATCCAAGACATGGTCTACTCGTGTTCCAAGTTTTCGTTCAAATCTGTTCAGTTGCTAAGATGCGAATAGTTAACAAACCGACTGGCTGAGTTTTTTTCACATAGATATTATTAATACAAAAAAATTATTTTGGTTGAATCCACCAAAATCGGAGTGCGGAAGAATGTTAAATGGCAAAGTAGTCTTCCCGTCTTTTAAACTTCTCAAGTTTCCACTTTTCTTTTGTGAACGATTGTATGACCAAGTGCTGTCGTTAAATATGTATTAAAAACCTGTATATCAAGGTCCATTCAATTCCCGTTCCAAGAAAGACGTGTTTATTTCTACTGCAAATAGCTCACTTATCTCTATTTCTACTGTTAATTCACAGTAAGGCACCACAAACAACTTATTTATTACGCATTTATATTTACAAATATCTGTCAAAGTTAACCTTTAACTTGAGCCGTTATGTTCGAAGTAATGTCATTCAGTCTGTAGTTGACTGTTTGTTTCTCATTTAAATATAAATAGCACATTGTATTATTGTTAATTTGGCGATGTTTTATTCTCATAAAAAAATACTTTATTTCTTATCGTGTGGAACTGGGTCTTGTGGTGACACTTTATTTTTCACTGAAATGCATACAGCCAGATGCTTGTTTAAAGAGATTGTAAATATATTAGTAGTACTAAATATACATGGTAAATATCCCGAAAGAAATATTAATTCTAGGTAAGATTGCCATGTTGTCTCTGTTGACCAGACTCTAGTGACTAGTGGTCGCAAGCCTTTCTGCTGAGCATGAGGTCCTGATGTCGGGCAAAGTGTTATTGGGTTTTTCCATCAGGAATTGCTCATTAGCAGCCCAGAATCTGGACCAACCGGGGTTGATGGTAATATGCCCGCCCCCATGGGCCTTAAACTGAATGGGTCTTATACAGAACTATTTTCATTTTTGTAAATGCCAAACTAGATACTTCCTTGTCATCCTTGCTTATAAAAATATCCTCGTGTGTTATGGACATTATAATAACACCAATGTAAACTATGTTTTATCGCATATCAAAGTTCAAGCATGTTTGTGAATATTTGACAATCGCATTAGGTAGGTGCCTACTTCAGTTGCCGCACTGTGAATACATGATAATATTAAAATAGCACACTGACTAATTGTTGCTATACAGATGGGTGTTATTTCAAACACAGATGGTGGTAAGTCAATAACCATGCTAGCTTATTGGCCTACATTTGGAATCTAGTCTTCTCTAAATTTATTATGCATAGAGCCAAACCACAGAGTTGGTACAACTCTATACTTTGTGCCCAAAGTGTAAAACTCTTCGGCAGCGTTTGTACTTCCTACCACGTATAGGTAACTCTTCAGCCTTCAAAACATGAGTGAAATAACATCTTCAGAGCTTGTTCCATCTGATCTTATCCATTGCTTTACATCAGTCCAGATCGACATCAAGAGCGAGCTAATCACGAAATAAAATTTTTTAAACAAGCTTTTTTCGTATTCTACTAAGCAAACCCTTTCATTTAATACCGATATCATGGCAGTGCACAAAAAATAACTAGTCCGCCAACTAGGATCGTCCGCCATATTGGATTTAAAATGACGTCACTTAGCTAACTATGCATTGTCATACAAACTAAACGTGTACGTAAAATTTCATCTTAATCGCTGGAAGATAACTGCTTTCAGTTGTAAGATTTGACTCGAACACACTTACAATACATTACATTGCAAGTGAGCTTGTAAAAAAACAGTGTTGTGACATATTTTCGGTTATTCTAGCAGGAATACGAAGTTTCATGAACTTTTTTATGTTACGTATTTTATCGATGGCCACAACCTAGACACTATGCGACACTTATGCCTGTGGGAACAATGGGGATGTGAACGCAAAGCTTAGGGCAGATGTCGCTGACGGCGTAATGGCTGCTGTCAAATAGTTTTTGCTTTGTTTACATCACGTTTTTTTGTTATTTTTTGTGTTTAAAGTCCAGGTCTACCATCGTTATTGATAATATGTATTGTCCCTGGAAGCATAAGGAATTAAATTCAATTGAAAGACGAACTAATAAATGAGGAGCAAGGATACCTGGAAAGAAAACAGATCTTATTGAGAGTCGGACTTTTATAGAATAAAATATTTTTCATCGGTTATATGTTCTAGATTTGGATTTCTTTTTCTTGTAACGTATTAATTCTTACTTGACTTATGGTAGGAAAATTTACAACAAATGAGAGAACAACACTTTAATTTGTTAGTATTCTTTACGTTTTAGGTTAGAAGTTTTATTTTATTTTCGTCAATCAAAGCCCTCAAGCTTCTGAAGGCCAAGCAAATGACATTCCTGCTGTAGAACTTTGTCAATACGTTAATAGCTCCACTATATCGCCGGAAATTACCAAGCAATATAATCAGAGTTACTTTTACAGGTACATAAAATAACCTATAAATATGTATAGCCTTTTCCCAGTATTTTTTAGCGTTGCATCTTTGGGCAATAAATGCACACGGGGTTGACACATTCTGGTACAGCACACAGAGGTATATTTCGAGAAAATTAAAATTTACTGAATGTGGATTTGACAGTTTTCAATAGCCATAGCGACGATGCGCCACCAATCGTGAAAAAAAGGCAGTTCACATCCCCATTACATCTCCGTTCTTGAGTTTCTGCGAATGAAGATGTATGTAAGCACCCCTTTGGAAGTTACGAGCATTGTGGGCAGAGTTCCGACTGAATTTTCTTATATATATATATATATATATCTTTCTTTTTCAGTTTATGGAATATTTCAAATTGGTCCAATATTGGAGGGGGAAATAGACGAGAGCCAAACCTCGAATTACGACTTTTTACTTAGGATATTCAGTCAGATGCCTGCGACCGCATTTCCTCTTAAGGTCAACCTGTAGGTTACGATGTGTTCGATGCCATAAATCTACATCTCATGATTCCAGCCTCGGTAATACTTCCTCATGATTATAACATCCTAGTACTTAAGTTGGTCTTTACCGGTAATGATTCCGGCCCCGCAAATATTAAGACTTCTTCATGATCCTGGCCTGCTGGTAGGGGTATAAGTGCTTATGTTCAATTATTACTATTATTAATACTTATGTTCAACATCTAACTAAAAAGCAAAAGAGGCAGTTATATTTTTATCATGTTATGTAACTAACTACTGATTTTATGTTTCAGACGTTACTTTGCCTCTAAAAAAGGATTCGTCCGAAACACCTCTCAAAAATAATAATAAATAATGAAATTCCTGTTTCGACCGGATCGTACGGAACTCAGCGGCCGAATCGCCTACTAAGCCCGAAAAAGTTCCTCCCCGGTTCCTTTGGGAAAGACCTCAGGAGCGAAGCGTTGAGAAATAGCTATTAGTCTCAATATTGTGAAAATCTTTTTCAGATATTTATATAAGTAAGCATTCAAGGATTTAGACCGAAAATATAAATTTTCAGGCGTTTTAACGTAACTATACAATAAAATTGTACAAAACTAATAGAAATTAATTCTTCTTGTATATTGTAAAACTAGGCAAGTTTATTAAAAGTATTGGCGAAATATAATATTGATAGCATGTTTGGAGATTATAAGAACATAACAAGAACAACAAATATGTCATTTTATTACGATTATTAACAATGATAAGTAATTTCCACATCCGTACAGATAAAAATCAACAGTAGATTGTCTATCATCGAAATTGTTTTTATGCACAGATAAGTTAGTTGACACTTTTTGATTTGCCCTTCAAATAAATCGCTGTTAAAAACTGCTGACAAAAGATTTTCGACAAACATGTGTCAACCGAACAAAACACTCATAATAATTTGTTATGTTTTTTATTTTACAGAAGACCTAAAGTTCTCGAAACTCGAAAGTCAAAATGTACATAAACAAGAGAAAATTGAATCATTTATTCTAATAAAGTAGGTACTCACGCCGGGACATTCTTGAGTAATTTCGCTTTAATGCCGTGACCGTTACTTCTGCCAAATTATGATGCCAAAAACAAGGCAATGGACTCCTCTCTCCACAAATTATATTCCCAAATTCGCACTGAACACAGTTCACTTATAATTTCATAAAACGAATACACTAGTTGATTAAAAAAAAATATAGCACCAATCGACTAATCACAGGAAAAAAAAACACTTTTAACACCATAGAAATATAACACGTACGTTTAAACTTTAAAAAAGATATTTCAAAATTGGAACACGTGCGCTCACAGCGGCGGGAAGCACAACACAAACAAAGCTTCGCGCGGATTCTCGTTACAAAAGTAAATAAAATAATTATCAACTGAATATGATACCGGTTCGGACACTCGACGCGTACTGCGCGCCAATACCAGTCGCGAATGTTATCGAAATGTAAAACTCGTTACGTATTTATTTATTCCAAGTGTGTACAAACTTCTTTGTTCTTTTTATATTTAGAACGTTGACTTTTGACACGGCGAGAAAATGGATGAACACAAAAGAGATTTTAATTATTTTATGGTGACGCGCATAGTTTCAAAAGTTTTAAAAAGTCTAATCTCATACCTAGTCCAATGAGTCACCGAAGTAGATAATTTTAAATATTTTAATCGTTGCACGAATATATTTTAGAGTCGAATTTCCAGTTATTAATAATTTAGGTAACTCGTTCTTTTTATTCAAAAAGACCTAAATAAATTAAACTTGTTTGTTTTCCTTATTCTAAAAACTGCTGAAATCAGTTAGGGTTAGGGTATTTTTCTAGTAATTTTGTTAAAAACTACTTAATTTACATACTACGAATCATACCTATTTAAACCAATTTTATGAGTTTCTTTGGCATTTATTCGAGTACAATTTTGGCTACTGTCCAACCATCTCTAGTTCATATTAAATTGAATGTGTATTAGATGATCGTAACACTAAGTAGGTAATTAAAACTCATATTGTTTCTTATGAAATACATTTCAGTTAAACTCAGCCCAACAAAAAGTTTTCAGCAAAAGCAGCTGTTTAAATAATCAAGCCAGACTTATCCCGAAAGAAAAGAATTTACTTAATTTCAAATTGATTTTCACTGCCCCGTAACACGAATTTTCGGAGGAAAATTCAATTATTGTTCGCCTAAAAATTACATAGAATTTGTTTCTTTTACAATATTGTTGCATGTCAGAAAAATATCAAATTATCTTGCTCTTATATCCAATTTATTTGGGGTCGGCGCAACGTGCGTATCTTCTTCTATCTCAGTAGTCACCCCTTTCTGCAGACATCCATCATTTATTTAGTCTACCTATGTCTTATAGCCATCCACATACATACTCAAAACTTTCCTCACAACATTTTCCACAATCCTCCATGCCATGAGGACCACGTCAGAAAAAAAAACAGATTTTAAAAATCGAAAAAAACTTCAATTTCAACCATTAATGAGTAGACAACTAATTCTTGATACTGGCCGGCTAGCATCGACCTTGGCAAAATGGCAATGCGACAAGAACTTCCTCCTCATTTATTATTCAAACCGTTTACAAAAATTTTAATAGCGATGTGTTGATGATCGTTAATATCTGTTTCCGTTGTACTTAATTTGAATTTTGTGGGTAGTACATAAGACTCAAACTTATCTAGCCTAACCCTATCGGGCAATACAGCTGTGATGTTATTTAAAGTGTTCAGCAGTACCGATATTTCCGCACGAAAAGCTCCGCCAACCCAGTTACATTCAGACATATAAAATCCCTTGTCAGCTGTACTTGCACAATTTAACGGAACTCGGCTGGAATTATCCGTCAGATAATTTCCTCGGTAGTTAACCGAACATGATAAAAGAGGTCATCAACAGTTATTTTAGAATGTTTTAAAATTAATTTAAGAATCTAATTTTAAATCAAAAGTTCATGACAGAACATCGGTCTAGAATACAGAATATTATTTTATTATGCCATTTTTAACCATATACCAACCTAATATAATAGTTGGCATGGTAACGTTCTGAACTTGCCCAATAAAATCGTCACGTTTTTCCATGTATAGCGATTTTGCAACTTTATCGTCCAGTTTCTGTAACGAAAATTATCGCAAAATGAATGTAACAAATTGGAAAGCGCTCGCAAACTGTCATGATCGATTGAATGAATAGTGAACAGATATGTAACATAGTTAACGCGCGTTTGACAATTAGTCACAATCATTTTGAGATAAAATTTTCTCTCCAGAAACCGGAGAAAAGGAAATCCTACAAGAAATGCTACGTCTATTGACAACGGATAGATAAGGTTATTTCCATGACAAATTAAAAGTTCAACAGTCCTAGGTATGTGTTTGCGCTGAAATGACTCATCTGAAACAGTTTTGTTTCAATTAGGTACAATAATTGGTGTTACTCTATTAACGGTTCTCCGAATTTTGACGCCATCTTGTAAAGCTCTAATTTTACAGCTTTAATCTCCGCCTGAATGTATATACTGAGAATATTCGGCACTAGCTTTTCGCCGCGGTTTCGCTCAAGCTCCCACCTTTTGAAAGCATTTTGGTGATGGGATCAGCGTTACCTCTTCCTCTTTATTACATTAGGTTTTCCAGGTAGCCTGGAAGTTATCGCGGTAAGCGATTAGGCCGCCCGTTGTATGTATTTTAGTTTCAAGTTTCCTTTTTTTATGTTTTAACTTGGTGTACCTACAATAAAGCATATATAAATAAATTAGTGATGTAAAAAAAATGTCCGTAGGTGCCCTTTTATTCTGGCCAAAGCCGCATTTTAGGGTTGACTACCTCAAAAAAGGTTCTATAATACTTACACAGGAAAAGTCGTTAAAAACGGATGTCAATCAATTGACGCAGACATCAAACAACATATGCATCTATTAAAGATTTATTTAAATACCGTTTTAAACTCGTTTTCCTAGTTCAAGTTCTAGAAGCTAAGCGAACTCATACTTGACAGTTGTTTGTTTTATTTAATTAACTTTGCAACTCGAAGGTTAATGTAGTTTTTTGTGAATTTCGAAGCTTCCGGGTACACTGGAAGCTTAGACAAAACGTATTTTTATATTATTTTATAACTAAATTAGTATTACGAAGAAGTATAACTGTTTTTTTTTTAATATGTTTTAACTAGCAGGTTATCGCTGAAGGTTTTGATCTGCAGTGCGACTCTGTAAACATCTCACCGTAAAAAAAAAGTGGTGGAATGTTAGTTCCCTTCACGCACACTTCACTACATTTTTCATGGTGACATTTCAACAGAAGAGACTAGCTGATTTCGAAAATTCTTTCACTGGTATAAATCTGGAATTGCTGAGTCTACTGTTTATTCCCGAGAAATACACAGTACCTGTGTGATAGGCCCCAGGAGCGAAACCAAGAAAAAGCACTAATGTATGTCAGTATGTAAAAACTCAGTCCCATGAGTGACAGACACAGAGTCACTTTTGAAGATGGAAATTACTGTTCAATTTAAAGTGTTCAAACTCCTGAAGGGTCAGGGTTAATGTTTGAATGAGAACACAAGTAAGGCGACAGCTAGTCCTTGAGTTGTCTAGTTTCGGAAACTAAGGTAATTTCTCTACCCTAGTTCTACTTGGTATTCTTTAGACTACCGAGCAGGGTTCGAGTCATTAGATAAAGTTGACGATAGTTCTAGAAGAGACACGTTAAGTTTCAAAGTCTCCGTCCGTGTGAAGTTAATGTGACGGCGAAAGGCAACTTTTTTAAAAGTCAGTCTGAAAGATCACTCAAGCTAGGACATCCCTTTAATGAAGTTTCATCGCCTGGCGAGCTTTTTTAACACCGTTTTATTAGCTTGGTATGTATGTATTTATGTAACGGACTTTGAATGTGATTTTCAAACCCTTCAAAATGTCGGATTAATTTTAAACTTTGCACACTTATCAAAGACCGACTACAATGCAATAATTTAAATAGTTTGTCCTATTATCCTTACCAGGATCTTCAGGTTTAGAGATTAAACGAACAAGTAAAAAATAAATCATAGTTAAAAAAAAACAAAAACACGCTTTAATAGAAAACCAAACTAAGTAGTACAAAATAATATTATCAATAAATTTAATTTGAGAATAGTGTGACTAACAAAAACATTTATTTTATTGTAAAAAAGCGTGGTTTGATGTCAATTGTTATAATATTTAATTGACAGATATTGGTAAAAGTAGAGTCATTTTGAAAATATCTTAAAAAAGGCTTTTTTTATGATAACATAAATGTTTTCGTTAATCACACTATTCACAATTTAAATTTATTGAAAATTATTTTCTACTTTTTAGTTTGGTTTTCTATTAAAGCGTGTTTTTTAACTATTATTTTTATTTATTTATTTATTAGTTTATCCTCGCACTGTAACGCCTTGCAGCAATTACACTAATGGAGCACAATCTTATAATAAACTTACTATAAGTCTATATGTTTATATGTTGGGGTCGGCTTCAGTGTATCCCGGACGCAGCCTACAAAACCCATTTCTGAATTATTCGATACCGTTGTAAAACTGGTTGTCAGAGTTTTGGGTTTCGGACCTCATTAATCACTTTTAAAGATTTTATTAATGACAGTCGGAATCTCGGTATATATGAACGGCCACCTATTTTCATTTTAGAATGTTCTAGCTCTAGCGTACCTAAGGACATCAGCCCCTGTGCCTTCCATTTGCTGAAATTACCGTCATTCTTAAAAACGTGGCCAAAAGACTATCTAGTGTTTCACTGACATCATTACATAGGTCAATGCAGATATGAATACTTTAATCTCATAATTACATTAATTAAATACTGAAATACAAACAGAAATATGCATAATTGATGATATCATCGACACCAATTCAGCTTGAATCTTTTAAACACCCATTATCTTATCAAATGTTACACCAGTCTTTCCAAGGGGTATCGTGTTTACCCAATTACTGGGTTGTGGAGGTCAGATATGCAGTCGCTCTATGTAAAATTCTCAGCTGAATCCGGTTAGACTGGAAGCCAACCCTATCATAATTGGGAAACGGCAAGGCAGATTTATTTATCTTATCAAAAGGTAAGATATCCACTGTTGGTTCAAGTCCTTACATAGATTTTCAATAATGATTAATTTCATTTAAATCATTTAACCAACTTTACCTTCTTTTATGGAACCTTGCTCTTCGGTCACCAACAGCTTACCAAAAGTGCCAATCCTTTTTGGGAGACTTAATAGACTCGGCTGAATACTAATCATCATTTTGGTATTGTTACCTTACCGCAGAGACGTTTATTCCATACAGATTTTGATAGACTATAAATAAAAAAGACTGCTGACAGAACACCCATTGACGTCTTTTACTATATCTTCACCTGTCATCGCAGAAGATAGACATAACGTAACACCACCAAAAAAAAACCATTGAGGAGCCGCAGTAGAAAGAATAGACGCCAAAGAAGCACCCCCGAAAAAATTAGCAGAAGTGATGGTTTTCACAAGCCAAGGAGTGATGAAGACCAGTACCTTCAAACTAGTAACAGACAACCAAACAGAAGTCTAAACTCAAACTGACAGCTTCACAAACAATGACGCAGTAGCGCATCAAGTCATCACAAATGATTTTGGCAATTTAGCAGCCACGTTGAATTGGTGGACGTTGGTAAACAAACTGGTTGGCGGGTCGACGACATCTGGCTGATATACGCACAATTACAGATGTAGTTACTGTGCGTACACACAGAGATAAAATTGGAACAACTTTGGTACTTTGAGATCGGAGTTTTTTTTTTGTTAAGAGGACGACTAATGCCAACGACCTTGAGGGAACAAAACGCGCACTCGTTTCACACCCACGCAACCCAAAATTTAGTAGTTTTTTGTACTTTCCTTATTATTCCACCATCTCCATTAAAAAAAAAACCTCAGACCAAATCGAGATAATTAAATTGCCTTTGAGATGGTGTCAATTTCATTAAATACGCCCAGCGGTATTGTTGCGATTGTCGTGTTTTTGTCCGTTTTACACATATCTTTACAAATTAATTACACCATGTTATACGAATAAAAATCAAAATTTTCTTAGATCAAATTATTAAGAAAATGGTCTAAAGTAACATATATTTTTCCAAAAAATTACGACTATCCGTTTAGACGTGATTCTCATTTTTAAATCTAGCTACTCAGGGGTATCTGCGCCTTAAATCCTGCCAATTGGTTTTTTTTTATTGTTGATAGGCTTGCGCTTGACCACTATCTCACCTGATGGTTAGCGATGATAACATTATAACTCAAACCATTTAGGTCAGGCACTTTTTAAACTGTCAAGGAGTCGGCACGTCGTTCGTAAAATACTGGTATTCAGTCGCATCCGATTAGACTGGAAGCGAATCCCAAAGTAGTTAGGGAAGCTAAGCAGTAGGTGATATGGAGCATGGAGCCGGTCAGTAAAATAATGGAGCTCGGAACAGATAGTTCAAAAATGGCGTGTTCTTGAACTATCTGTTGCTGGTACGCAAAGAAAGCTTATTTCTATTTTAATTACAAGCTAAGTCTCGCGGCTTCGTCCTTTACGTTCAGCGATATTGTAGATTTCTACCAGTAAAACAAATGCTCAGAGCGGATCGGTAGTTCCAGAGACTACTAAACAAATAATGAAACCTCCTTATAACATTCGTTTAAATGCAGCTAAATCTTTCCACTTTCTTTCCAAAAGCCGTATCAGTCTATAGCTCCAGTAGCAATATATTTAGTATCTTTTCTGTGTAAATAAATACTAGTCTAGTACTAACCTAACATTAGTTATTAACTTTATAATGTGTGCCGATGGAAATCTTGTTTGCAAAACATGTTCAATGCGTGATTGTTGCTCGTACTAACTATTTAGGTCTAACCTACATTTACAGCCACTTGAAAGCTAGGTTTCCTAGTTTTCCTTTGATATACGAGACCGATTAGCGTACTGATTTGAAAAATATATTCAGTATTTATTAGTCCTAGTTATTTTTATGAGATTAAAAGTTGGTAAGAATAATTTATAGTTTACACAGCTTAAACCGTGTAGGTACTCGATAGGATTTCCCATCGGCAAAATTGACGAATTTAAATACCAACTTATAACCCCTTCAGGGGATGAATTATAGCATCAAGATCCTTTCATCGTGCTCACCTTTGTTACATAAGAAACTCATGTGCATCTTACTAATATTATAAATGCGAATGTATGGATGTATATTTGTTACCAGAACGGCTGAATGGATCTGGATGAAATTTTGCACAGAGATAGATTATAGTCTGGGATAGCACATAGGCTATATTTCATCCCGGTAGAATGTTCCCTTGGGATAATAAAACCTTAATCATATCACAATATTATATGATTCATATCGCAATATTCGAATTACAAATTTCAAAACGAGTTTATATTGACATAATTTGTTATTGTCTTTACAAATTATGTCAATATAAACTCGTTTAAAAAGTACGTGTTTATACAATATTTTTCGAATTCCTATTTGGAACATTACGTTGTGAGTGTAGATAAATTATATTCAAAATCGAATAGGACAGTAGTGAAGAAATAATAAAGTTACCTGTGCAGGCGATGTGTCGGTAAATCTAAGAATGTAGCTAGGCTGCTTGCTTGTTCTTAGACCCAAATAACTACTTCTGCTTATATAAAGCTTCCAAAAAACTATGCATTTTTCTGGAACAAAGACTAACCTATCTTTTTCTTAGCCTTTCGATGACGCAGGCACTAGTCTGTGACACTCAGCTATAGTGTGTAGCTTTGATCACTGAAAGAATTTCAGTAGAAGAAGATTTGGAATCGCATTAGCACATTCAGGGACCTTTTAAAAACAAATAATTTAACCTCTTTATAACATTATCTTTTGTTATTTCTTCGTGCATCAAAGGCAAATTATTTTTTACAAAACTGTTCGTTTCTTAAAATTTCTTCGTCAATGACCAGATGCTAAATATCACTGCAGTATGGATTAAACAAACAAAAACAAACTTCTCATCCTCATCCAAGCTGAACACAAATACGAACACAATATTTTGTAGCATCAAAAAAATTCAAAGAATAAAAAAGAATCTTTAGAAGAGTTTATTACCACCATCGACAATCATGTTTTTTTGTTCCGGTATAAAAGGCAAAATGACAATCTTTGACGTCATCAGACGCGATTTGATTGATGATACGTGTCCGATTACGAATTTTTGATAACGATAAAGAAAAATAATGATTTTATTAAGCAATGTGAGAAAATGAGATAGTAAACGCACAACCTTTTGTTGGTTGAGTAACTATAATGTTCCTACAGCTTCACACTATGGCCTTCACTCTATGAGACGAGCAGGCCGTAATCCACCACGCGGGCCCTGTGCAGATTTGGTGTACAAATGATGGTTGAGTGACATATTGGAAAAGTTAAAAGTACAAGAAGACTGAGACAGTTCGGAAGACGTTTAAAAAATTGAATCGGTAAAGTAAATCATCTTGAAGTTTGCATTTTCTGTACGGGCTGCAGTAGTAATAGTAGATTGTTGCATCGAGCGCAAAGTGAGTTATTTATGCGCGAGTGTTATGTTGGCGCCCGAGCGTACGCGAGGGCCCTTAATTAACACGAGTGCATTAATTACTCACTTTAGCGAGATGCGTAATCTACTTTTCTTTCAATTACCAGTCTACTTACCGTGATAAAATATACCTACTCAAAATTAAAACTCAAGTTAATGAGTTCAACCATTTCGGTGATCAATACGATCCCTTATTATTGCTTCACAAATTTCACAAGGCACTGGCCATGAATCACAATATCTCCATTACAAAAGATCTCAAACGAAAGTAGAATCCATGAATTCTCCTTCCTATTTACAAGAACGTAGGTAGTTTTACGACGAGCATTTTCTGACGTCATTTCTTAGGGGCCTTCTCCCTCGCGGCACATTTAGGCCGTCTTAAGGGCTTGCCGTGTTTACAACTGTTCTATAAAAGGCGTTTAAAGAGCTAAGAACTCTGGAGAGTAAGGCTACGAGGCCGTGAATGTGAAGATATTAAGTACCCACCTATATCTTATTATCACAGGTTATTAAATCCTGTAGAGAGGGGGCAAACCGGTCCTGTTGTGGGTTGTGTTGCACTAACTATTCGCATTTTAGAGCCGTTACAGACCGAATGAAGATCAATTCTTAAATTGTAGTAATATTTGCACGCTTTATAAAAACTAGTTTAAAAAATATTTAGGACAAACGGAAACACATCACTTCGTTCAAAGAGTGAGAGAATTCAGTTACGGAAAAACACAACAGATAATATAATGCTGCACTAATAAGTACATGAAGAGGACAGGAAGTAGAATGATCCTCGCATTAAAAGTGTAAATCAATCTGCCGAGAATTTGCCCAGCTATTATAGGGTCGGGGTTCTGTGTAACGCTATCAGCAATATACCTGTTATTTATATGGAGCCCAAAAATCTGAACATCAAGATGTGTGCAAACGAAAACCCCAGCTGTGCTATTATTATGCACCACACTGTAACAAAAGGATTCCTTTTCCTAAAAATGACTGTACGTACACGAGTGGGTTACTATTTCGTGTAGATGTGTTTTTGTGCGAGCGCCGGATGCGGTTCGACGTACGTCCGCAATCTACATTGTCTTTACTTCGACGTTTCGTTGAACCAGACCTGTGTCGCGTAATAAAGATAGTGTCGCACGGAAATATGGTTCTAATTTGCGATATAGGAATACGATTTTCCGTAGCCAGCCTTTACTACATTGACAAGTGAGGTAGATTGTACATTTGTACCACATAATGCCGACACATTATGATAACGCACCGTGTTGGCTAAAACGCCGTGCATCGGAATGACGTGGAGCGAGGTCAATCGTGAAGTTCAAGACGGCTCGCGATGGAAGATTATTATGGAGGCCCCCTGCCCCAGCTACAGGACATAGGATCTTACGAAGTAAGTCAAGCTATTCCAAAATTTCATTTTTAGAACTGCAGACCGACAGAACACTAAGCCGATGGAGTTTATCTCCACTAAACGCTATCCAGATAAATTTGGCCGACAAAACACTACCTATATCGATTAACTCCTTTGGGGGCCCGAAACGTGGATCCACGCGAGACAAAATGGCTTTTTAATTCTTTCGGTAATAACGGAATTCAACCGGTTAAGATGGGTATTATTTTAGTTTCAAATTCCGTCATATTTTTCTTTTTAACTTTATAAGGACTGTTAGAACGAATGAGAGACTGCAATGAATAACAGTGAGGTAGGAAAATACATATTGCCCCGACATCAATAAACTGATCGGCAAGAATGATGATGGCACGGTTATGATATCTATACTACACAGTATTGCGACTCGGCTCTGTCCTTGAAATAATTACCTATAGCTGCGCGGTACGTAAACAAGCGATAGGGCTGCCCGCCTACACTCTGACTCGATTTTACGGCACAACTTTGCGATATCTAACCCTAGTTTGTTTTCTCAACATGGACTGCTTCGCCGGTCTAGTGGTCACAAGCGTTACTGCTCTGAACATAAGGTCTTGGGTTTGATTCTCGGATCGGGCGGTGTTATTGGGTTTTCCATCTGGAATTTCTCAATAGCAGCCCGGAGACTGGACTTGTGCCCGCTTGATGGCATTAGGCTCGCCTCTATTACAAGGGACTTGAAAACAACTGGTTAAATGTGGGTGTCCTATAGGTGCCCCTCTGCTGTACCCTTCGGGGAAGACAGGCGTGATGTTCTTTATGTTAATTTTCTCAAGTGAAGTGCTACTTTACAAAGAGCGGAGACGAGACTCAAGAAGTAATCACCGTGTCCTATAGACTATAGACGTATAGGAGCCTTAACTTGATCCTAATTTCTTTCCAAACAGATACACTCATCATTATGGCCGACTGACATAATTCCCGTTAAAGCCCCATTATGCTTTACCAACATAAAAACGCAGGCACACGCCAACAATGACACACTATCATCAATGGGTGTGTAACGTTTGAAATAGTAACCATTCCTACCTTATTCCATTACAGTTACTGGGTTGTGTTGGTCAGATAGGCAGTCGCTCCATGTAAAATACTCGTATTCAGGTAGACTGGGAGCCGACCCCTCCATAGTTGGGAAAAGATGATGTTGGGTTGGCTTCAACTCTAATACGATACAGTTGAATACTAAAGAAGACCAAAAAATCAAACCGACTTCCAAAACAAAACACTGCAAACCGAAAAATAACTTCCTTTTCCAAAGTCGGTGTCTTTGGTACCTATTGTTTTCCGTTTTTCGACAACGGAACTTGACGCGCTGGATAGGCGGGTCCGTACACTGCTGACTGCATATCGAACGCATCACCCACGATCGTCGGTCATGAGATTGTATATCCCGCGGAAGTGAGAGAACGAGGCTTTTTAAATACCAAAAACCTCCACAACTGCGAGATATGCAATCTCAATGAATATTTTCTACACGCCGACGTGGGTATGCATCGAGATGTAGTATCAGTGGACAAGGGACTCACCCCGCTCTCCTTGGCGAATGAGAACTGGCGCAAGCCTGTAGTGCTTGACACTAACGACCGCAGGGAGGTATGGCAGAATAAGATGCTTCACGGACGTTTTTCCGGGCCCTAGCCATGGTCCGATGTAGACCAATCAGCATCCGGAGCCTGGCTACCTAATTTCATTTAATATACTTTTATTTAATATAACGATCAAATGATGTAATGAATGATTGATATAATTTCATTTTACCTAATTTTATATGGTATAATGAACATTTTATATAATGCACATTTGAAATGACATTCAATTAGTATAATATTTAGTTACTATAATATTCAAGATCTATAAGTAACGTTTAATGTAATTTAGAAACATCACCTTTGTTTTGTAATTTTTTGCAAAAACTGATTAGATTTTAAACGCAATCGCATTTTGCAAAAGCAAGCACCACATAATTATTGCTTGTTATTAGTTTGCTTTTGTGCGGGTGGATGGATATTTATTTTTCTTACTGTCATACAGCTAAAATATTTATTGTATGTCTTGTATATGTTACGGCTAATACCCGAAGTGCGGCTACACCTAGTATTAGCCGGAGCTTAGGGCACCCCGACACGGACAGGTTAGGTTCGAACGAGATGACGGGAGCTGAAGTGAGCGAGCAAAGCCAGCGAACCCGTCATCTCGTTCGTGTTAGGTTACTTTAGACCCTGCGGACGGAAATATGAGCCCCGCGCAGCGGGGCTCCGTCGACTGGCTACACCTAGTTCTAACCGGCTAAAACTAGGTGTAGCCGCACTAATACTAGGTGTAGCCGCACTTCGGGTATTAGCCGTAACATAAATATTATTGCGATCTCGATATTTACACCGGCTTGTAGTTAAATAGCTCGAATCTGTTCCGAAACCGAATGGGGGCACCCCGACTTAACGTAGTTTTTTGGCTGCTACCACTAGAGTGTATATAAAAACCGGAGGCGCAAAGGGAGAGCAGCCCCCGCTCGCTGTAACGACGCATAGGCTCCCTTGCGAGCAGTAGCGGCTGAGGCTGAGCGCCGCAGGCGACCAGCAAGCCGAAGCTGCGGAGGTGAGCATGGATGCCTATCTTTTGTTTCGTAAGGGCGAAGGGATTGCACTTCCCGCAGCGCCGGAGACGATGCAGAAGCAACTTTAGTGTTTTGAGTTTATTTTAAAACAATATTTTTTCTCAAGAACGGTGCTTTACCTAAGAAATTTTGTTAATATGAAAATTAGGTCAAATAAAAGTTATATAAAAATATTTTCATATAAATTAAAAATTATATAAAATAAAGTTATACTAAATATTATTAAAGCAAATGAAGGATATATGAAATATAACATTAGATCACATGTAATTAGGTAATTTTTATTTTTTATAATCTATAGGCTCGCGTTTGACCACTATCCCGCCTTATTTGATTTTATAGCATATGAAAATTATATCATGTGAACGTTAATTTAAGTGATATTAAACTATCTGTTATTGTACCATACTTTACACACCCATCATCAACACAGCACATGAAAATATTCAGCGAATGGACGCTAACGAGGGCATCACATTACAGGGATGTACGTTCACTGTTTACATTTACACTGAAAATCGTAGCTGGAATACGAAACATCACACTTCGAACTCGTCTTACCGAAGACATCTAATGTTGGACACACGATTTTGTAAACTCTTTCTTTTTAAGAAAACATTAATATTATCAGCAACATTGGAAAACTTCTGGTACAGATAGACAGTCGCTCCATATAAAATACTGGTACTCAACTGCATCTGGTTGGACTGGAAGCCGACCCTAACATAGTTCGGAAAAAGTTAAGTAGATTGGATTATTTGGATTCTTCTGGTGATCTTTCTATTGAGAATGCCTTCAAGAATGGCGAAATTTGGATTATCAAAATCTTTTCTTACAGAAAGAAGTATGTATTTATTTGGTACAATCCCACATTTTTATTAACCACTGAAAGCTAGAACCAAAAGTGGCAAGTAAAGCGCCGAGGCGTTGAAGCCCAACGAGGCCCGAAACAGAATTAATCAGAAAAGTACAGCGAAGGAGTAAGCAAAAACTTGACAACAAAACAGAACTATACTACTTATGGTGTACAATAAAGTATATAATAAATAAAAAAATAACTATGACAATAACACAAAGGGACGTACAACTCGGATAAGCCCAATTGCAAAGCACCATGAAAATAACACTTTTGAAAAGGTATCTTAATACTTCCAATAAACATTATTGGCTTCTATTAAGATAGACCACAAGAGGATTACAAATAAATCTGTGAACTTAGAAGCCGAAATCTAATAAACAACAAAATACCAGAAAACAACAAAAATAAGGAAGAAATACGCTTTATAGCTGACGTAGAAGACAGAAATGTGACACAAAAACTAGTTTGTGAAGAAATAGAGGACAGACGTTTTTTAACACGCAAACACTAATGACTGTGCGACAGGTTTCTTCAAAACTTGTTTTATCTGGACTTAGATGTGGAGGTAGCCAGAAAGATGTGCTAAGAATTCAGCTTGTTTTGTAGATGTTGGAAATATAGACCATGGGGATACCTAAAAAAACAACGATTTAATGATAGTGATGTCAACTCGCAGAGAGATCTTTCTGCTAGTAATGTCTGGACTCTGGGAACCTTCTAGTGTTTTGATCTGTGTATAAAATTGCAGTCAGATCGAATGCTATCCGTCTTGTGTTTGACCAATATGCCATCAACTAAATCAGTACCTATGAGTTTTATCACCGGATTAAATCGGATAAACTTTTAGTAACAAGGTATGCGAAAATTCAAATTGAGTCATTTGAGATTCGCTGATGATTTAATACTTTTCTCCGAATGCCCGATGACCTTGGAAAAAATGCTCAGAATGAATATAACAAAGACAAAAGTAATGAGCAATTCCTCACAAAAAAAACGCTATTATAATTAATAATCTGCAGTTAGAATATGTAAGCGAATACATTTATTTAGGACAATTAGTATCACCGACAGAGAGCATGCAGAAAGAAATTGAAAGAAGAATAGCAAACACTTGGAAGAGATTCTGGTCGTTGAGCGAAGTAATGAAAAATAAAGAAATGCCTATGGCGTAGAAATGAGTCTTCAATGCTTGTATTCTACCATGTCTGACATACTGATGCCAAACTTGGGCCTTAACTGAACAACAACAAAATAAATTAAATATATGTCAGAATGGGATAGAGAGAAGCGTATTGGGAGTAAGAAGAAGGGATAAAATACAATTAAAAAATATCAGAGGAAAGACAAAGTTTGGAAAAGGTCAATTAATATGCAGAAAATTGAAATGGCGTTGGACAGGGCATATGTTGAGAGAAAAGAAAGAGAAATGGACCAGAATAATAACGGAATGGTACCCTAGAGAAAGCAGAAGAAGCAGAGGAAGACAGCCAAAGCGATGGGAAGACGATTTGAAGCAAGTAGCTGGGCCAGAATGGTTACGTACAGCAAAGGATAGAAACAAGTGGAAATCCTTAGAGGAGGCCTTTGTCGAAATAAAAGGTGTTAAGAGGGGAGATAAGCCGAATGCCGAGAATATGTTTTAGTTTAATTTAATTTACAGTTTCTTACTTCTATCGTTATAATTTTAAGTAATGTTTGATCAAATAAGTTGAAATCTAACAGCAATAAAGGCTTATTTTATTTTATTTTATTTATTTTTTATGCGAAAATTAGCTACAATAATATGTTACTGATTTTAAAGACAATCAACCTATCTGGACATATAGCAAGTCGGTTCACAAGAAGAAACGAAAGCAAAAAACCATGTTGCGCCGACCTCTTGTTACATAGGACGAGGACAGGATGATGATGGTTCGAATATTTGAAAAATCTAAAATCTTTCTTTTGACCCACTTTAAAACGAACATACTAGAATCCAAGATGGCGCCATTCAACCCGCCTACCAATTTCAACTTATCGAACCGCACAACAGTAATCGCTATACTAGTAATAAATAAACCAGCGCGATTCAATCGATTCACACGTCTACCAAGGCCAGGGTGAATCGTCACGTGCAGCCTTGGTGATAATGTTGGCCGCCAATTGCCAATATTGCAGTATAAACACTCGATTGACACTGGTTGACCTAGAGTGGTATCAGCAATGGTTCGCCGAACTACCCGCCTTTCCCGAATCAGCAAGGGTTTAATTGATATTGCAAAAGGTTATTCGTTTTTAGGGTTCCGTACCCAAAGGGTAAAAACGGAACCCTATTACTAAGACTTCACGATCCGTCTGTCTGTCACAAGGCTGTATCTCATGAACCGTGATAGCTAGACAGTTGAAATTTTCACAGATGATCTATTTCTGTTGCTGTTAAACAATAAATACTAAAAACAGAATAAAATAAATATTTCAGTGGGGCTCCCATACAACAAACTGGACAGTTTTTTGAGTACCTTTCACCCACCTGTCTAGATATCAACGTCATTAAAGACGAATTAAGGATTGTGGCCTAGTTCTTTCATTCCTACGCCTTTATTGACTTTATCAGAAAACCACGCTTGAAAAACCTATTGATATTCGCACCGTTGTTATTTGTACATATGAAAGTGCTTTTGGCAATCTCACTGACATAAGCTAAGCCTTTATTATTCCTTACTATTCTATAAATGTTGCCATATTATCTTACCAGACTATTAATTTATAAAAAAAATTAGGATCATTTGGAAATTTACTTGCAGCACTATCCAATACATACCTGTGAACAAAATAAACATTAAATTAGTACATTGAATTCAATACAAACTTCTACAAGAGTGCTGCAATTCACAATAAAACATTTCAACTCTTAGATTGAGACAGAGAAATTACATAATAAAAAAACATTGACTTTAAGGAACCACAGAAGACGCTTCTGTTTTGCTTAATTTACTGTGAGCTTAGTCATCATCTTCGTGCTCTTGTCCTACGTTGGTTAGGAATCAGGATCAGATCAAACAATCATCTCTGTTAGTTGGAGGTCGGCGCAACACGTTTTTTTCTTCCATTCCTGTTAACCGTCACGCTATCACTGACTCTCTTTTCTATCATATCACTTAGTAAAAAAATACCTAATAATTGAGGACCTCCTCCTTAATTCGAAGTCGGTAAAGTAAAATAAAAATCATTGATCTTACTTTTACCATTACGTAATCTGAAAACATGTTTTTTTTTGTTTATGGAGTTATTTTGATAATTTTAGTTTCAAATGAAAGATATAGGCGTAGACCCATTTTATCCGTTTAAATCATGTAAATCGGTCCACGCGTTTATGAGATATTAACTCATTACTGAATAACAAGTGAAGGACGCCCTTTACCGCGATACGTCTGTTTTGATTAGTGACACTACCTTTACATTTTTTTCGTATCGTTTTGAAACTTTACATAGGTAGACGGGGGTTAACGACTATAATTTTTTTGTCATCTGGCGGTGACTTTAATCAATGTGTGCAGCGTTTTTCATCACACTATTACTTCTAAAATTGCATTCGTAACAAAAACTTATGCTAGCTAGCTCAGCATCAGGGTTAAGAATTCTATCATTCCACCTTCAAGATATGCCAATATGCTGTTACTCTACTGTTTTTGTTGTTATTCTATGGTGTAAACTTCACGCCTTGTTTCCCGGAATGCTAACAGGTGTTGCGTTGTTTTCACAATATTTGTCAGAGCCATCAACAGTTTATGCTATGGGCTTATAAATTACCAAGTTTTAGGAAGTGTTGACTGACTTTATACTGGATGTTTTTAACTAAGAATCTAATAATATACTCATTCTTCAAGGTCTTCTTTGGTAAACAGATTGTACGGGAAAATCCGGAGAAAAATAATTCATGACACAAAATTATCCGAAAGAGCAAGCCAGATGCTTTATTTTATCTCTGTATTTAGACTATACTTTCCAACTCATGACCCCAACTCGACTCCACTTCCGACCATCAAATTGAAATTTAGCTTGTTATTTATACTCGAGAGGATTTTCAGTTGTCACGGCAACTGAGTCGAGTGAAGGTCCGTCAAAGGGACTTGGAATATAGGAAGATGAAAATATACCGACCCCAACTAACATGGAAGATGATGATATTATGACATGGGACTAGAGGTTGGTCCTGTCGAATTTTTATTGACTCATATGGATTCAGTTCCTAATTAGTGATCAATTCGCTGAGTAATTCAGTTCGGCTGTTGTGCCTGTTTGTTCATTGTCATGACTCGTGCAAGGTTGATGACCATGATTAAAAGTTATTATTTCAGTGTTAGGTAAATAACATAATTCAGAATTGTTTGTTGTTGTATTCGCTTAAGCACCTTGTTCCAGTTCATTTCTACTTTCCTGGTAGTATTAATAAGTAAACAATAAGAACAGTTGAATTTTAAAACGTCTATCGATATCATTTATTACGAATCCTTTATGCTCTTCTCTGTTTCATCGTGGGTGCGCTTCACGGAATACTTTAGGTGCGCTTAGTCAGGTGCGCTTCGAGGAATACCCCTATTTTTGCTCGATTTAGTGTTTAGCTTTGGAAATCGGTTTATTTTTCGTGTTTTTTTTTTTGCTCTTTTTCGTTTTGGAACACTATCACTAAGAAGTGAGCAAGTTCTATAGTAAGGCACCGAAAGGATTGTCAAAATACCCATAATAATTCAATTCACACATTCGTGCTGTTTGTCGTTAAGGAGTTCGGTTATAACTTCCATATCTTGACAACTGCTAAACCGATTTTGATGAAACTTGTACTGTTTCCTAAATAGAGAGATACCTAATCCAATAAAAAAGAGTTACGGAGAAATGCGTGGACAAACATACATACACTTATGAAATTTGGCACAGTGTTTAGAAGCCGACATAAGTAATAACATATGTGAACATTGTTCAATAACAACAATATTACATACATGCTTGTCGAATTGATAACCTCCTTTTTTAAGTCGTAAAAAATAAAACATGTTGCGATGTCAGCAAATAACATGGGACAATGGCAGGAAGATGATGATGTGTTGGTTTTCAGTTACGTAGAAAATTGGCAATTTTTTGTGCTCGTATCAAATTTGTTTCAAGGGTCCTGGTAAACTTCAAAAGAAGTAACAACTTATAAAACTTTCCACAATGTTCTAAAACTTAATTTGTATTTAGCAATGCGAGACATAAATATTACAATAATATCTTTACCACAGCAACAAAAACCTGAGTCATGCTCGTAAGTCGTAACTATATAAACGTCTAGATGTTTCTTCAAATAATAAATTTGTTGCTACAAAGACCTAGGAAATAGCCCATACTGCAATCGTCACAAAATATTTTCCATTCATAAAATATTTTAAGTATAAATTTTATTATGAATGTCTAATAAAACATAAGTTACATCATAGATGTCGGTATTTATAGACTGCAAATACCTAAGAACTTGAGAAATAACTTATATAGTAACTATGTACTTGTACCAAGTAGGCAATGGTAAACATCATCATTTTGAAATGAAGTCTTATTTATACTAATAATATTATAAAGAGGTTAAGTTTGTGAGGTTGTAGGGGGTAATCTTTGGATCTACAGAACCGATTTACATGAAATTAGGCATGGAGATAGTTTGAGACCCTGGGAAGGACATATGATAGTTTGTATTCCCTTGGGATGGTAAAACACTTTTTACGCGGGCGAAGCCGCTGGCAGAAGCTTGTGACAAATAAATTTTCAAACTCATTTGAACTGGATCAGGACAATCGCAAACAGATTATTTTACTATATTATCAACTCTGACTCTACCCGATTAGTAAAATCGTTTTGGAAATACCTTCATTATCGAACAACAAAGGAATGGAATCCCTGACGGAGTCTGTTTCCTGATAGCTACAACCTAGGGGTCTCTAAGTCAAAAATAAAGAAGTTACTTCTAGGAAAGAGTGCTTCACCGTCGACTAAGTCATCGATTACCATCAGTAGACATTGTGGTCCAACGCGAGCCTATCAACAACAAAAAAAGCTCTATCACTTAAAAATACATAAATATATATTTTCAAGCGTATTTATAATCACAGATGCTGCAATCCTGCAGTCTTCACAATACCTTTTAACTCTTTAACGACGTCCACTTCACAGTTAATGCAAATGCCTTTAAAACACTAGTAAAATCACATGAACTAAAACAATTAACCTCAAAAACGTATCATCTGACAACAAATGGATACTGACTCAAGAACCTACGTATGAACAACGACTATCACTACACACAACAGCGCAAACGCTCGAGTTCATTTCAGTACGCTCGCACTAAATGCACTGAAACACAGCGTACTGAAATTGGATGAAACAATTGAGTAATAATACCAGTATCCTCATGAAACAAACATTTATTGTTTCATGAGGATATTTTTGTACCGAATGCCCTTAATATCAGCCTGTTACTGTCAGACTGCTCGGCAAAGGCCTCTTCTCATACAGAGAAGGCACGAGCTTCAATCTCCACACTTGCTCAAGCAAGGTTGTAGAACCTACCCCAACGGACATCGTTGAGATTGAGATAGATCAGTTCTTGAGTGAAAACCGTAAGTGGTGAGTGTAAGGTGAGACGTCGGTACGAGTCGGATCAAGTAAAATTATTCGCGAGATCGCGTTAACGTAAACATTACTTTGTTTTGAAGCTGGATAAGCTGCTGCAAGATGCGGGTGGCATTGACTGGACGGATCTGCTTGAAAGCTCTAGTATCAATGATATTATTCGTATTTTCAACTCAGATACTCAAGCCTTTATGATCGTCATGCTCCTATTCGTCGAGTCAGAGTAAAGTATGTGCCGGCTCCCTGGCTCACCCCTGCCATTAAGGGTGCTATGGCAAGTAGAGATCGTGCCAAAAGAAGGTTAAAGCTCCGTTCTTCTGAGCGCAACCTGAGTTCGTATCGTGAGATGCGTAATCGCTGTAGTCGTATGTATGTGTAGAGATGCAAAGAGACGCTACTTCCATAATTCTCTTGACAACCGGAACTCCGCTGAAGTCTGGAAGTTTCTGAAAACTGTCGGCATTGGTAAGTCCCCTGTCGTTGCTAGTAATGATACTGACGTGTGTGCTCTAAACAAACATTTCTCACTTCCACCCGTTATTTTGGATCCACACGTCAAATCAACTACATTAAACAAGCTTTCCGCCTTACTGGTGCCGCGGTGTTCGTCTTTCGGTTTCAGTCCTGTGAGTGATATTGATGTCAAAAAATCTATTTGTGCTATCTCCTCCTCCGCGGTTGGTAATGATGATCTTTGCTCAAGAATGATTACTCCTATCCTCTCCTCAATACTGCCCGTTTTAACCCAATTTTTTAACTATTCCTTGTTTTCTTGCACCGTTCCCGATGCTTGGAAACTAGCCCATATTATTCCGTTACCCAAAATACCTAACCCGGTCACACTGTCCGATTTTAGACCCATTTCCATCCTTCCTTATCTTTCCAAAGTTCTTGAGCACATTGTTCATCAGCAACTGTCTCTGTTTCTATCTAGTAATGATCTTCTTAGTCCTTTTCAATCTGGTTTCCGACCTGGTCACAGTACTGTCACAGCTCTTTTAAAGGTGACTGATGACATCCGCTGGGCTATGGAACACAAGTCTCTAACGTTACTTGTGCTTCTTGATTTCAGCAGTGCCTTCAACTCTGTTGACTTCGACATCCTTCTTGGGATCCTTAAATCTTTCAATTTCTCCTCTTCCACTATTGATTGGTTCGATTCCTATCTCAGAGGCCGCTCGCAGCGGGTACGCCTTGATGAGTGTTCTTCGGATTGGTGCTCTCTTACTGCGGGTGTGACCCAGGGTGGCGTTCTCCCTCCTCTTCTCTTTTCTATTTTTATTAACACTGTTACTAGATTCATCTCCTGTAACTTCCATCTCTACGCTGACGACCTTCAGCTCTACCATCACTTTCTTAGTTCTGATGCGGAATCTGCCGTGTCTGCCGTAAACAGTGACCTGGAGTTGATTGGGGAGTGGTCGCAGTCCTTTGGCTTGCAAATCAACCCTAAAAAGTCTCAGGCCATGGTTATCGGCGGCAGGCATATGCGGAACAGGCTTGATGTTGAGTCGCTGTCTCCACTTTGGTTGAATGGAGTACAGATTGGGTACACTAAGACGGCTAGAAACCTGGGGGTAATCATGGACTCCTATTTGTCGTGGACTGCTCATGTCGCTGAGGTTAGTCGTAAAGTGCACTACTCGTTCCACTCGCTGAAATGCCTCCAGAGCTTTTTGCCCTTTAAAACCAAAATTTCCCTTGAGCAAACATTCATTCAGCCCATCATCGACTACGCCGACGCCTGTTATTTGGATGCCACCGAGGAACTTTTAAATAAACTTGAGCGTTTGCAAAATGTATGTATTCGTTTTGTTTTCAACCTTAAAAGTATGATCACGTTTCAGATTTTCGCAAGTTACTCAAGTGGCTCCCTATTCGACTTCGCAGGAACTCTCGCATATTGTGTCTATTATTTAACATCCTTCATAATCCTAAAACACCTTCCTACCTCCGTGAACGCTTTTCCTACTCCCGTCCTTCCGATGCACTTTGCCGGTCGCATCTCAAAAATCTCCTTAATATCCCTTCTCACACTACCGACTTCTACTCCTACTCTTTTACTGTGCATGCTGTGCGATTGTGGAACTCTCTACCACCTGACATTAGGGACTGCCAAACTCTTGCAGTTTTTAAAAGAACAGTGAAAGAACACTATCTTTCCATTTCGTCATAGTTGCGTAATTATGAATTAATATTTATTTTATATACATATATATATATATAGGTAGGTATTAGTATTTATTGTTTTAGTCTTATTTCACAAATATGTTTGTAAATATTATTATGACAGTAGGTATATTTAATTTGTTATCGGTATTGTTTATTAGTTATGAATCGTTTTATGTTTATTATTTTTCAACTCTACACGCTACGTCTACATCTCTTTTTTTCATCTTTCCTTTCGCAGGTATGCTGGAAGAGATTTCTATAGAAATAAGCATCACCTATGTACCTATTTTTCTGTTTCTTCTTCTTGTCTGTATATTATGTGTGTGCATAAATGGTTAAATAAAATAAAAAAGCACCGTCTGATGGATAGAACAGAAAGCATTTTTGTGTACATATTGTCAGAGAATCATTAAGTTAACACGATCGAGTGAGAAATAATATCTCACACTTGGTCTGTGCTGACGATGATAAAGAAGTCTGGGAAATTCGTTCAGTTTTACCTCCATTTCACATGAAACTATATTAGCGATTATAATAGGACGTTTCACAATAGCTGATAACAACATCGATCCGACACTGATAAGCATATTGTTGTTGTACATAAATAAAGTACTTAATTCCTTCGTACTAAATGCGAAACGCGACGCAGTAAAAATGAACATAGTTAAAAGGGTTTACAATGAAGGACACCTTAACAAGGTGAGCGGAAAACCTGATAAATGTCATGGAAAAACTAGTGAAGGTCACGATAATTCGTTGAATACGAAAGGCAGAGGAACGAACATAGTGGTGATGTTTGGGGAAGGTCCATGCCCAAAGAAAGACCTGTTTCGACAAAATTATCACGATGATGATGAGTGATGAATCAGAGGCAAAAGCAATAATCGTAGAAGACTTCAATGGGCATCTAAATATTTCTGTCTCATTAGATCAGAATGCAATGAGTATATTGAGTACCAGCTTCTATCCGCGGCTTCGCCCGCGTGAAGTGTTATTTTTTATCCCAAGGGATCACGAAAAGTAACCTATCGCCTAATACAGGTTAAGGTCTATATGTTTCATCCAAATCCGTTGAGCCGTTAAAGTGTGAGAACATGACAAACAAACAAACACATTCGCATTTATATAGTTAAGGCAGGATAAGTATGGCGGTAATAAAAGGCGTACCTATGTGTATACATAAGAATATAAATAATGTTTTAACAAAAACGCGTAGATTCAACGCTCGCTTTTCCTTATGTGTTAATACAAGTGCTAACGTACTCAATGCACTGGGCTTGTACGCTGGCTGTGTTCGTATCTTCGAACTTTGTACCGAGACGGCGTGGAACAATCGATTAGGCTGCTGTGATCATATGATGGCAATTGGAGAGAAAAGTGATAAGGGGCCAAAAAATAGGTGACGATGTCATGTTGATGGATGGATAGAGAGGGAGCAGACGGCCAAAGAAAAGATGGATGAACTGTGTGAGGAGCGATATGAAAGAAAAAGGAGTCAGTGATAGCGTGACCGGGGACAGGTAGGTATGAAAGCAGAAAACGTGTTGCGCGATGCGCCGACTCCAAGTAACATGTCCCATGTTGATGCATGGGCATGAAGATGATGATGTCATGTTGGTGAATAATGATGTTTTAAGATGGCATGGGTCGATCTTCTAGGTTAAGAGGTCAGCACCATGTAAAATACTGGTGTCGTGCTGCATCAGTTAGACTGGAAGCCGACTCCAATAAAGTTGGGAAAAGGCTAGGCAGATTGAAGACGTCTACTGATGGACATAGGGCTCCCCAAGTGTCCTCACATTGACCGGTCCCGTGCGTCTCGCATCCAGCGGACCTTTATCAGGTCATCGGTCCAACTAGTGGGAGGCCTTGATAGGAGTGGGTGTTCAACATGACCTTGGTTTTGTCCATGTTCATTTTAAGACCCACTCTTTCGGAAGCTCTACTGAGGTCATCGAGCATTGTACTGAAGTCCTCCATGAGCCCAAATGAGTAACCCTATCCAATTAATACATAAAGTCGTGACTTAAACAAGAGACAACGCATGACCTAAATTACCAGGGATGGATCTAAAAACACGTAGTTTGGAGCAAGTGTATCCGTAAGCTACTCTAACGGCACAACATTATAGCCTTTCGACTCATGAGCAGTTCATGCACGTGCGTATGACATAGGGGTGATTTATCGTATAACTAAGTAGCTATCTCCCACAGCTTCGCTTCCGTGCCCTATCTTTGGCATAGTGCAGTTTTTTAACAATGAAAAAAAAATCATAATCGGAGATAACCCTACAAACAATATTACGTCGTTTTAGGTTCAGTAGTCAATAAGGAACCCTTATAGTTTCGCCATGTCCGTCCTACCGTCCGTCCGTCTGTCCTCGCTTAGCTCAGAGACTCTTAGTACTACAAAGCTGTAGTTTGGCATTAAGGGTTCCGTAGTCAATAAAGAACCCTTATAGTTTCGCAATGTCCGTCCTTTCGTCCGTCCGTCCGTCTGGACTCAGCTTAGCTCAGAGACTGTGACTATGTGACTATTAAAAAATATTACGGGTCTGTGAAAACCATTTTTCGATTCAGGGCTCCGTTTGCGTAAATTTAAGCTTTAAATTGCTATTCTTTGTTAAAAGTCAATTGTCCCTCCCCCTGCCAGTTAAATGGTTACTTTCGTATACCTATGTGAAAAAATCACGGCAGTAGTATTTATAACGAAATTAAAAGCAAAACTAGCTCAGCTAAGTATGCTTTATCAGTCTTATTACAAAAAGCGTTTTACTAAAAACCCTGGTTTAAACCTCTATAATGTACGGTGTAAACCTGGGTTTTAGTTAAACCGCTTTTTGTAATAAGTCTACAAGTTTACGAGTAATAAACCAACCTATAAAATGTACTTCTTCGAAAATTTTGTGTATTGATAATTTGATGAATGGGGACAACAGTTTTCGAATAGCAAAGTTAATTTTGTCCCTTAGTTAGATCAATGTTCGGTGATTTCATTATTTATGAACGTTAGTAATGCTACCTATTTATTTTGGTGAACGTAGCTGTTTATATGAAACCCTCTGTGCGCGAGTCAGACTTGCACTTGGCCGGTTTTTAATATTAGTTTAGATATCAAATCATTAAAATCGATTGGGAAATCCTGCAATGGCAACAAACATACTAAAAAAACAAAAATAAATTAATATAAATTTCTTGACCTTCCGAATCACTAGCTAGCTACTAGCTAGCTGCTGAATATATATTGATAGGTGTACATATTTCCATCATAAAGAGTACAAATAAACCGCGAGTGTAAGCTTCAGTGCGCGTGCACCGATAGCATGTTTTGCACCGATTGTACTGATTGCACTGGGTGCACTAAAACGCGATGGAGACAATTGACAATCAACGTCGTTTCGTAACTTTTGAGATCAAGATCAAACTGTGAAGGCATTGTTTAGGACTAAAGGCGTTTTATTCTGAAATAAACAATGAAAATAAACACCAGCCGGTGACTTTACCGTGATAACTTAGCTCAAGCGATTTATCATTCTATCTGATGTTAGGACCACCTATCGACAACTCACTTCACCTTAATTTTCAATGTGAGGTTTTAGTAGAAAACCACGATAGGTGGAATAATTTTTAACCATTTACAGGAGACGGCCCGATACAAAGTGGCCAATAAACTGGACAGTCACTTCAAGATCGCTATTTTAATTTTTTTTATTTGAATATTGGACCTTATGA
The DNA here is from genome assembly GCA_947562075.1 of Orthosia gracilis. NCBI lineage: Eukaryota > Metazoa > Arthropoda > Insecta > Lepidoptera > Noctuidae > Orthosia > Orthosia gracilis. Next base: position 16,060,184 of record OX387265.1, read on the forward strand.
ACATTTACGCAATTCTTAAACCTTGTTTGTACATTTTTACTATTCTTCTGTTACTTTCTGATTTTCGCTTTTGTGTTGTCTGTGTCGAATAAGTGTTTTATATTTTATTCTAAATTACCACCCACGACAGAGCACAGGTTGTGCGTTACAAGGGTTCACCTATTTCCGAAATATTTCAGGATTAAAGGGACGCCAAAATCTGCCAGATGAATGACGCCTTCAGATTTTCATCTAGTTTTACAACCTTCTCTGAAGGTTTGGGTGACACACTTGGGTTTTATAACTGTGCAAAATTACTATCATAAACCTTTGCGTAAAGATTTTCATTTCGGATATATCTCTGACGCACGAAGAGGACTCGTTTCTCCGAGGGATTTCGATGTAACGGGTCATTCAACCAAAATTTGTTCCTCAAAGTTGCTTAACCTCGTGACAAAAAACGTTCACCAGAAACATATTAGCAATAATACTATCTATACCGATATTAAAAAGAGAAAAGATTTGTTTGTTTGATTGTACCAAATAGACTCTGAAACAACTGGACAGATTTAAAAATTTCTTTCACCTATGGAAAGCTAAATTATTCCCGAGTAATATAAGCTATAAATTATTTTCAAAGAAAATAGAAATCTTTATGAAAATTGCAATAATGTAAACCAAAGTAGCTAAATTTTGTCTATAAAATTCATTATTTGGCGTACACTGAGAAATTATTAATGATACATAAAAATTATGTACTACATGATTAAAGTACTCATTATTACCTACAAAAAAGTCTGCGAGAGCATATACCTAATTATCATAGTTATGTCAAAATAGCGGGTTTTGTGTTATAAAATTTAATTAGATCGCCGGTAGAAACAACAGTGAGTTACATTCGTATTGTAGTATTAAATCTCATTCAAATAAATAGTTTAACAAATTTGTAGGTAGGTATGTTGGATAGGGTAGGTGAGATAGGTTGAAAGGTAGGTAGGGTAGGTGGGTAGATAGGTAGGGAAGGGTAAATAGCGTATGTAGGGTAAGGTAGGCAGGTAGTGTAGGGTAGGTAGGTTGATAGGTAGGGCTGGTAGGTAGCCAAATGACGGGAGCGAAGCCGTGGGGGTCAGCTAGTCTAATATGAAGCTATTAAAGGCATTAATAACTTCACGCCTGTAATCCCTGCAGATTAAGGCAGATGTGCACCAAAAATACACCCACGTTTCGCCAGTTAAGTTTAAGTTCCATACAATAGAAGTTGAGCGAGCGTATTGCCATCAGACGGCCACGAAAGACTTTAATGGTGTTTAAATAGGATTGTTAGTAAAGAGGCTATGCCAATTGACTTTGATTATTGCAATGTCAAAACCCGTAGATAGTACGATGACAAAGACGACTAAGACTAAGTCCACAGTCATCAAAATACAATAGTTGTCATTCATGGTTATTGATATAGATAAGATTCTAGAATTCTAGACTGATAACAAGGGTGCTCGGTGCACCAAGGAATTTGAAGTGTATTGGAAAGTGCGAAGAATATCCTTACTCATACCTAACGGAAACCTGTGTATGACTGTTGAACTTAATACCTATACCAACAGCTTCCTGTCCTTATTCCAATTTATTTGAAGTCGATATCTTTTTCTTCAAATCTCTTTTTAGCCTCATCTCAATAGTCTTCTCCGTTGTAGTCATCTATTAAGTAATCAAAAATTTTCAGGACAAGCAGTATGTATGTTGTCCCATAGCTCTCTTTTTCTCATTATCTCAATAGTCACCTGTTTTCTAGCCAAATTTTCATTTAATTTATTTTGAAATTCACAATAACGTAAATTCATTCATTGCATTTTATATTGATACAATCTAGACAGATTAGATAGCTGTAGCACTTAATGCACTGAAGTATTTAAATACATTACGTTACCCACGTTGTACTGTGACTTGCCAACGATTTCAGTTGCAAGGACATCGTTAAATTCATTCGGTGCACATATACTGATGATATCTAAAGAATCGTCTGCACTAAATGCACCGGACTATTTGAAACTCATGCATGTGAATGTGATGATTTGATGAATTAGCATCATATTCTAACGGTTCACTTTTGTAGGACTTTTCAAAGTTAACACGTTGAACTCTTAGAAGGTAATCAACCTCATTTTCTTTTGATCAAAATGCATTCGAAGACAATGGAACTTTCATGCGGCCATAACATTTTATTCTACATGCCAATTTTACTATTTTATTTTATATCTCACTAGTCCGTAGTCTGACGAAAATTAACCTATAGCAACTTACCACCGGAATATTAAATATTTTATACCCCAATCCTGATTACGGTCCATCTGTGTGCCAAGATCTCTGTTTTGGGGCGTTATTGATTAATAGAAATCCAAACATACAGACCTTCACAAGTAGGATTTTCACTATAAATATAAACAAACAGAACATCACTTTAGACTAAACAATTTCCCAAAGGCTTTAGACAAACTAATTGGTGAATAATAGCCAGAAAAAGACCCTCAACATGAAACAGCTCCGTTGAAAAACAACGAAGATAGCTAAGACCTTTCTTAAACCAAAACACATAATAAAAAGCGCATAACAATCAAAGTAACGAAAACAAACGCTATCAAAAAATACACCTATGACCTCATTGAGCATAATTACACGAATCTTTCAAGAGAAGAAGAAAAAATTAAAAATATTAATAGAGATAGTGAAAAACTTAAGATAACGCTGATACAGGCCACTGATGTTTTCGTACAGAACAAAATAATACTTGAGTAAATGTGCAATTAGTGACTTGGTAACAAGAGAAATAACTCAGAGTACATGTTTGGAGAGTTTTGGCAAAATATTTGTATAAGGAGTCTTTGAGTCGCAAATAAAGCGTAGGAAGCTTCTGGAAATTATTGCTTCGTGAAAATGTGGCAATGTGTGGAAGTGAAAAGCCATTTATTCTGTGCAAATTATTGGAGACCTATGTCCACTAGCTTATGATTTTATCATCATTCAACCAGGCAAATCAGCTAATTGCAGTCCACTTCTGGACAAAGGACTCTCCCAATCTGCCTCTCCTCTGCCGCATCTAGTCTACCCATGCGGTGATTTGTGTCAGCCACAGACACAGAATATATAATAGTAGATGGCACATCACTATCATATAGCGGATTTAGAATATTGATCTTTTTCTATGTATTATATCATAGTAATTTTTGATATCCAAAGGGACGGGTCCTAAGATAACCTAACAAACACAACTCTAACAAACAAAAAATATAAATATTAAGAGATAATGAAAGAAGTTAAGATAACACTGACACAGATCACTGATGTTTTCTTACTGAATAAAATAATACTTGAGCAATTAGCGACTTGGTAGCAAGAGAAATTAATCAGAGTACAAGTTTGAAGTTTTTTGTCAAAATATTTGTATAAGGAGTCCTTTAGGTGCTAATAAAGTGTAGGAAACTTTAGAAATGATTTCTTTGTGAAAATATGGATTTTTGTGGCAGCAAAACACTGCTATCCTCGATCCTATTGCGAAAATCTACAGGATTTTTTGTTTTTGATTGAGCTTAATTTTCATGAATAATGCTTGATAATAGAATATATTACTATAGGATTGTCTTACCTGCTTACTCAGGGTTACAGGTGTGCAACTTAGGATATGCATGGTGAATTAGATCATACACTCGGAGTTAATCTCATGAGGTTACCGTTGTCGAAATCGATACGGATAACTTTATAATTATTTATGTAGTTGAAACAGTTAAAAAAGTGTGAGGGAGGTAAAGCGATCGTGCGGACAGTAGTTGTCCTTGTCGTGTGTTATCCTATAGAATTCTAATAAGGCCATTCACAGAATCGGATGAGTTCTGTCCAGAAAAATAGAGAATAGAGACAAGTATTACCCGCACAATCTTGTCTTTTTCTATGGAATGATGGTCAAATTTTTAAGAAAGAAATGCGGAGTCTGTTCGCGGCTCCACCCTCGCGTACCCTAACAGCTCGACATGGCCCTACAACCCAGGCGCTCAATCTGCTGAATGCCCTTTTTGCTGAATTTCCCAGGAACCTGACGTCGACGTATTATGTACACTGATAAATCAATGTAAAATTTTTGTATAAAGTTTTTTAGTTCATTAGTGTTATATTGATGACTTGCTGTACGCTTTGGTGCAAGCTGTTTGTACAGCAAGCCATTGTTAATAAATAAATAAATGCTTTAGGATGCCAATGCTTAGACCATTCTATACGTATACGTCCTTTGATTTAATCTTAGACAGATTATCTAAAAGAGTTACCACACATAGAGCAGATTCAGAATATTTATATTTGCAAAAATGTGATTGCTAAGTCTCACGACACCCGAGGGGACTTGGGCTTTCCAGACCATATAGACAGCCTTAGTAAGCAAGCAATGAAAATCGATGAAATTCTATCGACTTATCTAGCAAACTACCGTAAAGAGCCTCGCATAGTTACTCCAGATAAGTGAATGGAAAACCTAGTAATTACATGAAATCTTATTGTGATTACATTATCAAGTATATAGCAGTCATATAATGCTGTGTTATGACAATGGCTGCTCTGTTGTCTTTGTGTTAGATAACGAAGGAGTTAGTAGACGGTTGAATTCTTTTCTGAGACGTTAATCGTATAAATGTTAATGTGGGGGATGGTAGTTATGTCTTGAAGTTATTGACTTAGCAACCTCTCTGATGGCTCGATATATTTTGTTATATCACACCTATAAGCGATTCTTATTAAGCGAAATTTGGAGTTGTACACGGACGCAATGCGATGCAATTCGACCGATTTTTACATGTTTTTTTTGACAAAACACGTGCGCGATATCGTAGATAAATTATTAATCCATCAGAAAAGTCCGTTAAAGCAAACCTGACTTATCTCATCTCTAAGGATTAATACGGATTGTGAAGATAAGAGAGAAATCAATTTAAGCGGAGAATCCGAAGTGAACTATTATTTGTCTTCTCTTACATAGCTCGGTCTTTGTCACAGTTTAATATTTATTTAACCATTAATGTACACACACACACATAATAAAGAGACAAGAAGAAGAAGGAACAGAAAATACTAGTGAGATTTATTTGAACATTTTTCTTTCTTAGCGCTGAGACCCCGTGCCATTACATATCTTTGGCCAATAAAACAACACGAAAAATCTCATCATAGTACATGAGGATTCTTTTTACTTGTTTTGAAGAATTAATGATGTCGTATCTTACACTCTATTATTTTTTCAATCTACAGTTTGCGAACCTAATACAAATTAATGTGGCTTACTTAGCAAGGTAACGTGACGCTAACCACCAGTAACATAGGACAAGGGCAGGAAGATGATGACTCAGCAAGGTAGCGCAAGGATAATTGAGATTGCTGTACAAATGACTTTGCGACAAATGACAATACACAACAGCAATACGCGTATCAATCTGATTCACATAACAAAACAGTCGATATATTCACTTAAACAATCATCATCATCATCAGCCTTTTAATGTTCCCACTGCTGGGACACAGGCCTCCTCTCTGTGACAAACGGAAGAGGCCTTAATTCAACACGCGGTCCCAGTGCAAGTTGTTTGATGTCACATATCTTGGAATTTTTGGTTCTAGGACATGCCGGTTTCCACAAACAATCAACGAGATTAAAAATATGAAAGCCATTGAAACAAAGAGAGGGCCAGGGTCACTCAAACGAGGGGTAGCATCTGTTATAAAGCGTTCAATTACATTCCAGGCACACAAGGTGAAGAGAACCCGACGCGATCAATACACGTATGAATAAATAAATGAAGATCACGTGCAACTGACGTAGCAGGTGCAAAGATCGATGTAGTAGACAAAACAGAGACGTATTCAATGAATAATTAATGTTCATATCAAGTATGTGTGAGTGATATATTTCAAAGTCCACACAAAGGTGTATAACTTATTAAGTAATCTCATGATTTAAATAAGTAAGGAAATACTTTTTATCTTTTAGATTTGTTTATATGAATGATGACATGATAGATGCGACCTGGCTTCACCAGATTATAATAGATCAGGTTATTTTGAGTGCGTGTAAGGAACAGATGTATATGACTTGTATACATCTGTCCCTTACGCACACTCAAAATACCTTATTTTAAAAGCTTATGGTCATTCCCCACTCTTTTAGAATACATTCAGGAACGGGAACATAACCCGAGAAATCTTCTTCTTCGTGTCGCTGACACGACAGTTCTTTAAATTTTACCGTCCCAAAACTTTGCCACTTCTTGTCCGTTCTTCTCTATGTAGGCACTATTCCGAACGGATGATATGATCCAGCCCTTGTTGTCCCCCCAGCGACGCCCTGTGCCGATGTTCGACCCCATAGGGAGTAGTCCTCAGCGTGGTCGCTTAGTTTATGCTTTACGTGCGTGGCTGGAGGCTCTAATTTAGTCTCCACAGGATCGCCCGGTTAAGCAGTAGAAAAATCATTTTGATTTAACTGCGAGAAGCCAAAAATTAAAAAAAAAACTTAAATTAACACTTAACCTAACTTAACTGGAAGTGTTAAGTTAGGTTAAGTGTTAATTCGGCATCGTCGGTGGCACCGCGTAAGTAGCTTCGGTTGCATGTTTTGGGACACAGGAGACAGGATAGGAGGTTGGTTTGGAACTCGGTACCGCATTCTCATCCTGATTTTCTATTGTACTCGAGAAATAAGTGGAGGCAAAACTCCTAAATGAATTTGTCACTTTTTATATTTTGGGTTTGGAAAACGTCCAATGACTTCTCCCGCTCTGGGAGAAGCGGGAGGGCGTGTCAGACTTTTACTTCATTTATATTATTTAGTTTTAATTTTTCATTTATTGTTAACTTTTTATGCAATATTTATTATTTTTAATTCTTTGTTTATTTGTGTTGTTACTAACAATAGTTCTAAGATGTTTCTACTAACAAATAATGTATCATGTTGTTCGATGAATAAATAAATTATTATTATTATAGTACGGTCCCTGAAGTCAAAAATCAAAAACTTCCAGTAGTTGTTCAATTCTATAATCCTCCGTATAACCCGGAATCTAAAATGTCGGCGCTTATCATGATCTCTCGCTTGCACACTATTGACTAAAGCGAGAGAACATGATAAGCACCGCAATTTTAGATTCGTTTCTTTATTGAACCGGGTTATACAACGACGATATAACCACTTGACGGCGCATACAGTGCCCCGACGCTCGAAAACTATTAGTATTTTGTCGCCTATGTAAAGGCTTCGGTACTAGTAACCATTTTAGTTGTGTCCAGTTATTAGACCTGTATGCACGCTAAATAAATACAAATTGTTTTATCTTTTTATTGCAATTATAACGCATAAAAATGCCCTCATGCGCCGTAAAGGGGTATGGGAAACATGCCAAGACATCTAGTTACAAAAAGGATGGCATAACTTTTCATCGGTAAGTAAAGAGTACGAAAATTATTTTTAATTTAATCAGATTATGAGACACCGCAGGGATCTAGTTAAAATGGTGGATGGGGTAAACGAGCACAATTTTGAGTCCCGCGTTGATGTCTTTTGGAAAAGTCTCGCTCTTTCACTAGACAATTCTAATGCTTCTATCCCTTTCTCTCCCTTTGTATTTTTATCGTAAATATCTGTGCTGTTACTTTTAATAGCTGAAGTCGATATCGATAATAATAAAATTAAACTTAATAAAAAATGTATGAAAAAATATCTATCTACTTTTAACCGACTTAAAAAAAGGAGGGTGTTCTCAGTTCGTCGAATTTTCTTATGTATTATGTTCCCGGATTACTCGTAGACGGCTTGACCGATTTGGAAAAATACTTTTTGTTTCTCTATGTCCCCGACACACATATTTATATTTGTAATTGATTGATTTTTATTAAATAATATTTATATGATTTTAATTGAGTATTTTTAATAATGTTAAAATCCATTTTATCGATATCGACAATTTTCCCTTAATCGAGTTGATCAACCCTAACGATAGCCATACCTACGCAACTTACTTTGAACTGACCAATTGCAGTCGCGCGTTCTTCCTCGTCTCCCGGCCCGCGGTAGTGAGTCGTGTGCTTCGAAGAAATCGGCCTATAAGCTCTCTAGTGGTTATATTCTCTTTGGGGTTATAGCTATCTTATTAACCCCAGACGCAAAAACGACGGGGAGTTATAAGTTTGACGTGTCTGTGTGTGTCCGTGTGTGTCTGTTTGTGGTATCGTAGCTCCCGAACGGATGAACCGAATTTGTTTTTTTTTTTTTGTTTTTAAGGTGACTTTGTCGGGAGTGTTCTTAGCTATTATTGATTAAAATCGATAGACCCGTCCAAAAGTTATTTGCATTTTACTCTTCGAATCTGGGTTTTTTCGCAAGATATCATGTCATTATTACGTGTTTCGATAGATTGTTGATTGAAGCGTGTCTACTACTAGGTATAATATATGTAGTTTAAAAAGCGTGAAATAAAAATTAAATTTAAAAACCCCCGACACAAAAACCTCTAAAAAGCAAAAAGCCTCGTACACGCGTCGGGGAACCGCTAAGTAAATAAAATAAATTGCTGTAAACGTTGGGGTTCCGGTTTTTTGCCTGTGACTAAGAGACTGAAGCTAAGCTAATGCTGAACATGAGGTCCGGGTAAACATTCCCGGGTCATAAAAAGTGCTATTGGGTTTTTCCAACTGGAATTTCTCAGTTTTTAGAGTTTTCTCACAGTCTGGATTTGTGGTTGATGGCAACAGGCTCACCTCCTGTTACATGAGACTTAAGCATAATTGGCGAAATATGAGTGCACAGTTGACCACTGCCCAACCCTTCTGGGAGTACAGGCGTGTGTCACGTATGTGTAAAGCGCTCTGTAAACTATCAAATTTGTTTGACAAATTTTACGTGTTTGTCAAATTTTGATAGTGTGCAGCTGTGTTTGATGCGTTTTTCAATCAGTCTACGTGTTTGTCGTGTTTGACGAAAATCTTGATTGATGACGTGTTTGACAAACAAGTTTGAAAGTGAACAGCGGTATTTGTCAAACAAAATCTCCAGATCTAGATGTTTGTCAAACAGAATGTGCGGGCAAGTTAACAAATTTGTTTGATCTTTGGTTTGAGCTACTGTTTGATGAAAAAGTGAAGTTTGACTAAAAAATTTGTCAAGCAAATTTGATCGTTTACAGGGCGCTTTAGAAACAGCAATATTTGCATAAATTTCTGCCCAATAGCAGCACAGAATCATTCCAATAACTATCAATATTCATAATCCATTGCCGGCCCTTCGAATTAACCACATAGTTCGCTCCGGGCTTCCGTTCAAGGCCGTGACACAGCCTTGGGTGCAACTGTTCAGTGCGCCCATCTTTTTATAGAACTAGTAGTAAATAAACACTACCTGTTTTTCTGAAGCCGTATAGAATAGCTAGGCTGTTTATTGTTTAACCATCCGATGGACTATATACTTCATATAATTAAGTACGTTGTTGTAATCGAACATTATCCTTGTCTATATTTCCAGGTAATGGTATTGAAAACATAATATGCAGTCTAGTGAAAGTGAAGATTGAATATAAATAAGAATTTCTCGAAATTTGTGACTGTATTCACCACACGGACCCTATTGTAAAAGCAAATTACAGTCACGCATCTCCGAAACTTTGAAGGACCTTGGAGAGCACATTGTACCGTTGGTTCCGGTTGTCATGCAAATGACAGTATGTATGATCAGTATGTAGTCACTCGGATACCTCTGTCATTGGTTTCGGATTAAATCATGGAAGGAGCCGGCTGCGGTTGAAAATGCTAGGCAGGAAAGTGACCTGAACTTCGTAATATTGACTGCCTGTCAGTCTCATGCAAAAAACGGAATTTTTCGAACACATTAACTATTTATGGAATAAATGAGAAATCGACAATAAAATAAATGCGTTCGATAGAAAGTAGTCTGACATAAATGTGTAGAAATTAAATAAGGACCGCTACTCGCTAGTTTCATAACAAATGTAATTTGTATGCTCTGCAATATGACCATTTTCGATTTACTTCGATTTTCGATCACTCAGGATACAACACTATATTTATGTAGTTACTTAACGACGATAAAGTGGCAACCCACCAAATGTCAGTTTAGTCTTCGAAAATCAAAATAAGTGTTCGATCCGGTTCGATCACATAAACGCTACCCGTCTTATTAATAAAAATGGCGTATTCCCAGCTTACTCCGAAGTTACTCTTGGACTAGCTAATCCCGGAATAACTAAGGATTAACATAGATCTAGCAATGTTATTAATAAACATGGAGTAACCTCGGACTAACTATTCATTTCTTAGTCTTGGACTTACGCGTAAACTCTGGCAACCCAGTTGAATTTAAAAGTAAAAAGAATGAACTAGTGAATGGAAATAAGCAAGTTGAAGACATTATGTAGAAAAAAAAAACTAAAAATGACATCTGCCTTAGAGATTTGACAGTAAAGGCGAAGGAGGGAATTTGAAATTATCTTAATAGCTTTAAACTTAAAAATTACTTATAATAATGAACACTTAAAATATAATAACATGTCTTATCAAGGCCTACCTTAACAAATATCTATTTATTAAGGTGGTTGTCATTTCAGGACCATAACTATGTGAGCGCCATATTATGTCTATCGAGAGAGATAAAATTTGAAGAACATAAGAGGCGTATGGAGATGGCATAAGAATTTTACAAAGAACAATTAAAATGTGCCTTAATAGAAAGAGAAATCTTGAAAATACGAAAATTTCGTGAAGAAAAACAGCTAACAAATGCATAAAACATAATTACATTAAATATAATTCTACATTTATTTTGCATTTTATTTTCGTGTTCATTCGAACCTTTAACTTCAGATTTCAATAATCTTAAAACCTTAATCAAATCAGTTAAAAACAGTTTAACTACACTCTTTTACTGTATTCAATTCAAACAACAATAATGTCACTGGATGCATATAAATATTTAATATCCGGTATAAAAAATCAGAGTCTATGTAATAATTGTGGTTGCGAGAATTTTTGGCGGGATTTTTTCGAGCGTAGTTCAGCGGTTGTTAATATTATTTGCAAATTGATTCCTAGTGGATATTGTGATATAAAATTGGTGTAGTTTCGTGTCTCAACTGTCTACGCAACTGGACAATATGTGAAATCATTGACAGAAGCATTCTCGGGATAGTGGAGCGGAGAATTTTATTGTAGTATTGACTACCTCTGCAAAGTTTACCGGGAAGGCTGACTTGATACAATTTGCTGCTAAATACTCCAAAAAAACATTAGAATCTGTTACATCCGCATTCTAATGCATACTAAAGAATTCAAGAAGGATAGTATGCACTGAAGACGAGGCGGTATGGTCCAAGACCTTAGCCTGCCCGAGTATGGCGAAGGAAAAAAATTGTGGTTGCCATAGTTACACTACTCTTATTCCGAGCTTAAACTAGCTGGCACCATGGTTTAACTTTTAGTCCGAGACTAGTGTCAGATTAGTATAATCCCTCCTTATTCCGTGTTTATTAATACGGAAATTTGTTAGTACCAACCTAATCCTTGGAATAAAGTTAATCTTACCTTAGTCGACGTTTTTTAATAAGACGGTACGAGTTTACGACTTTTTTTTTCATCTTATAACATAGGCAGCAGCAAGTGCGTGCAACATAAGTCAAACGATCTACCCTATCCAATTCACACCATTTAATCTGTATCAATCAGAGTTGTGACAGCATTTCGATCCGTAAAATTGCCTTAGTCAGCACTTATGCAACAAAACCAACAATAATGTACCACCACGAAAAATGCGAAACAAATAACTATCCTAATAGTATATCGTGGTAATGTTTTGATCGAAATAGAAAAATCGTCTATTATAATTTAGTAATTAAAATAGACGATTTTTCTAGAACCGGTGTTGTCATTCAAAAACCGGTAACCGACGAATCAATCAAACTGCGTATTGGACAACTCTTGAGCTCTACAAACAATGAAGGAAATAAAATGGCCGTGATGAATGGATGATGATTAGTTTTTCGTATTATACTGATTCCCTATAAACAGGCTTACCTAAACTGGGCAATCAGAGAGTCAAAATCCTCCTTGCTACTAACATGTGTAATGGAGGAGTAGGAGCCCAGTGCCTGTAACACAGGTTAATTCCTAGCGCGGGACTAGGTCTTTCTCTGCCTTCTGCTGGAACGCACCTCATTCATTTGTTATATTTAAGTGGATGATTAAGTGGATTAAGGATGATCATAGTACTCAACATTTTGTTGTAATTGAAATGAAAATTCTTTCATTTATAGAACACCCACTACAAACCACTTCCATTGCCGATTACTACCTTTTATACCAGTAAAATACACGGTCCCTGTGGAATAGGCCACGGGCGCAGTCGCGATAAAAAGCAAGTTAGTGCTAAGAATTATTACTTCTACGTCATAAGCACGTGCATCCAGCAAAAAGCATAGTGTAGTCTAAACAGATCACGTCAGAACTGTTTATGTCTATTTGTTACGATGATAAAGAATGTAGCAACATTCATGGAGTGTGTGAAAGATTATAGATGGAACAATGACCTGTCTATCATCCTTAGTGTAATTAACGTTCTATGTAAGATTTTGGGTTCGAAGATCCTTCTAGGTTGTGCCCATTAATACACTTTTGGAGAAAAACTGTAGCAAATTTTGTTTTTTTTTTGCATATACAACCCATCTGGATTGACTGGCCTGTAATAGCAGAGAATAGACGGATGTGCGTGGTAAAGGGATAGGTAGGTCTTTACCCAGCAATGGGCCAGAACAGGCTGATTAGATACCATCCACCCGGTAGTTCGTTGGATTCGATGAGATCACGAGACCGGTCGTCGTAGCGTCGTTTAGGGGAGGCTTATGTCCAACTGTGTCCATCTGTATGATGTCTCATCTGTATGATGAAACTGCAAATTCTAAGGAATTAGGTAACAATATAAGAATTGGTTGTGTCGAAGGTCTGTAAGGTCCAGAACCAAATTAATGAGTTTAGTTCATTTCGTTACTCAAAACAAGTCATATTTACAGAATACTGCAACACTTTTTGAACAAGTTAATTATTTTGTCGTTTTGATTGTTGCCGAGGCAACTAATACAATGCTATAAAATAACAGATACACCGGTTTAAAGAGCCAAAGACAATATGGACTATGGACCCATACATCATCCCCTTACCCTGATAGCAATTTATTTGGGGTCGGCGAAGCATGTTTTCTTCTTCCCTAAAACTGTTTGCCGTCATCTCAATAGTCACCTATATAATCTTTCACACAATCCAGCCATTGTTTTCTTTGGTCTTCCTTTCTACATCCATCCACATACAAACTCAAAACTCTCGTCACGACACGTTCCTCGTGTAATATGGGCCCACCCGCCTATTCCACTACGTTACTCCCGAGTTGTTAGACTGTTTATATGATGAATCTATATTTGCCGTCAACTCCATTCTAGCCGTATAATCTTCAACACAATCCATCCATCGGTTCTTTGGTCTTCCTCTACCCCTATAACCATCTACATTCATACTCAAAACTTGCCTGACGACATTTTCCTCACGTAATATGGACCCACACGTCCATTTCACTACGTCACTCCCGAATTGTTAGACTGTTACTATTGGATATAGTTAGGTTGTGACAATATTCTACGGGTCGGGAGATACGAGCGAGCGGGGGCCACAAGGTCATGTCATTGTATCACAGTAAAAGTTGAATTTCCTATCTGAGTATTTGAGAATATCGATTATCCTTTTGTACAATTTACAGCATTACTGATTACTGAGAAAGCCTATCAGTACGAGTAGCTGGGCAAAGGAAACTTCAAGGTATTTCAATCCACTATATCGACCTTAGTTCTTTAATTTAGTCTAGTTTGTAACCATCTCATCTAGTTTGTGCTCATCTTCAGCATGGTAGCATTATTCAGAAATATGTTTAAAAATTAATGGGTTTTCTATCAACAGAAGACAATAGGTCAGCTTAGCGAACAGCTATAATTCCAATGCCGACCAGACAAATCCATCTGTGAATGAAGACGAAGATGAGAGAGGACTCCTTATTCAGATAATTCAATTTCATCTTAGATTGGTCGTTGTTTTTCCAACCAATCACAAACGCCAACATCAGATACCGTGGCCAAATTTTCAGGATTAAAAAACCATGATAAGTCAATTCCAAATACTCATTGAAGGACTCGGCATAATAGAGATCAAGAATGTCTGGAATAGTGATGATTTCTGGGTAGAAAAATGATAATTCTATTTAATCTGTCAGTGAGATTATCAAATAATATTGATCACGTATTTTTTGCTTTGCCATATCAATAACAATTGACAAATATAATGTGCATTAAATTACAGGACCGGGGGCATGTGACGTCACTATGTCAGTAGTATAAAGTGAAGATACTAAAGGCGTGACGACACACGAAATTTCAACACATTATATCATCAGTTTATGTTTCCGTGACAAAGGAAAAAAAAACGTGTCCAATATTTTTTATTAATCTACATGACGGACGAAAAACAAATTTTCAGTTAATAGGGATGGTATTCAAATTGTTATCCAGTTATCAACAAAACCTAGATACAATTTATAGCTGAACATGTACTATGTAGGTTATATTAATTGAAGCGTGTGGTGAGTCGGTTTCTAGTCACGTGAAGTAAATTATTTGGAAACTCGAGTATTAGCGTTGATTAGAGAGAATGGATAAACGTGTAAAATGGTAGATCTACCTACCTTTATGTTAATCCGTTACAGGGAATTAGAGCCAACCGGGGATTTCAAAAGGAAGGGCTCTGTCTGAGTATGAGTAGATGAAATGAGTAAAACCCGAGACCTCACTGCAAAAATCTACATGTATTTTGTTTTTGATAAAACTTGATAGTTGAATTATAGTTGCCGCAGTGGGATCTTAGGAGGAAGACCAAAGAAGCGATTGTATAAAAGATGGTCATGATGCATGAACACTGTTTTAGAGTACATAAGCCTAAAAAAACAGTATTTTGCACGGCATATATATGTATATATATATATATGGCGGCATGAGCTCGACTCCCATCGAAAGAACTGGCTTACATTAGCAAAAGATAGAAGTTGTAGAAAATGGAGGTGGAGCCTTATCTCCGGGACAAAGTAGGCTAGGTAGATATACAAAAATAATCTTTTCTGGAGATTTAAGTCAAGGAAGATCAAACGTTGGTTCTAAACTTCTAAGTATGATATAAGAGCAGAGGGAAACCAAAGAAAGATGGCTAGAATGGCGGTGAAAATAGAAATAATAATAAAAAATTGGCTAATAGAGATTCATAAAAGAAAAGTGGCGCCGACCTTAAATAAATTGGTTTAAATTCAGGAGGATTATCAGTATTGTTAAAACTACCAAAACAAATACTCTTGACTGATTCTAGAAATTAAGTTTCATTGCGTGGCGATTAAGGTCGGTATTATAAAACGTTGCTGAAGCGTGAATCTTAATTTAAAATGTATTTGCTGAAACATTGTTCTAGAATATTGAGCCTGAAATATTATAATGAAACAAAGTAATTTAAATATTTTCTCATGGTTACAGTTTTTAAATCCCATGCGGCCTAAATTCCGTTCTGCAAATTTTGTTAAAGATAACAAAATATCGAGTGTTTAAATTAACTAAATAAAGGCTTAACGCCCACTATTCAACACATTTCAGTAGGCAACCGAAGCCAATTAATGTCAAAAAAAGTATGTAACATTGCAAAACAACCTAGCTAGCACAATGAACGTAATTCAATCAACAATACACAATGGAATGCCAACCTACTGACTTACAGAATACCTCACAAAATACTTTGACAGCGGGATTCTTGAAAGTATACCTATACAGGGAAAAATAGACTATTTTTTTTGTGATATAACGTGTATTTTAGATTGAATTTCAGTCTCCGTGAGTGCGGTTGCACTCAGTTTGCACCGAACACCACGTTGAACGTTTGACGCAGAGGTATAAAAAGTCGGAGGAGGAAAAATCCTTTTTTTGTTGTTTATAATTGTATCAAAAACTTAAAACAGGTTTAAAGTGCGTCCGTTGTACGTATGGAGTGGTTATATGAATTCTGGTTGAATTAATACCTACTGTATTTTGGAAAGTCAACGTTGAGTGAATTTTTTAAGGAACTACAGCAATGAGTCTATAGTTTTTTACTAAGTTTGCAAGGTTTTCGTCTGTGAAGTTTTTTGGCTAGACAGAGCGTGAGATTCGTGACGTGAAATATGCATTATGGTATTTTAAATTATCTTATAAGGTCCTCTCGTCCCTAGTACGAAATGTAATTACTAAAGAACGGAAAATGATTTCCTGTCCCCTAGAGATTGTGTCTGCAGTCAGCGGTCTTGAAGCCGACTGAAAATTTCGAATGATGGATAGATAGTGGATCGAAACGGACGACTCGGGATTTCTCGAAGATTAGGGACGGTTATCCCTGTGTTTTACACTAAAACATGGAAAGCGCACTTTTATATTTTCAACGCTTGGATAAGCGCCGAGAACCAAAAATCTGGCATACAAAAATCTAGTCTTTTTATTTCGCCATTTATTTGAAGCAAAGATTTGAAGGGACATTGGACGGCATAACTTTGCAAGGCCTTGCACAACATGGACCTATGACTATGGGAATCTGTTGGATGCGAGAAACACAGCCCGTCTTACGGCTAAAATGATGATGATGATAGAATTTGGGCCCAGTAAGGAGCCACATTTATTGCAGTGTTGGAGGCCTTGCTCAGGTCATCTAGGGTGCAGGTAAATGATGATTTGGGGCACGCCAGCAAATGGGACATAGTCGGAACAGGAGCACCGAACTCGTACTGGATGTTTGGTAAATCAAAAATTCCCCATTTCGTCAAATACTTATTGGCGGATTATTAAAAATCTGGCGTGTTAGAGGAGGTAAATTCGTTACGATAGGGGTAGAGAAATTGGAGTAGATTTCAAATTACGTGTATACCTTCTTAGACTGGAATTTCCGATTCGTAGAATAAATCATAGGTCTTACACTAGGCATGTCTCCCGGACGGGTCAACTATATACGTAGACCACCACACAATTTTTATTAATTTATTTCTATGTTATTTTATTTTTTAGCTCCATGTAAGTGCTACGATACTCGAAGTAATTGGTAATTTATACAGCGACCGTCATGACATGGATCTAACCATCCTCGAACCACATTACATAATGCTAATATTTAATGAAACTGCTTACACTTAGCTTGATTATGATTACCACGCAAAATGTAGGTAATTAAGATTGCCTGTTTGATAGTGAAAATTGGCCTTTTTTATGGTTAAACTTTAAAGGTTAAACTGATCCGAAAATTGGATTGTAGATAGTTAAATGGAGATTGACGGCGGGAGAGTATCAAATAAAATGAGTTCTCGTACTCAGCGCGTCTTCTTCACATTTTTATGCGCACAAAATGTAGAACCACCTATGTACCGTCAGCCTTCAAAGCAAGATTGAACAGGCATCTTCTGATTACGCTTGTTCGATCTTAGACCTCGAACACTTTCCATAAAACAAAATAATAGTCAAAGCTGGATCAAAATGAAACACAAAAGACTTAGCAAGATTCTCAATTACGTTTTAGGCCAATTCTCTTGGTAGGTAATTAGCAAGGCTCGGAACCGGTTTAAAAATAACTGGTTACCACATTTTATAGTCGGTTTTATCGTTTATATTGTTTGGAGTCTATATGGTAAAAGAACGTAATTGGAAACCCTAATCAAACGGTATATGCGGGGCGCGACTAAAAAATCTGAATCGTTTATGTATTTCAGCACGGTTGCGCATTGAAGGTGGGTGATAAAACCGTTCATAACCGGTTAATTCCACAAAATCTATTTAAAGTCAACGTCAAGTTCCCGATGTACTTAGGCGTTGGCACCGGTTCGAATTTTTTTCAGGATTCCATGTCTTGGTAATTAGGTCTAAAATAGTTGGTTTTAATACTGTAAAGGCTTTCCACATAGGACAAGCAACCTGTTCGGCCGCTGACACCTAATACTGGCGACTTATAAGTTTGGAAGGAAATCGAATACAGAATATTTGAAATATATCGAACGCGTGTAGTTTCTGTTTAGCTGGGACTTCTGTAAAAGCCGCCCGAGGGCAGGCACGTTGTTGAGTCAATATAAGTTAAAAGTAATTTCTGCTTATTATTAGTTTCCCTGAGTTACCCCGAAGCTGAGTGAGGGAGAGAAGAAATATTCCACAACAGAGAAGGAGTGTCTTGCTTTAGTCTGGGCGTTGAATTATTTCAAACATTTCCTGTGGGGTTTAAAGTTCCAGGTTGTCACCGATCATAAGGCGTTGTGCTGGTTGAGAGGTAGAAAGGACATGAATGGAAGATTGGCTAGGTGGTCGCTGTGCATCCAGGCGTATGACTTCGACATTGTTCATTGTGCAGGAAGAGACAACGTCATAGCAGATTTCTTGAGTAGGAATCCTTTAGGTCAAATAGATGAGGACCAGAAGAAGTCTGAAGAGGGCCCCGACGATGGCATGCAGCTGTATAGGATAGAGATAGTTAGAGTTAAAGATGAGCAGCTTGGAGATGAGTATTGTAGGTATTGGTTGGATAGGATAGCAGTGAGTGGGTGTAATGTGGTGAAAGGGTTTAGTGTGGTAGACGGCATTTTGTGTAAGAAGATCAGAATTTTAAATGATGATAGAATGGTGGTGGTCATTCCTAAAAGCTTATTGCAGGAGGTGTTGAGGGAACTTCATGATGATCCATGGTCAGGCGGTCATTTAGGTCTGGCGAAAACTTTGGCTAAGTTCAGAGCGAGGTACTTTATTAAGGATGCTGAGAAAGTAATAGATAAATATGTAAGAAGCTGTATGCTGTGCCAGGAGCGGAAGAAGGATAACCAGGTGGCACAGTTGCAACCTGTTGTGGTGAATCATTTGATGGAGAAGATTGGGATAGATGTTCTAGGTCCATTCAGAAAGTCGCTGAGAGGTAATAGGTATATTATTGTGAGTTTAGAGTATGCATCGAAGTATGCAGTGTGCAGAGCAGTGCCTAAGGTGACCGCGCAGAGGATCAGTGAGTTCTTGATAGAGGAGATTTTCTGTCGTTTTGGAGGAGTTAAGGAAATAGTATCGGATAGGGGGTCAGTTTTCACGTCCCACTTGGTAAAGGAAACGGTAAGGTATTTCGGAGCCAAGTCACGCTTCACCACTGCGTTCCACCCAGCAACAAATGGGTTAGTTGAACGATTTAATCGAACGATGTGTCAGATGTTGTCCATGTACGTCTCCACCGATCAGCGAAATTGGTGTTGTTATGTCCCACTGGTATGTTTCGCTTATAATTCAAGCAAACAGACCAGCACTAGAATTTCACCCCATATGTTGCTGTACGCTAAGGAACCATTATTTCGGACAGACATGATAGTAAATAACGGAAATAATAACATGATTGATTATGTGAGACGTCATGAACTAGGAAATAATCTGAAACGATGTGCCATAGCCAATATAAAAAGGGCACAGGTTAAACAGAAAATGCGATATGATAGAAAAGCTAAGTTCAGAAGGTTTACGCCGAATCAGTTGGTAATGCTCTACACGCCCAGACGGACCATAAATAGGAGTTTGAAACTATGTAGGTTATATAAAGGCCCCTACCAAATAGTTAGGCGATTATCTGATGTTAATTATGTAATTAGAAAGTTAAATAATAGGAGATTTAGGGATATTGTACATATAAATAGGCTAAAACCGTTTAATGTTAGAGTAGGCTAGTTAAAGGTAATGTAGATACTGGTAGGCAAGGTTATGTAACGTCAATGTCTAAGTACGTTAAAAAAAAATATATATGATAGACAGTTTTCAGATTTGACATGTCATAGTTAGTAGGGATGGGCATGCAGAAAATATATTTATCGATGATTTTTGCTGCAATTAGTATCGATGTGATTAATACAAATTATTTTCCAATTCCATGAGCTGATGTAAGCTGCCGGGGGAAGAAAAGGCTGGCAATGCTGACTACGCATCGAAGCAATATTTGTTTTTTTTTATTCAGCTAGGCTGAGCTTAATCCAGTGCATTGATGATATAAGCATTTCAAGAGTGGGAGAGGTATTGGTCATAACTGAAACCGACTTTGCATACGGGGCATAGCCTTCGCAAAGGATGTTGATTTGGCATCATTGGTCCAGTTGATGACTGTTTATGGCATTGGTCCAGTTAATAACTTATTGATAATATTAAATACGATAAGTGTGATAAGCTCTGGATAAAGTTCAATGATAGGTTTAGACGATTCGATGCGATCCAGCCTTTCCTTCTCTGGCCTGATAAATGCTTGAGGATGAAATATTGTATCACGTTTGAATTTCAAATGATTAAACCCCATCCGGGTGGATGTGAGTTATCACATCATTTCTGTTAGGTATAAGAGGCCGCCTTGTTACTTTTTCGGAGGTTTTGTGCAAGGAGGTTCAAGCATGACGGCGTTGACTTGTTAATGCATGTGCACTTATTAGCTGAAGCAGAGTAAATATCGGAGAATCCGGTAATTCGTTTGCCATGACTTGAGCCTTCCCCTTGTAAGGGAAGGACCTTAGATTAATTCCTCCGTTAGGTAAAGGTGTTAGGTAAGAGTGATTTTCCTTCCAAAGTTGAGAATAGCTGCGCTTCACATGATTCTGCGCATCTATTCGTAGGGGCGTAGCTCATGTAAAGGCTTTCCACATAGGACAAGCAACCTGTTCGGCCGCTGACACCTAATACTGGCGACTTATAAGTTTGGAAGGAAATCGAATACAGAATATTTGAAATATATCGAACGCGTGTAGTTTCTGTTTAGCTGGGACTTCTGTAAAAGCCGCCCGAGGGCAGGCACGTTGTTGAGTCAATATAAGTTAAAAGTAATTTCTGCTTATTATTAGTTTCCCTGAGTTACCCCTTCACAATACCTAGTTTACTATGTAAATCTTATGTTCTGTGAATTAAATTGTTTACAGTATCAGACCCCTTTAAACTGTAAACGGAAATATAATATTACGACTGTATTCCCCGACGGGTAGGTATCATATTGTACACCAAAGTTCACTCGAATGGGCCAATAGGAACATTTTTAAAAGAGTTTAGATAGGTGGGTTTAATTAATCCTAAAGTTTTATTCAATGGTAAGAGCCTTAAAATTTTCTTTGCATTATTTGCAGCAATTAATTTACCTAGTCCATGTTTCATATTTTGGCTGGTTTGGCAGCCAAAATGAACAAAAACAACACATGCCACCCGCAACCATGCAGTCATCACAAATGAACATGGTAATGTCCATTTGTCATCACTATTCAATTTGTTCTTAAATTAAACTCTATATATCAATTGGCACTAGGGATAAGAGGCTTATAAATAATCGTGATTTCCATATGCTTGCATCATTGACATACTATTCATGTTGATCACACTTGTATTTAACCAATTTTGTATAAGGAGGAGGTAATGCATATAAAGTAGATTTTGTGGTGCAATTTTGTGCTCAGATGTTTGAATGATGAATGATAATACTTGTATTCATTTTGTTTTTAATCATAGTTGGTTTTGCACCAGAAACTTTAAAAATAGTCAAACCAATAGGCAAGCCTTACTGATTATTATTTTATCATTTTTATGATGTCCATGTTATCCAATTTATGTGTGTACAATAACATGTAATCAATTTCTAAACTAATATTATATTGAGTTTTTTTAATGATATCATCAGCAACATTATTTCAACCAAAATACATCCACTGCGGAACATAGGCCTCTCCCAAGTATCGCCACATTGATAAGTGTGTCGAATATGGCAAAACCCCCATGATTAGCACAAAGAAATTGCTTTTAGTTTTTACCTGACTATTGCAAAGCAAAAAGGAAGTGTTATTTTCAAAAAAATATAGATCCTTCTGGAAAATTGCAATAATGTAACCCAAAGTAGCAAATTTTAACTATAAAATTCATTCTTTGGCATGCGCTGAGAAAACTATTGATGCTATATAAAATCTATGCACTACATGATTAAAGTACTCATTATTATCTACAAAAAAATCTGCGAGAGAATATATCTAACTATCATAGTTAAGTCACAAAAGCAGCTTTTATGTTCTAAATTTTGATTAGATCGCCAGTAGAAACAAAAGTTGGTTACATTTGTACTGTAGTATTAATTCTTATCCAAATAAATAGTTTAACAAATTCGTAGGTAGGTAGGGTAGGTAGGAAAGTGATAGGTAGATAGCCAGTTGACGGGAGTCAAGCCTCAGGAGTCAGCTAGTCTCAATATGCACAATTTGCATTGGTTAGACCATCGAAAAAAAGGTTGATAGCTCTAAAGAATGTATTAAGTTTTTCCAATTTGATCAGACATTCATTTCTAGTTGCATGGTAAAATCCAATGGCCAGCCATGACATTAAAGGCAAAAAAAATTACCAAGCGCATTCATTGAATACCAAAATACTCTGTAAATTGTGTTTTACATGCACATAATTTTACAGACAACATCAGTAGTAGTACTTTATTGTTTTTGATATATTCAGTCTATGTAAAGTATTAGGAATGGATTTAAATATGGAGAGAGTAGTGTAAAATATAGTTGTAAGTACCTAAACACTTATTAAGTCAGGACTCTGACTTAGTAACCCCGAGTTTCTCAGCTCAAAATTATCCCAGAATTAATGTGACAAATTGTCAAGCACATGTTATCTGTTGTGATTGGCTGTTAAAAATTAATTCAACCAATCACAGCAGATAATGCATGCTTGACAATAAATTTGTAACATTAATTTTGAGCTGAGAAACTCGGGGTAAGGGCTTTACTGTGCGTACTTTCTGATAGATATATCTGAAAAAGTTACTTAGATGTTTGTCCAATATTGCACTAGTAAAATTCACAATGAACAGGCCCCTATAAAATTTATTGAGATTTATACAATAATGGACACAATTTTGGTGTATTTATACATGTACCTAAACTTTGAAGCATACATGTGCAATGTTATATATGTCTCTCACAAGTTATGAAGCTGGTAATTAATTCGGATTTGAAATAAAAACATTAAACAGATAATATTCAACAATACTGCTCACAATTACCTTAGTAACAATCAATTATCATCATTTAAAATTTAATTTAAAATAATGATCATGAATCATTTTACTTTTTTGGTAGAGGTAACACTTGAGTTAGCACATAATAATGTGCTACAATAACAGCTTTCATTGTTCGCCTTTTACTTTAGACAATCACTCTCAATAACATACCAGACTGGACCTATGAATACTTATGGGATACTATGGAGATTTGAGCAAAAAGTATGCAGCATCTCCAAAGGCTGTATGAATCATTTGGTTTTATACCTAATCTTATTCGAAACGTAATTTAGAATAAAAAGTGGCTCTATAAAAATAATACACAAAAAACGAGAAAGTACAATCCATCCATTGTCTCATGAACACATATTTTAATGACGCAATGCTAGCTTATTTACCGTCTAGCCAATTATTTTAGATATTGTCCACCTGGAACTAAGAAAACACATAAATAAAAAGCAGTATTACATAAATTTCGCTCGCTCACCAAATCTTGTTGTTATTGTGATGTCTGCTCAGTCAATCATCTGTAAGTTACTTCCTCTTTTGGCACAACGAAACACAAAACAAATAACGCACACACAGTAAATCACCGAGATTTGACACGAGAGATAGTTCCAAAAGGTGTGAACTAACGAAAATCAAATAAGAATTATCAGAAAATTAACAAAATATAATCAGCAATACACTAAACCAATAACCAGTCGCAATCGTCTCGTTTTTTGACAGATATAGTGTAGTGAACCGTCATGTGTGCTTTGGTAAATCTTACTAATACTAATTTTAATAGACGATTCCTATCAAACCAAATAATGTTAGTGTAATTGCTTGTTATAAAACCTTGTTAAACATTAAAATGAATCATATAATAGTAGAAAAACAATATATCACGGGAATTTAACGCGATGATTTTGATTATTAATTTACCTATTTCACCCGACATTTCGGCCGCGTTGCATCGACTGTGGTCCCGGGTAAACTGGTGTCTCGGTGTACTGGCTCCGTTGGGCCATAAAATTCTTCATCTACCGTCACATTTCTACACACAACACTGACCGTGTCCTTATTCTGTAAGTTCGCCGACTGCACAACATGAGGCAATATTTTTTGAATCACTGGATTCCATGCCGCGAATAATTTGTAACCGTCATCCCTATTGAACGTTTTGTGTTTTTTAATTTTAATCGCTTCACGCACAATTCTTGAATAGAAGTGGTATTCCGTGGAGAGGACTTGTGGACGATGAAATTCGATCCAGTGATTGCTGCCGCCTTCTAATAGGTGTTCTGCAATCGCCGACTTATTGACCTGCCGGTTTTTTACAGCGGCTATACATTCTTTGACCCTTTCAGCTATAGTCCGCTTAGTCTGGCCTATGTAGGAACTACCGCAGCTGCAGTTGATTTTATAGATACCCGGTGATTGAAACGGCAATACATCCTTTGGTGTTATAAGTTTTTAAACTGTCATGGTCAATAACACTAAAATTAACATTATAAGCGAGATATTTACCGTGTTTACTTTTTGTTTCGAGTTTCCAATATTTTGGTGCTGTTGCAAGCACGATGCACATACAGAATAAGGACACAGTCAGTGTTGTGTGTAGAAATGTGAGGGTAGAGGAAGAATTTTATGCCCCAACGGAGCCAGTACACCGAGACACCAGTCTAACCGGGACCACGGTCATTGCAACACGGCCGAAACGTCGGGTGAAATAGGTAAATAAATAATCGAAAGCATCCCGTTAAATTCTCGTGATATATTGTTTTTCAAATATGAAACGCGAAAGTTTTAATGTTAACATATAATAGTACTATTATTTCCAAAAATATTCTAATAGGAATTACGTTAGGAATTATGTTAGGCGATTTTCAATTTATGTGGACAATTAGACATCCCTATTAGAAATATGACAAGTCCACAGGCCACAGATAATCGAAAATAACAGATTATATTTTAACTCTTATCGATTCTCATAGTGTTGTTCTATTTTTTCAGTTACGGTTTTCTTTCGACGATGAATATTGTTGCTACTCTAAAAAACATTATGCTCAATTTTAGACCTTGCAATCGTAACAAGAGTTTATTGATTTTACCCGGTGTACAAATTTCGTTAGAGTTCCTTTGTTTGTTTAAGATGATGTCGAAATTTAAGATCTTTTTAGGGTGTTATATCATTTTAGGGACTGGAATACGGAAAGCGATTGCTGATAAAACTCCGGTGACTTTTACTTTCAAGGAATATCAATATAAAGATTCACCGAAAAACGTAGGTTGAACTCGTGAGTTATTCTATATTATTTACAAACCCTCCGTAAATTGTTCACATATTGTTTTTATTTACTTTACGACATAAGAATGTTCTATTCTCCGTGATACTAACCCATTGTATCATTTTTATATAAACTAACCATTTGTTCCATTTTAGACTTACAACGACCATTTTTCACTGCCATGTGATGGCTAATAAAACTCTTAAGTTCAAATTTTCAGGAGATGACGTTCAGGGAATTTGAAACTGCATGCGAACAAAGTGGAGCCTGCAGTCACATTACGGGGCTGCTTAAAACTCGCTGCGTGAGAGAATGCGTTTCACCTTCCTGTTATCGAGAACTTTACCAGACCGATGCGGTAATTTATTATTATTGTCCAGAACATAGTCTAATAAAAATTACCTGAATAAAATAAAATAGGAAATTACTGAATAAACATGCGATATGATATTATCACAATATTAATTGTTTCTTTTTCTTGTATTTCAGCTTGAGGAGGGTGAAATCGATGTCCGTTTAAACTCCTTCAAGGGATGTTTTATACAAAGAAGTGGTCGAACGAGAAATTGATTTCGTCCAAAAATAGTAACTTTCTTGGTACTATGCGCTAATAAGGTTATTAAAATCTATCGAAAAGTGCATTTTATGTTACTAGTAAGTATCGGCAGCCTTTCTTAAGATTTTACTTTTATTGTAAAGAATCTAAAGAAAGAAAATAAAGGAAGTATTTATTCAGCCTGGTTTCCACAATATATCCCAATGGGTTGAAATGCCCGAGTTATTTCTCGCAAATGATACGCATGAGTAAAATTACACTTTACACGCAGTAAAAAAGCAACAACGTAATAAAAACTGAATAAACAATTATAATAAAAATAAATATGCTTCAATTTGTTTCAGCTCTTCAAGACTACGGTTATCGAAGAAAGTTCATTTTTAAATGGCGTAATACGTAAAGTATTTTAAACAATTTTATATGAGAGTGATGTATATAATAGCCAAGTCGCATTGGGGCATGTGGAGGCCGGAATAGCAATGATTTCTTGTTAAGCCACAGCAACCATTATATTACACTTGCGAGTATTAATCTAATCAAGTACAAATAAAAGTACTCCAATAACATGTAAAAGGTAGAACACTTGAATATTTCTTAAACTTACACATGATAGGCGACACCGATAGCTGGCTACTATATTAACCTTTTCAGCTTATGTTTATAATGTGAACAATGAAAATATATCAAATGGTACCTAATTGAAACAACAATCAATTAAACTCATGTTGTCTTTACAAACAAAATATATAAAACTTGGAAATGCGAGCAAATAAAATATTAATAACATATTTTTGCGTTTCAATTTACTGTTTAAAATATTATGCAGCCTTAAGAAACTAAGAGTCAGTTAAAAAAGGCGTATTTAACAGAGATTTGACTGCACCTGTAGTGGTCAAACACGAGCGTAACGTTAAAAAATAAATAAAAAAGGAAACCTTTAACCATCTGTTTTTTTTTTCTATGTATTTTCTACCCCAAACATAGTCGTCCGCACCCTTTTTTACTGTGTTAATTTGTTTGATTATTTTTCACAAAATTACAATTATTTGACTCCTACGTCGGACATTATTCGGCTTACTTAACTAACTTAAGTTTACGTGAGTTCATCCCTCACTAAATACTATATATATTTAAACATATGTTTTTTTTATCCTTCTCGTTATTACCACAAACTGTAAAACACGCCTAGTCCAGTAATGTATTATGAATTACTACTAGAAGTTCTAACCCATTCTAAACGTGACACTGGCTAAATGCACAATCCGTGTGAAGCAAAAAAAAATGATACTGACAGCTGTCGCAGAGATCAAGCAATCTTTTATGAAGTATAGGTAGAATTGCAATTATTCAAAGACCTTATACTTCTTACTACTAGACTGTGCACTATGGCGCAAAAACCGGTCCGCGTTAGAGGGCTCCCGTTGGTAGTGTGTCTCTTTCTAATGAGGTGACCATGACCAAACAGAACACGGGACAAATTGATTGTAAAAACGATAGTGTACCTAAGTATCCCGACATATTTATGCTACCTTAATACGCTACCTAAACCTACCTAATTTATTGTAAATAAAAAAAATAGTATGTATATTTTTTGGAATCTACAACATTTACCGTATGATGTCAGGCGTAAATAATTTCACCATCCCATGTTTTCCCGTGGGTGTCGTAAGAGGCGAGTAAGGGACAAACCAGAGAATGGGCAGCAACGTTCTCTGTGCATTTGTAACAACCATACTGCGATCGCCAACCCGCCTGCAAAGCACTCCCCATGAATAGCACAAATAAAACATAGCATAATATAGTGCCCGGCAGCCTGCCTACCCTCGACTACGGTAGCGGTCGAGTTTACGGTATGGCAAGGGGTGCTAAGAATCCCGGACGAGATCCGGCTACCCCAACAAATACCGACGACTGGACCTGGCAACGTACAACACGCGCACACTCCGGTCCGACGAAAAGATCACCAAACTCGAAGAGGAATTGAGCAGTTTATGATGGAGTATTATAGATCTGAAGTTCGAAGAGAGGGGAAGGACTCGATAATCCTCAAATCCCAAGTCTCCTCAAGTCTCGTTCTTCAAGACCCATCGTATAGATAGGAACAAAAAGCTCTCTGATCCTACTCTCAAGCTCATGAAGGAGAGGCGTGAGATGATCCTGCAG
Organism: Orthosia gracilis; assembly: GCA_947562075.1. NCBI lineage: Eukaryota > Metazoa > Arthropoda > Insecta > Lepidoptera > Noctuidae > Orthosia > Orthosia gracilis. The sequence goes on from OX387265.1 coordinate 16,088,348, forward strand.
TCTTCAGACGATGCTTTGAAATACCGGCAGCTAAATATACCTCAAAGGATCTCAGTTACGTCGACAGTTGAGAAACAAAACTACGCCAATTTTATTCCTCCAGGAATCAATTTGCAAATAATATTAACAGCCGCTGAATTTCACTCGAACAAAGCCTGCCATAAACTCCGCAAACCACCATCTTACATTTAGTATTACCAGGCCCAAATATTTAAAAGTACTACTCTTACTAAGTATTAATGAATTATTTTTGAAATACAACGAATTGATTAATTATAGGAACTTTAGAAATATTTAAATACGTTTCAAAGTCTATGAATCGTTTGTTTTGGTATAAAATAAAAAAGATTTTTTTTTAAATTTTCTACCATTTCTAACAAACCCAATGATTATTTGAGCTTGCAAGAAGTCAGACAAGGACACACTACCAGCGGAAACCCTCTCGCCAGGACCGCTTTTGATTTGCTACCGCTTATAAGGAAATAGCTAACCTAGGTGTATGATAATAGATTTCATTTTAGCTAAACAAAAATTTTTGGTACACAGTCTAGTAGTAAGAAATACGTATAAGGTCTTTGCAATTATTAGAGGTGGCTTATATTTTTCGTTACAATTAACAGCCATAGATGGCGTTCTACAAATTAAATATAAAATTGTAATCTTGTGGAAGAAACTTTGCAAGGAAAGTTTAAAACCACAAACTAAACGATACATTCTTGGAACTCATTTTAGTTATAAAAATAAAAATGCAATTAGAATAATCGTTAACTTTTAATTCGATTCAAAAATAAACCGGTTAAACGGTTGTTTTCACCAGTCCTGTCAAAGTTCGGTTCATCCTTTCCCTAAATTGAAAGAAAAAAATTGTTTCACTTGCATTCGTGAAAAGCGGTCTAGTGAGAAATTTAGCACAATGGCATCCTTATGCAGGCAAATTGTAAGGGGAAATGCATTTAAAAGTGTTCTGTTTTCCACTGCCCGGCGGGGATATGCTGACAAAAGTAAGAAATCGTGATATTTTCAGTTCAAGTTTTCATGAGTATCACCACCCCTGTCACTAAAGTTACGTAATGTCAAATTTCCCGTAAAATCACATCTGATTAGATTTTTATTTATGTTTATTCCGAAATGAATTATAAAAGCCCCATATTTTTACATAAAGTAAATATTTTACGTCGAAAACTTTGTAGTAAAGTTTAAAAATAAAGACGTAATTTTCTATGACAGGCACGTTTTATTGATTATTTTTGTTATTGTTCATTGATTTATGAATTAAAAAGTATAACTTTTATGTCTTCAAGTCTGTCTATTTATTTAATGAGCACAATACATATATTCATTCTCCTTCTACCAGTACATCATAAAATTGATTTTTAGGTTATCTTTGTTATCATATATAATCTCTGATATGTGAATTCTTACTCGACTGAAGTTGATATAATTGCTTCGTTAAAACTGTCGATTTATTTACTTTTTTACCAAAAATTTAATGTCACAAGGTCATTCACATTTGGTGACAGCTGAGAAAAATCAATAGCAGGCATTGGTTGACCCTGAACAGCCTATTTCCTCAACCCTCCTCTAAATTCAATGACAAGACTAGAAAGAAAGAACCACCTTTCTTACATTGCATGATTTTTTGCTCATTTACTTTTATTGAGTTTTTAGTTCCAATTTTCCTCTATCAATATTTAGTTGAAACAAGTTTGTAGTTGGTATACCAACTTCCTTATTCATATTCAACATCATGCATATTTTGTTAGCCAATATTCTTAAACTGTGTGACATAATCAATAATCATATACCACAAACTACAGTCAAAACCATTTATAACTACTTTGAAGGGACCGTTCAATTGCTGTTGTTTTAGCCAATAGTCTTTATAAAGTTACATATTTGCTCTTAGGTCCATGTTACAAGACTTTTACATTCCGTTGTTATACCCAGTATGTTGTTTTAAATGAAGTTGCTATAAATGATTTTTATTATAATACAATTTTTTAAAGAAACTTGCAATATATCCTACATCTTTACACAACACACACATGAACATAATAACTAAGAGCACCGCTACTGAAGTTATTGTGTTTTAAATTATAAGGGCAAAATACTATAGTGACTCAGATATAAATCTGAAAAATGAAAGAACATCATAGTTATATTTTCAAAAACACCGCTTAACACACAATTATTTCTTATCAGTGATGCCTGATCCCCTGGAGCATGCCACTGGAATGGAAAGGAAGGAGCTGATAGCCATGCAGGCTGGCAACGACGATCCCTTCAACATGAAGGTGCTCAAGAAAAACGCGGGTACCCGTGACAACCCCACCCTAGTGCCCTCTTGCTTTGATGCCCGTATTGTTGGGTGCATATGTAAGTACCGCATAGATGTTCTTTGTTCCTCGATTTGGAGTTAAGAATGTTTTGAACCTTAAATGCTAAATTTTGAAAGATTTTCAGGCTAATGTAGTTGGCTAAAAGTCAACTACAAATTTTTTATGCAGAAACCACCCATAAGTGCTTGTTTTGCAGTATTTTTTAAGGGGAAAAACATACATTTTGTTTATGTAATTTGTTTCCAATATGTTTTAAATAATACCTTTCAAGATAACATACAGATATGAACAAACACAAGATCAAAGAATATTGCTTCAGTTTGCTGGAAATGTGTGAAATTCCAAACAGGCATTTATTTTTTTCAATTCAGCATTTATGCTTCCATTACACCTTTCAAATAACATAAGTATGTTATACTGCATACCTAGTATGTATTTGTATAGTAACAAAATATATAAAACTAGATAATAAACCCAAGTGCTTTACTGATTAAAAACAAATGCTTGGTTTTCCTGCTAAGTGCTAACTCACTTGACATTCAAGTAAATCATTGAATATTATGGCTGCAAATTATTTGTATGGTTTTTAAACTGAGGTGTCTTATGTTTTTGAAATGTATTACAAAATTTGTAGCTTTTAACTTAATTTTCAAGATGGAAGTCTGTCCTTACATAATAGCTTAGCAGTAGTAACTCACAAAAATAAAATAAGAATTAATAAAATAAGCATATTCTCAATTTTTTTATTCCTATTTTCTAAAAAGACACCTTTAAAGTCCAAAGGACTAGCTCAGTACATATTGCATTTAGTTACAGCTTCAAATAATCCTTTTATAATGTTCATTATACAATCAATATTGTTATGAAAACAAGACAGTAAAGATGAGGTGCCATAATAGGGTTGTATAGTTCTCATGTGATCTGTTACATGATTTGTACATCCCCATAGAGACAATGTATAATGAGTTTCCGAAGAGCGAATATCTTTCTAAATCTACACCCTAACTGGCATGTAATGCAACTATGTCACCATACTCTTTGGTGTATGTCTCATTGAAAACCTTGTTTTATAAATGTTAAATGGCTTCTAAAGCACACTGGAATTTTCATAAATACCACATACCTCTAGGCATAATTTATAAAAACTTAAAAATATATATTAACTTAAATAAATATATATAGGAGCCGTAAGTATTATTGCCATCAAGATTTCAGTCCAGAAAAGAAATGGTGCTGATGATGTGATCAGTTGTGTGTAGATCTGTCTCACACACCAGAATCATAATAGCATTAAAACATTAATACTCCACCAGAAATTCAGCTATTAGAATTTGATATTAAATACAAATACATTAACTAGCACCTTTTTGCCATTGGGGTAGGCAGAAACTACAGAAGATGATCATACAGTCAACAAAAACAACTAATTTCTTATTTTTGTAACTTCACAAGCCCACTCATACATAACATTCTGATGATGAAGAGAACATAATTTCTAAATGTTATGTTAGTTCTTTTTAAACGATGCTGCTGTAACAATGTTTATAATTAACAACTTATTATTTTCAGGTGAAGAGCATGCCACAGCTGTTACTTGGCTCTGGTTACACAAGGTACTGTTTTTTACACATTTTTAATATTGTTATATATATATATATATATATATATATATAACTGCAATGTTAATAATTTATATGTCAAGAGTAAATAGCTCACTTCTAGACTTCTTTTCTCTAACCTGCATCAACTGTACTTTGCCCATGTACTGGCATAATGCCTCTAACAGGGCCGCTACGAGTTGGTGGCAGCGCCTCGTATACGTATTAGAGATGAGTCCGATATCATGTCACATGTAAAAATCATCGATATTTTAAAATCATTTCATCATGCAATGACAAAGACAAAATCATCAATGCTTAAAAATCATTACTAGAATGACAATGAACGCGAACTTCGGTGATTCGGATCGGACGGTATCGGGCCGTCTCGGGCGCAGCGCCAGCGGGCTGTGTGACTGTGACTGTGAATTGCGACGTTGCGAGGCTGCGCGATCGGCGATACTGGAACTCACATGTTTCGATAAAATGACCGGGACTGGGCGCACGGAACGGCAACAATGCTTTCACTTGCATTGTTTATGTTTGCGTGCGAAATGCGCGGCAAATCACGAATGCAATTATCTAGCATTTAGTATTTCGTGAATCATTGTTTTGGATAGACGACTCGTCTATCTCGTCTAAGACGAGGACGAACAACCACCCTTACCTAGTGTTGGGCAATGATAATAATCCGGTTAATATCATTTGGCTAATAATCGAATAAAAGTCAGTTAGTAGCCATTAATAGCAATTATGGATGATAACCCTGCTGTTAATGTTATTTTAGTGATTGAAAATTTCCCTTCATGGTTTTCAGGCTTAGGACTGTCAGATTAGACTTCATTTTCATCATCTTTCTTTGTTGTAAATAAATGTGTTATTTAAAACTAATCTGGCCCATTTTAAAATTTTCAATCAGCTATTTACATTGATTTTTGATAATTAGATTTTTATGTACTTAGTTTTTTTTTTATTCATAATCAGTCATTTATTTGGGATATTTTTTTGTTTTTTTTTTTTTTTTTTTTTTTAGTTTTTTTTTTTATATTTGTTGCTCAAAAATAATTTTCAGCCTAATTATTGCTAGAAACACTGGAATCTTCAAAATCTCCTAAGTTTGTTACATCGATTGGATCAGACGCTAATGGATCTATTTCTGGTGTATTAAGAAGAACAGGTTCATCACAGTCACAGGATATTTCATCGATTTCTGATGTTGGAGAGAAAGGTTCTGAATCCATGTGGAAATCACTTTCCATATCTTTACTTGACGGTCTGTTTTCCAAATTCCAGTTGTGTGATATATAAGTTATTTTTCCTGCTCGTTCAGTAGTTAGTTTATTTCTTTTTTTTGTATGTACATCAGCTTGAGTACTAAAGGTCCTTTCCGTAGCTGCTGACGTGTAAGGAGCTGATAAAATAGCAACTGCAATTTTATGAAGCTTAGTAGAACTGCAAATACCCTTCCACCAGCTAAGGGCGTCTGTTTCTTCGACTTGAGACCAAATAAAGCAATTATTAATTAGCAACAATTTATATATTATTTAGCAATAATATTTATTAGCAACAATTTATGTTCACACCCACAGATTTTACACTAAACAAAAAAAAGCATTTATTTTTTTAACAATACATTAATAGCAGGGTTATCATCCATTGCAAGGCTATTAATGGACACTTATGGATTATAATCGATAATAACTCAAAGCATCCGGCTATTTACCCAACTCTACCCTTACCTAATTTAATTGTACGCGTACGAAATACGTAGTGTAATGTGTTGATTCGCTATAATTAAATTGGGTTTACATACGTTATAGTGAATTTAGTTCAGTGAAGTGTATTTATTATTTAATTTTATAACCAAGTTGGGTGTACCTACTATACTACCTAAATATTATAATACCTAAATAACCTGCAATGAATGTCACAAACTAAGAAAACTTAAATTACGCGGCCAACTGACAAACTCGACTCATGCCTACATAAATAACTAATGATAATGTTACTAAGCCGTTCCGCGAGCATTTCAGTATCTACTCATAATTGAAGTGACGAGATTTATTACTCAAATAAAAATCATTGATGATTTTGTCATTGTTCCCGTCATCGATATTTTTTTGTCATTGTCATGCAGTCACCGATACAGAAAAATCATCACTCAGCCCATCTCTAATACGTATACGCCTCAAAGGCCCAGGATTTTGATAAATGTAGTGGCAAGAAAAGACCAATAAAAAAGGCATAATTATAAAAAAAATATTGGCAAGTTGATTAGTTGCAAGAAAAGACCAATAAAAAAAGCGATTGTGATTTATGGTGTTTCAAGGACCAAAACTTCTTTTTTTCAAAAGTCCCTGTTGTCCAATTTCAGTGTTGCCAGTTAAGTGCTAAATATATATTCATGAATTAATTTTGTATTTTTTATTTATAGGACCACCCCCGCCGCTGCGAGTGCGGTCACTGGTACAAACTGATCGAGAAGCAGCCCGTCTAAACGCGTCTTAAATATTTTAGTTTCTATAGTAGTGGAGTAACACGCAATAATGCGCATCACACGTCTATGGTCAGTGTTGCCATGTGTATTAAATAACAATCAAAGATGCGTTAGTTTGAACATATTACCAAAATCGACAAATCATTAAATAATTGTAAGCATACATAAACTCGTGTTTTATTGCCTACATTAGTTGTGTATTTGTTGGGTTCACTTTTTCAGTGTGTAGTTAAATAAACAAACTTATTTACGGCACAGGATATTTTATTTTTGGTGATGGTACTACCCTTTTGACCTTGTTTCAGATGGTATTCGAAATTATCGCAGGTGCCTGTTGACCACACCATAAGACAGTGATAGAGACGATACAGAATAATCAAATCATCTTTCTATCTGTACCCATGTCTTACTCACTCACTCTCTTGTCTTTCGTAAAATATCATTCCTCACATTCAAACCAAATATGAAATATAGTTTGGAGCGCATTTTCACCACCCTGGTTGAAGATGCAGACTAAGTGCCTTTTAACACCGCTACCGGGTAACCGGCGGCGAACTGTCAGTACAGCCATGTACGTTAGCTTTCATACGCACCGGCGTACGTGGCTATACATTTGCCGTCGGATACTCAGCACCGGCTAGACGGCAACCGGGGCGTGTGAAAAGACTTAGTTAGCATTTCATTTCATTTCATTATGGCTTAGTTCGCATAGTTGAGATATTTTATTTTTGCATACCTACTTGTTAGATTATTGCGGTCTGCACAAAAGTATGAAAAACTACCTTCTCAGCAATGCGAACTAAGCTTGTGCAATGCGCCGCACAATCCTCAGCTATTCTGTTGCATAGACTACGTATAGATACAACGTTACGTGGTTAGTGCCACAGCAGGTGTCAATGTCAGATGGCGGCGCACCTTTAGCCCAGTATAATAAAGAGAAGTCAGCGCACAATCACTATCATGAATGTCTGATTATTTTGCCTCGGTTTGTGCCCTAACAACAAAAACTAGGGTCGCTTCAATTTTAATAGCGTCTGTGAAGTCCGCTTTTCGCTGGGCCCCCATTCCTCGCCCGCACCATCATCTGCTTCTGTACAGTGACTATGCTCGTATTCCGAGCGGAATATACTAATGCCAGGAAAAAACTTGATTATCTTGCTATCCTCATGGACACAGTTCAAAGGAGGAAAAAATATCGTCAAAAAAACACTGCGGTTCCATAACCACCAAAAGTCAGGGGCCCAGGAGTTCCCTACCGGTGGGTTCACGCATTGTCGAGGCGGGCCACGGCTCAGTAGCCGTGGCTTGGTCACCCACGGTTAAGCGAAGATGAATCCGAGGAGGGGATTCTACCAATAAGCCGACTTGGGCGACATCGCAACTGAGGCGGGCCGTGATGTTGTGTGTCCAATACGATACCGCGGCCGAAGGTTGGTGGCCGCGGCGGGAGAGGAGTGCCGGTATTGCGGTGCGCCGATCTCCCTACGTGGCCTGAACGGGATCGCCACCATCTGATGGCCGACGTGGTGTGGCCGCAGAGGAGGTCCCTATTCCCTACGGCCGAATAAATGGTAGGTGGCGGGGTCAATGACCTTTTCACGAGTGCTCTGGTGCGCTTAGCATGATGGCATGTCTTCAATCCTCCGCCTACTTTACAATAATCACCTCGCAAAAGGAGGCCACCCTGCACCTGTCTGCTTCCGTACGACCATAGATTGAAATTGCTGGAAGCAAAGAATCGCCCTCACCAAGGACCGATATGAAGACAGCTCTGCTGCGTTGATATGCCCTGATAATGCCTCGAGTGCATGCCAAACCCACTCTAGAATCCTGATATTTATTATGCATTTCCGCTGCAACTTGGTTATAGGTTTCAAGGAAATGAACGATATCAAGGTACAACGCTCTAATAAAATAATAGTTCAACTTTTAATGAATTTACAGAATAATCAATGGGGGCTAGGTACCGCGTTTGAATTTGCCGCTGGGGTGTCTTCAAAATGTCCAACGTCATAATTTTTTGTCATGTAGGTTGAATTTATTTACAATTTTTTTAATTGTTGTGATTATTTTCTAAATATTTTGATAGGCAGATTAAGGTACGGTATTTAGGTACGGGTTTTACCAAGTACTGCTTTGCTACAGTTTTAGATTTCGGTTAATGTATATTTTTTTCGAAAAAAAGTGGCTGCGTAAAACGATAGCATACTCGATGTTATATTTAATCGCACTGCTATAGCGTTAGAAATGATATTAAATCAAATTTTGCTTCCGTCCGTGCACCTAATAACAACGCTTAACAGCTATGGCCTTACTCAACAGTAGCGCCAACTGGTGAGCAATAAAATGGTAGCCCTCATTAGGTTAGATATACATTCGACTTATCTCAATGTAAACTAGGTATCTAGTAAATCTTACATCTCTTGTCGGATGACGTTGTTTGGTACGCTCAATATAATAATATCTATGGTACGTTCAGGTACGTTCAGAAAATCCAAGACTGGACATTTTTATATCTATTCTGTTCTGTCATTTTCATGGTCATTTTTAAACGTAGTGTTACATACTCTCTGGTCATTTTAAAAACTCAAATCGCGCAATTTACTGTCGAAAATCAAATGAATTGTTTGATGAAAATTAAAAAATTGTTTGGTGGTTAGTTAGAATATTGTGCGAAATTAATTTAACAATATTTAAATTCATAATGGAGAGACAAAACAGTAAGTTACAACAATCAAAATCAAAACAAATTAAGAAATGTATAGGACATTGTTTGTCAACATCTTAACAAAAATTTTACAGAGTGGTATTTTGATTTGTAAGAGTAATTATAACATACAGGACAACCTGCGTACATCATTGTATCCTAGTTGACTTATTATTCTCTTGATCTAGCAGCATTATACAGTTTACTTTCTAACCATGATTGGAATCATCATGTTTTCTGCCAAACACAGTGATTAAAGGCTCTTCCCGTTATAATTAGTCCCAAGGGAAAAGCTCCATGTCTATCATCGAAATCAGAATGGCGACCAGTCAGTATGCTTTCCAGTGGAAATTGTGGATTTATTTTCAAAACATAAGCAGGGTTATCTCACTTTCTTCTTTTCTGTTACTTCATTAATTTATTTATTTAACTATTTATGGACACACTATAGTATAACAGACAAGAAGAAGGAACAGAAATTTGGTACTGTTTATTTAAATTTTATTTTATTAGGTAATGCTTATTTCTATAGAAATCTCTTCCAGCATACCTGCCTACTTCCAGTAAGAGATTTGATGTAGTGTTGTGTGTGTAACGTTATGAGTGTATATGTTATAGACCAAGTGATTAGTATAGCATTATTCATTATGCCCAGACCATAGATATAATAAACAAGGAGATATGCCCGGTAGATGAAAATATATTGGAAACCTGTGTCTCCAGTTTGCCCCTACCACACGGCAACTACTACACATGCAGTTCAGTAAAGGCAATAGATACGCAGTCGCGCACACACCCGCATTTCTTAAATCAGAACGTACTACACAATAAATTATAAACCTTATCCCTTCAAGCACAGCGTGTATATACCAATCACCGTACAAATTACGCACACAAAAACATCGGTCGCTATCGTTGTGCTATGCAAAAGCAATTTATTTTACATACATGCTAGTGATTGACTAAATCGGAAACTTATAGATTCACCCATTTATTAATGTTCAATTTTTTTTTGTTTACTTGAAAATAAATAAAAAAACGGTTTGTCCAGAAAATTTTATAGTTAAAACAAATATGCAGCTAAAAATATAAATTATTAAGTACTTAAATCAAAAAATTCAAACAATCAAAAATCCGGTGACTTTGGTTTAGGCTTTCATAGCGTAATGTTTAATTTATTTTTAATGTAGCAAATTTTAATTGTTTTGTGCTGCTATTATTGTTATTATGTTATGAGTCTGTTTTACTTGAAATAAATAAATTGAATTGAATTGAAGCAGGAGGTATTGTTGAACCCTGCTAGTGCTATGGTGTTTAATCACTGACCTGTAAAGTGGAGGTATTTGTGCAGCACTTGACACTTTGATATTATTGGGGTTGCATTTTTTGTCAAAAAGTTGGTTACGCATTTCTCTACTACGCTGTAAAATAATCAAAATAAGTAATACACACTATTTCGTATCGATTTTCCAACCGGTTGAAAAGGGTTGACAAATTGAAAATAAAATATAATAACAATATTTCATTCGTCATCGACATTGTTATCGATAGCCTACGTTAGTGTATCTGCACAAGCACATCACTAACTCGTCGCAAGGAGCAGCGACCGTACTACGCGATGCATCCGCTCAATGATGTATCGTTTTGTGATCTTTACATTGCTTGTCCAGTCACTTAGCGACAAACTTAGTTAATGGTTAGGAAGCAATGTATTTAATGCAAAAATAGTACAGTCGCTGTGATATTTCAATACAAAAATAACATAGTAGAAGCAAGAAATATTTTACGATTTGTTGTTTTTCATGATTTTAAAGACAAATATAGTGAAATACTTGTACTCACTTATTGTAAGTGATTCTATGATTTACAAAGTTTTGGTTTAGGCTTCGCTTTTTACAAGAAACCACTGAACAACACGGCATTCTTGTAATTTGTCACGATGACGGTCGAAAGCGCACTGTTTAGCGGAGACCGGCCATTTGCCTGTGACATGCTCAGTCAGACCACGTCGCGCGGACACCGACACGCCCCCTTGCCACTTCTCCTGTATTTTATATTTCTATGGCCCAGACAGTTTGAAAAATGCCCTACATGAGTAGCTAAAATCTATACAATATAGAATCAGTTCGGTAGGTAAGTATGATTAATATGTAAGCAATAAAGTCGACGGAGCCCTGGCCTCCTATTTCAGTCTGTAGGGTCTCATCATCACTTTATCCAAAAGATGTCATTTTGTCTTCAGACTCTGTTCTGTTCTTCTCTGGACGAGAAGATACCGCGCATCTCCCTGAACCAGCCGAGTCGGATTCGACGGTTGACTTGTTTCTCGAAGTTGGACCTACCTAACTGGACCATTTGCCCCAGGTAGACATAATCGTACAGATACCGGCACGGTTCTTGAGCGCTCGGCGGAAGAGTGGGGATCGCTTTGCGCATCGTACACTTATGACAAATAAAACGCACACCCGTTTATTATTTATTTTTTCTAAGTTACGGTCTACGTAATTTCTTACTTATAAGATTAAATAATGATTTATTAAATTGAGAAATGGAAATTGAGATAAAAAAAAAGTAACTAACAAAAGTATTTCTAATTTAAAATTATAACTTAGTTCTTATAGTTTGTCAAAAATTACTAAAAAATCTACAACGTACCTACATACTTTTTTTTGTTAACATTTTTGACCTCTAATTTGATTTGTTCATTAATGAAATGAAAAACAATATAGTTTGTAAGTATAGTAGTATAGTTAGTAATGAAAAATAATAGTTTTGCTATAATTACAAACCGACATTATTTTTTTTCCTGCTATATTTTCGATAAATATCACCTTTTATTATTATAACAAAGGTCTAATTAATAAAAAAATCACATAACATATTTGAGTTCTAACTTACCAGATAATTTAAAATGATGCAGTTTAAAAATTTGTAGCAATTAAATTGGCCGGCATTGTACTCGTCGTCGTGAGGTACGTGCAACAAGAGTAAAAACCAATCACGACTGACGGCTATGACGCGATACGCTACGGGCCAATCACTGCACTTTCCCCGCCCCCGCGCCTCACTTCATACCACCAGAGGGACCCAATAATTCACTTTTGCGCACGTGAAGCTCAGCGCTCAAGAACCGTGCCGATGATTGTACACAACTTCGAGTGTAGTCTCCGACCTTGATAGGAGTGGGTGTAACATGGGCATTCAACATGACCTTGGCTTTGTCCTAATAATTTTAAGACCCACTCTTTCGAAGGCATGAAGCTGAAACCCGTAGCCAAATAGTAGCAGCCAAACTAAATAACCCGGGGCCTTCAGCGAATATCTTGAGGATATTCCGAGTATAAGATTTGCCACCCTGGTCGAAACACTTTCCTCCCTCAATACGTTGGTCCCAAAACTTGTGGACGATAAACCCGACACCACCCTGTGACTGCCGGTCACCGTCTCGGAAATAGAGCAAATTACCGGATTTAAGGATTATCGAGTCCTCCCCCTCTCTTCGGACTTCAGATAACCTTATGATACTCCATCGTATCCTACTCAATTCTTCCTCGAGTTCGATGATCTTCTCGTCGGTCCGGAGTGTACGCGTGGTAAATGTTGCCAGGGCCAGTAATTGCGGTTTGAATTCTGGTAGTTCGCTCTCGTCCAGGGATTCTTCGCACTCCTTGCCAAGCCCTGACGAGCGGTCCCTCCTCGGGTTCCTCTTCGCTTCACCGTGGTTGTCCAAGCCACGGTTACTGAGCCCCCCCGCCTCGACAATGCGGGAACCCACCGGGGGGGGGGAAGGGTCTAACCTAACCTAACATGACGGAGATGACGATCGCTGAGTTCGCTCACTTCAGCTCCCGAGCTCACTTCGCTCTTGGACTAATTCGTGCAAATATTATTTTATGCTAACCGATTTTATAATCCCGCCGACCAAATAATAAAATTTTGCTGTGTAAAAACTTTTTCGCAGATATTTCTTGCTGACCGAATATTTAAAATTAAAACCATACTAATGTACTACAATTATCGAATTGCCCAACAGGAACGTAGCAATATTCATAATGACTAGACAATGTGATAAATAATGAAGTTTAAATCAATATGACATTGCCTGGTTTGACATGAGTTGATTCATATTGCCCGGATATTATTACATAAAACCTTAATCACTTGGTTCATGAAATATATAATTGTCAGGCACAGATTCTTCGTAATATCCGGCTCGAAGGACCAGCATTCAGGGTTGACTGTATGTTTGTTGATTGTTGAGTAAAACTTCAGGCTTCTTGTTTCTTAGTTTATTTCTTCTTATTCCCAAGGGTGGCTTGCTGCTGATGGTTGAGTGACAAAATGTTGAATGACAAATGTTGCCGCCCGTCCTTTATATAATTTTACTTAGTGCTGGTAAAGGATAGCGTAGAGCCCAGATAATTTCCGCTCGGCTGATCGCAGCCCGCCTTGCGCAGAGAAAACGACGTTTCCTAAAAATGAAACCTAACTAGATCGATATATCGCCCCCAAAAGGCCCTGCATACAAAATTTCATGAAAATCGTGTACAAGAATTGCTCGTTTAAAGGTATTAGATCAGATATATGTTCGTATTTCAATAACTAGTTTTTTAATTATTAAACATTGCACCTGCTATGTTGTCTCTCTCTTCACCATCCTTGGTTGACTTGTACAGAAAGCCTAAGGCATTAAGTCCGATTTTTGTGCATGAAGTCTAAATAAATAAAGCTATGGATGTTCACAACATGTTTTACAGTCAACTTCCGTTTTAAAGCAAGGTTAGTGGATGCTTTTAAAAACCACAAATTACTTTCAACATTTTGTTTAAACTTATATTTCTAGTGGTGACGTACAACATACAAGAAGCGTACATAGCGGATGGCTTTGCAGACGACTGCGATGAGCTCATGCACAGATGTCTCCAATTTGGAACGCTCACGTTTGAGATATTCTCCGACATATGGAAGGAGATGAAGCTGTCTTGTGTTTTCCAGTAAGTTAGTTTATTAAGTTCAGGATTATGAAAATTTTGATCAAATATTGTTTTAATAATATTTCATATTATAATCTACATACTATTTTTTCCTCAATTGATCATCAAACTTGAACCTCATTTATCATATTTTTTAATTTAAAGGGCTGGACCTAAGCCCTTAACCATAAATATCGAAAAATAGGCACGTAAATATTATTATACATATATATATTTATTTTTCCCTTGTCCTAGAGTTCATCAAAAAGATGGACCCTAATCTAATTACAATCTAGCCTTGTATATAGACTAACAAATAATTTAATTATAACCAAAACTATTAAATAGACTTTACTAAGAATGTTTCCAATGGCACAGCACTTTTCTTATTATCTGTAATACTCTGTAAATAAAACTACCTTATAAAATGCTCACATGAGTCAGTAAAAGGTAAAAAAAATTGCTGCCTGTTTCTGTCAGTTTTCCACTTACTTCTTCTTAACCATTCAACAGATTTTGTTACGGTTTTAAAGAATAGAAAGAATGACGCTTCCTGATAAACGAGGGAGGCTTTTATATAATTAGTCCTGAGCGAAGCCCATGCAGATTATTGGTATTGATATAAAATGTATTTTTGTAGTGGGAGAGCTTCAGGTTCAGAAATAGCAGAGTTGTCAGAAGAGCTGTTAATGGTAGCCAAGAATTACATGGTGGCTGATACTGGCAACTTTGAGGTGAGCATTATTTTATATTACAAACTAGCAGAACCAAAAGACGTTGTCCTGCCTGGGCCCGAGACCGATTGTAGCGCCACCTACCGGGTCAAATAGTAAATCTATACCATCCAGGAACCCACGCAAATACACCAAATAAAAATAATCAAAATCGGTCCAGTATTTTTGAGTTTTACGCTTAAGGTTGCCCTAGTCGATCATTCTTCCATGCAAACGTAGTCTGGCGATTACTCCACTGTTTGACGGTGTACATTCAGAATAAAAAATAATAATAAATTTTTCTCATCATTACATAGCCCTGCATGGAAACAAAAAGTATATATTTGAGAGTATGAGCGTCGAAAGTTCCATATATCAACAATGATTTTATTTTATTACTTTTAAGAAGGCTAACAGTCTTATAACAAATCAATTAATTCAAACCGAACAGTTAAAGACGCCAGCAAGGACGCCCTTAACAGGTTAAGTCCTTAACAGTCCTTGCTGTGCTCGTCTTAATGCAAAATAAGTCAACATCGTGCTCAGAAGACACATTATTGAAGCTTTGAGCGCTTCTTATAAGAAAAGCATTGCGCCTATAATTAGTAGTGGTAGAAGGCACACTTAGTAGTAGCCTTTTACGCAATCCAATAGAGTTAATGAGCCGCCTACGATCCAATGGCAGAAAATGGTACCTCTTACAATAATGACTGTAATCTATAGATACTTGGTGCGCCTTATAATCTAGATAACTCAGAAAAATTTTCTGGATGCCCTCAATGCGTGGTGTACGTTACTCCAGCCAGAAAGTATCTCCTAGAGATATATGAGTAGAACGTATAGTTGGTGCCTTATCTGCTGTAAATGTGCCCCCACATAAAAAATGTGTGCCCCCTGTCGTTTTGAAAAAAAAAACGGAAAAACGATTCTTGCTGGCGTAACGTTTTTCTAGCAGGAAAATTCTAAACGAGTGATCGGAGAGAGAAAAATTGTGCATGGCCAGAGAGCTTATATGTGTGCCACTATGTGCCCCCAAAAATAAAATGTGTGCCCCTTCAGATTTTCGAGATATTGCGTTTCCTGCTGCAGTAACGTTTTGATGAATCCTATATCTCTAAAACCATTGCATGTGCCCCTGTAGAATAAACATACACGAGTAGCTCTTAATGTGTGCCTCAATTAGATTTAAGAAAATATTTATAGTTTTCAAGTTATCGCGGTTTTATGAAAATCCGAAAAAACATCGCAGCGCCTAAATGAGACAAGGCATAAATTCGCTGAAAACTGTATTCGGTCCTTCTTGACGCTAATAATAACCATACAAAGTTTCAAAACGCTTCATGCATGCGTTTTTGAATAATCTTGCTAAAAGTCAAAACGATGGTGTCATAACTTTGACGGCAAAATACAAGGAACTGGCTAAATCTCAGATGTGTAGGTGTAAACCAAAATCATGTGCCTTTAGTCAAAAATATATGGTGAAAATATTGAGCTTGGAATGTTTCGCATTAAGTAAATATAAACAAAAAATCAAATTAAGTAAACAACGGCTGGTTATCCGACCAAATTTGAATGACTACTAAAAAGCGACGGATTCATACATATCGATGACCTTCTTTATTGGACATATTATACCTAAGCTGTTGTCCGTACAGTTCCGTTCAAAAGTTTTGGGGGCTAATTAAAAAATATATTAAATGCACCTTGTGACTATATTAATAAACAGCTTGTTGATGTGGAAATTATTATTTTTCTTCCCTTAATTTTAATTCTTAAAGTAATTATTGCATCAAATCACAGATCAAATTTCCTACGTATAAATATTAGAAATAATTTGCACGTTGTGTAGTCATTATTATTTAAATCACAGATCAGTTTTTCATCTAAGTCTAACTTATAATTAGTAAATTCGCATCACAAAAAATCACAGATCAGTATTAAGAATAAGTTTAGTATTGTGTAAAAAAATATTAAATTTGAAATGACAGATAAATAATTCTCTTACGAGTAATTTGCTTATACAAAGATTCAGATAAAGTGTGTTAGTATAGTAAACCGCATAAAGATATAAATGTAAACATCGAATGTGTACAAATTACCTGATGGTATTTGGCTATAAATAAACATATTTATCCCATATATGTTACAACATTATCACCTGACTGTGGAATGACACTTATATGTTTAAAACATCATCAAATCAAAATTATGTGACACTACATCAGCTTTAATATAATCGTTGGATAATAATTATAAATCCCTCATAGGTACATAATACGACATACAAAATGGAAACACGTTGTTGCAACACAGATCATTGTAATCATTGTAATCAGAGCGTAACATATATATATAAAGACAAATACGAGCTTTTTATTTATATACAAAAAGAGCCACCTCTTTTTATTAGTAGTAGGTATTCATCATACATTTCATGAACTATATTTTTTTTAAACATCGGGACCAATCAAATTTTTGGTCAAAGACCTAGCAAATGGCAAATATCTGGATGTATTTCTTTCGTTCACACATATATTACTGGATGTAATTTAATGAAATTTAGAATGGAGAAGATAGCTTACCTTGGAATAGCACTTAGTCTATTATTTATAATGTACTTAATCATGTGTAAGGTCATAGAAACGGCTAGTAGAATATAATCCAATAACAACTTTATTTTATTATTTATTACTTTTCTACTTCAGTGTACTCAGGCACAACACGTGTGAACCGGTTAGTGAGTAAAATAAAGAAGGTCATCGATATGTATGAATCTGTCGCTTTTTAGTAGTCATTCAAATTTGGTAGGGTAACCAGCCGTTGTTTACTTAATTTGGTTTTTTGTTTATATTTAATTCATGCGAAACATTCCAAGCTCAATATTTTCACCATATATTTTTGACTAAAGGCACATGATTTTGGTTTACACCTACACATCTGAGATTTAGCCAGTTCCTTGTATTTTGCCGTCAAAATTATGACACCATCGTTTTGACTTTTAGCAAGATTATTCAAAAACGCACGCATGAAGCGTTTTGAAACTTTGTATGGTTATTATTAGCGTCAAGAAGGGCCGAATACAGTTTTCAGCGAACTTATGCCTTGTCTCATTTAGGCGCTGCGATGTTTTTTCGGATTTTCATAAAACCGCGATAACTTGAAAACTATAAATATTTTCTTAAATCTAATTGGGGCACACATTAAGAGCTACTCGTGTATGTTTATTCTACAGGGGCACATGCAATGGTTTTAGAGATATACGATTCATCAAAACGTTACTGCAGCAGGAAACGCAATATCTCGAAAATCTGAAGGGGCACACATTTTATTTTTGGGGGCACATAGTGGCACACATATAAGCTCTCTGGCCATGCACAATTTTTCTCTCTCCTATCACTCGTTTAGAATTTTCCTGCTAGAAAAACGTTACCCCAGCAAAAATCGTTTTTCCGTTTTTTTTCCAAAACGACAGGGGGCACACATTTTTTATGTGGGGGCACATTTACAGCAGATAAGGCACCAACTATACGTTCTACTCATATATCTCTAGGAGATACTTTCTGGCTGGAGTAACGTACACCAATGCGTGACTTATGGATCCCATATTGAGGGTTCCAGACTTGCGATGCATATTCTATTGCTTCAAGTGGCTGCGCACGAACGAACAGTATAAAACTTTGATAACGGAAACAGGCTTAGGCTCTGATTACAAATCCTAATGCCCTCGAAGCCTTGCTCACTATACCGTCAATGTGTTGGTCAAACAGTAATTTGCTATCTTGTATAATATCTAAATCCCTTATGCTGTTAATTTTGCCCAAAGTAAGTCGGTTGAGACTATAGATTGAATTTACTATATATTTCTGTCGCATGAAGGTGATTTGAAAACATTTAGAGAAATTCAACTGGAGCAAATTATGTTTGCAATATTTTTCAAATCTATTCAGATCAGCTTGTAACTGGTGAGTATCCGAGATATCACTTATAATCTTGTGAACCTTCATGTCATCAGCATATAGCAACGTAAGAGTGCTTGAAGGAGTTTACAACATCAGCAATAAACTGAGTGAAGAGTAAGGTCCCCAAAACTGAACCCTGTGACACACACGAGGGGACCGTGTAACGTGTGAAGTGCAACCTTGGAGAACCACAGCCTGACTCCGATTCTCAATATAAGACGAAAACCATCTATATTGGGTATACCGGATTTGAGCAACTTCTCTAGTAGCAGACGATGGTCGATAGGGTCGAACCACTTGCTGTAGTCGGTATAAATGACATCCACCTGCGCGCTTTGATCCATACCACCCGATATAAACTTATGCGATAACGCCAATTTAGTCGTAGTGGATCGCTTTTTGAGGAAGCCATGTTCCTCCCCGTTGTGAAAAGGGGTGATGAATGCTGATTTCCAGATTTTAGGAACTATACCCTCACAAATAGATCGATTGAATAGGATACACAATGGGACCACCAAACTAGCAGCACATTGTACTATAAACTCCGGGGGTATTAGATCCGGGCCACCCGATTTAGAAAGATCCAAAGATTTGATCAATTTCAGTACTCTAGCATGAGATATTTCTAATGTACTGGTAAATGCAACACTACAAACACCACTATAAGTCTGCTAAGTTGTACTGGCACAGGTTCATGGAAAGTGAAGTGGAAGTACGCCGCAAATAAATTGCTGATATCCTCACCACTACTCGCCGTGACGTCACCATACTGCATGAAGTTAGGAATTGCATTAGAAATTCTCCTACTTTTCATATATGACTAGAAAGATTTTGGATTTTTGCATAGCATGTCTTTTCCTTTCCATTTTCAAATTAATGGCCCTGCTCCGTAACAAGGAAAATAAATGAAAGTCAGAGATATTACCATACGTTAAGTTTATGAGGCTGCTTTTAACGCATCTTTGAGCGCAGAATAAATACCATAAGAAGAAGAAAAGTTGCAAAACAATCAAAATACAGGGATAGCACAGATACATTTAGTAATTTTTTCATGATATCCATATTCCCAAAGGTCTCTTTATAAATATTGCGCTCGTTTTCTTCCTAAATCATCATCCATTTCGCTACAAATACGCAAAATGTGTATTCGTACGCAAACTAGCTTCTTACTGCTCATCACAGAATCTACCTCTTTCGCACGTGTTGTCGGATGAGATAGCATGCATTTTACCCCGCGCACAAAATAGTTCGTGCCGTCGACTAACAACACATTTAACCATTCATATTTTTGTTACTGTAGTTTATGATTTTTAAAACCTCATAATAACAACGAGCAGAATAGTTATAATGCATCTATGCCACCACTTACGAACTAATGATCTGACGTCACACGAAATCCTGCATCGCGCAAGCAGAGTTTTCGGCGCGATTTGAACACACAACAGTCTGAAAACCACCGTCAGACGATTGCCCGTACCAGACACAGCACCCGTCTGGTCGGAAGATCCTCCCTTTTCAATGATGGGGGGTTTTTACACCGTGTTCCAAATACTTCCAAATTACTACCCCTAACCTCTAAAAAATCTTATAATATAATATATTAAAACTTAGTTTCTCTCCCCAGGAATCAGTAGCCGGCCTCTTCCTCGTCTACAGCCTCATAAACTTACAGCCATACCCCAACTTCGCAAAACTCCGCATAGTCCAAGAAGACATACCAGCTATAGAACGCCTAGAGTGCTTGGCCAGACGGGATAGTCGACAGGATGTACTGTACATACTCGGGTCGGTGCTCATTAAGGGACCAGTACAGTACCAAGCTGTGGTACGAGAGAGAGGCATGGAGAATCCTATCAGGAAGTATTTGGAAGGTACATAGTAGTCTATGGAACATAAGTTAGGAATACGCTGTGATACGGGAGAGGGAAAGGCGCATTGAGTATTCTCTTAAATAGTGTACCTATAATGACAGAACATATTTTACAAAGTTTTTGAATAGTACATCCCTTGAGACTAAAAAGGTGCAGTTTTCTTAGAGCTAAATTATTACATGATTAGTCAAAGAAGTCGCTTTTGCCCAACAGTGGTCCGCAACCGCAAAGGAATATAAATTGTAAAGAAATGGAATAAGATTTTTTCTCTCGTTGTTTATTTACATCTAACTTCCAAAGATCAATCAAATTCATTAGTTAAGTATGGTTGTCATGCCGGTACTTCGTGATTAACTTTGCAATTGACTAGCTGTTACCCGTGACTTTATCCGCGTCAAACTCGTTAAAGAAAAAAACGGCCAAGTGCGAGTCGGACTCACGCACGGAGGGTTCCGTCCCACTATCGCATAAAACGGCACAAAAATCACGTTTGCTGTATGGGAGCCCCACTTAAATATTTATTTTATTCTGTTTTTATAGCGGCAATAGAAATACATCATCTGTGAAAATTTCAACTGTCTAGCTATCACGGTTCATGAGATACAGCCTGTTGGCAAACAGTTCCCGATACCTACAATCAAGGGGTCTGTAAGTCAAGAGTGAATAGGTTACTTCTAGGCAAGCGTGCTTCACCGTTGACCACATCATCGCTTACCATCAGGTGAGATAGTGGTCAAGCGCGAGGCTATAGATATTAAAAAAAAAGACAGACAGACGGACCGCGGAGTCTTAGTATAGTTCTCGCCAAACTTCTTGGCCGTCCTGAAGTTGGCTACAATGGCTGCGCAGTAGTAAATCTCATACAAAAACATCACCGTTTCGTGCCTCGCACATCCGGTAAACCAACTTCAGGGCGGCCCAGAAGTTTGGCGAGGATTATAATAAGGACCCGTTTTTTCCCTTTGTGTACGGAACCCTAAAAAAGATTAGAGAGGTCTTAATTTTTTTTTATTCGCAACCCTTTTTCTTTTTCTAACATAAAATAACGTTTCAGAGACTAGCCGGAACAAACAGACAGATAGACCGACAGACAAAAACTTTAAAATTGTCTTTTTTTTAAAAGTACCGTATGTACTTTCATATTGGATTTGGTAAAACCCTGTTATTTGGACTTTACTAACGCTCACTTAAATTTTAATGTTACATTAAATATGTATATTTAAACCTATTTTTTTGTCACCAGGCCAAACAGACCATTTCGGCGTTCAACCCAAAGGAGTGTTCCACAGGCAGAGAGAAGAATTAGAGCTAGTTAAATTTCTTAGGTACCATAGTGTTCGGTATACCACCGCAAAAGAGAATATTCATGGTAAGTATAGAACGTGCCTATAAAGCTTGCTTGACAATACACATTCCTGTAACTTGCATAAACTTGTGCAAGTAGCTTGCATGCATTTGTGATATTATAATTTCTGATTGGTGAGTTTCACAATGGCATGCAAACTACTTGTGCACTTTATGCAAGTTGAATGCATGTGTATTTTCGCCCTTACTTGTGTAAAAGTGTGAAAGTAGCTTGCATGCATTTGTGACGTTATAATTTTTGAAAGTTGGTATGCAACCTACTTGTAAACTTTTATGCAATTGAGGGAATTGACAACACTAACGTAGCATATAAGCACAATCTGTTACTAACTGCTAACAACTTATGGACTGATATAGGTCTCGCATACAGATATTTTATTTATTTATTGTGACATTATAACTTCTGATCGGTGAGTGTCACAATGGCATGCAAACTACAGGATATTTTCGCTCTTAAGGTAAAATACACATGCCTGTAACTTGCATAAGAGTGTGACTATGCAGGTAGCTTACATGCCGTTGTGACGTTATAACTTCTGATTGGAGTGTCACAATTGCATGCAAACTATTCACACACTTTTATGCAAGTTACAGGCATTTTATTATGTATTTTCTCCTAAGAGCGAAAAGAAGAAGAGTGATATGAAAGAAAAGGGAGTCAGTGATGGCGTGACGAGGGACAGGACGGTAAGGACGAAGAAACATGTTGCGCCGACCCCAAGTAACATGGGGCAAGTGCAGGATAAATGTTTTTTTACGGCCGCCACAAGTCACTTAATTCACTCTACCTGTCTTCAAGTCTACCTTTAAACTTGATATCTTAAAGCCTGGGTAGTTTTGTATATATCATGCTTATCTTTCAGGTGTGAAACCCGATGACCGTAACCTGAAATTCTGGAACACAAGCTTCCCGAATACTCTAGAGACGAGTTTGAAGAAAGCCATCAGCGGCGCGATTATTGATGAGGTCGAAGATGGTAAGAAAAAACTAAAATAGATTGGTAACATTTTTTGCACACAACACTATACATATTTTTATATTCATGTATATATTTTTTGTCCACCAACCCGCACTGGCCCCGCTTGGTGGATTACGGCCCATTCCCTCTCACAGAGAAGAGGACTGCACGCACAGAGGACCAAATGTGAGTCTAAGTGTGGTAAAGGGGGTCCATCCATCCTATCCTAGCATTCCTAGCATGTCTGTGACGCGAACCCATAAGTTTCGCACCTAACAAAATCGCTCAACTCGGATAACGATTTTTCCTTTACCGTTTTTGGAGCAGTGGTGACGAAACAAGTTACACAAATGTGCCTGAGCAGTGGTGGCCCAGTGGTATCAGCCCCGATTTATGTGTCGTAGGTAGAGGGTTCTAATCCAGGCAGGCGATTTACTATGAGTGTGTGTGTCCACTGCTCTATAACGGTGAAGGAAAAGTCAGCCATCGTGAGGAAACCGTCAAGTCCTAGAACCAAAAATTCGAAGACTTGTGACATCCACCAATCCGTTCTGGGCCCCAGTGGTGGATTAAGGCCCATTCCCTCTCTCACAGCGAAAAAGACTGTCCCAGCAGTGGAAACATTAAAAAGGCTGCTGATGATGAATGTGCCTGCCTAGGTTCGAACCCACGACCGACCTATACGTAAATCGCCGTTACCACTGGGCCATAACCGAAAGGCCAAAAAGACTTGATCCACATAAATCCAACTACTTAACGAGTGTCCCTAGTATTGCCCCACCCCTAAGTAATTATGGAAGAAACTGAGAGGTGGTTTTTGTTAACTTTTCAACGTTTTTGCAGTTGGCTCCAGTAACAGCTTTGACCATATTAAGAATCTCAAGTCAAAAGCGATGAAGTCCAAAGTGAATCCCATAAAGCATCTTCAAGGAGTCAAAGATAGGTATGTATTTCTTCTGTTTTACTAATTCTTGAAAACCAAGCAAATATACCTTTTCCAACCTTTTATTTTAATATTGACATGGGCAGACCATAATTTATTGTTAGGCAACCATAGAAAAATTTGTAATATTTCATGGACGCTGTTTTTTCTTTACAATGGTAAAGCGACGTGCTTTTTAGCTCCAATATTTATTGAGCCCAGTGAACAAAATTCAAGTTGAATTTTACATAAAAAATATGGCTGTGTAAATTAAATATTTTCATTTTATTTACATTGGTATTATAATTTATCTATAAGATTGCATTGTATTTATGTGTGTTCAGATCACATCCTGCAACTGAATTTGAAAGCAGTTATCCTCCACCGATTAAGATGAAATTTTGCCTACACGTTTAGTTTGGATAACAATGCATAGTTAGCTAAGTGACGTCATTCTAAATCCAATACGGCGGAGTAGCATTTTTTGTGCCATGCTATGAATATCAAATGAAAGGGTTTGCTGAGAAGAATACGAAAAAAGCTTGTTTTAAAAAAAAAAAATTGTGAATAATTTATTTCAAAATAACTGTGCACCTCGCTGGACTGCGAAACCACTCTCGCCCAATCGCGCAACGTCCCATGCGCCAATAGCGAGAGTGGAATGTCAGAGTGACAGTGAAAGCGCCAGGTGCATAGTTATTTTTACCGAACAGTATTTAAAATTCTTCCTTCCCCGCTATGCCAGCAAACCATGTTAACAAAAAATAAACTCCTTATGTCACAGATCGAAAAACACTTCCAGTCCGGACCCCGAACCCGAAACCAGCACATCCATAGCTATCGAAACAAGAGCCAAAAAACGTGTGAGGACCTCGAATTCAGGTGGAGACAGCGATTATACCGCCAAAGATTCTGACGATGGATACGAAGACCATTCAAGCGAAGAGGAACTGGATTTGATAGACTTCACCAAGAGAGAGACTGAAGATGAAGAAGACCAGGAGATCGAAGCTTTGGAGGCCTTGAGAGGAAGTGCAGAAATAGAACTTATTGATGAACAGTCCCAACCTTCAACTTCAGGACCAAGTTCTTCTTCACCTTCAGTATCTTCTGCAGACACACGTAAAATGAATTTGAAAAGACCCATATTGAAGTCGAGGTTTAAAAAGATGGGTATGTTGCCGGTGGCTTTTTCGGCCAGGCGAGAGGAATAGATAAGGACTAGAATAAACAATTTATGATGATTCCTGTCAGGAATGTTATGGTTATATATTAAACCGGTTTCCGATACTTTTACGGATATGAAATTATTTCGGATTATCTGTTAGTTCCGGTTACGTATTTTAGATTTTTATTAATATACGAGATACTCGCGGCTAGTGTGTGGCTCGGCGAGGCAGAAAAACCTATCATGACGTGTCTCATTTAGACTCCCCTATTCGAAATTATACGACACTTTTAAATAGGCTTCGGTACGGATAGACTTTTATTTTGGATATTTGATAGTTTCGCTTACGGTTACGGAGCTCCTTAACATCCCTGATGCCTTTAGTATTTTTAAGGTAAAACTACTTTTAGTTCCATTTTTAAGCACCAGAGGGGCCATACTCTGACGTGTTAAAACTATCATGGTTCCGCTGTAAGAAAGGGTTAGCGCTATTTGTCTTGTATATATCCATCTCTCTCTCACAAATAGTTTTGACTCGTCATGGTAAGGCCGTAAATTCAACGTATAGGCATAAATATGTTGTATGCAAAGGCGAAGCAAGCGCGGCACTGTGTTTAAATCAACATAATTATCAACTTTTCTCCTACTCTTGGCGCTCCTCCCATACCCCATAAATGGATCCCGGATCCGCCCCTCTTGTTATGGATTAGAAGTTAACTGTACAGGATCTTATAATTTAAATATTCGTAAGTATATGTTTTACGCCCCGACGAAAAAAGAGGGGTGTTATAAGTTTGATCTCTGAATACTTTTTAAGAAAATGCCTGGTATAATAATTTGCATTGCAAACAATTATAAAATTTAGTTTTTATTTTTGTGTTTAATTTAACTTTATATAATCTGCGACAAAAGTACAATACTTCTGTATATTTTAAAATCCTATATTTCTGTACCTACAACTACTCGGTCAAAATAACTGTGCACCTCGCTGGAATGCTACTCCACTCCCGCCAACCCACGCAGCGTCCTGCGTTCGCTTCGTGCGCCGATAGCGAGAGCCAAACGTCAGAGTGACGTCACAATACCTGGAGCATAGTTAAGTTGACTGTGTTGTATTTCCGTTACTATGTTTGTCATTAGTTCTTTAATCGCAAATCAGTTATGTTTTCTGTGATAATAATTTAATATTATTTTTATATTAATTTAAAACTTAACAGGGTTTTAAAGTTTTAACTATACTTACGTGTTATTTTATGAATAAACATTTGAAAATCAACTATTTAGTATTTTTAGGTTTCCGTACCCAAAGGGTAAAACGGGACCCTATTACTAAGACTCCGCGGTCCGTCTGTCTGTCTGTCACCAGGCTGTATATCATGAACAGTGATAGCTATGCAGTTGAAATTTTCACAGATGATGTATTTCTGTTGCCGCTATAACAATAAATACTAAAAACAATAAAATAAATATTTTGGTGGAGCTCCCATACAGCAAACGTGATTTTTTGCCGTTTTTGCGATAATGGTACGGAACCCTTCGTGCGCTAGTCCGACTCGCACTTGGCCGGTTTTTTAGTCTTCTCTAAATTCTGAGTGTACTTCTAAAAGTAGTGAATCATCACGAAGTTGCCCGAAGGTTTATATGTTATGTGATTATCGGTCTTGCTGCTAGCGATATATCACCAACTTTGGGCTATCGCTCAGTTAGCCTTTCACACATCAATTAAAAAACATTACCCTCATTATGGCACAATCGGGTAAAATGCGCTTAAAGTCGTGAAGTCTAGTTAGAACTACAAGAAAACAAAAACATGTTATACACATTCATTTATTGATATCTAATATTTAGGTACATTTTAATTTTTACTATACAAAATAATATCGTATTCATCGTAGGACACTTTTGTTTGAACTTCATTTCTTAGGCCAATGCAATTGAAGGGTTTATAAACTGATCATTCAAAAATGCAACTTGCATGCAACAAATAAATACTTAAAAAAATAATTGTCAGATTTTTTACAAAATTCAAATTATGGAACTGATTCTTACGGGCAAGTTAAGCAAATAAATAACTTAATAAAAATATACAAAAATACGTAGTAGATTAGGCCTTAAATTAAGCATTGTTATTATATTAACTGTTCTTTAAAGTATTGTTATAATTGTAAATAAAACAATGTTTTGCAGCTACCGGAGAGTTAGTTGGGCGCCAGTTACGCTGTTGATTATTGCTTGAATGTGACCATATATCAAACAAACCTAATATTATAACACAACTCAAAAATATACAAGTATATAGATCTATATACAATCTTCGGGGCGTCCAGTTTTGGCCCAGTTGATCACTTTATCAGTTCGCAAATTTTTGACAGTTTATAATCCTAAGAGATTTATTATAAAATTACTGTTTGCAATTAGCCGATAAAACAAGCAAGGACCCCTATGTTCAGTAGTGGCTGCAATTATGATGCTATGCAAGCAGAAGATCCGTAATATGTGGACTACTTAGTGGTTGTGGTAGATTAGTTTTAGTTAGTAGTTATGGAGTACTTATAGTCACGTATCTGAAGGGTATTTATCTAAAGTCGTCCTATATTGTAAAACTAGACTATCACAATGATCAACAATCACTAACGCATTTGTAACGCCTATCGTATTCTATTCGTCAAGTAAAGGAGTGATATTTACGACGGGCAGGCAAAGGTTACGATCGTCAACATTATTTGCTAGAGATTCAAGAAAACATTTTGTTAATGTGCAAGTGAAATTAGTATCTCCATTATCCTCTCAAGAGTTTTGTAGGTGTTCCTAGTAGTTGTTTTTAGGGTTCCGTACCCAAAAGGTAAAAACGGGACCCTATTACTAAGACTCCGCGATCCGTCTGTCTGTCACCAAGCTGTATCTCAAGAACTGTGATAGCTAGACAGTTGACATTTTCACAGATGATGTGTTTCTGTTGCCGCTATAACAACAAATACTAAAAACAGAATAAAATAAATATTTAAGTGAGGCTCCAACACAACAAACGTGATTTTTTGCCGTTTTTAGCGATAATGGTACGGAACCCCTCGTGCGCGAGTCCGACTCGCATTTGGCCGGTATATTTATGACCCCTTTTTCAATATATACTATTACCATTAATAAAGAACTAGGGCCATAACAGACGTTGTCCCGTCCGGGCCCGAACCTGATTGCAGCGCCACCTACAGAGTCCTATTGTGAATCTAAACCATCCACGGGTGCGTTATCTGCTGTTGAAAATTCATTCAACCAATCACAGCAGATAACGTGTGCTTGACAATTTGTCACATTAATTCTGAAATAATTTTGAGCTGGGAAACTCGGGGTTGGTCATTCATTTTTATTCTTATTTGGGGTTGAACAGTGTATTTTGAAAAGTCACCACAATTTCAAAGAGCAATTTTTCTGCGAACTAAATATTTATAAACTTATTAAAGTTGATTCAAAAACAATTTTTCGTTCACCGTAACCTTTATCTTGCGCCGTTTGATTTAGTATTTCGCTAAAAATCGTGTTTCTAAGCGTATATTAATTTGATTATATTTTTGATTACATATATGAAAAAGTGTCGCATTTTAAATGTTTGATGGCAATGGAATGATTATAAATGCATTCAATTATTTTAAACGCTTTTGATAATTTTAACACTCATAATTTGGCTATTTTAACAACTTTATTAGAATCACACAACCTCTTTCAACTACTCAGAGTTCAAAATTCGAAGAAGAATAAATTACGTATACCACAAACTACGTTCTATTTCAAATTTGATTGAAGTTTGTTAGACGTGCTTTCTTGCAACTCTAAGACCACGTAAAAATCTGAAAAAGGTAATAATTTAACAATTATCATTTCGTTCTACTATCGCTAATTCGTCGTCTTCGCCGGAAGTATTCGTTTTGGCGTCAAAGTGTAAATTGGCTTCAGAAGACCCATTGCTAGATTCGTGGGATCTTGGACTTGCGCTAGTCTTCCTAACGTAAAGTATATTTGAGTCTAGTCTGTTGTGATCGCTGAAATAAGCGCTTCCGTCCGATATTCGGTTCAATTTGTGTATCTGTTCTCTTAGTTCACAAACTTGGCTGTACAACTTCTTGTTCTCTCTCAGGATTGCTATATTTTCGGTTTCCAACAACTCCCGTTTACTCCATTGTACAGTGTTTTCTGATTTCAACCTCTCTATTTCCATTCTTAGTTCGGCGATCTTTTCTTCTAAGACCTGTTTGGCTGCTACTTCGTCTTGCAGCTCGTTTTGCAGCCTTTCAACTTCGCTATGACAGGAATCAGTAGAACCTAAGGTCCTGTCGCTGTGAGTTACTTCCAGTTTGATGTTGTGTAATTCCGCGGTTAAATTTTCGATTTTGGACTGAAGGAATGCTTTCTCGTCCTTCTCTGTTTGAAGGGTCTTACATGTCTCGTCTAGCCGCAGTCTTAGCTCGCTTAGTTTGTTAGCGAGGACATTGTCTACGTTTGAGAATTTGTGCGAGTCTAAGGAGGCTCTCTGCCGCATCGAAGGTTCATTGGGAGAAAGGTATCCTACGTTCTTCCGCCTTAACTCTACCCCGTCCTCAGTTGTAAGATCGCCGGCTAGTATCCTGCTCTCTCCTATACTTAAAAGCTTTTCGTTGTCTCTTTTCAATTCGATTAACTGTTGTTCTAGGTCGTTCTTTTCCGTTTTGGAGGCTGTTAGCTCTTTGGAGAGTGTGTCAACTTTGTTTTTTAATGCTTTTGTTTCCTCTCGTGCCTTGTTTCGTTCGTTGCGAACCTTGCTCCACTTTTCGCGCCAGTTTGCCGTGCAATCGGACCACCAGCGCATGGTTTTCTCCATCTGCGTGGCCCTAGCTCTGGCTTCGTCGAGTTCTCGCTGGTAATGGGCCTCTTTGGCCTCCCAGTCCGTGTTGGTATATCGCATAGCACCCCCATCGTGGTCTCTGCTCCGTCGGTGACTGCCTCCGTGGGAGCTTTGAGCCATTTTTCATTTATGGTGATAGAATCTGAGAAAGAGAGAAGATGTCGATTAAATAGTATAATAGAAGAAGGATGACGCCGCCAAGAGCGGCCCAGAATGAGGTGGCGAGCGATTTGGACGCGTAATATGAGAGCTGGTTTGAGACGGTGGTGGAAAAGAATACCTAGAAGGACTTCGGAAAGACCTTTGACAAGCTGGGGGCAAGCCCGCTACAATATTCCAATTACTGATTTTGACAATTTTCTGAAAGCCAGAATCAACATTGGCGACCTTCAGCAAAGAGCAGTCAATGAAGCTTGACGAGTCCAGGAGAAGCAATTCAACCATCTTGGATCCCGCAACCCTCACTACTAATTTCTTTCACACATTCCAGTTCCAGCACGATGGCCTGCGAGCTGCCTCCATGCCCGCCCTGTCCCCCGCCCCCCTACCCGCCGTGCCCGATGGTATGCGCGCCGCCACCAGAGAGCCTACCACCCTGTCTCACCAAGCCCATCATGCGCGGCCTGCATTGGTCCCAAACGAAGCGCAAGCTGGCTCAGGCGATCTTTATTTCTATAGCCGCCGGGGCAGTCGTCTACTTCATGGGAAGCCAGCGAAAAGCGAACTACGTAGAGTATTATAAGTAAGGATGTTTACTTTTGTATAAACGAAAAAATATGTAAGGACCGTAGCAGGTGGTGTTCTGCAAAAAAGGCATGTTAATGTGATTTTATTTTCTTTGCTACCCTGCATTTTCCCAGTTCTGGCCAAAGGTCCATCTTTCACAACTCGAAAGTGGTCATCAATAATCCCACATTTTGTTGATGAGCATTTCAGTAATTGGGTCCGTACTGGATCTGACTGACTGGTCAACCCCATCATGATTCCACTGTTAAGAGATAGTGCTCTTCATTCTGTATACCTAGTCTCTCTCTCTCACAGAGGTATCGTGCTAGTGACACGTGGGAGTGGCAATTCACGAATTTCTAAGGAACTTTTTGGGGACTGAGTCACCCACGTCCGTCCGAGTATACCCCATTTGATTCCCTACATGTGGTCCCCGGGTGGTGCAAATCAGGTGACACCAACTGGTGGTAGGCTTCGGCCGAAGGCTTGCGACCACCCACCGGACAAAGACCTACCGCCAAGCGGCCTAGCCGTATTCCGGTACGATGCTCGGCGTAGCCAACCAGAGGAGTTGGGTCGAGACAGATGTTCCACTGCAGGCAGACCAGCCTGACGCGCGCTGGTATGGATGTGTCGCAAGACTGGTCGCGGAGGGTAGCGGGATTCGAGGCACGTTGCGCCGGTGGCCGACCGCAGGTAGTTGGGGGCCCAAGTAGTGTGCCAGCCCCATACGAAAGGCTGGCCTGCTAACTGTCGAAAAATCCCGGAATGCACCATCGTGCTGGTTGGCGACCAGATGGGAGGGCCCGATGGACATTTCGAGGGCGGCTCGGGCGTCCCCGCACTCTCCAGACTAGTGCCCCAATGTGTAGTTCCCGTCCTTTCAGTGCGTGTCTATAGGTTAACAGCGTGGAACCTCGTCTCACTTCCTTCTGCTCACCTAACCCTTCACTCTTATACATACATGACAAGGAAAAAGCATACTAGAGTTCAACAGCGGCTGCACCCCCTCCCAAAGTGCACTTCATAAATATCAGAGGTCTGCACTCTAATCTCGTAGCAGTCCATCATCATCTCAAGACTGATAAGCCGGCTCTCTTTTTCTGCTTTCTGCTAAAGCCCGGCAACTTTGGGTATGCGGATGACAGCACTGTTGCTGAGAGATACGGCTCCGACGCGCGCGCTACTGGGCCTCAGGTCCGGTCTCTTCGAGAGGCCATGGTTGGGCGCTTGAATCTGTCCTTGAAGGTAGTCTCCGAATGGGGCGATGCCAATCTGGTCAGGTTCAATGCTGCTAAGACCCAGGCGTGTCTATTTTCCGCTAACAGGAGCCAGTTCCACCCCGGCTCCTTCTTTCCGAGGTGTGACTGTGCCGATAACGGACCGACTTGAGCTTCTTGGCGTTACGTTGACATTGACCATCAATTTTGGTCCATTTATTGAGGCAAAAGCTCAGCTGGCTGCCAAAATGTTGGGGATCCTTGCGAAAGTGAGACGGTACTTCACACCAACTTGTATCAAGCGCAAGTTAGATCATGCATAGAGTACTGTTCTCATCTCTGGGACGGATCTGCCAAATACCAGCTGGATGCACTCGACTCGATCGAAAAACGGGCCAAGAGGCTTATCGGCAATGATATACTGGTCGAGTCTAGGCTCCAGAGCCTTGAACATCGGCGCAGAGTTGCCAGTCCGTCGGCTTTATATCGGTTACATTTCAGGGAATGTGTGTTGGAATTGCATGAACTGATTCCTCCTAGCCCATTCCATCATCGGACTAAAAGACGTACGGCGATGCGTCATCGATACATGTTGGACATCCCACCTATACGCACCAAATATTTTGGAAATACTTTTATTATGCGCACAGCAAAAGAATGGAATTCCCTGCCGGAGTCTGTATTTCCCGATAGCTACAACCTGGGAGTCTGTAAGTCAAGAGTGAATAGGTTATTTCTAGGCAAGCGTGCTCCATCGTCGACCACATCATCGCTTACTATCACGTGAGATAGTGGTCAAGCACAAGCCTATTACTAATAAAAAAAAAAACTTTCAATTACAATTTGACAAAGACACCTCTAGTTTCTCTTTACTTTGACAAGTTTTAGATATTTATTGGCAATTTGAATTTCAATGAGAATTACAGTGCATGCCACGAAAGACGGGACTTGACTGCGCCTCCCACGCTCTGTCACCCAGTCCCTTCCTGCAATCCAAACTACTTTTTGTGTAAAGTCTCATCTTTGGTGGCACGCACTGTACTTGGGGTCAGTCTGAAACGTCTTCCATTCTCAACTCTCATCATCCCTCACATAATCCATGCATCTTTTCCATGGTGTTATAACTATGAATGAAACAGATTATTCATCAGATAGCAAGTCAAATGCTTGTATTGTTGGGGATGCAAATTATACATTAGCATCATCATGTATAATCACCATCGTTCATAGATGAAATGCCTATTTAACTGATTAATCACCAGTTATACACTTCCTATTTCATTTACAGTAAATACAGTCAAAACAACATAATAGCAGATATGAATTATTTATGTTAATAATGACTATTGGATAACACAAAGTCATTAAAAACGGTTTTGACTATATCCATAGGTTTTCTATAACTGTATTGTATTTTTTATAATATCAGTTGCTAGCAACTTCAAAATTTACCAATGTAATAATTCTACAGTTTTAGGAATGAATGTATTGCTTGCCTAAAAAGTATTGTATGTCCTAAGTCCAGGTCACAAACTATGTATCAATTCATGTTATATCCTAGGCCTGATAACAAACATGTAAAAATCCATACAAAAAGTTTGAGCTAAACCATAGTTCTTGTGGATCTACCTGCAGACAGCTTTTGGCCTGGGATTTGATGGGTTCTAGGACACTTTAGAGGAATAGTTTTATTCTGTCAAGGTTTTGCCAAGCTTTAGTTTTATTCAAAGAGATTTCTAAGCTAACTTTTACAACAGAAATACTCTAAAAGGAACTAGTTTTCACTTACTCCTAATCACTTGTCTCCTAAAACACTTTCTATAGAAAGGGTCCTGTTTCCAAATTTTTGTCTGCAATTACAAGTCTATGATTCACCATTTTTCTTAGAGACAATTTTATTGTTTTAGAATTACCGAGTCACCCTCACATCAATTTCTATTTACAAAAGTCTCAACAGAATTAAAAAAGCGGATTTATAGATCTATGTTTTGAGAAAGTGATGGTGATATTTTGATGACCCTAAACTTATGACACAAAGTATGTTTAAAGAAAGCGACACGATTTCATACAAGACACGCGAGTTAAGTTTTCATAGCACAGTATAAGTTCATAGATACAAATACAAATTACAATAGGTACTTACATTCTTAGGCTGTTCGTCGGTTTGTGATAAAGTCAACAAAACACTAGCAGTTTTGTTTATTTATTGACGATAAATAACTATTCCACTCAGGAACTTGAAGGGTAATTTAATTGGGGCAACGTTTAACACATGTCAATGATTATTTTAGAGCAATATTTTCTAACAAATATATTTGCTGCAAACAAATTATTAGTAGGCATAATCACAACGTTCACTTAATTTCTTTCATTCATCTACCTATTTCTATTTTTTTTGGGTTTGGTAGTGTTGCTACTATTGTTTTTGCTATAAACTTAATAAATACCTATTTAGTCGATTTC
This sequence comes from Orthosia gracilis, assembly GCA_947562075.1. NCBI lineage: Eukaryota > Metazoa > Arthropoda > Insecta > Lepidoptera > Noctuidae > Orthosia > Orthosia gracilis. The sequence goes on from OX387265.1 coordinate 16,122,701, forward strand.
TACTTATTCAATTGCGAAAATCTGTTTGTAATTTAGTTCATTTTCATTAATACACAATAATAATAATCCAAACTTATGTTATTTTTAGGAGAGGTTTATTTGATGATTGGGCTGATGAAATGGCAAGAAAAGGATTGTTCCAAGCGGTGCCAAAGGAATCCTTGTAATAATTCAATAAACGATAAAAATTTAATATTAAAATATCTATGAAAGAAGAAGTTACAAAGCGTTTTAGTTATTTCAATATGTTATGTTATCTAATCTTTATAATGGTGAATTGTATCATGAACTTTGTTAATATATTGAGATTTCAATGCTAAACCCAAGCGTGTTTTTCTTTAAAACATTTTATTTTGTAACTATCGCCGAGTTCAGTAATTACTAAACTGTAAATTAAGAAGACCGCCGCCTCGTAAAATTATATTTAGACGGAACCAAACTAACGTGTCTTGGCGTGGCGTGGCGCGGAATCCACCAATCTAACGACTCAATACAGCCAGTTTTGTAGCCAATCAACTGCGTCAGAAGGCGCCACGCCACGCCACGGCACGTAACTGTGGTTCCTTCATAATTTTTAGTCTTGAGCAACGTTTTTTAAATACGAGCCAACCACATACATACACTGATACCAATAGCCAAAAGACGTCAAGTCAGGGGCGTAGTTACTGCGGCATGAGCCCTGTCAATGATACGGGCCTCCGGAACTACTGAATATGTATTAGTCGACTACTGAGGCCCGATGCTACGTGTGGAATTCAACATTCTTAAAACGTTGCCACACAACCCCAAAGACTTTGTCTCTCTCACGAATAGGTCGCGAAGACCTTCAATCAGAGGAGTAATTGCCGTATTTCCAAGGAACATAATAGCCGTAACACACGCGGATTTGGTACGAGCGAACTAACTCCGCCCGCAAATCCGTCCTCTCTTACACTCGACCAGACCTGGTTCGGCGAACCAACTCCGCCCACCAAATCTCAGTGTTGTCGTATTTAGAATATTATTTTCCTCTTTAATTTATGACTGAATGTAAAACGCTGATCGCATTTGGTACGGCCCGACCAACCGACAACCGTACACACCATCCGCATTTGGTACGGAGCAGACCATATCCGATGTGCAAACAAGCGGACCAAGGCGGATTCAATTAATAATAATAATTTCCGGCGGACCACTCTACACATGGTCGGTTATGGTATGGCAGCGTGCCATATCCGTCCGTGGTTCGCCCGTGCCAAATCCAAGCGTGTGTTACGGCTATTACGTTCGCATTCGCATCACAGTAGGTACCACTCTGTCAAAGACACTCCTAATTTCCCTAAATTTTGGTACGTTTTTGACATTGATCGCCGCTGAGACGTTAATACAATTGGATTTTGATTTTTTTAAGCTTTTAAATTCGTTTGATTTAATATTTAAGAGGATGCTAGAGATATGTGGGTTCGCAGCACACACCATTTTACTTTATGTATAAGTCGGACTTAACAAACCGAGCAAGTGACACTCTTGCGCAGCAGACTAAAATGGGCAATCGAAACTTACTTATCGGGGTTCAGGGGACGGCAGGAGTGGGCATCTTGCTCAGAGGTGCCTGGTGCAGGCCTGCAGCACTATTACATTATTTGCAACTAAATTTACAATCCTTCATGAAACAGTGATGGAGTGACGGATACTTATATTGATAATGCCCTGCAGGTTAATAAATCAGCCCTGGAAGACTGCGAAAGACAGCTCTTGGCTGCTCATGGCGAGCGAACAAAAGCAGCTTCGAGTTTTACTGCTTTTTGGTCACACAGGTCAACGAAGCCTTTACTATTTTTGTTAGTAAAAAGAATGCGTTGACTAATTACGAAGCACAGGCAGGAGGGTATTGATTGATTTATTAAAAAGTTGAGTTGCTCAAAAATAAAAATGCAGTAATTATTTAATTTTACAACAGGAAGTGAATAAGTGATTCGTTTCATCATATGCATGGCGGCAGCCAATCAACGTGCCGTGTATTATTATAAAAACATGGAGATAACACAACCAACCAATCAAAGATAGCCTTCAGTGGAGCATGAAAGGCTTATGAAATGACTTTGAAACAGCGCAGAAAATACAATTATAATCGACGCATTATTAAAATTACACACCAAATAGAAACTTTGGTATCGCTCTTATCATTTATTAATAATTTCACCTGATTACAATTAAATATATTTTTTATTAATAAATTATTATAAAAAAATAATGTGAAAAACATACGCTTGTCTAAAGCTACGTCACGTATGTTTGTCTACTGCGAGTCAGTGCGCATGTCAAGTTGAAAATTGCAAATGGCGGCCGTTGTTATTGTTCGTACCGAATTAACTATTTGTAAATTATATACCAATCTTTTTAGCGATTTTTCCAATGGACTGATAAATTGATGTGATGCTTTAACTTCTCATAATTCGGCGCGACACGTTTTATGTACGTTTTTAAGTGTTTTTAGTGTTTTTTTGCTATTTTATGTGTGTCATGCAAATGGGGTAAGCTGGAATTATCGGATGTCGCTTAGGTTGTTTTGGATAGTTTCAATAAGAAAATGGAGTGAAGTTCTGTGACCTAAAGTGTTAAAATGGAAACTGCATAAAGTTTTTCAACTATCGCTCTGGTATTAGAGTGTAGCGAGAGACGGAAGCGGCTGTAATTTACGAATGTTCCATGCTGTGACTGTTCTCCCCGTACATTTCAAAATGGCTGCTGCTCTTCACGATATATGAGCTTTGCGTCACTGGAATATAATTCAGTGGATTCGATTCGTGATGATATTGTAGTGATTCTAGTCGTGTGATCGTCTGTGAAAAAGCGAAAATAAGGCCCTGACGGTTTCCCCGGGTGCACCAGAACCAGGACAGTAGTGGTGTGTCATATGTTTTTGGTGTAGAGTGGACACTGACCATAGGACCGATATTGCTTTGCGTCCGAGCCGGACGGTAATGTTGCGCTTCATTTTCCATCATGATTTGGGACACAAGGGAATAGAAATTGTGTGGAATTGAGCGGAATGTGACATTGTATGAGAGGTGAGTGTATTTTTTAGTTTATTTACATTCCGCGGGGTGCTGGGTTTTGCGTTGTTCGTTACAAAATGGACACAGTGGTGGGTGACAGGACGTCGGTCGGCCGGCAAATACGTGCCCCGCGCGCCGCCTGCCTGAAAGCGGCGATTACAGCCGAAAAACTTCGTAGTAGTGTCACCGTATTAGATTTTTTAAAGTTGTGTAACATGCCGCCGTGTTGTCGATACGCAGTCGTGCTAGCACGCACGCCGTTTTGCATGCTCTCTGAAGGATATTCAGCCGTAGGTGTTAACTAAATTGTTGCTAAAGGAGTGTTATTTTCGTCCTATTACCTGTTTAGTGTTTGCAAATAGTGCAAACTGTCAAAAATATGTGTTATAAGGTTATCAGTTCAATGATGCACTTAACAACATAACATCTTTACATAAAAGTTTCTAATGTGAATTAAACTTCTATAGAGTGATATTCCTATCTTCTGAAGGGACAATGAGCGATAATAATCACAAATTAACAACCAAATAGAACCATAGACAAAACACATAACCTATTTGTTTCACATGATGGATTAATTGATGAAGATACACTACCTTCTTGGTTTATATTTATTGCTTGACTTAGAATTATTGGTGTTTAGGATCTTTGATCATTATATTTAACACATACTCAATTAACCTGGTTTTGAAGCATACAAATTAAAAACAAATGGTTCAGATCTAAAAATCTTTATGCAACAGAAAAAGTATGACCCAACTTTCTTTATGACTTCACAAAATTAATTTAAGAATTTGTTTTAGCTTAGTCACTATATTACGGTCAAACACTGCACCTAATTAGAATGATCTAACATTCTCTTTTTACTTATCGTTGTTTTATTTTTAAAATCATTAAAACAAGCTTTGTTTTCACTATTATTTTTGCCCACAAAAATTCATGCCCTTATTTTTTTAAATTTCGACACTGTTTAGCTTTTGCTTAGCACATTCTAAATTTAAATTTTATACAGTATAGAGAATTTGAATTGATAGCGCTAGAGATTTTTACAAATAAGGCCATAAAAGACAACTTTGATACAGAAAAAGCAAAATATTACTTGGCAGTGCTGAGCAACACCAAGTAATATTAGTATTATCAATTAATTTTAAAAGGATAATTAAATTAATAGGAACTAAGGATTTCCATTTAACCACATCCGATAACTTCAGGAAGTTGGGAGCAACTATCATAATTTTTGATAAGGTAAATGAGTACCTATCATGGATTTCTAACTAAGGTATTACTCATACCTAAAAATGTTGTTGCAATACTTTTTTTATGATGTGCCAGCATTTTTTTCTGATATCAAGGTTTGATGACCTTAACAATAAATAAACCTTCTTGGCAGTTGGACAGAAAGACTAGTATTTATTTCCCAATTAGTTTATGTAATTGGTATCTGTATCCTTTTAATTAACTATAAATAAATAAATGACTATTATGTGGCTCCTAAACTTTATTTTTGTGTTTAGCAGTAACCCCTAATAACAGCAGAATCAAATCCCTTTTAATAGTAACTTAAATCAATCCAGTTAATGAGTTCAATCCAGTGAATCATTGCAAAAAAATTGTATTGTCTAAATGTCGCTGGGCAAAGATCTTTGGCCTGTCTGCATTATCTGTTGAATGCTTAAAAATCAGTCTATCCCCCTAAAATACCATTCTGACTACAGATTAGGTATTTTTTCCTTAAATAAGGGTGGTTAGTATGTTTACTAACTTTGTTCTTGTTTTGTATTGCAGATAAATATTGCTCCTTGTGAAAGTTTGGCCATATATTTAAGTGATTTGGATGAAAATTATGAAATTACTCAAAAACAGGGCAGTTTTGTATAACATCATATTTCTATTATTTTTTCATAAATGTTCAGATTTAACCACATTCATTTAACAAATAATATTTTTATGTAGGTTTGTATTTACAATACAAGATTATGTAACATCAAAAATATTGGTTTCAGATTTTTTTTAAATTGATTTTACCGCTATTATATATTTTAGAATCATTAATATTACAAAAGGTTATTTATAAATAGAATGTCAATTTATTCAGAATGTTTATACATTACTAACATTCATCAAGTTATTGATAGATAACACGCTTTTAAATGCTGATTCTTAAAATAAAAACAAAAAAGAAACCATTTTCAGGGAAGCAGTTTTAAATATTTAATCTTTTACTCCTATTTCTGAAATGACCTTGAAGAAATTTATGAAAATAAACAGAAATCTAACTATGTATTTTTTTTTAAATTAATTATTTTATGAATTGAACCAAAAACGGGTAAACAGTATGTACTGATATAAGGTGATATCACCATCATTATAATAATGATAATGTACAATACCACAGTAATTCATTCTTATAATAATAATATATTCTTCTTATCATACTATGATGTAAAATGTGATGTCATTCCCGCCTGATAGTTTTAATTGGTTTAAAAATAACAGCAATTTACTAGGTACTATAGATAAATCCAAATTTGGATTTAAGGAAAATGCTAGGATATCCTATTATTTAACTAATAAAAATATTTCTATTTTTATGATAAATTTTCACAATATGTAGGTAATCATAATAATAATATTTGGAGAGAATCTGCCTCCAGGATTTTTTTTTTTGTTTAGTAACTAATCATTAAAGGTTTTATGTTTTTTTTTTAGACTTTAGACGTAAAAAATAAAAATAAAGTCCAGCTGCATTAATCAGAAAAAAAAATGCCTCAAAACATTACCTTACTAGAATACATTGGTAGGTGTAAACATAATAATATATGAGAGAAAAATAATATAAAATATTTTTTGTTGGAAAGGAAGTCATGATCAAATTAGTATTTGTTGATGAGTAATCTTTATAATTGATGGCATAGTTAATGGTTGTTTTACAAAAAACATAAATACAGGTGATTGATGAGGTTAATGTCCAAAAAGTTCCTATATTATTAAACATATTGTGGGGAAAATTCATGAGTAAAAGAAAGTAGTACAAGTTCTAATTAATATCAATATTTTTTTGAAAGATCATAAAATTATGGTTTCATTATTAGAATAATGTTTAGAAAAAATTCTGCGTACTGTTAATTGAAAGACAGAATTGTGTGGTAAAGGAAGGCCTTTTCCATACAATGGAACAGTACAGGGTAGTTAGATAATTTCTATTGCAAAACATTTTATACCATTCCTTTTTTTTTCGTTTTTCAAAAGCTGAGTATCTGTTATTTACTTGTATGTTAGTTGACATTGATAAATATTATGTATGGAATCAAATATGGAGAAATATCTTCTTTTCAAAAAATCGCATATTATTTGATTATATTTAAAAGCAGTCTTAATCTCCCCAAGATATTTCAAAATTAGAAACACATAAAATAACTAGCAACTCTAAAAACTCAAGTAACCTTTATTTAGAAATACAAAAAATACAATTCACAATAGAAAATAAATAACGACAAATCTATGGTATGTCTTTGTGCTCAAATAAGTTCCCCTATGTTTGTGGGAAGAGTAACAGGTGGTTAGGGATATGTCAAGTGAATGAAGTGCTATCCACCTGCATACTTTATTATTATATGGGTTATGTAATACTTAGGGGGGTTAAAATTTAAGTAAACAAGGCTAAAAACCACTAAACTATTAAGATTTTAATTAGGTCAGTAGGTTTTGGAGTTAGGTTACGGTTTTTATCTTTGTGGTTCTTTTATTACAAGCTTTACCATGCTTTCTCATATGTGTCTAACAACTATTAATTCATTTTTAAGCACTCCTTTGCATCCAATTAAGCTGAAACTTGGCATACTTAAGTAAGAGCTGGTCTCATGATGGAGCTGGAAGGAGGTCATAGCATCTTCTCAATCAGACAAGATAGTATAGAAATAGATGGTTCAACTCAATTGTGCGCGCGCCACTATGTGTGCGTGTGCTTGTAATTATACATTATGCATTTGTGTGGCAGTATAGCGGCAGTCATCGTCCGAGGAACAAAACCCACACATGCTTACCCACATAGCGCCGCGCGCAAAGATGAGTTGAACTATCTATACTATCGTGTTGGGGCTAATTGGATGTGTATTGAGTATTGACTTAAGTGATATTATACATTAGATGAGACATTCTAAATATAATATAACTTAAGTCAATAGTCCAAAAAGCTTGTTAAAAATAACCTTTTTATCTTCTGTTAACATTGACTTAGGACTGTTTCAATTTAGACGTTTGGTGTCGGACTGTCCTACTGCGCACGGCCGACACCAAACGTCTAAATTGTAAGAGGCCCTTACGCCTTTTTCCCTATCCCCTGCATGGGGCATACAATGTAGTATTAACCCGTTTAACGAAAAGAATAAATACAGAAGAAACAAAAGAAAGAGATTAAAATTAATACAATTAATTATTTTTCCAACAATATAGAATTTTATTTCATTGACCAAATTATACAACTTATTATTTTTTTCTATGAAACTTAGATGTTTTAGTAATAAAAACGTGGATCGAGCGTCCTCCATTGTAACTTTGTAAGCGTCGGGTTTCATACATATAGCCACAGTGCGCCCGCGCGGGTTCAATTACGCGGTACGAACGATGTTACGCAACTACGCACGTGCTCCGATAGTGCAGACGCACCTTTGTGTGTAAACCAAAATATTTTTTGTAATAACTTTTATTACAACGATTTTGAGTAATTATTAAGTACCTAATTTTAAGGATGACTTAGTTCTTAGAAAATCGGATGAATTTTGTTCTATAAATCTTGATCTTGCTCTCTGTAAAATTGTTTGCATCGGGTTACCGCGCGATTATACGTAAAGCCGCGGTGCGCCCGCGCGGGTAGGATTACACGGTACGCGGTACGAACGCCGCGTGTTCGATGTTACGCAACTGCATTGACGCGACTTTATTCTGTAAACAAAAATATTCAAAAAAATATTTATTACTAAATTTTTTTATTTATTATTAGCTTAGGTAGTTTAAATATTAATATACCATTTTTACCCAGCTGCAAGATAAGGGTTATGTTTTTCGCGCGTATTTTGATGTATGTATAGTAGTCACAACGGATCTTTGTGTCTCTGAAGTTAGGCTCTGCGAACCATTGCTTAAGAAACAGTTTGTCGACGCGTATAATGCATACAGTAAGCGAGATAGGACGATGCGCCAAACGTCAGCGAGTGAAAGAGGCAGTTATACAATGTTATCTTCACCTTCAAACAAGCTCGATAAAGTCACCTTTCAAACAAAAAAAAAACAAAATCAATATCGGTTCATCCGTTCGGGAGCTACGATGCCACAGACAGACACACATACACAGACACGTCAAACTTATAGCGCCCCGTCGTTTTTGCGTCGATTAATTTAAAAATCAAAAACCCGACTGCTAAAGAAGCGAACTAAAAAGGATTTAAACAAGAAGAAAATCATGCTGTGCAGTTGCTTCTCAAGCAGTCGGGTTTTTGATTTTTAAATTGAAATTGTCCGATAGCTGTAGAATGAAAACAATAATTTAAATATTAAAAACTAATTAATAACTGAGTAATATAAATGTGAGGATTAATAATTGTTTTCTTTTTATATAGCGGTCGGCCTTTACCAAATTTTCAAGGCTATGATAAAATTCACGCAGTCACGATATCAGTTAATATAAATTGAAGATAATCGTAAAAAGTATGTAATCATTGTCCTCATGATGTTCTTGAGATGACATAATTCTATGTTCTTGTTAATATGGCTGAAACTTATCGAGCAAGCTAAAACACGCGAAGCTAAAAAAAAGTATAATAAAAAGTTAATATTGTCTAGGTTTTAATTTCAGTCATGCAAGTTTGCTCCAGTAACTTTTTAAACGCTCCCGCAGACTGGCGCGAGTCGCGACGTGTCATTGCGACAATGATGTGACGGCTATTTAAAATAGAAAAAAATCTACTAATAACATCCGCAAAATAAGTGATTTCAAAAATGGTTGTCGCATTGTCACATCACGCTAGTCTTTGGAGCATTACCTTTACATAATACATTTGTTTAGATCCGCGAACCCCGCACGCGGATAGTGTTTTTCTTCAACATGGCATTTCACGCATGACTAAAAACACCCTATTATGTTAAGCCGGCTTAACAGCGAACCTCATGCCACAGTATAGAATTCTAAAAGTTTGAGGTCTCACGCTGGTAACCGACGCGACGCTATAATCCTCGCCAAACTTCCGGGCTGCCCTGAAGTTGGTTTACCATGCGCGAGGCACGAAACGGTGCTGTTTTTGTATGAGATTTACTATTGCGCAGCCAATGTAGCCAACTTCAGGGCGGCCAAGAATTTTGGCGAGAACTATACTTGAAGAGGGCAGTGTTGTTATAAGCTGCGCAGCGAATCGCCGCAAGACATATCGCGATATCGCCATTCGCATCTTGAAGCGCAATAAAGTTTTGGTCTCTTGATCGGAACGGCAAGCACAACGCTGCGTTATCCGGTGCCAGATACATAATCCTCCTCACCACTGTCGCAGGCGACGGAACAAAGACCTCCCTAGGCGTTTTTCATACAATTGTGTGTCCGGCACCGCCATCGACCACACAACCACTAGACGCCTAATGCTTGATCTACAGTCCGTCAAATCTAAGAAGTCCGATGACGTTTCTCATTTAACTTGCCGTGATAACTTTGTATGAAAGTTTACGAATAATCAAATTCATAATCCTAATTAATTACTATGCTGCCTATACACTATAACAACGAGTATCATTCGTAAGCATCAACTTAAGTTTATACAACGTATTTTTATAGCTGTCAAACGGTACTTCTTAGATTTGACGGACTGTAATACATCAAAACAATTCTGTCAACTAGCTGAGGAACGGGACGACTGCGCTCTGATTGGTCCCTTACCAAGGTCATACGCCTCATTAAGGATGTGACAGGTTTTAATAAACCCATGAAGGTATCGATATTTTTATAAATAGTATTGGTACTTATTTTTTAAATTAATATTTCCTTTTTATTATTCATTATTAGGCGTTTTAACATTTAAGTAATAACATAAATTGTTAAAACTAAAAAAAAATAATATCAAAATCCTAAAGTTCACATACTTTTTTCGGTGGTTGGTTCTTAAATATAGTAATATTAAATATTAATAAAAAGCGTAATCAAAAAATCGTTTCACAATTAAAAAACAATTCAATTTAATGTCTTTATTTGTAAGGTTTCTAGTCCTATCGATTACAGATTTGGTCATAGCATAATGGTGCATCACTAGTTTTGTTAACGAAATTATAGAGGAGAAGAGACAGCGAAAAAAATATTTTAAAAAGGAAGAGTCGCAAACATGCGGTGGGCGTTTTCACCTACAAACTTGACCAGTATAATATGAACTCCAATAAATAATATCAGAAAATAAATCTAATTATGTTTATGTAACTATTAACTTATCAATGAAATGTTATGCCATTTTTTCGGAAACCCGAAGTCTGGCTGTTGTGACCATACCAACGTATTGTACAAGAGGCCATTATAATATTTATTTCATCAAATTTTTATTGACTGACGCGGAAGTGTTTACGGCTCACAGGAATGGTCGCTACTAATTCAAAATGGTCGAGTGGCGACCTGTATATGATCTTTTTGTCATATGTGTTGACAGACATCGCTCGCCTGTTACTGTTAGTAGGCGTCTAAGGGTTGTGTGGTCGCTGGGCACCGCATACCCCAGCGTTGTGCGTTCCGAACAAGAGCCCGAAGCTTTAGCAGATTCTTTAAAATTGTGGGATGTATTCGAATTCTCTCAGAAATGTACCTTTTTGCGCAGTAAATAAAGCTTTATATTGTATCGCATTTTTTTCTGCTCAATCCTGTGTCGCGTCTCGATGTGATCTGATCCTAAAATATCATGGCGTGCGTCGCAGTATCTCAACATCATGCGACCTGCGCAGCACGCGGCAGATTTACTTAAGTGCAACAGAATCTAATCACTGAGATCTTGACGCATATATAGTGACGCACAGAATCCGTAGATTATTATTTATTTGTTATATACTCTAATATACACCACTTGAAGTTAAAAGTCCTGTAGTATTCGCTAAAAGTCGCGGTAATTTGCGTCTGTACGCGCGATTTTGGCTTGTCGTATGAATTTGAAGTAAGCGATATACGTCACTACCATGGTGCAGTTTTGTAAGTATATATTGCAGTGTCTTGCTGGCTTTACTATTATTGTCAAAATTCGTTTTTAAAGCGTCAAAACGTACCGAAGACAACCTACGAAACCCCCTCCTTTCATCACTTCCCAGTGAACTGGAAAGTGTGAAAGTAGCGCAACAATGTCCCTATCAATAAGTCTACCTGTTCCTGTTGAATCTAATAAGGTTCGTACGAGGATTTGCCCGTGTGATTTCCGACTAAAGGTTCACGCTCAACACAACACACAGCTGCGATTTGACGCGCGATAACGCGAGTCCTCCACTCCCGTGTAATCGCGACACCTTGCTTTATCGCGTGAAATTGCGACGTGCATCGCGTCATCACGTGTAGTTGGATGCGACTTGATTCACGTTTGCCTTCTTCACGTTCTTAGGCGTTGTCCTATTAGAAAGAGATTGCTGCACGAATACGCAATCGTCGCGTTCGTTTGCTCGGTAAACACGAACGCGTCGTCGCGCCGACAGAGGGTGCCTAACTCGCAAGTAATCTCGCTACGCGATTCGCGTTTACTCGCGTAAAAGCACGAATAATGCAGTTTTTTTAACCCACAGCAAATCAGGGGTATATTATAAGTTTAGTATCTGTGGATTTGCCTATGGCACGGATTCTCAGCGCTAAGAAAGAAAATTTGGTTAAAATAAATCTCACTAGATGGCGCGATACGCACCTATCTGTTATTGAATGTGTGTAAAATTAACATTTTCTGGAATTGAACATAAAAATTGTTTGATCTTGAATTCTCCTAAGTACAAAATTATGGAATATTGGGCTCTTATTCACATTTCAAAGATTACTTGAACGGATCATTTAAAATTGATGCTAATAGATGGCGCGGTTTTAAATTTCTGAGGCATTCCACTCGATTGTTTAAATTTGCATTGTAACACATTTTGGTGCAAAGAAACTGTAAATACATGCAATAAAAATCTTTTTTACAAAAAAAATACTACCGACTTCCAACTAAAAACACTACAAAGTGAAAAATAACTTTCTTTTTCGAAGTCGGTGTCTTTGGTAGGTACCAATTTTTTTCGTTATGGGCACCGACTTGGAAAAAGAAAGTTATTTTTCACTTTGTAGTGTTTTTAGTTGGAAGTCGGTAGTATTTTTTTTGTAAAAAAGATTTTTATTTTTCACTTTTTAGTTGTACCTATTAAGCAACTTGCTTTAGTGAGGTAGTAATGCCAGAATAGATTAACTGAATGCCATGAAACTTGATCATAACCTGTGAAATGAAAGTGTTTCAAGGTGAACTGTACACATCTGTGTACCCCTTTAGAGCGTACTGGCGTGATGTTATGTTATGAAATGGTATAAACAATAAAAAGACATGCGGTTGCAGCAATCCCGAGAGATTTGCCTTCGTTTATTGAAGAGTTCTGCTGTATATCTCCGAAGTTCTTCATCAGATCTTCATCAAATTAAAATGGGACCAATTTCGAAACATACTCTAAAAATCAAAAAAAGAATTTTCAAAATCGGTCCACAATTGACGGAGATATCGGTGAACATACACAAAAAAAAAAAAAAAAAAAAAAAAAACAAACATGAAGTCGAACATAGAACCTCCTCCTTTTTGGGAAGTCGGTTAAAAATACCAAAAAAGAAACCTTAACTCTATTAAAAAAAAAAACACAAACCGAGTAAATCCTCTTACTTGCAAGTTGCTGCTTACACTATCTATCTATAGCAGTGAAACGGAACCGAACGCGATTAATGGACAAAAAATAATCGGTTTAATCAGACGAAAAACGCTACTTACGTCGGCACGATGAGGGATCTGTATGCTAGTATTATATTATCTGTGCCTATGGCATCGTAGTTCCCAAACAGATAAACCGATTTTGATTTAGTTATTTTTTTGTTTTGTTTGAAATGTGACTTGTAATAATTATGAACAAATGTCTCACAAATTCTAAAAATTTATATTAACGTTATCTTCCTCCACAGCATGGCAGCGGACAGCGATGGGCTAGGCTCGGCGGGCGGCGGCGGCGGCGGGTCGTGCGGCGTGGTGGTGACGTGCGAGGGCGACCTGCGCGACCCGCGCTTCCCCGCGCGCCTGCGCCGCTTGCTGCGCGAACTGAGGGCGCTGCTCGCCGAGCCGCATCCGCACACGCTCAAAGTTAACAAGGTAAATATTGCAATTTCTACATACACTGTATATGGATATGACAGTCATCTGAAAAAATCACGACATGTTTTGCAAGTTCTGTCAAAATAATAATAATTCTTATCAGTAGGATTCGGCTGGATGTTCAAAATTCGGAGTTAAAGTCGATCGAAGGCGTTTATTGGTAATGACTTTCGAAACTTAATTACCTTTTGTCATTTGTACCCTCTGTCCCTAGTTTGGGCATGTCTTTATAACAGAGCTATTATAAAAATGTCCTCTCTATTTATTCACACGAAAGTGACATTCTAGCAACTTTTATAAAATGAATCTATATTTCGAATAAGTTATTCGAAAAAAATATAACGAAAATATTCCAGAACTTGCTTGTCATATTCTTTTCACACATCTTGACATCGCAAAGTCAGGTGCATGTCCAAAACTCATCGAAAAACTTCCCTTAAGGCGATATATACAATGTTAACGCAGTACTAGCCGTGCGCTCGTTCGGAGCCAAAATATCAATATTGAACCTCCTTTTGAACAGTTTTGTTTGCAAAATATTATTTGATTTACTTATGCTATTTCAGTTATGAAGAAATTCCAGCCATCAATTTTTCTGTGTAAAAATATTTTTAAACATCCAAGTCGTTTTGGAGGAGTATCCAAAAGTTGCGTAAAATATCGTGTTGCTAATTATTTTTTTAAATCAAAACTATTTGTTATACGAAAAAACCGTGTTTAAAAAAGAATGTACATGAAACAATAATAAATATATTTTTTTTTCAAACCTTTTAACATAGCCGTTACTAAGGAGTATGCTTTAGAAAGTTACCGTTTTACGGCACTAAAGCGGATGTAGGCCCTTAATGCTTACGAGCGTTTCGCATGTCTTGTCCACTCTTGGCAAAGATGCACGCTAATCGAATTACAATAAAAAATAAAGAAAAAAACAAGTGCGTGTCGGACTTTGCCCATTTAGAGTTCCGTACCAAATATACTTGACCGCAAAATCAAGTTTGTTGTACAAAATTTTGTAAAAATTTAACATAATATTGTAAAAAAACCTGACTTTGATGGCTTCTCATTCCTTTGTTTTCCATTTTTTTAAGCTTTATATTTCCTTGCTTTCGTATGTATGTCCGGCAACATGTAATCCATTTTTAGGGTTCCATACCCAAAGGGTAAAAACGGGACCCTATTACTAAGACTCCGCTGTCTGTCTGTCATCAGGCTGTATCTCATGAACCGTGATAGCTAGACAGTTGAAATTTTCACAGATGATGTATTTCTGTTGCCGCTATACTAAAAACAGAATAAAATAAATATTTAAGTGGGGCTCCCATACAACAAACGTGATTGTTTTTGCCGTTTTTTTTGCAATAATGGTACGGAACCCTTCGTGCGCGAGTCCGACTCGCACTTGGTCGGTTTTTAAGTCTTTCCTGACATCCGATAAAGCTGAAACTTGGCGTACTTCTGTAACTTAGGAAACATTGAAATAATATGGTACTAATGGAGCTAGAATCATGACGGAGGTGGCCATAGCAACTCCTCAACCAGACAAAATAGCACCATCGTGTTTGGGCTCATTGGATGTGTATTGACAAATAATATTGCACTTAGTATCTTTTAGTTCAAAAAGCTTGATTTAAAAATATTTGTTTACTTAATACTTAGGTTGCCCAAGAGCAGTGGTGGCCCAGTGGTAACGGCCGCGACTTGCTGTAGGTCGTGGATTCGAACCCAGGCAGCCGCTTTAATTTGTGTAAATTATTTTCAAAACCACTGCTCCCAAAACGGTGAAGGAAAATATCGTAAGGAAACCGCCATGTCTTCGAACCAAAAAAAATCAAAGACATCCACCAAGTTGCACTGGGCCCGCGTGGTGGATTACGGCATCTCACAGAGGAAACCTGCATGCACAACGGACCAAATGAGAGTCTTAGTGCCGAAAAGGTGTCCATCTATCCTATCCTACTTAGGTTAAAACAAACAATCCAATATTTATCTAGGTACTCAACGATAATATATATATGTTACGGCTAATACCCGAAGTGCGGCTACACCTAGTATTAGTGCGGCTACACCTAGTTTTAGCCGGTTAGAACTAGGTGTAGCCACGCGACGGAGCCCCGCTGCGCGGGGCTCCTATTTCCGTCCGCAGGGTCTAAAGTAACCTAACACTAACGTCCGTGTCGGGGTGCCCTAAGCTCAAACAACAACAACGGGCAAAATTTTGTTTATACCATTCCTCCTCTAAAAAGGTTATTTTATTCACTGAAAACAGTGAATAAAAAGCACTTTTAATCACTGTTTTGGTGTTTGAATTTAGAACACACCAATATATATTTGACCTCCATCTCAATGCAATACAACCTATTTGCGCATAAATTACTCGATACAAAATTCTTGTGCAAAGAATATTCGAATTTCAAACTCCTTCGTCGATTTAATTTTGAGTTTGTTTATATTTAGGATTTTGATAATGATTTTGGTCTAAAATGTTTAGTGAATACTTATTTGGATTGTAATTCTATTAAATGTGTTAATTGTTATTAAGAAATTAATATTAATTGCATTGGTGTTTCATTAATTATAATTATGTAACATATGTACGGAGGTGGTCACTGGCCCCTGAAACACAGGTGCTGTTACCTAGCTCAGCTTCAATTTACAAAAAGTGTGAATCCCTGAGGTTTCTCATTTTTTGTAAATTTTTAAGGTAATAAACCTTTTATTTATTTATTATTATTCCTTGTGCTATTGGCTTAAATCCTTCTTTTTCTCGTAGTCATGGTATAAAATATAGTATGCAACTCTTGAATAAAACGGATTTATATCGAGGGCCATGAATCACTCACGACGCTCAGGATTCTAACACTTGAATCACTCGCTATGCTCGTGATTCAATCTACATGAATCACTCCCTACGGTCGTGATTCAGTTGTTAGAAACCTTCACTTGTTCGTGATTCATCTATGGCCCTCGCTTTAAAACCGTCCTTTATTCACTAGTTGCATAATATACTATTTCGCGCTCGCCTTTTGCTGTATGGGAGTCCTTAAATTTTTTTTTGACTTTTTTATGGCTTTGGGTCAACAAGATGCTTATATTGTGAACATTTGAAGACTGTAGCTCCAACTGTTTTGACTGTAAAACTTGTGTGACAGACGACGGACGGACACGTGAGTGACGGCAATAGGTCTCCATTTGGACTCTTCGGGTACGGAACCATAAGAAAAATAGCCATCCAGCTTCCGTCTTCCCATTTAATTATTGTAAATGTGCACGCTTCCCAAGTACACTTCATCAAGACAGTAAACATTTGTACGAGTTAGCTGGCGGCGGTGAAATATAATATGACGTGACGTTTTTTTGCGTCAGCCGTCGTACGGTGATAGAATGACGTAAACAACGTAGTGACAGCGTGTAGCTAACGTATAGAGGTGCCTTGTGAGAGTTTCACGCATTGAATAAATTGATGTTATACAAGTAGATGACGAGTATTTTTTTATGAAGACTGTGATGTCCCACTGCTGGGCTAAAGCCTCCCTTTTCTCCTTCTACTTCTCTATGTAGGTCTACTAAAGACCAGTCCTTATTATAGGACAGGTTCCTAGCCAATCCCGCCATTCCTGCCGGCCGTTATTTTTGTTAGCCGGTACCGTGCCACTGCTGGACAAACACATCCCCAAAGTACTTTCAGGAACTCTTCGACCGCGCCTAGAAAAATGAAGTCAAAATGTTGTTTAATATTTTTTTACAAGCTTTTTCTAACTTTTAATATATACATTTTTCATTTTGTTATTTTGTTTTTAACTGAAAATAATCAATGCAAAGTTTTAATAACTACTGGATTAGTTTCCGAGTTATGTACCTCTTTTTCCCTATCTTCCTAGATACATGACATAAAGGTAGAGACAAAGCGTAAGCCAGCCGCACTCGCGCTCCACGTAGTACATCATCATCAGCCCTTAATGTTCCCACTGCTGGGACACAGGCCTCCTCTCTGAGAGAGAGGGAATTGGCCTTAACCCATCACGGGGTCCCAGTGCTAGTTGGTGGATGTCACACGACTTCGTATTTTAGGTTCTAGGACATGCCGGTTTCCTTACTATGTTTTCCTTCACCGTTTTTAGAACAGTGGTGATGAAATAATTTACACCAAGTGAAGTGCCTGTCTGGGTTCGAATCTACGACCGTAAGTCGATGCCGTTACCACTGGGCCATCACTGCTCTCACACATCATATCAACATGACATCACTCTGCGTGGATTCACACAACGATAGTTGTAAAGCATCGCCCACATTGCGCTAAAAGTTTTGCGACTTGTGGCAATTACATGTTTCTCAGATTTTTTTCGGCTGATCTTGGCACATGGAATTTTGTGGTGACAGTTACATAATGAAGAATGGCTTCCTCAAGTTAAAGACCCAAAATATTTTCTTTCAATATTTTAGTGAAGGCCTTATTTTTAAATTTCATAATCATGTGTAAAATTTAATCTTTTGAGCTTGTATATCATCATCATCGTCATCGTAGGCAAAATACGTTAACTCCAAAAATCGCTTTTAGGAATTAGATCGGTACTTTTGTGAGAATTTCTACTTCCATACCCATCACGCTATCAATGATTTGCTTTTCTTTCATGTCAATCCTCACACAGTCCATCCGTCTTTTCTTCGGCCTTCCTCTCCCTCTTCATCCATCTACATATTCATAACACTGTTAGTAACATGCGTTTCATCCCTCCTCATCACATGAACATATTAGGACAAACGGTATCCTTTCAACTTTTCTGTCACTGACGCCACTTTCAAACTTCCTCTAATGTACTAATTTCTCACTTTGTCCATTCTCGTCACGCCACGCATCCATCTCAACATTCTCATCTCTGCTACATGCAATCTCTTTTCATCCATCTTTTTCACAGCCCACCATTCTGATCCATACAGTATGACAGGTCTAATCAAGGACTTGTAGATTTTCCTCTTTAACTTGAGGGACTTCCGCGGGTCGCAAGTTGTCTTTTGCAATATATCTGAAGTGTAATAAGAACCAAGGTGTGAATCCAGAAGTGCAAGTTTTGAATGAGTGTGTAAAAGCTATAATTTCTTATTGGTTACAATTTACTGGTGCTGTCGGTCATTAAAGAACTTGGATCATAAAACATTAAATTATCTAAACAGTTTGCTTTTACAAAAGATTTATCACCAAATCTTAAGTATTCTAAAGAGAGCCCGAATTTTGAAAGTTTGTTCAGTCGTGCAGAGTCATCGCTGGAACCACTATACCTGTTTGAATAATCTTACACCTTTTGAAAGGTACCTTATTCCAATGGTTATAGGCTATAAATTATTATGACCCAAGCAAAGAAGGGGTGGGCCACTAGTTATTATTAGAAATATAGATTTCTTAAAATTCAACAAATTCTTTTTCTTTATTTTTAATAAAGTTGAGAATTTTGAGCAAAACAAGAAAATTTTGGACGAAACCACAGATCGGAAACCCACAACTATTTTCCACAAACGCACGAGTATGTGTGTGTATTTATTTATTTAATACTTTAAGCACATAAACGTACAGAGGCGGACTTAATGCCTTGGGCATTTTCTACCAGTCAACCTTTGGGTGGTGGAGAAACGAATAGTGGTAGGTGCAATTATAATAGTAAGTGAATTTGAATATAAGACCTAAATATAAGCTATAAATAAATACAATTCAATTATACAACAAATACTAAAATAAATAAACTAAATACAGGTACCACTTAACAATTATTTGAAATAGAAAAGGGAGAAAAAAAAATTAAGAAATATTAGCGCTGTGTCGATACTACTGCCAACTTCTTACGAATGTGTTCGCGAACTTTGGCTTTGAAGGTCAATCGGTTGGTTGCCATCCTGATTTCCTGGGAGAGAGTATTCCACAGAGAAATAGTCTGAATGAAGAAAGAACAGTGAATGAAGTCAGTGCGGTGAGTAGGACATTGAAGAAGGCGGTTATTTGATGATCGTAGATTTTTATTGTGGTTGTCGCAGATGTATTGAAAGTAAGGGGCCAGATAACTAGGGGAATTTGGAGAGTTAAGAAATGAGTACAATGTAGTTAATGCCCTTTGCTCTCTACGCTGGCGTATGGGAACCCACTTTAGGGAGCGTTCAAGTATTACGTAACGCAATTTGGGGGGGGAGGGGGTCTCGTAAAATGTTACGATGCGTTACAGGGGCGGGAGGGGGTCTTTCTTACAACATGTTACGTAACATTGTTTCTAAAAAATTAGGGAATTAAAACTCCCAAACTGGCAACCCTTTTCATTTACGTTACGAGGAATCCCTCGATTGTATTAGTCTGGTCGTCATTTTTTGCATGCCTTAAGCGCGAGCGTAGGTATTGCAGCATTATCACGCTGCCTATTGATTCGGCTGAATAAAAACTATTCCGTTCGTGTAAGTCGACCTCATTTCTAATTTTTTCTTATTTCGGTTCAAACTTAGAAGTTTGATCATTCCATTGGATGACAGAGAAAATTTTTCTTGTGAATTGGCGACGTATCTACTTGGAAGTAACACGTTTAGTATTTTTTTTAAGAAAATTTCAAGTGCAAATCGTTGGATTTATATCGCATTGCGTCCATGCAAACCAATATGTTGCATTTAGTTCTGCAGCATTATTGGACATTTCTTTCTGAGAGTGTCAATTGTTCACCAGGAATTTAATTTGTTTCCGAGTTACCGGCGCATAAGGCCGTCTGTTACAAAGAACCGGTATGTATTTAAAACATTTTAAATTTTAACTGTTTGGAAGGTTCTGTTTTGAGTATTGTGGTGTTTATTTCCTTTTATTTTCTCACCATAGATTCGCTCAGAATCGGTTCTTGGAATATATAACAAGCTGTGGACTGATGTTCCGAGTTATTTCAACACCGACTGAGTTCGGGAAGCGTGTGCTTGCGGGGGTGACTCCATAATATACGAGTGAAGACCCCGGGAGGACGTCGTGACATCGCTCCGCGTCAAGTGATCCCAAAATTTTGTTCCTATTCACTTTTTATAATTTGTAGCAATAGCGAAGTATTTATTGAATAGTTTTTTATATGTATCACCTATTCGTGTCAAAAGGTCGTGAAATGAACCGTTTTTAATTTTACATTTATGCACGGTTATATTTTAATCGCGCCTAGGGCCGGATAGCGGTTGCAACCCCTTCTCTCCTATGGGCATTATTTTCCAAAATTACAAATTTTATTCTAGACAATCCATTTCCCAACTTTACCGATAGTCTTCCTTTACGTCGCCATTCCTTTTTTTCTTTGTATATTTTTTATGTTGAACAATGTTTGTTTTAATTTTATCTTTTATTCGTCAAAATTAAACGTGACACATGTAGCGACAATTTTTTTTTTTACGCTACAAAATTGGCGCCCGAACAACTAAAGTAAGTGTTTTTACCTAATAACTTTGAAATTTAAATGATTCGACATAATTTATTTTTTTTGCTTTATTGAGGATGGTCACTCCCTCTGGGAGCTAATGATTCTTAAGCTTATTTGTTTCAGGACGCTGATATTCTTCCATTCAAGAAAGGTATTCTAGGATTTATACCACCAGTACAGATCTGTGAAGCTGTTATTTTCCTTGACATATTTTTTTCATGAAATGTAATGTTTTTTAATGGAATTTAATTTTGTGAACTATAGTACACATAACCGTCTTTTATTTTATCCACTTATGGCAGCAAATATAACGATAGGTTTCCTGATTTTTACTCCTTATTTAGCCTAGATCTTTGTTTACTAGCTTGGCGTTCGCTGACTGCTGGTTGCTGGATTATTTTTGTCCAGCTGTCCATGCCGTGCTTATTTTTCGCTAGGATTCAATCGTCCTTTGTCTGTTCTTTCATTCGTTATTAGGTCTATACTAGTTACATCATGTCAGAAGAGGAGTTCCCTATTGGTGAGACTCCACGTTGTGATAGTCCCATCATTTCGCGACCACCACCTTGTCCCATTCAGCCAAGAGCTTCTCGCGCTTCCTCACAAAGTGTTGTTCCTTCTCCAATAAGATCTGATGAACGCCCACAATTTACCAGGCAGTTCTCTCTTACTAAGTGGAAGATTGTTTTCGATGGAAAGACCTGCGTACGGGAATTTTTCACGAGTCTAGAAGAGTGCAGGGAGGCCGACAATTTGTCTGATGGTTACTTAGTTAGGCGATTCCATGAAGTCTTGTCAGGTGTCGCACTTCAATATTTTAGGTCAATCCGTCGTCCGGATCTTTCCTTCTTTGAGATCAAAGAAGCCTTTTTTAGGACATTCGGTACGACCGATTTTGAATTTAAGATAAGCCAGGAGGTCCGTAACCTCAAGCAGAGACCGGAACAGCTAATAAGAGAATTTATTATCGAGGTTTCTTACTTAAATGCTAAACTGAGCAAGCCTATTGAAGAATCGGAGTTGTTGCGGATCATCACTCACAACATGTTGCCAAAGTACACTCCTTGCTTGTCCATCCAAAAATTTCATGACATCGATAATTTAATCGAAGCTGTTACTCATTTCGAGTCCTTTCTAAAACCTCCAAAGGCGGTAGCCAGTTTCGATTGTGTTGCCGACCAGTCGACTTCTCAGGCTGTTAACTCACCAAAACCCAGGCCGAACAAAACTTCCCATCAACCAACAACTAGTAAGCCTCGGACTTGTCCTAGTTGTAGTCAGTCTCAGCTTTGCTTAAAATGTAACAAAGTTGGTCATTCTTACCGCTCTTGCCCAGAGATCACAGGCATGATTTGTTTTAAGTGTCGCACTCCTGGATTTATTACTAGAGAATGTCCGAAATGTAATCCAAAAAATGCATAGACCACTGGCGATACGCTTCTTTTCGTACAGTATCCCCAGTGTTTACTACAGATTCATTTGATAACCGACCGTTTATAGAGGTATTATTATGTGGTAGAGTTGTTAAAGCATTGCTTGACACTGGTGCTCAGATTTCGCTTGTTAACGATAATTTTATTCAGCAACTTGGTATTTCTTTGACATCAAAAGACGCTTGTCCCCGTGTTATATCGGCTAATAATTCACCGATTGATATTCTTGGTTCTGTACATCTTCCAGTTAAATTTAACGGTACAACTTTTATTCATGAGTTTTTAGTGGCAAGTTCGATGTCATCTTCTGTTATTTTAGGTATCGAATTTTGGAATAAATTCGGTTTGACGTCTATTTTTAGTCAGGCTTTCGATAAAAATATTGATGGTAATATGTTTATCCCTTCTGTTCAGCACTCTCCCCCTCAAGTTTCCTCTGTTAGTGAGGTTCGTTATATTCATCCTCGTAACATCCTATCGCCGGATCAAGAGTCTTGTCTTCAACAAGTTATTAAGGAGTATGAAGTTATCTCTTCGGAAAAAGTTGGTCTTGGAAAGACATCTTGGTTGTCCCATAAAATTAATACTACGGGATACCCTATCCGTCAAAGATATTATCCCTTATCCCCAGTCAAGTTGAAGATTCTCAATGAAGAGATTGACAAAATGTTAGATATGGGTGTTATTCGTCCTTCTCGTTCTCCATGGGCTAGTCCTGTGGTAATGGTGACAAAAAAGGATGGTTCTGTTCGGTTTTGTGTCGACAGTAGAAAACTGAATAGTGTGACAATCAGAGATTCTTATCCTCTTCCCCGTATTCACGATATCCTCGACAACCTTCGTGGTGCTAGATATATTAGCTCATTGGATTTTAGAAGTGCTTTCTGGCAAATTCCACTTGCTGATAGAGAAAGTTGTGAGAAAACAGCATTTATTGTCCCACAACGTGGTCTCTTTGAGTTTGTTAGGATGCCTTTTGGTCTAACGAACGCTGCTTCGGAGATGCAACGCCTTACTGATATGATCGTTAATTTCGAGTCTACTTCTACCAGTGACGACTGTATTTTTGGGTACGTCGACGACTTGATAATCGTATCTAAAGATTTCTTTGGTCATATGGCGCTGCTCAGGAAGGTGCTTGCTCGACTTAAAGAAGCAGGCTTATCTATAAATTTGAAAAAATGCGAGTTTTGCAAAAGCGAACTAAAATATTTGGGTTATATAGTTAATGAAAAGGGACTTCAAACCGATCCCGGCAAACTTGATGCTATTAAAGATTATCCTACTCCCACTTCAGCTAAGTCATTACGCGGTTTCATTGGTATGTGTTCCTATTATAGGCGTTTCGTTAAAGGGTTTTCTTCTATAATTGCTCCGCTTACTGCCCTTATCGGTAAGAGAAAGGGTAATGATCCAATAAGTTGGAATGATGCAGCCGATCAGGCTTTCACTAAGTTGAAACAAGCGCTAATCGATACGCCTGTTATGGCATGTCCTGATTTCTCCAAGCCGTTCATCCTGCAGTGTGATGCATCAGCTGTTGGTCTTGGTTCGGTACTGACACAAAAGATAGACGATGTTGAGCACCCAATCGCCTATTATTCGCGTTTATTCACTCAAACTGAACGCAATTATAGTACTACAGAACGTGAACTCTTGTCAGTTTTGGATTCAATTAAACATTTTCGATGTTATTTAGATGGGATGAAGTTTTCAGTCATAACAGACCATATGGCCCTTAAGTGGCTCCTCACTCTTAACAACCCATCTGGTCGTTTAGCTCGTTGGGCTACTATTATCTCCCAATATACTTTTGATATTGTGCATCGTAAAGGTTCGCAACATATAGTCCCCGATGTTCTATCCAGGATCTATGCTAATCCTGTGTCGTTTGACCAGGGTCCTGAACATACTAATGACCGTTGGTATAAGAAGGTGTATATAGGTGCTCGAGACACGCCACAAATGTTCCCAGCATACGCTATAAATAACGGTATCCTTATGAGACGCATGCCTGTTACTAGTCCTTTATCTTCTGAACCATGGCACGTGGTGTTACCAGCTGAAAAGGTTCCAGACGCTATTTGGGAAATTCACAATAGTTTTCCTTCGATACATCCCGGTGTTACTAAAACGTATCTAAAGCTTAGGGAGTTGTTCTACTGGCCAAATATGTTCCGTGACGTTACTTCGACGTTAAGTCAATGTGAGGTTTGTAAAGCCTATAAAATCTCGAACACGCAACCTCGCGGTCAGATGTGCTACCCTAAAGAGGTTTCCTTGCCCTTACAGATGATTTCTATCGATATAATTGGTCCGTTGCCCTGTGCTTATTATGGTTATAAATATATCCTTTCTATGGTAGATGTTTTTTCCAAATATGTTTGGCTAGTTTCTCTGAAAAGGATTGACGCTCTTTCTGTTATAAAAGCGTTAGAGTCTGAAATTTTCTTTAATTTTGGGGTTCCGCGTACTATTCTTTGCGACAACGCTACAGTTTTTCGTAGTAATCAATTCCTTAATTTTCTCAGATCTTTTCATATTCAATCACCTACTTTTACGCCATATTATACACCCCAAGCAAATACGGTTGAGCGATACAACCAAAGTGTTATTACGTGTTTAGGTATTTTGGTTGGTGAAAACCAAAGAAGTTGGGCTAAAATGTTACCTAAAGTTAAGCTTTACCTCAATTCTTGTGTTAATCTAGCTACTGGCTTTACGCCTAACTTTCTTATGTTTGGTAGAGAGGTCCTTATGGATAGCAGTCGTGTAGATAGTCAGACTCGAAGCTCTAATTTGGCAGACAGTCGGGCTCGTCATGCTTCAAACCTATCCTCTCTCAGCGAAGTTTATGCAAAGGTAGCTGATAATCTTTCTTTAGCTTTCCTCCGTAACTCTCGTGCATATAATTCTAATCGATCAGCTATCACTCTGAATATTGGTGATACTGTATGGAGAAAGAACTTTTCCAAGTCTTCTGGAAATGATTTTTTTTCTGGAAAGCTTGCTCCACGTTTTATTAAGTGCCGTGTAATAAGAGTCATTTCTAGGACCACATATTTGCTCCAGGATTGTGATTCAGTCCACTCCGGACAATATCATATCAAAGATATCTTAAAATAAATTTGATTGAATTCTCTTTGTTCCATTTTAACATTAACATTTGCTTTCTAAACCTTTTTCCTCTTTGGTTTATGGGAATATTTCTTTGCATAAGTTTTTGATTATGTTAAAAACTTCATGAATTATCTGTTAATAATGACATCTATTTATTTCTGTGTTGTGTCAACCTGTGTTCTCAGGTTATTTTATTTCTTTTAGTTTAACACAAATGGTGTGTCATTCTACATTTAATTTGAATTTAAACTTGAGTTTTCTGACTTGAGTTCTCTGATTTGAGTTTTTTTGTCTTGAATTCTTCTTTGACTTAATTGACTTAAGTTTTCTTTCTCAAACTTGTTTTTTTGTTTTTTGTCCAACTTGTCTTTCGTTTCTATAACTAAGGTTGGACTTTACGTGTTGACGTTATTTATTTTTTGGGGATCCCCGGGTTTTTTCTTATTGTTGTTAGGTAATAGTTAAGTCTTATGTTAAGTTAGGCTAGCTTTACTTAGATGTATAGTTCCCTGGTTGTTCTTCATAGTTGTTAGGATGTGGTAGTTGTTGGTGTTTGTCTCTAATTGAACAATATATATTTAGATTTATGAGTTTGTTATTTTCTTTCATATTCTCCATAGATGTAATCGAGATATCGCGAGTTCGCGCGGATAACGTTTAGATGTGGTGGCCACCGTGTTTATTCAGTATCTTTTGCACTTCGATATCGTTTGATTCAGAAATGATTCCTGCTGTTGTCATTGCCTGTTCCAGCTTTATCTTTCTTCTCACTCGTACTTTCGTCCTTTTTTTTCTTAGAAAGGGGGTATTGCAGCATTATCACGCTGCCTATTGATTCGGCTGAATAAAAACTATTCCGTTCGTGTAAGTCGACCTCATTTCTAATTTTTTCTTATTTCGGTTCAAACTTAGAAGTTTGATCATTCCATTGGATGACAGAGAAAATTTTTCTTGTGAATTGGCGACGTATCTACTTGGAAGTAACACGTTTAGTATTTTTTTTAAGAAAATTTCAAGTGCAAATCGTTGGATTTATATCGCATTGCGTCCATGCAAACCAATATGTTGCATTTAGTTCTGCAGCATTATTGGACATTTCTTTCTGAGAGTGTCAATTGTTCACCAGGAATTTAATTTGTTTCCGAGTTACCGGCGCATAAGGCCGTCTGTTACAAAGAACCGGTATGTATTTAAAACATTTTAAATTTTAACTGTTTGGAAGGTTCTGTTTTGAGTATTGTGGTGTTTATTTCCTTTTATTTTCTCACCATAGATTCGCTCAGAATCGGTTCTTGGAATATATAACAAGCTGTGGACTGATGTTCCGAGTTATTTCAACACCGACTGAGTTCGGGAAGCGTGTGCTTGCGGGGGTGACTCCATA
Source organism: Orthosia gracilis (assembly GCA_947562075.1). NCBI lineage: Eukaryota > Metazoa > Arthropoda > Insecta > Lepidoptera > Noctuidae > Orthosia > Orthosia gracilis. Next base: position 16,149,458 of record OX387265.1, read on the forward strand.
ATATACGAGTGAAGACCCCGGGAGGACGTCGTGACATCGCTCCGCGTCAAGTGATCCCAAAATTTTGTTCCTATTCACTTTTTATAATTTGTAGCAATAGCGAAGTATTTATTGAATAGTTTTTTATATGTATCACCTATTCGTGTCAAAAGGTCGTGAAATGAACCGTTTTTAATTTTACATTTATGCACGGTTATATTTTAATCGCGCCTAGGGCCGGATAGCGGTTGCAACCCCTTCTCTCCTATGGGCATTATTTTCCAAAATTACAAATTTTATTCTAGACAATCCATTTCCCAACTTTACCGATAGTCTTCCTTTACGTCGCCATTCCTTTTTTTCTTTGTATATTTTTTATGTTGAACAATGTTTGTTTTAATTTTATCTTTTATTCGTCAAAATTAAACGTGACACATGTAGCGACAATTTTTTTTTTTACGCTACAGTATGCTCTACTCCCGCCTAAAAATTCAAATCACCGATTACGTATGATATTAAATCGTAGTTAAAATCAATAATATGCATATAAATGGGATAAAAAACACATAATTAAGGAAAAAAAATATTAATTCGATCAAATATTTTTTTTTAACTGCACGTAGCCTTTTTAAAATAAAAAAGTGGATTTAATGGATTTTAATATGAATTTTTTGGATCATTCATGGCGGCGTAAACCTTGGTTATGTTGTTGATCATTTTTTAATTTTGTTAAAAATACGATTTTATTTCGTGTAAATTTCAGTTTAATTATTTAAGTTTAATTTCAGTTGGGTTTCCGTTTATAATTGCATTGCCAAAGGTTAAAATAAATATGTAATTTTATTTTAAGAGTTTATAAGTAAAAAAAGCTAAAATATTTAGGAGAATGAAGGAGAAAAACAATTGTGTGTAGGTAAAGCCAAAAATTTATAAAAAATTAACAATATGCAGGTGTTGCGAATTAAAATTCTCTGGTTTTATTTAATAGATTAAAACTATACCAAGTGTAAAAACTACTACATAACTTTATACGACTTTAGGGTAAAAATGATCACTTGAGTGTTACGTAACGTTTAGAGGAGGAGGGGGGAGACAGATAAACGTTACGGTGCGTTACAAGAGGGGGAGGGGGGTCAAAAATCTTCAAAAATTGCGTTACGTAATACTTGAACGCTCCCTTAGAAGCGACCGATGCGCAAAGACATGATCACATTTACGTAAATTGAAAACAAATCGAATGCAGTAATTTAGAAGACGGTCAAGTTTGTTGAGGAGATCTGCATTCAGGTCATAGTAGCACACGTCACCATAATCGATGATAGGAAATATTAGGGTCTGCACAACCATTGTCTTTGTATTCGATGGTAAAAAGTTTTTCAGACGATACAGAGCCCGGAGCGTTCCAGTAACCTTCTGACTGACACTGGCAAGTTGAGTATGCCAGCTTAGGGTTCTATCAATACGTAAACCTAGATCCTTCACATTAGTGCTAAACGGGACGATCGTACTGTCGAATAAAACAGGTGGGAGAGTTGCACCATCCACTTTGGCGATGCTTCGAGGACTCCCGATGATTATTGCCTGACACTTATTGGGGTTTACTGCAACGCCAAATTTATCGGACCAAATTTTAATCGCTATCAAGTCTCTATTTAATTGTATGTGAGCGCTTTGTGAAATATATCTTTATTAAAGAAAACCGCAGATAAATAAGTTAGACCGTGCAAAAAGTGCTTCAAGTGCCGGTCATCGGAACTTAACCTTTCTAATTAATTGCAATTCAATCTTATTTTATAATTTCATAGATGATTAGTAATAATAGGCCCAGGGTCCAGTCCATTTTCATGATTAAAGGCCAGTTTCTGAAATGAGTATTTTGATTTCAGAACATCTCAAACAGATCAAAACGTTAATGCCAAAATTTTATAGATTTTAAGGCTAACGTAAAGTTTGACAAAAACTCAACTTCAAATGTTTAATTCTAAAATCAGTCTACTTCAATTGCTTAATTCTGAAATCAGGGATAAGCAATGATGGGTGATTAAACATTACATACCGACTCTCCTCCGTCCCTCGGAAAGCAAATTAAGCCGTTGGTTCTGGCTGTGTTGTATTTGACAGGCGTTATGGTAGTCAGAAGAAAACTGACTTTGACCCGATGAGGATGAACTAATTAACCTCAGTTTACATTGACTATGGTTCAGAAGTATAGCTGTCAAAGTTTGTTACGTACCTACGGGCGTGAAAATTAAGTTTACATTTAAATCATATATTTATAACCACTTAAAGCACTGACATTCATTGACCCGTAACTCATATTTGTCATATATAATCTGAGGTATCGAAAAATTTCACAACAATAATGTAATTAGGAAAAAAACCCGCCCACTCACAACACAAAAAGTGGAGTTTGACATATCGGAAACCAGCGCCTCTAGCGTCGAATTCATACGCGGTAAGCCCCCATTCCGCGGTTTGGAGTTCAGATAGGCAGTCGTTACTTGTAAAATAGCTACTGGTACTCAGCTGCTTCTGGCTAGGCTGGCAACCGACCCCAACATATTTGGGAATAGGATAGCCAGATTGATAGATTGATTTTTATCATTTCATCCTAATTTTCTTAGAATTAAATCTGTTGCCATTATGATACTCTACACGCAATAAACCCCCCTTACCTTCCTATTTCCATTAACTTTGTAAACCAATTTTATTACACTATAAAAGCGGAACCCGTTGCACAAATTAGTATTTGAATAATATTACCTAGTCAATTAAAATATCGCGCGGAAATTATTCCGCCAAATGGCAAAGTTGAACGCAGTTTATGCAGATTTAAAATTAAAACACGGAAAAAAAAACTTTTTTGTCCTGTATCTAAAGCCATAAATAACAAAGTGGTTTCTTCATAGTTTTTTTTATCAAAGGTTATACGGTTTATACGTCCTTATTTTAAAGCGGGACACGCACGACAAAAACGTCCCATTCACGATAAAATTGGCTGCGAGTTTACGTCATAAAAGCAAAGTTTGCAAGGCTATTTGGGTGGGCTTAACCAATCAGCTACAAAAATTTTATGAGCCAATATACGCGTTTAGTTTCTTCGGTTGTAACGAAACTTCCTAGTTGACTAATGCGTTTCTTTTTATATCGAGTTTAATAGTTTATCCTCTATTGTTATGTTAATTCTCTTTGAAGAGGCCTTTTGCTGTTGTATTACCACTGTCGAATATTAATAGAAAGTATTTGTGTAAAATGTTTTATATCTATTATATTTAACCACATGGGGACTTCCAGTGCGCTGTAAAGCTTTTCCTGTCTACTTTACGAGCTACCTATAATAAATATCTGACTTTTAATACTTCTACTATAAGTACACGGTTAATTTTTAATTTTCACGCTTATGTTGTCTTCATAACCATTCATCAGTTTTCAGAGATGTGTGTTGTCCAAATATCCCTCTTGTCATAGCCACCAGAAGTCTACACTCTCGTCAATCGGCACTTGTGGCACTCCAGCATGAGTTATATAATAGAATTCTGGGAATGGTACAAGCCAAACCCTGATCTTCTGCTCGTTTTTCTAGCATCACAGTAGAGAAGCGCTTTTCATATAAGAAAATCAGCCTCCTATGGAGGCTCGATTCTTATTTTTTAGGGAAACATTTCTTCATGAGTGCAGATTTATTTTTGTGGATGTATTTAACCTAGTGTCATCTTCCAGGTGGAGCCTTGGAACTCTGTGCGCGTGACGCTGTCAGTGCCGCGCGCGGCGGCCGCCCGGCTGCGGGCGCTGGCGGCGGCGGGCGCGCCTCAGCTGCGCGCGCTCGGCATACTGTCGGTGCAGCTGGACGGCGACGCGGCCGTGTCGCTGCGCCTGCAGCATGGCGCCGAGCTCAGGATCAACACCGACCCTGACGGTGAGTGTAGGCCTCACAGCACTCGACCAGGTGATCCAGCGCTGGCGGCGGCGGGCGCGCCTCAGCTGCGCGCGCTCGGCATCTTGTCGGTGCACTCTAGCAGCTAGTTAGCCGATGCATGTGTTTGAGATAGCTTGGAGATATCTAATTTGTCCAATCTGTTCTTGAAACAGTTCAGTATGGAAAATGTCATAACACTTTCTGGAAGCCTTTTTCATGCTGTTACAGCTCATTAAGGCAGAAATTGCTTCAAAGGGTTCTTCCAGTATTAGACAATATTTCAACTTTACAACAACAAGAATCTTTCTTAAGGCGATATATAAGCCCCAATGTTAACGCAGTGCTGGCCGTGCGCCCGCTCGAAGCCAAAATATCAATATTGAACCTCCTTTTAAACAGTTTTTTTTGTTTGCAAAATATTATTTGATTTACATAAACTATTTCAGTTACGAAGAAATTCTAGCTATCAATTTTTCTGTGTAAAAATATTTTTAAACATCCAAATCGTTTTGGAGGAGTATCCAAAAGTTGCGAAAAAGCATCGTGTTGTTAATATTTTTTTAAAGCAAAACTATTAGTTACACGAAAAAACCTTGTTTCAAAAATAATGTACATGAATCAAAAATAAATGTATAGTTTTTTCAAACCTTTTAACCTAGCCGTTACTAAGGATTATGCTTTAGAAAGTAACCATTTTACGGCACTGAAGCGGTGGAAGCCCTTAAGTGCTTTGGCATGTTTTCAATCTGCCATCTGATTTTGCAGGCACGTGATCTTTCTGTGTCAAATAAATCATACTAACCATGATCTCCCACCACAGATGCAAGTACATCAAGATCGCAACCCAACTCCGAGCTCCTAGCTGGCTTGGGTGGCATCGGGCGAATCCTCGCGGAACCGGACGGCGCCGGCAGCAGTAGCGCGGAGCCCCCGGCGCCGCCCGCGACTCCCGACAGCTTCAAGTCGCCCAACACCGTGTGCCCCATGGACGGGAAGATACCCCACAACATTCCGACGCATACAGCGGCTGATCGCTGCGAGTTCCCCTTTGGAAGTATGACGCAGGCTAGGGTTATACATCGCAAGGAGAATACGCTGGGTAAGTCAAGATTTTAACTATTGCTCGGTCAAAATAATTGTGCACCTGGCCCTGACACGTCACGCTGACATTCGACTCTCGCTATTGGCGTACGGGGAGAACACGGAACACTTGCAACACAAAAACATGTTGCTGCAACAATGTTATTTTTGTTCTCGAGACTATGGTTATAGGCTGATTTTTAATTCATTCAGAGGTGAAATGTGATCATGAAAACGCGAGACCAATCAATGAGAATAAAAGAAACTGTTGTGTCATAGACAAACAGATGTTTTACATTGCTATTTCAGTAATGGTTTACTTAGTAACAGCAGTTTTCAACGAGTCCTAAACTCCTAAGTCAATTATAGGTCACTAAGAAATTCAATGGAGGTTTTTGGCTGAAATTATGATGAAGGGATTATGTAAAAAATATGGGACCATTAAAATCTACAGTATTTTGAAATGTGTTTGCCATATTTACTAAATTTCAAAACATATTTATTTCTGATAAACTGCCTTGTTGGTCTGGCAGTCTTAATTGCGACTGCAGGTCGGGTAGCGTTATTAAAGTTTGCCATTAGAAATTACTCAGTGCTTTGGAGCTGTTGTTCTACGCTTGATCTCTTTCTGGTCGTGTCTGATTGCCGTCCCATGGGACTATGAGAGTGAGGGAACAGATTATGCACCCAGATTTGCGCACACGGGACCCACAGGATTTATTATTATTTGGTTCTGTCCACCTAACAAAACATTGTCCAACAGCATCTCATCACCCCCACCATCATATAGATAAATTGTCAAAAAAGCTAAGCTCCGCAGCATATGCTGTTAGGAAAATTCGTAATTTAACTGACATAGAGACAGCCCGTTTAGTATATTTTAGCTATTTTCATAGTGTAATGTCGTACGGTATTCTGTTGTGGGGAAATGCCGCCGACATCCAGACTATCTTTGTTTTGCAGAAAAGAGCTGTTCGATCAATTTATAAATTAAGCCCGAGACACTCTCTCAGAGAGAAATTTAAGGAGATTAATGTAATGACTGTGCCTTCTCAGTATATTTATGAAAATCTTTTATATGCCCATAAAAATATAAAATTGTTTAAAAAATACAGTGATATCCATAACATAAATACTAGGAACAAACACAAATTTGTAGTACCTGCAACAAGGCTCACGAAAATAGGTAGCTCGTTTAGATGTCAATGTGTGCGCTTTTATAATAAGCTTCCAAGCCACGTACAAGATCTAAGTCTTAATAAATTCAAAACATTCATTAAACGTAAGTTGTGCCAGAAAGCGTTTTATACAATTAAAGATTACGTTGAGGACAAACAGGCTTGGGATTGAGCTGCTCCAATTAATTTTGATTTTTTTAATATTTTGCACCATGAATTTTGTTATTTTTTTTTCTTTTTTTGTTTTCTTGCAATGACAAGAATATTTACTTTTTAAAGTATTATATTATTGTATTTTAAGTCGTTTTTTTTTTAAATTGTTGTGAATGTGAAGACTATGTGGATCATACTTTTTGTTTGTTTTTAGTTTTAATTTATCTAAGTTAGTTTTAATCATGGTCTGGCAGTTTGAGTAGTTTGTGCGGCCTACCCGAATGTCCTTTCTTTGGTATTGTTCGTCGAATCGTTGAGCTCCTTAATTTCTGAGTTGAGCTGCACGGTTATTGACAAATGCGTGCACTGACTGGACAGGTCCACTCAATCTGGCTGGTTCTTTCCTCAAAAGACCATTTCAGACTTCAGTCTACATGGTCTTCACATGATCTAACCAAGATTTTGTCTGGACTTTAAAAGAGACTGTGACCTCTGAGTTTGTTTCGGCCTTTCTTCTCAGAGTAGTCAGATAGGAAACGCCGACTTCATCTAGTTTGAAAAATATGATCGACATGTAAAAGTGTTTGTACAAACCTACTTACAGAAATAAATCATTTATCATTTATCACATTCCAGGTCTATCTGGGCCGCCGCCCAACATCCGGCCGCAAGCAGACGGCCCGTTCGCGCGGCCCTCCACCTCTACCTTCCCTGGGCCTCCGCCGCCCTACCCCGCGCCTACCGCGCCCCCGCCGGCGTCCCCTGCGCCCCCAGGCCCGCCTGCCGCGCCCCCGACGGTCGCCATGTCGTCGCCGCTGCTGGTGAATCTTCTGCAGAATGATGCGCCGGCGCCGTCGCCGAGACCGAAGCCGACGCAGCATCCCGCGAAGCTTGATAGGCTTGAGGATGGCCAGGTTAGTACTTTGAATGTTTTTTTTTTAAATTTATTATTTGATGTCACGACGAAAATTTATTATTTGAAACGGCAAAAGAATCACGTTTGTTTTATGGGAGCCCCACTCAAATATTTAGTTTAGTCTGTTTTTAGTATTTGTTGTATAACGGCAATAGAAATACATAATCTGTGAAAATTTCAACTATCTAGCTATCACGGTTCATTAGATACAGCCTGGTGACAGACAGACAGACAGGACCGCGGAGTCTTAGTAATAGAGTCCCGTTTTTATCCTTTGGGTATGGAACCCTAAAAAATAGGGTCCCGTTTTTACCCTTTGGTATGGAACTCTTAAAAACTGCTTCTGCTTATGTAAATGAACAACTTTCTCCGAGGAAGTCATAGGCAATGCCCAAAAAAAATTCATCGCATCTTTCAGTTTCACCCTCTGGTATTGAAACATGAGCTTGTATTGTGGGATATAGAATAATATTTGTAGTGGAAGTGTTACATGTGTCGACAATGTGTCTTTTACGCGTTGTAACTGCTATCACTTCTTTGTAAATTTTACGAGTGAGATGTTGTAAAGCTCACATTTCTTCCACTCAATTTGGCTAGAAGTTGCCAAATCTACAATAGACTTACCAATCTCTATACACGCAGGTGGAACTCGCCGTCGGGCGGCCTCCATTCGCGGAGTACCGCTCGCCGCGCACGCCAGCGCCGCCGCCGCAGTCGGTGCGCTCGCCTATGGGCCCGACGCTGCCGGCGCCGCCGTCCCCCGCGCCTCGTGCGTCCCCGCGCCCCATGCCCTTCGTGCGCAGGCCTACGCCCCCGCAGCGACCAGCGCCGCCCTCGCCGCAGCCCTATAGAGTACAGCAGGTACTGTTTTAATTTACTTATTGATTGGACTGGGTCACTTCAGCCGGTATGCCCATGCCCAGGCAATGGTCTCTGCTAAATGGGATGCTTGAAGATAGATGGCGTCATCAAGGCTAGCACAGAAGGGTGGCAAGACAAACTAGACGCATACTTTAAGTGCTGGTTTGAGGTAGTGGAAAAGTATACCTGGAAGAAATTGAGGGAAGCCTTTACCGTTGGGTAAAGTGGGACAGTGTAGTAGACTTATATAAAACAAACTGATTCATTATTTCCTTTGATGTGCTTTGTAATATTTGTAAATGTTACCATTATGTCATCTAAAATAGTTCAATACAAAAATTCTGTAAAGTTGTCCTTGATAGTATAATTCTAATGTGCAAGTGACAGAAAATCTAAATTACTGGCTAACTAACTACTCATAACAAATTAGTGAGTATTAAGAAAAATTTTCTGCTCATCTTCTCCCTATAAGATTACATTTTTGAATGGGTAAAGTTTCTAACAAATTTTTGTATTTTTTGTCACTTTGCAGTCATAATAAAAGATGTAAATTGACAGCCGTCTTGAAGATGATGATGGGTGTTTTGTCATTACAGTCTCAAAACATAGATTTCGCGGCTGCTATAACAGCAGCCAGCTAGGAAACCATGATCATCAACAAGTAACCCACGTTTCTCTACAGCAGATGTCCCCCTCGTCCCCGTCCCCGGTGCGCGGGCTGCCCTCTAACTACGTAGGCTTCCCCGCGCCGCCGCCGCCGCCCTACCGCACGACGCTGGCGCGGCCGCTGCGCCCGCCGCCGCTGCACGCGCCGCACGCGCACCCACAGCAGCAGCATCCCCAGCACCCGCAGCACCCTCGGGTCACGCCCGAGGATCTGCAGGCCTTGCTACCGCCGACCACGGCCTCTATGGACCAGAAGACGCAGTCCAGTTTTCAGGTGAGCGTTGTTGTTGTCTTGGATTTTGAGGGATCAAGGTTTTGGACTTTGGACTCTATCTTACTCTCGACTGTTTGAACTGTGTAGTGTGTAGAAGTCTCGTCACAGGTGAAATTTATGTTAGTTATAATATCATTCTTAACGAATGCCTCGTAATTACTAACTGCCACGTAATCAGTATGGTAATAGGCTAATCGGCTTAACCTATAAAATCTTTTCCGAATACAGCAGATTCGAACTTCTGGTCGATGTGTTACTGATAATCGGCTTGGGCTATAAACAGTTTTCTCTTAAAAATTAATCTTGATCATGGTTGAAAATTATCTCATGGGAAAGAACTAGGATAAAAATATCGTTTGGGTCCAGGATAAAGTTGCAAATATTAATCTTCTAACTGTTAATGTTGCAGGAGTTCCAGAGGTATCAGCAGCAGTACATAGCCCGGCAGCGCGCAGCCTCGCGTGCGTCGTCACAGCCTGACTGGAACGAGCCCTACCGGGACCTGGCGCTGCTCGACCTGCCCGACTCCGACCTCGAGCACCTCATGCCCACGCTCGGCGACGACCTCAACCTCGACGAGAGCGCGTTCTCCGCTATCTCCGAGCTTGACGCCAGCGCCAAGCTCGACATGCTGCTCTCGGGGAACAACGCCAACAATAACACCCCAGACTCCGTGCTCCAGGACATCACCGGCGACCACTACACCAGCAACTATGAACAACCCAGACACGACGTGCCTTCTAAGTCGGACGCGTACGACGGACAGGAATTTATGCCGCCGCCGCCCGTGCCGCACTCCAAGTTCAGGAGACAGGACTCGGAGACTGAACACCAGAATACACCTACGACATCACAGCATACGCCGCCGGTGCAACACACTGCGACGACGGTACACACGCCCAATGCTGTGCACAGTCCAACGACGACACAACACACGCCGACGACGACACAACACCTGCCGACGACGACACAACACATGGCAACGACGATTCAACACACGTCGACCACGACCCAAAACATGTCGACGACGACGCAACACATGCCGACGACGACTCAACACATGTCGTCGACGACGCAACAAAAATCGTCGACGACGCAACACATGTCGTCGACGACACAACACGTGTCGTCGACAACGCAAAATATTGCGACGACGACACAACACATGGTGAATGCGGTCCATCATATACCGAATGCGGTACAACATACGCAGCATATGCAGCACACGATGAACGCGGTGCAACACATGCCAAACGCGATACAACATCATCCGAACGCTGTTCAACATACGCAGAGTTTGGCGCAACACATGCAGAATGCGACGCAACACCATAATGCGACGCAACATCAAAATGCAACGCAACACCATAATGCGATGCAACACCATAATGCAACGCAACACCATACTGCGACGCTACACCAAAATGCAACGCAAACTATGCATAATGCCATGCAACATCATAATTTAGCGCAACACATGCATAATGCTGCACCAGCGTTCAAGTCTCCACCATCGAGTGCCAGCCAAGCTATGCCACCTCCCCTCAAGCTGCCCATACGAGCGACTACCTCCGTTGCCACGGCAACCGTCGGCTCACAAGCATCGGCACAGGAAATCGAGGAGCAAAGCAAGCAGTACCTCATCAAAACCCTCATGAGGGACGACGATGTAATACCACCTCCGAAAGAACAAGAGAAGAAAGTTGAAGAGGTCACAGTCGCAAACTGCGAAGTCAAAGAACCCATCGTCGAAGCCGCGCCTGAAATGTTCGGCATCGCCAAGGTAACCACCGACGAGGACACGAGAAGAGCCGACGAAGAGCTCCGAATGAGGAATAAACTAGCTAAGAAAGAGCGAGACGACAAACTCGCGCAGAAAGGCGGGAAGCCTCGCACGGTGGGTGCGAAGGAGAAGCCCGCCACGCTCAAGGACAAAATCGTCCGCGACAACAAGTCCACCAAAGTTGCCTTACCGCGCCCCGCGCCCCTCAAGCTGCCAGCGCCACCCATCGACGCGCCCAAGTCGCCGCAGACTGAGAAAGAGTCGATCAAACTCAGACTTAAGCTCGACAAGAACGAACCCGCCGTCCAAACGGTGTACAAAGCAGACATCAGCTTTGTCAACCAACAGAAAGGTGACAAGCCTACTGACGGCGAGTTGAGGGTCCCTCCGCTGCATATAAGCTTACGAGGAAGAAACTCCGCCGTCATAAAAAACTCAAAAAAGGAAAAGAAAAAGTTCGCCCCTGGTGACCTCCACACAAAGAAAATCAAAATCAGGAAATCGTCAGAATCGTCAGACGACAAGTCACATCGGAGGGACTCGAATGAACGAATCGAGGAATCGATAGCCTCAAAATCTAGTGAAAGCACTGAGAACAAGACTGATGAAGAGTATTTAAACGCGAAAGGCATCAAGCTCAACAACCACTATGAGGCGGATGGCGTTAAAACAGAAATAACGGGCGATAACAACGTCGTCTACAGGATGAAAACCATCTCGAAAAACGCGCACATTGTCACCAAGTCACATGACTACAACAAACTAAACAATAAAGTCCCCAGCATAGACCTGAAAATGAAGAAGAAACTAAAAATACTCAGCGACAGTTCAAAAACATCATCAGAAAAAGAGCGTGATAAAGAATGGAGAAACGACACACTAGACAAGGAAGGTAAATACGCGCAAAACGAAGGCTACAGAGAGCCGAACAATCACGAAGCGAAGAAAAAGTTACCTACAACAAAAACTGAAGTAAAATGTGATAGTGTGGAAGGGAAAACAGTGCAATCAGACGTTGTCAGTGACGTGAACCAAGTTAATCAGTGTAAGGGTGCTAGTGAATGTGAGAGGTTACAGTGTCATAAGGACCTAGAGTGGACGCTAAGTGGCGACGCGCCCGAGTCTCAGCTGTACGTAGCGGCCGAATCGCGGCGCGTTGCCGACGACGACAATAAGTTGAAACGGACAATCGCCGAAAGTGCAATTACCTCACCTAATGGACTGCTCGCCTCTGATAAGAAGAGGAAGGTCAGCCATAGTTCCTGTACAGGTGAGTTTCATCATAATAAAACATTTTTAACAGATAGTGTCATGTAAGTTTTCCGCTTTGAAGTAGGCTAGAAATTACAGCACATTAGCTATTCCATTGGATGCGAAATGCACAGGACCGAACAGTGTGGCATTGCTTGGTCGCGTGTCCAGCAGTGGACTTCTTTCGGCTGAAATGCTGATGATGAAATAGTCTCATAAGACAGAAGCGCTTCATGCCGTGAACATTGGAAAGCCTGGTTTCCTAGCGATTTTTTATTTCACATAAAATATACCTACATGGACACATGAAATGACAGTGTCTAGGTATACATAATGCTTAGCATCTGCTTATGTAGTGTTTAAACAACTAGATTAAAGGGTTGATGATGATGTAGTATTTGAAAGCAAAAACATGCATCATTATAAAATGCCAATGATTCATGACTGTCTTTTAAACAATCTTACCCAAGATGACGGCCGATGGAATGTATTGATTGGCTCAATCAATGCAATCTGGGCGATGCATAGCCATACTCGTGAAGGTCGCCCTTTCTGTACAAGGTCATATATAGAGGTCACACTAAATATACACAGAATTTTCCAAACACATAATGAGAAAATGCTAGCAGTGGTCTTGTCATCAATATGCATGCTGACTTACCAAACAACTTGAAGTATCATTCCGCCATCTCACAATCACCTCACCTCATTCCAGATCACAAAACATAATCTGCTTACGTTCCAGAACCTCCGGGCTCGACGAACGTGGGCACGATACCAACTAGCAGGGCGGAGTCCCCGCCCGCGTCGCCCCGGCGCAAGGAGCGGCCCAAGGACAAGTCATACTGCAAGCTGGTGGCTGAGAGAGCCGCGCGGCCTGAAGACAAGTTCGGCAGCCGCTCGCCCGCCAGCCAGGCCCAGGGGGAAGACTCTGGCATTGAGTCTATGGATGCCTTGTCGGAGAAGTCGCCCAATCAGGCCAGCCAGTCGCCTCCTGCAAGGTACATTTTTAAGTCATAATTATTGTGTGATTGATATGATTCATTGTATTAGTCAGATATTTTAGCTGTTTGAGAAGTCCATTCCAGCCTATGTCAAATGTATTATCTTAGTAATCTTCATTGTTGGTTTTTTCAAATCTAAATGACTCTTTCCTCAAAAGTCCATCTTTGAAATCGAAACTTCATGGTTCTTTCACAATCTCGTCATTATTAGAAATGTTTGGACTTGAGATCTTGAGAGAACTGATTTTGTTTCATAGTTTCTCTTCGAGACATGGACCTTATCTAAGTTATTGACGAAGAGAAGTGTTTTACCTACTAAAACGAATGTTATTCTTTGTCATTGTAGGAAAGAGCGGCTGGACATGCCCCGTTCGACGTCGCCGGCGTCCGTCCAGCGTATCATCGGCGTGGTGGAGGCGCCGCCCGCGTCCGACGAGCTGCTGGAGCGACTGTCGCGTGCCGGCGCACCGCGCTACGAGCCCGCGCCTCCCGACATCGACGACCTGGGCGACATCGAGGCCGAGCTGGCCAAGATGCACGCCGACCACGTCAACGGAGACGTCACGCCGCACGCGCACGACGCGCCCGGTCCGGCGCGCCCGCCCACGCCCATACTGCGCGACCAGCCCGACCCCCCGGACCCCGCGCAAGCACCGCCGGCCCCCATAGTCTCCTCGCCCGTTTCCGCCGCCTCTCCCGAGCCGCATCGCGATAAGGTCAAGCTAGGAGACTTCGACCCGCCGCCCAGCAGGGTCTCCCCGCCCCTATACACCTACTCCAACCAGGAGAAACTCGGCCCCGTCGACGACGTCAAGGAGGAACGCCCCGAGCGGACCGAGAACGGCGATGCGAGCGCCGAGCGACCCGACCCAGATGATAAGAGAGAGCCCAAGCTGGAGAGATTACCGCTCAAGGCGGACTTCCCCGACAAAAGTCTGCTCGAACAGCTGCTCATCGAGATCCCCACGCCGGACTATGCGGGCAAGAGGCCGTCGTCGCCGTCGCCGTCAGCACTGGAGCGGGTGGCGCGCAGCAGTGTACGCACGCGCTCGTCCAGCAAGCTCAGCAGCCCCGCCGACCAGCCGCGCGGGCCGCGCCTGTCGCCCGCCGGAGCCAAGCTCGAGCGCGCCGACTCGCACGCGGACAAGACCAGTCCGCGCGCCGCCGTTGCGCCCGCGCGCGCTGCCTTGCCGGCCAAGCGGCGGCGCCGCGAGTCCGAGAGCTCAGGCGCCTCCACGCTCAGCGCCGACGACGACGCGCGTCCCAAGAAGAAGCCGCGCCGCGACACACCGCGTGCGCCGGCTCCTCCTACGCCCGCGCCGCCCGCGCGTCGCAAGGACTCTGACAGCGACAGCGACGAGCCGCTCATCTGCAAGGTGCGTGGCAAGGGCGGCAAACCCGCCCGGCCGCCACGCGGCAAGCCTCAGGAGGGAGTGGGCACGCGCCGCTCTGTGCGCCACGGGCCCCCGCCCGCCCCGGGACCCGGGCCCGCGCCGCCGGGCCCGCAGGCCGCCGCGCCCGTCCGCCGGAAGACGAGAAGTGCCGGTGAGTGTCGCGCCAATGCAGACTGATCCCTCGATCTGTTGTCTTGTGTGTGTGTGTGTGGTCGTGCTGACGTATATGTTTGGTGGGCAGTGGGCGAGGGCGCGGGCACGGCGCCGGGCGTGCGGCGCAGACGGGCCTCCAAGGACAAGTGACGGCGGCGCCGCGCGGAGCCGCGCGAGTCACTCCCGGCGCGCGAGCCCCGCGAGCCCGGCCAGGCGCAGTCGCCGCAACCGCAGCCGCAGCCGCGCGAGCCGCCGCACTGACGCGCGGCCCCGCGCGCGCCCCTAGGTAACGCGAGCGGTCCGCGCGCGTCGCCTGATCTGTCGCAAGACGTTGCGCGCCGAACTTATACACTAGTAGAATTTGTGGCATTGTCTACGACCTAGTGAGCGTAGAGAATGTTCTCTGACCGCCAAGCGGTCGATCGCGGCGCGAGTACAGACTACTTTTAAACTTTTGTTTTTACCAGTATGGGTCACGATTATAATATGTATCTAAACTTAACTAAATTGTAAAATACATTGCGAGCTGAAAATTAAGCCGAAGTGATGTCCACTAATCCGCGATTGGTAATTGTTCATTTTAATGAATCTCAATTAAATAAATCGATTGTGAATTAACACCAAAGTGTGGGGACTAGTAAAGTTGCAATACTAACGTTTGACAGATACTGTGTTGATATTTAACATGAAATTTGTGTTGTAATGTGTATTTATGAATTCGAATGAGTGGTCGGCCGCTCTTTGCTAGAGTTGTATGAACGGCGACCGCGAACCATAGACAAAGACCAAAAAAATATAAATCAAACGGTCGCAATAATAATTTTATATTTTTTACTATCCAATTTACTAAATAAGTATGACAACTGGATGAAACAGTTACATTTTATTTATTTATTCAAAGTTTATCGTAGCTATTGTATGCAATACAAAATAGACGGATGACCGTGATTTAGATCAATTTGACGATAATACTGCATGTTTACGATCTGTGGTCGCTGCTTGTATAAACCTCTTCCATCGCTACACGTCGGGAATTGGCAAGGATTTAGCGAAATTGATTTTAGAATAGTTCAATTTTGTTTAAACTAGACATAAACAGGTAGTTGAATCTAATAAACTTCTAAAAGCCCTGTCCTGGAGTAACGCGATAATTACGATAATCCTAAATGCCACTTCATAAAAATGTTGTAAGTTGGTGGCAATAAAAATGTTCTTAATATCAATCTCATTGACATTCTTATAATTAATCCATAGTCCATAATAACGAAACAACGACGAAATCTATTCTAAAATTAATTCTTTCTAAATCCGTCCATCTAACTTAATCTATTGATAACAAAACGTTCATTCGATCAAGCCGGACCCAATTAAATGCTGGCAGTCATACTGTCCGTAAATATTTATTTTTAGTGAACAAATGTTACCATTCACTATAAAACACTCGACTTTTTTTGTTCTTTTAAGTGTAAGTTAATTTCTATCAGTAATTTTAAGAGTGTTTGTCGTTAAGTATGGAAGCTAACGCACTAATTTTAGCATTTTATTTAGGCGATTTATCAATCAAAACAAGTTGTAGGTAATACAGAATTTAGTAACCATAGATACATAATAGTGATGTTGATAAATCGACTAATTGCAATGCTGGAGCTGGCGCGTTTGCAGGGAACTTAAAATGTTGCCACATGCAAGACTCTGTCGAGTTTGCGCCGTGGAGAGCCTTAGTTTACTAGTGAATAGATGTGTATCATTATTGTACAAAATGCACTCGACATATAGGCACATTGTTATAATAGTATAAATACCCGAGAGATATAAAGAGAATGAAATAAATGCATAAAGTTAAATATTTTCATACGTTTTTGCACGTAACTTCGTGACGTCGATTCGGTGACGTGAACGCAGCGTTGTAGTTTTTATAATGTCTTGGCGGGAGGACGGCGGATTTTATTTGTAATATAATATTAGAGTTGACCAAGGTAACATCGGTTTTCAGCGTTGGATTGTATGCTGAGTGATCGATGTTAGGTTCAGTTGCTCGGCGGCGTTCTCCCGCACAAGACGCTGGCCGCTATTACGATGTAACGTTAGCGTTTTTATATTTAAGAGAATTCACGACCAATAATTGTAATTAAATGTGGAACTTGATAATTTCTTAGTGAATGAGATAATAATCGCGACTGAATGTTTTAACAGTTTGTCTGTTCGGGCTTCCAGTATAACTAAAATTTTATTTTGACGCCCCATTTATTTCGTTTTCCCTCCATTTGTCGACTTATCTTCCTACCCATGGGCGTACCCATGATGGGACAACGAGGGGCACCAAAACCTATCGGAGATGAGTGCAATAATCTTCGGGCTCTCTCCTATATCTCGCATGCACAGTTTTCTATATAAGTCGTATGAATGGCAAAAACAAAAACCTTAAATCTCCTGAGATCTACTATTTACGAGCTTTCTTCGCTCATTCTTTCATTTCACACTCTGGGGGCCTATGGCATATGGATTTACCGCCTCGGGCCCGCTACAGGCATAGTCCGCCACTGCAATTCGTACTACTTATCTAGTATCCTTATTTTTGCCCCTCCCCTAAGCAAATGAAAGGTACGCTGCATGATCCCACCATCGATTCAACTAATTTTAATCCGAAGATTTTACACCAAATCCAGTCAGGGAACCAGTGAATGTTAGCTTCTAATTCGCACTATGCATAGTCGATTATCGAATGAATTAAGTTTTCTAATATAGACGCTAGTATTGTTGATCACTTGTATAGGAATGTGAGAACCCACTCGCCTTAATGCCCATCATTTTCAATAAAAGATTGGTTGTAACTAAATTGAACCTTGCAATACACTTTTAGCGAACAAAATCATGATAAACTAACAAATTTAATAATGAAATGGTGGACAAGACGACATGGGGTGTCCTACAGATCTATTTTTAATGAATGTTATTTATCGGTCGACGCGCGGTGGTAGATCGTAGGTCTGTGGTTCGCGTAGACTTGTTTCGTTCCTGTAAGAAGGGATACAAACCCAAAGCAATAATATTTGGATGTGACCGTTTATTTAAAAGCACATTTTAGACAGCTTTTACACTATTAGCTTAGATAGCCCTACATTACAGTATTTTATAATTTCTCCCGAAGTATGTTCGTTTGTTCCCCTCCCCTCTTGATGATGTTCAATGTTAGTCGGACAGTGATAGTGCTACAATACATAACGTGTATAGTACGTACGTAGACTTAATGAGAAAATATTTTAATAATTAGTAATGAATTTATTGCCTGAATAAATTGTGCCCTATAACTGTGTGCCGTGGTATTTGTCTGTTAATATTAGTGTATAGAGCGAGACGCGAGACACGAGGTGCGGCTAGTCTGAGCGTTGGACGGAGGAAACTGTTTGTAAACAAACCTTTGTTTTTTCTTAAATTATTAATTACTAAATCGGTCCGGCCGATGTACAATCTCTTGTAAATTTTTATGTATAGATGGGGATATTAATATATGTTACGTTTTAAGTACTTGTTTTCTTTTTAAAATCATATTTAGTTTGGGGAGTAGCGTTTGTACATAGACGGAGACTAGCGGTTCGGTCCCGGGCTCCCTCGGGAGGCGACTGTAGACATGCAAAAGCCTTATACTGTAATATAAAAAGTATGACTTGCAAGCTTGTACCATATAATTATAGTGAATGAACTCTCAACTAGCTGTGTATATTGGGTGTATAGTTATCATTTTAGTTTATTTTGTTTTGTTTTTATTTTCGACTAATGATAGTAATTTATGCCGATAAATAAATATCTATATTGTACGTTTATATATCTACATGAAGAAAGAGAAATACAAATAGTTTTAATAACACTTATAAATATAGTTTAGGGGTTACACCACATGAGAGTAGGTTATAGTTTTGTTTACATTCTATGGAACTTGTAAATACATGCAGAAATAGTAAAATGAATGAATTGATACAATAAAGTTAACTTTATGTTATTTGTAATATTTTTTCTAGTTCGAGTTGTGCGGTACGCCGCGGGGAATCAATTTAGGACAATGATAAACGATGCCTGCAATTATTTTTTTTTTGCTGGCAATTTATGAAGTTCAGTTTTATATTGTGCATTATTTTCTCTGTAAGTTGCTTTCACTGTCGTTTCTAGATTATTTTTAAAAATCATATAATTATTATATTGATAAAAAGTACGATGAGTCAAGCTGATTTATCAACATATTATAACGATTGAAGAAATTATATTGATAAAAGTACGATTTGAGTCATGCTGATTTATCATATTATTACGAATGAAGAAATAAGGAATATTATTGTTCTGCTATTATTAAATTTGTAAAGTTAGTTTATTAATAAATGAATAAAAAATACAAGTGGTTTTAATTGTGGCATATTTTTTCAAAATCCCTAACACCATTAAAGACTTTACAGGTGCTAACACACACATTGGCAGAAACGTGCTGCACGCGATGGGCAATGTATTCCGGTAGAAGCGGCTTTAACCACGTGTTAATTATCCCAAGGGAACACACTCCCAGGATAAAATCCTATGTCGTAATGTTTTACCCGTATACTAAGTTTCATCTAAATCCGTTTAACCATTGAGACGTGAAAAAAGTAAAGACTGTATTACTTCCGCATTTTTTATATATTGTATAAAGTCTGGCATGGATTGCGATCTTCGTTTTACGGCCTGGAGTGGCTTGGATAATAATTTCGAAATCGCTGCTCGTAGGTACCAAAAGTTTGTCCGTATAAACGATTTAGACTACAGAAAACCTCGGCAACACTAGCTAAGATTGTTGCCATTCTTAGTCGAAATAACATTTATACCATTCTCCCTCTAAAAAGCTTATATTATTATTTATTCACTGAAAACAGTGAATAAAAAGCACTTTTAATCACTGTTTTGGTGTTTGAATTTAGAACACACCAATACATATATTATTCTACCTCCAACTCAATGCTATACAACCTCCTTGCGCATAAAATACTCGATGCAAACTTCTTGTGCAAAGAATATTCGATTTTCAAACTCTTTCGTCGGATTTAATTTTGAGTTTGTTTATATTAGGAGTTTAATAATGATGTTGATTTTGATCTAGGATATTTAGTGAATACTAATTTGTATTGTAATTCTTATATTAATTGCATTGGTGCTTAATTAATTATAATTATGTACTGTAGCAGAGGTGGTCACTGGCGTTTAAAACACACCTAGCTCAGCTTAAATTTACAAAAAAAGGTGGAACCCTGAGGTTTCTCATTTTTTGTAAATTTTGAAGGTAATTAACCATTTATTTATTTATATCCCTTGTGCTTTTTGCTTAATCTTTCTTTTTCTCGTAGTTATGGAAAATCCGTTTTATTCAAGAGTTGCATATTTTATTTTATAATATAATATGCAACTCTTGAATGAAACGGATTTATATCGAGGACCATGAATCACTCGCGTCGCTCAGGATTCTAACACTTAAATCATCATAATAAACATAACACTTCAATCATTGTCATTCATCATGAACCATTCCCTACGGTCGTGATTCAGTTTTTAGAATCCTTCACTTGTTCGTGATTCATCAATGGCCCTCGCTTTAAATCCGTCCTTTATTCACTAGTTGCATAATATACTATTGTTCGAAGTATTTATTTTTATTCGCGTAACAAAATACTAAGTGAGAGAGAAACAGTGGGCGAATATTTAGAACAGCGACTAATTCTATGAAATAATAAAATAAAATAAAGCTTTTATTAATTCCATAAAAAGTTATAACATGACATTTGTATATTGTTTATAAATTTTAAATTATTATCACAAGTATTTTATCACCATCAGTAAAATCTGGGTCTAAGTTTTATATCAGAACTTTTTATGTCATATTATACATTCAAACTCTTAATTTTGTAAGTCAGAATCATCTTTAGGTATAAATTTCATATCGATAGTTATTAAAAGGCAGAACCATCCTATCGCAGAAAGTTCACACAGTCAGAATCGCCTTTTGGCATACATTTCATATCCATAATAAAGACTCATCTATCACATTACAGAAAAGTTAGGATAATTTTGTATTTCTGACGAGTACCATAAATTGATTGTAAACTATTTTCTTTTCTTTTGGTTTTTATTTCTCTGTAAGAAGCATGCAAACAAGCATACACCATGCATGCATGCGAGCATGCAACATTCAGCAGGCATGGTTTCTGTCACGGCACCCCGGCGCTGCGGGGATCTGGCGGTCCCACGCAAGCTTATCGTCCCAGATAGTTTTAAGGGCACACCGAGCTTTTGGTAGTAATCGATTTTAGGTATTCTATGCTTTCCGTGTGTGTGCGAAAGACGGAACCACACTTACGTGTCGTGGCGGCTTCCGACGCAGTTGATTGGCTACAAAACTCGTTGCGTTATTAAGTAGGCTGGAACAGAGTCGTTTGGTTGGTGGATCCCGCGCCACGCCACGCCACGACACGTAAGTGTGGTTCCGACTTAAGGCACAGAGGCGCGCGACGCTCCACGCGCTGTTCGACTACGGCTAGTGAGGTGCTACCAAACAAGGGCGGATTTAAGGGGGCCGGGCACGGGGCACGTGACGGTATTTTGTGTACTGTGGAGATTTCATCACAGTACATACTTAGAAGCAAATCAAATTATCAGAATTGTTAAAATATTTATTAATTAAATAATAGAAAGAATATGAGTGAAGCTCTTGTCTTTCATAAACCTTCCTATTCATACTTGAACTTGTAGAAATAAACTTGAAATAAGATACTGAAAGTTTATTTCTAACAGTTATTGTTGATTTTTTTTGCCCGTCCGCTCCTTGTCCCAGAAAAAAATCCCCGGTCCGCCCTTGTTAGTAGCAGTACAATATTTACAAAATAAAACAACTAAAACCATTTAAAATACCTACTTTAATTAAAAATATTCACAGTTAGATTTTACACAATCATTTGTTGTCGTTAAGTAGATAGTTATCTATTCATGATCAATGAAATATGAATTAGGTATATTGTAATCGAATAATACCTAATTACCTTTTATGATAATATTCTAAGCACAATATGTTTAAACGAAATAATGTTAAATAACAAAACGGCTAAATAGGGTAAACATCCCAGTAATTGACCCTTTATTTTCAAATCCAAATTATTTATTCCTCAAAGTAAATTCAATAGAAAATCTTTTGAATGTCAAGCAAGACTATGATAATAGGGAAATATGCAAGAAATGATTAAAAAAAATATTGGAAATATGATCGGTTCCCAGAGGAAAGTAATAAGTCGGGTACGCGCTAACACGGGGAGTTAGCGCAGTTATATGGGACTCCAACCCACTAAAATTCCACGGTGTTCTCCTGTGCCGCTTATGGCGGGAACATGGGCACGCGTTAGCA
Organism: Orthosia gracilis; assembly: GCA_947562075.1. Lineage (NCBI taxonomy): Eukaryota > Metazoa > Arthropoda > Insecta > Lepidoptera > Noctuidae > Orthosia > Orthosia gracilis. Next base: position 16,171,474 of record OX387265.1, read on the forward strand.
CTCATCCGTGAACCCGCCGCGGCTGTCCGTCATCGGACCCTCCTGGGAGTACACCCCATCACTGGCGCACCAGAACAGGGTCAGATCAGTGGTCCCGCTACCTACCACTTTTCAGCCGCAACGCTATGCCAACACTCATCCTCCCCTGCGGCCCCACCGTGTCCGCCATAAGACGGTGGTGACCCCGTCCGGGCTGCTGAAGGTTAGGAGAGCGGTGCACCGTTATACTCCTCTCCCGCTACGGCCTCGAATCTTCAGCACAGAATAAATATTAGTACAGCTCTCAGTCGCGATACCTCCCATACAACATCTTCCCAAGCGGCACCGCAACCTACTTGTTGGCCGCTACGTCGCCGTCGTCGGCTTAATGGGCCAAAGCCTTGACGAGTGGCCCCTGCTCGGGTTCCTCTTCGCGCTTCACCGTGGCTGACTAAGCCACAGCTACTGAGCCCCTCCTTCTCGACAGTGCGGAAACCCACCGGGCGGGGGGAATTTGTTTGTTAGTCCTACAACCAGTACACAAAGTGGCCGTTTATGAAAATTGGTCTTCAGTCCAATGTTTCACATCACTGGGAACACTGAATCTAAAAGAAAATGGAAGGAGTTGAAACAATTATTGTATTTGGAGAACTAGCCTACTAACTACTTTTTGGCGCAAAATATAATCTCTTCAGCCGAGATCATACATTTCTTGGCTCGCCATACCTCTGTCAGTTCTTCTAGGCATGCTAAAACAAAAAAATACCTACAAAATATAAAATTAAACAGAAGGGCCACTCCGCCTCCCGGCTCCCGCAGTTTCGAAAATTGACAGCTAAACTTGCATAGACATATTAAATAGTATGGACTGGAAATACCTACGAAAAAAAGGTGCCTACCTAAACCTTAATATGTCACATAAAATGGCTGCCGATGCTATGGTTGTGTGAATCAAGGAACACACACACACTCACAAATCTCAATAATACAATAAGTAAACAACCATTTGACAGCAGGCCTACCACGAACACAAGCACAAAAATCGTCACATAATATGGCGGATATGGCACTTACCTACAACTGTCACTACGTCACAACAAAATGTTGCCATTATGAGCAACAACTGAAATATTGTTGTCTCTTTTATCAAATACGATTACTGTATTGGAAAGAATGAAACAACACGATGTTTCACATTCTGTATCGTATTTCACTCATATTTGTATAAGCTAATGTATGTATAGAACATCGCGGCGCCTCCATGTTTTTCCTATCTCAATGTAAACTTGACAGATTCATTAGGGTTGCTACTATATTGATTCTGAATTTTTAAAAAGAGTTGGTTGTATAAGTTACAATCATAAATACACCGATTTGTCTGGAACGTCCTAGTTAGCCGACTTGTGCGCACCTACGTACACGTACGACACGCACTAAAGCCCTCTGCACGGATCGCCATCAGTCTACCCTCCTTGTCGCCGATAGTGTAGGTTTTTCAAACTTATACTGTCGGAGGCAATCAGGGCGGACTTCGTAGCTGCCCAACAGTCTTTGCTCGCGCAATACTGTTGTTGCGGTCGCGAAAAAACTAGCCCGTAGTTTTTCATGCTTTGTAGCAAAAACGTGAAGAAAAGAAGATATAAAGAAGACGATGTCACCGCCTGGCGCCCGCGGCCCTCCGGGTCGCGGCGCCCCCAGCCACCATGGACATCGCTCGCCGAGGATCGACAGGACGTCCTCGCTTCCCAACTTGGGAATCATGACGGCCGGGGGTCCAGGCAGCAGGAGCCACTCGCAGCCAGCAAGAGGGAAGTGGTCCAGGCAGGCCTGCAGCCGCCGCACCCCCAGCCTCACCTACATCTCCAACACCAAGTAGGTACAATGCCCCCGCAAAGTGTCGCCCCGCGCAAAATAACCCGGTACCCGCATCACGAAATCCGTTGGCAAAAACGCCGGAATCCAAATTTTCAACGGTTTTGCCGACTACCCACATTGACCAAAAGTCAATTCACCCCGGTGGTCATCAACCTCGGCCAACGCCCGCATCCCAGCAGTCGCGTAACTCGCACTCTGGCACATCCAAACCGGGAAATCACTCTGCGCAATCAACTTTGCGCACGAATGCGCCCCACGCACCCGCATCATCGAGACCAACAATGCGCGCATCCCAGGATGCTGTACCCACACGCGCGCCATCTTCAACCGCAACCAGCATGCCAGCTCCCCACGCTGCATCACCTGCACCCAGGCATATGCTATCAGGTTCAGCGCCAGAGGTAAGACGCGACCCTCGCATTAACCGGGAACTACGCCACCAGATGGCACCACTAGTGTGTTCATCGGCCAATCCCGGCTCGCCTGCACCCCCCCGCACCGCTGCATACGACTCCCCCGCACTACGATCTGGCCAATCGTCGTTAAGTGGGTCAAGCACCTCGCTCGCGTCGTACGGGCGTAGGGCAGAGTTAGAGGACCCAAACACACCGACGTCGCCAAACCCACCTACGGATATGGATGTAGATTTCCAACTAGGAGGTAGGCCTCTAAGGAGACGCAGGAGCCCAGACGAGATGTCGGATGAGGCGAAGAGATACTGCCCTAGCTCACAGCATCCACCCGCGGCTGACACGCGCGACAGGCGAGGCGCAAACTCGCCATCTTTCGCCGACACGGTGCGACGCACGCCGTCGCCCAGAACGTCCGCCGCGGCTTCCACTCAACAAATGAGGACTAGAGTAAGTGTGGATGCATCCGCACCTACCCCCAATCCAGGTGCAGCCCCCCCCCGGCCCCCACCGACAAAAACGGGGACCAAACAACAAAGAAAAAGCGCCCACGCTACCCACCACTGGTAGTTGAAAAATTACCCAACTGGGCGACCCATTTCCGGGCCCTAGCCGCCAAGCTGGGGCGACCACCCAATGCTCGCCCATACGGGCAGGGCGTTAGATTCTCCCCGGAGAGTGAGGATGAGTACAGGGTGGTGCAACGGTACCTCACCGCTCTGGAAAAACAAGAGAATATCAGTTGGTTTGCGTACTCACTGCAGGCTGAAAAGAAACTGAAGGTTGCCATTAGGGGGCTGCCCCCGGACACGGAACCCCAGGAGATCGAGGAGGAGCTCCGCAGACTAGGTTATGAACCAGAATATGTGAGGCACATTAACGCGCGCCAGGGACGCCCTGGCTGCGTGTTCCGCCGTGCTAAACCGTACTGAGAACGTAAGAGCGATATACGACACCTCCGTGTTTTTACTAATGCGGGGTGTCAAAATCGAGGCATGGCGTGGCAAACGTAGGCCCGCACAGTGCCACCGGTGCCAGAAATTCCGGCATAGTTCGCACCAGTGCCACCGCCCACTCGCCTATGTGAGATGTGGAGAGGGGCACACGGCCAGAGACTGCCCTCGCCCAAGGGAAGAGCCGGCCACCTGCGCAAACTGCGGGGGCCCGCACCCGGCGAGTAATATTAAGTGCCCCGTATTTCAAAAAGAAATAGCGCACAGGCGACTGGGCACTGTCGCCATCACAACAAACACCGTTCGCCGCCCACAGAAGGAGGGCCAAACAGAAGAGAGACTGCGAGAAGAGGCCCAAAGCACGACCTTGATGGCGGCAGCAAACGGGCCCACACAACGCGGAGACGCTGCCTCCTCCTCAGGGCGGAGGAAGAAGAAGAGGGGGGGCAAGGGCAGAAAGCCTCAGCACCCCCCTGCGACCCAGGAGATGACCCAATAAAGCGCCCCTGCCCGCGAAAACGATGCGCAGGCAGTGACAAACAATCAAAACAAAACTGCTAACGTTAACTCCAAGAAAATGACTAGCGCCGACACAACCAACAGCCAGCGCCATCTGTGGAAAAATTCCGTACTAGAAACAGTGGCGGCCAATCAAGCGGCGCTAGTCAAAACAGGCCGGCCAATCAAGCGCCGGCACAAAACTCTGAACAAGACACCGCGTCAAGGAAGAAGAATTTCACTGCCTGCGCCATACAATTGCTGATGGACCTCATCAAGGCCATCAGGCAGGGTCAGGATGTAGAGCAGGTCATCCTTGACGGCTTAGCCGCGTTACTAACGCTATATCATGTCTAAGTCGTTAAGGATGATGCACTGGAATGCCCGCGCCCTGAAACCTAAGGTCGCACTCCTCGAACATCTCCTGAAAGAGCAGGATATCGACGTGGCGCTAATAAGCGAGACTTTCCTGGGACCGGGAGATACGTGCAAGTTCCCGGGATATCTCGTTTATAGGAAGGACGAACGGTCGGCACACGGCATCAACTATCGTGGCCTGGCCATGCTTGTAAAGAGAAGAGCTTCCCGTCCATCAGGAGCTTCCCCTACAGACACTAAAAACAGCACACGCGCTGGGCGTATAGCTACATGTAGCCGGCGAGGACCTAGAAATATATGCCTTCTATAAGCCCCCAACAAGCAAACTTGAAATGTCGGAGTTTAGGAAACTACTCACTCAAACAGATAACCCGACTATCCTCGCCGGTGACTTTAATGCAAAGCACCCAGCGTGGAATAGCTTCAGCACAAATGACGAGGGGAGACGACTCTTCGCGGACGCGGAGGCCCACGGGTACACGGTGTCTGGACCTGAGACCCCGACCCGATGGCCAGACCATGCAAAACACATGCCCGACGTGATAGACATCGTCGTACACCGTGGGCTGCACTGCCAGGTCACACAGCAGGTGTTAGAGGACGAGATGCAGTCAGACCACCATCCAGTACTGGTGGTACTGTCAGACATGCCGACCCGACTGAAGCCTCAAGCGCCACGTCGAACAATAGACTGGAAAATATACGCAGATAGGATTGACTCTACCACGCCAACTCGGCCTATCACCTCCGCCGCCGACGTCGACCTACTAGCCGACGAGATCACTGCTTGCGTACAACAAGCTCTGGGAACAGCAACAATGACGCAGCAGCAGGGGAGAGTGCTACAGCCGCCCCTGCCTGCACGCATTCGACGGCTCATTACCGAAAAGCGGCGATTACGCAAGCAGTGGCAGCAGACACGCTGCCCAACCATGAAGACCGCCCTAAACAAACTCGTGGAAAAGGTGAAGGCCGAGCTGAGTGCTTTAAGAACCGCGAGCTGGGAGGAACACATAGACGCCGCGGCAGGTGACTGGACCTCCATACACAAGCTGTGCCACCAGCTCAAGAACACCCCAGCTCCGGTACGTCCGCTGATAAGCACTGACGGGGCGCTCAAATATGTCGCGGAAGACCGAGCGGAGGTCTTTGCCGAATACCTGGAGCGTCAGTTCCAACCGAACCCGACCACTCTGCATGAACATGTCGCAGCAGTCGAGAAACACGTTAGAGACTAACTCGCCACGCCGATAGCTCCCGATGAAGATGCCATCTATTTCTCGCCTGGCGCAGTCCGACGCGCCATCTTGAGAACGAAGGCCCGGAAGGCCCCAGGTGCCGACAACATCCCGAATGCAGCGCTGCGCCACCTGCCCCACCGTATGGTCACGGCCTTGGCGCGCCTGTTTACCGGGATACTCCGCACGGGCTCCTTCCCGGCCTCGTGGAAAGAGGGGCGCGTCATCATGCTGCCCAAGGCGGGAAAGAATGTCCTGAAGCCGGAGAGTTATCGGCCGATCACACTCCTGCCCACTATCTCTAAGGTGTTCGAGTCCCTCCTGCTGCGACACCTCACACCTCACATCTCACCGCGCCCGGAACAGTTCGGGTTTCGCGCGGAACACAGTACGACGCTCCAGCTGTCGAGGGTACTGCACCTGCTGTCGACAACGATTAACAGGAAGGAATACGCGGTGGCAGTATTCCTCGACATGGAAAAGGCCTTCGACCGCGTGTGGCATGAGGGGCTAATCCACAAACTGGCCACATCCAGCGCGCCCCGTCGCGTGGTAAGAGTAATTAAATCCTTTCTGACCCACAGGACTTTCAGAGTGGCGGTAGAAGGCGCACTGTCCGCCCCCCGCCCGATTATGGCGGGCGTGCCGCAGGGCGCCGTCTTATCGCCTGCGTGTTACTCACGTTACACCGACGACATCCCTACAACACCAGAAGCATCGCTGGCCATGTACGCGGACGACGCCGCCTACATCACCAAGTCGCTAAACGCAAAACACGCTGCGGTTAAAATGCAGCGCGCCCTGGACAGCATCCCCGAGTGGCTAGCGAAATGGCGGCTATCGGTTAACGTGGGTAAGATGCAGGCTCTTGTTACAGGACAAGGGACTCTACCGCCACGTCTGAAACTACAGGGAGTCGACGTCGAGTGGTCACCCCACGTCAAGTACCTGGGTGTGACTATCGACCGTCGGCTCTCGATGAGATTGCACGTCTCGAAGGTGGTGGCGCAGTGCAAGGTCGCTCGTAACCTCCTCTATCCAGTGCTCTCATCTCGCCTCCCCGCACGTACCAAGCTGGGAATCTATAAAACCTACCTGCGATCCATCCTCACTTACGCTGCCCCAGCTTGGTACGCCCTCACTGGCGAAGCAACTAAAAACAAACTGCGCGCCCAACAGAATCTAGCAATTCGTTGCATTATGGACGCCCCTCGTTACGTGAGGAACGAGGTACTCCTGCGGGACACAGGAATAGAGAGCCTGGACGAGTTTATAGGGCGACTTGCCACAACTCTGTTCGCGCGGGCCGACGCTTCTGCCTGGCCCCATGTCAAAGACATCGCGCCATGGCACGCGCGCCCGCCCGACAGAAAGCGCCTCCCCCGCGACCTCACTACAGACGCTGCAATCCCATCAAATTCCCGGACTTGACGCCTGAGTAAGTAGCATCAGTCTACACGCTACTTACTCAAACAATAACACTGCCCACCCCACACTACATTACGGCGTGAAGTTTGTTCTAAGTTAATATAGGCACTCTTCACGTCGAATACAGCCAATCGCTACTGTACTATACATTCGCTAGTACACATGCACCGAATAGCGCTGCGATCGCCTCGCGCGCTATTGGTTCATGAGCGGTGTAACTCAATACATTGCCGCTCCTATATACATTTACGGCGCTAGTAGTCGCTAGTCGCTTTCATTACTAAACTGTGGGCTCGTCAAAGTCGGCACTCCTGACGCCTGGTTGCTCTCGCTGGGCTTCTTGTGGTACGCTACAAGTTCCACCTGGTGGGGGTGGACCGCCAGGGTGCCGTGAAAAAGCGGCGAGTCGTTCAGTACCGCTCGCCGGGGCGCGCCTACAGTCACATACAACAAGCCAAACATAGCGTGCGCGGATTCAGAATTCGCGCACGCACGAAGCTGGGTGCAGTGGACCACCCAGCGACGGGTTCGCTGTTGAGAGCCCCGATGCTGCACCCGCGGCCAGGGGACCATGTCTCGTGACCGCTCGCCTCGCTACCACAACTGGCCGATTTGTCTAAACATACATCATATCATGCTTAAATGCCTTAGAGGGTAGACAGAGCATCAAATATCCATTAAATATCACGACGCCAGTTACGACGAAGATTGGAGGGTAACAAGACGTAACAATAGTGTAATAATGATCCCACTAATAACATTATATTGTGAAAGTACCAAGCTCGACAAAAATATAAATGTGAAAAAAAAGATAATAAAATAAAAAAAAACACGACTGCTTATGAAGCGAATTAAAAAGATGTACTTAAAGAAGAAAATTATGCTGTATAGTGGGAAGAAACATATTTGTGAGCTGGATGACTTAAACCATATTAATATGACTTTATCTAATAAATTCCTAGATATTGAATTTCTAACTTGTCATCTTGAAAAATTTAATGACCTTTATAACTTAAAAATGAATAAAAAGACGATAATCGGTCTGTAACAATTATTAAAGTTATCCCAGCCAATGCAACCTCGTAACAGTACCTTATGTATGAATGACGTGACAAACGCCCGCAAAAAGTGCAAAATGATTCTTTGTCGTAGTGGCCTCACTTTCTGCGGCGCGCCGCCGCTTACGTACTTTGTGACCATATTATCAAATCAGTCGTACAAAATAGAACCGAGGAGATTTAAAATTGAAACAATCTGTTTTAAATCTCCTTAGTAGCAAAAATCCTCCTTTTTTGGACATGGGTGCTAGAACGCCGCAACCGCGCGCCTTGAGGCAAGGACGCATATTGAGAGAACCGCGGCTGCAGCGACCACACGTGTTCGATGGCGTATTTAACAGGTTCACAGTCTCATTAGCGAAAACAATAGTTAAAACAATAAAGTAGACCATATGTGGCTCATGGGTCTGTGAACCTCACGGAACAGAAAAAAAAACATGAACCTGTTAGGTAGGTACCAGACAATTACAATTATTATCAAAGGGAGCGTTGTGTCGTTAATCGCGGTTATTAATATGACACAAATAAATAAACTAAATCTTACATTTTTGAGCATAGGATTTGTAAGCTGTTGGTGAATCTTTTCGGTTTTTATTTTGCATTGTATTCCATCTGCGTGAAATGGAACGTTTTGCAAAATCAATGTTGTTGAAAACTGACACGTGATCTTTCAACCAATCATGAAGCTTACACTTGACTTCGTTAAGCCTTGTGATTGGGTGATACGTAACGCAGGATAAAAAAGCCAATAGGCACCTATTCCGACAAGATTCGTATTCCTTAATCTCCATTCAGAGTATTTCAGAGAATTTTTATGCAATAGAAAACAGTTGAAAATTGCACTTGCTGTTCTCGTGTGATTTGCGGTTTTTCGTAAAATTAGATAAATAAAATGTAAGTATCCCAATAAAATTGTTATTCTTATGTTTTCGCTTGTAATTTGAATACTTAACGATAAGTTTTAGCTTGATAGTTGCGAAAAAAATGCCATGAAAATGTTATGTAAGAACGTTGTCAATACACATTCGTTACTCATGAAAATCATTTTCCTCATTTCTTGTCATAATGCTAATTAAATATGATATTGTATTAGAATAAACCGTGCTTCTTCTGCATCATAAAATTGGTTTTAGTAATTTAATGATGTTCTAAATTCAAATGCTGTTATCATCTTATCTGATTTGACAGCACTTTGGAGGGGAATAAAATAATCATTGATGGAAATGATAAGACAACTTCTTGACAAAACTATTAGGTTACCTCATGTTCAAAACCCTTAATATTATTAAGATAAACTTATATTGTGATGATAGAGTTTTGCAAACTTGTCATGGAAAGCCATCCTTAGTATTAGTCAACGCCTACATAGATAGAAATAAACCCAAATTTAATGATGTGAATCTAATAACAATGCTTTCTCATTCAATGAGTGTCGAGTCTATTTTAATCAGCTGTCCAAATTGAAGGCGAAAAGTCAAAGTTCTGTGTCAATTATTTAGTACCATACATAAAGTTAGGTTCTACCTTTTTATATTATATTAATGAATATACCAATGAAATAGGTAGAACTTAGGCATCATCAAAAAAAAATTAAGATTCATATGCCACACCTGCTAAGAAAGCACAAATACAGTTTATAAATATTGTTTGCCATATCTTGAACACTGTTATAAAAACATTTGCTATGGCATAACCTAATACTGGTAAAACAATCTAATCAGCTCATTTTTAATCCAGATGGCAGACAAGGCAGTATCCACCGTGAGCAAGCCCGTTATGAGGGGGCTCCTTAATGCTCAGATCAAGAAGAACTTGATCATCTCTATTGTCCTCGCCGGAGTATCAGCCGTCGCAGTCAAGCAGCTGCTCGGCAATGAGCGCAAGAGGAAGTATGCTGAGTTCTACAGGTGAGGATTATACTACTTATTTACTGGAGTTAAGGTTTTATTTACTTTTGTCAGTATTCTAAGGGCCATCATAGACCAATGCCTCATGTATGTGTTGCAATAAAGGATTAAATTATATAAATTACCCAAACTGCAGACTAGAAATAAAAAAAAAATTAAGGAAACATAGTGAGGAAACCAGCATGGCAGAACCTAAAACTCGAAAACGTGACATCCAACCTGCATTGGGCCCCCATGGTGGATTACGGTTCTTCTCACAGAGAGGAGGCCCGCACGAACAACGGACCAAATAGGAGTTTAGAATAAAAGAGAATCCATCTATCCTATCCTAAGTGCTGACACTATGGAGTTTCACGATTCCAATATTCATTAAATTAAATTCTAAACTTAAAATTTTAAGTTATGACAGTTGAAATTGTAGTAGAATTTGTTTTTTTTTTGTGTTTTAGACCAATTTTCTCCTTCTAATAAAATTATTTCATTCATTTACAGGACATATGATGCCGAGAAGGAGTTCGAGGAGATGAAGAAGAAGGGTCTTTTCCAATCCTGCTAAATGTGAACAGTTATAGAGTAGTATTAATTTTATTTTGCTGTGAAAATGATTTAATTATAATTAAAATCACATAAAAACAATGGTTTTTTATTTATAACAAATTCAATTTGTCAAGTTCCTATTGCTGGGGCACAGTTCCGCTCTGATTGGATATAAATGACACTGGCATGGCCACCATCAGGGATTTTCAATTTTAATCATCATCATCATCTTCCTGCCCCTGTCCGATGTTACTTGGGGTCGGCGCAACAAGTTTTCTTCCATACCATCCAAAAAGTCCCGCTAAAATCGCAACGCCGCTACCTACCCACGTAATTAACAAAAGTATTATAGGCCATAGGTAACGATAGGTTTTTTTTTGGATATGTGCATTGATAGGTACACAGTTTGTATATAAATTATAGATAGTGAACTGTTTTCAATACTTTTCCGAAATCCATAAACTTATGTGCACGAGTGTACCCCTAAACAGCTTAATACCATTGACAACTTAATTTGGTCGGGTAATACGCTTAGATTTAGTATGGAAAAGTAATGAAAGCTAACTTCTCTTAAAATACAACACTTAGGTATCTGAATTTTTGGTCGCTAAATCTTTTTTAGGAGTTAGTAATTTTTGTATACATTTGGGAAGAAATCACAGAGTTTTTAATAGGGAAATCTTAAAATGAAAATTTAACACCGTGACTACCGCCACCCTACCAATGTCATGGTATATCTGGTAAACTACTGGAGTACTAGTTGTGAATTTTGAGTACTAATTTTATCTTTCAGGGTAGTAATACATTTGGGAAGAAATCATAGAGTTTTTAATAGGGAAATCTTAAAATGAAAATTTAACACCGTGACTACCGCCACCCTACCAATGTCATGGTATATCTGGTAAACTACTGGAGTACTAGTTGTGAATTTTGAGTACTAATTTTATCTTTCAGGGTAGTAATTTCCTATGTAGGTTTGAGGTAAGCGATAGGCTCCTCAAACTTGGAACCAACATTCTGTTTTTTTTTTTACGAAATGAATCACATTTATAGGTAGAAATTATTTGTATATTTAGTATAGATGTAGCTGTAGGACTACATTCAAAGTCGGTTTTCTCGTAAACTACTAAGGTACCAATTTAGTTATTCGAGTACTAATTGGTACTAATTGAGTAGTAATTATTTACCAAATATAGAAGCGATTGGTGTCGGGGTCCGGCGGTAGTCGCGAAACATCCGTGAGTCGCAAGTTGTTCCAGTGACCTGTCGCCATTTCATCCATCCCCTGGGACAAGCGACCCTAGGTACCGGAAGTCGGAGCACATCGTTATCGGTGTTCCAGCGAGAGCTATACCTAGTCACGGGATTTTAAATTTTGATAACTTAAAAAATTGTCGCCAAATATCAGAATTTCTCGGTCACTAGTCCATAAGACAAGGGTTTCTAGGTGGTCGATCCTGGGGAGATGCTGTCCAGATAAATATATTTTTCTTGGCAATTTTTTGTAAACTCTTAGATTTTACGAAAAATTGCCAAGACAAATATTTTCGTAGCTCTTGGACTAAGTATGTATACCTTAAACATTGAACTCGTTAAAATATCTACTAAACAAAGACCCGACTGAAAACTAAAACTGTAACTTGGCGGCTGATGCCGACTAATTAGCTACAAAATTCGGGAGAAAACTTCTTCGCTAGGTGCCCTTTTGAGATTCATTTTGGCCCAAGCTAGGGAGATGATCCCTAGATCGGCTACCAATAAACCCTTTTGTACCAGTGACCAACAAATTCTGATATTTCGTCAAATTTTCTGTGTTATCAAAATACTTATAAATAAATGGTAGGTACTGATAAATAAATAAATAACTTTATTTACATAAGATAAAACATACAAAAACATGGATTCCCTGACTCCTGTGCTAGGTGATTGACCTGTGTTACAGGAGCCAGTTACAGGAGCCAGAGCCATCTTCTGGGGATCAATTACAATTTATTCTTATGCAGATTAACAGAGTAAAATTAAAACTAAAGTACATATTAAACCTAATAATAAAATATAAGTCCGGCACGAATGTGTTTGTGTGTAAGTGTATAAGCGACTGTATTTGTGTGTGATTATGTGTTGCACGAATGTGATAATGTGTCTACGTGTATTGTACTAATGGAAGGATGTTTCTTCGTAGCTGAGGGACAATAACCATGGCTTAAGGCTCTGCTTGATTTTATGCACAGTAAATCTGTAAATTGCGAGGTTCTTGTTGACCCTATTGTAAATTTGGGAGCTTTGGGCACGATAGTGACGTCGAGCTAGTGCAGAACGACACTGGACCGATTTACAAACAGGAAAGCCAATTCGTCGACAGGTAAGGTTTTTATCAAGTGGTATCATGGAATGTCTGCGCGGGACAGTGCGGAGGATATAAAGTTGTCTCACCGTAAGTACCTAAGCATCGGAGTACAGCTGAGCTGTAGGGTAGTCTCTTTTACGGAAATGCATGATTTTGGGAACCGCCCGCCGATCTCGTTCCACCCTAAGCATCACGGTTTTGAAAGTCCCGCCCCATACTGGTATGCAGTAAGTTTTTATGGACTCACACAGGGAACGATGTACCTACAAGGGAAGCCCGAAGCTGTATCAATGTCAGCCAAATGTCTGAGTTCCTTAAATAAGTACATTAGTTTTCGAAGCCGGGAGCATAGACAATCCGTATAAACACGCCAATCCAGCCTCTCGTCGATATAAACTCCTAAATATTTAATACTAGGAACCAAGCAGTTACAATTGCAATGGCATTGCGTTCTGGCAAGTATGCGTTATTATTTTTTTAGAGTCTGTAGGTGGTTCAGGTGAGTTTGCTGAGTGATACTGAATTACTTTGGTCTTGGATATGTTGAAGGTCAGCAGATTAGTAGAAAGCCAGTCCATAACAGTTCGCAAAGTGAGTTCAGTTATGTGTTTAGCTTTGACCCAGTCCTCATATATCCACAGAGCTGTGTCATCCGCTTAGGTAAAATGTCGCATTGGATGAAGCGCAATAGCCAGAGATCTTTAATAACACAGATATTTAGAAAAGCGGGTCCCAAAATACTTCCCTGGTATACCGTAGGTATACCGTAGCCGATAAACTCCTCATTACAAAGAATGGAATCAATTTTAAAGCTTTGGCTACGTCCACTGAGGTAATCTTTATAAATATCTAGGGCGACACCACGTATTTCTATATATGCTCCATCTTGGCCAATAGTCTGGGGATGGAAACTGTATCAAAGGCCTTCGTTAAATCTAGGAAGATTAGTACTGTCTATTACTGTCCATAGCACTAAACTGTGTTTTGGGCGTAGTCGGTGGGGATCGCTGTGTGTTCAACATGTTCACGGATATTTAGAAAAAATCTCAACAACCACTCAATATTGAACAGCAAGTTGTTATATAGATTACACGCCAAAATGTATGGATTCGAATTTTGGAATTCACAAAAAGCGTCTATCAACTTAGCTGGGGCACGAACTTGCGTTGTCGACTGTTGTGCCACCGAACCAAACCAACTTAATCCATTGGTGTGAAATAAGACATAGTATTAAGCAGATCTAATATTCAAATTTAAGCATAACTCGACGAGCTCAAAACAATCATAAAATACAGACATCCACTAATAAATTCAAAACAACATGGCAAATTATAAATCAAGCGAAGTTGAGTATTCCAAAACACAATATTGATAAACTTAGAATAAATAATAATGACATTATCTGCGATCTAAAATGTATGTCTAATCTATTAAATAATTATTTTATTGATAAAATTCAGCCTATCCATAGTTCGGGAGACAGAGTCACTAGGCATATTGTAAACAGGAGGAACTCTATGTTTATGACTCCATGTTTGCCAAACGACGTATTGAGAATCACGTTAGCCTTAAAAATACAAACAGTGTCGGTTAAATATTGTATATTTTATAAAGACGTAAACTTATATTAGTTCCTTACCTATGAAATTGGCGTTTTGTCGTACTGGTCACTTTGATCTCAAATATCTCCTCTATGGTTTGGAATTCCAATTTTAAATTCATACAGCTATTTACTCATGTTTTTGTGTTTGGAAAACCGTAATTCATTTGTTTTTTCCTCTTTTGGTTTTTTGTTTGCGCCAGTCAGTTTACAAAATGGAATACTTGAAATATCGCGTTATTTGCCAGTTCCATCGTGGCAACAGTGCTGCAGAAACGGCTCGAAGGATTAATGATGTGTATGGCGACGGTGTCGCAAAAGAAAACACAGTGCGTTTTTGGTTCCAACGTTTTCGTTCTGGAAATTTCGACCTGCAGAACAAGCCCCGTGGACAGCCGGAGACCAAAGTTGATAATGAAAAATTGAAGTCTATTGTGGAAGCGGAGCTATCGCAAACCACGTCCGAGTGAGCTGCAGGCTGCGGTGTTAGTGATAAAACTGTTTTAATCCTTTTGAAGCAAATTGGGAAGGTGAAAAAGCTTGAAAGGTGGGTAACTCATGAATCGAGTGCAGCAAACTGACAAACGCGCGTCGACTGATACGCTACATTACTCAACCGGCACAATAATGAAGGGATTTTAAATCGAATCATTACCTGTGATGAAAAGTGGATCCTGCACAATAATCGGAAACCCTCATCGCAATGGCTGAACCCTGGTGAACCAGCCAAATCCTGCCCCAAGCGAATATTGACTCAAAAAAAATTACTTGTGAGCGTTTGGTGGACTAGTGCCGGTGTCGTTCACTACAGCTTTCTTAAATCTTGCCAGACGATTACGGCGGATATCTATTGTCAGCAACTGCAAACCATGATGGAAAAGCTAGCTGCTAAACAGCCGAGGCTGGTCAATCGCTCTAGGCCACTGCTGCTTCAGGACAACGCTAGGCCACATACTGCACAACAGACGGCTACTTAATTAGAGGAGCTTCAATTGGAATGTCTAAGACATCCACCGTACTCCCCGGACCTTGCTCCAACAGATTACCATTTTTTTTTCGAAATTTGGATAACTTCTTGCAAGGGAAAAAATTCAACTCCGATGGGGCAGTCCAAAGCGCCTTCAAATATTTTATTGATCCCCGTCCGAATGGTTTTTTTAGTAAAGGGATCAATGAACTACCTATGAGATGGCAAAAGTGCATAAATAGCAATGGAAACACTAATAGCATACTTTGATTAAATAAATATTATATTTAAAAAAAAACGCCTTTCTGTTCCTCCCTTACAAAACGCCAATTTCATATGACAAAAATAATATTCTTTGTAAAGAACAATAGTGGAGCGCCGTAAGATTTATACCTCGGAATCCAGGGCCAGTCAATGAATCTTTATAAAAACTTTGGAAATGTGTTTTCAATAGTATATAACAAAAAGTTAAAAAAAAAAAATTGTGACATCAATTTATTTATTTTTTGATTTTTTGGAAAAACGTTGCCCCACACTAGAAATTTCTTTCTGTATCGTGGGTGCGTTTACAAACATATAATATATATTCACGTACACAACACCCAGAGCCGGAACAACTATCTGTAGGTCATACAAATAATTGTTCCGTGCGGGAATCGAACCCGCGACACGCAGTGCAGCAGTCAATTGCTCAACCACTGCGCCAACCGTGCGCCCAATTTATTAATTATTATTATAAATAATTATTAATTTTTCGGTATTTTCCTTTATTTAAATGAGTTTAAGGTTATATTTTAAAAAGGAGAACTATTACAACCTTGATCTTGGGTCTCTAGGGACTGCAGTATAAAGATGAGGGGAGGGGAGGGGGGCTAGAGAATGCAACAGCAGTTCGGTGTTGTTAACGCGAGCCCTAACAGAATAGTACACGTCGCAACTTGCTAGGCTCAATACGTAGCTGTTATTGAGGGCTCCAAAAAAAAACTGATTTTTGTTTATTTGAAATTATTGTATACATTACTGTGCAGTGAGTGTGATAAAAATTAATTACTGAACATTATTGAGTTTTACAAACTTTCAAAATAGTGGCATAGATAGTTAAGCGTGATTTTGGGCAACATAAATAAGTAAAACAGTCACATACAGTTTTTTTTATTCACTAAGGCCATATTATTAAGTATTCATATTATCTTTTACCACATAACTTATTTGGAGAGAGAGAGAGAGAGAGTTCATTAATAAAACAAAAAGTCTTAAATAAAACAAATTATTATTTAAAGAAAACCCGACTGCAAAAAAAAATAATTAACTGAAAAGAGAAAAACAAGTTTTTGATAATCTTCGTTGGAAAAAGTTCGCTATTTCAACCGCATTGTTAGTAAATCTTAATGCCATAACAAGAATAGTATATTATGCAACTAGTGAATAAAGGACGGATTTAAAGCGAGGGCCATTGATGAATCACAAACAAGTGAAGGATTCTAAATACTGAATCACGACTTTAGGGAGTGATTCATGATGATTGAATCACGAGCATAGCGAGTGATTCAAGTGTTAGAATCCTGAGCGACGCGAGTGATTCATGGTCCTCGATATAAATCCGTTTTATTCAAGAGTTGCATACTATATTTTATACCATGACTACGAGAAAAAGAAAGATTTAAACAAAAAGCACAAGGGATAATAATAAATAAATAAATGGTTAAATACCTTAGAATTTTAGAAAAATGAGAAACCTCAGGGTTCCACATTTTTTATATATTTAAGCTGAGCTAGTGTGTTTCAGACGCCAGTGACCACCTCTGTTACGTTACATAATTATAATTAATTAAGCACCAATGCAATTAATATTAGAATTACAATCTAAATAAGTATTCACTAAATATCCTAGACCAAAATCAACATCATTATTAAAATCCTAAATATAAACAAACTCAAAATTAAATCGACAAAGGAGTTTGAAAATCGAATATTCTTTGCACAAGAAGTTTGCATCGAGTATTTTATGCGCAAGGAGGTTGTATAGCATTGAGTTGGAGGTAGAATATGTATTGGTGTGTTCTAAATTCAAACACCAAAACAGTGATTAAAAGTGCTTTTTCTTCACTGTTTTCAGTGAATAAAATAAGCTTTTTAGAGTGGGAATGGTATAAAACAATTAACATGGCAATTTATGACTTTTTATACACTATAATGTCAACTATGGATATAAATACATCAGTGTGGGCGATATTTTGCGACATGACCGAAGCGTTTGATTACGTGCAACATGATATTTTACAGAAAAAGCTTGATGCTTACGGTTTAAGAGGAAATATCCTTGAACTTTTAAAATCTTACCTTAACTATAGAAAACAAGTAACAGAAATAAGCAAAATAAATATAGGCACGAAAAGAGAAGAAATGTTTCAATCAGAGGAACGTAATATTGTCTACGGAGTTCCACAAGGAAGTATACTAGGACCTCCTCTTTCTACACTCTACATACATGATTTCCCTATGGCAATCAAACATCCGATGACACTGTTTGCGGATGACAGTACGATAACAATCCCCTGTAATCAAAGAGATTTATATATAGAGGACATAAACAATACACTGAAAAAAACTAAGAATGGTTAGATAAAAAAAGAATTAAAAATTAATTTAAATAAGACTATGATTATGCATTTTAGCCAGCGCACGTTGACTTCCCAATCTTGACATAACTTACAATAATATAACAATTGACGTAGTAAATACAACTAAGTTTCTAGGATTGACTATAGATAGGAATTTAAACTGGAAGGCGCACATAGAGGCCCTGACTAAAATAATTAGCAGTAGTGCGTACGCAAATACAGAGCTTACGAGTGCGGCATGACGAGTAATGTTGCCACACTTTGTCTGCCTCCTTGTTGTACTTCTCATACCACTCGACGAGTGTCACAGAGTACATTTTATATAGGAGTGTGTGACAGGGGCATTATAGAGCACGGACTGTATCGTCAACATATCTTCGTTGAATAAATAAGCGGTAGGACAAGTCGGCAAGTAGCGGCTGTCAGTAGCGTCCGTCTCCGTCAGCCGCGTCCGTCTCCGTCAGCCGCGTCCGGTAATTTTGTTCTCAACTTTAGCGTCTGTCTGTTTCAGTATTTAGTTATATTGTATCTGTGGCATAGAAAAAAAAAATTGCGCGTAGCCATCGAGTAACGAATTATTATTTATATGGATCAGACCACCTTGGTGATTTTGTCACTAGATCTGGCGATTTTTCAGAGCTCTTAGCGATATTTTTTCATCGTTTAGCGACTAATAAATTTTTAGCGATTTCTGGCGATTTTTCAATATGGAATTTGGCAACACTTATTTGAGACGGAAATTTTAAAAATACCTCATTCTTATGCTGAAATTGAAAGAATTTTCAGTGTTATATGCTCATAACACTGAAAATTGTTACACTGAAAATTCTTCTTAGTTAAAAGTAAATTACGAATCAAAATGGCCAGTCCACTACTTAACGCCATAATTTTTATTACAAACAGATTGAAAGATTTGAAAATTAAATGCTTCAATTACGAATTGCCTAGCGATGTCATTGTGGTTATCGGCAAAAACGCAAAGTACTCATTTAAAGATCTATCATAACCAAAAACATCTTCAGCGCCAACGTCGGTGGCGTTTATGGATGATGAAGATATAATGGAAGATAACTATCATATTTCAAAATCACGAATTTTAACCAAGTCTGGTTTTTCCCTTTTGACTGTTACAAAATTACTTTCTTTTTTAAAATCAGACATTTAAAGTACTTAATTTTAATAAAAACATTTTAGCGAGAACTGGTGGTTTTTTTTCAAGCCAAATTGCCAAAATATGGCGACATTTTACACTGCATCTAGTGACAAAATAATTTTTGAGGTGGCAACACTGATAAGGATCTGTGGTCTGTCTAGCTAATGTCTGTTCCTTCACGTCGTCACGTCACGTCACTCACTAGCATTGATTTTGTGCTTAAAATTATTTGAATGTGGTGATCACAGAACATATTATACTCTAAGGTGGTGATTCTTTTTAAGTACTGGTTTGAGACTGATCGTCTTTTTACAGAAACTTCCAAATGCCAGTTTCAAACCCAAGTGCTCTCAAGAGTGAAAATGAAGTTATAATTTTTGCTGCATCATAATAACTTTATTTGTTCACTAAAAAATATTGGTCAGATTGTAAATTATCGGTCAGAGTCATCTTCGTGCTGTGTTGTTCTTTCTATTTATCTTTCGAGACGTTTTTTCATCGTGGATTTCTGAGTTGTCTTGGGTCAAATTTTGTCGACCGTGTTATTTTGTTTCATTGTTTGTTCGTTTGTAACTTGATCGCATTCCAAAGTTCGTGTCGTTTGCATGCCGCATGTACATTTGAAAACGTTTATTAAAGAATCAAAATGTTAACTGAAATGTAAAAATGGGACATAAGAAATGGCTAGGTATATTAAGTAGTTTGGTATAACTAAAAAATTTAGGTAAGTATCTAAAATAATTTAGAATCATCATCAACATAATGATTTATTTTTGTTTGTGTTGTAAATTTGCATTGTGGTGTCTAAAAGCTATAAAAACATTGGAGTGCTAGTTCTGTTGTTGGTATTTAAAAACAAATTTAATTGTTTAATCTAATTAAATTTAAGCTAAAATAAAATAAAAAAATTCTAAAGAACAGAAGAAGAATACAGGGTCAGAAAGTTTTCTATCCGTAAAGCCTTGTGTGACAGAATTTGTTGTTTTAGTTTTTTACCATGCAAGTCTGTATATTTGGATTGTTAGAGTCATTGTCTATAGGGGCAAGTGCTTTACCTATGGACATTTTCCAATAATCAATATAAATCATTTTTTAAATCTGAACTAAATAACTTTTATTATTGTTTAATAAATCACCAGTCTGTTCCTATGGACAGTAAAGTTGTACCTATGGAATGTGTTGTACCTAGGGACGGAACTCTTTAATATAATAAAATTAAATAAAAAAACAAAACAATTGAGGTGTTTTTGGTTTAGCTGATGATAGCTTTATTGATGAATAATATTATTCATAAGCTTTACAACATTCTTCAAATAAATTATTAGTAGATTCATCACTAAATCTATCATCAGGTAATATAAAGCAAGCCATGCATACAAAACTTTCACTCTCATCGTCAGAATCAAAATTCTGTCTGTGTGGAACACACTTGATATGGTAATTATGATTGCATAGACTACATCAAAGCATTTTTTTACTATCTTTGGCATAGATTTTACATTTCGAACACATAACATAGGATAATTTTTCTTATTTCAATATTTTTGGTAAGATACTTTGAGCAACTGGCAACTGAAAGCGGGATTTCCGTTATTGTGGAGGAACTAGTATTAGCTGTAGAAGTACTTGGTTGAGAAATATCTATAGTAGTAGAGGTAGTTGTAGTGATTTTCGTGTTAGCTTTCTTCTTAGTGGTCTTTTTTAAAGAGTCATTTAATATAGCATCCTTTTCAGGTGTATATGTTAAAATTCTTGTTCTTCCAGGTTTTCTTCCTCGTGCAGCAGCTTTTCGCGGATTAGCTTTAATAAACGGGCGTACGGTTTCGGGCGTAATTATTGCTGGAGTTGGCAAAACCGGTTCTCCCGAATGTAGCTGGTAATCATTTTCAATAGAAATATTGAGTCAGAAGCAGGATCATTTTGAATGGTAGGTTGACTATCTAATTGTAGTGGCAGTGTTGTTGAAGTCTCTTTATTTTGGCTTGGTTCTGGACGATCGGTTCCTAAAAACTTTTTCAGCAATTTCACAAACAACGATTACATCAGCGGAAGGATAATGCAGACCGCCTTTATCCTTTTTTACAATTAATTTGTAATTGTTTTTAGAGGTAGTGTTAATCATAGACATCAAACAATTTTCACATTTTACCATCTTTGCTACTTTTGTTATAATAAATCCAGATATATGTATATAATTATCTGCTTAGAAAATTCTCTAAGTCGTGAAGGATCGGCAAGGTAGTCATGATCAGTATCAATGTTAAAATACTCGTTTTCAGTTGGACTTTCGCTTTCTAAACTAGTAGAATGTTCCAAAAGGGGTAAAGTAGCATTTATTGACTTTTCATAACGCGAGTTAGTGTATGCTAAAATGCTTATATTTTCTAGAGATGTGCAATTTCCTGTATCAATGTGTTTGAGTTCTCCATGAACGACTAATCTTTTGTACGCGGCTCGAAACTGTACCGCCGAGGGATTATTATTAAAACCGCCTTTAGATCGAATTGCACTAAAAAACGATTCTAAATGATCCTGACTCAATTTATATGTAGGTAAGAGGCGATAAGGTGAGCTGGCGATAAGTTTTTTATATAAAAATTGCAAACCACGGATGCAGCACCTTAGTCCGACTATACACCTTCCTATTACTTTGAACAACATTTTGGCCATTTTCCAGTTTAAGACTACTTAAATAATCGAACATTTCATTTAAAAAGACATTGATATTCTCAAAATTTTTCATATTTAGAGGTTTTTTAGGGGAGAGGGGTACAAAATTGCATACTAGTTAGAAAATCAGTCATAAAATCTTTATTTATTAATAATATTGAACACTTTAGTAACTGTGTATTCTTTGGTTCATTACCTATTAGAATTATAGAGATCAATCAACTTAATACAAAAACAAAAAAAATATTCAACATTCTTTTTTATCTTGAAAAAAAACCGTTTTGTCCGCCCTAGTCGGGTAAAATGACACGTGATGTGGACAAAATGGCATACCATTTTTTTAAATGAAAATCAGTCGATTAGAGACTAGAGTTCACACGTAAGACGCTTTGTATTTTTCGGAACATCTGCACATGATGCATGAGCCCATCTTTTACAGCTCAAGCACATTAACCAGACCTCCTTTGGCTTGGACCTGGAGGTCATTGCAATAAATGCAAGGACAATCTTCATCATCATCTCCGACTTCAGTGAAAGCTTGTAAGGAAGAGAAATCATTTTCACTGTCGGAACTAAAATCCAAAGCTTTCGTAACCTTTCTCGTGTTTTTCTTTGGAACAGGTGGAGGAGCTGATTTAGCTTTTGCCTCTTCTATATTTGGCGTTGAAGTTAACACCAATATTGTTGGTTTCTTGCGTGGTTTTCTTTTGCCTTGTCCAGCCACATATGTTCCTATCGGCACTGGAGACAGCACGCTGACTGGAACATTGATATTCATGTCTTGGAGTATCAATTTAGATGATGTGGGTGTCGTAGGTATTGCAGTAGCTGTGTCTCTAGATTGGGCAACTGAGAGTGGAAGTGGGTTGTCTGCGGCTGATGTGCTTGCAATTATTAGTGATGTCGAACTGACTGCTTCTACCTGAGATGGACCTGATGACGGTATGCATAGGTTTTCTGCTGCCGTTGAATCTTCTTCGGGCTCTACCCGATCTTGTTGCATGGGGATGTTTGTCGTCTCAGCAGGCTCAAACAAATAATCTGGAAATATGTTTGGATCAACAGGCCAAAGACCTGTTTTTTGAAACCCATTGACGGCAGTTTGAATCGTTGCTGCTTTACCATAAGCTTTGAGAATTGCACCTATTTGAAAATGAGTAACAACTCTGCCTGGATGGTTCTTTAACCAAGTGCTCACTTCCTGATTAAAATATGTCTTCAGTGGCCCATAGAAAGATACGTCTAATGGTTGCATGCGGTGCGTGCAGTGAGGTGGCAAGCATACCATAATGATTCCATGCTCTTTTGCGAATTTTAAGCTTTCAATACCTTTATGACTTATATGTCCATCAACTACCAAAAGCACTTTATCATCAAGACTCGCTTTTACATGCAACTGAAAGTGCACCAACCATTTATAAAATACAGCTGTTGTCATCCAACATGATTCCTGGGCAATACCCAAAGTACCGGTTGGAGCTTCGTCTATCAACTCCTGTTTCGTGATTTTTCTAGGATAAATTAAACACGGCGGGACAAAATGGCCATTTGCACTCATGCAACAAACAACTGTCACATGAGACCCCTTTTCAGCACTAGTCAAAGCCCCAACCTGCTTACGCCCAGTAGTAGCAAAGACCTTTTGGGGTCTCTGGACTGTTGATAAAGCTGACTCATCGACATTGTAGAGCCTATGAGGAGAAATGTTGTTGCTCTGAACAATGTCTTGGTAAGTGTTGAAAAATAGTGCTACTTGCGGTTTGTTAAAGGCTTGGGCTCTTGCAGCTGAAGTCGCTTCAGGTTTCCTCAAGAATATGTCTGGGTGTCTGCGTCGAAATCCAGCCAACCATTCTTTGCCTGCCATCTTTTTTTCGTTGTTGAAGTTATGAGGAATATTATTAACGTCTGCAAACTGGTAGGCCAATTCCAAAACTTCCTTCCTTGTGAATCCAAACAATCTCGTTTCTAGTAATTTAATATGTTCTACCAGTTCTCGTTCCATTTCATATGTGAAGACACTCCTGTACCTACCCATACCTAAAACAATAAGGCGAGTACGTGATTAAATCCGCTCTGATCATGCTTACATAACGCTACAGTTAAAAAATACTACATAAGTTGGTAGGCACCTTTAGTAGTTGGAGCTAAGAATTTATTTTGTTTCAGTGCATGTCTTCTAAGAGTCGACTGTGGGACATTAAATACTTTAGAAGCCAATAGCCAGCCCATTTCATTATTCTTCACAGCTTCAATAGCCTTTTCCATGGAGGTTTTATCCCATCCCTGTCGGTCTGTTTTTTTAGAATAGTTACGAGGCATGATTGTTAATAATCTGAAAAAAGGGTGGGTCAAATGACATAGTATGCTGTTTTACCTGAACAAGGCGTATGCCATTTTGTCCACTTCATAACCTTCAACGTAAAAAAACAATAACTAAAAAAATAACTAGAATTATGAGATTTCATTTTCGAAGTTATTTAGTAAAATTACAATAAATTAATGCTAAATTCAAACAAATTAACGTAAAAAATACTTACTTTTACGAGAAACAAAATCCGCTTGAGTAGAGATGGGCTTAAACGTTAAAAAAAAAATAACACTGCTAAATGCTAATGCTAAAAATAATTAACAGTTAAAATTAGCAGTTATTTTCAGCAACTGTTAAATTTTGGTCACAGACGTATAAAGAGTGAGTTTATACGTCATTAATTCTCATTTCCTTCATACTTTTCACAGGCTTATTTTTAGCAACTGTTAAATTTAGTCACAGACAGATTTTTATCACCTAATTAATTCTCATTTCCTTCATACTTTTTACAGACTTAGGACTGTCAACTTTTTCTGTTGGCGTATTTATAATGAGAATCAATTTATTTACAACGATTTCTTTTTTTTTCATATGTTTTTTTTTAGTATTCGTAATTTTTATATAATAGTCTTTTGTTTTTTTTCTTGTTTCTTTTTTTAATTTTTTTTTCTTAATCTACTTATCACTTAGTAACAAAATAATTATCTTAAAATTTTATATATTTTTTATTTCCATTTAAAAATGTTAATTGTTTGACTTTTCTGACTCCAAGGCGTGTTCTTCGTTGTGAAATTATGTAACCAGTTCGCGAAAAAAGTCTTTCGCAAGAAACAGAAGTACAAAGTACATTACATTTGTTTCGAACCAACTTAGCCAAATGTGGAAAAATGCCTTGGTTCTGCTTCCACCAGCTCAACGGTAAATTATTGCGACTGATCACTTTTTCATTCAAATATTTGTCTATTTCTATTATTGCTCGTGCAGTTGGTGACTCAATTGATTGCGGTAGGTACAGCCTCCCTAGCATCCCAGTTGTAAAATATTGAGGTGGGATCAAGCGAACTTTTGCTAACTTCAATATTTTCACATGGTCCTTCTCGATTTATTCCTTGAGCGACAAGTTTGATCATGTTCTCCCTCAAAGTTGCTTGCTTTGAAGATGTAAAGGGCTGTAACTTAAAGCGGGGATCCAAAAAAGTAGCTACCCCAATCGCGTTACTATTTTCTATATTTTCGAAACGACTATGAGTTAAATCTAACAAAGCTCGAACAAAATCATATGTTATTGGCAGATAGTGATAACCGGAAGAATCAGAGGTTAAAATATCGCTGAGAACTCTCTTTATGCCTTTTATGATTATTAATAGTTGACTGGCCGTCAAATACTTTTCACCACTCAGATAATTTGATTCTTCTTCAAAACATTTCAGGGCTTTACAAGTTTCGTTGCAAAGTAACCATTCTTCCGGCATTAAATTTGGTAAGCTTGTAACACACAAAATGGCAATGGATGACTTGAATTTCTACGATCCTTTCGAGCATGTAGAATTTGAAATTCCACCTCGTCGGGACTTCTTGAAGCAGTCGTTTTGGCTGTGTTGCTCCATTTTGCTTTTGAAACTCATCAAGTTTTTTAGTGGCTTTAGAGCTTCGCTTGAAATAAGCGACGATGAGCTTCACACGTTCAATCACAGACTTGATGGGTACAGATTTTTCCGTCGCTTCTTGCACTATCAAATTTATTGCGTGTGTTGCACATCCGAAATGTTTCCACCCTAGCTCCTGTGATATGGCTTTCTTGATGTAAGCCGCGTTATCAGAAACAGCTAAATTGATTTTAGCTGAAGTACCCCAAAAAATCGGTAATAAGGTAAAGGAACCAAAGAGTGCGCAGTTTTGAAAAAATATTTATTTAAAAAATCAACTTATGAGTTACAGTCTTCCGTTTTGATTATAATTAATCTTTGGGTATTTAGGAACGTATTTTAATTTTTTGAAAATTATCAACTATCATATAATATTTATTAATCACATAAATCAAAAACTTATCTCATGCGCACTCTTAGGGGTACAGGGTTTAAAGAGTACGCATCTATGGCTTTCTGTACTAGCTAAGAGCGCGCATGAGATTAATAGAGCCTATATCCACAGCTAAACATTTAACAACAATTGTCACACTTAAAAACCCCAAATCCCAGGTAATCAGTACACTGGTCATGCCACCAAGCTTCACATTGGCTACATTGGATCCAGTCTTCGTTCGGAGGTTCTATGTAGATTTCCAAACAAAGGGGACATCGAATTATCTCCGAACCTGTATCTGTAACCCGTAATGTCGGTGTTGTAGATTTCTTATTTTTCATTGTCGTCTTTGTCTTCTTGGCCTTTTCTTCTTTTTCTTTTTGTTCTGCTTCTAATTGGTTTTTAAAGGGAGAGCTTGTTAGAATTTCAGATTTCTTACGTTTAATGTTTCTTTTCTTCTGAATATTTGATTTAGGCAATGGTAAGATGTCCGCTGGTTTAACAAAGGTTGACGTGGATGGTACCTGATCATCATTGGGTGCATTTTCTGGTAACGTTATGATTACCTGGAGACTATCACTGGATTCACGAGTTTCAGTTCCTCTTAGATCTTGCTGGGGTGCGTTCGATTTTGATGGAGTAAGTGGTAATTCAACATTTGCATTATCAGTAGGGTAAGGATGCCAATTATGAGATACCATTTCTATTTTGGACTGTAAAAACAAAACTGTCACATTTGAAGCATTCTGAGATATAATTTTAGGTAGCAAATTTAATGTACTTTAAATGTGTCATAGCTATTTAGGGCTAAATACAATATTTTTCTGGCTATACTGTAAAAAGTGAAAAATATCAGAAAACAAGCCGAAGGCAACTGGTCTCCTATTATGAGATATTAGGGGTTTCTAATATAAGATAGTATCTTATATTAGGTTCCTTAAAATTTTAGGGGGTAAACAAACAAAATAAACAATATTAATGTAATAATCACATTTTTATTGTTACTTATTAATTAAATATTATAGACAAACATCAGTCTTAATATTTTGGTACTTTAATCATGAAACTATAGACTAGCATCAGTCTTGAAAACAAAGATTTGAGCTTTACTCACTAATCATAATCATATTTAGCATTTTTAACACAAATATCAAAAGAAAAGTTATAAAAGTAGTAACAAAAATCAAAATCTCTTCTAAAATGTTGTAAATCTTACATATCTGAGCATAAAGAACACAAAAAATTATCCGTTGCTACTTCTCCACATTCCTCATGAGCCCATTTAAAACAACCTTGACACTTAGCCCATTTTTCTCCTCTTGTATCTTGTGAAAAGTTTCCGCTGCAGTAGGGACATTCAGCATCATACTCATCCCCACTGCTATCCGCGAGCTCAGGCATGTCATCGTCTTCGGAACTGGAACTAACTTCTGCAACTCTTTTCTTTTTCAAATCTTTTTTTTTCCCTGTTTGCGGTTTTTTATTTGACCGTTTCTTCTGTGTTTTCTTATTTTCTTTTTCTTGCTTTTTATTTAGGGATTCTACTAGTGAGTTCTTATATGGAGAAGCCGTAATTATAGAAGCTGCTCCAGTTCTCTTAGAAGAAGAATTGTTCTTATGTAGCCTGGGCACTGGGTTAAGTGCGAAAGGCGAGACATTTGATGATGTACTAGGTATTGGATTATCATAAACACTAACTCTTGGTGATGCCTTAGAAGATGCCAATCCTTGATGCTCATCAGGAGGATTTTCATCTACTAAACTGCTTTGCTTTCTCTGATTTTCACCTGAATTTCCGCTATTGGTTAACACTTCAGTTGGCTCTAATTGGTTTACAATCGAAGGAGGCACACAACTTGTATTCTCCGGATTTATGTTCTCGTCATTAATTATGTTTTGTTCTAGATCCTCTTCATTAAAGATTGAAAAGTCTTCATCTGCAAAAATATGTCGATTGCAGGGAAACAAGCCAGTCTTGCGAAACCCATTTACAGAGCTGGTCATGGTAGCAGCTTTTTCATAAGCCGTACCAAACAATCTTGCTACATATTTGTTTGATAATGTGCGTCCCGGATTGTTACGCAGCCAAGTTTCAATTTCTTGGGAGTAATAAGCTTTTAGTGGTTTCATAAATGCGACATCCATTGGCTGCATTTTATGTGTGCAATGTGGCGGCAAACAAACAATTATCACGTTGTTCTCTCGAGCTAAGTTTATTACATCGATGTTTCGTGTATGTGTGTAGTGGCCATCTAAAACCAATAAAATTGGATCATCTTTACTTGGCTTTGTAAAGTTGATAAAATGCTGAAACCACTTTGTGAATAGATGTGTCTGGATCCAGCCTGAGGGATGACAATCACCAATTGAACCTGCTGGTGCACCATCCATTAGTTCTTGTGCCATATTTTTCCTTGGAAAAACTATTAATGGAGGCACGTAGGTACCACAAGCGTTCATACAAGTCACTATGGTCATGAGTTTTCCTCTTTCCAGGGATGTCAACGCACCAACCTGTTTTTTGCCTTTCATACTGACAACTTTGGAACGTTTATGTTGAACTACTGTTATTCCTGTCTCATCGACGTTGTAGATCCTGTGTGGAGCGGATTTTATCTTAGCAAGTTCAGGCTCATATAAATCAAAAAAGTTGGCGACTGCAACCGGATTAAATCCTTTCACTCTGGCGGCAGAAACTGCTTCAGGTGTCCTAATTGATAATGTAGGATGTCTCCTCAAAAATCCACGTAACCATTTTTTACCAGTAGAGGCTTTAGTCACACTGAAAGGATGCCTTAGATTGTTTTTAATAGCCAATTGAAACGCCATGTATTTAATATCCTGTAGGCGTAAGCCATAAAATCGTCTATCCATTTCTTTGCAATAACTTTCCAGCTCGGCTTCTAAATCTATAGGTAAGGCTGGTCGTCTACCCATACGAACCTGGACAAGATCTTCTGCACGAACATCTTTTTTTACATAGCGCTCAAGGGTACCCTTAGGAACACTAAATTGTTTTGCAGCTCTTAAGTAACCCATTTCGTTTCTTCGAACTGCATTCACAGCTTGTATCATGGCATTGTGGTCCCAGGTCTTCCTTTTGATGGGAGGCATCTAAAACAAAAAATATAAGGTTCAACCCAATACCTATAGGGTCAAAATCAAAATAATTGCTCATATCATAAATGTTACTTTTATGTCACAATAACATAAAAGTAACATAAAGGAAAACAAGGGCTGCATTCACAGTTGTAAATAAAAACAGTTTTTTAGTCTTTTATATTTTAATAATCAAACACTTACACGTAAATGTTCGTGAGGTTTAAGCTGAGCTTTGCATTTGTGTGAGTGTGCCATACGTTTATACCAGCGTAACTCCGCCGCGCACCTTCATTTCTAAATCACTCACACGAATGCTAAGCTGAGCTTAGGCCTCGCGAGTTGTACTGGACATAGTGAACATAAACGATGACAAAATAAAAATAATGACAAAAACTCCTTAGTCTACCTATTTATACACAAAATATTTTAGCAGTAGCTTCTATAAGTCGTAAAGACGCAAAGCACCGAAAAATAAATTTTAATAGTGTTTTTTTTAATACTTTTTGCATAACACTTTGAATGAAATTTGGTAAATAAACGTTCATGTTAAAAGTAATGGATGTTCAAAAAATAAGAAACCAGTATTTATTTTGAAGGTCAAGTAATTTTAAATTTAATACAAACTTGACTTCGTTATAATATAACCGTTAGATGATTCCCTTAAAATATTTCATGTATGAATAGGTAGACCTATACATCTATACGTATTAGTCACTATCGCTACTAAAAAGTTCCCAGAAATTTCTCTTCAAATCAACCGTAGAAAGGTTATAACATTTTGATGGTTTTTTAACCATCTGTGCTAGAACCTTAGGTTTAAAATTTACTTTAACATCAGATAAAATAGTAACTTTTGAAGTAGATGCATTACTGACATGATAATGATTAGATTCTTCTGTATTTTCGACATCGTATGAATTAGGTAAAACTTTATTGGTTATATTATTTTTGCCGATATGTTTTACTAACATCTCAAGGTCTTCTTGCTCAGATTCACTTTCAGATGAAGATTCTATGACGAGTCGTTTTGCTCTTGTACGCATAACAGGAACAGTAATTAATTTGTGACTTTTTATGGCAAAACATTGGCAAATATTGGGCTTTAAACAAAAGCAGCTTAAAATTCGATATTGAATTATATTATCTTCCTTTGGTATTACCTGGTGTATTTTTTGTGTATTTGGAACGGCCACAAATTTACAACCCTCAATTTGTTTTTCTATTTTCGATATATCCTCCTGATCAACAAGAAATAATTTTACAGTGGTAGTAGTATTGTGTTTAAGTAATTGAATCGCAGTTTCAGCATCAGGTATATCGTGTCCGTATGATACTTGTTTATCTAACAACCTTTTTATTACTCCCCCAACCCCATCCGCTGCACCCTTCCCATGGGCCGCTTCAAAAAAATTCCAGGTTGCAAAACTAAAACCATAAGATTCAATCATTTTGGTAAGAAGGGCAAAGTTCTTTTTTTGCCTGTATTGGCTTGACGGACCATCTGAGAAGAAATGTACAGTGTCTTTCGAAGGAAATCTATGTTTAATGTCCCGCATCAGGGGCTCCAAGTGAGCCCAGATCGATTCCGGTGTGTGTTTGTTGCAGTTAGAAAATGTACAGAATGATTCGGGATCACTTTCATTATTATATATAAGGCTTGTGTGCAAGGTGATTTGTGAATGTGATGCTCCAAAATGGACTGCTTGTATTTCATTATGAAATTTGCAATTATAATTTTCTGAGAAGTCACAATGTAGCATAATTTCATTTCTTTGTAAATTCGCCTTCAATGTTTTATAAACTTTGTATTGATGTGAAATATTGTAAATATGAATTTTAAAGCCTTTTAATTCCGTGTCAAAATTTGTTATTAGAGATTGTAACGTACCTGATATTATTTGTTTAATTGTTTTTTTAGTTGATTTTTTTTCATTGTTTTTTTCATATTCTATGGTTTTGACTGTCCACTCTAGCCATGACACTGTTTCATCCAATTTCTGATTCAATAAGTCATATCTGACCGATTTATTTTTGCAAATATCACAAGTTGAATACATGCACTTTTGGGAGTACAAATCACATACTGTAGACTTAATAACGGTGTCCAAAGTATCGCCGTCCTTAAAAATTTTTAGTGTTTTTAGGGATGTAAACTTGAAATCGATGTTACTGTGTCTTTTGCAAAGACAAGTATTTCTATTAGATAAATTTGGGATCAATACGTAAAATGGCTTGAAACGTCTGAATGTGGCATATGATATTGGGACTCCAGTCTCCTTTACAAATTTTAACCGTAAATTTACCATTGAATCTAGCAAATAACGCTTTTGCATTTTAACTTTATTTTTCGTTTTAGTTTCTTTCTTAGCTGCAGTAGCCCTACTGACATCATCTTGATTAAAAAAAGCATAAATTATATTTGCTAGGTTATTTCGTTTAGTATTAACTTTTTTTGCATTACATCTGATTGGATATTTAATCCCAATAGCAGACCGTAATTTACTTTTCATTTTATACCTTTTTACGATGTCGTTACTTACAATTTCTTTCAATACATTTCTCTTTTCATTAGTTCCTGCTGCATTATATTGTATTTTTAAGGATTCTATCAAGACATTCTTTTCAAATAACTCTTTTTTAATAGTTTCTTTTTCTTCTTCAGTAGTGTTTAAATTAGCAACAAATGAATCAGTTTTTGATTTTGGGCTTGACACAGTAAAAATTTCTGAATCTCTGCTAAACATATTTTCCTTTTCGTCGTCTTCTTTTATGTTTTGCAAAATTTTGTATCTATATATTTTTTTCTTTAAAGCTTTATTCTCTTTAATTAATAATTCAATTTTTTTCTTCATATTTTTATTTTCTTTGGTTAATGTTCTATATCTTTTCTGATATATTCTTTGATATTCTTTTCGAGTTTTACTCTTTTCTACAACTTCTGGTTTACAGTCTGATTTTTGTTTTAAAGTCCTCCAATATTTTCGCCTGCTTTCTTTCTCTTGATCCGATAGCTCCCCTATTTTTTTATAGAATTTTTTAGCTCTTTCTAAATTTTTTTCCTGTAGTTCTTTCCATTTTTGAGGATTATTGAGTTTTAGTCGGTCTCTGTACCGTTTCTGCCTCTCTGCCGCAGACAAAGGCATATTTTCTGTAAACAATAAAAAAATACACTCATAAAATAATAATTAAAAATTTTGTTATTATCGATTAAAGTAGTCTATTTTGAAGCAAACGTCCTTTTACATTTAATTTTGCATCACATTAACAAATCATATTGCATACAAGCATTTTAAACATAAATATGCATAATAATCACTAATAAATCAAAGCTGAATAGATCGCAATATATACTCGATCGCAGAACTTGCACAGTATAAACTAAAACGAAAATAAAAAAAATGACTAGTAAATCACAATCAGCTATTATAGGGCCAAACACTGAATCAAGCCAGATACAAAAAAAATAGGTTTCAACTGTTATTGGCATTTATTTTTTAAATCATTCATTTTTTTACGAGGGCGATAAGCGATAAGCGATAAAGTTGCTAGAGCCTAACTTCACGCACGCCAAGTTACGCCGGTCTGAAAAATCTTAAAAGAAATGGATGTATTCAGTATCATCTGTATATAATATCTATTTCTTCTTTATTCGTATTTTTGATATCAGTATGAGGAGAATACGTCTAGTGCGGTCTATTATCGAAATTTACCTCAACCGACCATCGTACCGTGCATCGTGATCTAATGCAACGTCGTATCGTGTTTATGTGTAAGAGCCGTAAGAAAGAAATCAAAAGTAAAGGTAACATTAAAATGCAAATACGATATTTTCGGACAATATTTGTAAAGAAGACTGGAATCCCAATATCATACGCCACATTCAGACATACAAATTCATTTTACGTATTGATCCCAAACTGATATAAAACTGAAATACTCGTCTTTGCCAACGACACAGCAATGAGGATTTTAAATTTACATCACTTAAAACACTAAATACGACCATAAAAAAATATGCTCATTTTTTATTTGTTTAATTATAATTTAGATAATATTTTAAAAGCATGCTGTGGACACGCCTTAATCCAATTTTATGTAACGTAACATAAAAAAACGTTACATAAGTGTGACTTATAGGAAGAAATAAGCATGTTTTTCTACAGACTAATCGCAAATCACAGAACATAATTAACTCGATCGTTGCCGCTAATTAGCGACAGAATAGCACTAACATAATAGTTTCCTGACATTAAGAAATACTTTAAATTTACTTACCTAACGTATTTTTTCCAATTTACCAAAAAATAAACCGGTTTATGTTTTTTTTCGACGCACACCACACACTCAAACTTTTTGCCGAGAAGAAAATGGCTGCTGCCCTATGATTGGTCGCCTGAGGTTCTGACAGTGACAGCTAATGTTGCCAGTATTAAAGTTTTACAAAATACCTTTTTCGCGACTAAATAATGCGTTACATAAATGAAATAACATCGATGAAGTAATTTTGAGACCAGTTTTATTTTTTATTTAAAACTATAATTTACATTTCAAATGAATTTTCAAAGATTTTACGCATATTTTACAGTGTTATTTAAGAGGATAACCAATTTTGTTTCATAATAAATATAATACTTTTAATGTTTTTTCAAGTTTAAAATATCAGTGTTGGAAGTTGGACACACGTTTTTTGTAGGTAGATCAGAAGACACGCCTTTAAAATTGCCGCAATATTTAAAAAACGAGGTTTCAACTACCAACAATGACATTTATAATACAATATAAAGAAGAGCTTCTTTGTAATATTCAGTGTTTTATTAGTATTAGCCTGACAGTTTTTTTATAGAAATTAAGGAAAGATGATGGACAAGTAAATTTTCTGGAATGAGCAATTATTTTGATTTTGACCCTATAATAATTGCTCTTTTTGAGTACCACAATATGAGATATCTCATTTTAGGAACCCCAGCATCATATTCTCATATTAGGAAAGCAACAATTTTACAAAATGGATGCCTTTTTTTTTGTTTCAAAAAGAAAACACAATGAAATTGCATTTACATCTTAAAATAGATCATATAAGTTACAAACCAAATATATATTAAGAGCTGTTAACGTAATAATAAAGTTGTTACATACCTTGTAAACATTTGACGAAAAATATTTTGTTTTACGAAAATGTAATAACTACACGCACACGTTCTTCGATCGCCGGTGGCCGGCATGCACTGGCAGACGTTTAGCGGTGTTACTGTGATGATCGCGTGACACTAGCGCCAAATGGCTGACGTGAATAGTTTGACTAATAGGTACCTTGCTATCCCATATTAAGCGCCTATCTCGTAATAGGCATCCTTACCCTAGCATCTAGACTTTGGGAAACAGTTTCTGTAGTTGTTGTTGATGGAGTAGCTTGATTTGAAGTAATGGTGTCATCCACATTTGGAGTTTCTATGGCTGGATTAGGGCGCTCAGTAACATCTGCAGGAGCAAAATCTTCATCAGAGAAAATCTGATCATTAAAAGGCCAGATGCCGCACGTTTCGAATGATTTACTAATTCTGTCAATCGAAGCAACCTTATGATAAGCTATGCCAAATAACTGAGCAACTTGAAACTGGGTTATAGCACGCCCAGTATTTGAAACTTGCCAGTTATCACATGCTACAGAATAAGCTTTTTTTAGTGGCCCAAAAAATCCTGTGTCCAAACTTTGCATTCGGTGACTTGTGTGTGGCGGTAAGCTTAAAAGAACAACTCCATGTTCTCTAGCCAATTCAATTGCTTTTAAGCTTAAGTGAGATGAATGAGTAGGTTAGAATTGGGGGTTCTGAATCACGTCTATAGAATTGGGGGTTCTGGATCACCTGTTCTCGCTGCGCTCGAACCATGATCCAGAA
The DNA here is from genome assembly GCA_947562075.1 of Orthosia gracilis. Classification (NCBI taxonomy): domain Eukaryota; kingdom Metazoa; phylum Arthropoda; class Insecta; order Lepidoptera; family Noctuidae; genus Orthosia; species Orthosia gracilis. Next base: position 16,206,422 of record OX387265.1, read on the forward strand.
ACCCCAATTCTATAGACGTGATTCAGAACCCCCAATTCTATAGACGTGATTCAGAACCATAATTCTATTTCGATAAATAAGCAATGCTCGATTTATATTTTGCATCGCGTATTAAATATAAACTCTCTCCCCTTCACAGCATTTAAATAAAAACATTGTGGGAAATGTATAGCATGTTGCATCCAAGGATCGTCATATATCTCCCAATCTTCTATAACACCTCCGCATGAGAAACATGCTGCTTTATCATTTATACTGTTTCCACAATAAAAGAATCCAGAGTCAGCCATTTCCATCACTAATCTTTTCTTTGAGTCAGCCGTTGCCCAGTAATAATTAAATGAAAATTCACGCATTTTATAAGTATTATACATGTCATAACGAGGTTTGTAGTTATTTTGAGACATGTTCCGTTTTACAGGTAAACGGATAATGACACCGTCTAGCTACAGACAGCAGCTTTTAATGATTTGACGACCTTGTCGTGATTGGGAGGGATAGGAAGCGTTTTACCGTAGTATAGAAATTAAAGAAGAAAATGTAATTTTATTTTTTATTATCATTGCACCATTTATTTAAACACAATACATTTTTTAAAGCACATACAGAGTCATGATAAGTACAACTATACAAATCTTGAGAATTTTTATATTGATTGTACAGACTTAACAAACTAGGACAACCTTTGTCTTCTAAATTAAATATATTACTATTACTGTTTTCTAATATATTTTTTAACCACAATACTTTTTCAAAACCTTTAACATAGACACATTTATCTCTTAAAATGTCAACAATAGTATTCTGGTAATTGGAATATGATACAAATCCTTCACGCCAATATATCTTTCTGTTACGTTCAATCCAACTAACTTGCTTTCTTTCTGCTTTCGTCAAATAGTAAAATGGAAATGGTGGCTTAATTAAAAACCATTGAATTTTTTTATTATACAATATAGCGATTTCTTTTATTATAAATTCATCTGTTTCTGTTCGAAAGCCTTGAATATCTACAATAGCAATCATGATAACCTGCGTACAATGTTACTAAGAGGTTTGTATTCCACAAGTCGATCGTTTATAATCAAACAATATGCAGTTGTTTTATCAGGTATTGGCGTTGAACATTCAATTTCTAACCGGACATCCGCTGGACCTGATTTTAGACTGTCGTTTTGCCTTGAACAGTCTAAGATAAAGAGGGGAGCTTTTTCTTTGAAGTCCTTTAGGCCGAGCAACGGGTCTGCTGGACAGTTGTAATACGACTGACGAAATTTTACATACATTTCGTATAATATACTGTATTTGCTGTCAGAAAACTTTAAACCCAAAGGCTCATAAGGATAATATTGTGAATTTAAAAAGAGCGTAACGTTTGTCACCTCACAATGATCGAATAGTGAACTGTCTTTCGTTTTATTATTTTTTCTATTAGTTTGTAAGCAAAATATTACATATCTAGGCTTTTCTAATTGTGAAGCAGTCTTAACTGACCAAGAATGTTTTGTAGTTTTAGGTAGTAAAGGATATTCATATAAATCCCAATTTCTAAAAGCCATTTGAATGGATTTATCTCTTTCTAAATGCTTTAAAAGTGTTAATCGTTCTCGATCTGACACTTTTATGTGTGGCATCCTCCATTGAACTCTTTGCATATCTATTTGAAAATTGACAACATCATCAGTAAGAATAACGCTGTTTAAGTTAGAGTTACTTCTATTTAATATAAGCTCGTGTTTACAATTTATAACGATTTTATTGTAATCCTCTGCAAACCCTAAAATCTTATTTAACGGTAACACAATACTAAAATGACCATCATTTTCGAATCCGTTTAACTTCCAACCCCATAATGCAGCAACTTTATTTTCACCTTCATTTAATGAGATGTATGATTTTATAGTTGAAGTTATTCCAGAATTTTTTATTCGATCTATTTCAATACCATTCATTTCGTACCTGATGTCTTGAAACAAAGACATAATAGGGTTATTAGTGAACGTAACATTTTTCTTGATTGGATTCCCATCTTTACCGAACAGTTTTGCTTGGCCTTCGATGTAAATTGAACTGGCTGATGGTAGCACGTATATGTCTTGTTGATGTATGGGGATTCTGATTTCATCGTTTTCTCTAAAGCTGTTATTGTAGGGATTATATGAATGGATTTCATAACTTTCGATCGAACTATCGAAGTGTGGTAATTCGGTAATCTGTAGTATATTCATACTTTAAAACCTAGGGCTCTAAGAAAATCTTTATTTCCTTCAATTAATTTCTTAACTTTTTTCTTACGTCTATGCTCCGTAGAGGCCGTAGAAGGAATAAGACGTTTTATTTTCACAGGAGTGTTTTTATAATATACTATCATTTTGTTTTTCTTAAATGAAGACGTAGTTGAATATTAAGTTCTTCACCAAAGTTAATACAATAACCAAATTGATCAACAATCCTAATAGATATGGATGAAATTATATTTTTGTTCACTGGAAAGTAAATAACGTTTCGCGGTATTTCTACGTACTGATGACTTGGAGCAGTATCAAATATAAATTCATGAATAAAATGAGTTGGTAATCCGTTGCAGTACGAACCATGTACAAGATCACACTCGATTCTGATTACAGATAGACTGCTGTTATTGATGGGTACATTTGGTCTTGAATTTAACACTGAAAAGTATAACAAACCGCATTCGTATTGATTGGTTAAATGCAGAGATGGTTGAAAGTATGACACCAATTCAGATTTATTTCCAGAGATGGTAACCGTTGTAGACATGCTTGCATACTGAACTCGTTAAGAAGATCCTCATTATTTTATCCCTTGACTACTCCAAAAATTCTTTAAAAAATTTAAACAGAGATGGCCGCAATTGAAAGGATGATTGCGTTGTATATTATCATAATTGTAGTGAACTTGAGAACCTATGTATTTTATAAATTCTTTTGGAGGCTTAAGATTTCCATAACTGTCAAAGTACTCAATATATTCGTTATATTTTGCATAGGCTACCCAATGAGAGCCAGGATCTTTAGAACTATCTAAATTAATAACTCCACATTCTTTTTTAAACGGACTTTTAGGAAGCTCGTCTCTCATAAAGACTCCTCTAAAATAGGGAATACTATTTCCATACTTCAAAATGTCAAAGTTAGTTAAGGCTCGTTTGGGTAGCCGATATTTTAGTTTTTTTTATTCGATAAAAAAATTCCAAGACCGTTTTTATGTGATTTAAGGTGTAGTCCTTTCCCAATGCAGAGAGCTTCCATTTTTTCGTTGTGTCTTTTCGATTCGGTCAACAGCTTTCTAGCCATTTTGAATTCATTTATGGTTTTGGCAATACCAGCTGCACCGCCTGCTAATGCTCCCACCGCTGATAATCCAGCAAAAATAGGAATCAAAGGTAATACACCGCCAGTTTTTGGTATAGGAATAACTCGAGGAAGTTTAATGGATAAATCACTAGCTAATTCTCTGGCTGCAGCCATAGCATATTCTATTGCCACTTTTTTGCATTTAGGTTTTAATTTTTTCATGTGTCTTTTTGTTTTAGTTATAACATTTTTAAATTTATTTTTTAATCCTTTTCCAGATGTAACTTTTTGAGAGCACTTTTTGCTACTTTTTTTTAGGCCAGCACCACTTTTAATTTTTGCAGACATTGTCTTGCTTACTAAGTGTGCTGCGAGTTTTTCGCTTACACTCGCATCCGAGGCAGCCGCTCGCTCTTTCGCCATTTTTAACAAAACGAAATCAGCGTTGTGACGATCCTTTAAGTTTGATGATTTGTGATAGGCAATGTCGTGTTCTTTGCAATATTCGTCTAATTTATTAATACCTTTATCTCCGTGTGTAAGCCTTTTAATTAATTTCGTACCAGGACCACAATAATTGTATCCTGGTAAGTGTAATTCAAACGGTAAATTGTTTATAAGCCAATTGAGAAGACTACTCTCTCCAATACACATCATAAGACTAATGAATCTTGAATGAACACTTTAATAAATACTTATTCGATTCATTAATGTATTTGTTGTTAAGTTAGTAAAGTTAATTTTATTTATAATAAAATATTCGATTGATCAATCCAACTGTTTTCAGCAGATGACAAACCTAACCATTTTATTAAAACCCTGTTTCCTTTTCTTCTAAGAACTTTCTCAACTAGATAAACATGGGGATGTTTTGTCTTTTGCAGCTCTTGTAAGTAAAATGCCCCTAAAATAGGCTGACCTCTGATCGTATCTTCAATTAAGTAGGTGATAGGAATTGTATTTTGTATTTTTCGAATTTTAAATATTTCCATTGACCAGTTGGGGGTATATCCTTTTTCAAATGTTCCTTTGTACTTACTGATACGAACATAATCACCAACTTTATACTTGCTTCTTATTCTTTCGTTTTTTACCAGCCTTAAATACCTTTCTAATATACGTTTTTTATTAATGTTATCCACATTAGCGGGGATTTCCTGAATTGTCCGATGGTAAGTGTGATTATATTTATGAATAACATTATTAAGGGTATTGTCTATCCAATTATAGTTGCCTTTTAAACTAAATTCTTTATACAGTTTAGATTTCAATGTTCTGATAAATCGTTCAACTATTGAAGCCTTTTTTGTTGAGAAGGTTGAGTAGTGGTTGATATGATTAGATTTCATAAGCTTTTGAAATTTATTATTATAAAATTCTGTACCATTATCCGTTTGGAGATTTTTCGAAACACGCCCTGTAGCTAGCAACGTTTTGAAAGATTTGCATACATCATCTTTGGTTTTACTTTTCAGAGGGAAGGCCCAAGCATATTTCGAAAATGTATCAATAACGGTAAGAATAAATCTATAATTTTTATTTTCTTTTGAAATTGATTGCATATCCATTAAGTCTGCTTGCCACAGGTCATCTACATCTTTCATAATAACATGTCTTCGTGGAAAGTTCACCCTCACATTTTTATGTATTTCGTTTACTACGTCAGCTTTGCTCATTTTTAGAATTTAGTACATTTGTCTTGAATCCATCTATAATACTGAATGAAAAGCATATTATTATCACTATTTATTCTTTAATTATGTCAGCTTCTTTTAATTCTTCAATTATCGATAAAATTTCATTATCATGGTTTGTATTGCCAGCATCTCTTGAAGCAACTAATAGTTTCAATCTCTCAACCAATTCGTTAGGATCATCCCAATATACCAAGTCAGTGTTTTTTTTGTATTTTTTTAGCATGGGCAAGTTTCCTCCAAGTTTAGTGTGAACAAGTTTATTATCGTTTGACGATTCGGAAAAGAGTGGTTTAATTATTTCACGATATTTTATTCCTTTATCGCCTCGTATTTGTCCATTAGGATTAAAATCTCTCTTATGAGCATTTGTAAAATGCAGCATATCCTTATAGACAAGTTTATCTTTGCTCGAAATTAATTTTAAATCAGGTTTTCTTCGAAGTAAAAGTTCCTTCAGGCCAGGGGTTAAATTATAGGTTTTGTCATCGATTTTAATTAAAATGTCACTATCGTCATTTAAACTATCAATTTTAGAAAATGATACTGCTGAATTACCCATCAATAAAGTTTTGTTTACACTTCTTATTCCAAACGGTATATTTACACCATCATAAATATCATGGATATCGCGGCCCTCTAATGAAATTTCTAAATCATCTGGTAATTCCATTTTATTAGACTTTTTAGGGGATTGGGTAGAATTTAGTTTTGGATCGTAGCAATCCTCAAAACTTGTAAATGAGCTAGTATTGATGTCATCCAATTCATTGCCTTCAGAATTAGTGAGTGCTGTATTTTCTAAATGTTTTATTTTTTCCATATATTTATTAGAATCAACTAGAGTTTTAAGCGGATCTGTGACAGGTTTTAGCATTTTATCGAGTGACAAGTTCATTGAGTTTTCCTGGTTCTTCATTTGTTTTATTTTATTCTTTATAGAGTTTACAGACTTAATTAATTCTATTTTAATATTTTTCTCCATGTTGTAACAACTGTATTCAGCTGAAGAACAAATAATACTAATTTTTCTTTTTGCGTGTTATTTACTTATATTTATACACAGTCAATCAAATTTTAAAAAAATATCGAAATTCTGTCTGTACCTTCCATTATTTAATGGTGATTCTTTGCTAATAAGAAGAAATTGATATGGATTACTCCAAACAGTTTTACAAATATCTTTGAACTGATTCCATGGTAGATCGGAGTTGACATGTTCTCCATAGATGTGCTTTAAGTTTACATCATCTTGTTTAAATATTATAAGAAAATTGGTGTTATCCCGTAACAACTGTTTCGGTATTTTTGAGTAGGTTTGCGATAAATAAAAGCAATCAATTTGTTTATGTCTACCCATAGAAAAATAATTACGAATATTTATTTGTTTTTCACAGGCAACATCATCAAATATAAATATAGAATTTGGCAAAGCTTCACCGGGAGATATGACTTCTTTATTGTCATTGAACTCCTTGAAATTAATCTGAGGCACTCTTCTTAATACTTCACTTAAGTAACGATATTTTGGCTGGAAAGTAGTTTTTGAGTAAAGATAAAGATTTTGAAATTTAAGACCATTTTCATGCAACAATAAACTGATCATAGCGTTTGTTTTGCCACAGTTCGAGGGTCCACATATTATGCAACGAATCGTATTAGGCAATAGAGCACTATGCCTTATCTGACGAGCAGAGTCATTGAAATTGATATTATTCACGTTCAGGGATAGGGGTTGTTTGATTAACTTCATCTTGCCTAATATTTATTTTCATTACTTACTAACGTTTATATATGAATATGTGAGTGCAGTATTTAAACAACAGGTTTGGACTTGTATCGTTCTCAAACTGATGTTCTCGTCTTACATGAATGTATTTATGACTAATAACTGAAAGGAGAATATTCTAGATATGTAAAAGTAATTAAACACTACACTTCATTGCAGTAGCTGACTTGAAGTAGGACCATAGGCTGTTGTTCGCGATTTAAATATTGTTTTTATTCTAAAGGTAAGTGTTTGAATGATAACCTATCAAACAAAAAGTTATAAATATAATATCTGTTTAAATTTTATTCATAGATAGTATATTTTTTTTCAGAATAATGTCTCAAGCAACTCCACCACCGGCATTCTACAGCCCTAGCATATTGGACAATGATAATGTTATTTCTGCAGAGCAGGAGCAACCTAGTTTTCATGAGGTAGTCTTTGGTTTAATATTTCATAGGAGTTGTTTTTCTTTTTTCTTACGCTACTGTTATTTTGTTCACATGCTAATTACGTTTCTTTTTTTTTTTTGCAGTGGAACTCTGAGGTCCTCAATGGAAATCCAGTTATGAGCTCATTTTTTTACTCTCAGGGCAACTACGAACCATATTTTGAAGGCTTAAATCAGAACGCTAAAGTTGAAAAGTTGCTCACTGGAGATGACCAAGTCCAATCCTCTAAAAAGTCTTCAAAAAAGAGGAAATGCCCATTAGGATCATCAACATCATATATTGTTCGCCGAGGAGAAAGCGATAATCGAGGGCATTTAATTAAATTAGAAGTGCATAAACTTAAAGACTCTAAGAACGAAAATGATTATAGTGATAGTGACAATGCATGTGTAACTGTGCAATATGTGGCGCGTGAAACTTATGACGACGTAATGGAAGCAGCAGAGACCCTCATTAAAAAAATTGGGAAAAAATTGAGTGACCCTGAACAGTTTTAGACTATTTTTATATACCTTGTTAATAATAAATAGTTTGCACTATCAAAATATGTGTACTTTAGTTAATAAGATAGTAATTATTGTATTTAGTTACTTATTGTTTTATTACTGTTTTAAGATTATTTTTATTTTATATAGTCGACTGTGAATGATCTATATAATAATTATGATAAAAAAAAATACATTTAAGTGTAAATTAAATAAATGTTATGACTATCAACTATTCTGGGTTTCATTTTTCTTTGTTTACTTAGTTAAATAGGAAGTGGGTATATCACATTCAAACACACTTATTTGATTACAAATGATTTATTTCATATTATATAATATTTCAATCAATACATTTTACTTTATTAATTTTTGATAGATACCTTAAATTTTTGCATTGTAATCTCATCGAACACTTAATTAAAATACAGTTTTATGATGCCCCCAAGGCAAAGTATTACAACCATCTTCCATTATTTGTCTTTTATCATCATCCCTACTAAGAACAAGCTTATTAATCTTCTGAGTAAAAATCTTATGATTTTTTGACTTTATAATACACATGTCATCTCTTATGCATTCATTGTACCGTAAAGCTCGTTTATATTTTTTAATATCGAGTTTTTTCACCGCTGATTTTTTAACACCTTTTGCTCTGATGATTGAAGAAGCTAGCGAGTCTATACAATACAATTTCGCTCTTAAACCTACAAATTCAGATATAATATCACCACCCATTTCATCTTTAAAAAAACCTGGTATTTTACAATTTGCTTTATGTATATTAAATTGATTTCCAGTTTGAAAGTTGCTCGTATCAAAGTATTTTATATTCTGTTTCATATCCTCATAAAAATCTTCTGTATATATTAAATACAAAAGGCTGTCAGTGTCAGTATAACAAAGTTGAATATCATTTTCGTATAGACGTTTCATCACAGAGTAATGAAAACGATACAAATGACTCTTAGCCAATTCCAATATTGTAAAGCCAATATAAATTGGTCTATCAAGAACAATTTTCGTTTGTTTTAACTGGATTGCCACTAAAGTATCGGAAAATATAGATAAATCTTTGAAGTTTGGAGCACTTACATATTTTTCAGCTCCACAAAGTTTGTTAGTTTTATTATGAATATCTTTCCATACATTAACCAGTTTGACATCAACTTGTTTTCTTTTGTTTTCGATAGTTTTGCCAAATATAGAATTGTTTTGTTTTTTAAAAAAGTCTCTTTCAAAATCGGAAGAAGCTCTTTGTCTGAGAGTAGTATTCAACAAGATATACGGAGCCAAAAATGAACTTTGTTCAAACGCTAGTATTCTATATATTTTAAGTAAAAGAAGCCCGTTTTTTACACATTCTTTAAGATGAACATAGTGAATGATATATTTATGTTTATCATACAGGTTAGCAATTAATTTAACATTTTTACTACCTGGTGGAGCAAACTTTTCAGCGGCAAATGGTAAATCTGAATGAGCTTCGTGAATTTTATGAGGATAACATAAATCAACTTCTAAAATAAATCCTGTGTCACTATCATTTAAAATACACATTACATTAAAATTATTTATTTCATCTTCGTTTAAAAACCTAAAGTTTCGAGTAGGAAGCGGTTGCATCATGGCGTGGCCATATAAATTTACACAATCAAGATAAATTAAATAGCTGTCAGGTTCCTTATTGTTATAATTTGGCAGATATTTATTATTTGCCTTCGCATATCTTAAAGAACATTGAGCAAGTCCTCCCCTAATGCCTTGTTCTAACATTTGATACATATCAATATCTGAAATTAAGTCTAAATTAATTTGAGTATATAATAACATTGCATCCCAACTCAGCGAAGGAGATGATACATAATAGCAGGGATCAAGGTTATAATACTTTAAACTCATTGTTCTAAACTTTTCAAAAACATCACATAAAAGAAGGACATCGCATTTCAAATATAAGTCTGTGTACTCCCCTAAATTAGAAATATCAAATGCATTCCAGACATTTAAAGCATGATTATAATCTTCATCCGAAATAGATTGGGATGTGAGTTTATTATAAAATTTAGATGAATCTGGCAATTTAGTATCTTTATAACGATCCCATGAATCAATGTAATCATAGCAGTAAACACCCTTCTTGCATGCTAAATTAAATAAATAATCATCATTATAAAACTTTCGTAAATTTTTAAAATCATCTGTTTTCATCGTTTTTATTAAATTATCTAGACTTGAACTTAAAAAATTAAAAGAATCGATAAACTTTAACTGAGCTACATTTTTTTTGTCAATCGGGACGAATTTTGTAAAAGATATATATTTTTCTTTGTTTTTAGGAATAAGATTTATACGACCGCAAAGAGCTGAAAGTTCCTTTATAAACAAATGACAATCATAACCAGAAAGATTATGAAATATGACAGGTATAAATGGGCAAGAATTTGCATTTAAATTACATGCATTGTGGGCTGGTCCTCTATACATTCCTGTGAAATGATCATGATCAGCAACAACGAGGTCAGTATCAGAAAATGTTTTCCTACATAAATGACATTGTTTAGCGTTGTTTAAAGACATTTGCTGATCTTTACTAATAATTATGGGTTTTATCTCTGACATAAGTCTATGAAGTCTTATTACATCTTGACTAATAGATTCGACAAACTTTTTTGAGCAGTCTGGCCCCCTATAGGATCTAAATTCATTTAATTCAGGTTTAGACTGACAAAATATGTAATAACCATAACAACTTGCCACATGGATTTGTATATTTTCGACACATGTGGATTTATTTTTGTCTGAATATTCGTGTAATAGACTTTCAAAATCGCCATAAATAACAATTGGAACTCTTTGAGTCCTATTAAAATTTGAAAAACAAAGTTTCGAGTTTTCTTCGGGGAGTATAGTCTGCACTCTTGCGCAGCTATGATTTAACTGTTTTTCTGGTGAGTCAAAATACACAAAACATTCGTCACATAAATATATCTTAGACTTATGTTTTGTAAGTTGTCTGTGCACAAGCTTACCGAAATTTTTAATATAGCAAAAATGACTTTTACCATTATTATTGAAATAAAGTAAATTTACATGATAAAGTTTTCTTTTTAACGTTTTATATAACGGTCCTGTTACATCATAATTCTGCTCCAAACCATA